>JAJHZJ010000104.1:3825109-5272664 GCA_023548195.1 Bettongia penicillata ogilbyi | reverse complement strand
TAGCTTTAATCTTTTAAAAGCGAAGGCCTTTGCTAGTCTATAGGTAAAAGCATCTGCAATATAATTGACATTTGTTACTTTTTCTACTTGATGGGCAGTGAAAGTGGGCATTATTGCCATCAAGCTCTCTGGCATTGTGGATGATTGATTGGCTGACTTCTTAGCTGAGTATTCTTATGTCTTGATGCCACTGAGTAGAAAATCAGACCTCCTCCACCCCAAAATTTGATGATAAGTCCCACATAAATTGCCCAGAGAAGTACTTGTGGATTTCAATCAGACTGTTTAATTAGCACATGGCTGAAAATGTGATCTTCATTAGCGACATTCCCCTCCTTCTTTAAAACCTGAGTAGGCTATATTAGGAGAGTTCTCCTAGACATGCATTTCAAAAGTAATTTGTCAGTAGGGGAGCTGTCAACTATTTTTGAGGAAAATTGACTAAGCACTTGATATTAAAACCACACAGACATTTTCCCCAATTAATGTCTGCTTCTGGGAGCATCACATAGCTTATGGCATTAACTCTCCTATACTGTAACTTGTCTTTGGATACCTTAATCAGTCCATCTGTCATGACTGTGGGATGTCATCCTACAAACTTCTTTGAGCATAATTGATATCAAACTACAGAATTGAAGTTCAAAAATATGTTAAGGACTCATCTTAAATCTCTTTATGTAAGGGTAATTAATAGTTTGGCTTTCAACCTTTCAGGAAAGTAGCTAAATTAGATTCCTTTTAGGAAGTTTTCACCAGAACTACATTGTCAAGTTCAACTTTGAACTATGACTTTGTGACCAAAAAGAAGATGTAATTTATTTTGGCAAAATTAAGAGGGTTAAAAAATTAATAAGCACTTTGTGTTTCCTCTCCAAATTTACTTAGCATACGTTTTTATATACTTACATATGCACATAAACAAGTGCAAAATTTGACAGGTAGTGTGGTATAGTAGATAGAGAGGTGAACATGGAGTCAGGTAGGCTTGGGTTCAAATTCTTTCTCAGATACTTACAAACTATGTAACATTGGACCGATCACTTGCCCTCTCTCATTGTGAATTTCCTTATTTGTGAAATGGGGATAACAATAGCACCTGCCTGTCAGAGTTGTTTTAAAGATCAAATGAGATAATATATGTAAATTTCACACTATATGTCAATTCATCATCATCATAATCACCATTATTTCTGATGATTGATGATGATAATGATGATATTGTGTTGTCTCCATGATAGAATAAGAACTCACTGAGGAGAAGAACTTTTATTTTTGTCTTTGTATCAGAGTTTCTTAGCACAGTGTCATAGATTAGGTGCTTAATAAATGTTTGTTGATCGATTGACTTTTTTTTAAAGAGCAAATATTGTAATCATATTATTAATTCTATGTAATTACAGTTGTGTTTATATATGTGTGTATATGTACCTCTCTCTCATATATATATATGTGTATATATATATATGTTTTTATGTATGTATTTATCAAGTCCAAATATTTCTGAAGTGCATATTTGGCACCAGCTACTTTGCTAAAAGCAGGAAATACAATGACGGAAATGAAACAATACCTACCCTCAAGGAGCATATATTGTATTAGGAAGAAATGATATGTACATAAAAAATGAAATACAAAAAAATACAAAGCAATTTCGAAGAGGGGAGACTAGCAATCAGGTGGGTCAGGATGAACTTCCTATCAGGGATGGTACTTGAGCTAAGCTTTGAAGGAAAGAGGGATTTTAAGAGATGGAGATAATAGCAGTCATGAGAGAATAATTGTAAAACACTTAGCATGGTGCCTGGCTCATAGTAAGCACTACATCAATGTTAGCTTTTGTTGTTACTGTTACTATTGTGTATTAAAGACATGGGACAGTCTCTACAAAAGGGATGGAAACTAGAGAGGAAATGCAGTATGGGGAAGAATGTAAATCAGCCCCTTTATACTTTAAGGTGGAGTATAGGAGAGATAGTAATGCCCAGTAGTCATAGAAAAGTGTGCTTCGACTAGATTATGAAGAGACAAGTGGATCCTAGAAGCAAGAGGGAGTCACTGTAACTTCCTAAGAAGGACAGTGACGTGGTCAGGCCTGTGTTAGAGGAATATAAATTAGGGATAAATGAATGCTGGAATCAGGGTTACCATTTGATGGTAGAAGCAAGATCCCAAGTCCAAGATTCCATGGAACTTCCAGGCATTCATTTTCAAGACAAATCTGTAGAATGATTTGAATATAAGCTCATCAGGCAAGTTGTGAAGTTACCTACAAATATCAACCTTGGCTCATTAGAGTTACCTGCATCCCTTGTAATGATTGAATTTATATCTATTGAATGCATAGAATAAATGAGATTTTTGGGGGCCAGAATTCTGAACTATGCAGGCAAAACAACCATCCAAATGAAACACAGTTGGCCTCCCAGATCCCTAAGCCCACACATGCAGGTTACCAAGCTATTAATTAAGTCATAGATAAATACCATCTCTTCACCATTCCCTCAGCTTCCTTTCCTCGCCCACCAAACTCTCTCCATATAATAGTACACACTGTTTTTTCTCACTTCCCTGACAGATATTATAAAAAGACAGCTCAAAAATGTGTTCATATAATCATAGAGTTAAAGGTCATAAATCTCTTTCATTTTACAGTTGAGGAAAATGGCCTCGAAGAGCTTAAATTACTTTCCCTAAGGTCACACAGGTAGCAAAGAATCCAAGACAGAATTTGAACATAGAGGCAGCTAGGGAGCAGAGGAAGACCTGAGTTCAAATTCTGTCTCACAAGCTTACTAATTATGTGACCCTGGACAAATCATTTAGCCTCTGTTTTAGTTTCCTCATCGGCAAGCACTTACCTCATATGGTTGTTGTGAGTATGAAATGAGACAGTATTTGTAAAAATTTTTAGCACAGCACCTGGCACATAGATGCTATACAAGTGCTGACTCCAAGTATAACATTCTAGTCACTATACCATGCTGCTTTGATTACACCCTATCAAGCATCTCTTTCAAGACCTGTGTGAGGTGACAGAGATACAGAGATAGATATAGCATAGCTATTTTTCAGGATCTTGTAATTAACTAAAGAGGATGGACAGTTAGATGCACAATGTTGAAGCTAGGCAAAGAGAATTTTTTTAACCTGGTGGAAATGAGAATGTCATGAAGAAGTTGAGTATTGTGTTCTTCCTTCATTTTTGAAGTAGACAATGACATCAAAGAAATGATGACATGACTTGCACTTGACTTTGTTTTGAGTGAGGCAGGCCTATGCAAGGTCACAGCCTCACTTTCTCCTCCTGAGCCATCTGGATCCAGTGACCAGATATTCATTAGGATGACTGGAATGGGCCTAGCATGCCAATAGGAGACCTTGGTCTTTTAGGCTAAGGCCTTTTCAGGCACTCACTTAAAGTGAGGTAATGATCATTCAGTGAATAGGCCTCTTTAAAAAAGTAGTCAGGGGGTTGGCCCCTTTAATAGAAAAGAAAAATAAATAAACAGATAAATCACTCTGGGAAGGGCAGGAGCCTCAGGGTTGTTGTTTGGAAGAGATACTGTTAGTCTTGACATTCACTCTAAACCAGGAGGGTCCAAAAACAGTCATTGAGTGGAGATTGGGCAGGGACCCATTTTTGTTCAATCCATGGGCTTCAGAGTGAAAGGAATCTAAGGTTTTAGGGGAGGAAAGGAAGGAAGGAAGGAAGGAAGGAAGGAAGGAAAGGAAGGAAGGAAGGAAGGAAGGAAGGAAGGGGAAGGGGAAAGGAAGGACAAGACAGGAAAGGAAAGGAAAGGGAAGGGAAGGAAAGGGAAGGGGAGGGGATCTAACCAATGTATCCAGTCATCTTCAAAAAGGATGGGGGCCACTAGACGACACTGCAGTAGATAGAGCACCAGGTTTGGACTCAGGAGGATTCATCTTCATAAGTTCAAATCTAGCCTCAGATACTTACTAGCTACGTGATCCTGGGCAAGTCACTTAATCCTGTTTACCTCAGTTTCCTCATCTATAAAATGAGCTAGAGGAGGAAATGGCAAACCACTTCAGTATCTTTGGCAAGAAAACCCCCAATGGGGTCAGGAGGAATCAGACACAACTTAAAAAACATGACTGAATACTAAAACAACAAGGAAAGTACCAATAGCAATTAATAAGCATTCATTAAAGTGCCTATGATGTGCCAAGCACTATGCTAGACAAGCTAGATAGTATGTGGATGGTGTATCAGACCTGAATTCAGAAAGACTTCAAATCCCACCTTAGACACTTATTTGTTGTGTGACCCTAGGCAAGTCACTTAAATTCTTAGTTTCAGTTTCTACATCTGTAACATATGAATAATGATGCCAGTGAACATTGATTTGGCATTTTTTAGGGTTGCATTATTTCATTCATCCCTCACAACTACCTTGCATGGTAGGTAATATGATCACAGCTTTGTTGTGAGGGTCAGGTGATACGATTTCTCCAAAGCCCTTTACAAATGCTAATGAAATATCAGTTATGCAAATACAAAAATTTGACCAGATGATCAATCCATCAGTTTTTTTTTAATAGTAATCCTCTATTTTCTAAGGCTATCTAACCCTCATCCTAATCCCAACTTTCCTAGTCCATCAGCAGACAATTATCAAGGCTTGATCAGTCATGACAGGAGAAGTAGGCATTATTTAATTATGGTTGAATTGGCCTAACAAATTGGAAATTTAGTCAAAAAATAGTCCTTGTCTATAAGAAGCTTAAATTTAATGTAATCCATGTGTACAGATGGAGTTAGTACGGAAGTTGGGTGAGAGATGGGAAAACCACTTAGATTTAATGTAACAGAAAAGTTCCTAATAATCAGAGTTCTCTAAGAGTGGAATGGGCTACCTAGGAAAGTATGATAGCACTCCTCACCATAGGTCTACAGGTGAAGACGATATGATGGCTTGTTTGGAGTTATTGTACAAGTGATTCCTGTGTAGGCATGGGTTGGATTAGATGGCCTTGAAGATCTTTCACAATTGAAGATTCTTTGATTCCAATGGAATGTGGATGGGGTGGAGTGTCTCTTTTGACTGGCATGGAGAATGTCAGAAAGAGAGGTAAACTTAGGTTGGAGGCAAGTTGTGGGGATCTTGATATTTTAAGTTCATAATCTATTTGGTGATAATTTGTAAGCAGTGAAGGTTTTGGAGTAGAGGAGTAGAATGAGGAAGATTTTGGGGGAAGCAATGTGGAGGATGTATGTTGGAGAAAGAATATACTTGAAGCAGTAAGATCAGTTAGGGCAATCTTGCAGTAGAAATGACATGACCAAAACTAAGAGGATGCTGTAGAGTGGCCAAATGACTCAAAGATTATAAGCTTGGGATATTGAGATGATGATGAGATGATGATGATGATGATGATACTATAATACAAACAAAAAAGGAGAAATTAGAAAGAAGAATAGGTTTGGGGGTATAGGGATAAAGAGTTCAATTTTAGATTTTTTGAATTTTTGATATTGGCAGGGCATCTAGGTGTACCTGTCCAGCAAGTAGTATAAAGAATGGTATTCACGACCAAGCCCAATGCAACTAAAATTCGGAGGGATGTAGTAAATTGGGAAAAAATTTTTACAGCTAAGCTCGGGGATAAAGGCCTCATTTCTAGAATATATAGAGAACTGACTCAAATATATAACCATACACGTCATTCCCCAATTGACAAATGGTCAAAGGATATGAACAAGCAATTTTCAGGGGAAGAAATCAAAGAGATCTATAATCATATGAAAAAGTGCTCTAAATCACTATTGATTAGAGAGATGCAAATCAAAACAACTCTGAGGTACCACATCACACCCATAAGATTGGCAAACATGACAGAACAAGAAAATGATAAATGCTGGAGAGGATGTTGGAGAGTTGGAACACTAATTCATTGTTGGTGGAGCTGTGAGATCATCCAACCATTCTGGAGAACGGTTTGGAACTATGCCCAAAGGGCTACAAAAGTGTGCATACCCTTTGACCCAGAAATATCGCTACTAGGACTGTATCCCCAAGAGATTATAAAAACGGGAAAGGGTCCCACGTGTACAAAAATATTTATAGCAGCACTCTTTGTGGTAGCCAAAAACTGGAAGTCAAGGGGATGCCCATCAATTGGGGAATGGCTGAATAAATTATGGTATATGAATGTAATGGAGTACTATTGTGCCATAAGAAATGATGAACAAGAAGACTTCAGGGAGGCCTGGAAGGACTTATATGACCTGATGCTGAGCGAAAGGAGCAGAACCAGGAGAACTTTGTGCACAGCAACGACCACAGTGTGTGAGAGTTTTTTTCTGGTAGACTTGGAACTTTGTAATAACACAAGAACTTACTGAGAAAAAAAAAAATCCTAATGTCGGTCTTCTAAGGCAAAATGCCTTCCACATTCAGAGAAAAGAAATATGGAAGTCATTGGCAGAATGTAGCAGATCTTGTTTGTGTGTGGGTGGGTTTCAGTGTATTATGTTTTGATTTGTTATATGATTTCTTCCATTTATTTTAGTTTGACTACATAGCATGAATATAGTGAAAATGTGCTCAATAGGAAAGTATATGTAGAACCTATACAGAACTGTATGCTGTCACGGAGAGGGAGGGGGGGTAGTGTGGGAAGGGTGGGGGGGATAAAATCTTAACTTTAAGGAAATGATTGTAAAACATTAAATAAATAAATAAATAGATAGATAAATGAATGAATAAATAGATAGATAAATAAATAAATGAATGAATGAATAAATAAATAAATAAATAAGAAAAAAAGAATGGTATTAGATTTCTGGGAGAAACTGGAGGTAGATAGAGAGATTTGGCAATACTCTGTCTAATCAAGAGGCATACTTGAAACTGGAGGAGTAGATGTGCTCATCATTGGAGAAAGTAGAGGAGCTGAAGAAAAAGTAAGCAATGAAAAACCAGCATAAGTAGCAACTCTACTACAGTCTTTCAAGTTTTTGCCACATCAGAATAGTCTGTGCATACGAAGCACAACATTGTCCTGTTTAGAAAGTTCTGCATGGAGGCTCAGAGGCCTCGATTTTACAATTGACTACTTGTCATGACCTCAAGGAAGTCATCACTGCTGGGCTGTGAACACTTGATCCAGCCAATAACACTTCAGGTGTCAGAGTTGAGCCAATATTCACAGAATCCTAGATGTAGATTTGAAAAGGGCTTTTAAGGTCATCTCACCTGAACCCTTCATTTATATAGATAAAGAATCAGTGGCTCAGAAAGATTGAGTCCAATTCAGTAAGCATTTATTAAGCACCTACTGTGTGCCAGGCACTGAGCTAAGCAAGTGATCTTGAATAAATCACTTTATCTCTAGGTCTCAGGTTCCTTACCTATAAAATGAAGGAGTTAGGCTAAAAATAATAATAATAAAGCTATAATTTTTAGTGCTATGTGCCAGGCAGATTAGAGGACTCCCATCCTTTCTAGCCCAAGTACACACAGCTACCAAGTGACAAAGTCAGAATTTGAACTCATATCCTCCTACTTCTTCTAGGATCAGCATTCTTTCTACTGTGTCATTTTCCTTCTCAAAAGAAGATGCTACTACATTCACAACAATGAGGTGTTTATTAAGGAGAGACAAGTACTACACTGGGCAAGCAGTCACATTTGGTTCCAGGATTAAGTCCTGGGATGTATAGTAGTCCAGATGTCATTAAGTCATTGGCCACACCTGAGTTTGCCTACCTTCCTTTCTACCTTTGGTAGGAGGCTTTTTCTGGTCCCCCCAGCTTCTAGAGCCTTCCACTCTGAGACTACTTTCCATCTCCTGTGTGTGTGTATGTGCGTGTATACATATATGTATGTGTGTATATATATATATATATATATATATCATAGGCACCTAGTATATATATATATATATATATATATGTATGTATGTGTATATATATATATATATATGTATGTATGTATGTGTATATATATATATATATATATATATATATATATATATTCTCTCCCCCATTGGAATGTGTGTTCCATGGGACAGAGCCTTTTTTAACCTTTCTTTGTATCTTCAGTACTTGGCACAATGCCTAGCACATAGTAGGTGCTTAATAAATGTTTGTTGATTCATTTACCAGCTAGCCAACTGTTAGAACTCGGTCTTGGCTTAGTTCCAGTGAGTACAAATGGGAGTTTTTCATTCAGTTTCAGATAACTTGAGTCAGAGCAAATGAAACAAACCAAGTAAGTTCATAACTCCAGTGTCCATCCAACCCAGTCATCAGATCAATCTGGGGTAATCCTTAAGTAATCCTTACGAATCCTGGCAGTTGAATTGGACATTATCTAATTAGAATTGGATGAGGCTATCCAACTGGCAATCTGTGCAACATAAACTTGAGAGTTATACTTTTATAAGGACTTTTATTATTCTTGAAAACTCTTTCCCTCCTTAGAAATAAGTAAAAATCTAAAGTAGCTAAATTAGCCCATTATTTCCATTTTAAAGTTTTCTTAGTAAAGTTACCCTTTGTAGATGATGGCAGATATAGCTGTTATTTCTATAAAAAGTGGATTCTCCCTCCTCTTCCTTGTAATTTCTTGTAAATGATGAGATGTCCATTCCCTCTGCTATGTCCAGAAGTGCTGGACATCTTGGTTACAATTCTGCTCAGTCTTGATGATGAGACCATATCTTCTAAACTGTGAACTATGAAAAGTGGTACTACCAAAATGTCTACTGGAGCTGCAGATGACTGAAGGCAGTGAAGCTGGGAAAATTAATTCGATGCTGTCAAACATTTTATATATATATATATATATATATATATATATATATATATATATATATATATATATATATACACACACACATATATGTGTATATGTATGGGCATATACAATATGTATATACTGGTATGTATGTAAATGTATATATACCATACTCTGCTTCAACCATCAACATAGACTGAGAAGGAATGGTTCAACAGATATGAGGAGAACCTGGAGACAGCAGGTTTGTTTACCACATATATATATACCCCATCCACACATGTAATATATATGTATTATATTACAAACACATATACATGTGAATATATGTATTGTGTGCATGCTATACATATATATGGATATACATGCACATACTTACATGTATGTCTGCATATGTGAATGTAAATATGTACCAATAAATATATACATATATTTGGAAGTTCAGAAGGTAGATAGGCATGAATATTTTGTGATCTGTCATTACAGAAAGAATACCTACATGGATGAGATCATAGATTGAGGGACAAAGT
This sequence comes from Bettongia penicillata ogilbyi, assembly GCA_023548195.1. Lineage (NCBI taxonomy): Eukaryota > Metazoa > Chordata > Mammalia > Diprotodontia > Potoroidae > Bettongia > Bettongia penicillata. Next base: position 5,263,366 of record JAJHZJ010000104.1, on the reverse strand, counting down.
GAGTGGGCATATCTTAAGTGCTCACTGAGTGCCAGGTCCTAGGTTGTCTTCATGTGTGCCATTAGCCTCAGTCCTCCATTTCCTCACCACCCTCTGTCCATCTGATTGTATGGGAGGGCCATGAATTTCCAACCCTCCATTTAAGGAGAGAGTTCAGATCAGAACATCTCCTCATTTCTTACTTGGCTGTTATTCTGTGCTGGACCTCTTTAATGAAAATGGCAAATGCTTTTGGAAAGCATATGTCTCCTTTTGTTGTGGCCCACTTAATATAAATGATCTGGGAAGTAATCAAATTTGGTTATCTCTTTTGTCATGTTTTTCAAAAAAGCTGGCAAAAGACATGGAATGGCTCATTACTTATATGAGAATCATTCTTGCCATAGTAAGAGTGCCAGCATGTTAGAGCAGAGATGAATATTGATATAAGGCATGAAGAAATGAGCAACAGTTACGGTGAGTAATTCAAGAAACTCCAATCTGTTTTATCTGTTGGTCAATAAGCATGTATTAAATACTCATGATGTGCCAAGTATTGTGGTAAATGCTGGAGATACACAAAAAGGCAAAATCACCTTTTCCCTTAAGGAATTTATATTCTACTGAGGAAGAAAACATATAAATAACTAAGTCTATACAAGATACATACCAAATATAATACATGGAAAGTAGTCTGAGTGGGGAAGGCACTAGTAGTTAGAGGTTTTGAGAAATGCATTTTAGAAAAGGTAGAATTTTAGCTGAGTCTTGAAGGAAGGCAGGGCACTAAGAGACAGAAGTGAGGAGACAGCATATTTCAAGCATGGGAGGGAAGTACACAGATACAAGGATGGGTGCTATAGGGTCATGTTTCAAGGCAAGGAGGCCATTGCAACTGGAGCTTATAGTATGTATTGGGGAGTATGGGTAGGAATGATGAAAGAATGGGAACAGGCCAAGTCATGAAATGTATTCAGTGTCAACCCAAAGACTGTATATTTGGAAGAAATAAAAGTCACTGGAACTCACTGATCAGGGGGTGACATGGTAAGACCAATGCATTAGAGGAAAATCATCTTGGTAGCTAAGTGGAAGATGAAATAGAGGAAGAGATTTGAGGCAGGAAGACTATTTAGAAGTCTGTTGCCATAGTCCTAGAGAGAAATGATGAGGATTTGAACTAGGGTGGTGGTTGTTTAAGTGGAGAGAGGGTGGTGTATAAAAATTTTATTGTGAAGGCAATGCAAGTAGGAAGGGTGAGTGTGACACCTAGAGCTTGTGAACCTGCATGCCTGGGAGAATATTGGAGCTCTCAATAGTAATAGGGAAGTTCAGAAGAGGGGAGGGTTTGAAGATAAAGATAAATTCTGTTTTGGACATGTTGAATTCAAGATTCCTATGGGATATCCCATTTGAGATGTCCAAAAGGTAGCTGGTGATATATGACTGTAATTTAGGAGAGAAACTAGAGCTGGATATATAGATCTGGAAATTATCTGCTTGCAGATAATAAATAAATCCATGTCACCAAGTGAGATAGTATAGAGAAAAAAGAGAAGAGGGCGCAAGGATGGAGCCTTGGACAACAGCTACATTTCTTGGGCTTGACATGGATAAAGAATCAGCAGTGGGGCCTGAGAAGGAATGGTTGGTAGTACTGGATCTGAATCCTACAGAGATCATAAAAAAAGGAAATGGACCCACATGTACAAAAATATGTATAGAAGATCTTTCTGTTGTGGCAAAGAATTAGAAGTTGAGGGGATGCCCATCAATTTGGGGAATGGCTAAAAAAGTTATGGTATATATATATATATATATATATATATATATATATATATATATATATATATATATATATGTGTGTGTGTGTGTGTGTGTGTATAATGAAATCTATTGTGTTATAAGAAATGATGAGCAGATAGATTTCAGAAAAGCCTGGAAAGATTTACATGAACTGATGCTGAGTAAATTGAGCATAACCAGGAAAACACTGTACACACTAACAGTCATATTGTGCAGTGATTACCTATGATAAACTTACCTCTTCTCAGCAATGCAATGATCTAAGACAATTCCAAAAGACTGGTGATGGAAAATGCTAACCACATACAGAGAAAGAACTATGGAGTTTGAATGTAGATTGGAACATACTATTTTCACTTGTTTCTTTTTTTGTCTCTCGTAGTTTTTCCCTTTTGTTCTGATTCTTCTTTCACAACATGACTATTGTAGATATGTGTTTAACATGATTATGTATGTATAACCTATATCACATTGCTTATGGTCTTGCAGAGGGAAGGAATGGAAGAAGAAAAATTTGGAACTCAAAATTTTCCAAAAATGAATGTTGAAAACTATCTTTACATATAATTGAAAAAAAAATAAATATTATTGAGGAACTAAAAGAGAAAGAATGGTTGGACAGGTGGAAAGAGAACCTGGAGAGAGTAGTATCATGAAAACCTAGAGAGGAGAAAGAATGCAGGAGGAGGGGCTGTCAAAGGTTATAAGAGTATAAAGCCTGTACAAGTGCATGCTGTCTCCTATATTAGAATAGAAGCTGCAGGAATGATGAGGATTGACAGGAGGTCATCATAGTTGGCAATTAAGAGATTACTGGAACATTGGAAAGGGCAATTTCAATTGAAGGATCAGATTGGGACCCAATTGCAGAGGGTTTAGAAGAGAGTTAATGAAAAGCAAGTGCAATCAGCCAATATAGATGGCTTTCTCAAGGAGTTTAGCAACAAAGGGGAAGAAAGTTATAGTATGAGAGCTGGTGAAGATAGTAATATCAAGTTTTTTTAGGTTATGGAGGAATGGATGTGTTTGTAGTTAGTAGAGAAAGAGACAGTAGGTGGGAAGAGAGAAGGGGAGACAGAAAAGGGAGAGGGAGGGAGAGTGGGGATAATTGTGGGGGCAATATAATGAGGAATATGGGAGAGAATAGGATCATAGATATGAGTACTGGGTTGGTTATTTAAATGAGTTATTGGGACCGAAAAACGGAGAAAAGGAAACCAACTATTATAGTTTTGTACAAAATTTTAACCCATGTAAGTCAATTACCACAACAAGGAGACCAAAATATTATAAAAGCTACCTTAGATGGGTAGTTTACAAACAGAGAAAGATGATATCTGTGATCCTGAGTACCGGATATGGTAGCTAAGAATAATAACGTTTTGGAATATAAACTCACTTGTCAAATCTTATGGAGAAGCATGGTGGAAGATTATAAACTACATTGCTTATAAAATAATGGGAAGCAGTAGAGAGAAAATCCAGCTTAAAGAATGCCTGACAAGACACTCAGCTGAGCGAAGTCATCCCAATGGTCTGAAGTCCTTCGCTTAGCTGTTGCTGTTGCTGACATTTAATCTGCTGCTTGGATATGTAATGGAGGAAGGCATGACTAGATAGAATTCCATGTAAAAAAGATCCAGGCATTGTTTTTTATAAGTAAACTAAGCTCAATATGGTGCTGTAAAATAAATAAACCAACAAAGGTCATTTGTTCATGGATTCAACAAGTGACATAATAGAGAGTGAAGAGAGAAGAGGTCTCAGGATGGATCTTTGGGGGATGTTTACAATTCATAGGTATGATGTCAATGAAGCACCATGAAAGGAGAACGAGGAAGAATGGTCAGACAGATAGGAGGAGAGTCAAGAGGAAGAAGGGCCATGAAATCCTAGAGAGGTGAAAGTAGGCAGGGAGGTGAATCAGTGGATAGAGCCCTACGTCTGGAGTCAGGAAGACCTTATTTCAAATGCAGCCTCAGACTCCTACTAGCTGCATGAACCCAGGGCAAGTCACTTAACCCCTGTTTACCTTACTTTTCTCAACTGTAAAATGGGGATAACAGTAGCAGCTCCCTCCCAGGGTTGCTAAGAGGAGCAAATGAGATAACATTTATAAAGTGCTTAGCACAATATGTGGCACATAGGAGGGATTATATAAGTGTTGGCTTATTATTATTATTAAGAAGACCGCTATTTAGATTAAGCAAAATACATAATACTCCCATCTTACTCCATACTGAGAAGATAGAACATTGGAACACTGTTTTCAGTTCTGGATGTCATCACTAATCTATAAGAGGGATGTGGATAAACTTGAAATAGTCAAGAGAAAAGAAGCATCCAGGCTCCCAAATTCCCTTGAATGGATTATTATGCCCTATTCTCCCTTCTTTTGCTGGTATAGACAGAGCCTGAGAGAAAGAGATGGCAGGTTGATTTTTGATCATCATAAAAGCCTATAATTTTGTGTGAATTTGGTGTTTCTCCCACCTCTCAGAGCTTGTAAGGATTTATTCTAAAGAGTAGTAAAAAGAGAGCAGATGGAGTATTTCAGACATAAAATGGGCCATCTTTTATGGCATGTGCTAAGAATTTTGCAGATCAGATGGGTTTCCACTGATCATCACTGTCCATCTTGTACCACTAGTGGCCCATATTTTCAAAATGGTAGACTAGTTTCTACTTCTTTTGTACTCCACTCATAGAATACTAAGAATGAGAACCAAATTCTCCATAAAAGGCTGCTTAATAATTGCTTTAGATTAGTTAATTCATTCCTTTCTCATTGACAACAACTTGAGACTAGTCGTGAGACATATCCTGAAAGGCAGAAAGCTGATTTGAAAAACATCCTTTTAAGGAATGACACATCTTTCTTCATTGTAAGAAACACCCTCCACAAATTTCCTTTGTCCTATGTTTTCAAATACCAACTATATAACTTGAATGTCTTGTGCTGTTCTGCCTCATCCGGTGCCTGGAATGCTCTGTCCCTTCCCGTCAGCCTCTTCAAATCCCTGGTTTCCTTCCAGACTCAGTTCAAACACTATCTTCTGTAGGAGACCATTCCTGGACCCCTCTCCCTGCCCTGATCCCAAGTGTCCTCCAGTTTCTAGCACCTTTTCCTCTAAATTTCCTTTCCATCTCCTCAGTATACATTTTATGTATGCCTATTTATGTACATGTTGTCTCCCTCATTAGAATGGAAGCTCCTTGAAGGCAGGCACTATTTTCACTTTTTTTTTTGTATAGTCAGTATTGTCCACACTTAGCATCACATCTAAAGGACAAGTAAATGCTCAACCTATGCTCATTGGTCATATAGAAAAATTCACTTTTGTGTAAATAATTGTAAACATACCCACTGTCTGTTGTCTGCTTAAAGACAATAACATTCTATAGGTTTGGGGGTGAGGCTAGGGTTGCCATGGCTTGTACATGAATTTTGGGATCATTTTAGGAGAATCTTAGTTCCCCAATTGATAAATGGTCAAATGATATGAACAGGCAGTTTTCAAAAGAAAAAATCAAAGCTATCTATAGTCATATGAAAAAATGCTCTAAATCACTATTGATTAGAGAGATGCAAATCAAAACAATTCTGGATACCACATCACAGCCTATCAGATTGGCTAACATGACAGAACAAGAAGATGATAAATGTTGGAGAAGATATGGGAGAGTTGGAACACTAATTCATTGTTGGTGGAGCTGTGAGCTGATGCAGTCATTCTGGAGAGCAATTTGGAACTATGCCCAAAGGGCTACAAAAATGTACATACCCTTTGACCCACCAATACTACTTCTAGGACTGTATCCCCAAGAGATCATAAAAATGGGCAAGGGTCCCACATGCACAAAAATATTTATATCAGCACTCTTTGTGGTGGCCAAAAACTGGAAATCAAGGGGATGCCCATCAATTGGAGAATGGCTGAATAAATTATGATATATGAATGTAATGGAATACTGTTGTGCTATAAGAAATAATGAACAGAAGGACTTCAGAGAAGTCTGGAAAGACTTATATGATCTGATGCTGAGGGAAAGGAGGAGAACCAGGAGAACTTTGTACACAGCAACAACCACAGTGTGTGAGGATTTTTTCTGGTAGACTTAGAACTTCATTGCAATTCAAGGACTTAAAAAATTCCCAATAATCTTTTAAGGCAAAATGCCTTCCACATCCAGAGAAAGAACTATGGAATTCAATCACAGATTGTAGCAGATCATTTTCTTTAGTTTCACGTTTTGGTTTGTTTTATGACTTCTCCCATTCATTTTAATTCTATACAGCATGACTATGGTGAAAACGTATTTAATAGGAATGTGTGTGTAGAACCTACATAAAATTGTATGCTGTCTTGGGGAGGGAAGGGAGAGGTGAGGGGGAGGGAGGAGGAGGGAGGGAAAGAAAAAAATCTAGGCTGTATGGTAGTGATTGTGGAACACTGAAAGTAAATAAATAAATGAAAGAAGAATCATATTTAATTTGTGTTTGAACTTCATACAGAGCTAGGGTCTAGAGTTCTGCTTTTTCATTCTTATTCTTCCTCTTAGTCCTTTATATGCTCAATGTTCTTGAAATTCAACATTGTTACATCCTACATCCTTCAGGGTATATAACATGCAGAATATTTTACTGGAGAAACTTTCAGAAATAGATTATTCTCTGTCTTTAATAGAAAAAATATCCACAGGTGGCTGAGATTTGGTTGCCAATTATTTAGCAATGTCATCTACAGAGATGAGTTTTTTAGAACAGCTGGGTTGTTTTCTGGGGTGGGGGGAGGGCAGCCAAGCTACAGTCTCTCTGGCTATTTGAGGTAACAATTATGTTGGGAAAGGGTCGCTGCACACACTGAGGGTGCTTCATTCCCATTAAATAATTATTATCATCACCATCCCTGAGATGCTCCAAGATGATGAGTGAGGCTGAGTGAGATCCAGGAGGTCCCTCCAGCTAATTACATTGGGTAGCTTGGTAAAAGAGACCTGTTGTGGTTATTTGGCTTGGAAAATCAGAAATGATGCAGTCTTGTGTTAGTGTAATGTTTTTCCTTCTCAGAGCTGCCTCATTAAAGCCCAGGAGGAAGCAAATGTAAGTCCTAACTGTAATTGAGACAAGGGAGCTCTCTACATTGTATAAGAACCACAGCCAGCCTCCATATCTCCTGTCGGTTTGAAATGTGGTTTGAAAATTGTAACCCAGCAAACAACTGATAAGAATCAACCCAATCCAAGGTTTTCTTTTCATAGAAGAAGCTCTATTAATTAACTATTGGGTACATTGTCTCTTTGATTTGCCAAGATGTCCCCCTGTAACCTTTTTCTCTTCCTCATTAGACAACAGAGTGTAGGTGACGTAGGGCAAGGTGACAGTCTGCTTCTGTTGTTTCATCAGAAGGCACGTCTTCCTTTCCAGAAAGTCACCTCATAGGCTTCATCTGTCCTCAATTCCTCCCTTTCCTCCTGTTCTATCTAGCCAAGTGAGTTAATGGCACTCAGAGAAAAAAGAAAACAAAAGCCTCCTTCATGTCTTTGTTTCCATAACAGCCTCCCACTTCACTGCCTCACCTCTTCTGAGAGCATATTTTACAGATTCAAAGGATCTCAGAATTGGAGGAAATATCTGAGGTCATCTAGTCCAGCCCATGTCTATCTAGGAATGCAATCTACAATAGTCAGTTTCTTCTTCAGAGCTTCCAGTGAAGTTCCAGGGAGGATCCCTTACCTCCTCCAACCAGCCCTTTTGGACAGCTCCCATGGCTACTAATTTTTTCCTGCCTTATTCTTTCTCTTAACAGCTCCCACCCATTGCTCCTAGCTCTGCTTTCTGGGGTCAGACAAGTCGGGTCCCTCTTCTATATAATTGAAAACAACTATCATGATCCCTTCTCTTCTCAAGAGTAAAAACCCCAAGTTCTTTCCATTTCTCCATATATAACATTGTCTGCAGTTCTCCCTACCCCACTTCTGCCTATATCCTTGTTATTAGTACCCTTCCTAAATGTTGATGCCGAGATTAGAATATAGTATTCTAGATGTAGTTTGACAGGTAGAGTACAATAGGATCACTGCTTCATTATGCACCCTATTTCCCCCTTAAAATTGAATTAATTTGGAGGGAGTTGTGATGCCAACTTATTGACTCATATTTCATTTGTAGTCCTCTAGAAGCTTCAGAACTTTCTCCCCAACATGAAGGGTTTTTCTATCATCCTGTACTTGTACAATTGATTTTTAACTCTAACAAAGTGTTTTATGTTTATGTCTATAAATGTCCATGTTATTAGATTCCGTCCATCCTATCAGCCCTAATTCTGTCATCCAACATCTAAGTTTGCCTTCTTGTTCCGCTAATAGTTACAAGCTTCCAGTTCTCAAACTTAGAGTCATCACACTACTCCCAGCTATTCCCATGCTGGTGAATACTGCTGGACAAAGTCACATAACTGAATCAAGAAAACCCACTTGAAATTCATGTTGATGAATCATTGCAAGGCCCTCACTACTGTTCAGAAATTTTTTTATCCTTCTCTGATTGATTCCTCAGGTTGTTCTCTTCAGTAAATATTCCAAACTTTCTCTTCTGTCTCTGAATTCCTTATGCCATATCCCCTCAACCATTAGATGACCTCATCTCTTACTTTACAGAGAAAATTGAAATTATCTGTAATAAATTCTATTATTTCTACTTCATTGCATTTCAAAACTCTTCTACTCTGGTCTCCTCTTCACTGGCATTTTGAATCTCTTTTGCCACTTGGGTTAGTCTATTTTTAAGGTGTTAATTTCTTTAGCATTTTTGGGTCCCCTTTAGCAAGCAGTTGACATTTTTTCATGATTTTCTTGCATCACTCTCATTTTTCTTCCCAATTTTTGCTCTACTTCTCTTACTTGATTTTCAAAATCCTTTTTGAGCTCTTCCATGGCCTGAGATCAATTTATATCTTCCTTGGAGTCTTCGGATGTAGGAGCTTTGAATATGTTGTCTTCTGTTTGCATATTTGGGTCTTCCTTATCACCAAAGTAAGATTCTATAGTCTGATTCTTTTTCCAGTTTTGGCTCATTTCCCCAACCATTTACTTGACTTTTCAACTCTTTGTCAAGGTAGTCCTCTGCTTTCTGTGGGGGTGAGCAGGTGTACTTTTGGCTACTCAATCCCCCCACAATCTGTGGGGCTAGAGCTCCAGAAATAGCTGCTTCCTCTCCCCGTTCTGGGGCTGCCATGGTCTGCTCCACCCCCTCTGCCTTGCTAGGGCTGAGGCCGGACCACTGTACTCTCTCACACAAGTCTGAGAGGTTTTTTTCACTGACCTTCCAGTTTGTCCTTGGCATTTTGGGGTCGTGAAGTCTGGAAGCTGCCACAGGTGCCAGAGATTTAGTCCCTACCCCCTGGCCTGCTCAGGTTCCATCTATGTCAGCATGGCCCACACTGGACTACACTCTACTCCTAACCTGGCATGATAGATGCTTTCCATCCAGGCTATCTTGGGCTGGAGATTTGCTTTACCCCATCATTCTGTGGCTTTTGTAGCTCCAGAATTTGTTTAAAGACATGTTTTTACAGTTATTTGGCTAGGTTTGGTGTAGGGGGGGAGAGCTCTATCTTGTCTGTGCTTCTACTGCACCATCTTGGCTCTGCCCACTCTGGTCTCTAAGAAAGAGGTAGGTCAAGACACACACACACAGAAAGAGAGAGAGAGAGATCTGATGAACTCTGAATGTAGATTGGAGAAAACTTTTTCATTTTCTTGATATTTCTTGCTTTTTTTTTACAACATGAGTAATATGGAAATATGTTTTGCATGACTTTATATATATAATTGATGTCATATTGCTTGCCTTCTCGATGGCTGTGGGAGGAGCACAAGAAAGGGAGAGAATTTGGAACTAAAAAATAATTTTATAATGAACATTAGAAAGAGGTGAACATTTTTGCTAAAGGTAACCCATCTACTTGGAAACTCAATCATATCCCATCCCATCACCCTTGGGAGCTTTCTCCAGTGGTTGATTATCTTTACTCTTCCACATTCTATTGAGTCTTTACCTTCTGGACACAAACATTTTCTGGTCCCTCTCATCTCAAGGCTGAGGTTCAACCTCATGCTATTTTTCCCTTAAGTTATCATCCTGTATCTCTCATACCTTTCACTGTCAAACTCCTAGAGTCATTTAATCTGAATATCTCCTCTGGCTTCTCTAGCTCTTCTAGGCAAGCTTCCAATCAGTCTCTAAGGTTGCCAACATTCTCTTAATTACCAAGCCTAATGATTTTTTTCTCAGTCCTATTCTTCCTTGGCAACACAATAAACCATTCTCTATTTTTGGAAACTTTTCTCTCTAGGTTTTTGTGATCCTACTCTCTGGGGGTTCTCTTAATTCTTTGACTACCCCTTAGTTTCTCTTTCTTGATCATCATCCATCTTCTTTTCCCTAAGTATGGGTGTTCTCCAAGATCCTCTCTTGAACCCCCTTCTCTTCTTTCTTTACACTTTTTCCCTTAGGGGTCCAGTTGACTCCCATGAATCCAGTCAGTTTCACTACATAGTTGATGTATATATTTATATATCCAGACTTAATCTTTTTATTTAACTCATCTCCCATACCACCTGCTTGTTGGATATTTTTTAACCTGGATACTTTATCAATCTTTCAAAGTCAACTTGTTATGATTCCCACCCCCCCAATTCCTAACACTGCTATAAACTCTCCAATGTTCGGTAAGGGCATAGATCTGATTTGATGCCTCATGCTCAAAAATGTTTAGGGGTACCCTGTTGCCTCAGAGATCAAAAGTAAACCCATCAGTATGTCTTTTAAGTGTCTCCAAATCCCACCTACCCTTAGTTCCCATAATTGCTTTTCTTATACTGTCTCCTACTCCAATGGGTCTGCCTACTGTTGCCTGAATGCACGTGGCTATATTCCCTCTGCTGTGTAGCTTCTTCACAACTAGCTATTTCCACTTAGTGTTAATTTTCAGTTCTAGATGGCTGAGACAGAGTCAATTCTCTCACTCAATTCTCACCCACTCTCTTCTGCACATAGTCTTCAGCAGCTGAATTTTAAAATGAAAAATTCAAACATTGTACCAATTCGAATTGCTCTTTGCAAGGTCAGGAATCTGGTCATCTTTAGACCTTCAAACCAACCAATACCCTTCTTTTGCAAATCTGAAAGAGCTTCCCCATGAAACAAAGCCACTTCTCTACTTCCACTTTTTAGAAAAATCTCCCTCTCTAGTTTCTTCTGAGTAAACTTTCCCTTTGCGTATCTTTCTGGGATGAATTTTCTACTCTTCTACTGGCTTGGCTTTTGTTATGTAGTTTGCCTCTGCTGTTCGATCTTAGCTTTGCCCTTTTTATACCCAGTGCCTGTACTGATATCATTGTATCAGATAGTTTCAATCACAATATTCAACAGAAGGTAGCAAATAACTAGATCTATATACTGACTTTTTAAGATTATAACACAGATTCACAAACCGCAAGAGCTAGAAGGGTCTTTAGGCATCAGCTGGTCCTACACTTTCATTTAGAGGAGGAAATGTTGGCCCAAAAAAGTGAGAAGCCCCATAGGAAATCAATAGAAGAGCTAGGATTTTAAGCTAACTCCTCTGCCTCCAACGTTCTTTCCACTGTACCATCACATTTTCATTTGGGAAAATGTATGTTATTTCTAAAATCAACTACTTAATATAAGTTAGAAGGCAAAGAAGATGGTGAAAGGTCTTGAGCCCATTCTCCAAGGATGCTTACCTTGAAGGAAAAAAGACTCAGGGAGGAGCTAATAGCTGTCTTTGAGTCTTGGAAGAGCTATCATATACAAGAGAACTTGGATATGCTCTGCTGGGCCTCTGAGAGCATAAAAGGAACAAAGTGTAGAAGTAGCAAAGAGGAAAATTTGGGCTTTTTATATTTTAGTTTAGTTTTTTTTTATAAAAATTTATTTATTTGACTTTTTACATTCATTTTCACAAAATTTTGGGTTCCAAATTTTCTCCCCTTTTATCCCCTCCTCCCACCCCAATACACCAAGCAATCTAATTTTCCCTATCACCAATCTGCCCTCTCTTCTATCATCCCTCCCTTCTCTTATCCCCATCTTCTCTTTTGTCCTGTAGGTCCAGATGACTTTCTATTCCCCATTAACTGTATTTCTTATTTCCTAGTAGCAAGAACAATACTAAACAGTTGCTCCTAAAACTTTGAGTTCCAAATTCTCCCCATCCCTCCCTCCCCACCCATTCCCTTTGGGAAGGCAGGCAATTCAATACAGGCCATATCTGTGTAGTTTTGCAAATGACTTCGATAGTAGTCGTGTTGTGTAAGAATAACTGTATTTCCCTCCATCCTATCCTGCTCCTCATTGTTTCTATTCTTTTGACCCTGTCCCTCCCCAAGAGTGTTGACTTCAAATTGCTCCCTCCTCCCGTTGCCCTCCCTTCCATCATCCCCCCCACTTTGCTTATCTCCTTCTCCCCCATTTTCCTGTATTGTAAGATAGGTTTTCATACCAAAATGAGTGTGCATTTTATTCCTTCCTTTAGTTGAATGTGATGAGGGTAAACTTCTTGTTTTTTTTCTCAGCTCTCCTCTTTTGCCTTCCACTAAAAAGTCTCCTGCTTGCCTCTTGAATGAGATATAATTTACCCCATTCCATTTCACCCTCTTTCCTCCCACTGCATTTCTCTCTCACCATTTACCTTAATTTCTTTTAAGATATGGTCCCATCCTATTCAATTCACTCTGTTTTCTCTGTCTCCGTATGTGCATGCATGTGTGTATGTGTGTGTGCATGCATGCATGTACATGTGTGTGTGTGTATGTGTGTGTGTGGTCCCACCAACTACCCAGATACTGAAAAGTTTTAAGAGTTACAAATATTATCTTTCCATGTAGGAATGGGCATTTCCTAGCCAGTTACTTGACTTCTGAGATTCCTCTGCACCCCCACCTCGATCTGCCCAGCTAGTGCTTGGGGTCTGAGATTCAAATGGGCTTTCCATGGCAGGCGTGGCTGCTATTCAATGTGAGCTTAAGTTCTGGTGCTTGGGTGGGGGCAGGGCCGCCTTCTAGGCTCAGTTCCCTCAGGGGCTTTATGCAGAGACCTTCAGTAATGGCCCTGAACTTCTGCCTGCTGCTCGGGGATTCCCGGCGGCTGCTGCCTCTGCCACTCCCTCCCGCTTCCTCTGCTGCTCCCTCCCCCACTTCCTCTGCCACTCCCTCCGCTGCTTCCTCTGCCACTGCCTCGGCCGCTCCCTCCACCGCTTCCTCCCGAGGGGGCCCGAGCCACGGAGACACCCCGCTCCCCTCTCGGCCAGCCCAGACGTCTCTCTCACTGATCTGTAGCGTCTGTGGGAGGAGGAACCTTTGTGGCTGCCAGAGATTCCGTCCCTGAAGCCTGCTCGGATCTGCTCCTCTGGGGCCATCTGGCCAGAGCAGCGCAGGGGTGGGCTCTGCTTTCTGGGGCGCGACGGACCATGGGGATGGCTCTCCAGGGCTCTCTGGAACGGAAATCTTTTCCACTGTGTTTCTGCGTGCTTTGCAGTGCTTCAGAATTTGTGGGGAGTTCTTCTTTGCAGGAAATATATGGACTGTGGGTTCAGAGCTAGCATACGTGAGTCTTTCTACTCCACCATCTTGGCTCCACCCCTAGTTTTGTTTTTTTTAAAACTTCTTTTTTTCCTCCAAATTTATTTATGTTTTCAATTTTCAACATTCGCTTTCATAAGTTTTAAATTTTCTCTCCCTTCCTCCTCACTCCAATTTAGGCCTTATTTCCTTAACAATCAAAGCTGTTCAAAAGTAGAATGGGCTGCCTTGGTAGATAGGGAGTTCACCTTCCCTGGAGGTCTTCAAGAAAAGACTGGATAAGCACTTATTCACCTGGTAGATATATTATAGTGGGGATGCTTGTTAAGATATGGATTGGACTGCATGACTCATGAAATTCCATGCAACTTTAAAATTCTGTGGTTTTATAATTCTGTAATTTGACATGCTTTAAATCCAACAGATTTCTTCAGAATGACTGAACCTGCCAGGACATCCCAAGGACTTATTAGACTAAGGTCTCAACATTATAAAGACTAATATTTTTGTTTTATCAATTAAATTTTTGTTTTCAGGTTGGCATTCTCTCTCTCACTTCTCCTCCACTTCCACCAACTGAGAAAGCAAGAAAAACCAAACCCCTGTTACATATATGTATATTTAAAGTAAGTTCCTGCATTGGCCATGTTCCAAAAAAGGGGGATGGGAGGAGACAAATAACTTTGAAAGATTTATGAACTCTAACCAATGTAGTAGCCAACTTTAATGTCAAAGGACTAATAAAGAAGCACTGAGCTCACCTCCTAACAGAGAGATGATAGACTTGGTGTGCAAAATGAAATTTATTTTGGCCATAGGTGATGTGGGAATTTTTTTTTGCTTTCTTAACTACATATATTTGTTAAAAGAATTTTATTTTTCTTTTGTTCTTGTAAGTGGAAGTGGGAATGGTTGGGGGAAGAGAAAATAAATACTTTTTAATTGAAAAATAAAATTAAAGAGTAATAATAAAAAAGCAACAATTCCCATTCTCTCTTGAGAGAGAGAGTTCTGATTGGCTTAAATAGAGAAATTTCTCCTACCTCAGAGAAATGAATTCTTCATCCCAGGTCTCTTCTTAATTCTCTCCCCTTTCCTATTACAAACTATTATACAGTACATCCAGTTGAAGCATATTTTCAAGGTAAAGGATTAAATAAGGCACAGTTTTATTATCTTGTAAAATAAAACAACTCATGTCCTAAAACTGGTCAGAAGGTCCTTTTCTATTAAGCAATCAATAAGCATTTATTAAGCACCTACTATGTGCCATGCATTGTTCTAAAGGGATTGGATCCTATGATATCATTCCTGGATCTTTTTTAAAAAAATTTTAATTGATTTCATGTTAATATCCTGCATTTTTTCCAAATTAATTTTATTCTTAGTGCACTGTCAAGAACTGACAAATAGGATTCATTTCCTTCTGTGTGCAGTGTGCAGTCTGTGCAATCTCTTTGGTTCCCTTATTTCTAACCTGGGTGTGTTTTCAGAATTAGAGTCCATCATCTCTGGACTCTATCCTCACAATCGTAACTTCTCATAAAACTTCAGTCTTGGAATACTTTCCAAAAATGTTACTAAATGTATTTGTAGTACTATTCTAGAGGTAGTTGATGGAAAAAGTATTTTAAATGCGTATTGTTGTCAAACTGAATATGATTGACCAACAGAAAAGAGAACCCATGATGGATTGAATTAAATTCCTGATTTGAACGTGTGTGAGTGGAGGGAGGGAGTGGAAGTCTTGTATGTCCATCATTGATGTCTGTAAGAAGGAAGTCCTGGAAAGTGTCCATAGAAAGAGATCAATATGCATAATGCTTTTTTCAGTTAATGTTGGTCCTTGTGAAACAATGATTTAATTGCCAAATTTTTCAAATTATATTTGTAGAGAAAAAGTGGACAAACCACCTCCCCTCAACTTGCCTCCAAATGGTCTAAAGATCAACTAGTCAACGCCCATTAAAAAGTCAGTAAATTATTCCTAGTCTGACACTTCAATTCTTAGCATAATGGTTTATTTAACCTATGATTGCTGCCATCCATGGAGATTCTCATCAAAATGGCGTGCATTTAAATCGGGCATATTGTTTATTCTGTTATCCCAAGAGCAAATGGGGATCCCCTTTTGATATACTAACAGTGCTCACTTAGTACAGTAAGCATTTTTACATAAACTGATCATTAGCAAAGAGTAAATACTTCTATACAGACTGACTCTGACATTTATATGGACATTAGCTATGAGGAAAAGTAGAAGCTGAGATTTTTAAATGCCATCCAAGAGCATCCATCACAACGATCTAATGGAAGGCAATGTGATGTAGTGCAGAGAACAGGGGATTTGATGAAAAGTTTCGGGTTCAAACACAGACCTCCTTGACTTATGTGACCTTTGGCAAGTGAGTTTGTTTATCTGGCAAATGGAGGCATTGAATTAAATGAAGCAACAACTAGCATTTATATAGCACTTTAACATTTGCAATGTGCTTTACAAATATATCTCATTTGGTCCTTACAACAACCATAGGTGTTATTACTATCCCCATTTGACAGATGAAAAAAATTGAGGATAAGTGAGAATAAAACACTTTCCCAGCCTCACATAGTTCTCAAGTTTCAGAGGCTAGGTTTGAATTTAGGAATTCCAAACTGCAAGTCCAGCATTCTATCCACTGCACCACATAAATAATCTCATCATTTGGTGAAAGACCCTTCCAGCTATAAAGCTATAGACCCACTTTCACAGAGTACTTTTCCCTAAAATCCTGTCTACTAGCAGTGAGGCACTGAGAGATGGGGGAGAGTCTGACTTCATGCGTACCTATGGATGAGAAGAGTTAATATATTTTCCTACAAAGTGTATGAATTGTCCTGTGTCTAATATGCAGTAGACTTTATTTGCCAATTGTGTTGTGTAAGAGATAGAATTGGTTCTAGGATGGGTTAAATTATGTCTACTCTGTACATACTATATGAATGTAGCTCAGCACAGCAGAGAGAATGCTGGCCTTAAAGTCAGAAGAAAAATCTCTTTTCAGATCTAAAATCTGACACTTATTGTCTGTGTGATCCTGGGGGGTGGGTGTCATTTACTTTCTGTGTTCCTCAGGCGACTCCTTCTAACATAAAAGTCATGAAGAAGTTATGATCTTCTTAGGTGGAGGATCTCCCCAAACTGACAAAATACTAGATCCTTTCTGTGTTCAAGTATATGTCCCAAAGGCTATATCTTTCTTCAGTATAGCACGGAAAGCCATGATCAGGCTCGTCCCATGATTAAACCCATTTGTTTTCTATTCACGCTTACATTTTTAAAGGAATCTGCTTACTTTAAATTGGCTAAATGAAACAGTAGGATAGTTGTTGCTAGGGGAAGACTGTCCAGTGCCAGTCAGGTAAACAATCTCTGATATTATGTGCAAATTTACATCAAAGACAGTGGCAATCCTAATGAGAAAGACTCGTGGGTCTGTTGGTACCTCACATTATACAGACCAGTTTGCCACTTCCTTCAGGGTGGAGAGAAGTTCTTAGGATGGGGAGATACAGTAAGAGACAAATGCCATATCACCTTTCTCTCTTTCCTTGGCAGAGTTGTCCTTGTGCCAGCAAAGAGTGGAAGAAAACTAGAAAACAAAAGGCTTCTGGCTAAGACAAAAGCCAAAGGAAATTTGAGCTCAGGAAGCCTGAAGCATAAAGCATAGAAGCAAACCTGTCAAGAGGGGCTTTTGATCTGGAATAGGTAAGTGAAACGAGCTGAGGCGCTCATTTTGCAGTTGAGCTCTGAAATAAAAGAAAGGACATCAGGTCTGTGATATTCTTCTTCGATGTCCCTTCCATTTACATAGGTGTTATAGCTTACAAAATACTTTTCTATCTATTTTCTTATTCATCTCCACAACAGCACTGTGACTTTGGTAGGCTGATAAGGGCTGAGATACTAAGAAACCACAGGACCTGAGTAGCTTGGGACTGTGTTTCCTCCTCACCAGGAGGTGGCAGTGTGCATAGATACACTGCTAATCAACTGGCCAATGTGGACATTAGCTGGTGTGTGTAGTAACTCAAGCAAAACTTCATCTCCTAAGCTTCTAAACTGTCATGGTGTCATGGGAGTATCAATTTGGCGATGTCCCTGGATACCAATGCCGTACTTGGATTCTATAGAACCTAACTCTGGAACACTTCCAGTAGGTGATAAGTGAATACAACTAGAAAATTGTAGAGATACGTAGAAAAGCAGTGATTCAAATATGCCCATACGGTGTCCACTGAATTTCAAACTCTGAGCCAAAAGCCATGAGAGCTAAGTTGCTCTTACACTTGTGAATCAGAGATATGAGGAAAAGAAGTCAAGAAAGTATCTGGTTGGCTGCGTCACTGGTGATAGCTAGCTCTGGCTGGGGTATTTTCACTCAGTATTGTTTTCAGTTAAAGAAATAAAACCACTCTAACTGGGGGAAAAAGTTAGCCATTTGCATGTGTATGTGCATAACCTTCAATTTTTATTAAAGTCCTTTCCCATTACTGTTGCTGTGCTCACAAGTTAAAGCAGCTGTGAAAGGTGCAAGCATTTGAGTTTGTATTCAGCTAAGATCTGTCATTTTGTGCTTACCAGGAGGGAAACAGCTGGGCCAGTTGGTGCTCCAATCTATCAAGCCCATAGAGTGACGATTTTCATTGTTGTCGAAATTTGTATCCCGGATGGCTCCTTCTGAAGAGCTGAAGATTTGAGGGGAGGGGTGGGAGTTTTCCAGTTAGTCCATCAATATTGCAATTATAAATGGCATTCACCCAAGAGATAGAGATCATCTGGGGTCTCTGCAACTCCCAGCCCATCCTTTGGACAGATTTATCTGCCTATGCTGCCGCCAAAGGGCTCTGGGTTTCAGGAACAGATGTAATGTAACAAAACAGTATCTCCCTATAGAACAATGAAAATCACTTTTGTCACAGCTGCTTCAGAAGGAGCATAGGGCAAAGGAAAGAGGATGCTAAAATATTAATTCTGAAAATTATGTTTATAGCCTTGATTCTTAGCTCATCTACCTAGCCGGCCAGGAGGTTAAGATAGTGGGACTCGAGGCCATCTGTAAGTGCTTTCTAAACCACAGTTCATCAATACGTTTTTGTTGTCGCTACTGCCTCATGAAGGTTCCAAATAATGACTGCTCAGCAGAGGCCTCCAGTGGACTTGCAGCAGGTTTGAGCCACTGGTCATCTCCAGCAGCCCACAATGACAGCTGCTGTGTGCCAGGCCTCTCACCAGCCAAGTATTAGAAACAAATATTTGAGGAGAGAAATAATTTTTAAACAAAGGCAAACGATTCTCAGTGTCCCTCCGGGGGGCATCTCTGTCAGGTCTTCAGAGCTCATTTCCCAGGCTTCTACATGTGTCTTCAGGCAAAAAAACAGGGTTAAGCTTATTTACTGACAGCAATAGTAGGGGCTTAATTGCAGAGGCCTCAAGCTGCTGTTTACAAAGTTTCCTGACCGCAGTAGTACTCTGGATGTGGGCCTTTGGCAGTCCTTGCCATTCACAAGGCCCCAGTTGCTGTAAAGAAGCCAGTCTGCTGCATCTCAGATCCTCCAGCTTACACTGCCACATCAGAGAGGCTTTGATAGAATAGGTCATGACCATTTCAATCCAGTTTGACTTAGCTGCCTCTAATTGCAGCCTGTGATGAGTGAGAATTCTGTCATATACCCCTCTCCTGTATGTTTTGCTTTGGAGTACTGTCTAGGTCCACTAGCTATGCCTCCATGAGCAGAACTCCCCTGAACCCACTCCTTGTGCCACTTCTGCCATTTCCTAGTCCCTGACTCCCCTTTGGGTGCTGCCTTCCTGTCTTAGAATGTCAGCTCCTTGAAAGCATGAACTGTTTTGCTTGCTTTTATTTATAACCTTAGCATTTAATACAAGGACCGGGATATAGTCATTGTTTACTAAATATGCCATCTCTCTTGGCCTCCTCCTCCCTTTTCCTCCTTCCTATCCTCCTTTGTATCCCAGGTGGATCCTTCTGAAGAGCTGGAGATTTGAGGGGAGGGCTGGGAGTTTTCCAGTTAGTCAATCAATATTGTGATTATAAATGGCATTCACCTAAGAGACAGAAATCATCTGGGGTCTCTGCAACTCCCGGCCCATCCTTTGGAGAGATTCCTTCTTCTCCTTGTCCTCATTCTCCTTTTCATCTCTCTCTCCCTCTCCCTTCCTCTCTCCTTCCCTCTCTCCTCTCTCTCAGAAAGCTACTATGGTCTCTTAACAATGGACACTGAAGTACTATGTTCAGTTCTGGATGCCATATTGAAGGAAAGCCATTTCTAAGTCGACGAGTGGCAAAGATGGTGAAAGGTGCAATGGATAAAGTGCTAGAGTCAGGAAGACTTCAGTTTGAATCTAGTCTCAGATATTTTCTAGCCATATGACCCTGGGCAAGCCACTTAATCTCTATAAGCCTCAGTTTCTTCATCTGTAAAGTGAGGAAGCCTCTAAGATTGCTTTCATCTGTAAATCTACGATCCTATGAGTTTATTCCATATGAGGACCCATTGGGGAAAACAAAAAGAAAACAGGGAGGTTTAGCCTGGAGAATAGAAGAGTTATAAGGAGAGAGTAGAAAAATCTTTCTCCAGGTATTCAAAGAGCTATCACCTAGAAAAGGGATTGAATTTATTCTGCTTGTGCCCAGAGGTCAGACTTGAAAACAGTGGATGGAAGTTTCCCAGGCAGATTTATATGTTATACAAGGAAATCCTCCCAGCACTAAGAATGGTCCCACAGTGGCATTGGCAGTGGCTCCCCATCCCTGCATGTCTCCAGCATAGGCTAGTTGACTTTGTTCAGGAATGTTGTAGAATGGACGCTTATCCAAGTACAACCGGACTAAAATGCGGGTTCGGAGGTCCCTTTGAGCTCTGAGATTTTGTGATTGCAATCCACTAGACATTTCCTCTTTTTTTTCATTGCTCCCTAGGAGCAGACAGGTTTGTTATAAGCCCACAGAGAGTTGTTCAGCTGGGATTCCAGGTGGAGTCATTTTTCACATTGGACTCTTCCTTCAGGGACTGAGTGGAAATCACATTTGGTGATATTACTTTTTCTCAAACAGAGGCTCCAATTGCATGAACTTGGCTGTAGTGTTTCTTGTGTGGTTGGTTCAATTTCCTCCTGTTTAAGTTCTGAGCTAGTGTGCTGATGTGGAGGTAAGCTCAGGGGTGACAAAGCTGCTGGAAATGTCATTGTTCTTGTCCAAAGCAAGCTTCACAAAGCATGCTTGCTAAGCACGAAATGTACCCTTAAATAGACTTTTTTTCTGATAAGTAAGACAGAGACTCTGGTACCTAGTGAAGCTGGATCTGTGTGGTGGGGGGGAAAGGGGTAGGCTTTGAAAGAGGTTACGTGAGGTATGGGAGCCAGGGGGGATAACTAATAACTTTCTATTTTAACTAATTAGTGTTCATAACATGGTGCTAAGGCAAAAATGGTGCTCATAACTCCTAACTAGAAGCTGAGATCATTTATTGCCCTCTGCTAAAGGAGTATGGATATTGTCAGTGTCCTCTAAATGTTGGCACCCTGAGCCAAAGCCCCCCCTGCCTTGTGCTGGTCATACTGCTGACATACAAGATAGAGCTTAACAATAAGGTCTGTGGTAAGGGAAGAGCCAACTTTTCTTAATGCTTAGATACTTACTGATAAAAATACAGCAAAAGACCATGGGCATCCTTCGACAAGAAGACAAATTCCAAGGAGGGACAGCAATTATCTAGATGACAAGTTGAACAAACACATTTTGCCATGGTTGAGATCCACCTCCATCTCCCATACTATACAAGGAAGTCATTCACTCAACAAAGAGTTGCAGAAAAATGATTGCTGGAGCTTGCCCAGCTTTCATGGAATTCAGAAACAGATGGAGGTCATGTTCCTCAGGATATATACAGTGACAAAACAGGTGCTAGTGTTAAGTGCTGTTCCCAAGAGGCAGGTAAAGCTTTACTGCTGTGAGAAAGGTGAGTAACTTGAGTTGATGGGTCAATGAAAAGTAGAACTGTGAATTATCTATACATAATCTCCCATCGTAATTGGGATGTTTTCAGACCTGGGACATCCCATGCCCGTGTATTCATTTGATTCCCCTGCTTGAGAGCTTCTCTTACATAATATTCAAATGCAAATGTCAAAGCAAAGCATCTGTAAATATTTTTAATTTTCTTTTCTCACTTCTAAGTTTCCCATTCCATCCCTTGAAAATGGCAACAGGTTTTACTGTATGCATAGAGGAAATCCTGCTACTGCCTTTGTAAGTACCATAGATCATGGCCAAATGGTTCCTCCACACTTTCGTTTCTTTTAAATCATGAGAATATTTAAAAGGACCTTTACTCCCTGTTGATAATTTCTGAATTCTGAATATAGTTCCCATTTATTCACCCCCAATACAAATCCTCCAAGCATCTTGAGACTGCCTGCAGCAAAGTGGAATTTGGGTTATGAATCTCTTTGGCCCAGTTATCTAGAGACTGTATATTTTTTCTACCAATAGTTCTTAATATGTAGTCTTTGAACAGAACAGGTCCTTCTAAGAAAGCGGAAGAAAAGACTATCTCCCAGCATGGTTTCAGGGGGAATGCTTCCTCCCTTCCTTTCTTTTCCTCTACCCAGATTAAAGTATGAATTCGACTAACTAAATTGTAACCTGTCATTTATACTCTAGTGTGAATGAAGCTCTTGGGGATTGGAGGAGAATGAGGGCTCACATAAAGTTTAGACTAGATAATATTGAAGCATGTGCCATAAACTTTCAATGTAAAAATTTTATCTCAGACTAGCTTGATCTGACAGGCTCCACCTAGGGGCTCAGTCTATGGAGAGGGGTTTCTTTGTGATATTGACATTTATCATGTAAAATCAACTCTATATTTCTGTTTCTGGCATGAATTAGTGACACCATATGAGATCAGTCATCAAATGTCTCCTGGGCCTTCCCAAACATTCTAGTGAGTGTTTGCTAGTGTGGGAATAAGAGGGGAAGAGATGCCAAACTGATCTGCCCTCATAGAAAGTAGAGAAATTGAAACTTGCTATTCCAAGCTGCATGGTTGCGAAATTTTGACAAGAGGCAACCAGTTGAACCAACCACATTGACAATCACTGCAGAAACAAAGACTTTTGAAGCATAGAAAAGAATACATACATTTCTGTGACTTTTCATTTTACCTTTCAAGCTCTCTCTCTGTCTCTCTCTCATTTCATTTATGATACCAACTATGAATATGACCTTTGCAATATTTTTAGAGGAATGCCTAACCACATAGTGTCATGTCAAGAATTCAAACAGCAGCATTAGAACAGGAACAGAGAGAAGTTAGGAAACATTCTTATTGAATGAGGCATCTATGCTGTCAGAATGAAGATGATGATGATGATGATAACTATAACTAGGATTTATATAGCTTTTTAAGGTTTGCAAAGCTTGTTGTATATATTCTCTTATTTAGTCATCAAAGCAATCTATGAAGTAGATGCTCTTACTATGCCCATTTTGCAGATGAGAAAACTGAGGCTGGGGGAGATAAAATGTCTTGCCTAGGGTCATGCAGCTAGTAAGTGTCTGAGACAGCATTCAAACTCAGGCCTTCCAGACTACGAGTCTATTCCCTATCTATTGCTTGTATTATAATACAGTTGAAGTAAAAAGAAAACATACCAATGCCAGATTTCTGTACCAAAGATTGAATCTTTAATTAAAAAAAATAATTAAGTTCCTCAAACCCTAATAATAATAATGGACATGTATATGACATCAGTGTTTTCAAAGTACATATGTGTGTATGTGTATATATGTGTATACACACAAATATAATTTGGTGCTTACAAGAGCCCTGTGAGGTTGGAAAGAATGAAGGAAACAAGGATTTCTTAAGTACCTACCACATGCCAGGCATTGTGCTAAGTGCGTTACAGATATTTATAATCCCATTTTACAGATGAGAGAAGCAGTGCGGCTTTGTGGATTAAGTGTTGAACTCAGAGTAGGGATGATCTAAGTTTGAGCCCTTCCTCTGATACATGCTGGCTGTGTAACCCTGGGCAAAGAACTTAAGCTCTCAATGTCCTGGGGAAACTCTCTAAGACTAAGTGGCAGAGCCGGTGCCAATCTGCCATGGTAGTGGGAACTCCCTGGAAGTAGTGGGAACTCCCTGGAATTCCTTACACCTAAAAACTCACAGACCGAGTCCCAAACAAAAATTATACAGATGAGGAAACCAAAACTCAGGGAGGTTAAGGGACTTTTCCAGGGTCTCTCAACTGGGTGCTGTCAGCTGAAGCCTGGTCTTCCTGTTTGAGACCACAGTGCCACTGTGCGTCAGGGAATCAAACCTAATCAACACTGCAGCAGCCCCATCAGTCTCTTCTTGTGGCATTTGTAAATAGCACCAGAAATTTGATTTCCTCTCTCCATTTATATTTTCTACATTCCCCTTTCTTGTAACTACTCAGCCTAAAACAGGCTCTCTGAAAACAAAGGTAGTTGGCTGCAGGTGGAAAGCAGATAGGGTTTATTTTTTAAAGGCAAACCCTCCTACAAAGCATGTTTCCATACCACAGATTCAGTTAAAATGCAAAACTGATCTTTGATCCCTGGATACAGTTATAAATAGAACACTTCTCTCACTAAAACATAACAGCTGCCATCTTTATAGTCCTTCAAAGTTTGCAAGGCACTTTGGGTGTATTCCTTCTGTAACCTGGGACTTGTCTTGCATGGGACAGTCTTTATTAAGAGATTGACTGCTTGGTGCTCTGTGCCCTCCTGAGGGACAGAATTGGCAAGTGCTTAGGAGGGGAGAAATCTTAGTCCTCTGACTTCCAGTTTTGAGATAATGACACGGTTTCAAATTATCTTCTCTGAGAGGTCCCTGAAGGGAGAAGGAAAGACTCTGGAAAGAGCTAGTACCTTAATCATTGTCCATATACTCCATGTACCATACTACTAGAGATTTAGGGGGATTTCCCTTTGTATGAGACTGCAACTAACACTCACTCTCTGTCTCTGTTTCTCGATGTCTCTATCTCTCTGCGTGTCTCTGTCTCTTTCTCTTTCCTTCCCTCCTCCTCCTTTGGTCCCTGTCTCTGTCTTTGACTCTCTCATCTCATAACTAAGAGAGTTCATTCACTCTCTACCTGTTTTTTTCATACAGTCTCAACTATATACCTTTTCTCATTTTGTTTGCTATTTCCTTGGATAAATAGTTTATTTCTTACTCACTCTATGTGGTCGTTGTGTAAATGCTATTTCATGAGAAGAGTCAAGCCTTGGATCTGTATCTTGGACACTCCATTAATGGATAGTGATCAGGAGTGCAGCTTGAACCTAAAATTATTAACCCTAGACTAGCAACATTTTGGTTCAATATATTAGTCCAATACTCCCATCTCCCTGAGCAGAGCAGAGTGGCTAGCTTCATGGCCCCATTCTCCTGTTCTTCTTCTGTAGGAATAAATAAATTCTTGTAAAAGAAGGGGCAAAGGAGATTCTAGAGGTATCTATTCATGCTACATGACATAGCTATTTAGATCCACATGAATACACACAACCTAAATGAACTCCTCCCCAGACACACATATACACATATCTTACATTTAATTTGGTCCTCACAACAATCCTGAGATGAATGTAGTAGACAGAAACTATCATAATTCATAGCTGGGTGCTCAGAGAGATAAATATTTATTGTTGTTCAATTCTTTGTGACCGCATTTGGGGTTTTCTTGGCAGAGATACTGGAGTGGTTTGCCATTTCCTTCTCCAGCTCATTTTATGGATGAGGAAACTAAGGCAAACAGGGTGAAGTGATTTGCCCAGTATCCTACATCAGGTAAGTGTCTGAGGTCAGATTTGAACCTAGGAAGATGAGTCTTTCTGACTTTAGACCTGGCACTTTATCCACTTCACAACCTAACTGTACCAGAGACAGGATTTGAAATGAGATCTTAATGACTCAAACACTAATATTCTATCTACCAAACCACTCAGGATAGGTTATAATGCCAGTGTTATCTTTGTTCACTGACTACCAGCACTGGAAAGGACTTGTACTTGAAGGAAAAGATTTGTGGTATCAGTAAAAGGCCTTTTTTGTTGAGGTTTCCTGTTCCCTCCCCCAAGTACCTTCTAGGATACTTTACTGTGGTACTGGACATTTTCCCTTCCATCTTTCCCTCTTTCTATCCCTCTTTAATTTCCCCCTCCTCTGCTCTTCCTTCTCCTCTTCTCTCTCTTTTCCACATTGTCCCCCATCTCTTCCTTTCTTCTTTTCCCTCTTTCCCTTGACCTCTCCCTCTTTCTCATACTCCCCCTTTTCTCTCTTCTCCTTCTACCCCCTCTCTCTCTCATTATTGTTACTTCCCAAAGATCTCTCTCTGAATAGAATACCCCTTGTAAAAAAACAAAACAAATCCACCACCCTGGCGATGTCTGAAATTGTATGCCTCATTCTATACCTATTGCTTGTTACCTCTCTTCTTAGATGTTTGAAGAGGACCTTCATTATTCTGCCTAAGGGTTGTTCTTCTTGGCCAAGAAGACAGACTGAATGTAGCAACTGAATCATCCTGTATTATCTGTTGTCTTTTGGCATTGAACCCTTGGCCCTAGTAGCAGGTCTATTCTATTTTCCTTCTTGCCCCAGGCATTGCTAAATCAAATAGTTTATAAAGAGTGCTTTACATTGTCCTTACCATTTTGTAAGCCTCAATTCCTCTTGGAATTTAACCTTTTGGACACTATGTTAGAGGTCATTGATGCTGTTTTTTGGTCATGCATGCCAGATCACGGAGACCTAGCTTCATGTCTGACCACCACTGGTGACTATTGGTTATAGAAGCCTATCTGCAGAAAGGGAACGATATTTCTATTTTCTGAGTCTCTCAGTGACACTGCTACTCTTTGTCAAATTGGAAGGATTTTATTTTTTTCTTTAGCTGATAAGTGTCCATGGGAGTAAAAATATCTTAATAGCCGCTAGGTGGCACTGCTGAGTGGTGCTGCTGGGTGGCACTGTAGTGGATAGAGCAGTGGGCTTGGAATCAGCAAGATGCATCTTCCTGAGTTCATTTCCTGCCTCAGACACTCACTAGCTGTGTGACCCTGGGCAAGTCACTTAACCCTTTATGTCTCAGTTTCCTCAGTTGTAAAATGAGCTGGGGAAGGAAATGACAAACCGCTCCAGTATCTTTGCCAAGGAAACCTCAAATGGGATTACAGGTGACTGAAATGACTGAACGACAACCTTAAAAAGTACCTTAAGTTGATTCAAGGGACAAATAAATGAAAAGGAAGACAATCTCTAAATAGAGTTTCTTATTAAAGGAATTTTTTTTGTTCAAGGCTTTTTATGTATTGCCAAAATGACTTTCTGAAAAATGAAAAAATTCAGTGATTAATTTATATGACATCATTTGGACTGATTTTCCCACCAAGCTTCTTAGCTGTTTGAGAGTTGGAGAGATACAACTTGAGATTATATTTTCTATTAAGAGTGGAAATACGCAAAAGTAAGGTCCAAGCAGCTTTCATGTTTTCTTTCTGAATGTTGGGTTTTAAAAAATGGCCGTAATAAGATATCACAATGTTTTTATTATTACCTAATAATTCACACCATGCATCACTAATGCTACTTAGCCTTCAGCTCTGTACCTACAAGCAATTTGCTTAAATGTAAGCTACAAGAAGCTATAATATGCTTGTTTATCCTACTGTGCATACAGAAAGGGAGTATGGTGGAGTCATGAGCTTTTCTGGCCCTCCTTCCCCCCAATAATCATGGATTCCTGACATCCTAGACTGTACTTCATAGAGGGGAGGAAACCAAGCTATGTACTGAAGGTTGTGGCATCAGAGAGAAAGGGTAGGATTTAGGAATAGGTGTAGCTGACCAGCTACATGATGCAAATTAGGAAAGGGGGAACAGGAAAGACCCCATGTCTCACCCCCAAAACATTCTCTGAACAATGTACCATAGTCTCAGAAACTCCAAAATTAAAAATTCATTCCTTTGCTTTGAAGTATATGTCAGAATATGGCACATTTTCCACAGAGAAACATACCCATGAGAAGTGAGCCATCTGCATGTTTATTGATTACCAACTATGAACTTAGCATGTATGAGTCCCTGGGGGAGGGGGTATGTGCAAAAGAAGTATAAGAAATGGTCATGGCCTCCTGGTTCTTAGAATACATTTGTAAGTCAAAATGTTTCCTTCCTGGCTGCTGTTTCTGGTACTTCTCTACATATGGGACATGGATAAACTTTCTACTCTCCTGTGTGTATGTGTGTGTGTGTGTGTGTGTGTGTGTGTGATGCACTATATATGAATGTACTTACAGCCAATAGATCCATGTCTAGGGTCACACAACTAGGCAAGCTCCCCTATATTCCCTGATCGTTAACCAATAACAATTAACAGTTAATGTCTAAAATTTAGATAGTGTTTTCAGTTTTGCAAAGTGCTTTACAAATATTATCTCATTTAATTCTCAAAACAACAACATAATTATAAATAATTATATATATATATATAATTATAAGTAATTATGCCCATTTTACACTTAAGTGACTTGTCCAGGGTCACACATCTAGTAAGTATCTGAGACTACATTTGAGCTCAGGTCTTCCTAACTCTGCTCCTGGTATGCAAATCACTGAGTTGCCTCCTGTTCTCCTAACTTCTAATAGAATTTGTGTCATGGATCCGATGGAGGGAGGAAGGGGATAGAGAGAGGAGGGGAGTGGGAAAATCTTTCCTCATCCTGTGAGACAGTGAAAAGTGTACTATATTTAGAGTTAGAAGATCTGGTTTTAGTTCCCATCTCTTCCCCTTACACCTTAGATGTCCTTGTCCAAGTCTTTTGTTCTATCCAGGCCTCAGTTTCTTCCTCTGTAAAATGAGGGGATTGGACAAGATGAGGTCTGAAGTCTCTTCAAGCTCTTAGGTCCCAACCATCAAATCATATGTTCTGACTGTAGGGCAGAAGAGCCCACTTTCTACAAGAAATGCAGCCTGGTGTTTTCAGAGATAATAATAGCATTAACATTCCTATTGGAGGTAGAAGATACATGGCTTGCGGAATTAAGGCAGTTAGCGCATTATCAGCGTACTTTGTGGCAGTGCTAATAACTTTGAATTTTTGAGGCTATTCCTGGAAGTAAGGCAGGAAATAAGCATTTATTAAGTGCCTACTATGTAGGAGGCACTCTGCTAAGTGTTTTGCACATAGCATCTTACCTCACAATAGCTGGGAAGTAGGTGATGTTATCTTCATTTTATAATTGAGGAAACTGAAGCCTATAGGTTAAGTGACCCACCCAGTGTCACACTGATGGTAAGTGTCTGAAGCAGGATTTGACCTCAGATCTGTCTTCCTCACTCCAAGCCCAGTGCTCTATCCAATGAACCACCTAGCTTCTTGGATTTCTTAGCATTTAAGTGGACATGAAGTGCCTGCAGAATTTAGAAGCATATGTAGAAATAAAACTTATGTAGCCAGGAATGGGAAGAATGCAGAAAATTGAGGGAAAGAACTTTCATAGCCAATCTCTAAAGTAGGATGTGATTGGGTTGGAATATTGCTGTAGTATACGAAACAATAAGCTGGTTGATTTAGAAAAGCATGGATGTTTTGGAATAACTATATCTATACCTATCTATATCTCTATCTCTTTACATATATCCATATATCTATCTAGATATATATGAGTATATCCACACTTAATTATAGCCTTCTTCAGGATGGTGGCGAGAGGGAGGGGAAAGAAATAAAGTAAAAAGTGCACAACAGAAAACAAAAGAAAACCAAGGAAGCAAAGTCGGCCAGATTTGAAAACAATGTATAGACTTGATTATATAGATTTTCTTGAAATGGAATTTACTGTTTTACAATGAATCCTCTCATGGTCTACTGTGTACATGGCAATGTTTTTTTTTTCTTTCTTTTCTCAATGTTTTTAATTATAGATATAAAGCTGGAAAGGACCTTAGAGATCATCTAACAGCCCAAGCTCTTTATGTGGCATGAGGAAACTGAGGCTCAAAAAATGAAGTGATTACCTAAGGTCACAAGTAGGATCATAGACCTGAAGGGGACCTTAGAAGCCATAAAGACCAAATACAATTAAAGAAACTGAGGCTCAGAGCAGTTGCACAACTTACCAAGCATCACAGAGCCAATAAGTATCTGAGGTAGAAAACTGAACCTAAGTTTTTGCTACTCCAAACCCAGTACTCTCTCCACTCTATCTCATTAGAAAGGAGTAGTGTCCAAACTGGAAAAGGAAGTGTTAATATTGAATATGTCATTCAATGGTCCTTGATTTCTTTAAATCTCCAGTCCCTTGACATCCTTACGAACATAGCAGGAGTTGTTATTGAATAAAAAATAGTGTTCCTTTGCAAAACATGCCTTGAATCATCCCCCAGAGCTCAGGATTTGAGCAGGCTTGGAGATGGAATTAACCTCCTGCTGTGGAAGTGAGCCTCCTCAAGATCTGGGCTAAGATGCTGGGTTACCGTTTGGGTACTTTCCCATGGATGCTGCATGTAAAGTATCTAAGCAGACATTTCAGCAATGTCTCTTTGGCCTATGACGACCTCCAGTGCCCACCACTCCCTGACCCTCACCTAATCGCTCATTCCTGGCCTGCATACTGAGCCTCTGGCTTTATCTCTGTCCCTTTCTAAAGCCATCTATTTGCATTTTTTCTGATGAATAGCACCAGGTAGACTTTAGATTCCAAGCTGGAGATTCTGTGAGGTTAGTGAAGCTGCCTTGAAGAGGGCTGGGGTTCAGGATTCAATCCCATCAAGCATGTAGACTGTCCTTCACTGGGGACCAGAATTCTTCAGCCCTCCAATGTTGATACTTCTCTTTCCAAAGTACGGATCCAACTACATCACCACTGCACTCCATAAACTCCACCAACTCCCTATCACCTCCACGACACAATCCCAAATCCTTTGTTTGGTGTTCAAAGCCCTTTATAACATAGCCTTCCACTCCCACCTTTCCAGTCTTTCCAGACACATACTCTTAGATCCAGGGATGCTGAGACTCTGGCTTTTCCATATTGTCTCTGGGCATTTTCTCTGACTGTCTCCTATACCTAGAGGGCTTTCTCTCCTGAACTCTGTCTCCTAACTTTTCTATCTTCTTCCAAGACCCAACTAAAATCCCATATTCTAATAGGAAGCCCTTTTTCTCAATCCCTCTTCATTCTAGTGCCTTTTGTCTCTTCATTATTCCCTGTTTCCTTACTCCTGTATATAGTTGGTTTGTCCATATTTGCTTGTTGTCTCCTCTATTAGATTGTGAACTCCTTGAGGGAAGAGACTATCTTTTGTCTTTCTTTGTATATCCAGAACTTAGGACAGTGCCTGGCACATGCTTAATAAATGTTTATTGACTGGCTGACTGCCTAGGATGTAGTCTCATGAAAAAAGTATTGGATATGAGGTCAAAGGAAAAGAATTTTGATCTTTGATCTATTGTTTGCTTTTATGAGTTTGGGTAAGTTCTTTCTTTTTCCTTGGGCCTCAGTTTCCTCCTTTCTAAATCCTAAACTGCTTTGATACAAACATTTGTCCTACAGAAACACCAGCAATGGGAGAACTAGGAAGAGAAGGCAGGATGCAAGCATTATTTTTAAGTCTGTTTCAAGGCAAAATATCCTTGTGACAATGAAACTTAGAGATGATCTATTAAGGTTATTACAGATACAGAGCTGGAAGGGACCTCAGGAGCTATCTAGTCTAACTTCGTAGTTTTACAAATGGGGAAACTGAGACACAGAGTTGAAGTGACTTACCAAGTACCCAAAGGAATTGAGATTCCAGAAAGTACTGGGAGCTGATCTAAGATTCTCTTACACCAATCCAACATCCTTCCATTGTACCATACTTCCTCCTGATACCCTCATTTTACAGGGATGAAATTGCAGCCCAGAGTGGTGAAAGATATCTTTTTATAGAAACAAAATCAATTAAGATAGAATAACAAGAGCAACTGTGGAGTGGAAAAATATACTTGTATCAAATACCACTGGTAAAAGTCTGACATCCAAGATATAGAGGAAATTAGCACTAAAATATTATACCAAGAGCCAGAAGAAAGGTCTTTCTTTAGGGGAATGTACTAAGGACACTTGCTAGCTGTGTGATCCTGGTCAAGTCACTAAATCCCAATTATCTCAGTTTCCTCAGCTGTAAAATGAACTTGAGAAGGAAATGGCTAACCATTCCAGTATCTTTACCAAGAAAACCCCAAATGGGGTCACAAAGAGTCAGACAAGACTGGAACGGGTCAACAACAACACAAAGGGCCCTCCGCAGTGGACTTACTCTACTAATAAGTGGGATGTTTTTTGTAGGTACCTGAGAGTTGACAATATTTCCAACCACCAGAGGCTCACTAGAGTCTGTTTACACTCAAGAGAGGTTTCAGAGAATCAAAAATTTGGAACTAAAAGGGAACTCAGAGGTTAGCTAATGCTCTCCCTCCCCGCCCCCGGCCCCTCCTCTGCCATTTCATACATGAGGAAACTGAGACTCAAGTTGTCCAAGTTCAAACAGAAAGTGATAGAGCCTGGATTCAGACCCAAGCCCTCTGATTTGAAACCCAGGATTATTTCCTCTACTTGAGGAGAGGAAAGCCTGGACTATCCTTTTAAAAGAGATTAGCACAACTGATTTTGTTACCACTTTTGCTTACTGAGAACCAACCTCAAAATGTTTGGTTATAGAAAGGAGCTCCCTGTGCTCCATTTATTAAATTTCTACTGTATGTAGAGTACTAGGCTATAACTGAGACAGCAAGGTGACTCAGTGGAAGAAATACTGGGCCTACAGTCCAGAAGGTCTGAGTTCAAATTTGGCTAATTGTGTGACCCTGGTCAAGTCATTTAACCCCATTTGCTTTAGTTTCCTCATCTGCAAAATGAGTTGAAGAAGGAAATGACAAACTACTCCAGTATCTTTGCCAAGGAAACCCCCAATGGGGTCACAAATGGTCAGACACAACGGAAATGACCAAAACAATAACAGGTTTTACCATTGTTCAGGATCTTCTCATAAATTTCTGGTTTTCAATAGCCTCTGCTACCTTTCTGGGGTGTATTGTATGTGTATGGGATTGGAAACTCCCACCCAATAGGAATTACATTGAAATGTTTTAAATTTGGTTTGTGCTCATCAATTTAGCTGGCATCTGGAACATGTTCTCCTATCTGGTTTGCATTTCCAAAGACTGAAAATGAAAGCTGCCTTCCTAAGGCTAATCACTATCCCCAGGATGCCTTCCCACCCCTTTACCTGTACTCCCTTTCCTTCTGTGCTCCATGACATGGATCATTTGCTGCTAGAAATTATCCAGGGAAGTTAATTCATCCTTTCCTTTGCTATAAGTTTGTGTGCTTGCCAAAGACTGTTGTTTTGAAGCTGCCTGGAGAAGCAGGACAGGGGGCTGGGGCCTCTCAGCCCTCTCTGCCAGCTGAACCACCCAGATTATCATGATGATTAAAAGACCAGAATTCCAGGCAACATGACCCTCTGGAACTGTCAAAGGGCATGGGGGTAGCAGCAAGTAGCCGAGAAGCTCCTCATCGAGGCCTCGAATTACCCAAAGGTCATCTGTAGAACTTTGAATCTTAAGGTATAGAGAAACCAAGTCAATAACATTGACTGAGAGGCCATGTGGTTCAGAAGGAAGATCATTGGAGACATTCTGCTCTTGCTACTTATTCCATTAACTACCAGTAGGATGAGGTAAAAGCCATTTAACATCTCTGGGTCTCAGTTTCCTCTTCTCTAGGTATCATTCAGAGTATCTAGGGAGCTGCCCTGATCTGCTGGAATAAGGTGCTTCCCACGGAGTTGTTTCTGTTGGGAGATACATTCAAGCAGTTTTTTTTTTTTGGGGGGGGGGGAGTTCCTTGAGTATGCTTATTGCCTGGAAAAGAAATTGGCTTATATGACTTTGAAAGTTCCTTTTGAGGTTGAGATCTTTGGTCCTATGACCAAATAAGGTCTCCATGATGAGAGGATGACCAAATATTGGAGGTAGCGCCTGTTTGATTGTCTCTAGGGATGAGGGGAACAAGGAGAAAATGCTTAACAGACACACAGAACCCCAAAGCCTCAATGAGCTAGTATTGTCCCGTGGAGGTAACTGGTAACAAGGACTCCCAGATCTCAAAGACCTGCCAGGAGGAGAAAATGAGACAAGACATCTCCTCAGTAGGTGCAGAATCACATAATGCACTTTGCAAACCTTAACATGCACTAAGTTGCTGGGCATCAGGTCCGAAGTCATCTGCCAGGATCTGCCGTATTTGGGCAATGCTCCTTTGGAGTCAGAGATCCTAAGTTGAAATCCTTTCATGGAAACTTATTCCTGTGTGACCTTGAGGGATTTGTTTAAATTCCCTGGGCTTCATTTTCCTTTTCTATAAAATGAGACCTTGGGCTTAATGGCATCTGACTTTTCATGCCAGCTAGAAAGAAAGTGCCCTTTGATCTTTGGCATCAAGGACATCTTAGTTTGGGAAAAGTGTGATTCCAAGAAGTTGTGGAGAAAATCTATTGATTGGCTTGGGGTACCCCTTCCTTGGTGCATCATAAGCTGAGTCCTGCACTGCCCCCCCCCAAATCCTTTATTATTACATAGAAGGAGGCAGGGGTCCAGAGAGGCCTCACATGGGATCTTAGCATAGAATCATAACATAACAAGGCTTCCAAATAAGGCTGATCTTTACTCTTTGTAGGTTTAAATTCTGTTATCTGCAGCAATTATTTTGTTTAACCCCTGGTATACTTAAAAGCATGTCCATTTATTCAAAAGCTAGTAATAAATCATTGTTTATGTTCATGCAATGCTTTAGTGTTTGCAAAACACTTTCTATGCATTTTGTACCTATTAAGGGCATGTCTTGACCCAACAGGTCTGGGAAGTAGGTGCAGTTATGTTCTGGCTGAGTTGTTTTCAATAACTCTGACTCTCTGTGACCCCATTTGGGGTTTTCTTGGCAAAGATATTGGAGTGGTTTGCCATTTCCTTCTCTAACTCATTTTGCAGATGAGGAAACTGAGGCAAATGGGGTTAAATGATCTGCTTAGGGTCACACAACTAGCGTCTGAGGCCAGATTTGAACTTGGGAAAAGGATTCTTCCTAACTCCAAGCCCAGCACTCTATATACTGTACTACCTAGCTGCCCCAGGTGATTTTTCATTTGGGGATGCTAAGCAGGTCACATGATTTGTCCTGGGGCACACATTGAGTAAGTGCCTAAATTGGGATCCCAAAACAGGCCTCCATCACTCCAAGTTCCGCTTCTCAAGCATCCGCTTTCCTACCTCCTGCCTCCGTCTACAGCTTAAGGGGAGAGGTTGGCACCCAGACTTAAGGTAGTCTTCTCTCCTCACTTAGTGTGATACCATATCCACTTAAAACCACTTCTCCCCTTAAATTGGTATGACTTCATGTTACTGTGTTTTGAGAGCAAAAAGTTACTTTGTGACAAGCATTTACTATCCTCAACATTTCCATCTTTAAAGAGTTCCATTTTCTCTGGGTGTTGGTACCTTCAGAATAGTGCTACATCAAGAGAGAGGTAGGAACAAAGCCTCCTGGGTATAGATCTGGAAAGGACCTCAGGAGCCCTTGAGTCCAATCCAGTCATTTTACACAGGAGGAAACTGAGACTCACAGAGGGGACATGATTTCTCCAAGGTCACATACAAAATTCTAGGTCTAGAGCTAGAAAGGATCTCAGGAGCCTCTGCTCCAACCCACCCGTTTGGCAGAGGAGGAAACTGAGGACCAGCGAGGGGAAGGGACTTGCCCAAGGTTACACAACCAGTATTTGAGGTGAGATTCCAACCACAGTCTTCCTGAATAAATCTGCAAAGTATGAAAGCATAGGGAATGTTCAGAGAAGTATAGGTAGGATAACGTAGCTAGTGGTAGTAAAACTGGAAATGTTGATGAATTAGATTGTTGAGGATCTTGTATATGATAATGATGAGGCTCAACTTTTTCTGTGGGTAATAGGAAGCCAATGTAGACCTTCATGTAGGGAAAGAACATGGTTTCAATTGTGCTTTAGGAAGATTAGTCCCACAGCCATAAGGAGGATGGAATTGAGGGAAGGTGAACTTGTTTGCAAACTAGTGCAGCATTATAGGCAAGGAAGAGTGAAAACCTGAAGTGCAGGTGATAGAAGAGAAGGGAAGGATAAGGAAGACTTTGGGGAGAATCATTAAGATGTGGAAGCTGATTGGACATAGGGGATGAAGTAGAGATCAAAGGCAACTGACTCTACGGTGTTAAAGATGATGCCAAAGTTTCAGGTTGGATGATTAGGAGGCTAATATCCTTAATAGCAGTAGGGGATTCTATGGGTTTTCTTGGGGAATGACAAGTTGTCAGGGTGGGCAGATCATCGGTGTATGTAGGAGAAAAATTTGGAAATAGATCTTGGGAAAGACAGAGGGACAGAGGGATTGAGCTGTCTAGCTATGTACTGAAATTCATGGTCAAGGATGTGGATGAAACTGCCATCTTATTTGATGATGATCTATGTCAGGTTTCTCATCCTAATTTTTATTAAGGGGCATAACAAATATCATTTCTTACTTTGCATATGGGGAATGTCAATGGGAAAATTTAATATTTACTGAATGCCTATACGGTGATAAAGAGTGAAAGTGCATAGGCAAAAACATAAGTCAGTAGAGAAGTAAGTAATCAAAAGACATGAATGATTTTTTCAAAGAAATACACATAATCAAAAACCTCAGGAAAAATTGATCTATGTTACTAAATAAGAAGCATACAAACTGCAATAATTCTAAGCTTTCATCAAACTGTCAAAGTTGTTCAAAGCAGAAATACCCAACACTGGAGGGTCTGTGGAAGGAGAGGTACCTGTGAATTGGTCCTGCTTCTGGAAAACAGATCTGGAACATTTCTAGAAAATTTTTCATGCCCTTTGACCTGGCACTATTCCTCCAGGTCACATACCTCAGGGAGGTCAAAGAGAGAAGGAAAATTTCTATTTATGTCTAAATCCACAGCAGTTCTTCTTGTGCTCATAAAAAACAACTGGAAATAAAATGGATGCTTCAAAATTTGGAAATGCCTGAATAAACTGCAGTGTATGAATATCCTCAAACATTATTGCAATCTAATAAATGACAAATTGGAGAAATTCAGGGAGACTTGGAAAGACTTATATGACCTCATGTGAGCAGAATAAATTAGAGCCAAAATGCTATTTGCAATGACTGTGATAACATAGATTCAAATAACACGAAAATATTTCTTATTAAATGCATTGATTCCAGAGAACAGAAGACGAAACATACTTCCATCACTTAGCAGAAAGGTGGTAGTCTCAGGGTGCAGAATGTCTCATGACATGTCACATGCTGTGTGACTAATTGCTTAGCATTTGTTATTGTTATAAGAGGGATCTATGTTAGGTACAGAATAGTATGGGAAAGCAACTGGAGTATAAAGGGGAAAATCAACAAAATATCTTTTAAAAGAAAGGAAGGAAAGAATTTACAATCTCTATCAATGGAGTGGGGTGCCCCCACTGTTGAGCCATGTATCCAACTAAGTCCCACAGCAATCTTCCTAGTTCCCATCCACTACTCAGACAAGATGTGGGCTCTGATTTCTAGATGTCTTTATTTAATCAGGCAGGGAAAGTAACATCTCTGCTTTCCATCACAAAGTGGCCTTTTTCATATGTTGAGCACTACTGTTGGCAAGTACACCAATGAAGTTTTTAACCTTATTGCTCTTGATCAATGACAACAATCTGAGGAAAACTAAATCAATCAAATTAAGTGGCTGAAGATCATCCTTTAGTGAAAAGTTAAGCCTTTTCTGTTGGAGACAATCACCTGATGGATCACACTGTGAAGCTTCTTTCTTCCCATATATTGTGGCAAGGGGAAATGGTTGTTTTTTTAAATAAAGCTTTTTAGTTCAGGATGGCATTTCCAAGATACATAGTGACACTTGGGGAAGACAGTGAGGTCATCACACCTCACCCTCAAGATGTGTGTCTCTGGATTTTATAGCTATCAACAAGACAAAGAAGATCTCTAAGACTGATGATGAGTAAAATTCCTGGAAATAAGCACTGCTAAAGAAAACCATGTTACATCCTTTCGGTGTTTGAGAATTTTACTTAATTTTAAAATATTAGAGTAATGAGAGCAGGAAGTTGTTTCTCCTTTTTAAAGATATCTGTCAAATTTGTTGACTTTGTTCCTGTGTAATAATGTGATGAATGAACTGTGAAATTCATGCAACTTTATACTTTTTGGCCGGTGACAGAAATTAGTAGGAATATTCAACCAGGTGGTTCAGTGGATGAAATTGTAGACCTGGAGTCAGTAAGACCCAAGTTCAAATTCAGTCTAAAACACTTACTAGCTGTGTGACCCTGGGCCAGCCACTTTACCTCCTGTCTGCCTCAGTTTCTTCAACCGTAAAATGGGGATACTAATAGAACCTAACTCCAAGAATTGTTGTAAGATCCCAATGAGATAATATCTGTAAAGCTTATTATAAACCTTAAGACACTTTATAAATACCATTGTTATTATTGAAAGGTGGCATGGTACAATGGAAAAGGCAATACCTCTGGAGAGAGAAGAACAAGATTCAAATCCTACCTCTGCCTCTTATGTATGCATATGACCTTGGGAAGTCATTATACTTCCCTGGGACTCATTTTCCTCATTTGTAAAATGAGGTATTTGAACTGTTTGTCATCTGTGGTCTCATTCAAATCTAGCTCTGTGATCCTATATTTTCAATCATGTTTTCTTGATAGTAAGTTAATGTGCTCACAGAAAATACCATCAGCAACTTAGATTATTGGGAAAATATTAACTTGAGATTTAGATTTCATTTAGGTAGATATTCTTCAATTACTTTTTTAAAGTAATAATTGCTTCTTCAACATCAATTTCTATTTTTCTTTTTTTAACGGACTGTCTTGACAAAACCTTTCACTACCAAGTATCCAGCCAACCACCAATAAACCTTTTTCTACTTTCCATGGGCTGGTTCTCAGAAGGCAGTAGGATCACTCTCAATGCCTTCCCAGCTTGGCAGAGCCTGCCAGAGCT
Source organism: Bettongia penicillata ogilbyi (assembly GCA_023548195.1). Classification (NCBI taxonomy): domain Eukaryota; kingdom Metazoa; phylum Chordata; class Mammalia; order Diprotodontia; family Potoroidae; genus Bettongia; species Bettongia penicillata. The sequence goes on along the minus strand of JAJHZJ010000104.1, from coordinate 5,224,757 downwards.
TGTGCTCTGAGGACATAACCTTTGAGAAGTCAGGGTCTCCTTGCTTTGATCTTATGGAACAAAGGAAAAAATAATGGCCCCCAATTATGAGTGACCTCTTCTGCTTTGGCAGTGATGGTGAGTGAATGGTAGAAAAATGAAGCAAATGATATTAAATATTGAACATAGAGTGCTTTAACACCCTCTGGAAGCTTCGCCTTAGCTATGGTCAACGTAAATGGAGATCCATGCTCAGTGACCAGTAAGTGGATGTATATTATTGGAGGAACTAAACTGTCAATCTTGAGATGATTGTTATGAGCAATGGCAGCTAGATAGTGTAGGGGTAGGACACCGGCCCTGGAGTCAGGAGGACCTGAGTTCAAATCTGGAATCAGAGAGTTACTAGCTGTGCAACCCTGGGCAAATCACTTAACCCCGATTGCCTCCCCCTACCCCACCAAATAACTGAGCAAGACTAGAAGAAAGGAAGTTGCTGATAACTGGAAGGTCAGCTCATTGGATCTCCCTGGAGAGGCAAAGATAGGAGTTAATTTTATTGCTTGGGTTATTTGGTCATTTTGAAAGACTCATCCCAAATATTTGCAAAAAGACCAAGTTGAAAATAACTTCAGTGTCCACACCAACATCTGTTGCAGAGGAGGAAGAGGTAGAGAAATTTGACAGAAGACTTGGTAAGAACTTCTAAACATACTTTATACTCAATGACTTCAATGCAGAGGTTAGAATAGGTAAAGAGGTTGAAAAATATATTGGAGTATGGATCAGGACTAAGGAATGAAAGACACCAAAGATTTATAAGCTACATGGAAACCTCATGTCTCTAAATCACTGGAGTCAAACTCAAATAGAAATAGGGGACTCTAAGTCATACATGAAGATCCCTGATAGTTTCATATTGACTTAGAAAGTCACCTATTAGCCTTATCTATGTTCCATTGAACTTTTATTTATTTTGTTAACTCTTTAAAAACGACATTTGAATCTGCTTCTGGCTCCACTGGTAAGTGTTGCCTCCCAACATTAGACACTTGTACTCTAAATCATAAAGACTTGGAGAAAAGAATCAAGAGATAGCAAATGCAGCAAACCTCAAATAGCACAACAAAAATGAAGTGGTATATTTAAAAAGACAGGAAATGACTCATTGATGTGGGAGTCATTCTGAAATTAGCTGTGTATATATTCAGCCCACTAACTTAGTGATGATCAAAATTAGTACAAAGCTAGAAGAAATAATAAAAATGAACTAAAGATATGATATGTGACTAGAACACCTCCATCCTGACCTATTTAAACAATTTGTTGATGATAAAAAAATGAGAAATTGATAAAAGAATGGACATCCGCACATACTACAATAATTTCATGTAGAAATTTAACCAATACAAATAACAAGAAGATCAAGAAAACTTAAAATCATTTTAGTCAGCAAGCACTTCATTTGCCAAATAGAAAAACATAGCCAAAGACCCAACTAAAGTATATTGAGGACATTTAAGAATGAAGCATGAAGGTGGACTACAGATAGGGGAAAAAATGGAAAAGGGCTATATATATCACACACATACACACATACTGCAAACGTATATGTGTGGCACATATATATGTATATATATATATATATATATATATGATACATGTATAATACAAATGACACACATATATGCATGTGTGTATGACATTCTTTTCCCCTTCTGGGAAAGTGGAATCATCACACCTGGACTCTAACATTATGGCACTGGATGTTCTTAGAGAACAAGTAGAAGTTGCACTAAAAATAACAAAGATAGGAAAAACAGCTGGATTAGATCATATGTGCATAGAAGAGATGCAAGTTGAAAGTGTGAGAGACCTGGAATATTTCTAGGCATAGAAAGCTGACCTCAGGCTTTGGAAGACCTGAATTCAAATCTCACCTCTGCCATCTTGGCTATGTGGCTATGAGCAAATCATTTAAACTCTCAGTGTTCTCAGGCAATTCTCTAAGATGATCCAAATAGGCATCTTAATTTGTAGGTTCAGTGTCCTCACCAGAAATACTCTACACTTTTGAAATCACAAGATGGGGTGGGGCACAGAGGGAACCATGCAAAGGCATGATTATGAGCAGGCTGCAACACATAACCACTAAGGAATAAAGATCAATCTGGGGAAAGGATATCAAATAAATGTATGATCCAAAAAGAGTTGGCCATGTGGCAAAAATGGAGACTGACTATTAGGCAGCAAATGAACTCCAGTGGTTTCCTTGCAATGTCAGGAGAAGGCAAAGAAGGCTTCTCAGCATTTTGGGTATACCCTCTGTGAGGCATTTATGGGAGGACATGAGTAGGAGTCACACAGGATGAGCAGACAAGGATCAATTGCATTCAATATTGTTGGAGGGAGCATCCCCATTGGTGGGACCATAAAAGCATTCAGGTAGAGGAGAGTTATCATTTATATGGTGTTGTGAGATGGACAGAGCACTTTATATGCATAATATCATTTGAGTCTCATTTTCTTCATCTTTAAACAAGAATTATGATCCCCATTAGCACTGAGCTCACAACGTTATTGCAAACCTCAAAGGAAATGTTTGCAAAACGCTTCAAAATTTAAAGGAATATCTAAACATCAGCTGCAGGAAATTGCATTTAATTATTATGATTCCCATTGTAAAGATGAAAAAAGTGAGGCCTGGATTAGTTGAGATAAGTGCACAGATTTCATTAAGTGTGCACTTTCTTTTTTTTAGATTTTCTGTTCTTCTGGTGCTAAACACATTCAAGTGACTTTTAAAATCAGAACTAGACTGGGTCAACAAGAAACTTGACAGATACTCCAGACTCATACTGGAGATTTGAAAGTCTTGATTTCTCTTGCTGTTTTTGTTTTTTTCTTGGATCTCTACTGGTGCCTTGAGCAAACCATTTGCTTTGTTCATAGTATCCCATCTGTGGAACTGAGATATTCGTGTCAATTTTCCAGGTTCAAAAAAAAAAAGGCTACCAGACATCCATCCAATTAATCGTGAATTCCCATTAGTAGGATATCTTTGGGCACAGCAGGAGCATATGCTAGTGCCCTTCCTGAAAATGATAGGGACCACTTGCCATTTTTTTCAATGAAATTCAACAAATATCTCTTAAATGCTTCCTCTGGGTAAGTCCTTGTGGAAGAGGTAGCTTGGCATAGTAGAGATAACCCTAATCTTGGAGGAAAGAAGACCCTAGTTCACATCCCTTCTTTCCCATTTCCTACTTGTGTGATCATTGGTTACTTAGCCTCTTTAAGCCTCAATTTCCTTCTAGGTAAAATGAGAAGTTTTGATACTTACAACGCCTAGCTCTCACATTGTGAGATTTGCATGAGATCATGTGTATAAAATACTTGGCAAACTTTATAATGCTGTAATTATTATTACTATTAGGCGTTGAGGATAGATAGAACCTTGAAAATTCACATTCCCATCCTCCAGAAAGTTCCAATCTAAGGTATCTCATTTGCAGGATCCTCATCTATATTTAGCTACCTAACTGTGGATATACCCCAAGGCTTAATACTGAGTCTCTTTCTTTTTATCTCTACTCATCTGGTGACCTCTCCAGCCCCATGGGCTTACTTATCATCTCCATAGACATGTTTCCCACATCTAAATGTCTTTTTCCTAATATCTCTCCCAGGCTCCAATCCCACATCACTTTTGAACATTTGGAAATCGATATCCCATAGTTTCCTCAAGCCTAACATGGCCAAAATGCCTCCCTTCAAACCTAACTCTGTTTTGAAGTTCCATAACTCTGCAGAAGGCACCACCATCCTTTCTCATACCCAACTTGGTAACCTTAGACCCATCCTCAACTCTGCCCTCTTCCTCCTCCTCCCTCCTCCCCAATTAGTTTCCAAGTCTTAGGGTCTCCTTCCATAACATCTCTTGCTTAATATTTCGTTGTCATCACTTACACAGTCATCATACCAATCCAGGTCCCCATCTTTTCTCACCTGAACTATTGTAATAACATTCCCGGCTTCTTTAAGACAGCTTAAACACTACCTTCTGTAGAAGGACTTTCCTGCCCCATCCCTCCCAGCTGCTAGTGCCTTCTCTCTGATATTATCTTTTGACTGCTCTGTATATAACTTGTTGGCATCTACCAATTTAGTTAAGTATTGTCCCTACCATAAGCTCCTTGAAGGCAGGAGCTATTTTTGCCTTTCTTCCTATCCTCAGAGCTCAGCACAGTGCCCAGCACATAATAAGGACCTAAAAATGCTTGCTGGTTTGTCTCCCTGTGTTTAGTTTCTCCTGTGTCCAGTCAGTTGCCAGAGTGATCTTTACAAAGGACATGTCCGACCAGGTTACTCCCCATCTCAGTAAATTCTAGGAGTTTCTTCTTACTTCTTGGCTTAAATACAGGCTCCTTTGTTGCCCATTTAAAGTACTTCCCAACATGGTTCCAGCCTGGCTTTCCAGAGTGATTGTACATAAAGACCTTTCACATACCCCTTGTCCCAACCAAACTGTCTTATATTAAATTATCTTAAAACTGAACCTATGTTATGTATTTCTTTGTCTCAATGCTGTTTCAATTGATAGAATATGAATTTCTTAAGGTCAGAAAAGGTTTTGTTCCTTTGTTTGTCTCCCTAGCATAAAGCCTGATATCTAGTAGGAGTTTAAGGAATATTCATTGAGTATTTGATACACAGGTAAGCAAAAGAAAGAATTTATCAATACGCATTTATTAAGAGCCTACTATATACCAGGCACTAGGATAAGCTCTGGGGATACAAAAAGAGGCAAAAGACAGTCCCTGCCCTCAAGGAGTTCACAATCCAATGGAGAAAACAACATGCAAACAATTATACACAAAGCAAGCTATGTACTGGATACATTGGAAATAATTAACAGAGGGAAGGCACAAGAATGAAGCAGGGATGAGAAAGGTTTGCTATAAAAGTGGGATTTTAGTTGGGGTTTAAAGGAAACCAGCAAGGTCGATAGGCAGAGTTCAGAAGGGAGAGCATTCTGGGTATCGGAGACAGCCAGAGAAAATGCCTGGAGCAGAGAGATGGAGCATGCTTGGACATATGTTAGGTTGTATTCAATACAATAGTTCTAGACTAAAGTCCTGGAGATCACTCTGAGATGCAGGAGAACACGCAGGCAGCCATTTGGACGGTATTGAATTGTCTTCCTGATAGTCAAGCCTGTAGCTTCAACATAGGAGGCAGACATGGCATTGCTTTTGTGGTATTATTTTAAAAGGGACTTTTAAAATATTCTCCAGAGTAAAAATTGGAATGACTTTGTTCTCAAAAGTCAATAAGGAATACAAACTAGTAAAGGAGCTCCTGTCTAGGGCTTTCCTTTAGAAGTTAGCCATCACAGAACTTCTTGGGATCCCTGCTGCATTTCCAACAGTGCCAAGTCTGTCTTCCAATATTAATCGCCTTTGGTGTCTCTCCCAGAATGGCACTGCCTGCCCTCTCAATCCAGCACCCCCCAGAGCCTAAATTGTAAGTTACTGCCACAGTCTTCCTGCTCTGATTTCGATTTTACTGTTTAATTTGTGAACGGTCAAAAAGGAGGGAGAAAAAAAGAGACTCATACAAAACACACCCTGCCAAGATGGCCCTGGAGTAATGAAGATGCACAACAGAAAGGAAAACAGTGTGAGCTATTCTTTAACTCTGACAGTCAGAGAAAAGGATAAGGAAGGAGGCTGGAGGACAAAAAAAAGCACTGGGGAATTTGGAGACATTAAAAGTTTCCCTTGCTTCTCAAAAAGCTGCTGGAGAGGGGACTACAAATGAGAAATACCAATAGGGATCTTAAGATTATTGTAGCATAGTTCTCTGCACACAGTAGGTATTGAATAAATGTTTCACAAATGAATGAATACTATATAACACATATATATGTTTTAAAAATAGTTTTAAAATAGTTTTTGCATAAATTTGAGATTTGGCATTTAATGGACTAAAAGTATTTAAAATCCCAATGTTCCTATGAGCTCAGTGATAGCTATTCCCTCCAAGATTGTAGAATACCACCCATCCATGTGGGTAGTAATCTTTCCCAAGACCTCCCATAAGGTTGCCACAGGGTGTTCTTTCAGTATGCCAGATGCCTTCCTGGATTTCTCTTAGCAGCAAGAGAATAACAGGAGAGTACTTAAGTTGTCTGCTGGTTATCCCTCATTCTTGCCACATTTTTATTTTTCATTTAGATATTCCAGATTCTAATGGGAGCCATTACTTCAGTTCTCCTTGGAAATTTTTTATATGTTATATGTTTCTCATCCTCCCCCATGGACCTTTTTATTGCCTTTTGGGTGCTTCGTATTTTCATTTTGGTTTTTGAAAATGGGTAGTTGTCAGTGGTCATTGATAAAACGAAAATAGCAATTCATCCATGAAAAGACCTCCTCAGATACCTTGTTGTAGTGAATGGGGGTATATGTGTTGTATATCCCCTTTTAGACTATAAAAGTCCTGGGACCCCTGTTCCCAAAGACTGTGCCAAGATGGAAAGGCTTCAACTATGAACTTAGCATTAAAGACTATGTGTCTGGCATATCACACTATGATTTAGCAAGTATAGAGAAGGGGACACCACTAGATTGGGTATAAAGTGGTGCAATTTAGTTCAAAACAATTATCAAATGGTTGCCCCATACTAAGTAAGTTGTTATTGGGAAAAAATAATAAGTGAAAACATTCCCTGTTCTTAAAAGCCTTCCTTTACAGTAGATTTCTATGCAAACAGATAAGGAAACACAAGCCTGTTTGAGGGGCATGATGAGAGAAACTTCATGAAGGGGTAGGACTAGAGCTGAGCCTTGAAGGAAGTGGAGGCTTCTGGGCTCTGCCTGGAGCCTCACCTCCACGCATGGGGAACAGCCTGTTCAAATGGATACCTGAAGGAAGGAGTAGAATGTATGATCCTGGAAACAGGTAGTATTGCAACTTTACTGAAATGTAAAGTATCTGAAGAAGACTGATATGAAATTATGCTGGGAAGATTATGGAGACCCTTAAAGGTCTCTCTAGGGAGTGAATGTTTCATTGTAGAGACTGTAGGGAGCCTCCAAACTTTTTTTGAATGGGGAAATGAGTGACATGGTCAGAACTATGCTTTTAGAAGAATATTTAAGCCAGAGTGCAGAGCATAATTTGAAAAGGGGAGCAGAAGGGCAAATGTTCATGTGATCTTCAACTTTAATGTGAATACAGGGAAAACAAAAAGCCAGTCTAATACTCATAGAGAGGTGATGGCCAAGATATGCAGAATAAGACACACATTTGTGAATGTGGACAGTGCAAGAATGTGTTTTGTTTTACTGAGTATTTGTTATAAGAGTTTTGCTTTTGTTTCTTCAATGGGGGGAGGGTGAGAAAACAAATGCTTTTTCATTGAAAAACAAATAGTCTAGATGTGAAGTGATGAGGGCCTGAAACAGAGATATGAGAGAGGCAGAATTGCAGATGTGGTAATTGATTAAATATCAGAATTGAGAGCAAGCAAAGAGTTGTGTGGTTAGAAACCAGGGTGACTTAGCATAGCAGTGTCTTCAAAAAGAAAAATGGAAAGTTATCGATGAGGTGAGGCTCCAGGCAGAGTGAGTTTTCTTTTGGACACTTTGAGTTTTAGATATCAATAGTACATCCAGGTGGAATGCATAGAATTATCATTTGGGAGCTGGAAGGATCTTTAAAGGCCATTTAGTCCCATCTTCTCATTGAAGAAGGAAAAAAAAATGATGCCCAAATAAGTAAAATGATAGGCCCTAAGTAAGAAAAGAAAATGGCAGAGCTCAAATTGAAGGTCCCCATCAGACATGTGGGACTTGTATTCAGGAGAAAGATTAGGGTTGGATACTTAGATTTGGATGGAGTAGGCAGGAGAGGAGGGAGATTTTCACTTGAGAAATTTTCTCTCTGCTAAACATAATGGATCTAGGGAGTTAAGACTGGAAGTAGTTTCCTATATTTGGCTCAGTAAGATCCAGCACCCAAAGGTTTGAATAAAATTCAAAACAACAGTTTCAAGACTTTTAGGGCTTTATATGGAAAGAGGGTGCTCCACCTGGTTTCTCTCTGATCATAATAATAGTAGCCTAGAGGTTGTGTAACTATTAATCCCGGGCAACTCATCATGATACTCTTTTCTTGACCTCAGTTTCCTCACCTTTGTAATTAGGTGGGAAGAAAGTATGGAGCTAAGAATTTCCCAAAATGTTAATAGTTTTGGCCAGAGACTAATTGAGGAGTTGTTATTTGTATCCACAAAGCAAAGAGATTACAAGTCATTGAAGTTTGTAAGATTGATTGCTTGCAACACTAACGTTATATGCCAATGGAAAAGTAGTGAAACCTACCCTCTGGCCTCCAAATTAGGACTATAAAGTAGTCTAGATTATTAATTCTACAAATGTTCCTTAAATGCCCACTCTATACAAGTCCATGGCCCCTGGGAGCTTACAATGTCAGGGGAGATAATTGCACAAATAACTGTAATTTAAAGGTTTGGGGAAAATTATAGGGTGTAAAAAGGACCTTTGATGTGATCTCATCCAGTCACCCTTATTTTATATTTGTGAACCAACGTAGTCAAGTAGCTTGCCAAGAGTAATACAAATGAGTTCAGTTTGGGACATACTGAGTTTGTGTTCTCTGGATATTCAGGTGGAGATGTCCAGTGGAGTTGGAAATATAAGACTAGATAGAATCTAAGGGAAGTGCTGGGCTAGCAATTTGGGGATCCCCTTTTATAGCAGGGCAGGGAACCTTGGCATCATAGGTCTCTGTAACATATTTACAACAGACTGACTCTGTTCTGTAACAAAGAATACCCTTCTCCTCAGCATCCAGCCTTCCACATCTTGGAAGTATTCTTTTTCATCTTATTTTTTTCATCTGATCCTGATAATATCCCCTGTTTTAAGACATAAGGATTATACCTTTTTAAGAATATATTTTTTTCATATTTTTTCCTCTTGTCTAGATTTCCATCTCTCCTGCATCTTCTCCCTGCCCCTTTGCAAAAAGTCATACATTTTAAGAAGTCAAGTTAATAAGCATTTATGAAACACCTAGTATGTGCGAGATACTGTGTAAAGTACTGGAGACACAAAGTAAGAAAACAAGGCCTTCTTCACAGTAAGCTCACAATCTAATGGAGGAGACAAAATGCAAACAAGATACACACAGGATCCATTAGAGATCATCACAGAGGGAAGGCCTTAGCATTAAGGAGGACCAGAAAAGGCTTTTACTAAAGTCACAGTTTTAAGTAGAAAAAGAGAAAACAGCAGAAAAACAAATCAACCCATCAAAAGAATTTTTTTTATATTATATGTCATGGTTCATACCTATGAAGCCCCAATCCCTGCAGCCTCTGCAAAGAGTTCACAGAAAATGTCTTCTCTTATCTCTTCCTTGGGTCCAGTTCTTTTACATATTTTCACAACCTTCAGTTTTGAATATTTTGTAGTGATTGCTTTTTTTCTCTTTACATTGTTGCAGTAATTCATTGTATATATTGCTTCCTTAGCTCTGCTTAATTCACTTTGCATCAGTTCATATTGTCTTTCTTTGTTTCTCTGTATTTATCATGGTCTTATAGCATAGTAATATTCTAGTACATTCATGTGCCACTAGTCATTTCCCAATTGTTAGACATCCACTATATTTCTAATTCTTTGCTACCATAACAAAGGATACTATAAATATTTTGGTGTCTATGGAGAATATCTTTTTGTCAATGAACTCTATGGGGTATATAGCTCCTATAACAGCAACAAAGGATATTATAAATATTTTAGTGTCTGTGGAGACTGTTTTTTTGTCAATGAACTTTATGGTACATGTAGATTCCTAACTATAGGATCTCTGCGTCAAAGGGCATGGACATTTTAGTCACTTATTTTACATAATTACAAATTATTTTCCAAAATTGTTTTTAATCAATTCACAGCACCATCAACAATGAATTGATGTATCTGTCTTTCCACAAACCCTCTAATATTAGTATTCAGCCTTGCATAATATAATACCTATTCTGTCTTAAGTAAGGGGCTAATTCCATAACCTGACTAACTTAGAAATTTTTTATTCTTCCTAGAGTGTAATAATCTCACTGGAAAGATACTACTTAAGAATTATGATTAGAGTGGCCTGTAATGCTTTTTTCACTTTATGTTACTAAAAGGCTTTGCTTTAACAATGCTAAAATCTGATTGGTTCAAGAATATGTCTTGATTGCTCATGCTACTAGAAGCTAGATAAAACCTCATATATTCAGCTAGCTCCATTGCATCTCCTCCTTTGGGATAGTGCATTTTCAAGCTGGATCAAGGCCAGAGAAGAATCCTCTCTGAAATTCTTACATAGAACACTCAGTTCACCAGTTCCCTAACTGAACATTCCATCATTTTGCAAAAGATTGCTAGCTCCCATAAAAACCAGATATTGTATGTCCAGCCATCTTAGTGTGTCCAGAAACCTGGTAGCCAGAGATGCCAATGGACAAATCTCAGGTGTTTCCATTGAGTGTCTTTACCTTAATCTGCCAAGTGATTAAGGCCCCTCCCTTGTTTCAAACTTCCACCTTGAGTGAAAGTCCTGCTGAACTGTCCAAACTGACAGTTAGCACTTTGATGGCTCATTCAACTTCATGTATATAGTAGCAACTTTTCAGAGGTAGAAGGTAATGCAAAGTAATGAAAGTAGGTTCAAAATGCTTCTTTTGCCTTCTCTCTAGTATTGTCAATAGCATGGAAACTATACAAAGACTCAAAAACAAAGCCGTTTAATGACAAGTATTAGCCTTGCATCTGGAAGAAAAACAAGGAAATGCAGTTCCTTCCTTTCTTTGGAGAGCAGGGGACTGCAGGCCCAGGATTTTGCAGAACCTGTCAGTTGTGGTCATTGAGTTGGCTGATTTTGCTTAATTTTCTTTGTTACGAGAGAAGACTCACAAGGGATTAGTATGGAAGGTTCTATCTGTAATGAATCATGATATAAACCCTAAAGCATAGGTAAACCTCAATTTCAAAAAGCAATTCAAAGTCAATACTTTAATTATAAGTGCCCTAGCAATACTATCAAAATATTCAGCACCCCATCTCCACTATTCCCTACCTGACAAATCCTTCCCCTAACAGGGAGATGTGAGAGGCTAAAGGAAACTTGTGAACCTCTTAATTATATCGACCTGTTAAAAAAATAACCAGGGAATGACAGTGTCAGTTTTGTTCCTTTGGTGCCACTCAGCAATGCCTTTCTTTCCAACAGAGTTTAAAAAATAAATGGCATCTCAGTACAGAAAGAAGAAAATTCTAGAACATCTCAAAGAAATGGCCCAATGAAAATGAACTCACAAACTGTGAATGGGAAACAGGTCTGAAGCACTCTCTTCCAATGTGGCAACCCTCATTTATTAGTATTTGGGTCATAAATTATCTCAGAGTGTTTTCTGGGGAAACAGAGGGCTTCCTTTACCCCAATTCTACCCCTAGAGCTAGATGCCAGATGCGGAGGGTAAAGGAATGTAATGAGTTAAAACCTGTCACCAGCATATACTTTGGAGTGAGTCAAAAGGTCCAAGGAAAGGTACTGAAGATGAAAACCCTGCCCACAGCCCAGAATATTACTCTGGAAAAATATCAGGAAGTGTTTCTAGGAATCCATTCAAAAAGCTTTGGCGATCCGCTTCGCTGGGGCCATTTTTTTTCTCCAAGAGAACATTTGGCTGGGGAAGGAATAGAAAAATGGGGTGCCTCCAGGGTATTTGTTGGCACCATTAGCAAAGTTCACTGCTTGGGGAGGCCTGACATATTAGCCCATCATCTCTACTGCTAGGGAAGGAAGATGCTACATCCCATTACTGTCTTTAGACAAATACAATGAGAGCACTTTATATTCTGCCTGCATTTTCTGATATAGGGGATGGGAGGAAGGCACTGATGAGTTTGGTGGCTCTTAGCAGAGTAAGATTTGAGGGGGCACCAAAAAATCTTTTTGCTTCCATCCAATAATTTCTTAATTTGTTCTGGAGAAATACCTGAAATTCCCACCATTTGAGACTCTGTTCTTCTATAGCCCTCCCTGTCCCCACAGTCAAGTTTTTAACTGGTAAGGCACCATCATAGAGTCTGAGAGGGAATACATTGACAGTAACTAACCCATCACTACCCATTATAATAAAAAAATAAAATCAATGATCTTTTTAAAAATTTAATTTTATTAATCTTCCCTATCTCACTCTCCCCCCAACCTGCACCCCTCAAGAGCCATTCCTTATAAGAAATGTGACCTCAGACAGTTACTAGCTATGTGATCCTGAGCAAGTCACATAACTTCTTACAGTTTCTGTTTCCTCATTTCTAGAATGGAAAAAATAAAAGCACCTACCTCCCAGAGTTATATTAATGATTTAAAAGAGGTAATTAAAAAATACTTTGCAAACCTTAAAGTACTATAGAAATGTTGACTGCCCTTCTCATCATCAACAAAGAAAAAAGAGAAAGAGAAAGCAAGAATTTATCACACCATGTCTGATACCATATTCAGTGTTCCACACCCATAGTCCACCACCTTTGACAAGGTAAAAGTGAAGCCATCCTTTTCCTCAATGAGCTTTTTCCCATGGAGAGAGATAACCTATGTGAAGCAGACATAAGGTAAAGACATTTAAACTGAATCTTGAAGGAACCAGCAGGAGAGGTGGAGGTAAAAGTGGGAATACAAAGACAAAACACAGTGATATGCATGCGAGTGATGCATTAGCATGTGAGAAACAGCAAGAAGTCCAATAAGACTGGAGCACTGGATCACAGTCTAACTGGAGAAATAAAGAAATACACATGCACACACACACATTACACAAAGTACAACAGTGTCTGGGCTGTGGCAAAAACTGCATAAATAACAGTAGTATCTTCCTTTTCAATTAATGTTGTCTAACTCTTCATGTCCTCATTTGGGGTTTTCTTGGCAAATAAATATACTGGAGTGGTTGGGCATTTCCTTCTCCAGCTCATTTAACAGATGAGGAAACTGAGGCAAACAGGGTAAAGTGACTTGCCCAGGATCACACACCTAGTAAGTGCGTGAGGATATATTTGACCTCAGATCTTCCTGACTCCAGGTCCAGTGCTCTAGTATTGCACCACTTTCACCTTGTATCCTACTTGAATCTTGTAGTAGCACTTCTAGGTATCATCACCATCATCATCATCATCATCATCATCATTATTATTATTAATATTATTATTATTGCAGTTCTATTTCTCTGTTTTGATGGAACTCAAATAGAAAAAACCTGGGTCAGGTTGTTATTCTGCTATCAGAAACAGTGTCAGATAGTGGCTAGAGCAATGGAATTGGAGTCTAGGTCAGAATTCCCTCTCAGATACTTCCTAACTGGATGACCTTGGAAAAGTCACTTCTCTTCTATGGGGTCTATTTCTTCATCCATACTCTGAGATGTTTTGAGTACAAACGGACTCTGCAGCCCTTCCAGTCCAGAGTTACAATGCTATGATCTCTTTTCCTCTGTGCATGGGGAAGAGTTTGGCTTACCAAGTCAGATTCTCCTGGAGCCCAGTGCACTGCCTTGGTTGTAAGCAAGAACCTGTGGAAAGGTCCCTGGCTTTATTTGGACCAGTTGCTGATCCAAAGACCTCAAAGAAGGAAGACAATTTCTAGATATGCCTCATGTACAACCATGTGGATGAGCTCATGGGCAAGGGTGGATCTGCCTCAGGGACTACAAAGATATACAAAAAAAATGCAAAACAAATTGGAGAAGCACTAGTAATGGGGGGCGAGCATTGAGGGATCAGGATCAACTTTGTCTGTACAGAGAGAGCCTTGAAGGAAAATAGATATTGCAGAAACAGAGGCAAAGAGGGAAAGTACTCTAGCCATTGGGGCTTTACCATGATTCTGGTCTTTGACAAAAGCAGGCCTAGTCTCAGCCTTCTGCCTCTCGGTCCTATCCTCTTTCCATCATGTTATGGTGCCTGTTCAGAATCTAGTAGTTAAATACCATGAGGAGAGGTGGCAGACATGAAATGGATGGACCAGGATGAGCTAGCCGGGCAATTAATTGGGGATTTACCTGGTGGACTGTGAGATAAATGACAATTTGTATCCCTTTCACCTCCCCAAAGTAGAGAGAACAAAGGTAGCCAGAGTCCTTGACAACTCTGCCCACTGGCTATACATCATGGGGATTTTCCTGGCCTGCTCTGGAAAGATCCTTCAGCCAGGGCCCCAAATGGGATGGAGAAAAGTAACCCAATGTATCCTAAAGCTTGTTGTCTGTATATTGGACACATGGTTTGACATGCTGCCAGATGAGAATTGGATAAACCTTTAGATTTCGAAGCAACTTTGCCCAAACAAACCTTCAGCCCTTTTCACATGTGCTCATTGCTTCAGTCATTGTGGTTGGAGAACAAAGAAATCTTTCAAGGCCAGAAAGGATAGGAGAAAGAACCCATTTTCATGGTAGATCGTAAGTGCTCAGCTTAATCTTTAAAAATGCTATCGATTTTTGTTGTTCTTGTTGTATGCCAAGTTGCTTGCCAGTCTCAAACCAGTTATCGCTTCAGACGCTAAAGGTCCCTGGCAGAAAAAGTCCAACAGTGTGAGAAATAGGGAGAGACAAAGGAAGAGACAAAGATTCTTAAAAGCCACGGGATCCTTTGATAGAACAAGTTCAATACCTGAAATAAAAATATAACATCTCCCCCACCCTGGATTTTTAACAAGTCCCCAGATAGATAATAACAGAGAGACCTCCTAAATGTCAGTCCAGCTCAAAGAAAACATTCTAAAATCTATTATCTCCTTTTGCAATAAAAATAGTCCTGCCTGAAAAAGTGAAAGCGACGCTCTGAAAGAACTGTCCCCTGACAGCAGTGCCCTTTAGAGAGCAAAAACTAAGTGAAAGTAAGGGTGTGTGTGTGTGTGTGTGTGTGTGTGTGTGTGTGTGTGTGTGTGTGTGTGAAAGATGGTAGTTGCGGGGGGGAAGTGGGGGAGAGAAGAGGTGGAGAAATAGAGTTTAGCTGTAACAAAAATCATTAGTGCAAGAGGACAGAAAACCAAGAATACAGCACTGGTCCTGACAATAGAATTCTTGAGAGCCAAGTGAAAACAATGAAAATATATATACCAGTCACTAAAATGCCTTTGAAGCCCAGCTCCTATACAGTGTGACCCCTGGAAGAATAAGAGCTTGAGGTCAGGAAGGCGTTCATTTTGTCTTTTGTAGCCTCAGGTCTGAGCAGAGTGCCTGGAACAGAAAGGATAGAACTGAAAGGAAGCGAGGAATCATTGATGAAGCAATTATTGAGCCTTTATTAAGAGTCTGCTTTAAAGTAAAGAAAGGAATGAATGAATGCGTGAATTGTGTTACCTGTGAAATACTGCGCTAGGGGTCAGAAGGCAGAAGTGAGACCCTCCCTGCTCTCGGGCATTACCTTTTACTAGGGGGGTGTAGGAAGCTCACAGATGAGCAAATGCAAGATATAAACAAAATGAAATACACAGAGAATTTCAAGGTGGGGATGAGGGGCAGTATGTGCTGAGGGAATCAGGATGTCTGGAAGGAGATGACCCTTGAACTAGGCATTCTGAGAAGCGAGTATCGTAGACACTGGGGACAGCCTGTGGCGCCAATGGAACAGAGGATGAGAAATGTAATGTCACTTAGAAGGCAATATTGAGTAGGACAGTTTGGCTAGAATATAGACTGAAAGAGGGAGAGTAATGTCTAATTAGCCTGCAAAAAGAGCTTTTTAAGAGACTTTCCATTCCAAACACAGAAGTTTGTTTTTTGTTTTGAGGTTTGTTTGTTTTTCCCTAAAGGGAGTATGGTTTCCAGATCATAAAATTAGAGGTGTAAGGGAACAAGAAACAAAGTCATCTAGCTCCACATCCTCATTTTACATATGAACAAACTGAACCCAAAGAGAAATTGACTTGTATAAGGTTATGTGAACCCAGGTGAGCAGAGCTGAGGATTTGAATCCAGGTCCTTGGATTCCAAATCAATTGTTCTTTCCCCTACATTCCATTGCTTTACAGCAGATTTGCTCTAAGCACATGAAGGCTTTGCAGCATCTAAACAAAAAGTGCTTCTGCAGCTTGGTTATTTTAACATTCCTCTGAGCATTTATGCAGTCCAAGGAGCACCATCACAGCACAGATAAGGTGAAAACCAGGACCAGACATTTCCATCTTGTTAAGGAGAGAAGAGCCCCAATAATTCTTTTTCTTCATTTGCCTGTTTTGAAGCAATTAGGTTATCTCTGCTATAGGGTTCAGGTATTTGGGATTAGGAGACAGAGGTCAAGGTGGGCCAAAGTAAGTAGGAGGGCAAGAGTGCAGTGATGCCTTGCAGCTGGGGGTGACCCTGATTGAGAAGTGACATCTACTAACTTTTTTTCTTTTCTCCAACATAAAACTCAGTTACAATGGACAGAGACTATTATATTTAATCATATAATTTTACATTTATTCATGCAATTACATGATACATTTACTCTGGCAATCATATAGTTCATACAATCATATGGTACATTAATCATACAGTATTCATGATCTTAATGACTATTTTTATCAAAAATTAATTCTATAATAAAGGTCAGTTATGAGACCCAGGATATTATACTAGAGAAAATGAGAACTGGCAGCCTCTAATTACATCACAGAGTTGGGATGGCATTACAGGAATGCTTTTTTATCGATATCTGGGTTCTCTTAGCTAAATTTGACACTATTAATTGCTTCCAAGTCTTTGCTGAACTGTCTGGCCTCGCCAGCCCAGCTTGCTCTCTGCCCAGGCCTCCTTAATTGGGTAACTCACTCCATTACCCTTCTGAGGTTGTCACATTGATAACTGCCCACACCCTGTTCATGCACCTTCCGTTCAGCTATTCCATTGTCTATTTTAATAGTCATTTTTATGACAGCTACACATGTCTTTCTTCTCAAACCCTTTGATGCTGGGAAGAGATCAGGCCCTCCCTTGGTCTCTCCCTTGTAACATACTATGGTGAAATTTGGGATTTCTTGAATTACTTTTCTAGCATCTCCCATCATGTCAGTAATTTGAGCCTTCCTCCCATGCCCACGTTCTTCCAGGTCAGAAGTGAGAGAAGGCCCACAGAAATATCCCTCTGAGGCAGGGACCTGGAGTCCAAGCATAATAGATTTCATAGGGTCTGCAAACTGGATAGTGAAAAAATACTTTTTTATTATTACTGGCCTTTGGTTTCCCCTGTAATCTTACGTATTTTGTTTTATGGATACAAAAATATTACTAATCATGGATAATAATAGTATTTATATAACATTTTAAAGTTTATGAAGTACTTTACATGTTTTATCTCATTTGATCCTAAAAACAACTCTGTGAGGTAGGTGCTATTATCCTCATTTTACAGGTGAGGAAACTAAGGCAAGCAGAGGTGAAGGGACTTGTTTAGGGTCACATAGCTAGTTAGTATCTGAGAAATGTATGGAAAAGGAGGTGCAAGGCAGATTGGGGAGGTCTTAAAATTTGAGACTAAAGAGTCTGTGTATTATGTTAGAAGTAATCAGAAAGGCCCTGAATCTTTTTAAGCTATGGAATAAGATCGTCAAGTCCATCCCTTAGGAACGTCATTTTAGCAGTTATGTGGAGAACAGATTAGAAGGGAAAGACTGAAACTAAAGAAGTCAATTGAGAAACTAATGCAATGTCTTAGGAAAGGTTTAGGATAGTCAAAGTGAGAATACTGGCTATGGGAATGAAGATAAAAGGATGAATTGGAAAGGTTTGAGAGGGAGAAGAATTGACAAAAATAGGGCAAGGCAATCATTTGGACCTGAAGGGTGGGAAAGACAAGTACAAAGTCACATACCTGGCTGACATAGATAGTGGGACCCACAAAAGAAATTGGGAATTAGAGAAATTTGTAGGAGGAGTAGATTGATGGGGCAGTCAGGAATTAAATCTCTCCTCCCTTAATTTAAGTTCATTTCCTCTTCTCCTATCATCAGTGGAAATAGAACTGTTTTATCCTACCCATAAAAGCCCTTCAAACACTTACTTGTAGGCAAAAATCAATGAGTTAGCACTGTGTAGTGAAAGGAATGCTGGACTTGAGGTCAGGAGCACCAGGTTCATATTTCCTGCATCTGTGTGACCATGAAAAGGTCAATTCATCTCTCCGAGTCTTATGCTTTTGATTCATAAAAGAAGGGTTGTAAACTACCTCATGGGATTATAATGAAAGGATTTTGTAAGCCTTAAAAGGCTATATAAGGATGAGCAATGATAATAATACTAGCTTTCCCAGAAAGTATAATAACACTGTCATAATTATTCAATATGTGAAGGGAGACCATCAGATCAAATATAAGATTTGTATAAAAAACACTTGGAAATCAGAGAATATAAAATATTTTACAAAAAGTCATGCCAAGCTACTTTCTACAGGAAAGAGACTTAAAGTCAGAAGAATCTTGAGTTCAAAGTCAAAAGAGTCTTGAGTTCAAATTCTGACTCCAGTGCTTGGTAGATGTGGGAGGGTGGTGATCATCTAACTTCTCTGTGATTCAGTTACTTTAGCTGTCAAATAGCAATGATAATGTCTATCCTTCAGAAGCAAAGACATATGTGGAAGGGACCTTGGAGGGCCATCTAATCCGTTCCATACCCAATCAAGAATCCCCTTTACAATACACAGAAGTAGTCATAGAGGCTTCTGTTGGAGATCTCTAGTGAGAGGGACTCAATTTATCATTAATAAATGTTAGTTGATAGATTCATTGATCTTGATGCTCTTTGCCCTCATGATGACTCTGAAAACCTTCCAGTTTAGCAATGTCACACAGCTACATATTTCACAGGATTGTTATAAGGATCAAGTGAGATAATATATGGAAAATGCATCATAAATCTCAAAGCACATATCAGCTAAGGTTATTACTACTATGTACTTTATTTTGTGGAATCCATTGTCGTGGTGTTTAGGTACTTTGTTGGTTAAAAATAATCAGAGAATATAAAACACAGTTCCTGCTCAGTCAGTTTTATTTCCTCCCTTCCCCCCTCACTAATCCAGGTATTTGGACAGGGGTTTTAAACAATCTTTTTTTTAAAGAAATAATTTATAAGGGAGTATATGGGGCATAGTGGTTAAAAACCTGATGGCTTCCCAAGAACCAGAGGCAAGTCCAGTTGGGAAACACAATGCTATGGCACTCTAAAACCCCATATGGGGTTATGACCTACAATCTAAGAAGCTCTGGAGTCCTGAGTAGAAAGAGTTTAAGAAGTCCTGTTACAGATGCTAACTCATTTCCTTTGAGTTGGCATCATGAATATCCTTAGAATAGACTTTATGGGCTCTGTGATATCCATGCCACCAGTACTCTCTCCACTGATGCCAATCATAACTTATGTCCTATTGTAAAACTTCCATAAATAATTTTGCCAGTGCACCGAAGTCCTTTCTATAAGACAGGAGTTCTTCACCTGAGCTCCATGAACTTGTTGAAAAACAAGTACATTCTGATAGAATAGCTTTATTTTGTCACCCTTTGTATTTTATTAATTTAAAAATATCATTCTTCTATAAGGGGTCTCATAGGATTTACCAGACTACCAGAAGGGTCTATGACACCGAAGAGGTGATGCAGTCCTACTGGAAGGCTCTTTAAGTGTTAGGGGAACAGAGTAGTGGTTGGGCTCATCATCTTTCATTCTTCCCTCATTCTGCATGATGGCTATTCCTATTCTGGTCAGACAATTCCCAGATGATATATTCTATGTCAATTACTGTTTGGTAATCTGTTGCAGCCCATTTATGACCACCATGCAACCCTATACTATAGCCAATACCTCTAATTTATTAATAGTCTAGGCTACATCTTTATCATTTCCAGTTATATCATTCTCCCCCAAGACCTAGAGTGGAATGGGATCCAGAAATCTACATCTAAAAACCCTAAACTTATTGTTCTCTTAGAATAGAAACATTAGATTGCTCTGATACTGCAATATTTAGCACCCTGGAAGATTATCTCCTTTCTATCCCACTTAAAAACAACCAAAAAACGCTTCTTTTTGAGTGTCAACTTTGCATATCTAGCATAAACAAGAAAGCATGATCCCTGGTCCTTAGGAGTTTTTAGACTCCCTGGTGATTCATTCATCCCCAGTCAGGACCCACTAAACTTATAAAAATGAGGTTAAAACCCATTCATTTGAGTTAATCAAAACTTCTGACTGAATTCACAACAAAGTCACCAACTAAGTGACAGTTGAGTTAAGTGGAAAGCCTTCCAGTGATTGGTATTTGAGGGTATTTGTAGCAATTTTGGTACATCGATGGCTGTGAAGAAATACTTCAAAGTTGTTTTAATTTGCATTTCTCTGAATGTGAGTGATTTTGAACATTTTTTCATGTGGTTATTGATTGTATTTCTTCTCCTGGAAACCGTTTGTGCCTTTTGACCACTTATCCATTGGGGAATGACTCTAAATCATATATATCTACGTGATTTCCCTATAGAGATTTTGGATGCCAGGCTTTTGTTAGATTTTTCCCATTCTCTATCTTCTTTTGATTCTTGATTTATTGGTTTTATTTAGGTAAGAGCCTTTTAACTTTCTATAAAGGATATTATTTTGTCATTTATGATTTCTTCTACCTCTCATCCAGTTCCTAATTATCCCCTCTCTGTAATTGTGAAAGCTATAACCTTAGATGCTTCTCTGGTTTACTAATGGAATGGCTTTTTCTTTATTTAGATCACTTATTCATTTGAAATTTATGGTGGTACAAGGCATAAGACTCTAATCTAAATCTGCATTTCAACCAACTTGCTTTCACATTTTCCTTGCACTTCTTACAAAATAAGAACTGCAGAAGTTTTTGTTCTTAGGTTTATCAAATATTATGGTGCTATCTGCATTTGTTTCTAGGTCTTGTTAATACAATCTAGTTTAATGATTTAATTTTCTATTTTTTATCCAGTGTGAAATAGACTTGATAATGACTTCTTTGTTGTTACATTTGAGATCTGATGGTTCCAAGCTCCTCTCCATTCTACATTTTTTTCATCTTTTTATTCAACATTCTTGACCTTTTATTCCTAAAATGTTGCTATTACATTGTCTGATTCTATAAAGTATTCCTTTGGAAATTTGATCACTATGGTGCTAAATCGATAGAATGATTTGTAGAATAGCATTATTTTTTACGTATTGACATAGCCCAGTCATGAACAGAAAATTGTTTTTCCTTTTGTTGCTGTAATTTTGTTGTAGTTGTTCAATTGTTTCAGTTGAGTCCAGCTCTCTGGGGTTTTCTTGGCAAAGATACTAGAGTAGTTTGGCATTTCCTTCCCTGGCTCATTTTACAGATAAAGAACTGAAGCAGAATTAAGTTCCTGGTCCAGGGTCATATAGCTATTAAGAATCTGAAGTCAGATTTGAACTCAGGAAGATGAGTCTTCCTGGTTCCCAACCCATTACTCTATCCATGTGTTTTCTAAATATGTTTTAGCAGGCATTTAATACAATCTGTTGTTCTGTTAAATATAGTGTTGCTTCCCTTTGCTACCTCCAGGGTTTTATTAATAATATGCAGAAAGGCTTATGATTTTTGTGGATTTCTTTTATATTCTGTTACTTTATTGAATTTATTATTTCAATTATTTTGGGAAGTGGGAGGGGTATGTCACTGGTACCAACAAAGTAAACCATAATGTTATCTGATGGGGGAGATAATTTCATCTCTGCTTTTTCTGTGCTTATTTTCTTAATTTCTTTCTCTTGTTTTGTTGTAGTAGCAATCATTTCTAGTGTTCTATTAAGTAAAAGTTGAGATGAGGGGTAGCCTTACTTTACTCTTCCAATTACTGGGAATGTTTCCAATGTTTTTCCATTACAAATAATGCTAACTCTTGGTTTTGAACAAATACAGTTAAACATAATTAGCACAGATTATTTTATTCTTATGCTTTTTTAGCATTTTTAAGAAAAATGAGTGTTTTTTTCTTCTTTCTCTCTCATCCTCATAGGTCATTTCTTTCTGTTTTGTTGATTTTTGTACACCTGAATCCAATGCTTGTCTCTCTTTGTTCCTGCAGTGACCCTTAGATGAAATGGGTTTTCTCCATTCATAAAAATACTAGTATATCACTTAAATCTTTTGAGGTGTTCAAACTTGTTTATCTCTCTTAAGTTCCTTTTGTTCACTGTGCTTATGTTTCCAAGCCTCTGCCCAATTCTCCTTGTTTCATCTAGAGTACTTAGAAATCATCAATTCTATTAAAAAGTTCTTTTTTGTTTCCTTGAAGTTTATGTTCAGCTTCTCAAGGTAAGGCATTCTTGGATGGAAGCCATTTTTCTTTGCTTTTTTTTGGAGATCACATCCTCTCTTTCATTTTCTTTCTTGGTTCTGATGCATAATCCTTCTGAATTCTGCCTGGACTTCAATAAATCAGTCTTTTAACAAGCATTTATTAAACATCAGCACCATGAAGATAACAAGGGATTAGAAAGTTTTCTTTTCTCCATTCTGCTGTTTTACAGGGTGTCCTTTGCTTTGTTAAAGTTTTCCAGTTTTTATTTTAATTTTGCAAGTGTTCTTGTGAGTTGTTCATTGAGTTTTGATTTCATTCCTCATCCCTTTGATCACTGCTTTTATTAGCCTCCCAATAATTCTAGAAGTTCTTTATGGCTATCCTCTGGGGTTTTGCTATTTAGTTATAACTAGTTGTTACTATTACTCTTCAACAGGGGCTTTATCTTGATATCTCTTACCCCAGAGAAGGTCTGTATTAGGAATTGAATTTATCTTTTCTCAATTTTATCAATTTCTCAGATTTTTTTTTTGTATTTTTTTTCCTGTAAGGGCTTCCATTGGAGTTGTTTCCTTTTCTGTTTTAATTGTTAGGGTTAGGTTTCTTCATCAAGGCAGCTCATGGAACACTGAATGTAATGTGGGACCTGGAGTAAGAAAGTCCTAATTTCAAATCCAGGCTCATGCCTTAGATTTATGACCCTGGGCAAGTCACATAATACATACATATATGTACATATGTATATTATAGATACATGTATATATGTGTATATGTACCTCAGGTACTATAGAAGTACTTATTTCTCTGCCTCTTTAGTTATCATTTTTAACATATTTAACATATTTCTCTCTAGAGGGCAGCTAGGTAGCCCAGTAGATAGAGTGCTGTGCCTGGAATCAGGAAGACTCATCTTCTTAAGTTCAAATCTAGCTTCAGACACTTATTAGCTGTGTGACCCTGGGCAAGTCACTTAAATAACCAGTAGTTTTCTCCAATTCTGAAAAGCTTTGTTAGAGGATTTTCTGAAATACTGTTTCAAATTCTTTCCATTTATCCAAATGCTCTGGGATATCATTCATCATGAAATTGTTCTATCCTAATCTATTCTCTGTTGCTTGGATTTGTATGTTTTCCCATACTGTGGATAAGTCCATGATTTTGTGAGTTTGCATGGTATTCTGCATTGTATATAATTCCACTTTTCACTGTCACTAATAGACTCCTTGTGGCTTTGATGGATTTTTAGGCTATCTATTTTGTTCTCCTTACAGATTTTTTTCATGATTTCCTTTCATTCTTTTTTTATCAATTCATTGTCATCCCTGCATTATAGTGAAATTCCATTGTATACCGATCCAGTATCTGGACTCTAGGAGCTTATAATCTGAACAGGGCAGACAAGATTTGGAACAAATATATATGGAATGCATATTGCAGGGGGAATATAGTTTGAAAGTGAATAGTTAACATCTCTTTCACACACATACATGAAAAACAACCCTCCACTATTCCTAGATATTCAGTCTTAACTACTTGTATTGCCCTGGGCTTCTCTCTCAATTGTACCAATATTTGTGAAGCAGCACCTTGAATAGAAAGAATCCAGGGCTGAGGGTCAGAATACTCATATTCTAGTTACAGCTCTACAGAAAATGAACAGAATAGTAATAGCTCTCATTTCTGTCTGTCTGTCTGTCTGTCTTTCTCTCTCTCTCTCTCTCTCTCTCACACACACACACACACACACACACACACACACTCACGCACGCACACGCACAATGAAACTAAAGTCAACCGAATTGTCCAAGGGCAAACAACCATTAATAGCAGAGTTCAAAGTGGAACTAATTGTCCCAGTGCCTCTCTATCTACAATTACTATTGCCATATAAGTGGCTGATTTCATCCTTACCTAGACAATTACAATGAACTCAAATCAATCGATATATAACAGAGTCAAGAGGATGAACCTTTTAACTAGGGCATGGGCATACCCATGCATCCTGGGTATGCATGTGTGCATGCACAAATAAAAACAAAACCCCTGAAAGTGCTAAACAAAAGACAAGGCAGAGATCCCCTTTAAAAATTTGTCCCAATCTATACATTGACAAGTAGAGAAGTGATCCTCTGGACTCTCTCATTCTTACTTGTAAAAGAGGACAGGCATATGGATTGCATCTGCAAAGGAGTATAGGTATTCCCAATAATGAGAAAAGAAACCGTGAATAGGAGTCAGTGATATATGTTGATAGCCCAGTGCTTGGCATGAAGTAGGGAGTTTTAAAAAGGCAGTGTCCTGACTGACCAAACAAATGAATTAATGCTTAGACAGACCAATCGGTGCAGCAACTGGCATCAAAGACAACATCGACCCCCCTCCCCCTACTATGGCAATATTTAGAAATGTTGTCATCTCACTTTGCTGGGTTCCCAGTGAATGCAGATGAGTGCTCAAGGACACTGTGGATGCCTATATTTAATCATATGCCCAGGCAGCTGTTTCTGTGTCTGAACATCAGAGTAGGTAGTCTGCTATCTCCAACCAGCATTGCTCTGACATGACTTTGCATGTTGTCACTGTGATTTAGAGGAATATACCTCTGTCAAGATCTTGGAAATAGCCTGCTATGGACTTTGAACTGGAAAAGAGCTTGGAGATCTTCTAAACCTATCACACATATACAAGCACACACACATACACAGAGACTTTCCAGGGGAAGAAACTGAGGTCCCAAAAAAGGGAAAGAATTTGTATAAGGTCATATGGTTGGTCAGTAGCAGGACAAGAATTCATTAAAAATCCTTTGACTTTGGATTCAGTGTTCTCTCTGCTACACTCTTATTGCCAGTTCCTTTTGAAAGAAGAGAAAGTACCAGTAAAGTGCAGAACAATTCCTGGGGGCTTGTCCAGCAATCCCAACATGGCCATTTTCATGATAGCAAAAGCAAATAAATTGGAACTGTTGGCCCACATAGCCACCATGCCCCTAATTCTTCCCCTTGTTCATGACTCTTTCTGCTTGGCAGAAATTTTCCCAGAGGCCAGCTCGAGCAGATTTGTTGGTATCATCCCCTTAACATGGCTGCCATTTGGCACCACTGTCATGGAATCAGTGCCCTGGCACTGGTGCTTGCTCCCATCCACAGTTGGTGTTTAGCTACTGAAGTTTTCTAGTCACCAATATTTGCACTTCACAAATGCCATTTCATTATGTCTTTCTTTCCCATGTTCATGGTAGAAAGAAGTACATTATTTCCTCTCTCTCCTATGAAATCAGAGGATCATAGGATTTTAGAGCTTAAAGATCTTAGGGCTCATCTAGTATTTTCCTCCATTTTATAGAGGGGGAAAATGAAGCCAAAAAAGAGGAAAGGATTTGATCAATATTAAGTTAGATTGGCATGGAGAGGTGATCTGAGCCTGTGATTTCATCTGAGTTTTCCTGGTATAGAAACTCCCTCCATCAAAGCAGATTAGCAATTTATCTAGAACTCAGAACCTTAGAGAGTTTCTTGGGGCATTGAGAGGTTAAGTTACTTGCTCAAGGTGATAGAGCTAAATATAGAAAATACAAATCCAACTCATATCTTTATAACTTCAAGACTATCCCTCCAGCGACTCTGATCCACTACCTCTCAGGGAAATCAAGCAACAATAACAATAGAAACCTCTTTACATTTGATGACTAAAAAGATTTTCAGACTTGAAAGTCACCTGGTATCCACCTTAATCAATTAATGCTGTCCTTGGTGATGAACTTTAGGTGGTAAGATCAATGTTATAAAGCAAGCCTCTAGACTACCAAATATTGATCTTCCAAACTATGACAGTCTCTTAATCA
Source organism: Bettongia penicillata ogilbyi (assembly GCA_023548195.1). NCBI lineage: Eukaryota > Metazoa > Chordata > Mammalia > Diprotodontia > Potoroidae > Bettongia > Bettongia penicillata. The sequence continues at coordinate 5,198,548 of JAJHZJ010000104.1, read as the reverse complement.
ATTAGCAAGTATTTAACCAGTGCCTGCTATGTGTCAGTCACTGTCCTAGATGCTAGAGATACAAAGACAAAAATGAAAATCTCTGTCCTCAAAACTCTTATATTCTATTGGGAAGGAGAGCCTGCACATAATCAACCCCAAAAATGGGAATGAACAAAAAAAACAAGTAAATAGAAGGTAAATGTTTAGGAAATATTTCCATCCAATGACAGATACATTATTTTCCAATAGATGCCCAAATCCAGCAACTTCTGTGGATTTGCAAAACAACACCTTGTTAATGATGGGGAGATAAATGCAATAATTGTGAGACTTAATAATAGAGAATGTGTGTGGCTTTCTTATCTCAGTATCTGAACTCTGTTTTACAAAAGCTAATCTCAATCCTAACAATTTTGGAATTGGAGTCCAGTAATGTTATTTGTTTGAGTGAGTTCTTCATCTGAAGATTAAGTAAGAATTGGCACCTAATCAAGAGCTAAGCAAATCCCCCATCAGAAGTTCAGAGTGCCAACTACCAAAATGTTTGGGGCATTTAATATTAATGGGAAACTGATGCCAGATAATTTAATCTAAAGGTCAAGCATATCTGACAGTGAACTAGGAGAATAATCCAAATTTAGACACACTTTTCTCTTATGAATTATAAATAGTATCATTTATCCAGTCTGTTTTGAATGAATAAGGTCTGTTGACTTTCATGGACAATGATTTGCTTTCTACCAAAGTGTCTTTCTAAAGATGTTTCACAATATCCCACCATTTGCTCCCTATTTTCTTTTAATTTTGATGTCAACTCTTGCCAAGCTACCAGTGTTTCTGGTTCCCTTCTTTAATGAAGTCTTAAACCATGAGTCTCCAGACTGAAATGGAAAAATAATGTGAAGTCTAACTATGGTCTGGTTATTGTTTTTGAGAATTTTAGATGCTTGGTAGATCCTCTAAGACAGTATGTATCATACGGTCAGAGACAGTCAGTGCCATGTTGAAACTAATTGTAATTGAGTAAACCCAAAGCACTCTCTAAAACTTAACAATGCTATAAAAATATGAGGTATTATTATTACTAATTCTGCCCCATCTAAGGAAGAAATGACTTATTTTGTATACAAATCTTTAAGTCATTACTGAACCATTAACATCTTAACTCAAATCTATTACTTCATAACAAAGAGAACCTTGAAAAAAGATTATTTTCATATGAGCCAAAGAAGCAGACTCAAAACACAAATATTGTAAAGATCAAATAAGATAACCTACGTAAAGTTCTGCTTCTCCTTCTCCTTCTTCTTCTTCTTCTTCCCCTCCTCCTTCCCCTCCTCCTTCTCCTTTTCCTTCTCCTTCTCCTCCTCCTCCTCCTCCTCCTCCTCCTCCTTCTTCTTCTTCTTCTTCTTCTTCTTCTTCTTCTTCTTCTCCTCCTCCTCCTCCTCCTCCTCCTTCTTCTTCTTCTTCTTCTTCTTCTTCTTCTTCTTCTTCTTCTTCTTCTTCTCCTTCCTCTTTTCCTTCTTCTCTTTCTTCTTCTCCTCCTTCATCTTCTTCTCCTCCTCCATCATCTTCTTCTCCTCCTTCATCTTCTTCTTCTTCTCCATCTTCTTCTTCTTCTTCTTCTTCTTCTTCTTCTTCTTCTTCTTCTCCTTCCTCTTTTCCTTCTTCTCTTTCTTCTTCTCCTCCTTCATCTTATTCTTCTCCTCCATCTTCTTCTTCTTCTTCTTCTTCTTCTTCTTCTTCTTCTTCTTCTTCTTCTTCTCCTCCTCCTTCCTCTTTTCCTTCTTCTCTTTCTTCTTCTCCTCCTTCATCTTCTTCTTCTCCTCCATCATCATCATCTTCTTCTTCTTATTATTATTATTCACTGATACTGCTATAGAGAGATGGCTCTACATAAGGCAGAAAACATCATAATCCAATTGAAACGAGTGAATTTGGAACAAAACAACAGCAACCCCAAAATTCAAAAGATCCTTGTCTTTGTATAAAGGCTCTGCTCTTTAGTATTTGAGTGACTTTGGTGAAGTGAGTTAACCTTTTTGGGCCTTAGGAATAATAATTGCTATTACTTATGTAGCACCTTAAAGTTTACAAAGGACTTTCTCTTCACTTTCTAATTTGAACCTTATACTCACCCTGAAAGGCTGGTGCTGCAGATGAAGACACTGGGGTTCAGAAAGGGTTAAGTGAGTTGCCCAAGGTCATGTTGCTAATTGTAAAGGTGAGTATTTCTAATTCCAGGTCTACAATAATATCCTCTATATCATGTTACCTCTCTATACAGTCAGGAGGTTTGTCCAAGGGTTCTCTCAGGTACCTTCCAGTTCAACATCCTATGATACATGAAGAAGATGGGATAACAAATATGGAACAAGAGAATTTCAACAGGGAGCATGTATCCCCTTCTCACTTTTGCCAAGGATTGACACTGATAGCTTGCCCAAAGAACCAAGAGTTGCTTTATGCAACCATAATTCAGAATTACAGTTCTTTTTTTTTTGTCTCGGTGGAAAATACTAACTATTCACATTTACTATTCTCTCAACTGAATTACAGAAGTCTAATGTATAAAATTCATTTTTTTTGCTCCAAAGATAAAATAACAACAATAGTATTGACAAGAACTCTTTTCTATAGTGCTCCAAGAAAAACAGGACATTTACTTCAGAAAAAAAAAATCTAACATAACTAGTGCAAGTGTTGGTAACAGTATTTTATAAAAGACAAAACTGAGGCTCAGAAATTTAAAGAGATATGATTCAAACATCAGCTCTTGTATGAAGTCTTCCCTGATCCCCCTAACTATTAGCGCCCTCCCTCCTATTCACCCAATGGGTGTTACCTTCCTCTAAGTGAGTACCTAAAAAGGCCAGCCTAAGAAGGCCAAGGTCTCCCATTGCATTGTGGGCCATTTCCAGTCATTCTGATGAATATCTGGTCACTGGACCCAGATGGCCAAGGAGGAGAAAGTGAGGTTGGTGACCTTGCATAGCCTTCTCCCACTCAAAACAAAGTCAAGTGCAAGTCATGTCATCATTTCTCTGGTGTCATGGTCTTCTTCAAATATGAAGGATAAACACAATAGCCTCCCTCCCAAACCATCTTACAGTTAACAACTTTGTATTTATTTTGTATTTTCTTCATTTTATATCCTTTTACTTCTGTTGTGACTTTTTATTTTTGCTTTATCTGATAGCGTTTTTGAGAATTTTACCTAAAATATAGGGTTTTTTCCTCTTCTTCCATTTTTATTCTCTGTATTTTTTTATCTTTAGGTATATTTCTTACAAGCAACAGATTGTGGCTTTTATTTTCTTGTTCAACATGTCACTCTTTTTCATGTATAGAATTGTTTAATCCATTCACATTTAAACATATGAAACTAGTTCTACAGTTTCCTCTATTTTTCTCTAATATTTTCCCAGTGAAATTAGAATTTCTCCCTCTTCCTCTGATAGTACTTTGACTTTTCTATTATTTTAGTTTATTTTTTTTCCAGCTAACAGTACATCTTATTTATTTATTTGTTTGTTTGTTTGTTTATTTATTTATTTATTTAACTTTTTACATTCGTTTTCACAAAATTTTGGGTTCCAAATTTTCTCCCCTTTTATCGCCTCCCCCCACCCCAATACCCCAAGCAATCTAATTTTCCCTATCTCCAATCTGCCCTCTCTTCTGTTATCCCTCCCTTCTCTTGTCTCCATCTTCTCTTTTCTCTGTAGGGCCAGATGACTTTCTGTTCCTCATTAACTGTATGTCTTCTTTCCTAGTAGCAACAACAATACTAAACAGTGGTTCCTAAAACTTTGAGTTCCAAATTCTCCCCATCTCTCCCTCCCCACCCATTCCCTTTGGGAAGGCAGGCAATTCAATATAGGCCATTTCTGTGTAGTTTTGCAAATGACTTCCCTGATAGTCGTGTTGTGTAAGACTTACTGAATTACCCTCCATCCTAACCTGCCCCTCATTGTTTCTCTTCTGTCTTTTGATCCTGTCCTTCCCCAAGTATTGACTTCAAATTGCTCCCTCCTCCCTTTGCCCTCCCTTCCATCATCGCCCCCCTTGGTTCTCTAATTCTCGCCCACTTTCCTATACTGTAAGATAGGTTTTCATATCAAATGAGTGTGCATTTTATTCCTTCCTTTAGTCAAATGTGATGAGGGTAAACTTCTTGTTTTTTGTTTTTTTTTTCTCAGCTCTCCTCTTTTTCCCTCCACTAATAAGTCTCCTACTTGCCTCTTAAATGACACATAATTACCCCATTCCATTTCACCCTCTTTCCTCCCACTACATTTCTCTCTCACCATTTACCTTAATTTCTTTTAAGATATGGTCCCATCCTATTCAATTCAATCTGTGCTCTCTGTCTCTATATGTGTGTGCATGTGTGTATGTGTGTGTGCATGCATGCATGTACATGTGTGTGTATGGACCCACCAACTACCCAGATACTGAAAAGTTTTAAGAGTTACAAATATTATCTTTCCATGTAGGAATGTAAACAGTTCACTTCTGGTAAGTCCCTTAAGACTTCTCTTTGCTGTTTACTTTTTCATGCTTCTTCTCCTTCTTGTGTTTGAAAGTCAAATTTTCTTTTCAGCTCTGGTCTTTTCATCAAGAATGATTGAAAGTCCTCTGTTTCATTGAAAGACCATATTTTCCCCTGAAGTATTATACTCAGTTTAGCTGGGTAGGTGATTCTTGGTTTGAGTCCTAGTTCCTTTGACTTCTGGAATATCCTATTCCACGCCCTTCGATCCCTTAATGTAGAAGCTGCTAGATCTTGAGTTATCCTGATTTTATTTCCACAATACTGGAATTGTTTCTTTCTAGCTGCTTGTAAGATTTTCTCCTTGACCTGGGAGTTCTGGAATTTGGCCACAATGTTCCTAGGAGTTTCTCTTTTTGGATCTCTTTCAGGTGGTGATCGATGGATTCTTTCAATACTTATTTTGCCCTCTGGTTCTAGAATGTCAGGGCAGTTTTCCTCGATAATTTCATGGAAGATGATATCTAGGCTCTTTTTTTGATCATGACTTTCAGGTAGTCCCATAATTTTTAAATTGTCCCTCCTGGATCTATTTTCCAGGTCAGTTGTTTTTCTCATGAGATATTTCACATTCTCTTCCATTTTTTCATTCTTTTGGTTTTGTTTTGTGATTTCTTGATTTCTCAGAAAGTCATTAGACTCCATCTGTTCCATTCTAATTTTGAGAGAACTATTATCTTCAGTGAGCTTTTGAACCTCTTTTTCCATTTGGCTAATTTTGCTTTTGAAAGCATTCTTCTCCTCATTGGCTTTTTGAACCTCTTTTGCCAATTGAGTGAGCCTATTTTTCAAGGTGTTATTTTCTTCAGCATTTTTTTGGGTCTCCTTTACGAAGGTATTGACCCATTTTTCATACTTTTCTTGCATCTCTCTCATTTCTCTTCCCAGTTTTTCCTCCACCTGTCTAACTTGCTTTTCAAAATCCTTTTTGAGCTCTTGCAAGGCCTGAGCCCACCCGACATCCCCATGGGATGTCTGGGGTACCGAGTCCCCGCCCTCCACGTCTTTGCTTGATGCCAAGAATATGTCCTCGTCCTCGTCAGATCTGAAAGTCAGGATCATTTGCGTCTGTTCAAAAAAACTCTCTATAGTCTTATTTTTCTTCCCTTTTCTAGGCATTTTCCCAGCCAGTTACTTGACTTCTGAGATTCCTGTCCACCCCCGCCTAGATCCGCCCAACTAGTGCTTGGAGTCTGAGATTCAAATGGGCTTTCCGTGGCAGGTGCGGCTGCTAATCAATGTGAGCTTTAGTTCTGGTGCTGGGGTGGGGGCAGGGCCTCTCCCAGGCTCAGCTCCCTCAGGGGGTTTATGCAGAGACTTTCAGTAATGAAGATCCTGCCTGCTGCTGGGGGAGTCCCGGGCTGCCGCCACAGCTGCTGCCTCTGCCGCAGCCCCCAACACTGCCTCTGCTACTTCCTCCTGAGGGGGCCCAAGTCACAGAGACACCCCGTTCCCCTTGGCCAGCCAGCTGTCTCTCTCACTGACCTGTAGCTTCTGTGGGCGGAGGGACCTTCCTGGCCACCTGAGCTTCAGTCCCTGAAGCCTGCTCGGATCAGCTTCTCTGGGGCCGCGGCCAGGGCAGCGCTGGGGTGGGGTCTGCTTTCCGGGGCGCGACGGACCCTGGGGACAGTTCTCCAGGGCTCTCTGGAACGGAAATCTCTTCCACTCTGTTTCTGCACACCTTTCAGTGATCCAGAACTTCTGGGGAACTCTCCTTACATTAAATATATGGGCTGTGGGTTCAGAGCTTGTAAACGTGCCTCTTTCTACTCCGCCATCTTGGCTCCGCCCCCCCTATTTTAGTTTATTTTTTAAGGCAATTACTGTTGACAAATCAATAGTTCCCAGCCCAAGCCTGAAAGGGACAGGGTTTTACATTGCATCCTAGGTGATCTCCACCTATCCTGATGAATATAAGGTCATTGGATCCAGATGGCTCAAGAGAAGAAAGTGAAGTTGGTGATGTTGCACAGTCCTCCCTCACTCAAATCAAAGTCAACTGCAAATCATGTCATCCTCCTGATGTCATGGTCCTCTTCAAGAACAAAGGACAAACACGACAACAACAAAAAGCCCAAGCCTTACTTGGTCATTGTTTGGATTCTCATGTCTCAGAGTGAGTAGAAATGGCAATTATTTCTAATTTGTCCTCAAACCCTGAGGGTCTTCCCCTTCCAGATTGATTTTATTTTTGACAAGGTAAAAGAGGCCATTCTTTGCCTCATTTCTTACTTAGCCTTAATCACTGAATGGGCTTTGCCTCAGATAAACCGAGACCTGAGAAAGACCTTAGCTTAAAAAGATCAAGGTCCCCCACTGCATCTGGGCCATCTCCAGTCATCTTGATCTGTATCTTGCCACTGGACCCAGATGACTGTGAAGGAGACTTTGCACAGCCCTGCCTCACTTAAATTCAATTTACTTGTAAGTCATGACATCATTTTCCTGATATCATGCTCTTCTTGGAGAATGAAGGGCATACAACAACACCAAGGCAACCATATCCTCAGTGACTCTCTTCCCTCTACTTTCAAGCCCTCCCCAATTTGTTGCCCTTTTCTCAAGTTTTGCTTAACTTATTAGCTCTCCTTTTTTCTTCCTTTTATTTAAGTATCTAAATAATTTCTAAATATTTATTTTATAAATAAACTATATTTATTTAGGTATCTAAATGAATTTCTCTCTTTTTTTACTTGGCTAACTAATCAATTAAAATTTCCTTCTTTTCCCCTTCAATTTACTTTGTTGGGTTTTTTAAATTTAAATTTCATTTTCTGAGCTATTTTTCTATAAAAAAGAATTTCTTTCCCTCATTCTCTTCATTATTTGTCTTCTTTTTCTCTCTAGACTTTTATTCTATATTTGTTTATTCCTTCCTTAATCTGCATTCTTCATGGAAGTAAAGCTTTTAAAGTACCTATTTTGAGCTCCCTCTTCTAAAGTCTGTATATTATTGCCTTGCAGATACCACTGTTCTTCTTTTTCTGTTATGCTCCACTCTTAGAAATACCAATTATTACAGACTGTAGTGTAAAAAGAAAGATTGTCCCATGGTAGGAATGTTCCTATATTCTAGATTTTGCAGTTCGTTACAACCTTTAACCTTTCCCGTGATCATGGTTTTTCCCCCATTTGTTTTGAAATCTCCTTCTTGCATCCCTGTTCTCCCATTTGCCCCCAGTAACTTTGATTCCACTTATTGTGGGAAAACAAGCCTGACTTCATCTGGATGCCAGTCTCCTTTCCCTCAGGCCTAGTGGAGGATGACACATGGTGGCATCTTGCCCCAGTTTTCCTTTGCTTTTTCGTTTTCTAGCTGGGTATTGCTCTAACACAGAGCTGCCACTCTGCAGTCTTAGCCAGAGCAGGTTTCTGCCCTTTGGTTTTCTGTGGCATGTTGTAGGAAGTACAAAGTTGAGTTTGTTTATTTGGTTTTTTTATTAGCCCATGGGTTAGCATGTTAGGTCCTTCCAGAGGGTGATAGTTGGCATGGGAGGTATGTTGAATGATTATATTAAAATTATGGATCAACCTTCTCTGCTCTTAGTTCACTGGATTTTTACCTCATTAAGAATCTTGTTATCTTAGACTTTGGACACAGCTTTTTGTCTCCTACGTAACTCCTATTTTAGAGAGGTTTGAGAAGTTGTGAGCATCAGAAAAAGTGGCTTGTCTTCTCCCTTCATGTATACGTGTGTGTGTATCTACCTATCTCTCTTTGTTGTCTCCCCTTTTGAGTAGGGAGACAACAAATTTGTTATTTTTATTTGTATCCCTGGTACCTAGCACAGCGTCTGCGACATAGTACTCGCTTGGTGCATTTTTGTTGATATATTCAGTAATTGTCTCAGAGGGAAATTAAATAAGGTGAGCTAATCAGACTGGGAAGTTAAGAGACTCTTCAATGATTGGTTAAAATCTCATGAACTCTTTCTAAATAAATATGCAGTTACACATAAGCTCACTAGTATAACCTGGGGAGAAAGAGATTGGAACCTGGAGTCTGGAAACTAGAGTTTGAGCCCTGCTAGTCACTAGGTGTGTGACCTTGAATAAGTCATTTCCCTTTTCTGAGCTGGTTCTTCACCTTAAGGTTAATGATACCAGTTTCAGGAAAAATGTCTTGGAAAAATTAATGTTTTCCTATGGACAACCTAAGAGAAATGGCACTTTTATTAAAAACAAGTTTGTCAGTATTTTAATGGAGGGAAAATAAGCAGTCTTTAATATCTTGAAATAACTTCTTTTAAATTGTCTTAGGAAATGAGGGAAAATAGGGGAAAGGTGAATCACTATATGCTACATTGGGAGGGTATTTGGTGTTGTGGGAAAAAGGTTGGCATTTCAATCAGATGCTTAGTGCTTGAATCCCAGTTCAGTGAAGATCAGTCATTTCAGCTCTTGGAGCCTCAGTTTCCCTATCTGTGAAACAAAAATAACATTATTTGTACCACCTACCTCTGGTTACTAGTAGGGGAAAACCATTTTGTAATCTTTAGGTATTAGAAATATAACCTCTTCTTACAATCCTTTTACTCTTCCTTCTCCCCCTACTTCTACTACTAATACTGTCTAATATTTACATCATGCTTTAGGTTTTGTAAAAGCATGTTATATATGATTTAATGTTGTCCTTTCAGCAACCCTGGGAGTTGGGTGCCATTATTAGCCCCATTTTACAGATGAGAAAACTGAGGTAGATAGAGGTTCTATAACTTGCCTGGAGTCACACTATTGGTAAGTTTCTGAGGCCAAATTTGAATTTTAGTCTTCCTGATTCCATGTCCACCATACCACTCAACTTCCAGGTGAACAGGTAAAATATACTTCCAAGGGAAAAAGGTGAATATGAACAAAAGTTTATCCCTGCTACTCAAACTTCAAGCCTGCCATACACAAGTTTTCTGCACATCACTGAATTGGAACCGATGGCTGATTTCTGTAATATTTCACTGAATTAGTGAGAGTACTACAGAACCATTCGGTGACAAGGGCAAGGGAGGAAGAATGCATTCCTGAGCTCATTGAGGCATATATTTCTCCACTGTGCCAAGAGCTGGATGATTTTTTTTTCACAAATTTTCTGTCATGCATATTTCACATAGTAGGTGAAGAAAAGTGCTACATCAGAATGTGTTTCACTTATGGCTCATGGACTTGATACTGTTGCCTCTTCACTGAGACTAGGATCTTTCAGTAATCACTTAGCAAGTGAAAGAATCTGGCATAGTTTTCTCCATCAGAGGTGAATCAAATTCTTACCTGAAATAGTAAGAGGTCATTCTTTTGCCTACTTAGAAACAGAGACATGAACTGCTACTGATGCCTTCAGCACAGAAGCTGTCAAGGGAAAATACGGATATACATTATAACTATCTGTATTGGTGTCTTAGTACCTGGCTAGACTGATTGTTTTGGGAAGACAGGGCCTAGGGTTTATCTAAATTTTGTCTAGTGCAGTGCTATGCATGCAGTAAAAGCTGAACAAATGTTGGTTGGGTAAATGAATGAATGATGTCACTATCAGCACTCAAGTTTCTCTACCATCTGACCTCCTATTACATTGTTAGAGAGGGTTCTTGCAGCCCCCCAACAGAGACTATACTCCAAACCTCTCTTTAGATTCTCTGACCTCTACACATACCATGCTTTTTTCCATACTGAGCCTTTGCTCATGCAGTTTCCCTTGCCCAGAAGGCACCATTTCCTCCTTTCCTCTTTTCTAAGACCTATTCATCTTTTACAACCCAGCTTGAAATACCCTTCTTTCTGGAAGCCTTTACTAACTCCTTTGACCAATGGAGGCTTCTCCCTTCCCTGAACTCCTATAGGCCTCTCAGCTTCATAACTCACTACTTGATCACTTCTATTTATTGCTTTCTAAAACTGCCTTTCCTCCCTAACAAGGTTTTAATCTCCTCAAGGGTAGGAACAGTGCTGTCTTCTTCACTACCCACAATGCTTCACCTAGTGCAAAATAGCTTAGTGATTCATGGATGCCCGCTGCCTCAACTCATAACCGGATTGTCCAGGTCTAGGCCATAGACAAAACAAATTGTATTACTGCCAGTTTTGACCAACTTCTCCCATCCCCTCAGACTTTATTGTAGAATGATGGGGAAAGGGGGTTATGGGATCTAGGATCTAGAGCTGACAAGAACCTTGACACCATCTAGTCCAATCCTTAATTTTTTGGAAAAGAAAAGAGAGCTTTTACTGCTGTAAAGCCACTTTCCTAAGGTCACACCAGGGGTAACTGTCAGAGGTAGAAATTGAATGCAGGTTCTTGTCTCTAGGGGAAGGGGTAGTGGCAGAATAGGGCAAGAGACTATTGGTGCATACTTGGGATGAAATCAAAATGTAACAAGTTTAATACAAAGAACACTGAATTTAGAATCTTAGGATATAGATCTAGAGGTGGAGGTGACTTCAGGAGCCATCTAGTTCATTACTTAATTTTACAGATAAAGAAACTGAAGTCTAGGGAAGGGAAGTGATTTGTCCAAGATCACATAACTAGTAGGTAACCTCTGTCCTCTGACTCCATACCATTGCTCAAGGTCACACATAGGTTTGAGATCTAGAGCTGGAAGGGAACCCTGAGGCCCTAGTACAACCCCTTCATTTTACAGGGAAGGAAACTGAGCCATGAAAAGTCCCCTTTTGGAAAATAAGGTGACTCTTAATAGTCATTCCCAAACCCAGGCCTGGCACATAGGCACTGAGGTCTTTTTTTTTTTAATAAGCGTCTCCTTATTTTTATAAACAAGACCTTGAACAAGAGGCCATGTGGTACTCTAGAAAGAACAACAGATCTGGACTGGACTCAGTGACCTCCAGAAGTCCCTTCCAGCTCTAGATCTGAGACCCTAGTTTCCCCATCTGTCAAACTAGGGAAATTGGACTTGATGGCGTCTGAGGTCCCTTCCATTGCCTACATCTAGGAGCCCACAATCTTACAAATTAATTTGTCTGTTAATTATCTGGAAAACACCCAAACGAAAGTGCCCACAGCACCATAATAATTCTGTTTGAATTATGGAGATGTCTGCTTTGGCCTAAACAAATGCATTTCCCTAAGACCTCCAACCAACCGATGGTTTGTTGTTTCGTTCCCTCAATGACTGCTGTGACTGGGACCCAGTACCTTAGGCACTGAAGCAGAATTAGAGAATGCTGGAGCCCTCCAGCTAGTCTGTTCTCAGCCTCTGATCTTCAGACAGTTATCGCCTCTGACAAAGAATTCCAGGGCAGTATTCCTCCAGGTATTGGAAAGTAAGAAGTGTTAATTATTAATAGATTATGTTTTACTATGGTAAGATTGTAGTGTTGGGAAAACCCAGACAAACAGCATTGGGGGACCTTCTAGCATGTTATCTCAGCAATTCTAAAGAGCAGCCAGCTTTCTTTGAGAAATTAAATATTCATTTGAACTCTCAGAGCCCTGGCTTCCCACTCCATATACTTTCATCGTACAAATACACTCCACACAACTCAGAGGAGAAAGAGGCTGTAGTTGAAATAGGTCATTTTTTTTCTTTAAAAAGAGAATTTGGAAGTTTTGTCTGGAACATGGGTCATCCACAGCAGCACATTAAAAAGAAATATCAGAAGGCTAGACTATGCAATTTGGAAGTATTATAAAACAACAACAAATTCTCACATTTCTTATCTATTTAACAGCTATAAATATTTATGCTGGGAGACTTATAAATAAAAGGTTTCAAAATATGTTTCTTAGTCTTTTTTGTAGGAGAGATTAGGCCACATAGCACAGTGGAAGTGTTGGGCCTGGAGTCAGTAGGCTAGACTTTGAATCCTGGCTCCCTGATTTATTGTTTGGGCAAAGTGCCCCTCTTCCGCCCCAACCCCTACTTTTCCGTCAGTTTCCTTCTCTCAGAATTGAGGGGGTTGGACTACATAATGTCCAAGTTCCCTTCTAGCCCTAAATCTAGAATCCTATGAAGATAAGGTCCCTTTCCTTCCCTTCCAGGGTTAATGGAGGGGGGGGTGGAGAAACTTATTCTGCTTGATAGATAAGGTTGTTTCATCTAAATAACTCTTTCTGTTCCATGCCTGTAAATTTGTTAATCAAGCAACAACAGCAACAAAAATAATGTGCCAAACGCTGTCCGAGGTGCTAGGGATGCAGAGATGAAAACGATGAAGCAATATTTAATTTCAAGGATCTTTTATTCTACTAGGAGAACCACAACATTGAAGGTAACCCGAAACTCCTAAAACTGCCCTAATGACTCTGAGACACTCCTTATGCACAGAATAAAAATAAAGAGGATACAAAGAAAATAAATGTAAGGTTAGTTAGTAAACGAGGATACTGGCAATTTCAGGATTAGGAAAGACTTCAAGTGAACAGTGGTATTTAAGCCATGCCTTGAAAAAGAGAGGGATTCAGTGTTTTGTAGGGTCGGAGGGAATGTGCTGCAGATCTGGAGGATGCCCAGTGCAGAAGCATGCAGATGGGAGATGGAGAGCAAGGAAAAGAAAGAAGGTCAGGGCCATAGAGAATAGGAAAGAAAGTAATGCATAATTAAGCTAGAAAGATCAGATGGGCTCACATTATAGAGGGCTTTGTTTTGGTTTCATATTTTTAGTCTGTACTTAAGCAGCAAAAAAGAAAAGAGCATTTCCATATACATAGCAGAAGACAAAAGAGTGTCTATGAACTGTGAATCTTCATTTTATATAACTTGTCTTTGCTTTTTCAAAGCATACATCAAATTCTATGCTGCCTTCAAAATTGTCCTGCCAAGTGGTCTAGCCTTCTGAACCTCCTTCCATTCTTTCAACTCATTGAATCATGCTTTAATGGGTCTTTGTAATTTTTAGCTTTACTATTTACACACACACACACACACACACACACACACAATTAACCAAGAGCAAAAGGAAAAACCAACCACCTTCATAACAGATAAGCATAGTAAAGCAAAATTAATCCACGCTGGGGCCATGACCAGAAGCATGTCTCTAGATCTTGTGTCCATCATCCCTCTATCTAGAAATGGGGAATATGCATCATCCCGGGGTCTCTGGAAACATGGCTGATCATTGCATCAAACAGAATTCTTAAGTATTCCCAAGTTGTTTTTCTTTTCTTTTTTATGCAAATAAAATTAAGTAATTTGTCCAGAGTCATACAGCTAGTAAGTGTTTGAGGCCAGATTTGGTTGTTTCTCTTTACAATATCACTGGTCTGGTATTTGGACAATACTGGCCATTATCCTGCTGGTTCTGTTGCCACAGTTCATTCTACCCAAAATTCTCTGAAATTCTTTTTAATCATTTCTTACTACATAGTAATATTGCCTTATGTACCTATATCCCGATGTCTTCACCCATTTCCCCAAGTGTCTAAGGGGACATCTAAAGCTTTTAGGTTTTTTCCCACTTTTCCTACCCTTTTATTCAGAGTGAGGAGGTGTGTTTTGCTTACAGCTCCTCCTTTCCCAGTATTATCCTCCCTCTTAGTGAAGCCCTACCTCACTGTAACAAAGCTGCTAAGCTTAAAGAATTCCTGTGCTGAACTTTGAGCACTTTCGACCCTGTTCAGTGCATTTCAGATGTGAGTGAGCTTCTATGTCCAAGTCCTCACCCCTTCTTCCAAGGGTGTACACTCTCTTACTCCAATTATGAGAAATAACAAGTTCTATCCTCTTCTTCCTCCTTTATACTCTGTTCTTTCTCTTCATCACATCCTCAGAACAGAATCAGTCAACCTTCAGGTTCTTATTTTTAACTTTTTTTCTTATTTGACTCCTGTAATACCTTTTGAAAGCATTAAGATTCCGAAGGAACACGTCTTCTCCCCCTGTGAAAATGGTAGCACTACCTGATCATATAGCTCTTTCCATTTACTGAAGGAAATTTAATTTTCTATGTTTCTCTAGACTCTTGTATTTGTATTTCTTACTCTGCTCTGGTATTTTCATTGGAAATGCTTAAAAGTCGCCTATTCCACTAAAGGTCATTTTTTCCGGTAGGATTATAGTCAATTTTCTAGGCTAAGTTATTCTTGGTTGTAAGCAAAGTGGCTTTCACCTTTTGGAATATTGTATCCCAAGATTTCCTTTTGTTTGGAGTAGAAGTTGCCAGGTCTTCTACTTCTTTCTAGATGTTTGCAGTATTTCTTTTTCTTTGAGATGGGAGCTCTGGATTTTGACTATACCAATCCTGGGACTTTTCATTTGGGGGTCCTTTTCAGGAAATGATCAGGAGAGTCTTCCTGTCTTCATGTTCCTTTCTAGTTCTAACAGAGCTGGCCAGTTTTCATCTGTGATTTCTAGAAATTAAAATCCTAAGTTTCTAGGCTATTTTTTGGTCATGGTTTTCAAGGAGTCAAATGATTAATACATTATCCCCTCCTTGATTTGTTTTCCAGATGTTATTTTTGGTATAAGTTATTTTATATTTTCTTCTATTTTTGAATCTTTTAATTTTGTTCTAAGATTTCTTGTAATCTGATGCAATCATTGCTATCTGTTTGGTGTATTTCAGTTTTTCGAGAGTCCATTTCTTGGGTTATGTTTACCACTTTCCTTCTCAATCTATTTAATCTCCTTAAAATTTTTTCCCTGAGAGCTTTCATTTTGTCTCTCTTGCTTCATTTCTCAGAGAGGGCTTTACTGCTGCTGCCTCTAAAATAGAGTTCTGTTGCATACCACATGTGTCTCTGACTGGTTCTGTACTGTTGCTGGCTTTGCTCTCACACTTCTGACTGGCTTTTTGTTCAGTAAATTCTGAGGTGGAGGAAGTCTCGTGGTCTAGTTTCTCACTAGATTTCTTGATCATTATGTATTCTGGTGAGCATTGCAGGGTTTTGCTGGGGTAAGTATCTAGGAAGCAGGGCAACATCTTGGCCAGAAGACTTTAAAAATGAGACATTCAGCATCATCCATATTAACATCTACCATATCTAGAACTTAAGTGTTGTTCTCACCCCTTCCCTATGTTTCATCTGACATATCCAATCAGTTGCTTTGCTTTTCCATTCCTGTCTCCACATCTCTTGCATCCTATCCCATCCAAGTAATAACCACCACAACCAGAAAAACTATTAACAATGGCCATCAACACATCACCCACAATGGTAAACACCAACAACCCCTCCATAATAGCTACCACCTCGACAATAACTACTTCCACCACTATAATAACAATACTAGTAATAACCACCACACATCCACAACATCTCTCAAAGTCCAAACCATTGCCCATGCTGTGAAACTATGATAGCAATTTAGAGGAGTTCCAGGGAGGCTTATTATAGTGGGATCATTGCACTCTCTTAGAATCTTGGGTAACTGTGAAGGTCCTTTAGGAACCCTGAAACACTAGTGAATGGAGCTCCAACGTTATTATTGCTTCAGCTAACACCTTGCACAGTGTGATGCAATTTCTCCTAAGAATCAAAGAAATGGTCGGGTTATCCTGAGGTTACAAGGCAGCCCTACTGAAACCATCATAGAAATCTATTTGACACATAACTGGAAGAACAAGCGGCACTCTGTTGTGAACTGAAGCAGCCAAGAATACATCATGCTAAAAACAGGCCTATTTGCCCTTTGTCTTTGTATCCCCAAGGCACAGCCCAATGGCTGACACACAGTGCATCCTTATTGAATTACTCAGGCCTGATGCAAGGATCACATGTTTAGAATCCACCTTCAGATGTTTTGTAAAACAGGGACATGGTGTGTGGCATTGCAGGCAGGGTCAGGAGCCATGATACTGATGCCGGGTTGGCTGTAGGGCACTCACTATCCTGGAATTCCTGTTTTCTGGTGTCTCAGATGCCACCTTGGCCAGTTATGAAAAAGGCACTCTCAATGGAGCGGTCTTAGTTGGGTGCTGCTGAGAGAGATCCTTAGTAACCAACCCCCAGGGAGAGAGCTAGCTAAGTCCATGGAATCAAGCTGCGTCATTTAGGAGTGAAAGGAGGCCATATATTTGAGCTCCTCATAGGATTACTTCTGATCTCACTTCCTGTTTCCTAATGCTTGCATTCTTCTAACAAAAGGAGGAAATGAAGAAATGAAAGAGTAAGGTAATATAGCCCTAGGGGTATGGGTCTGCGTGTGTGTGTGTGTGTGTGTGTGTGTGTGTGTGAGAGAGAGAGAGAGAGAGAGAGAGAGAGAGAGAGAGAGAGAGAGAGAGAAACAACCCTTGAAATCATTTGGATGCTAGGAGGAAGAGGATCACTGGCAAGGCTCCCATCATGTATTTATTGGCTAGGTTTATGCATATGGATGAAAAGTGGAAAAAATTAAAGTAATCATCTGGATATTTCATTTAAATGAGGCCAGCCACCCATGTACTGTACTTGGGAACATCTGGATGGGTGACTACGTTTTTTTTTTTTCAGATTTCATCCAGATGTTTGGCATCACATAAACACAGATAGAGCTTAAAGCTGAATCTTCCCTTTTGTTACCTAAATGTGATTGACTTGGTACCTTTCCACTCTTGACCTCAAGTTTCTGATGATGATACATATAAGTAAGACATTTTAAAATTTACAAAGTACTTATTTGATTCTCACAATAGCTCTGTGAGTGAGGGAGATGCTGCAGTTATTACGCTCATTTTATAGGAAACTGAGGCTGAGGTTAAATAACTTGCCTAGGGTGATAAATTTAGATGGAATCTGAACCCATAAGACAGATACAGATCACTGACTCTGGAGTCAGAGGGGCTAGGCTCAAATCCTATCTCTGTTATTTACTATATATGCAAACTTGGGCCTGTCCTCCCCTTGT
Source organism: Bettongia penicillata ogilbyi (assembly GCA_023548195.1). Lineage (NCBI taxonomy): Eukaryota > Metazoa > Chordata > Mammalia > Diprotodontia > Potoroidae > Bettongia > Bettongia penicillata. The sequence continues at coordinate 5,181,232 of JAJHZJ010000104.1, read as the reverse complement.
GGCCTCAGTTTCCACCTCTGAAGAATGACATAGGTTGAACTAGATCCCTCCAAAGTTCCTTTGGTGCTGCACCTACAATTCTATGAACCTTTGATTCCAGGTCCTCTTGAATCCAAGTTCAGGGATTTACCTATTACACAGAGTCTCTAATATAATTACTGAGAAGTAGTGTGGTCTGGTGTAAAAATGGGCTAGATTTTTAATCAGGAGAGCTGAGATACTATTCTCTCCTATTTGTTTAACCTGTCTGGGCCTTGGTTGTGAAGGGACCAGACTGGATAACTTTTATCATTTTTGTTGTTCTGTCATTTCATTTGTGTCTGACTCTTCATGACCTCATTTGGGGTTTTCTTGGCAGAGATACTGGAGTGGTTTACCATTTCATTCTCCAGCTCATTTTACAGATGAGGAAACTGAGGCAAATAGGGTGAAGTGACTTGCCTAGGATCACACAGTTACTAAATATCTGAGGCCATATTTGAACTCAAGTCCTCCTAAGTCTAGGCCCAGCACTCTATCCACTACAGCGTCACCTAGCTGCCTTTACCATTCTACCCAGTCCAAAATCTCAGGCTTGAATTATATCTCAGGAATAAATTTACTATTTACTAGCTTACAATAGCACTTTGGATGTGATTCATGTACACAATTGTAGGTAAATATTCTGATTCTTTTCCTCATCAGACCTAGTTTATATTCCATGATCCTCCCTAGCACAAAATGGGACTTGAATGCATGCATTTCTTTGGAAGTAGACAGGTCTAAAAATGCTTTTGAACTTTAAAACCAAATCCTATGCTATAACAAGCTCATTGATCAGAGGAGGATGGATTTCAGTATAGAAGACACCTCAAATCCCTCATTGTACAAATGAGGAAATGGAAACTCCAACAGATGACTTGCCTATGACCCAGTAAAACTCACATTTGAATCCATGTCCCATCTTCCAATCTAGTACTCTTGCCATTGCTTTACAACTGAACAATTATATTGTAGTCTCTTCTTTTCTACAAGGACAATATAAAAGCTGTAAATCCTACTGATGATTCCCTTATAATATCTCTCATGTTTCCCTGCTTTCCACTGACACTAAGGTTTTTCTAAGGTTTACCACATCACTCTTTCTCCCAATATTTCCCCTACTAGCCTTCTTCCTAGTCTCTCCCCTGACCAATCCATTCTATATATCATTGTCAACTTAATCCTACTGAAACACAACTTGAGGCATGTCATTTCTCTGCTTAAGAAATGTCAACGACTCCATTTTCTATAGAACAAATCTCAAATCCTTAACCTAATATTCAAGGCTCTTTACAATGTGTTGTTGATCCTTCATTTAGTTGTATCTGACTCATAACAACCCTCTACGAGGTTTTCTTGGCAAAGATACAAGATTTCTTGGCAAAGATACAAAGTTATCACCTTCTTCAGTGGATTAAGGCAAACAGAAGTAAAGTGACTTGCCCAAGGTCACACAGCTAGTGAGTGTCTGAGCAGATTTGAACACAGGTCTTCCAGATTCCAGGCCCAGGGTTCTATCCACTGCAGTTCCACCTAACCATTTCCTATAATGTGGCCCCTCCTTAACTCACCAAATACTACTCCTCTATATTCATTCCCACTGACTCCAGTCGAATTCTACCCTCTCACCTGAACCTCCAGACCTTTGCTCATACTTTCCTTCCCATAGGGTACCTTCCCTCTCTTTCACATTATTCTGCCCATTTCTCTCCAGACCCACCTCAGTTTTTAACTCCTTCTCAAATTCTTCTCTCAATACAAACCCCCTCTCTTCCCTGGTCTCCTGTAGGTCTTTTGATCTAATTTAAACATTCACTTTGGTATTTACCTGTTAATAATATAATAGTAAAGTTCTTTACATATATCACCTCATCCTACCCTCATAAGAGCCCTGGGGAGGAAGGTGCTATTATTTTTTTTCCATTTTACACAGAGAGAAACTGAGGCTGAAAGCAATTGTGTGACTTTCCCAGGATTACACAGCTGGGAAATGTCTGCAACAAGACTTGAACTCCAGGACTCCAGCACTCCTCACTATCCCACCAAACAATGCTTGAAGTCCTGTCTCCTTGTTTGGAGTAGAAAGGAGAACTTTTGCTAGTTCATGGTCTGGTACATGGAACAGTACCTTGCACCTAAATGTGTGCAGATGATGATGATGGTGTAAAAAGCCTACAAGTTGGCAAGGAGAGTTTCGAGAAACTGTTTCATTTCTTGTTCTGAACAAATATAGAAGAATCTGAGACCAATTATTAATTGCCTTCTGGAACATTCCATTAGCATACCCATTGTTTGCCTGTGAATTGAGCTCTTTAAATATGTTAGCCTTCATTCTGAGGCAACCTAAACCTTTCCTTTACCTGCACTCTGAATTTAACTCCACAAAACCTGTTTCTTAGAAACTGCAAAGGCAAACCAAAGCCCATAGAATCCCAGCCTACCTCAATTCGTGTCTTTGTACCGTGGGATCATGTAACTTCCAAATAAGATATGAGTAAAATTCTTGACTCTGATACTTACTACCTGTGTAACCTTGGCTAAGTCACTTAACTTCTCCACTGACCTCAGTTTCCCCATCTGCAAAATGTATGGGTTGGAATCGATGAACTCTGAGGTCCCTTCCAGGTCTAGAGCTAGGATCCTATCTGTGACCTTGGGCAAGTCCGTTCACTTCCCTTGGGCCTCAGTTTCCTCCTTAGTAAAATGAGGGGATTGGACTGGATGGCTTCTGAAATCCTTCCCATCTCTAGGGCTATGAACCTATGTGTGACTTTGGGCAAGTCATTTTCTTTCCCTGAATTTCAGTTTCCTCCTTTGTCAAGCAGAGGATAGTGTCTGGGATTCCTTGTAGCCCTAGATCTCAGGTATTCTAATTCTATAATTTTTACATGCACGGGTGAAGCCAAGTCTTTGATCTTCCATTTTGTTGAAAAATTTATTGTCTCTGAAATTTATTGCTAAGGTTCAGAGTGGGTTTGTTAACTTCAATTCTTTGAAAAAGAAGGTTGAGTTGGGGAAGCAAAGTAAACAGCCTCTATTATTCTTCTCCTTTGAACAGAGTTCTCCTAATGGATCCAGTCCTTTCCTTATCTACCTCCGCATGCCCCCCCCAAAAAAATCTTTGGAAGATTGCAAGTTCAATACCACTGAATGCTACCTAAGCTCACCTCTGCTCATGTACATTTACCTGCCTGCTACCTTTTAAGGCATCACTTCCCTTTTGGTCCCTGACCTGGTGACCTTGACCTGGCAAACTATTTGGAGAAGAATTCCAAGGAGCTTTGGTTCATTTTGTGCTTCAGAAAGCAGGACACAGGACCATGTTGATTTTCCTGGTTGAAGAATCCGTTGATTTCTTCCCCTTTAGTGCTCTGAGTTTAATGGAGACCAGTTTCCAAGAGAGTCCTGTAATCAAAGCAAGATGATGGGAATGATCACTTCTAGCCCGCACAGCCCAGCCCAGCCCTTAAAGCTTCCCCCTATTTGGGGCATCTCATCTGTGTTAGCACAGTCTCACCCAGAGAGAAATGAAAGAGTGGAATGAGAGTTTCTTGAAAATGGTAGAAATGATACCTTTCAGCATTGCCTCATTATAGAGAGAATGGTCTAGTTATAGTCATTGATCCTTTCACTTGAAAAAATGCTTTACATAACCTTGAAGGGCTTTTAGTTGAAAATGGAGGCTCTAACAAGAACCATTGAGTACTCAGAACTGGCCCATTTTACAATCCCCTGAGCTTTCATCTCCTTTATCCCCACCTTCCTCCATTAATTTGGCCTGCTTGGAATTGTTTTTGCCCTATATTTAGCCAATAACATGTTGGTGATTTTGTAAAATGAATCTTTTATTGTCTTTTTTGCTGCTTGGGCTTTATCTTCTCTAGCATCTTTGTACTTTGCTCCAAAGCTGTAACCATGACATTATAATTAACGTAAGAACGATCTAAGTGGCCCATTTGCATTAACCAAGCTCTCTGGATTTCTTTTCACTTGCAAGGTGTGTATGCCTAGTCATGTTCGTCATCCCTGTGAAGCATCTGTAATGACGGATTTGTTGCAGAATGAAATAAGGAATTTTTTTTAACACAAATGCCAAGATGGTTTTCGTAGGATTATTGATTGAGAGCTGGAGAGGACCTTAAAGGTCATTTGGTCCAACCTCTTTATTTTACAGTTCGGGAAAGTGACTCATCCAAGGTCATACATAGGCTCATAGAGCCAGAGCTAGAGGAAACTTCAGGGTGCATCTGATCCAACCCCCTCATTTTATGAAAAAGAGACTAAGGCTCAGAGAGGCTACATAAACTTGCCCAGGATCACACAGGTGGTAAGCAGCACAGGCAATATTCAAAAACAAGTCCATTGACTCCAAATTCAGCACCCTTTCCATTACAACATGCTTGTCTGATGTACATTTCTTTGCTGCACATTTTGGCAAAGTATATTGAAAAGATGGCCTTGTCTATATATGTTTAGCTTCATCACAAACACAGTGATGACTCAAATATACCAAAGAGCCTTTGTTTTATCTGCCCCCAGACTAATGTGCCAGATGTAGCATTCTTATATATGTATATGTGTGCGTGTGTGTGTGTGTGTGTTTAGAGGCTATTATGCATCCATCAAACATGTCATCCTTTTAAACACACTTTTGTGCATCTCCTTCTTAGTTCCTTGGCTCTCAAAACAAATCATTGCTCATATGTACAGATAACAATGTGGGGCTGAAGCGATCTATGTTCATGGCTCTATACTGTTGACATTCACTTTGAGAACTTGCAAATGATGGCTCCCATATATTAAGTTTAAGGAGTTGAGCTTTTTTATTGAGATTTTTTTTTCATTCACACTCACTTACGCTATCTGCTTCCAGAGAGAGAGAGAAAACTCAATGGACTCTGAAGACAGATTTAAGCGCATTTGTGTGCTTTGTCTATGTCTTTTTGTTTTTTTCAAACTATGGCTAACGTGCAGTGTTTTTCATGACTTTGTATGTGTAATGGCTACTTAGTTTCTTGCCTTCTCACTGGGTGAGGGATGGGTGCAGGAGGGAGAGAATTTAAACTGATAATAAATGTTAATTTTTTTAAAAAGTTATTTTCTATCCCTTTCACCCCTTCTGAAATTAAAAATAATAACAACAGAAAGAAAACCTTTAAACATATTTGCATAGGCAGGCAAAACAGACTCCCATGTTTACCATGTGCATCACTAAGCACATATAGTTCACAACCTCTGTGTCAGCAGTAAATAATAGCATTCTTCATCATCAGTTCTCTGAAATGATGCTTGGCCATTGTATTGATCAGAATTTCCAAGTTTTTATAGTTGTTGGTCTTTGTATAATGTGATTTTCTTTCTGGTTCTGCTAATTTTACTCTGCCTCAGTTCATACACATCTTCGAAGGTTTCTCTAAAACCACCCCCTTCATCATTTCTTATGCCACAGGTGTCAATAAGCAGCCCACACTATGACCCACCACAATCCCGAGTGTGGCCTCAGTCAGATTAAAATGGAATTGGGAAATATTGAACCAAATAAATTGTAAAAATACACTAAAACATAGATAACATTGCATTTTAAAACTAAGTCATTATATGGACTGCAGGGGATCCTTATATGTGTTTGTATTTCAGTTTGATGTGCCTCAGCAGTTAGGTGGCACTAGAGCAGCAGGCCTGGGATCAGGAAGATCTGAGTTCAAATGTGACCTCAGACCCTTAATAGCAGTGTGACCCTGGGCAAGTCACATAATCCTGTTTGCCTGAGTTTCCTTATGTGTAAAATAAACTGGAGAAGGAAATGGCAACTAACTCCAGTATCTTTGCCAAGAAAACCCCAAGTGGGGTCACAAAGAGTTGGACATAACTGAAAAAACTGAACAACACACTATTCTGTTATATTCCTAGACTATATTTGTTGGGTCATTCTCCAATCTGTGGTAGGCACCCCTTAGCTTCTGATTCTGTACCACCACAAAGAGAGCTGCTGTGAAGATTTAGTTCATTTTTTTTCCAAAGAATCGAGTATCAGCAGGTACAACTGCTGATTCCAGGTAGGAAACCTGAGCTTTTCCGACTATAGAGGGAAAGGAAGGGAAGAACTAGAAAGGAGAGGGTGGACATAAGAGAAAAGAAAGCTTAGCCTACTTCCACTTGTGGGTTGTAGGATGGCAGATCTAGGGCTCAAAGAGATTTCAAAGGACATTTTATTCATCCTCCTTATTTTACAGAGGAGGAGACTGAGGCCCAGGGAGATTAAGTGACTTGTCCAAGGTCACACAATAAATGGGAGAGGCAGGACTTTAATTCAAATCCTCTCACTCCAGAGTCACTTCTCTTTTCCTTATACCACCTCAGGATACTTGAAGAAAATGAAATAAAAGCCTTAGCCTGGGGTACCTGAAAGAGTTGACACTCAAAAAGCAAGGGACACTAAAAGCCAGGGAACTTTTAGAAAATAACACAAAGGATCTTACAGGAACACAAACTGGTGCGAATCAGAGAGAAATCAATGAGGTCAGGAAAGGTCTCCTAGAGGAGGTGAGCCTTGACAAATTGGGTGGAGTGAGACAGGCGCTTAGCACAGGGAAGGATTTCAGGTTTTTGTGGTGTTCACAAATGGAACAATGAGCAGATTGTAAACAAATACTTGAACCACCTAAACAAATGTGTACAATAACCTTGTAAGTACTCTAACTCCTGTACTTGAAAGGAAAAACCTAATTGGGAAATACCCTCCAACTTGTCTTACCAATGAGAAGCTATTTTTTGTCTAATTACAAGGAGGATGATGTAGCCATCCTCAGATCATTTCCTCTTCCACTTAGACTCTGTGCTATACATTTTACACTGCGGTAAGGAATATCTTTGCCAAGCTCCTCTCTCCCTTTGATCTCATCTGATATTAACAATTAGAACCATTCAATAAAGTTATCTCTGTGGTTGTATCTATCACAGAATCTTGTGTGATCCTAACATATGAATGGAGGGCTCTTTGTTGGGGGTGATCCCATCTAACACTGCTGAATCTTTTTTTGTTAATCCACAAACCATAAGCATAATGGGGTAATGGAAATAATTGTGATAATCAAAGCTCTAGCATCTATATATCATTTTAAGGTTTGCAAAGTACAAATTTAATTTTTTCTAAAGAATCAAATATCAGCAGGTACAACTGCTAATAAATTTTGCATTTTATCCTTACAACAACCCTAGGAGGCAGTTGCTATTATCATTATTATTATATAATCCCATTTTATAGAGGACAAAACTGAGGAAGGCAGTGGTTAAATGACTTACTCAGGTCACACAGCTAGCAGGTGAAGCCAGATTTGGGTCTGCTTAACTCAAAGTCCAGTACTCCAGCCACTGGTCACATGACCATCCAATCCCTTGACTAGTTGCTTATCTGCAAAGTTGTTGTCTGGTGTGGAAAGCTTTATGTTAGCTTGCCTTATCTTTTCTCCTATTTTCACCAAAGATATTCTCAACATTGTCATAACATGAGAATCATTTCCTTTGGAGCAGGGGAGTAGTACCTTCTCAGTACTATGTGGGGAAGGGTAAACTGAGTCAAATGGAGGCAAATTGACATTTTCAGGGTCACATGGCTAATAAGGGTCAGAGGTAGGCTCTGAACACTTGTCTTTCTGATTGAATGCCCTGCCCTTTGCACTAGAAATAGGGAACACAATTAGCAAACACTTCTCATAATGGCAGGAAGGGGCAGACAGGAAAAAGCCTTTTACAAAAGCCAGACCTGTGATTCCATTGTGTTTGGGAGAGCCTAGTCAGGGAGCTGCAGGCTGGTCCTGCTTGCTACCATGATAGTGAGACAGATTTGCCCAGTGATGTTTCTGTTAGAGGGGATGCAAGGGCAGACTGGCATTGTGTCTACAACTTAAACAGTTCTCACCTATCCAATACTTTAAGGCTTGCAAAGGGTTAACAATATCTCATTTGGTCCTCACAACAATCCTGTGAGATGAGTGTTATTATCTCAGTTTTAAATAACAATAATGATAGCAGCTAACATTTATATAACCCTTACTATGTGCCCAGCACCGTACACTTACTATCTCATTTGATCCTCACAACCTGGGAGGTAGGTACCCTTATTATTTCCATTTTATAGATGAACAAACTAAGTCTGAGAGAATTTAAGAGTATCTGAGGCTGTTTTGAACTTATCTTCATGACTCCAAGTCCAGGGCTCTATCCATTGCCCATTATATCACCTAACAGTCTATAAATAACTTAGAGCCTGAGAGAGTCTATGCATGCCAATAGGTCAAATGCCTTGCCCAGGTTCACACAGCCAGTATGAATCAGAGACAGGGCTCGAACTCAGATCTTCTTGACTCTGAAGCAAGGTCTCTGCCCACTACCCCATACTGCCTGTCATGTCATAGCATGGAAGCAAACTCATCAAGACTTGGTCATTGACTAAATGTGACTGGTGGGTGTCTGGGGAGATGTAGCTAAGAGTCAAGACTTTGCTTCAAGTTCACGGAAGTAGGAATGTTGAGAGAGAGAGAGAGCTGATTTAGGGGGAAAGAGAGAATTTAAGCCAGGACCTGCTCCTAAGCCATCACCTTTTACCTTTACCACCTTGCTGCCTTTTGTTTTCATCTCTTTAATTACCGCAGGTGACTTCAGAACAAATTTCCCAGCTTAGAGCTCAAGCATCTTTAAAATCAATGATCTTCAAATGTGCCACCATTGACAGGGTTCATTAATCCATGGCTGATTTTCCAGCTCAGATCCACACCACAACGTTTTAGGGAATCCGAATTTTGCTTAGTCATTCTTATTTCCATCTTCTCATACTTAAAGTCGTTACTACACATTGACAGCCTTAATTGCAATTGCTTCCAAAGCTGGAGGCCACTTATTTCACCAAAGGGTCTCTATATAAACATGGCATTAAGAATGGGTGTTTTAATTAACTTGCAGATAGTTCTCAGTAGGTGATTTGTTGAAAGTCGACAAGAGTAAAAGCCTAAAATGGATAAAAAGTTCAATCAAGACTTACGTTACTAATCTCTGATACTTACGAGGAAATCAGAGTAATTGGGGGAAGAGGGTAGTGACCTGTCAATGACAGCAGGATACTTTCTGTGTAATTGATAAAAGGAAGGCTACTACCTGTCACATACTTTCAGTCTGTCAAGGATGTCAGTTCCATGGGCACATTTTTACTGGTGTAATGGAAAAGCCACAAGGGACAGTCAGGAAATCCGGGTTCAAATCCAGCCCCAGATACTTACTAGCCATGTGGCTAAGCAAGCCACTCAAACTTTTTATCCTTCTATATAAAATGAGAGTTTTAGGTTCAATGGCATCTAAGAATCCTCCTAGCCCAAAAATGATACTATCTCTGATGACTTAATCATGGCTTTCACCTAATTAGCAGGTCCAAGTTCTATATTTAGAAAACTGGCACTCTCCCACTTTATTATGCATCATCTTATCACAAAACTCTTATTTTAAACTGGTGAAGATGATAAAGCAGTCATATAAGGCATCCTTTCTCCTCCTTCCTCTACTTGTCTGTTGGATTTCTGTCCATCCTTTATAGTCTGATTCACTTGTTACTTTTTCCAGAAGCCATCTTTGATCCCTTATTTAGATAACAATTTTGCTTTTTGGTTTCTACAGATCTGGTCAGCCCTTATTTAAGGCACGTATCATCTAAACAATACAATAATGCCATCATGTAAATGAAATAATAATAAAGCCCAACTCTTCTCTCCCCAAACTAATCATGGGAATAGAAGGAGGTCCTTTCCCAGACCCTAAGCATAGTGCTTGGCACATAGTAGGTGCCATATACATGCTTATTCCCTTCCTCTTCTCCCTTCCCTCTCATCTTAGTGAATAAGATGGATAAGTTGTCCGTATTGTGGCAGTGTCCATACTGCCCAGATCACTGGTTAAGGAGATGGATTCTTTTGGTTTGGGGCTGACCTCCCTCCTTACCTTTGGGTGGGACCGGAGCTTGGGGTGCTACCATCCTTGATCTGTCAGGGAACTCCAGGAGATGAGCAAGTGGGAAGCTATTGTCCCTCTACTCTCCTCATCCTGCTCCCCATGCTCCACTACCAGGGTCTATCCTCCCTCCTTTTTTAGTAGAGTTGAACACACACACACACAAACACACATAAAACACATTCATATGCACACACAGATACATGTGCATATATACTCACACACAATACAGAAAATACACACATGTGCATTTCTTCCAGCCCTTCCTGTTTGCTCAGCTCATCTTCAATTCCTGGCAAAATTCTAGAACATGTTATGAAATGGGATGGTTTGTGAGCATTTGGAAAAGGAAGCAATGATCACTGAAAGGCAGCATGGCTTAATCAAGAATAGGTCATGTCAGACTAACCTCATTTCCTTCTTTGACAGGATAACTAGACTGGAAAATCAGGAGAATGTGGTTGACATAGTATACTTAGGTTTCAGCAATGCATTTGACAAAGTCTTTCATGCTGTTCTTTTAGACAAAATAGAGAAATATGGCTTAGATGATAGTACAGTTAGCTACATTCTGAGTGGCCTGAAGTCTAGACATTTATCAGACTTCGTTAGTCCTTTTATAATTCTCACAATGCCCCAGTGAGTTAGGTGCTAGTATTATCCCTATTTTACAGATGAGGAAACTGAGGATGACAGAGGTTAAGTGAATTGCACTCGTGAGCCAGGATTTGAATGAAGGTCCCCCTGCCTCCAGGGCCAACATTCTAGCCCGTGTATCATCTCACTGCTCATGTGGTAATTCTCTAGTGGAGTTCCCTTAGACATGACCATGGTTTGCCCTGTGCAATTTTAAAAGTTTTTTTCAATGATCCTCAGTACAGGTGAGCTCTTTGAAGAGAAGGGACTATTTCATTTGACTTTATGGCATAGTGATGGCATTTGGCAAGTAGGAAGGAAAAAAAACATTTCTAGAGTACCTACTATGTACCAGGTACTGTGCTAAGAGCTTTACAGATAATTATCTCATTTGCTCCTTACAACAACTTGGGAGATAAGTGTGATTACTTCTCCTCGTTTTACAATTGAACAAACTGAGGCAAACAGAGATTCAGTGATTTGCACAGGGTCACACAATGAGTAAATAACTGAGACTTGGATTTGAACTCAGTTCTTCCTGACTCCACAGAGCTGGCTCTGGTGCTTAATAAATGTTTATTCTATAGTTTTACAATGAAGTGAATTGACTTGAATGACTTGCATGAAGGCACAGGTGGCCTATTGGTCATATTTGTCAATGACACTAAGCTGGGAGGGATGTTAGATACAATGGTCAGGTTGCCAACAGATTAAAGCAATGGGCTGCATCAAATACAGCAAAAATTTAAGCAGAATCAATGTACCCTTCAGTGCATGAGTCCAAATATCAAGTTCACAAGTATAGCTTAAGGGAAGAATGACTTGGCTGGTTCTTTGGAAAAAGATCCAGTGATTACAGTGAATTGCGAGACAAGAGGAGTCAGCAGTGTTATGTGGGTGCCCCTGAAAGTGAATGTTCTTCTCGATTCCATGAAGGGTCACAGCATTCATGACAAACACTGGCCTGACCACATCTAGACCACACTGTGTTCAGTCCAGGGCACTATTGTGGTAGAAAAGACAACGATAAGCTGTGACACATCTGGAAAAAAAGCAAGCAGGGTGCTGAGGGTGTTAGAGAATGTACCATCTGAAGACTGGTCAAAGGAGTCAGAGCTGTTGGGTGTGGAAAAGAGAAGGCTGAGGAGGCTTTTGATCTTTGTCTCTAAGCATTTTAAGGACCATATTCTGCAAACCAGATTTGACTTGTTGCAGAAATAGGACGAATGGATGGCAGCTTGAGAGATGTAGACTTTGACCTGATATTAGGCGCTGTCCCAGAGTGGAATGGGATGCCATCAGATAAGGTCTTCAAGTAGAGACTAGATGATCCTTTAATTGGGAAGTCACAGTACTCTTGGTTAGGGACAGCTAGATGGTACAGTGGATAGAGCACCAGTGCAGGAGTCAGGAGGACCTGAGTTCAAATCTTACCTCAGACACTTGATACGCACTAGCTATGTGACCTTGGGCAAGTCACTTAACCCCAAATGCCTCATCCTGGGTCATCTCCAGTCATCCTGATGGATATCTGGTCACTGGATTCAGATGGCTCTGGAGGCAAAGTGAGGCTGGTGACCTGCACAGCCCTCCCTCACTCAAAACAAAGTCAAGTGCAAGTCATGTCATCATTTCTCTGACGGCATAGTCTTCTTCAGTAACAAAGGATGAACACACACACATAGTATTCTTGGTTGTGTTCTTTTGAACTGACTATACTCTGGGCCCCCTTCTAACACTGCTTTGGCTATTTGGTCTAATTGTATTCTTGTTCTCTGGAAGTACCCCCTTGACCTCTCCCACAGAACCAAGATGCTCTGTTAGGTAGGTGGGAAAGGAGACAAAGGCCAATGGGTTCTCAGTGTGGGTGTGGAGACTGGCCAGACAAACTTGACCAAGACAATCAGGGGAATGAAGACAAACTCTTCCCACTTGATAAGAGATTCCTGAGCAGACTATGGTGATTATAAATCCTCTCTGCCATTGAAAGGGTACAGAAATGGGGTCCTAGATGCTTGGTGCCACAATGAACTGCACAGATTGCAGTCTTGTAAAGCCATGTTTTGCTTCTTTGATTCATGGCAAGAATCTCCTATATATGTAGCTGACCCAATAACAATAGGCACTAGAGTAGTGGACTTGAAATCAGGAAGAGTTGGTTCAAATTCTGTCACTGATACTTATTTACTGTGTGACCCTGGGTAAGTTCTTTAAGCACTTAGCCTCAGTTTCTTCCTTTGCAAATAATGAAGTGGGACTATATGGCCTCTAAAGTCCCTTCCATCTCCCAGTCTTTGATACGGTGATCTCAGTTATTTAGAAACTACCTCATCTAGAAGCAATTGAGTGTAAACTATGAGCTTAATTCATCAGACTGGTCATGAAAACAGAAAATGACAACAGTGGTTACTCCTGAATCCTGAGGTTCTTTGGGCCTTAGATGGCGCAATCATTGAGCTGTCTCTTTCAGCCTGACTTTCTCTCCCTTTGTATTTCATGACTTTACTGCTGGCACTGGAACGTTGGAAAGAAACATCTGAGTGACAAAGAGCCAGATCTCCAAGGAAATACAAGACAGCTGTCCATCTGTCTGTCTGCCTGTCTCTCCTAAGTCAGATGCTCACCATGGGGACTCAGTGAAGGAACTTTCCAAGCTCTTTCTCCCACCTCTTGATACACAAACTTGACCTCACTTCTTGCTAGAGGTCAGGGAACTGGTCTCAAATAAAGGAACACTTTTATGACCAAGGGACCAATCTTGCGGACTTTGTAGTTTAAAGTCTTATTGCTATAGAATATTTAATCTAAGTAAGGGGTCTTGAACCTGGAATCTGTAAAATAATTTTCTGCAATATGTTGATAATTATTTCATTATAACTAGGTTTCTTTGTAATCCTATGTATTTTATTTTATTCATTTTTAACAATTACTCTAAGAAAGGGTTAACAGGTTTCACCAGTTTGCCAAAGATCCAGATCTAGAACACCTAAAAGGAGGTGGGGAGATAAAAGGGGGGGTCATGGTCATTTACCTTCCACATAGCTGGCCCCATATGGGGGAATTTGCTCCATTTCAGGAGCCTCACTGAAGTACTATGGCCTCAGAAATAAAATCCTGCCTCTTGGCATAATGTCACTCTCTCTAGCCCCTTTCTTATCCCAACTGTAATATGTGACAGCTGAAAATGAAGGTTTCCACCTCCTTATGGGTCTGCATGCTTGAATTTCCCTAGGTCCAATCTGAAGACATTAGGATGGCCTGATTCTTACAGAGACGGAGATGTTCACAGGCATTTAATCAGCAAAGCCAATGTCTCTAGAGATAGTTTTTATTTTGGAGCTCCCAAAAGCTACTCCATGATCCCCCCCTCCAACACACAGTCACTTCTCTTCCTAAGAAAGCTAAGTCTAAATCATTTTTTGTTCCATCAAAAGCATCTTTCTTGTTTTTTAAAATTAAAAACGTGGCATTTCCCTAAAGTGACCATTTTGCTTAAGTGGTAAACATGTAGTCAAAAATACATCACAGAGGGGGATTTTTGAATATACAGGTTTTCTTCTGACTATGCCTCACCTCTCTGTTTGCTACTCCTCACTCTACAATCTCTAAATACTTTTCATTTACTACATAGATCTGTGAACCAGCTGTGGAAGAGGAGCTTGGGAACTATGGGCAGACATCATAGATTCTAATTTTTACTCAGACACATTTTACATATGTGACTTTGGATTGAAAGGGGCATAAATGTCATCTAGTTCAGCCATCTCGTTTTCCTTGGAGAAAAACCTGAGGTCCAGAGAAGAGAAATAACTTACTTAAGTTGATGCAGGCTCATAGTTCTAGAACTAGAAGGGACCTCAAAGACCAGCTAATCCAACTCCTTTTTTCCAGATGAAGAAGCTAAATTAATGAGTCCTAAAGTAATGTGGTGGCTTACCTCAGGTCACACAATAGGACCACAGATATATGGCAAGAAGGGACTTCAAAAGCCATCTGCCTTAACACTCTTATTTTACAAATGTAGAAATGGAGGCTTATAAGAATGAATTGACTTACCGAAAGTTTTGTGAGCAGAGGTCAAAGGTGGGATTTGAACCGAGGTCAAACTATTCCAGAGCTAATGCTCTTTCTGTTGTACTGTACTGATTCCCAATGTTTCTTATATTTCTTATTCCATTCAATATTAGTTAAATGGAAAATTATTATCTGTATTTTTAAGGTCACCAGGAGCATGGTTGATCCTTTAACCAATCAATGGTTAGCTTCCATAAAATTCTCTACAGCTGATTGAGAAATTTCTTTACACATCCTAAAGGAGTAAATGCACATTTTTAATACTTCCTTAATGTTGATCAAAGTCTAAACACTGAGCCTTTATGTTGTTTTATCTCTGATATCTGCCCATTTCAACCTGTAATTTCATCAAGTGTGTTGAGAGGCAATTCACTTTATCCCAGGTCTCCTGATCAACCCCTCACTACATTGAACACCTTGTTCCCTGACTTTTTCATGCAACAAAAGCTTCTTCTTTCAATTATCAGAACTTAAAACAATAAATATTTCTGTCAGGAGTCTACAAAAAGTATCTGACTTCCATGCCTTCTAACAAAAGATGACACTGATCTAATTTAATACTTTCTTCATGGCTCATTGTCATCATCATCAACATCCATCATTATGTCCTATAAACTCTTAGCTTCCTCTAGAGTAGTTCTATCTTCTTGGCCAGCCTCTGCTGCTGTCAGGGTGCTGACTTCTGAGTTTTTTAAACACCTCTAATAAAAGCTCACACAGTGAGCATTTCAAGATGCCTTATATGCAAACTTATTTATCCCCATTTTACAGATGAGGGGATTGAGATTCTTCAAGGCTAAAATGATACATCTGTTACCCTCCATACCCCCTTTTTCAGCTGATGGTTTTGAATCTGAAAAGGGCCAATGTTGCAGCAAAGGGTCTGTGTGATCACCAAAAACACAAAGTGCCTTTGAATGGTTTGCGATTTGATGACAACTGCTTGGGTTGTGCAAAGACCTGCTGTCGGCCATGACTGCCTCGTCCTCTCCCAAGATAAGCTGTGAATAGTCTCAGCTGCCTAATAGCTGACCTTTCTCTCCCCAAAAAGGTGAATTGTTACCCTGTACCTCTTGCTTTGAGAGTTGATAAGCAACCTTCCTGGGAAACGTGTTGAATGAGAGAGTGGTATTTTGTTTTCATAGCTAAAGAAGTTTTAAAGCAGGAAAGAAAAAAAAATAGCCATCCTAAGAAGTCTCTGGAGTAAAAAAGCCAGTAGTTAGACTTTGGAAATTTAAAAAAAAATTAAGTGTAATAGCAATTTGTTCCTATCAGAAGATAGAATTATCCTTCAAGGTTGAGTGGCTCTAATTGGCCATCATCTAAGTCTCTTGACAAATAGCGCCTTCAGGCGGTACGGCCGTAATCATTGTTCAATTACATACTTGGAGCTTTCAAATGGCCAGAGCCATTATTAGGCCTTGCATTAATAGACATACAGGCATATTTTAAGCACAGGGAGAAAATGTTTTTCTTGGGAAGATGAGTTTGGCTTGGAAATTAAGCTGTATTGTAATTACCTGTAATTTTTACTAATTGTACTTTAATTCCCTCTAATCTAATAATGATGATTCGCCCTCTAATCAAATCATTTTGCCAAATGCAATGACTGTCAACCAATCAGGCTTTGAGAAAACTGACCCCTTCCCAAATTTAGTGACAGCTGACTCTACAAAACAGGAAGAAAAAGAGAAAAGTGCTTATTGTAATTAAGGATCATCATAGTTGTGGAGAAAGAGGCTGGAAGCTAGCTTGAAGGAGTGGAAACTGTTCTTTGACTGGTTAAAGAAGGTTGAGGTCCCTTGAGCAGCAAAGTGTAGAGACTTTTATTTGAAGCCATATTTTTGTTTTTATTTTTTTCTCCTGCAGCTCATCTTATTGCCTACATATGTTTTCATTTGCAAAATGTCTATTCACAAGTCATAAGGGTAGTTCTAATGCAGGGCATCGTGACAGTCTGCATAAATGGCTTCTTAGTGTCTGTTATTTATATAGCAGTGGGAGGGCAGGCTGTTTTCTTTTTACCAAAAGGCTCATTAGGAATATTAAATAAGGTGATTTGCTTGGCTGGATGTTCAGTAAGATTCTTTGGAAACTGACAAGGTATTTTCAAAGGAAGAAAGTAGGTGAATTACGGAGGCCTTTGTCAACTTCCGCAGCCTATGGGATCATAAGCCAATCGGCAACACTTCGAATTGAAGCACAAATTGTTTTTGCCATCTTTGGCAGATCCTGGAAGCTGGGACATGTTTACTCTTGTACATGTGACACTTGATAATTATGGCTTGTTATTTGTGTAGATGACCAAAGACTCAGTTATAAAGAAGCAACACCAAAGTTCTATGGATTTGAACTCTGAATTGCAAAGAAGCAAACAAAAAGAGAAAGAAAGGGAGAGAGGGTGGAAGAAAAGAGAAGGAAAGAGAGAAATAAGTAGAAGGGAGGGTGGGATAAAGGAAGGAAAGAAGCAAGGAAGGAGGAAGAGAGGGAGGGACTAGGAGTAAAAGCAAGATGAAACCTATGAAAAGGATCACCTGATGGTCGAGTCTCTCAAAACTATGTTTAGGAAAGTCACCAGTTAAACAAAGATGAGAACTGGGCTAATAACACAGGTTGTCTCCACCAATAATTCTTCACCTCTAGATCCCAAGGTGCTTTCAGTGGAAATATATTTTCTTGAGTTGTTAGGCTTGTCTTTGCTATTGATGACTTTCCCTGACCCTTCCCCGGAATAGGAAAGGAACCATTCTTTCCCACCCTCTCCATTCTAATCATCAGAATAACTTATATTTTCAAAGTGCTTTATACGTTTTCAAGGTGTTTTTACACCCAGTGACATATTGCAAGGTGTAGTCACCCTTTCTCTAATGTATGGAAGTGTGATCATTCCTAACCTGCTTGATATGTATGCCATACTATCCATTTATAACATCTTCCTTGTGTTGTATGGGATGCGTGTGTCCTAGGACTTTACATAGTATATTTGTCTAAGATTGTAAACTCATAGGAATACAGGATGATGTCACTCTCTAACACAGTACTTCAGGGCCTCAGTTTTCTCCTCTCTAAAAACAAAGGATATGTACCAAATAACCTCTAAGGTCTCTTCCCATCTAAAATACTGTGATGCTATTGTCAACCTCAAGGCCTTTGGGTCAGCAAAATTGTAAAAGCTACGAAAACTTGATTTGGGCTCGATTCCTTTCCATTAAATTTCATAGATATCCCTCAAGGTTTAAGGGAGGAACAAATGCTGGGAACCCTTTTGTTAAGGGTTAAACCAAGACATTAGACAATGCAAAAGCCCCAAATGGGAAACAATGTGGGCTTCATGATCAGATTCTGATTCACAATAGTGTTCTATTTTCTCTTAGGTTGCTAACCAGTTCAGGAATTCTTAATCTTTGACTGACTCATAGACACCAAATAAAAACTACTTGGAATAATGTTTTTAAATGCATAAAATAAAATTTTAAGGAAATCAAATATACTGAAATATAGTTATCAAGTTATATTTTTAAAGCTCACAGACCTCTTGAAATCCATACACAGACCCCTTGGAGACTTATGGACCCCAGTTAACAAGCCCAACATTTCTTTTGCCGTTCCTGTTTTTCCGAAACCATTTTCAATTTTTAAAAGCTCTTCCCAGTCACAGCTCTTGGAAATTTAACCCCCAAAAATAGAAAAAGGGATTATGGGAAGAAGCAATGATAGCCATGTGATTTGTATTGGTTCTATTGTCCTATATTCTGTAAGAAATCACATAAACTTGACTATTGTAATGGGAAGGTTTCACATTCTACGACTGTCTGTTATTCAACCTCACCTTGGTAGAACTAATGGTACTAAGGCAAAAGCAGATCTTCACATACAATAAATGAATACAATGCTGAACCTATAACAGAGGGATTCAGTGATTGACTCTCAAGAGCAATGGAGGTGCACATCTGGTGAGCGGAGACTGTACTTGTTTTACAAAAGCTTTATAAAAGTATGGGATTTTAATTATGTTTTAGACAACTGCAAGAATAATGTCATGGATTCATAGAATTTAGAGCTCATTGAGTCCCACCTTGTCTTGTGCAGATGAGACCCAGAGAGAGGAAGGGACAGGTTCAAGGTCATGTTACAGGTGCAGCCCAGAGCAGGGTGAGGATTTGTACTGGAGTCGCACAGCTAGACCAGAAAACAGGTTCTTTGTCTCCCACAGTCTACATATCCCAGGGACAACTGAAAGGAAAATGATCTCAATGATAAGCTTGAAAGCCTGAGAGGAACATTAGGGGAGACTGAGTGGCCATTGGGAAGGTTGAATTTTTGAAAATTCTCCACTTTGAAGTTGGCCCTTTTAGTAGACCGAGAAGGGCACTTTCTTTTCTTTTCTTTCTTTTTTTCCCCCTGTATTCTATCTGATTGTTTTCTTAGTATAATAAAGACAAGCTTTGCTGGGAATGTACAGATGGGTAGGCATTGTTGGACGGAAAGATGGGCTCAATTGGGAATATTAGAGCAAGTTTCTACTAGGTAAGCACATGACTAGTAAATTTCTCATAGACTAAAGTGATGTAAGTAATATACTAAGCCTTTCTTGAAGTTTAAAATTAGAGTTGATCTTGCTTAAAATGCAAGATTTGTGATCTACCTTAAAGTAAGGTGGTACCAGAGTAATTTACCAACCTTTACAAAAATCGATACAGTCATTTCAAGCCCATCCAGCTTTCCCAAATTTTGCATTTTTGACATTTTTGCAAAATTATCTCCCAGCATCTCTGTAGTAATTCCCATTGATTGCAATGCACTTGATCAGAGACAAAGCAATAAACTGCAGGCCCCGATGCTGCTAACGTCAGCAAAGAAGCCAGTTATGGTTTCATTTTCTATTTTTGCTTTTTTAGGACTTTTTTTTTAGTGTTGAGACAGGGAACTTTGTGGTTTTGAACTTGGAAACCATCCTTGCACTGGGATTGGTTAAACCATCTTACGCTAACTTCATTATCCCAAATGTTAATAATTGCATTTCAATAATGGCTTTCATTAAAGTACCTCCAGGCGCTTAACACACATCAATTAAAGTACAGCACGCCCCTGTGAAGCAGGTCAGGATTATTATGTCCTTAGAGACACAAGGAGGTTATTGGCTGAAGGTCATAGAGCAAATTAGCAACAGAGTAAGGTGTAAGGGACCCATGAGTCCAAACTAACGTCTTATTTTTTCTTGATGGGTTTCTGAGTGGTGCACAGTACTGTATTTTGCTTTAATTATAAATGAAGAAGGCATGCACCATTTCAAGGACTTTATATTTCAAATCCAAAGCAATAGATAACTTAGCCATCTACCTGCCTGGGCCTACTCAAAATAGCTCCCCTAATGCCAATGTTTTCATCCATGGTTGGGCTTTTATATTTCCTGCTCATAACAAATTAACCCAAGCCACTTGGATTTTAAACATTGATGCCGATATTTACCCCTAAGTGTAATTTTCTCATAAATCCACAGTTATGATTATGCTTAGCAATGAATTAAATTGCTCTTTCCACTTCCTTTTCACCTACAGAAGCCAAGTCAGTAACCATGGCTACACCTAGTGCAGAACTGATCACAGTCATATCCTGGCAGGTTGATGAACAGTGGAAGGGACGCCTGGTTCATTGCTTCTTGCTGGAAGAATTGGCGCTGCCTACTTGGAAATGTCTCAGGCTTTGACAGGCATTTTATTATGAAGGCCTGGAACAAGATCCAGAGAAACTCAGCTGGAAAAGGTCTAGAGAACAGTGAATATGAGGATAGAGAGGAAGGAGAGTCTCTTATAGGAGAATAGGCAGCAACAATTAGGAGTGAATCCTACAAAGTTGAAAGCTGAGAAAGGGTGCAATTGGATGAATTCTTTAAAATCATGAATGGCATGGTGCTGGTGAACATGATCTTGACCTAGCTGCTGGTTCCTAGCTTAGTGGTGCTACTTTAAGAGCAATAAAAGAAAGTATTACTTTCTACGATAATATTATATGGATATGGACCTTATTACTCCCCAACAGGCCAGAATAGAAATAGGTTCCAGAAAATGTCAGGGTTATTAAGGGGGGAGTGATTGTTAGGCTTTTATCTATAATGGCACCTGTGTTGGTGTAGAGTGGGGCAAAGTACCCCCACAGTCCCACAAAATGCATCTTGGTGACTCCAATAGCTTTGTGTCACTATTTCTCTGCTGCCCTGAGCATATCTTATTCTGTATCAGAATGATTTGTGTATTTGTCATCCCTCCTCTACTGGGCAAGGATTGGGTCCTGTTTATCTTTATTTTCCCTAGGCACAATGCTTTTGCCATAGTATGTGCTGAATGAATGAATGAGGGAATGAATGAATGTCATTTAGTGACAGGGTCAGAGAGCAAATCTCTATAGGACTGATCATTGAAATGATCCGGTTTGTTAGTTTTCAGGTTCATATATTCTTCGAGAGGAAAGCAATTTAAATCCAAGAATCTATTGAAATCTAAGAATATGATCAGTGGCTTATGTTTATATAGTATTTTAAGGTTTGGATATGTATAAGCACCTGACTATACATTATCTCATTGGATTCTCTCAACAACAGTGTGAGATATGTACTATTAGCACACTCATTTTATGGATGAGAGAACTAAGACATAGAGAGGTTAAGTAACTTGACCAAAGTCATATAATTTACTAAATATCTGAGGAATGATTCAGATGCAGATTTTCCTGACTATACTATACTATAATCATCCTTTGTTGTTCACTTGTGGCTGACTCTTTTCGATCCTTCTTGGATTTTCTTGGCAAAGATACTGCAGTGGTTTGCCATTTCCTTCTCCAGTTCATTTTACAGATGAGGAAACTGAGGTAAACAAGTAACTTGCCCAGAGTCACAGAACTCGTAGGTGTCTGTGCCCAGATTTAAATTAATAGTGATCTCCAAAGTCAGGACCATGAGTTGATGCTAATTACAAGATAGAAAGCTGGGTTGTAAGTCAATCATGGAGCTTATCTCCAATACAAAGGCACCTACTCTGCACTCATTATAGCCTGATACTCCCCAATTCCACCCACTTGTGCAATTCTACAATTATCATGGGCCTCTCAGGGCAGTTTTAACCTAACGCTCACTGAAGTTCTGGGGTACCACTGGAAAAATCTTCCACTCTCTCACCCTACCATCATTTACACAAAGATTACTTTTTAACTAAATAAATGTGTGCAAAGGAAAAAAAGGTTGGGACCACTACACATTATTGCATTAAATTAGCTTTTTGTTTTCTTTGCCAAGTTTTTCCACCTCCTTAAAAACCAGCTTTTGTATAATCTATTGCAATAGGCATACAATTAATACCAGGAAAGGTAGTTATAACAGAGACAAGTAGCTAAACAAAAATCATCAATACTGTGAAGACATTGATCAGTGTATGCAACATTCTGTACTCACAGGCCCCCATCACTTTCCTGAAAGGAAATCTCTAGGCAGCATTGTTCATTGTAATTACAAAGTGTTTGCCTTCATCTTAGTTTTCTTTTTTGTTTGCTTACATTATCAATTGTAAGGAAAATATCACTAATGAATGGGAATGAGACTATAAAGGGTAATAGCAATAATTACTAATGGAAATAATAGTAATAGTGAAAATAATAATGAACATTTAAATAGAGCTTTAAAGTCTTCAGAGAGATTTACATGTATTATTTCATTTGATTCTCTTAACAACCCTCTAAGGTAGGTTTTATTATTATCCTTGTTTGATCAATAAGGAAACTGAAGTCAGGTAAGGTTAAGTAACTTGCCCAGAGTCACACAGCTAATAAGTGTGTGAGATAGGTTTTGAACTCAGATCTTCCTGATGCCAGGCCACGCAGTCTTTCCACTGTGCCTCTTACATGTCTGAATCTTCAGTTCCGAGGATGACGTTGAGCCCCCGTCCTCCCTCATGATAAGCAGTATGGTCTCATTCTAAAGGGTGCCCACAGATAATTTAAATTGTTCTCTTCATAGCCCTCATACTAAGTGCAGATCAGCCATCCACCGGAGGCTAGGTTTGCTAGACACCTGCAGAAAGAGGATGTGACAACCATACCGGATGAACTGTGCTTTCAGTTGCTCTCTCCTAATCAGCTCCAGCTTTCTTTACAAGCTGTCTATCTCCCCTTTATTATTATATTTTTTCTTTCCAATTTGAACCTGGTTTGGGAACAGTATGTCCAGAACAGAGCTTCCAACATTCACATGAAGGGGAGCTCCATTTGGCCAGGACCAGCTTACACTGGGTGGGATATGAATGATATGGAAAAACAGAAGGCAGAGCATGGTTCGGAAGTCTCTTTACCCCAAAGTACAGGGACGTGCAAGTTTACTGGGATCTGAGCTTGTCTCTGCTTTCACTCTCTGTTGTGGTCCAACTCGCTAGAAGGACAAGCTGAAAAGCATTCCCAATGGGAGGGTGCTAAGCCTGGCATGAGAAGCAGGGCAGGTTTGGTACATGGAGACATGCCAAAATCAGGGCCATAAAGCATAGCATCACTGAATAAACTCATGTAAGCTGAGCAGAGTTACAGACTCAAGCAAAGCAGAACACTCTGGGTTCCTAATTGCAAATGAATAATGTCAAGTTACACTTTCCTACCAATGTGGCAGCAGACGAGTTTTTTTGAGGCTGCCAAATACAAAGGGAAATATCAAAAAGAGCTGAATATTAATTCAGTGGAATGTTAATTGGATTCCCTCCTTCTCCGATAAGACTCAGCTTAAAATTCTACATTCTATTCTGGCCATCATATAGAGATAAAATGAGATAAGGAAAAGGCCATTGAAATCCTAGAAATGAAAAATTAACTCAATTTGGAGCATCTTAAGAGTGGAAATGAGAGAGGGAGATGGTCAATTCAGTTCAATTTCATAAACATTTTTTAAGCTCCTTCAAATGTGTTGGAGATTCAAAGGTGAAGTCCTAGGAGGCAGTCCTAACCCTCACAGGCCTTCTGCCCATTGACCTGATAAAGCATACATTCAAGGAGTTTAAAGCACAATGGATTCCAGAGAAAGAGTAATCTCACTGCATCCTTTGACTAGTTCTGTTTTGTCAAGCTGTGTGTATATTTGGCCATGAGTGAAGGAGGAAAGCAAAAAGAAAAAACAAAAACAAAAACCCAAAACCATAACATTCAGATTCTGGAACAGAATACCCATTAATCTGGGCCTGACATTCTGCAATTCTCCCCTCTACCAGATGTTGCAGGTGGGGTTGCAGAGTATGAAAGACACTCAGGAATCCCACTGGGCCTCCTTCAGCAATTCAAGCCATCCCAGTCAGTCAGGGGATTCTTAAATGTCTAAGGACAAAAGGAGAAATGATGTAATGGATGGGGCACTTGACTTAGAATCAGGAAGACTTGAGTTTGAATTCCACCTTAGATAGTTCATAGTTGTGAAACCATGAGCAATTCATTTCTCCTCCCTGGGTAGCCTCAGTTTCCTCCTCTCTATCTCTTCCAGCTTCAGAACTGGCATCATTTCTGTGACTTTAAGCAAGCAATTGCACTTCCCTAGACCTCAGTTTCTTCATGTGTAAAATGAGAGGATATGTTAGGTCACTTCTAGCCCTAGATTTATGATCTTGTAACAATCTAATGAGAACCACTCCCACCCATAACCCACTCTCTGATCTACTTTTAGCAACATAAGCAAAGAGTTGTTCATGTCTGAATTTGTGTTTTTTAATAGTTCATTGTTGATAAACACAAATTCTTTATCATCATCCCTCCTTTGAAAAGAAAAAAACAGTCATCAGTAGAGAATAGTACAAGCCAACCAAAGTGTAAGTATGGAAATGTAGGCAAAAGGAGAAGGGGACAGCAGAGGATGAGATGGAGATATGGTGGCATGGAAGCAATGAAGGTGAGCTTAGACAGACATTAGGAGAAAGTGGAGCATAGAAGGGCCTGGTGAGCTTCAGTTCATGGGGTCACGAACAGTCAGATGTGACTGAACCACAACTCTGATGTTACAATACGGGGATGTGTGATTATTACTAGAAGTGGAGTCATTGGGAAGTAACAGTGACATTAAAAAGATCATCGGCTAGTGTTGTCCCCTCTAAGATTACCTTCTGTCTGGGGGCAACTAGGAGGATAGAGCACCAGTGCAGGAGTCAGGAGGACCTGAGTTCAAATCTTACCTCAGACACTTGACACTCCCTAGCTGTGTGACCTTGAGCAAGTCACTTAACCCCAATTGCCTCATCCCGGGCCATCTCCAGTCATCCTGATGAATATCTGGTCACTGGATTCAGATGGCTCTGGAGGAGAAGTGAGGCTGGTGACCTGCCCAGCCCTTCCTTACTCAAAACAAAGTCAAGTATAAGTCATGTCATTATTTCTCTGATGGCATGGTCTTCTTTGGGCAACAAAGGACAAACACACCTTCTGTCTACTTTCTATGTATCTTAGGCAGCCAGGTGGTGTAGTGAATAGTGATTATCTTAGAGGTAGGAAAAATCTGAATTCTAATCCAGCTTCAGACGCTTTCTATCAGTGTGACTCTAGTCAAGACACTTAATCTGCCAGCCTCAGTTTCCTCATCTATAAAATTGAAACAATAATAGCATCTACCTCCAAGAATTGTTATTAGGGTAAAATAAGGTGATATTTATAATAACATGTTCTGCAAAATTTAAAATTCTCCATAAATGTTAACGATTATTATTTGTATGCTAAGCTCCTAGTATAGCTTTAGGCACATTGTAGGCATGTAATAAATACCTATTGGATGACACAGGGGAAGAAAGTCTTCATAGAAGAACACACATAACAGAAAAAGAAAGTTAATTAACTCATGTAGCAAGACTAAGGCCTAAGTGTTGTACTGTAAGATGCAGAAAAACAATGAAATCAACAGAAAGCTGTAGGTGCATTGGGTGGATCCTCTCTGAAGGCTCTTAATATCATCCTGTGTTTCTCCACTCTGCTTTTTATCAGAAGTATTAAGAAATAAAGCTCAGTTCAGTGATGTAGTTTCTCCCCCTACTCCTCCCAAAAGAAACCTCCCACACCTTTCAGGTGATGTGTTATTTGGGATTATATGAGTGTTCAGCTGCCATCTCCATCTCTGGCTCTGGATAATGAGGAGCTAAAATTAGAAATCATGGTAATATCCCCTGTTTTCAAAGAGGAAAAGATTTATTATTTAGTCATTTCAGCCATGTCCAATTCTTCACGATCTCATTATGGGGTTTTCTTGGCAAAGAAACTGGAGGAGTTTGCCATTTCCTTCTCCAACTCACTTTACAGATGAGAAAATAGAGGCAAACAGGGGATAAGTGAACTACCCAGGGTCACACAGCTAGTAAGTGTCTGAAGTCATAGTTGCACTCATGTCTTCCTGACTCCAGACCCAGCACTCTATTTACTGTACCACCTAGTTATCCTCTTATTTTCAAAGAGAAAAAGATTAGATCCTGTTAACTAGACTACAAAGGAGGGTAGAAAAGAAGATTCAGACATTTGAGAAAGACTGTTAGCAAATATCTAAATGGAAAGTGTTTTCTGGAAAGTGTTTGGCAAACAAGGTTCAGGCAGGCCCTGAAAGTGTTTTCTGGAAAGTGTTTGGCAAACAAGGTTCAGGCAGGCCCAGCCATAACATAACATAACATAAGGTTTCTGGTTATCTGGAATTATATTCTAGCCAGCTCAAGGTCTGTTTCTAAAGGATGATCCATCAGAGGAGTTCAGACATGGGGAGGTCCAGTCCCTCCCCACTTCCTATACTTTAATCTCATCTCTCCAAATGCCATAAGGGCAGTGTTCATTTCTGCCTGCTATGATATCAAATTTTTTTTTTTATTCATAATGCATTGATGCTTTCACTAGACAGGAATTGATCCTAACAAATGTACATTTTAAATGTACCAAAGTGAACATGGATCTCCAAAGTCCTTTTCTGTTTATTTTTTCATCAACTTGTGATGTATAGGTAGTTTCCATTACATGTAGTTAGAAATAAATTGTGGCATATTTTTCCACAAATAATATAAACTCAATACCTGATCTGTAGTAATAAGACTGGTGGTTGAAATATTCATGCCTGGAAAAAAATCATTATGCAGTTGTGTCTGATTAAAGTTTTATTGCATAATTCCAGACTCATGAAACTATGACATTTCCTCCCTCTGGGTGACAATTCTTAGAGAAAATCACTTTGAAATGACCTGTTTCACAATGGAATGTACTTTTAGCATCTACTTTCGGGTAATGAGTCAATTGAGGGTGTTTTTGAAAAATATTTGAACCCTTCTCTCATGTGGAAATGGTAGGAAAACTGGCAGTCATTTGTTTTTACATGAATTATGGCACCAGCCTCAAGGGGGATTATGGTATCAGAACTGGAGTTCGGAACCTTTTCAGCTTTAAAGCCCAGTGCCAGGATCAGATTGGGAGCTTAGTGACTTGCAATTATTAGTGGCCACTCTTGGATTTCTTCACAAGTACACTTGAGGAGATTCAACTTTAGCTGCTTCCTACAATCCGGTTATACTATACTGGCTTATCTGTTCATCACTGAACCAACCAACCAATCATCAAGTATTTATTAAGTGCCTACTGTTTGCCATCGCTGTGCTTGTTGTTCCGTCATCTCAGTTGTGTCTGACTCTTTGTGAGCCCATTTGGGGTTTCCTTGGCAATGATACAAGAGTGGTTTGCCACTTCCTTCTCATTTTACAGATGAGGAAACTGAGGCAAACTGGCTTAAATGACTTGCCCAGGGTCACCCAGCTAATAAGTGTCTGAGGGCAGATTTGAATTCAGGAAGATGAGGCTGCCCCTAGAAGATGCTTACTAAATACTTAATGATTAATTTATTAAGCATTTACTCTGTGTGAAGTACTGCACTTGGTAGGTGATGGGGGAGATAGAAAGGTTGAGTAAGACCTGTTACCTGCCAAGTAATTGTGGCAAAAAATAGATTTGAAAAGCTTTTGAGATGAATATAAGTCAGGCACTATGTGAGGTGTGACAGAGAGGGGTGGGAACTGATTTGGGGAATCATGGAAGGCTTTATGGTAGAGGGGAAATTGAGCTGGGACTTGAAAAAGATGTAGCATTTTAACAGGCACAAATAACAAGGAACACATTAGATCCACAGGAAATAGCATGTCCTAAAGCTCAGAGGTAAAAGTAAGTATAGGAAGTATACAAAGGATAGCCAGTAAGCCAATTTGACTAGAGTATAGTGTGCGTGACGCTAGTGGTATGAAATAGATCTGGAAATAGAAGATGCTATCAGATTGCGGAGGGCCTTGAATACCTGGCTGAAGAGTCTGATTTTTATTCCAGCCAGAAAGGTTTTGAGAAGAGGCTTGACATGGCCAGATGTATACCTGAGGAAGATAAATGGTATGAAAGATAGACTAGGGTGGGAAGAAAGGAGAAGCTGTAAGATCAATTAGGAAGCAAATGTAAAAGTTTAGGTGTTTGGTAATGAATAAATGGATGAAGGTACAGCATGAAAATAGAGAGCAGAAGACAGATTATGGGCATGGTTGGATTTGCACCCAAGATTTGGGGAGTGTCAATTTTAAAAGATTAAAAAATTAACTTTGGACTAAGTCAAATCTTTAAGCTAAAATACCCCAGGGAAGTCGAGAAGCACTCATAAGTGAAATTCTACAGACACAAAGTAAAGCAATTCTTCAAAGACAAAAGGAGAAGTTGGGTAATGGTACAGACATGGATACACAGGGAACTCATTATGCATCCTAGATTTTTCAAAAAACATGTATGAGGCATTTCCAATAAGGTTAGAAGTAAATTAAAAATTTCCAATATTATCACTACTATTTAACTGTTCTACAATTATAGTATATATACTAAATATATATGTATTTATGTGTATATATACACACATATATATATAACTATACATATATAGATAGTAATCATACAGTAAGACAAGAAAAAGAAATTGAAGGGATTTGCATAGGCAAAGAAGAAATACAACTTGATTTTGCAGATGATATGATAGCCGATCTAGAGGAAGCCTAAAGAGCTAACTAAAAATTATTTGAGACAATAGATTAAGTGAAGTTGCAAGATATAAAATAAACCCACATATATCATCAGTACTTCTGTGTACTGCCAACAAAATCCAGTAGGAAGAGATGGAGAAATTCCTCTCAAAATAACCACAGTACAGAATGTATAAAATACTTGAAAATCAAGACACTCATGAGAACGATTGAATGCAACAACACTTTTTTTTACAGAAATAAAGGCAGATCTAAATAACTGAAGAA
Source organism: Bettongia penicillata ogilbyi (assembly GCA_023548195.1). Taxonomy (NCBI): domain Eukaryota; kingdom Metazoa; phylum Chordata; class Mammalia; order Diprotodontia; family Potoroidae; genus Bettongia; species Bettongia penicillata. Next base: position 5,152,208 of record JAJHZJ010000104.1, on the reverse strand, counting down.
ATATTAGTTGCTTATGAGCAGGCCAAACTAATATAATAAAAATGACAGCACTACCAAATTAATGTACTTATTCGGTACTATACCAAAATACCAAATGATTATTTTATAGAGCTAGAGAAAAACAATAACAGAATTCATCTGAAGGAACAAAAGGTCAAAAATATAAAGGGAAATAAAAAATGGAAAGAAGAGGGCCTAGCAGTACCAGATATCAAACCATATTGCAAAGGTGTAATCAACAAAATAATCTGGCACCAGTTAAAAAGAATAAAGAGATTTATCAGTGGAACAGTGTTGATAGACACCATAGAGAAGCAGATTCTGAAGCACAATGTTTGGTAAATCCAGAGACTCCATGTTCTGAGGTAACAAATCTAACTATGGGATGAGGGTCGCTAAGAAAACTGAAAGGGAGTCTGGCAAAAATTGAGCATAAAAGAGTCACATCTCCCACTGTTCATCAAGATAAGCTCCAAATGGATAAATGATTTAGACATAAAAGGTGATATCATCAACAAATTAGAGAAGTAAGGAAGCAATTGCCTTTCATATCTACGGACAGGAGAACAGTTCCTGGCCATAGAAATGATAAAATCATAAAAGATGAAATGTATAATTTTGATCATATAAAATTTTCAAAAGCCTTTGCACAAACAAAATGAATACAAGTAAAATTAAATAGGAATCAGATAACTGGAAAAAAATCATTTTAGCGAGTTTCTCTCATAAAAAGTCTCATTACTGAGATAGATAAGATTCAAATTTTTAAGAACAAGACCCATTGCCCAATAGTTAAGTGGTCAAAAGATACAAACAGGGAGTATTTAAAGAAAGAAATCTAAGCTATCACAAAATACCAACAAATGTTCCAAATCACTACTAATTGGAGAAATGCAAATTAAAGTAACTGAGATTCCACCTTACTGCAGGCATATTGGCAAAGATGACAAAAAATAAAAATGATAAATGTTTTAGATCCTGTGGGAAAACAGGTACTATAATGCACTGTTGCTGAGGCCAAGTTGCTCCAACCATTCTGCAAAGCAATTTGGAACTAGGCCCCAAAAGTCACAAAACTCTACATACTCTTAGACCCAGCAATACTGCTATGAGGTCTATTCATGAAAGACAAGAAAGAGGAAAAGGACCTATATGTACAAAAATATTGATAGCAGCTCTTTGTGGTAGCAAAGAATTGAAAGCTAAAAGGATGCTTTCAATTGGGGAATGGCTGAACAAATTATGACACACAAATATAATAGAATATTAATGCACCATTAGAAATGACAAAATGGACAGTTTGAGACAACATTTGGAAAGCTTACATGAACCCATGTAGAATGAAGTGAGGCGGCGTAACCAAGAAAGGAATTATATACTCACAACAAGATTGCAAAGATAAATAATTTTAAAAGACTTAAAACTCTGATCAATGCAAATACCGTGAGTCCAAAGGATTGATGATGAAATATACCACCTACTTCCTAACAAAGAGGTGATGAATTCAAGATGTAGAATGAGACATACATACCTATGTATGTGTATATGTACTCGTATGCATGTAGGCACACACATATTTGACATGGCCAATGTAGGAATTTCTTTTAATTCTTTAACTTAATTATAACGGCTGTTTTTCTTCTTTTCTCTGCTTTTTCCTTTCCCTTTCTTTCCTCTCCTCGCATCTCTTTTCCTTTCTTCTCCTTCCCTTTCCTTTCTAGTAAAAGAAAGATTGTGAGGATGGATTAGGTAGCAAAAAGTTATAATAATTACAAGAAGGAAGGAAGGAAAGAAGGGCAGGAGTAACTGAAGCATTTTTTTTAATAATGCAAAGAGAATAGAAGGCAGATGAGAAAACAGTAGAGAAGCAGGACAGCTTTGAAAACTACAAGTTGAATTTATTACGTACTCTAAAAGAAAAGGAAACTGTTTATGAGAGGGCGATCATTTTCTGTAAAATTCTCTCTTCCCTGTTGCACTATGTATATGGAAATTCTCCTTTTTATTTGTTATTTGTCAGATTCAGAATTTTTTTTAAAAAAAGATATATATAGAATGATGGCAGCAAGGATGGATAACAGAAAATGAATACAAAAGCACATGTCATCTTAGAATCATATCAGAAGCCTGAAAGTTCAGAATAAAGTGAGCCTGAAGAGGAAAGTTAAAGACAAAAATTACAGTTTTTATGTGTTTTGTTAGCTATGTTGTGACTAATTTGCATCATGGAAGGGATAAGATTCATAGAACAAATTCTAGTGCAAATTTGTATTATACCATAAGCAACTACCTTATATGGCAGTTGCTGTTGTCCCCATTTTCTAGATGACAAAACTGAGGCCCTTAGAAGTTATGGCTTTCCCAGAGTCACAGAAATAAAAAAAAAAAAAACAAATCTGAGGTGGAATTGGAAACAGGTCTCCCTGACTCCAGGCTCTATTCACTACTCCAAATGACCTCTCTATTCAATTCTGCTTTTGACTATTGCCAGTGCCTAGGAGACTCAACAGAATACAATAAAAACAGCCAAGCTGAACTGAGAGATAGTAAGAGAACAATTGACCTTGATGAGTTCAAGTCACCTTAATGTCAAAAAACCTGAGATTTTGGTAATTGGTCCTAATGACCGGATACAGACTCTGGGAACCTCCTTGAACTTTCCTTGAATCTTTCCACTTGATCTGGCATTCTCTTGAGGCCCATAAGCTTTTCATTATCCCTATGTCTAAATCTTCCCTTATACTCCCCACCTCTGATCCTATCAAAATCCCATTCTTCAGACTACTGGCCACTCCCATCAAGATCCTCCCTAGATTTGATCTTTATTCACCCCAGGGTACTGGTTATTCCCATCAAGACTTCTGGACACCCCGGACTACTGAGCACTCCCATTAAGACTCCCTGGAACCCCCAGACTATTAAACCACCCCCAGATCCCTCCCACAGTCTTTCTGTATATAAAATCCATCTCACCTCCATGAAGGTTCTCAGATTCAATTGGTTCAGACTCAATCTAGCTCAGATTACATCTGACTCACTTGTTAATACAAGCGTTACAAATGTTTAGGCTCCTTAAGAGTCAACCCAATATGATGAATCTTTAATAAACTTTATTTTACTTTGGCTGAAAAAAGGCTTGGGTCAAATTCATTCGAGTAGGACCCGGAATGTTGGTATTTTGCGGACCTGAGCACCCTGAACCTTGACATTATCACTTTCTGGCAAATAGAGAAGCAAGAAATAGAGAAGCAAGTCAGATTTTATATTCTTGATCACTACAGACAGCAACTGCAGCCATGAAGTTAAACGATACTTGCTCCTTGCAAGGAAAGCTATGGCAAATCTGAGCTAAAAAGCAGGGACATCACCTTGCAAATAAAGGTCTCTATAGTCAAAGCTATGGTTTTTCCAGTATCAATATATGGCTCGAAGAGTTGGACTATAAGGAAAGCTGAGCACCCCAGAATCAATGCTTTCAGCTTGCCATTGATGGAGAAAACTTCTTAGAGTCCCTTGGACAGCAAGGAGATCAAATCAGTCAATGCTTAATTTAATTTGGGCTGTTCCCTAGAAGGACAAATACTGAAGACGAAGCTTAAATATTTTGACCATGTAATAAGAAGGGACTCATTGGAAAAGACCCTGATGTTCAGAATGATTGAAGGCAAAAGGAAAAGAGTATGGCAGAGGATGAGATGGAAAGATAGTGTCATGGCAACCATGAGTATGAACTTGGAGAGACTTTGAGAGATTGTGGAGAATAGAAGGGCCTGGCATGCTATGGTCCATAGGGTCACAAAGAGTTGGACACAGTTGAACAAAGCAAGAGAGCAACTCCCTACCTCTGGCAAGTTCAAGTCACAAGGCCCAAATGAATGACATGCCAGCATGCTAAAATAACTGATGAATATGATTGCTAATCTACCATCGGAAGTACTGCAGGTCTAGAAATGGACAAAAGTCTTGCTTTTCAAAACAGGAAGACACTGTAATCTCTAAACACAGGCCATTGTCCTTGACTTTGATTCTGAGGGAAATTCTATAATATATTAGTAATATATGTTTATATATGTTTTAATAGTAAACATATGGGAAAGGAAGCATGATCTAAAAGAGCCAACAGCATAACTCATGCCAGACTAACCTTATTTCATTTTTTTACAAAGTTACTAGCTAGAAGAATGCTAGGGTTATATTTATCTGGATTCAGCAACGCATCTGACAAAATCTCCTTTTCTGTACTTATAGACAAAAATGGAGGAAGTAGGCTAGACAGTCGATATAGTTAGAAGAATTCGAAATTGTTTGAATGACAGACTCCAAAGAGCAATCGTTAATTGTCTGTTACCTGTCCTTGATTCAATCTCCTGTACATATCAACCTCCTGAGGTAGCCCATTCCACTTCTAGACAGCTCTAATTGTTAGGAAGTCACTCGTTATACACAGCCTAAATTTGCTTCTGTGTTACCATTCTGTCCTCTGGGTCCAGAAGATCTAGTCTAATGCCTCTTTCACATGACAGAACTTCAAATATTCAAAGATGACTGTCATATCCCTGCAGATTTCTCTTCCCCAAGATAAGTATCTCTAGTTCCTTTAAAAGTCAGTTATCTAACTGTTAAGGAGTCTTATTCAAGCATAGGTTGGATTAGATGATGGTCTCTGAGCCTCCTTCCAATTAGCAGATCTAATGTTGACAATATTAATATAAAAATATAAAAGAAATAATAAGTAATATACAGACATATCTGGAAGTTGAACTATATTAAATTCACGGAGGGGTCACAGGATCATAGATTTAGAGATGAAAGGGACATTAGAGGATATTTAGTCTAAGTTCATTACACTTGAGGAAACAGACCCCAAGAGGACAAAACTATTTGTCCAAGGACATACAGCAAGGTGGTAACTAAGTGGTGCTGCAGTAGATAGAGTGCCAGGCCTACAGTCAGGAAGACTTGATTTCAAATGTGACCTCAGGTACTTATGAGCTGTGTGACCCTTGGTAAGGCACTTCACAGTGTTTATCTCAGTTTCTTCATCTGTAAAATGATCTAGAGAAGGAAATGGCAAACCACTCCAGTATTTCTGCCAAGAAAACCCCAAGTGGGGGCACAGAGAGTCACATACAACAGCAAAACAATTGAATAAGAAACAACACAGGTAGTGCCAGAGCCAGGATCATGGATTCAGGACCAGAAGAGACCTCTAGTCTAAGTGCCTTGTTTTACAGAAGAGGAAACAGAGACCTAAAGAGATTAAGTAACTAGCTCAAAGTCAAAACCTGTATTTTTGAGTCTCAAGCCAGTTTTCTTACCATTGAAAGATGCTACCCCTCTATTTGAATTCAGGTCTTATTTGAACTCCAAAGTCAGTCAGAAAGATGGCTATTGGGTCAATAGCCAGCCAACAGGCCTAATCTTAATTTCAAGGTGTGTCTTTTTCCTTTCCTCTATCTGTGCTACTACCCCACTCCTCAATTCTGTGAGAAGCTGAGAGAGATTGTTTCCTTTCTTCTGTGGTTCTATCCTTTTTTCTTGCAAAGATAGAAGTGAAGAACTGGGTTGACTAGAATTCTATCTGTACACATATAATGACAGGCAGAGCTATAGAGATGTCAGTGGTATTTAAAAATGAAATTAAACCCACATAGTACCTTGGTGAAGCTGACATTTTGCATCATTAGCTGGGAGATGTTTTGTAAACATGAAAAAACAAGGTGTGAAAGAATGCTCTTGCTAGAGTAACATGGCATGCTTCTGTCTGAGACTGCATCCCCCTCCCCTCCCTTCTCTTCCCCTCCTCTTTCCATTGAACTTTTAGACAATCAAGCGGTGATGTAGAAGGAAGGAGCATGGTTGCTGTATCTAACTTTGCCATTTGCCCAGCATGATCAAATATTTACTATGAACCAAAGTTTTCATTTGTCCAAGGCTTATTTAAAATGAATAGCTGAAAGAGAGTCTGTCATATTTCATTTTATGCTTATGCCCACTTTTTTAAAGGAATATTTGCTTAATCAACGATTGGCATATGCATTTATTCTATAGCCTCATCCTCAGTGAATAACTCTTCTGTATATGTGCTCTGCACTTATCATGATCCAAGCATCCAAACAACACCGTCTTTTCCTTTAGAATTTGACATGTTCTTGGATATGCTCTGATGGGCTGAGCTATGTTGCCCTAAGTCACCCCAAATCAAAAATCTCTTTATAGTGCCATCTCAGCCTTATGGAAGAAAAGCAGGTTTCTGCTATTATGGCATCTACTTAGAGCCATTTCTAAATTAAATTACATAAATAATTCAACAAAGACTTATTATGTGCCTGCTTTGGAATAACAGGACCTGAGTTCAAATCCTACCTCTGTCACTAGCTGTGTAGACTTGGAGAAGTCACTCTACCTTCCTGAGCCTCATTTTCTTTCCCTGTAAAATGAGGGGCTTGGACTAGTGTAGACTTGGAGAAGTCACTCTACCTTCCTGAGCCTCATTTTCTTTCCCTGTAAAATGAGGGGCTTGGACTAATGGTCACTGAGGTCCCTTCTATCTCTTGATCTGGAAACTTACTGTAACCTTGGAGAAGGCACTTGACCACAACAATATGCTTCAGTTGTTTTTTAATCTCTTACGTAAGGGTATCCATCTGGATGGCCTGTAAGGTCACTCCAGCTGGAACTCTGTGATGCAGTGATCCTGCTGTATGTCAGACACTAGGCTGGGTGTTGGGGTTTGTGAGTCTCTTGATCAAAGGGCTTATGATTCCTTTGGGTAGACAATTTTGCCTCTGCTTTTCTTTGTATCCCCACCCTTCATCATACTGCCTTACATATAGTAAACTTTTAATAAATGCCTATTGATTGACTGACAGGACAGCATGATGCATTTCATAAGAGGAGAGTGCAGAGTTCTCTAGAAGTTCAGAGGAGGCTGGAGTGATCAGGAAAGCTTCCAGGGAGGAGAATAAGAGTTCATTTATCAGGTTTCTTTCCACCTGTACTAGACAGCTGAAAGCAAGGCCCTGCAAAAATGGGGCCCAGGAGAGGCTGGTAGTTTGCTTGTTTTAAAATGGAGTGGGTGGATGAAGAGGGATGTGCAGAGGCTGCATATAGTCTGTGGCACACTAGCTTGGGTAGAGGTCCTGGAGGAAGGGGTAGTAGACTGTATGAGAGAACCCTGAGGACATGGATAAGGGTGTGAAGGGGAAGAGAGGGCAGCTGAGAGGTGGCAGATGTTCCTGAGAAAGGCTCAGGAGCTCATCAAAGACTGGGAAAGCTATTTCACAATTCTGCTGAGACCTTCCCAAAGAGGGAATTCTCTCCATGATAGGATCTCTGCCAGTGATTGCCCATCCAGTCATGCCAGCTGCCTGGTTTTCCATGGAGCCACCAAACCAAAATGTTGAAGGATGATTTTTCTGTTTAGTGTTCATCTTTATGACCATGGCAAACATATTTGTCAGAGGAAGTAAGCATCCTTGTAGGAGGATGAAAACACTTAATGCAGTGGTCTTTGTCTGCTCAGTTCCGTGTTAGTCATGGAGTGGACTATGGGGTTGACAGGGTAGCCAAAGGGTACGGAAACAGAGTACAAGGAGATAATCTCAGGAAATTTGGAGTGCTCTGTCAGAAAAGTCTAAATGGGTCTGGACCTAGCTAACTGCATTTTCTGTGCTATAATAAAACGCCTTGAATTGCTTTCATCCTACCTCATTCAGCCTTTTCATATTTGATAACCATGCATATTAATTGCTATTGGAATTGAGACTTACAAAAGATCTTTTCAATTGTTCAGGAAACCTTAACTGTCAGCATCACCACATCATCTAATAACCCACAGCCCAATTTTTCACGACTTTAAAACTTTGGGAAACTGATAGGAAAGGGAAAATGAGAACATTCTCTTTGAAGCACATCCTAGACCACTTCCTCTCTGCTTAGTCAGAATATACCTTTTGATTTTCTTTTTTCCTTTCTTTCATTCTTTTTGTTGGAGAGGAGATGGAGATACATCAAATCATCTGCCTTTTCTTGGAGAGAATATATTTTGTCAACAATACATATTGTCAATGCGTTAAAATCCCAACCAAAGCAAGGTTCTGGGTGCAGTCCGATCTTTTAACTATTTGGAGACCTGAATCATAGACTTAGAACTGGAAATGAACCTTGAGGTCATTGAGACCAACCCCTAGTTTTACAGATGAGGAAATAGAGCCTCATAAATATTAAGTGATTTGCCAAGGACTGAGCAGATTGTAAATGCCTGAGGCATGATTCAAGCCTAGGCTTTCTAGACTAAAGGGCCTAGCACCCTTTCGACCATGCCAAACTGCCTCTCTGAAGTTGCCTGGGACAATGAGAGATTCAGTGATTTGCCCTGGGTCAAACAGCTAGTACAGGTCAGAGGCAGGGCTCATGGGCCAGCTCTCTGTCTGCTGTACTCTGCAGCTGATTTATCAGAAACCCCTAGAAGAACCCTGTTTGTATCTAACATCAGACACTGAATCTGAGGAAAGGATAAAGCCCTCTAAAGGAGGGCGATCTAATCTATAAAGGAAAGTTAACTGGGCAAGTCCCTTTTTAACTCTTTCCAGCCTACCAAATGATTTGTAATCTCTTACTCTTCGTGAGAGCAAACCTTTAAGACAGTTGAAATTCCTTAGTAAGTAATTTCTTCAACTTAATTTCTTTAATTAGCATGTGTTGTCATTAGCCTCAACAAATATTTGAGCACCCATTCAGGAAGATGCCCCACTGAGAGCTGTGTAGTTCAGGGTGATGTATAGGGTTTGTATCATTGACTTGACTTAAAAATGCTGCACAAATGCCCCAATTTTGCTGAGGTGCAAAGAGGATTTCACTCTTAACAGAAGAAATGGCATATGAACAAATATGCCCAGAGGCTATTACTACAAACCTACATGCCACTGAGAACATAGTAAAACACAAAGAAATACTTCTTCTAAAGGTCTGACCATGTCACTCCTTTGCTCAACAAATTGCAGTGACTCCCTATTGCCTCTGGAGTCACTCTACCTGTTTGATTTGATTATATACTAATTCCCAGCATACATCTGGCTGTTCTTCACCCACTTCACTCCACTCCACCTGCTATCTCCATGCTGCTCTCCTAAGTCACCTCCATCCCTTAAAATCCCTTGTTTCCTCCATAACTCAGTTCAAGTGCCTCAAGCCCTCCCTGATCCCCGCAGCTTCTAGTGCCTTCTCTGTCAACATTCCTCTTTATTACTCATATATTCACTCATATATGCATATATTGTCCCCTTACTAAAATGTCAACACCTTGAGGCCAGGGTATGTTTGTTTGGTTTAAGTCTATGCTAAGGGCCTGGCAAAGTGCCCAGTGCAGAAGGAGCACCAAATAAATGTCTGTTCATTTATTGATATGTCAGTAAATCATTGGATCTAACAGGTGACAAAGGGAGAATTCATTAACGTTTATATTAGTTCTTTCTCCTGACAAGAAAAACTTAGAGCAGAAAGAATCAAACAGAAAATGATTAACAGTGAGTTGGAAACCAAAATAAATGAAACAGTGAGAGAACGTTTAGCTGCTTTTGAAGAGTTCAAGGCACCAAGACTGGAAGAACTGGACACTGGAGTGTATACTGACATAACTGGAAGGTGTGAGTGCTAAAGTCAATGGTCTTGAACAATCATAGAGAATTGGTCTGGAGAAGGAGAAATGACCTGATCTTCAAAAAAGAGAAGATAGCAGAACCCATAAATTACAGGCTGAGAAATTTGACTTCAATTCTTGGCAATTTTTTTTGAATTCTGAATATTTAGAAAGTTACTTACTGCCTAGTGACCTTAGGAAAGTCATTTAAGGTCTTCATCTGCCAAAATGAGGGGATTGGACTAAGAGACCTCAATTCCTCCCCTCCCACCCCCACGCAGATCTACAATATGTGATTTTGAAAGAAAGTGGTGCTCACTGAGAGCCAGTAGAACTTCATCAAAATCAGTTCATACCAAAAACTGACCTCATTTCCTTTTAGATAGGGTTAGTAAACTGTTAGCCCAGGGAAATGTTGTAGAGATAGTTGGTTTAGATTTTTGCAAATCATTTGACAAATCCCTAATACTATTCTCATGGATAAGAAAGAGAGAAATCACAATATTACAAATTGGTTGAATGGCTAAACTAAAAAAAAAAAAACCAGATAGTCATTAAGCCATGACACTGATGTCAACTTGGAGGGAGGTTTCTAGTATAAAGCCCAAGAAAACATTCTTGGTCCTGTGCTGTTTTAAAGTTTCATGAGTGACTTAGACAAAAACATAGATGGTATGCCTATTAAGATGGCATAAAGTTGGAAAGGATAGCTAACAGGTTGAATAATAGCCCAGATCCAAAATATCTCAATAACTTAATGAATAGATAAATTCTAGTAGATGCAATTTAACAGAGAGAAAATAACATTCTACATTTGTGGTTCAAAAATCACCTTCAAAAGAGGTGTGGTTAAATGGAAGTTTGAATGAAAAAGATCTGGGAGTTTTAGTGGACCACAAACTTAACATCAATGGTGAGCTATGGCAGCCACAAAAGCTAATGGGATCTTAGGCTACATTCACAAGAAGTAGAATGACTAGAGCAGAGTGGCATCAGTGCTAGTAGCCCCACTGTTCTCTCTCTTTTTTTTTTTACGGGACTTTCCCCTCATCACACAATCAGATTTATTTTTTTTTCTTTTATTTATTTATTCATTTATTTATTTATTTATTCATTTATTTATTTAACTTTTTGCATTCATTTTCACAAAATTTTGGGTTCCAAATTTTCTCCCCCTTTTATCCCCTCCCCGCACCCCAATACCCCAAGCAATCTAATTTTCCCTATCTCCAATCTGCCCTCTCTTCTGTCATCCCTCCCTTCTCTTGTCTCCATTTTCTCTTTTCTCCTGTAGGGCCAGATGACTTTCTATTCCTCATTAACTGTATGTCTTCTTTCCTAGTAGAAACAACAATACTAAACAGTTGTTCCTAAAGCTTTGAGTTCCAAATTCTCCCCATCCCTCCCTCCCCACCCATTCCCTTTGGGAAGGCAGGCAATTCAATATAGGCCATATCTGTGTAATTTTGCAAATGACTTCCCTGATAGTCGTGTTGTGTAAGACTAACTGAATTACCCTCCATCCTGCCCTGCCCCTCATTGTTTCTCTTCTGTCTTATGATCCTTTCCCTCCCCAAGTGTTGACTTCAAATTGCTCCCTCTTCCATTTGCCCTCCCTTCCATCATCCCCCCCTTTGCTTATCTCCTTCTCCCCTACTTTTCTATACTGTAAGATAGGTTTTCATACCAAAATGAGTGTGCATTTTATTCCTTCCTTTAGTCAAATGTGATGAGGGTAAACTTCTTGTTGTTTTTTTTTTTTCCCTCAGCTCTCCTCTTTTTCCCTCCACTAAAAAGTTTCCTACTTGCCTCTTAAATGACATATAATTACCCCATTCCATTTCACCCTCTTTCGACCCACTACATTTCTCTCTCACCATTTACCTTAATTTCTTTTAAGATATGGACTCATCCTATTCATTTCACTCTGTGCTCTCTGTCTCTGTATGTGTGTGCATGTGTGTATGTGTGTGTGCGTGCATGCGTGTACGTGTGTGTGTAGTCCCACCAACTACCCAGATACTGAAAAGTTTTAAGAGTTACAAATATTGTCTTTCCATGTAGGAATGTAAACAGCTCACTTCTGGTAAGTCCCTTAAGACTTCTCTTTGCTGTTTACTTTTTCATGCTTCTTCTCATTCTTGTGTCTGAAAGTCAAATTTTCTTTTCAGCTCTGGTCTTTTCATCAAGAATGATTGATAGTCCTCTGTTTCATTGAAAGACCATATTTTCCCCTGAAGTATTATACTCAGTTTAGCTGGGTAGATGATTCTTGGTTTGAGTCCTATTTCCTTTGACTTCTGGAATAACCTATTCCATGCCCTTCGATCCCTTAATGTAGAAGCTGCTAGATCTTGAGTTATCCTGATTTTATTTCCACAATACTGGAATTGTTTCTTTCTAGCTGCTTGTAATATTTTCTCCTTGATCTGGGAGTTCTGGAATTTGGCCACAATGTTCTCTTTTTGGATCTCTTTCAGGTGGTGATTGATTGATTCTTTCAATACTTATTTTGCCCTCTGGTTCTAGAATGTCAGGGCAGTTTTCCTTGAAAATTTCATGGAAGATGATATCTAGGCTCTTTTTTTGATCATGACTTTCAGGTAGTCCCATGATTTTTAAATTGTCTCTCCTGGATCTATTTTCCAGGTCAGTTGTTTTTCCCATGAGATATTTCACATTCTCTTCCATGTTTTCATTCTTTCGGTTTTGTTTGGTGATTTCTTGGTTTCTCATAAAGTCATTAGACTCCATCTGTTCCATTCTAATTTTGAGAGAACTATTTTCTTCAGTGAGCTTTTGAACCTCTTTTTCCATTTGCCTAATTCTGCTTTTGAAAGCATTCTTCTCCTCATTGGCTTTTTGAACCTCTTTTGCCAATTGAGTGAGCCTATTCTTCAAGGTGTTATTTTCTTCAGCCTTTTTTTGGGTCTCCTTAACCAAGGTATTGACCCATTTTTCATACTTTTCTTGCATCTCTCTCATTTCTCTTCCCAGTTTTTCCTCCACCTGTCTAACTTGATTTTCAAAATCCTTTTTGAGCTCTTCCAAGGCCTAAGCCCACCCGACATCCCCCTGGGATGTCTGGGGTACTGAGTCCCTGCCCTCCACGTCTTTCCCTGATGGCAAGAATGTGTCCTCCTCGTCAGATCCGAAAGTTGGGATCATTTGCATTTGTTGGAAAAAACTCTCTATAGTCTTATTTTTCTTCCCTTTTCTAGGCATTTTCCCAGCCAGTTACTCTGAGATTCCTGTCTACCCCCGCCTATATACGCCCAGCTAGTGCTTGGGGTCTGAGATTCAAATGTGCATTCCACACTGCCTGGCTGCTAATCAATGTGACCTTTAGTTCTGGTGCTAGGGTGGGGGCCAGGCTGCCTCCCAGGCTCAGCTCCCTCAGGGGCTTTATGCAGAGACCTTCAGTAATGGAGCGGGGTGGGGCAGGGTCCTCTCCCAGGCTCAGCTCCCTCAGGTTGTTTATGCAGAGACTTTTAATAATGAAGATCCTGCCTGCTGCTGGGGGAGTCTCGGGCCGCAGCCGCCACTGCCTCCGCCGCCGCCCCCGCCTCTGCCGCTTCCTCCCAAGGGGACCTGAGTCATGGAGACACTCTGCTCCCCTCCTCCAGCCCAGGGGTCTCTCTCACTGACCTGTAGCTTCTGTGGGCAGAGGGACCTTCCCGGCTGCCGGAGGTTCCGTCCCTGAAGCCTGCTCGGGTCAGCTTCTCTGGGGCTGCAGCCAGGGCAGCACTGGGGTGGGGTCAGCTTTCCGACCCTGGGGATGGCTCTCCAGGGCTCTCTGGAACGGAAATCTCTTCCACTCTGTTTCTGTACACCTTTCAGTGGTGCAGAAGTTATGGGGGTCTCTTTTTACATTAGTTCTATGGGCTGTGGTTCCGGAGCTCATAAACTTGCGTCCTTCTACTCCGCCATCTTGGCTCCGCCCCCCCCCCCCCCCACTGTTCTCTTCTTGGGACAGACAACATCTGGTATGTTATGTTTAGTTCTGAATGCTAAATTTCAGGAAGGGTATTGATAAACTGTAGACTGACCAGAGGAGGGTCAACACAATGATGGGAGACCTTGAGATTATATTATATGAAAATAAAACAAGGAATATTTAGCTAAAAGGAAAAGAGACTTTGGTGAGTGGGCACAGAAGGAGATGATGATTGTCTAAATATTTGAAAGCTTGCATTGGGGAAGCTGGATTACATTTAAAATCATGAGGTTATAGATTTAGACTATAAATACTTTATCTAACCTGTTCATTTTATAAATGAGAAGACTGAAGCCTAGAAAAGTCTGAGGGTTCATGCATGGATTAAATAGTATAGCTGTGTTTTGAAATTCAGATCCTGGGATTCTAGATCTGTGCTCTTCTTAATTACATCTTGTTTTGTTTGCCTCTGGTGGACAAAACTAGGAGCAGACTAAAAGGTGCAGGAAGGCTCAGTGTAAGAACCAATCCTCTGAAAACAATTTCTCCTACTTATCTCCCTGGCTTCCTTTCTGTCCCAACTAAAATTCCATCGTTTATTGGAAGCCTTTTCCAACACCTCCTACTAGTGCCTTGTCTCTGGTTTATTATTTCCTATTTGTCTTATATGTAGCTTATTTTGTCTATCAGTTTACATGTTGTCTCCCCCTCTCCCTTTCTAATGGCAGGGGCTTTCTTTTCCTCTTCCTGTATCCTCATCACTTATTGCAATGCCTGAAACAGTGTAGGAACTTAATAAATGTTTATTAATGGATTGACTGAGATTCCTAGAGATGGCTAAAATTGAAACGGACCACCTTGGAGATTCCTGTTCAAGTCCAGATCAGACTAGGTGGCCACTGAGAGCCCTTCCAGCTTAAAGATTCTGGGACTTAGGTGATGAAATTTCCCTTTTGGGCAGACAGCACTACTCTCCCCCTTCCAGAAGAGATTTTTCTCCTTTCAGTGCTAGGGTTCTTAACCTTTTTTATGTCTTGGACCCCTTGGGCCATCTGGTAAAACCCATGGACCCCATCTCAGAATGTTTTTTTTTAATTCATAAAATAAAATATAGGCGGAGCCAAGATGGCGGAGTAGAAGGACACACGTTTACGAGCTCCGAAACCAAAGCCCGTAGAATTAATGTGAAAAGAGTCCCCCATAACTTCTGGGTCAATACAAGGTGTGCAAAAACAGAGTGGAAGAGATTTCCGTTCCAGGGAGCCCTGGAGACCGTCCCCAGGGTCCGTCGCACCCCGGAAAGTGGACCCCACCCCCAACACTGCCCTGGCCGTGGCCCCAGAGAAGCTGATCTGAGCAGGCTTCAGAGACGGAAGCTCCGGCAGCCAGGAAAGTCCCTCCGCCCACAGAAGCTACAGGTCAGTGAGAGAGAAGGCCGGGCTGGAGGAGAGGGGGAGCAGGGCGTCTCTGTGACTCGGGCTCCCTCGGGAGGAAGTGGCGGCGGCAGAGACAGGGGCAGGAAGCGGTGGAGGCAGAGGTGTGGGCAGCGGCTGAGGCAGCAACGGACCGGGACTCAGGAATCCCCCAGCAGCAGGCAGGATCTTCATTACGGAAGATTCCTGCATAAAACCTGAGGGAGCTGAGCCTGGGAGATGACCCTGCCCCCACCCCGCTCTATTACTGAAGGCTTCTGCTTAAAGCCCCCGAGGGAACTGAGCCTGGGAGGCGGGCCCCCCACCCCGCCCCCACTCGCTCCATTCCTGAAAGTCTCTACATAAAGCCCCTGAGGGATCTAAGCCTGGGAGGTGGCCCTGCCCCCACCCCAGCACCTGAACTAAAGCTCACTGATTGACAGCCGGCAGGAGGAAAGCCCATTTAAATCTCAGAGGCCAAGCACTAGCTGGGCGGATCCAGGTGGGGGTGGAAAGGAATCTCAGAAGTCAAGTAACTGGCTGGGAAAATGCCTAGAAAAGGGAAGAAAAATAAGACTTTAGAGAGTTTTTTCCAACAAATGCAAATGATCCTGACCTTCGGATCTGATGACGAGGATGTATCCTTGCCATCAGGGAAAGACCTTGAAGGCGGGGCCTCAGTACCCCAGACACCCCAGGGGGGTGGCGGGTGGGCTCAGGCCCTGGAAGAGCTCAAAAAGGATTTTGAAAATCAAGTTAGACAGGTGGAGGAAAAACTGGGAAGAGAAATGTCAGAGATGCAAGAAAAGTATGAAAAACGGGTCAATACCTTGGTTAAGGAGACCCAAAAAAATGCTGAGGAAATTAACACCTTGAAAAATAGACTCACTCAACTGGCAAAGGAGGTTCAAAAAGCCAATGAGGAGAAGAATGCTTTCAAAAGCAGAATGAGCCAAATGGAAAAAGAGGCTCAAAAGCTCACTGAATTTAATAGTTCTCTCAAAATTAGAATGGAACAGATGGAGTCTAATGACTTTATGAGAAACCAAGAAATCACCAAACAAAACCAAAAGAATGAAAAAATGGAAGAGAATGTGAAATATCTCATGGGAAAAACAACTGACTTGGAAAATAGATCCAGGAGAGACAATTTAAAAATCATGGGACTACCTGAAAGTCATGATCAAAAAAAGAGCCTAGACATCATCTTCCATGAAATTATCAAGGAAAACTGCCCTGACATTCTAGAACCAGAGGGCAAAATAAGTATTGAAAGAATCAATCAATCACCACCTGAAAGAGATCCAAAAAGAGAAACTCCTAGGAACATTGTGGCCAAATTCCAGAACTCCCAGCTCAAGGAAAAAATCTTGCAAGCAGCTAGAAAGAAACAATTCCAGTACTGTGGAAATACAATCAGAATAACCCAAGATCTAGCAACTTCTACATTAAGGGATCGAAGGGCGTGGAATAGGATATTCCAGAAGGCAAAGGAACTAGGACTCAAACCAAGAATCACCTACCCAGCTAAAATGAGTATAATACTTCAAGGGAAAATATGGTCTTTCAATGAAACAGAGGACTTGCAATCATTCTTAATGAAAAGACCAGAGCTGAAAAGAAAATTTGACTTTCAAACACAAGAATGAGAAGAAGCATGAAAAAGGAAACAGCAAAGAGAAGTCTTAAGGGACTTACCAGAAGTGAAGTCTTTACATTCATACAGGGAAAGACAATATTTGTAACTCTTAAAACTTTTCAGTATCTGGGTAGTTGGTGGGACCACACATACACATATACACGCATGCACACACATACACACATGCACACACATACAGAGATAGAGAGCACAGATTGAACTGAATAGGATGGGACCATACCTTAAAAGAAACTAAGGTAAATGATGAGAGAGAAATGTAGGGGGAGGAAAGAGAGGGAAAGGGAAGGGGGTAACTATATGTCATTTAAGAGGCAGGTAGGAGTTTTTCTTAGTGGAGGGATAAAGAGGAGAGCTGAGAAAAAAAAAAAAAACAAGAAGTTTACCCTCATCACATTTGACTAAACAAAGGAGTGAAATGCACACTCATTTTGGTATGAAAACCTATCTTACAGTATAAGAAAGTGGGGGAGAAGGAGATATTGTAAGGGGGGGATGATGGAGGGGAGGGCAAAGGGAGGAGGGAGCAATTTGAAGTCAACACTTGGGGAGGGACAGGATCAAGAGACAGAAGAGAAACAATGAGGGGCAGATTAGGAGGGATGGTAATCCAGTTAGTCTTACACAACACGACTATCAGGGAGGTCATTTGCAAAACTACACAGATATGGCCTATATTGAATTGCCTGCTGTCCCAAAGAGAATGGGTGGGGAGGGAGGGATGGGGAGAATTTGGAACTCAAAGTTTTAGGAACAACTGTTTAGTATTGTTGTTGCAGCTACGAAAGAAGACATACAGTTAATGAGGAATAGAAAGTCATCTGGCCCTACAGGAGAAAAGAGAAGATGGAGACAAGAGAAGGGAGGGATGACAGAAGAGAGGGCAGATTGGAGATAGGGAAAATTAGATTGCTTGGGGTATTGGGGTGGGGGGAGGGGATAAAAGGGGAGAAAATTTTGGAACCCAAAATTTTGTGAAAATGAATGTAAAAAGTTAAATAAATAAATAAAATTAAAAAATAAAATAAAATATAAAGGCATCTAAAAGAAGCCAGTTATATTGAAAAACTTGGCATTTTTTTAAAAACAAGTTCCTAAGTACCCGTACATATAGTGGATGGAGTTTTCACAAAAAACATCCACTTGAAAGTGGATCTTATAGATCTAATCTTTTGACTTCCTTTAAATCTCAACTAAAATCCCTTGTTTTACTGGAAGCCCTCCCCCAAATCCTGCTAATTCTAATATCTTTTCTCTGTTAATTATTCCTTTATTTCTCCTGTAGATAGATTGCTTTGTGTGTATCTGTTTACATGTTGTCTCCCAAATTAGGTTGTAAGCTCCTGAAGGGTGAGGTCTTTTGTCTCTTTTTGTATCTCCAGCCCTTAGCACAGTGCCCATAACATAGTAGGTGCTTAATAAATTTAACTGATTGATTTTTTGCCCCTCTTGCCTATTTTTTATTTCCTGTATTTTACTTATGTGCCTTTTAAAGTTCACAGAACTTTAAAAAATATTTTCTTGTGAAATGTATTTCAGTATATGCGTTTTCTTTTGTAAACCTTATGCATTTTATTTTATATACTAAAAAACATTATTCTGAGAAGGGGTCCATAGGCCTCACTAGACTATATAGGGAAGGGGGGGTGGGCATCTATGATTTAAAAAGTATTAAGAACCCCTGACCTAAGTCTGTACATGGAAAAAGAGGAAACTGACTCCACATTCTTCAACAGTGTACCTTCTAACTTCTAATGCCCAATTTATCTAACTAGTTTTATGACTTTCTACCTGCTATATAGGAGCCATCAGGAGGCAAGAAATTAAGGGTCTAACCATGCATGAGTTCCTCAAACCATTCATGTGCTCTTTCTTAAAGAGACAATGGGAAAAATGTCTACCCCAGCTATCTTAAGAAACTGGAGGATTTTTGATAGTCCTTTCCTGCCCAAAGAAGAAAATAAAATTCAGCATAATGGGTGCAAGGTCAGAAAGTTGGGTCAGAAAGTGCAAATGATTGGAAATACTCTTAGTTCCATGTAAGAAACCAGGTGCTTGAATTAGATGAGTTATTCCAAACTGGACTGACTGGATCTTTCAGTTTAGTCCAGTAAAAACATGATCAAAAAGTCATGCTTTGGTTACAAACTTGGGCTGAAAGCCTTACTCTCTTAGAATTAAGGCCATGGTTCTGGCCAAAAGCTCAAAAAGAATGTGAATGCTATCCATGTGACAGTAAAGATCATGACTGGGAAGAGAAAAGGCCAGTAGTGGTGATCCAGAGACATCCTTGTTTTGCAGCTCCACCCCTCCCCCTTCCTCCCCTTGGTAAAACTGAAAAGGACTTTAGGGAAAGACTAGCTCCTTATTACTTCCAGAATTAAAGAAACCATGCTCTGTTTGGCATTTCAAGTTCTTCATAATCAAGCCCCTTCCTAGCTTTCTGGTCATTTTATTCTTCTCTATTCACTATAATCAACTGTACTGGCCTATTTTCTATTTCTTGTAAATGACATGTCCAGGCCTTTGCATTGGCTATCCCCTCTGCCTAGAATGACTGGGCCTTCCTTGAAGATTACCTCCCATTTATGCTGTCTGCCATGTCTGGATGCACTTATTCCTGTGTTTTCTCCCCCCATTAGTTGGTGAGCTCCTTGAAGGTAGGGGCTCTTTTTGCCTTTTTCTGTATCACCAGCACTTTGCCCAGGGCTTGGCACATAGTGGGCATTTCATAAATGCTTATTGAATGACTGAATTCATAGAGAACCTTATATCGCTGTCCTGAGAAGAATCATAGTTCATTAAAAAATTAGAATAATTTTCTGCCAAGTATATTTGTCTTTTTACACATAAGGCATTAAATTTTCAGTGCTTCTAGCAATCAGTTGAGAGTGACTAGGCAGTGAGCATCACATGAATTTCAAATTCAATGTTGACTTGGGCACTTAGGGCTCAGTTCATCAATATTTCACGTATGTTATTATGAGACTTTTAGACACAGCTAGAAGGCGGGACAGTCTGCTGAGTAATTATGTATACCCGGAGCCAGGGCTGACGGATTGCATAGCTTGGCTAGTTAGTTCCGGAGTTTGCCACAGACCTGGCTTCAAATCCTTCCTGACATTTACTAGCCATGTGACCATGGACAAGATATTTGAACTCTCTGGGCCTCTCACTGCTTATTTGTTAAAGATTGAAAATACTGTCTGCTAATATCAAACTAACAGGCTTCTGGTTCACATTAAAAGTGCTTCGCCAATATACAAATACCAATTGCTATTATGATTCCTCCCTAATTGATTCCCTGTTTGGCTCTGCACTACAGATGTTCCAAACCTTCTCTCCTCAAACTTTCCACAACTACCTCTTCCCCCAACCCTCTGAGCCAAAGGCCTCTTCTTACTATTCGCTGAAAAAAACTAAGACCATTTATTATGAGCTCTCTCTTTCTCCCTTCTCTACATTTCTAAATCTCTTCTCTTACCTTCTTTCTGCTCATCTCCAACAATAACATGGCCCTTCTTGCCAAAGCCTACCCTTCTATGTGTACCCTCAATCTCATTGCCTCCCATCTTCTTCAGCAGATTGACTCTCCCATCATCCCCTCACTTGTTGCTCTCCATCCTCTCCTTGTCTATTGATGAACTATAACTAGCAGTTGTTTTGCTCACCCAATGAAAACAGTACAACCAGACACATGAGCATGAGGGAAAGTGAACACTCTTTTTTAAAAGGGGGGCTGCCATTTTGATCTCACTCCCTAACTCCTTAAATTAAACCCTGACCCAATTAGCCTAGGGTAGGTGGGCTCTGCTTCAGGATTAAGCATCAAGTTGTCTGACATTCAGTGTTCTGAGATCTCTTCTAGTTCTTGCATTCTAGGATCTAAAATCAAAGGTCCTCAGTTTTCCCATACATCATGTAAGGGGTTACACTAGATGACCTTGAATGCCCTTCCATCTCCAACAATCTGTGATTCTGGCTGCTCTGTGGAAATAGGTATACACACGCACACAAACACACACACATCCAGAAGTTCTTAGCATGGAACCCATGGATCTAAGTGTGCACGGATAGATTTCAGGGGTTCCATTAACCAAAATAGAAAAAAAGCAAAACTATATTAATACATCAATAGATACACCAAATGTAGATATATTTGACATATATGTTAAATATAAACATATATTTATATATAAAAATGAACATTTTGATTTTCACTAACTGTAATTAAGCATTTCATTCAGTTATTTAAGAGCAGTATTATAAAAAGAGTTCCATGGGCTTCTTCAGAGTGCCAAAGGATTCCATCACCCACACATACACAGTGCTTAAAAACAAAAAAAACCTCCTGTTTAGTTTCTGCCCTCCAGGAATAGGAAAAGAAAAAATAATCCCAAGCATTTATATAGCTCTTTAAGGTTTACCAAACACTTTATATATGTTACCCCATTTGATTCCCACAACTACCCTATGAGGTAGATGGTATTGTGATCATCCCCACTGTACAGATAAGGAAACTGAGGGGGAAAAGATACTGCATTGATTCATATTTAGGTCACATAGCCACACTAGCTTCACAACACCTCCAAATCTGAATTGTATAAGACCTAAGTAGAACCTATAATTGTGTTCTTAATTTTATTCATTCTTCATTAAAAGAAATGCAAAAATAAAACAAAATTTATAGAGCATACTGTACACATTGTTTTATTTTTACATTTCTTTATGTCCTTTAACATTATGTAATCATTAATCTTACATTATATAATCTTTTACATTATATGTATATACGTAGGTATGTATGTATACATATTTACACATACATATACAGAAAGATTTTGCCTAGGATAAAGAACTTATCACCTCCTCTGTTCAGGAAGAGTTGTGTGATCTTGGACAATTGTTTCACTTCTCTGGGCCTCAATTTTCTCATTTGTAAAATAAGGAGGTCAAACAGAACAACTAACGAGGTCCCTTTGTTCTAGCTCTAGATCTAGGATCTTGAGATCCCAGAATTTAGCAGCATTTCACATAGAGAATTATGGGAACTTGTTGGTAGATTTCTTTTGCAGCATGTTTTTAATGGGGTCAAATCAGCCATAAGCCCTATGGCCACAGTTTTACTATGCACACCTCTGGAAAGGTTAATTCTGGAATTAATGAGTCAATGAAAGAATACACTCAGAAAATATCTACTTCCCCATTCCCAACAGAGTCATTACTAGGAAAAAAACAGAGATAGGACAGAGGTCAAGCTTATAACTGCAGGGTAATTTTGGTAATTTGGGGTTATATGGGTGCTAGAACCACCTGCCCCTCTCTATATCAGGTGAAGAGAGGTTAAAACAAGGGTCTCTGGTGGTTAAACTACACTCGAATTTCAGAGTTGGAGGGGCCCACAGATGGAGGCCACCCACTCCAGCCCACAGCTGAACAAAAATCTATTTCATACCAGGTCTAATACATGAACATTTGCTATTTGAGAATGTCGAAAATGGTCCATTCCACTTTTGGATAGCCCTCATTATTAGATATTTCTCCTTACATCTTGACTAATACCTCCCTATCCACCTAGTTCCACCTTTTGGGACTGAGCAGAAGCATAGTCCTGCTTCTCTATAACAAATCTTCAAATACTTAAATACAGCCATATGAGTCAGCCTGGATGGCAAACAGCTATCTCATGCACAGTTGGTCTGAGCTGGGGCAAAGTCTGGATGCTTTTAACCAGAATCTACTGTCCCAGGGTGAATTCCCATAATGCCTAGACACTAGTCTATACTAGAAGGGCTCTCTTACAATGAAAACTCATTGTTAGAAAGAAGAAAGAAAAACTGTGGAAAATGCATTCAACAAATACTTGAGCATCTACTTGTTATTCAGGCCAGCTGGTGAACACCCCACTGCTCTCAAAACAGTCCCTCCCTACCCTTAATAATGTAGTTTTGGAAAAGCAATGTCATTGCTTGATTTAGGGAATACAGTGGTGAATGGGTTGTTTATATTTCTCCATTTCTTAAAAAATACAAATCCGAAACAGAAGCTTCCCTTCACCCTGCCATGCTCTGAAGTTATCTCACTCTTCTCATTTTCCTCACTAAATTTCAAGAATAATCTACAACTAGCTGCCTATACTTCTCTGCCCATTTACTCTTCAGCCTTTTACAATCTACCTTGTCATTTCATCACTTGACTGCAAATGCTTTCTGAAAAGATTTCAGTGATTTCTTAATTTCTAAGTGGGTTTTGCTTAGATCGCATCCTCCTTGACTTCTCTGAAGCACTACTGCCCCACCTCTCCTCCTGGATACTCTCTGCTCCCTAGACTTCCATAATGCCGCCCTGTCAAGCTTCTCTTCCCATTTTTCTGTCCCCTTTCCTGGGTCATGTTCTTCCTTTCATCATTCCCCCACCCCCAAGCATGGCTATCCTCCAAGCTTCTGTTCTAGGTCCTTTTCTCTCTCCTTTGGTGACTTCATGTGTTAATGTAGATTCAAATGTTATCTGTATGTAGATGTTCCCAAATCTACACACTCAGATCCTATTGGGTCACAACCCACAGTTTAAGAAGTGCTGAAGTAGACAGAACGTTAGAGTTGACATCAGGAAGACCTGAGATTGAATCCTATCTCAGACTCTTACTAGCTGTGGGACACTGGACAAGTCACTAAAATCTGTCGGCCTCAGTTTCTCTACCTATAAGATAAGTATAGTAATAGCATCCACTTCACAGGATTGGGAGGAAAAGCTGAGATGTTATATACAAAGTGCGTTGCATAAAGTACTATAAAAGGATATGATTAGGGACTGGCACTGGAACTCTGACTTCTTTGGAATGGGCATCTCCTCCCTCTATTAATGTAGGTCAGAACTTTCTATGTAGCTTCTACTCTTGGAGAGCTGCCTAGACCACAGACTTCTAATATGAGGCCTGCAACACTCCCCAGCATGGCTCAAACCAGATCAAGATGTAGTTAGGAAATATTTAAAAAAATAAATAAAAATACAGTAAAATGTAGATAATATTACATTCTAAAACAACAGGCAGCCTATGGAGATCTGTGTATACAAATCAATGACTCCTGTTTTCTCTTTGAGCCTAGACCACTGAAAGGGTTAAGTGACTCACCCAGAGCCACAAAGTCAGAACATTTCAGATATGTGAACTCAGGTCTTCCTTAAAGTTCAGTTCTCTATCCACTACACTACTTTCCTACTAATTGTTATCATCATCATCTGGTCAAGGATTTAAATATATTAATAAATCTGTTAAATTTTAATATAATTTGCACTTTAAAAATTTGGTATGACTAGAAGTAGTCTAATAGATTCTGAGTGAGATCGTGGGGCAGCTAGGTGACAGAACAATGAAACCTGGAATCAGGAAGACCAAGTTCAAATCCAGCCTGAGACTCATAGTAGCTGTGTGACCCTGAGCAAATCACTGAGCCTCTGTCTGCTTGCTTCCTCATCTGTAAAATGGGGGCAACAATAGCACCAACTCCCAGGGTTGTTGTGAGGATAAATGAGAGAATTTTTGTAAAGCATTTGACAAACCTTAAGGTGCTCTATAAATACTATGATGATGACAATGATGATGTGACCTTACCCCTTTAAGCTTATTTCCTCTCTGTAAAATGGGAAAATTATTCTTACACCAAATGCCTCACAAGGTTGTTAGAAGAAAAAAATCTTTTGTGAACTTTAAAGATCATTAGAAGTGAGTTATTATTACTTGTTTCCCCTATCCTTTCAGACAACCCAAGTTCAACCCCCTCCTCCAAGGCTCCCCCCTACTTTTATGCCCTTCTTAGAGGAGGCTAGTAGCCCAATGGATAGAGTGCTAAACCTGGAGTCAAGAAGTCCTGAGTTCAAATCTGACCTCAGACATTTAGTAGCTGTATGATCGTGGCAAGTCACTTCACCTGTTTGCTTCAGTTTCCTCAATTGTAAAATAGGGAAACTAATACCACCTACTTCACAAGGTTGTTGGGGGAGAACAAATGAGATATGTATAAAAAAAGCACTTAGTACAGAGCCTGGCACATAGGTGCCATAATAATTCCTTTCCCCCTCCCCCCTCCCCCCCACCCAGAGAGTAAATCTGACCCTACAAAAATCGGATAATCATCTAGACATATTATCTAGAATGCCGCCCACATCTCACTTTCGTACATATGCCACAGTCTGCCTTTGCCACCTAGAAGTTGTGAGGGAAACATATTGAGCCAAAGTTGAGTGCTATATTTTCATCATCCTGTCAAGTCAGCCCTCTTATTTGGAAAGCACCCCTCACAAATTATGGATCTGGCCTAACTCCTCGTTTCTGATGTCTGATTATTAGCAGCCTCTTAAAGGCGGTGTAACTTCATCGAGATTTATGGTACTTCTCTCTTGCATTTATTTACAAGTGACTGGATCTCCTATTGATGTGCTGCTAGCAAATTTACAAGTGAGCACAGCAAAGCATGAATCAGAAATATATGCTGGTTTAAGATTTTGGGAGATGTGTGCCTTGGAATCCCAAATAATAATTTATCCAGGTTATCATAGGGTAGTGATGACTATAAAACATTCCATTGGCAGCAAACTGAGTGCTGAGTGGGACTGCCTATTCTTGGTTCTTAGCAGTTCTCCTGGGAATCAGGGCAGTGTGTGGAATTTTCTGGGTTTGATAATATTTCATCAGCTGTTCCTCTCAAGAGAGGCTCCCTTTCACTAGTCTTCAAAATGAACCTTCCACTCCAATCAGAAAGTGCTCCTCTCTGCCATGCTAATGCCTATCCAGCCCAGTCTCGCTGTCCAGAATACATTTCTTCATCTAACTTTCCACCCATCCTTCAAGTCCCAGTCCTAGCTCCATCTCCATCACAATACCTTCCTTAACCATACTGATCCCTTCTAGAACTTACTGTTGGTCCCCAGTGCCATAGTATCTAGCCACCTATTTCCCTGTGTTCCACCTGTGTATCTTGTCTCTCCAACAGACTTTTCCATTTGCCATAGGAAATCTTCTACTGATTTGATATTTTTTTTTACACAGAAGTAGATGTGCAATAAAAACTTGGCAGATTGAATGAAAAACAATATTAGCATTGTGGTATAGTGAAAAGAGTACTGGATGGGACTCAGGAGAGATCTGGGTTCAAATCCAACCTCTGGCAATTACTGCTGTGTCATCATGGGAAAATCACCCTCTCTTAGCCTATATTCTTGTTTCTCAAAGTGATACCTACCTCATAATATTGTTTTAAGGATAAATGAATAGAAGAATTCATTTATGTTTTAAGTTATTAAAGTCTAAAACTGCACCAATACTTTTGGGTCACAAAGCATTTGGCCAACCTGAGTATTATATAGTCACTTTTATAGCCCGAGTCCCTTTATTGAAAAGGGAGGGAGAGAAGATTAGATGGCCTCCAAGGTCCCTTCTAGCTCTAGCCCTAAGATCTTATGTGTGACCTTGGGCAAATCAACTTCCCTAGACCTCTTCTCTGCTGTATCAAATGAGATAACCTAAGTGCTTAGCAACACAGTGTGCAACACAGAGTAGGTGCTGTATAAATGTGTATTCCCTTCCCATTCCCCTTATGTAAAGTGGAGGGGGAGGGGGGAACTACACAGCCTGAGAGATCATTTCTAGATCTGGATCTATGATTTTATGTATCTTATTCCCATGCATTCCTTCATTCAGCAGTTTCTAATTGGCCACTTAATATGTGCAAGACCTTGGATTAAGCAGGATAAAGAAGTATGGAAGACATTTTAAATTTCTTTTCCAGGCAGGTAGTTAGTACCGGGGATAAAGCACCGGGACTGGACTCCAGGAGACCTAAATTCAAATGCAGCTTCAGATCTTTACCAGTCATGTGACTCTGGATAAGTCACTTAATGTGTGTCTGCCTCTGTTTCCTCAACTGTAAATAAAATGAGGATAATAACAGCACTTCCTTCTCAGGGTTGCTGTGAGGATGAAATGAGATAACACTTGAAAAGTGCTTAGCCCGTAAGATCGGGGATAAAGGCCTCATTTCTAGAATATATACAGAACTAACTCAAATATATAACCATACAAGTCATTCCCCAATTGATAAATGGTCAAAGGATATGAATAGGCAATTTTCAGGGGAAGAAATCAAAGATATCTATAATCATATGAAAAAGTGCTCTAAATCACTATTGATTAGAGAGATGCAAATCAAAACAACTCTGAGGTACCACATCACACCTATAACATTGGCAAACATGACAGAACAAGAAAATGATAAATGCTGGAGAGGATGTGGGAGAGTTGGAACACTAATTCATTGTTGGTGGAGCTGTGAGATCATCCAACCATTGTGGAGAACGGTTTGGAACTAGGCCCAAAGGGCTACAAAAATGTGTATACCCTTTGACCCAGCAATATCGCTACTAGGACTGTATCCCCAAGAGACTATAAAAATGGGAAAGGGTCCACATGTACAAAAATATTTATAGCAGCACTCTTTGTGGTAGCCAAGAATTGGAAATCAAGGGGATGCCCATCAAATGGCTGAATAAATTATGGTATATGAATGTAATGGAGTACTATTGCGCCCCATAAGAAATGATGAACAAGAAGACTTCAGGGAGGCCTGGAAGGACTTATATGATCTGATGCTGAGCGAAAGGAGCAGAACCAGGAGAACTTTGTGCACAGCAACAACCACAGTGTGTGAGAGTTTTTTCTGGTAGATTTGGAACTTTGTAATAACACAAGAATTTAATGGAAAAAAAATCCCAATGACGGTTTTCTAAGGCCAAATGCCTTCCACACAGAGAAAGAAATATGGAAGTCACTCACAGAATGTAGCAGATCATGTTGTGTGTGTGTAGGTTTCAGTGTATTATGTTTTGATTTGTTATATGATTTTTTCCATTTATTTTAGTGCGACTACATAGCATGACTATAGTGAAAATGTGCTCAATGGGAAAGTATGTGTAGAACCTATACAGAATTGTATGCTGTCATGGGGAGGGAGGGGGGTAGTGGGGGGAAGGTGTGGGGGCGATAAAATCTTAATTTTTTAAGGAAGTGATTGTAGAACATTAAAAGAAAAAATAATAAAATAAAAAAATAAAGTCATACTCCAATAACGCATCATTATCACATAGTTGTGGTTGATCATTGTTTCTGATCATTATTTTTATGTAATCAAATAAATCCACCATAACCAAAAAAAAAAAGTGCTTAGCCCAATACTTAGCATACAGAAGGTACTTAATTAATGCATGTTCCCTTCCCCTTCCTTCTTAGTTCCTCATAAACTCTAGGGTTCAGAGATGGGCTGACTCGTTTCCTTTTCTTACCACAGGGATGAAGTTACTTGGAATTCTATTTTTATATTGACACTTTTAATGAGTTTAGTTCAAATAAATACATATGGAATGCTTACCTCCCTAAAGCACAGACAGGTTTCTGTACATGTAAGAGGAAAATCTGCTGGCTTCAGTGGAAAAGACAGGAGCAGGAAGTTGAAGGATTGAGTTCTCTGAACACATTTTTTCCCCCTAAACCCAGGAACACAAGTAGTTTTTTGATGGATTTTCATATTCAGTCCAAAATATGTTTTGAATAACATTATGGTTGTGACACACAGCAACAAAAGACAGACATTGCCAAGCTGCCAGAGGTAATCTGTCAGTCACTTAGGAGAACAATAGGTTTTCTGACTGGACTGTCCACCTCAGGGCTTCCTTGCCAGGCTTTCCTGTCTGTTTATCAAGTCCCTGCATTATTTAAATGCATTATATGTTGATAATGAATATCCTTAGTGATTTCCTTTCTTCACAGAAATGGGGTTAAATATCTGAGGGAGAATATGAATAGATGGCTCCTGCAGGGGAGGGAGAGGAGAGGGGGGGATCTGAACTATCCAATCTTAGCAAAAGATATGTATATGTTTCCACATTAAATTTTTTTTTCTGATGAGTTTACCCAACTTGCTAAATATCAGTAGACGATCTTCTCACACCAGTTGGTTTGACCATTGGAACTGCAACAACCCGTCAAGCAGGCAGCTTGAACTAGTTTGACTGCTGCTCACCCCCCAATTCAGTCAAAACAAGTGAACTTGTTTTGAATGTAGATAAGGCCTCAGTATTATCTGTCTGAGTGCTATTTTTGGCCTGTTACAGCTTGTTAACCTGAAAACTTGGTTAGAGAAAAGGCAACAGGCTAACTGCATACATTTTATGATTTAATTAAACAATTCCCAATAAAGATAACGGGTACATAGCGCTATGGAGCCAGGATCGGAACTGGCTTAGTACAGAAATTGACTGTCTGTCTTAAGTACATTTTGCCAGGAGGAAGGAGTTCTCTTAGATAAACCACATTGTAAACAAAGTGGCATCAATTGGGTTTAATGATCCCAGGCTATAGGCATCTTCCTTCCATAGCATGCCTTTGTGATTTAAGATAAAGAAAAAACAAATCCCATCACCCAGATAACAGATCCTGTCCTAACAGGCTTTTGAAGTTGTGGTATCTTAACAGAGTTGACAAAGCTGAAGTTATAACCCAAGGTATCTGTGTTTTTCTCTTATCACTAAGATGCTAGAAGAAGGGTCTGGTAAGGAAGTCCCATTTGCTTGACAAAGGGCATCCTCTAAACAAAGGAGACAATTAGGTCCAAGTTCTTCTTAATTCAAACTTTGGCCCTTATTAAAGTGTAGAATTTATATTAAATATTATCAAGCTTTATGACGAATAGGCAGGGTACGATCTCCACTGTCACTACCCAAAGTGGGCATCACCTTGTCACTATCCTGCTGACTTTTTAAGTTGCAGGCCTTAGTTGGTGGTGGTCACACCTCCCTTTGAAGGGACTGTATTTGGAGATTGCATTGTCCTTCAACATGACTAAGAATATTGGACAGTGATTGAATGCCACCTGGTACTTATTAATATGCATATTGTCATTTATCATCTCGGTCATCACTGACACTTTGTCATTTCTGTTACTGTAAGCATTATATTGGCTCTGAGTTCCTAGATTCGGGTTCCCTGTCTTGCATGCAAACTCATCAAAAATATCCCTTAGCATCTTCAAGAAGTATTGCTAATAAAAAAAAAAAAGAATGACTTAAAACAAAGACATATTAAAGTCACAGAAGAAAGAATAAGGGTCCAAGTTATATGTTGCCCTTTTGGACAATTAAGGGAGTCACTTGTCATATGAGAAGTGTGAATCCCCTTATTCCAAGAAATCTAAAGAAATCTATCACAATTATGTCAGTTTACATTGCTACATCATCTTCATCATCAAAGCACTGTGGTGGGACAGAAATAGAGTTAAATTCAGAATGAGTCAGAGGATGTGTGGTAGAATTTGGCCTCTGACCTTTGCTACCTGTGTCACCATGGGCAAGTTATCAAGCATCCCTAACTCTTTTTCCTTATTTGTAAAAACAAAATTGGGCTTGGTGGCATATCAGTGCCCTTCTAGGTACAGATCAGGAGTTTGTAATTTTTTTTGTACCACAAGCCCTCTTGGCAGCAGTCTGGTGGAACCAATGAGGCTCTTCTGAGAATCATGCTCTTGAACAACTGGAAATGCTAAGGAAATGCTAAATTTTCATTAGAGACAACTGAAAATAAAGCTGTATTTTTTTTTCCATCCAAGGTCATGGACCCCCTTGAAATCTTTCCATAGACTCCAAGTTAAAAGCCTGCAGCTGTGAGCTTAAACGTGACTTTGAACAAGTCACTGGACCTCCCTAAGCCTCAATTACATCATATGTGAAGGGAAGGGGTGTGCACTAGAAATGGGCTCTGAGGTCCCCCTTCCAACTCCAAGCTGTGTGGTCCTCACAACAGCTGGCAATTATATATTGTTCAAAGTTTGCAAAATGCTTTATAAATATCATCTGACTCTGTGAGATGGAATTAGAAAAGATGTATTATGAATCACATTCTACAGATGAGGGCAGCTATCAGGGGATAGAGCACCGAGTCTCAAGTCAGGACTGAGTTCAAATTCAGCCTCAGACACTCACTAGCTGTGTGACCCTGGGCAATACACTTAATCCTGTTTGCTTCAGTTTCCTCATTTGTAAAATGAGCTGAAGAAAATATACTCTAGTATCTTTGCTAAGAAAATCCCAAGTGAGATCACAAAGAGTTGGATACAATTGATCAACTGAGCAATTCTACAGATAAGGAAAGTGAGATTCAGGTTAAGTGATTTGGGGCAAGATAAGAGTACAGTTAGGTGAACTGGCAACTGGCTCTGTCAGCTTATACACAAGTCTCTAAGAGGTGTGCCCTAGGTATCTGTGCTTAACCTTCAGCTACTGAACATTTTTATCAGATACTTGGATAAAGGCATGGGTGGTAGACTTACTAAATCTGTAGGTGACTGAAAATTGAGAGAGCTTGCAAAAGCACTGGTTGACAGATTTAGGATCCAAAAATATTGACTGCCCTGACTTGAATAAGCTGAATTGTGCAACAAGCAACTGGTAAATAGAAAGCCTTTCTTAAAAACTGCTGGAAAAAAAAACCACCCAGGTCCTCTGAACTTAGCTAATTGGACCTTTGGAGAAAAGATTCCCAGTGCATCACCAGGATAGTGCTTGAAGGATCATCATCTTATTAGGATCTACCAGAAACTGTATGCTACTAGTCTAGCTTTGGAGAAGGCAGGGTGATCTCAGCATGAGCCACAATATGACACAGGTAGCATCTCCTAATGCACATTTAGCATGAAAATTTTCATTTTGATTCTTTTGCACATATTTCATTTCCCACCTCAACTGGAAAGTTGCAACTTTTCATAGTCATTAAGCAGTTCACAATGTGTTTTCTTCTTACCAGTCCAGTCTATTTACCAGTCCTTTCCATGGCCTTTTCAGTCCAGTCAGACTGGCTGCCTTCTGCACCATGAGGTCTCATCTCTTGTCTCTGTGGCTTTTCACATGCTGTCTCCCATGTGGAGAATACCTACCCCCCCACACTCACCCCCTGGCATCCTTGGCTTCCTACAAAATTCACTCAAGTGCCACTTTCCCCAGAAGACTCTTTCTGGTCCCCCCATGTTGTAATCCTTTCCCTTTGGATTTGATTTTTCTGGGCCTTCTATATACTTAAATACACACACACACACACACACACATTATTTCCCCCATTAGAATATAAACTCTTTTAGAGCAGGGACTGTTTATTTTCTGCCTTTGTATTTTATGAGCTTGACACAGTGCCTGACCCATAGTAAATGCATAAAAATATCTTTTAATTGCTAGTTTCTGTGGATCTCTGTGATTCAATCTCCAAAGGAAGGCATGGAGAACTTTTAAATACAGACACACACACACACATATACACACACATATATGTGTGTGTGTGTGTGTGTGCATGTGCCAACAAGCACACACTGTAAACCCATTTATGAAAAAGTTTGGGTTAATCTCCACTTACCAAATAGAATATAAAACTGGAAGTAAGACTTGGAGACCCAGTTAGGAGCCCCTGGATTTTAGTGGTAACTCTTCCCAGACTTTTGTATCTCTTGCCCCACCTCTTTCTCTTTTTTCTGGAAACATCTGAGATGGAATTGTAGCAAGGGCCCTGGGTTTTCTTTTGTTTAATGTTTTTGGAATTTTTAAGATGGCAGGTATTGTTCTGAACCAAATTAAGTGTCCTTGCTCAGTTCTCCTTTATGTTACCTAAAATAGTGGTAATGTTAAAGGACCTTTGTCCATGATGGAGACATAGAAGGACTAGGATGTATTATTTTGTGTGTTCAAATTTATATAAATGTGAATAGTAACAAATCAAATTTAGCTAGCTATAGTGATGTAATGATAAAAAATTATTAACTTTAGAATAATTTAAAATGAAAGAGTATTGATATCCTGAACTTTTCCAAAATAAAAAAAATTGTTTTGATGTGTGATGAAAATTATTTTCCCCTCCCACAACTCCCTGCCTGAGTAATTTGTTTTTTTTTTAACATTCTACCATTTTGAATTTTTGTTGGTTTTTTAATCAATAAATAAACTAGGACTCGAATTTGAAATTGCAGAACTGAAATTTATTTGCTCACTGGTTCCTTTTCTTTCTTCTCTTGTTTCTACTACTTTCTTTTCTTTGTTCTTCAATTTTCAAACTCAGTTTCAACTTGGCTTTGAATTTTCTGCATAGAACTTCTTTCTTCTTGAGTGACCCAGGTGTTGCATTTGGTGAGCTCTTATGTGAACTTCTTTTTAATCTGATGGATTCCCAGGAGGACTCTTAGCTGATTCCTTCTGCACAGCTTCTTTGGCCTGATAAGCTTGCAGGACAGCTACGGCTTCATCAACTTTGGAACGGAGAGACTCTGGACACTCAAGCATATGAAGCAGCTCTGAGTTGTCCATCTCCAGCAACATGCCAGTGATCTTACTAGCCAGAGAAGAATTAATGGCTTGAATGAGTGGGAACAGCTGTTCTCCTATTATCTGCTTTTGCTCTTGAGGAGGAACATATACTAACGTGGAAAAGGTTGAAGCCTTCGGCCGTTCAGTACGGACAGTGGACTGGGGATGGGGAGCTCGTAGTGGCATATCCAAATGTTTTAGGTTACGGACACCAGCTGCATATGTGTATTGTTGAGCTCTGTGCTTGGGAGGAATAGATGGTGGAGGTGGTGGCGTCAACAGCTGATTTGGCGAATTAAGAAAATGCTGAGGGGGCATGGCTCTTGGAAATCTTGTAGAAGCAGGTCTTGTACTATTAAATGGTGGTCTTTGAGCCTGTGGATAGACAGCATGCATGGGTTGGAATGGATGAAATCTTGCACGTGGAGCAGCCCAGTAAGGATTTGGTCTGAATTGGGCCATCTGACCAACAGGATAGTATGGAGGGCGGTTCTGAGGTGGTGGGATAGGTGGCATGAAGTAACCTGAAGGAGGTACTGGTTGGTAGGGATTGAGCACTGGATGAGACAAGGCTTGAACATTACCCATTTTCTGCCTGTTCTGGTTTGTCAGGTGGGCCTGGCGTTCCTCTTTGCGCTGGGCTAAAGTTACATACAGAGGCTTAGTAGCTATCAATCTGCCATTCATTGCTCTGACTGCTCTGGCAGCTTCTTCTGGTGTCGAGAAACAGACGAACCCAAAGCCTCTGCTGCGAGCCCCTTCCATCATGACTTTTGCACTTGTGATTGTACCAAATGGGGAGAATTCCTTTCGGAGCCATTCATCATCAACATTACGTTCAAGATTTTTCACATAAAGGTTAACATGTTGGTCTCTGGCGATTCTGTCTTGCTTTATCTGTTCAAAGCGGTTCTTAAGTTCTGCCTGCCTTTCTCCCTTTTTCTGAGCTCTGCCAGCATAAATTTTCCTTCCATTGACCTCCTTTCCATTCATCTCATCCACAGCTCTCTGAGCCTCTTCATGTGTTTCAAAACTCACAAAACCAAAACCTTTGGACTTCCCACTTCCATTGGTCATCACTTTTATACTCAAAAGATGTCCAAATTTTCCAAATAGTTCAGTAAGTCTGTTATCATCCATGTCTTCTCCAAAATTCTTGATGTAAACATTGGTGAACTTTCTAGCTCTAGCCTCAAATTCCAATTCTCTTTCTCTGCGAGATTTAAAACGTCCAACAAACACTTTGAGATCATTCAAAAGCAATCCATTCATTGTCTCAATAGCTCTTTCAGCAGACTGCTGGGTTTCAAAGTGAACAAAGCCATAGCCCTTGGATCCATTCTCATCAGTGACCACTTTGCAAGACAGAATATTGCCAAAGACGGAGAAAAAGCTAAATAAGGCCTTGTTGTCAATAGATTTCTCTAGGTTTTTAATGAAAACATTGCCCACACCACTATTGCGAAGGGAGGGGTCACGCTGAGACCACATAATGCGAATTGGTTTTCCCTTGATCGTATCCAGGTTCATGGTCTCCAATACCCGCGCAGCATCTGCTGCATGCTGAAAGTTAACGTAGGCATAGCCCAGGGAATTACTGGTGAACATATCCCTACATACTCTAATAGACAAGATAGGCCCCACTGGGCTGAACTTCTCATACAACATTGCCTCTGTCACATCACGGTCAAGGTCACCCACATACAGGGATGCCACTGGGATTCCACTGAAGCCACCATACCCACTTGCCTGCAGAGGCCCACTTGCCTGCAGAGGCCCACTTGCTTGCAGCGGCCCACTTGCTTGCAGCAGCCCACTTGCCTGCAGAGGCCCACTTGCTTGCAGCAGCTCAGTTGTCTGCAGCGGGCCACTTGCCGCTCTCACCTCTCCTGCCTCATTCAAGTCACTTGCCTCACCAGGCTCATTTTGCATACCCTCTTCTTTCTTCTCACTCTGCTCATTTAACTCACTTTCTCTTTTGAGCTCACCCTCTCCACTAGGCTCTCTCTGACACTCAGGACCCATCACATTAGGTACCATCACTGGTTCACTAAGTCCCATCACAGTCTTATCAGATCCTATCATAGTTTCCTTAGGTTCCACAGCTGGTTCATTTTGTCTCATCAGAGGCACAATAGATCTCATCACTGGCTTATTCAGTCCCATCAGTTCAGTCACTTCACTCAGCCCCACTGGATCAATCGCCCCACTCGATCCTATTAGCTCAAATGGCTTGCTCTGCTCCATCATTTCAAATGACTTACTCACCCCAAGAGGGTCAGTCAGCTCCATCTTCCCTGATGCCTCCGTTGGCTGAGTCATATCACGAATGCTCTCATTGGGGGTGCTAGGTGCGTAAGGCCCGCTGGGTGCGCCAGGCCCGCTGGATGCGCCAGGCTCACTAGGCCCTAGAGGCGCGGGAGGCCCACTGGGCCCACTAGGTTCACCCGGAGCCCCGGGGATATCAATGGTATTCTCACCGGTAGTAGGACCATAGTCTCCCCTATCTTTGCCAGCACCTACACCTCCATCCGGAGGTTTATAGGACGCCATTTCCCCTGAGAAGTCACAAGGGGAAATGGGAACGGACGACGAGAATGTTGAGAACGTCCATTGTCCTCAAAATTCTCCTCAGGAACTGAGAGCATCAGCGTCTGACGCAATAAGGGGCGGGGCGAGGATGGGAGGTGCTAAGGGACAAAAGACCTGATAAGTCAAAGGCGTTTCTGTGGGCAAAGTCAAGCAGAATCCAGTAGAAGGGATTCTGTCCTCAACGCCAGGCATTGGTGAGCATCACAGAATGGAGAGGATGTGGGAGGGGCTACTGCTGAGAAAGGAAAATGGAGAGAATGGTGGATTAGACTGTGCATAGCCAGCTTGGGGAGAGAGCAGGGGAGCGGGAAAGGATGTTAAAAGGGGGAGGTCAGGGAAAGTGGGCAGTCAGGGAAAGTGAGCAGGAATACCACAAAAGGCAAGTTAGGGGGAAGCTTATCATATCTTGAAACCTTGGTGACTTCCTCACATATAGTATAGGAAACGTGAACCTTTCTTTGTTGAGTCACAGGACTTGGGTTCAAATCCTGCCTTAAGCATTTGTTAAGCACCCATTATATACAAAGCAGCATGGTGTTACAGAAAAACTTGGGTTCAAGTTCTACCTGATTTATGTGTCCCTGGGCAAGTCATTTAACTTTTGTGTGCATGAGGTAGTTCTCTAAGACTAAATTCCAGAATAGTTGCAAATTTGCTTTGGTAGAAGGAATTTCCGGGTGGAGTTCTGAGTCTGAAACCAACCCAACCATCTCCCCCTCCAGCCCCCACCCCAAAAGTCACAACAAGGCCCTGAGGTTTCAAACAGGATAAACAAAATGAAATGCCTTTGTTAGTTAAGTGACAAGATCCTAGTCATATTCTAGACTTGAGGTTTAAGGGTCATTTTTTGCCATACTATCTCTGGTGACTTGAGGCCACATGTGGCCTTCTTGGTCCTTGGGTGTGACTTTTGGTGGAGCACAAATTTAACAGAACAAATCCTTTCATTAAGGGGATGTGTTCTGTGTAGTTTGGACTCAGTCAAAGGACTGCACTTGAGGACCTAGGTGGGCACATGTAGGCTCAAGACCATGCATTCCCCATCCCTGGAGACCCTGTAGAGGTTAAATATGCCACTCTATCCCTCTTGTATCCATGTAAAATATACAAAGAAAAAAAGAGTATTTCATCTATCTATCTATCTATCTATCTATCTATCTATCTATCTATCTATCTAATCTATTTATTTATAGCCCCTAACTCTCTTTTAGAATGGTTTTGGCTTCCTTCACCTCTCCCTCTCTGTCCTCAATTGTGTTTTTTCTCTTTCTTTTCTTTCCTTCCTTCCTTCTTTCTTTCTCTCTCTTTTTTCTTTCTCCCTCTCTTTCTTCCTTCCGTTTTTCTTTTCTATTACTCACATGGCCCATAGAATCATAGCAAGCCAGCTCCTTGCAGTGAATGGCCCTAAGAAAAAGGATGGTAGTTTAGAAGGAAGTTTATATACTAGAGGAAAAACCCTCAGAGACTTCTCCTGGAATCTACCAGTTTTTTGTTGAGTTAAATGTCCCTTTTCCCCACTATTCTCTCTCCTCAGATATCTCAGAATTACTCTAAACCAAAGCTCACTTCTTCCTCTCTGCCCCTCAATTTCTTCCTCGGTAAAATGAGGGGTTTGGGTTAAATGACTCCTAAGCCTCCTTCCAATTCTGGATCCAAGTAAACTAAGGCCTGCAGTGGCTGTGGGGTTCTGGTGGTATCCCTTCACAAGATAGAAATTATTATGTTTATGTTTTGTGATTCCCTTTCTTTTTTGTACTGATTCTCTTTATATTACCCTGTATACACTTACATAGGTACATGTTTTCATTTTGTCCCCCACTCAGAACCTCAGTTGTTTTGATGCCCAGTACTTTGCAGAGCATAAAGCACATCATAGACAAAAATGTTTCTTGACAGATATACATTTTCTTCTTTACATATTTATTGCTTTCCTCTACCCTACCCCAATCTCTTTGGAAACAAGGATTTTTTTTTTTATTTTGCATTCCCAACATGGCAGGAGTTTCTTGCACTTAGTAAATGCTTTAAGAAATGCATGTTGATGTTAACAGAACCACCAAACTGCAAAACCCTGAGACCTGTCAGCTATCTATCACTAGTAGTTTCTTTTACAGTATGATTCTTAACGTCAACCAATCTCCCTTGGGATTGCAGTGAGAGAAAAAAAGAAAACAAAAATCCTCTCTATATACTAGGGCAAAAATCTAGATCATTTTTCTAGAAATCTCTCTCATCAGTCAGTTGGCATTTATTAAGCACCTACCAAGTGCCAGGCACTGTTCTTTCTTTAATTATTAGCTTCCAAGACATAGACTGAAGCTAGGCTCATATGTTTCTTTCATGCGTTCACAATTTACAAAGTATTTCCTTAAAATCCACCAAGGACATACAAAGGAAAAAGAGACAGACATGGACAGACAAGTTTTTCAGGGTGGTTTTCATTGGGTCTGTGATCTCAACTCAAGTAGGCTTTGCTTGGATTGAAGTTAATCTCTTTAGTTAGGACAAATGTTTCAAAGACTTATTAAGGTAATCATGGATTTGTGGTGTTTGAGATGATCAGTTACTACAGAGATTTTTTGTGGCCCAAATTATGTCATATGTTCAAATGCAATGTAAAAGTCAATCACTT
Organism: Bettongia penicillata ogilbyi; assembly: GCA_023548195.1. Taxonomy (NCBI): domain Eukaryota; kingdom Metazoa; phylum Chordata; class Mammalia; order Diprotodontia; family Potoroidae; genus Bettongia; species Bettongia penicillata. The sequence goes on along the minus strand of JAJHZJ010000104.1, from coordinate 5,113,952 downwards.
TTCTTTAAAAAATGTATATCCTTATACATATATAAAATTGCTCACTGATACAGTTATTTCAATTTCCCATACACACATATAACATACTTTAAAAAAAATTTTATAGGTTTATCAAATAGAAATTTTTGGTTTACATTTTTGTAACTATTTACTTTCATTTCAGTTCATAGAAATATCATGACTTTTTAGTCATCATCCCCTTTAAGTCCCTGCAAATGCGTCCAGATTTTTGATCTGTGTGAATTCTTTTTCTGATTCTGCATTTTTTTTCTGCTTTGCACAGTTTCATAAAAAGTCTTTTCAGGTTTCCTTATATTCTTCTTATATTCCTCATATTTTTTAGCTTTAATTTTGCTACAGATTCTATTACATGAATGTACCGCAATGCATTTAACCATTCCCTTGTTGTTGGACTTTTGAGTTGTTTCCAGATTATGTCTGGATTATGTACTTATAAGGAATATTGCTTTGAATAGCTTGGAATAGGTAGTTCTTCTTTGTTGGTTTTGATTACAGTTTCAAGGTGCACTATGAGTGCCAAAATCACTAGCTCAAAGCTGAGAACATTTTTTTAACTTGTACTGCATGCTGCTTCCTTGTTCTCCAAAAGACTTCAAAAATGTGTGATGCTGGCAGCTATTAGGGAGACCTTGTTCAGAGTGAATGATTGCCAGCCATGGAGTCAGGGGTACTGGGTTCAAATTTTGTCTCCTACGCTTGCTACCGGGATAACCTTGGACCTCAGTTTCCTCACCTATAAAATTATTAGATGGGATTAGATGATCTCCAAGGCCCCTTCTAGCTCTAGATCGATAATACAATGATTGGGCCGTATTTATCCCAACTACTCCAGTGTTGTCTCATCTCTCATTTTTTCGTTTTTCTTGTGAGTCAATTTGAGGTGGTGCCCCTTAGTCATCTTAGTTTGCATTTTGTTTTTTAATCATTTGTAATGTTTAGAATTTTTTCCAGATGACTGTGAATGACTCTTTTCCCCTCTTTTGAAAACTATTTTTTCATAACCTTTTATCTATTGGACTGGAAGCTTTCACTGATATTTTTTAACAGCTCTTTATGTATTTGAGATGTCAAGTTTTTATCTTCATGTTTGCCACAAATAGTTTCAGAATCTCTTGCTTTCCTTTGAATTATATTATTTTTTTGTAATGATTTTTTTCTATTTTTCATGTAAAGTACATCTATCTTGTCCCTAATATTTCTGGGGTTTAATCTCCCCCCACAATTGAGATTAATAGCAAGTAACATTTATACAATGGTTCCTCTGTGGCAGGCACTGAGGTACACACAGCAACCCTGGGAGATAGGCGCTATTATTAACCCCATTTTACAGAGGAGGAAACTGAGGCAAATAGAGGGTAAGTGACTTCCTCAGAGTCACATGGCTCCCAAGTGTCTGAGGCTAGACCTTAGTTGGTATTCTGTATGTTATAGTTAAAAGAAAATAGATCTATTTAGTGACAGTGTATTAGACATAGCATTGAGCCTGGAGTCAGGAAAACTTGAGTTCAAATATGGATTCGGACACAGTTAATTGCTGTGTAACTCTGGACAAATCACATAACCTTTGTCTGTCTTAATTTCTTCAACTAGAAAATGGTTATAATTAATAGCACCCACATTCAAGGGTTGTTGTGGAGATCAAATGAGGTAATATTTATAAAAGTGCCTAGCACAGTACCTGGCACATAGTGGGGGCTATGAACATGCTTATTCACTCTCCTGTTTCCACACTATTTCCAGTCCAGCTAGATTTCACTGACATGTACAGTTGGAGATATGGGTCCAATTCCTTTTCCAAATTGCCAACAATATTTTTCCAAGTACAATTGTCATGTGATGAATCTTTTCCCTGGTTTCAGACATTTTTTCTCAAGGTTCATCAAATGCTAATCATTTGTGTCCATTAGTTTGGATGGCTGATACAGGTCTTTCATTCCTTTCCTCTACCTTGATTTTGTGTTCCACACCAGATGCTTTGCCAAATGCGTTCATGGTAGGAGGTGGAAGATCACGTTCACCACCATTTTTAAGCTTGCTTTTTCATTGGCCTTCCTAGTGGCTTGAAATTTGATTACGATTTTATCCAGTTCAATAAAAAAAGCTTTTTCTCTTGACTGTTACATTAAATATTTAACTTATTTTGGATAGTATTATCATTTTTACTATATTGATCTGACCTATCCATGAACATGGAATTATCAAATGAGTTAATATCTATAAAGCACTTAGTAGTACCCAGTACACAGTAGGAGTTTACAAAATGCTTATTCCTTTTCCCCCTCCTTTCTCTCCCATTATTTAGATCCTTCTTTATTTCGGGTATTATTAAATTTAATAACTATAATCAAATAAGTATTGCTAGTAGATTAGTTCTCAGATATTTCATTTCTTATTGTTTCTGTAAATGAAGATTCTTTTTATATGCTATTTTCCTGATCTTTATTGATAGTCAATAAGCAATAATTTTTTGTGAATTTAACTTTCTATCCAGGTTCGTTGATGAATTAGTCTTATTTATCCTTTAAGTTTTTGCTTCAAAAGGTTGTATTTTGTAGCTATATTATCATATCCCCAAATAGTAATATTTTGACCTCTCTGTTTCCAGTGTTAATCCTTCCAATTTTTTGCTATCTTTTTATGATTGCTAAAATTTCCAAAACTGTGTCAAATCAAAGCAGTGGTAGAAGGTAATACTAGTTTTATATGTATTTATTTTTAGGTGGTAATACCTATTTTTCTCCATATTATATTAGCTCTTGAGTAAAGGAGAATATATTTTGTTTCAATAAAAAATTCCCCTAGATCTATTCATTTATATTGTTGTTTTAAATCATAAATTGTTGGATTTTTATCAAAGGTTTTTTGTACATTTACTGATATAATCACAGATTTTTTTTAAAGACTTTTGCAAATGAAGGGAGCTGTGTTCTTTGTTATGTTAATAAGTTTTCTGATGTTGAACTAACCCTGTTTCCCTGGCATAAACCCTGCTTGGTCATGATAATGAATGCTTGCTGAGTTGAATTGAATTGAATAATGAATAATTTCTATAAATATCTTGTCACAGGCTATTGGCTAGTATTTTATTTAACATAGCTTTGTCTATATTGATTATGGAAATTGATCCATACTTTTCATTTTTAGTGTTATCTTTATTGGGTTTTAAGATCAGCACCCCATGGGTTTTTGTCCTATAAAAAGGTATTGCATAGGGCCTGGATTGGAAACTCTAGTGGAGGAATCATAGATTTTTTTTTTTTTTTCTGTGCTCTGGAACTATGTTTTTGGAATGTGAAAGAATTGAACCCGGGGCAACACATGGGTGAGCTTTTGTCATGCTCAGGGGTAAGAGGAGTCAGAGAATGACCAAGAAAGAGGTGGATTCTCAAGGGAGGGAAGCAGCACCACTGGGGTCTTCTCTGATTCTGTGCAGCTCCTGGAATTTTCCTAGAGTTTTAGTTGATCGGAGGTGGGAAGTGGAAGGAGATCATAGGACCTCCGAGACATGGAGTCCATCATCCATGGGGTGGCTTGGTCTCTCAGAGAGTAGTGATGGGTACACAGCATTTCCCCATCTCCCAGGGATTTGTTTAAAATGTGTTTTCTTTTTCCTATTTTTTCTTCTTCCCACTTTTTAAAAAAGAGTGCATATATGTGTGTGTGTGTGTGTGTGTGTGTGTGTGTGTGTGTGTGTATGAAATGGAAAATGAGTTAGGCTCCATTTCTAAATTAGTAAGGGGATTTAGGCAGAGGCGACTGTCCTGGGTGTCACTATCTTATAGAAAGTTCCTAAATCAATCTTTTTTTCCTCCCAGTCTCCGTACACACTGTACTCACCCAGTTTCTATTCTCTCTATGTGACAAAAAAGAAGCCTGTTTGTCTAGGGAACAAATCTAGAAAATGCCCAGGAATGACAAAGGAGTAATATGTCCCTTACATCAAAGACCTTCCTGACAGTAGTCAGATAATCTGTATTCCATCTAGGGAAAAGGCAAGAGAGCTGCCAGTATTTGACTATGCTTGTCTCTTTCTTCCCTCCCTTTCCTTCTCTCTCTCTCTCTCTCTCTCTCTCTCTCCTCTCTCTCTCTCTCTCTCTCTCTCTCTCTCTCTCTCTCTCTTTTTCTCTCTCTCTCTTTCTTTCTCTCCTTCTCCTTCCCTTCTTCATCCTTCTGATTCTTTTCTTTCTCTTTCTTTCCCTCCTGTTATTCCTACACTTCTTCTGTCTTTCCCTCTTTCTATTTTTGTTTCCTTCCCTCTTTCCTTTCCCTCCTTACTTTTTTCTCTTCCTCCCCTTCTTCTGTAGTTCCTTCCTCTTTCTCTCCCGTACCTTTTTGCTTCATTCCCTCTCTCTTCCCCTCCTCCCTCACCTCTTTCCCTCTTTGCTTTCTTCTCCCATCCTCTCCTCCCTTCCACACAGTGAAAAGCTACAAAATCTTCCCATACCTCTGACAGCTTGCATTTTCCAGAGAGGATCTTCCAACAATCTGGACACCCCCAGTTCTATAGTATATTGTCCCCTTTTAAAGTCCTTAGAACATAACTTTCCGTAACTTAATTAAAATCTAGGGAATTGCTTTATTGCTAAATCACCTTAATTTTATTGCTCCAGTTCTCCAGTTTGCTGCATTGTTTACCAAATAATGCAATAAAGCTGGGGAAGTTCATTACTATGTCCTATAAATAATAGGGTAAAATGTGAAATGGAGCAATAAAAATGATCAATAAAAAATAATTTCATTATGAATGCCAGCATACCACTCCTGTAACTGTTGAGGACTCATGTCTTTGGGAAGCGACCTGGCCATGAATTAGGTCAAAGGCACAAGGGCCACACCAGAGTTGGAAGCACGGCCATTCTCTCTTGCTGATAATCATAACAGACATTTGTCATCCTGCCTTGAAGTTTGCAAAGTATTTTAAGTCACAATCTTAATTGAATCTTGTAACAACTCTGAAAGTTAAATCCTTCAGGCATGATTGTCCCCATTTTCCTCAGGAGAGTGACTTGTCCAAGGCCTTACAGCTAATAAATCACAGAATCTGAGTTGCATTTGGTCAGAAGGCCGCACTTAAGGATTTAGAAGGTCCTTAAGGCCACAAGTTTCCCAACTGTGTTTGCTTAAGCTATCTGGTCCATCTGTCCCTAACTCAGAATCTCTTTCAGAATATCTTCAGCCCCTTCCAATGTCTACTTGTAACATTTTCTGGAAGGGGGAGCCTGCTCTGTCCTGTGGTCACCAGTCTACTCCATGCTTAGATAACTCCAAGTGAGTTTCCCCTTTACTTGGGATAATAATCAGTTCAATGTGTCCTATAAGAAACTATTACTTTTGCTATTATTACTGAAATGTATATAGCACTTTTAATTTTGCAAAGTGTTTCACATCTATGATATTAGTAGAAGTCACACAGTGGGGGGGGGCAGCAAATATTGTTGCCCTCATCTTACAGAGGAGGAAACTGAGATACATAGAAGAGAGGATTTTCTAATTAAACTATTTTAATCAGATTAATTTTAACTGTCTAATTTTGTAATTAGATCAGACTTCATTCCTAGTCTACCTCTTTTCCCCCTACTCCTATGCTATTGATTTCTCTTTTTTTGTTAATCTATTGCCAAATTCAACTTTAATAATCATCTGTGCCAGGTAGTCATTGTGCCAAGCACTGGGGATACAAAGGCACAAAAATAATACCTAGTCACTTCTGCTGAGGAGCTTAGATTTCCTTAAGGAATACAACTGGTGCACAGATAAGGAAATGAGAGCTAACTGAGGGAGAAAATATTGAGGAGTGGTGGGGGTCAGCATGGATTCATGGGTGAGGGGGAAGCTGAACCGAGAAAAGGTGAATGGGTGTCTTTGACAGTGTCAGCATGGTTTTTACCACATTAACAGTACAGTTATCAACTTTCCCCATCGTGTTTCCATATATTGCCAGGAGACATAAGAAACTAAATGGGAGTTTTGGGGTAGTTCTGTGGAAGGCTAGAAGATGACAGAGAGTCTATGACCAAATACTTAACCTAAATTTTTCAATAAGGTACTGTAAACACTTCATAAAAGAAAAAGGAAAAAAAAATTCAGACTTATTCTCTGGTTTGAAGGGAGGGTCAAAAAATTTTATGCAGACTTTCCATATCATGGAGGGCACTGTGCCCCATAATCCCTATAATGTAGAAGGGATAACTGTATTTACAGTCATAAGTCACCCTTTCATTGCATAGTAAAATAGTGTTTCCCCAAAGAGGATTTATGGGCTCATAGTTCTAGAGTGGGAAGAGCCTTCAGAAGCCAATTCAGAAGTCCAAACTCTTTTGAGGAGCAATGGCATCGAGGTGGCTTAGTGGATAGAGTGCTGGGCCTGGAAGCAGGAAGACCTGAGTTCAATGCAGCTACAGACACTTCCTAGATGTGTTACACTGGACAAATAGCTTTACCTCTGTCTACCTCAGTTTCCTCCTTTGTAGAATGGGAATAATAGCACCTATCTCACAGGAGTATTAGGAGAATCAAATGAAACATTTATAAAAGTTCTTAGTACAGTGCCTGGCACATAGTAAGTGCTATATAAATGTTAGCTATGATAATGATGAGAAAGAAGAAAAGGAGGAGGAGGAGAAACAGAAGCCCAAGAAGAAGAAATAGTTTGCACCAAGTCAGTCAGGCAGTGTCAGCAGAAATAGGATTTGAACCCAGGTCAGCTGACTCGAGAGCCAGTGGTATTTCTATGGTACCATACGATGACAGGGCAGCGTGGTATAGGGGTATAGTAGATGGCATGATAGATCTGGATTCAACAGAGACTCAGGTTGGAATTCTACTTCTTATCCTAACCATGTGACTGTGGATCAGTCACTCACTTTCCTTCCCTGGACCTCAGTTTAATCATCTGTGCATAACCTTGTATCCTTAACTAGGAGGAACAAAAGAGATGAGAGAGAGAGAGAGAGAGAGAGAGAGAGAGAGAGAGAGAGAGAGAGAGATGGATCTATCTATAATTATATACATGAAGCCATATGGTGTAATGGTTAGAGAGCTGAGGAAGTAAGGAAGATTTGGGTTTAAGTTCTACTTGTGGCATACTGAATATGTGACCCTAGGTCAGTCACTAAGCCTTTTAATTCCTAGGCAATTTACCAAGACAATAAATTGCAGGAAAGGTGCTAAACTGCATTGATAGAGGGAGTTTTCTCACTTAGAAGCTCTTAATACTAATGAAAACACAGGTACAGTCCCTAATACGCACACACACACACAGACACACACACACACATATGCATGTGTATTATATACTATATACACTATAAAATTTGGGCTCTTCTATCCTGTGGGGGCAATCCTATAGACAAGAGTGCCATCAAAGGGAGTGATGGGCAAGCATTCCTACCCCACCCCCACCCTGGGCAGAGTACACCAGCAGTGGCCTACAAGTGCAAAGAGAATTGAGCTCATTTTTTCTGTTAGTGTTACTGAACCCCCAAGTCTTATGATCATCATTACTGATACTGGCAGACAGTATCATATTCAAAACATATTTCATAGTCACACTTGTCATCCTGGAGGCCATTTCCACTGATTAATTGCAGGAAATATTAGGTCTTACAGATATTGATCACATTAGAATGTCCATATCCAGAATGTAGCTTTTTTTTTCTTACAGAGAGCCAATTGAGCACACACTGCATGTTTCCACGACCCTCCAGCTTTCTAAAGGCTTTATATAGCCTTCAAAGTGATTTTGCTTTACTTGGTAAAAAGCAGATAAATATTTCCTTGGTATTGGCTTTCCCCATGTTTTATTGAGAAAAAGAAGCCATTTACCGGTTTTTTTTCAGTACACTGAGAGATTACTGATTTCTCTAGGACTCTGTGTCAATGTCTTCGTCATCTCCATTTCCTCCATCACTATCAACAGTGACCAGTCTCCTATTTGGTTTTTGTCCAGTATCTTCCCATGGTCACAGTGGAGTAGCTGATTCACCATAGACTAAAAATATTGGCCCTATGAAGGGAAGAAGACATAACAGGCCAGATTTATCCCCAGATGGGATCCATCATTTGTTAGGATGTCTAAATTGCGGGAAGTGATTTCTAATACCAATGACCATTCTGAACTTTGCTGCACAAATCTGACATGTGGCATACTGGTTCATCTCTAATACTGAAAAGACTGGGATCAGAGGCCTAGCAGTGAGCTCTTTCTAATCCATAAAACAGGGTTCTGTCATATCTAGAAGTACATTTGCATCTAGGGCAAATCTGCAGCATAAAAAGACAGCTTCTTTGGCCTTGATATTTTGTTTGTTATGTTTTCTTTTCTTCTCTATAGAGATCTTGGGCACTGTTGCCCCTTTCTTTCCCTTACCAATGTATGAAGGCCTTTTGATAAAGCAAAATTATATTCACTGCTAAACTTAGCCTATTTAATGCTATTGCTATTTGGATTTTTGTCTAGAAGTGACGTCAGAGGCAGTTTGGTCAACTTGAACCGTTAATTTTACAGAGAAGAAAACTGAGACTCAGGAAAGGAAAGGGGTTTCTCTGATGATATCCATGTAGAGCACAGCAGAACTGGTATCTGATCCCATTTCCTGACTGCTGATCCACTGTTCTTTCTATTCTTACATAGTGGCTGCCCGAAACAGAACTGTAGGCAATAGTGGGGCCTAAACCTGTAGAGTCAGGAAGATTTGGGTACGAATCTTCCTTCATAAAATCACTTGATTGTGGTTCAGTGGGAAGGGGAGGAAGAAAAGAAGAACATGAAAGAGAAAGAAAGGAACATTTACATAGTACCTACTATACGGCAGACACTGTGCTAAACACTTCCAAAATGATATCTCATTTGATCCACGCAACAACCCTGGGAGATAAATGTTATTATTACCATTTTACAGTCAAGGAAACAGAGGCAAACGGAGGTTAGGTGATTTGCCCAGGGTCACATACTAATGAGTATCTGAAGTTGGATTTGAACTCAGATCTTCCTGACTCCAGGTCCAGCACTCTATCCACTGCACCACCTAGCTACTTACTAGATTACCTAGCTGCTTAAACCTTTATATTTAGATATATAGATGTTGAAATAGATATGGAGTGCTAGGCCTGGAGTTATGAGGAATTGAGTTCAAATGTGACCTCAGATGCTCACTACCTTGGTGACTCTGGGCAAGTCACTTAAATCTCTGCCTCAGTTTCCTCAACTGTAAAATGGGGAAGATAATTGTACCTATTTCCTAGGGTTATTGAGAGGATCAAAGAAAATAATATTTATAAAGCACTTACAGTGCCTGACACATAGTGGGCACTTAATAAATGCTTGTTTCCTTCCTTCCACTCTGAGCCTCAGTTTCTTTATCTATCAGGTGGGGGTAATAACAGCTCCTACCTTGCAACATCATAGTGAGGCACATTTACAATAAATGAATACAAAAGTGAGTCACAAACCTTCAAGTGCTGTGGAAATAGCATCTATTGTATTTCTTTCCAAAAATCTATAATTTGATTGCTATAGAGAGCTCCAAATGAGAAAGCTCCCTCTGCTAATGCAGATCACCACCTCCTCTGCAACTTAGAGTATTGTCTGGGAGCACTGACCATTTGAGGCAGCTAGGTGGCACTGAGGTGGCTAGAGAGCTGGGCTTGGAGTCAGGAAGACTCTTCCTGAGTTCAAATACAGCCTCAGAGACTTACTAGCTGTGTGACCCTAGTTAAATCACTTCACTCTGTTTGCCTCAGTTTCCTCATCTGTAAAATGATCTGGAGAAGGAAATGGCAAAACTCTCCAGTATCTTTGCCAAGAAAACCCCAAATGGGGTCACAGAGAGTTGGACAGGACTGAACAACAGTAGCTAGGTATTTAATTAATTTGCCCGGGTTCCTTTTAGCCTTCATGTGTCAGAGGCCCCTGCCTTTCTACCTACAATATAACTGTCCTCTGGTTGTTATTTTTGTTGTTGCTGTTAAAGATGTCATCCTCCACAAGTGAGCTAACTATATTTCTAAATAAAGACAGTTCTAATTCCCAGGATGGTCCTTTTTATGCTACATCATAGTGACCATTTCTCTTCTTGTCCATCTATTACTTTTGCCATTGAATGAGGAGGAAACTCAATAATTAGGAAAGGTCTGGGTTACCAAGAAGATCGAGACTGGGGAAATTTTATGGGAGTTTATCACAAAGAGTCTGTTACAAGAACATGAGAAATGCTGTCCTGGGTCAGAAGAATGGTCTATCTAGCTTAGTGATCTATCTGAAGGTGGCACCAACGGTTGTAGTTTGAGAAAGCATCCTACATAAGGAACAGCGTCAAAAATCATCCCTGGTTTCTTTGGAAAGGGTTGCTGTATCTCAAGGTAGTGAAGCATAGTGGTATACAACGCTGCTTTTGGACATTGGAGAAGCTGGGTTAGAATACTGACTTCTGCTCCTTACTACCTGTGTCATGCTGACTAAGTCACTTACCCCTCTCAGCCTGGGTTTCTACATCAGGAAGATGAGGAGGTTGGATTAAATGATCTCTCAAGTTCTAATGATTATCTTTCTGTTTCTCATTAATTTATATAAACTTTCCTCAAATCCGTTTAGCTCTGAATATCCGTAGAAGAAAAAAGGAAGAGGGGAAAAGGGCAAGCAGGATGTCTATGAAAGGGATAAATAGGAACTGATGAATAACACTTGAACAAAACAAAGGTTCAGAAATCCTCAGGAAAGCAGGTTTGGATGAGTCCTTGGTGTGCACAGGTTTGCAAGTTGCTTGTCTCGTACAGGGAGGGCAAGGATCCTCCTCTCCTCCATTTTACAGATGAGGAAACTGAGGGTCATGGGATAGAGTGGCTTGCTTAGGATCATACAGTTCAGAAATGTCAGAACTAGGATTTAGCTCTCCTGACTGCAGGGCCAGAGGTCTTTCCACTACACCAGGCGTGGGGAACCTGCAGCCTTGAGGCCACATCTGGCCTTCTAGATCCTTAAGAGCAACCTTTTGACTGAATCCAAATTTTACAGACCAATTGGATTCACTCAAAAGATCACACTTAAGGACCTAGAAGGCTGCATGTGGCCTCAAGGCCGCAGTTTCCCCGCCCCTGTACACCTTCCTTGCTGTCCAAGAGCATGGAAAGGGAGCTTATAGAATAGCTGTGTCCTCTCTTCCCCCTTTTCCCAAGCCTAGGGGAACACTCCATAGGCCACCAGGCAAACGTCCAGTTACTGCTATGAAATATCTCCAACCTGTTGAGGAGCAAGTAAATAGGCTGGCTATCTCAGACCTCTATCTTCACAGCTATTTGAAAAGAATTACATTCAGTATAACTCACTGGGTTTGATGGGGAGCGGGGGGAGGGGCTGGAGGTGGAAACAGTTCCTCTTCCTCTCCACCAGCCCTTGAACTCATCTCCCTCTTTTGGACCACTCTGGTAACAGAGGGAGCCTAGAGAAAGGAAAGGAAAGGGAGCAGAACAGCAAGACTTAAGAGGAGGAGAAGAAAGGATAACAAGATTTGATGGAGGAAACAGGGAAGAAAATGGTTAGACATAAGGAGCCCTTAGTCGGAAGTGGGTGAGTGAGATAAAAGTAGCCAGCAGAAGAATCCTGGGCTGTTTCTCGGCCCCCCTGTCTGGCTCCTCTGAAGCACTGCAAAAACTCTTCCAGTAGAGAGAGCAGATGGTGTGAGCTGACCTCCACAGTCATGAATTCTTAAAGCTACCTAGGAAGGTAGAAATGCAACTAGGCTTGAAATACGATTGCTTTTTGAGCTGAATGTCGAAGTGGTTTCCTGCACTTGTCTTCATCTGCTTATGAGGGTTGGATTGGACTCTGAGAAGGAGGAAGTTTAAAGCCCCAGATGTGTGTATCAGCCATAATGGGAAAGGAGGTTCACTTGAATAGCTTCATAAATCAGGGAAGAATTTTGAAAACTGGCTGTTTTCCATTTCTCTGATTGTAAATCCACATATTAATATCTTTGAGTACGCCAAAACCACAAGCAATTGCCACCGCATTCAGAAGCCAACAAGGACACAAAGTCAGCATTGGAATTATCAACTAAATCAATTCCTCTTAGACAAAAAGCCATTTTTTATAAAGGGCTGCAATCCGGGAAATTTGATTCCCTGATTATTTTATACCACACATGGCGATGGTCTCAGAAGATGGTTCCCAGACTTTGGGTTATCTGAAAGGGGTACAGCGAGGTGCTATTTTGTCTTTGGGTCTTTCTGTGATGACTATGAGACCTTTGCCATTACTGTGAAATTTATCTCTATAATAACATTAAATTCAATGTTATTGGAAGCATTTCAGCCAGGAAGGGCAAGTTTTAATCAAGCATTTCCACTAAAGTCCTTTCAGTGCCTCACTGTTATGTGGAGGCAAATATAAGTTCTGAAAGGCTAGGTTGGTGGAGTGTAAATTCTGGTATGTGGCAACAAGCTGGGGAAAGCCTATGATTACAGGAAGTGATAGACTTCTACTAGGCAACAACTGAGAGATTCGTGATCAGACTTGCCATGAGGTAATGACGTTTTGGTCACAGGGGTTTCAACCTGTATCAATTGCGGGGAGGATGCAATTATTGATCCTTGACATTTCTATATCACTGTGTGAATAACACTGTACTAGATACTAGGGGAAGGGAGGGGAAAGATAAAATGAAGAATTAGACCCAACATAGCAGAGGACAGTGTGGGCTAGTGTAAAGGATGCCAGGTTTCACGTCAGAAGCTCTGAATTCAAATCCCTACTTTCCAACTTACTGGGTGACCTTGGGAAAGTCACTTAATCTTTCTTGTCCTGTTTTCTTCTCTGCATAATAAGGTTGGACTATATACCTTCTGAGTTCTGTCTATAATCTCTGTTTTTTTAAAACAGGATGTTAATTATTAGAAAAAAAGGCTTTAGAAATAGCATAAAGAAGAGGTGGGTGAGAAGAGAAAACTGCAAATGGAATTAAGTTAAAAGAGCCCTGACTTGGGAATCATTGGTCCTGGGTTCAAGTTCTGACTTCCTGGGCAAATTAACCAACCTCTGTATAAAATGAGGAAATTTGGTTAAATAATTTCTGATATCTCTTCCACCCCTAAGAGCTTATAAATCAATACTTTTAGAGCTTATAGAGTAAAAGAATTTAAATTGGATAGTAAGAGAAACATGGCTGTTGGGAAAGATTGAAGGCAAAAGGAAAAGGTGATGGCAGAGGATAAGATGAATAGATAGTGTCACGGAAACAGCAGATGAAAGGTGGGACAGACTTCAAGGGATAGCTGAGGACCAGAAGGCCCTGGTATGCTTTGGTCTGTGGGGTCACAAGAACTCTCACACAACTGGATGACTGGACAACCACTGAACAACAGCTGACACAGAGAAAACTCAGCTTCCATTAGCTAGAAGGTTAGGTGCCTTTATTGATTTCTTTGTTATGAATTGGGGAGATTAAACTGATAGAGAACAATACAGTACCAAGGTTTGGTTAATTGTTAACTTGGACCACGCCAAGGAGGCATGCTCTGAGAATGAAGAAAAGAACCTCCATGCCTTCGTAGGAAACGGGCACTGGCCAGTTATCAAGTACAAGAGCACGTTCATCTGAGAAAGCCCATTTTTTTTCAAGTCAGGAACAAAGACAAGGAGAAAGTCAAGGGGGAAGGCAGCCAGTCTGACAAAGGCTCAATGGTCCCCCTAGGAAAGTCAGCTCACCCACAGATGTTCAACAACTGTGGGCTGGAATAATAACAGCGCTGATATCCATAGAGCACTTTAAGGTTTGCATAGGGCTTTATGTTGAGTGTGCTTAGAAAGAAAGACTAATAAACACTGATACATCTCAATCAACCAATAAACATTTATTAGATGCCCACTATTTGCCTGGCTAAGTGCCAGGGATACAAAAAGAGACAGTTCCTGCCCTCAAGAAGCTTATAGTCTGTTCCCCAATTGATAAATGGTCAAAGGATATGACAGGCAATTTTCAGAGGAAGAAATTAAAAGATATGAAAAAATGCTCTAAATCACTTTTGATTAGAGAGATGCAAATCAAAACAACTCTGAGGTACCACATCACACCTATCAGATTGGCCAACATGACAAAGGAGGAAGATGATAAATGTGGGAGAAGATGTGGGAGAATTGAAACACTAATTCATTGTTGGTGCAGCTGTGAGCTCATTCAAACATTCTGGAGAACAGTTTGGAACTATGCCCAAAGGGCTACAAAATGTGCATACCCTTTGACCCAGCAATATCACTTCTAGGACCATATCCCCAAGAGACTATAAAAATGGGAAAGGGTCCCACATGTACAAAAATATTTCTAGCAGCACTCTTTGTAGTGTCCAAAAACTGGAAATCAAAGGGATGCCCATCAACTGGGGAACGGCTGAATAAATAGTGGTATATGAATGCAATGGAATACTATTGCACTGTAAGAAATGATGAACAAGAAGACTTCAGGGAGGCCTGGAAGGACTTACATGACCTGATGCTGAGCAAAAGGAGCAGAACCAGGAGAACTTTGTGCACAGCAACGATCACAGTGTGCGAGAGTTTTTTCTGGTGGACTTGGAACTTCGTAGCAATGCAAGGACTTAAAAAAAAATTCCCAGTGGTCTTCTAAGACAAAATGCCTTCCACATCCAGAGAAAGAACTGTGGAATTCAATCTTGTCTTCTAAGGCAAAATGCTTTCCACATCCAGAGAAAGAACTATGGCATTCAATCACAGAATGTAGCAGATCATTTTTTTATGTGTATATTATGTTTTGGTTTGTTATATGATTTCTCCCATTCATTTTAGTTCTTCTACATAGCATGACTATAGTTAAAATGTATTTAATAGGAATGTATGTGTAGTTTCTCTTACTATCCAAACATATAGAATTGTATGCCATCTTGGGGAGGGAGGTGGAAAGTGGGGGGTAGGTAGGAGAAAAAAAATCTAAGTTATATGGTAGTGATTGTAGAACACTAAAATTAATAAAATTTATATATATATATATGTATATATATATATAAAGAAACTTATGGTCTGATGGGGGAAACAACATTCAAATACATACAGAGCAAGCTATAGACAGAAAAACTAGGAAATAGTTAACAGAGGGAAGTCATTAGAATTAGTTCTTAGATTCTGTATCCATTAAAAAGCTCAAGTAACGATACCTCACCTTCCTAGAGTGTTTGAATGTTTGCAAAGAACCCTTTATAAATATCGCTTTTGATCTATACTACACCTTGAACTGGGTATTATTGTTATGCCTCTTTTGCAACTGAGGAAACAGGATCAGAGAGGTGTAGTGACTTGCCTAGGGTCACACAGCTGCTAAGTGCCTGAGGCAGGATTCAAACCCAGGCCTGATCACAAGTCCAACACTCTAGTCACTCCATCCTTAGGATTGTTATATATGAAAGAAAGTGTAACTAAGCACATAGACACAAACTATAATGACCTTCCCTCAGTTAGTTTTTATATTTGTTGATGATTTACTACAAGAAGATGGAGAGCGAATGGGAAGGGTAAAGAGGACATTGGGCATGAGATATATGAGAATCCTATTCCCCCTGGCTGTTATCTTGGCCCTCTTTACAATCTCAGTGTCATTTTCTAAATCTCTGGAATGCTAACCAAATGGTGTACTTCCAAATTGAGTGAAAAGTTGAGTAGGCTATGGAAAGAAGGTGAAATTGCCAATCAGTGTCAGATAAGGAACTGTAACAGTCCAGCCCAAGTAAAGCTAGGGGGTTTGGGTGCCGCACATCCAGGATTTTCTCTGTGTTCACTGAGTTTACAACTGACCTCCCTCTGTCCTCAGTGGAACCAAGCAGAGCCCCAGCCCTGAGTACTGAGGAGCATTTGCTGTCACTTTAAGAACATATGGGAGCAATAATAATTATGAAGAAGTTTTTGGCTGATGGCTCCTTTAATAAATCCGAAAGGCCACAAGTTAGAGAAAAGATGAAGTCATTTGTCTTAATGAGACACATGGATGTTTCTTACTATTGGGCGCTTAGAAGCAATGTATTATAATGTTTCTGAAAGTTCACTCATCTCTTATGCTCTGAGGCAATTTTTCTTTCTCAGAGACATGAGTGTTCATGTCTGTGCAGATTCCCATCTTACTTTTTCCAAGTCATCGGCCAGGTCCTTGGGGAAAGCAGAACCAGGAAAGTCTACTCAGGTTCTTGGAGTCACCTCTTCTCTCTGATAGGAAGAGTTTGTTGCTGCCCTGACATCTGAACCAGCTACACTTTCCCACTGGCTGTGTGTGTATGTGAAAGACTAAACTGCTATCTGCTCCATAATGTCCAAAGCAGAATAACATTTATTGAACCATGAGATGCTTTCTATAGGGCCAGCTGGCATGAGGAAGTAAAGTGATCCAGTTGTCATAGCACCTGGGGACCAAATCCCATCAGTGATGTTTACTGCCTGTATGACCTAAGACGAGTCACTGGGTCTCCCTGGGCCTCAGTTTCATTTTCTGTAAATTATGAGGGTTGGACAAGATGCCTTTGGAGTTTCTTTCAGATCTGGTTCTCTGCTCTTTGTGTAACCTTGAACAGGTAATTTCACCTCCCAGGATCTCATATTCTTCTTCTGGAAAATGAAGGAATTCGTCTAAATCAATGGAATCAAACTCAGATAGAAATGAGGTCACTAAACCATACATAAGGATCCCTGTAGGTGCAAATTGCCTTCCAAAAGCACATATTTAATGCTTAACATGATTGTACTTGTATAACCCATCTCAGATTGCTTGCTGTCTTGGGAAGGGAGGAAGAGGAGAGAGAGAGGGAGAAAAATTTGGAACTCAAAATTTTGCAAAAATGAATGTTCAAAACTATCTTTACATATAATTGGAAAAATAAAATACTATTAATGCTATTGTAGTATTAAAATGCTGTATACAGGGGAAAATTTAGGTGATGAGAAAACAAAAGATGTCAAAACTCTTTAAATAAAAGCTTATTGAATGAACAAGTAAAAAAAGAAAAGCATACATTTACATTACCTATATTCTTGTTGTATTTTTATTTATTTTGTTAAATATTTCCCAACTAAATTTTAATCAGGTTCAGTTGCACTGCTAGTTTTGTGGGCCATCACATAGCCAGAGACCCATGTCCATACCTTTGGTCTAAATGATCCTTATAAGCCTTTCTCTCTCTAGATCTGAAATCCTTTAGAGTCTTGTAAATTAACTGCCACAAAGTAAAATAAATTGATGCATACCATAAAACTTTAACATTTTTAAGCTTTAAAAAGATTTTTAATATGCAATATGCTTGCCTATTACTGCAGTGAATTGTTTTCCATGATTTGGCATTGAGTTCAAAAGATCTTAACACACATTCTCTCATTCTCTTTAGTAAAATTACACCACAGTGATATGAAGGGTAACGTTGACCATCTGTTTTCTGAAGGATAGCCTTTAGATTTACCTTTTCCCCCATTTCACGTATTTGTCTCTTTTTATTCCAAACTGAACAAACACCAGGTAAAATAAGCATTTTCCTCTTCATTGTAGAATAAGAGATATTGTACATCAACCTGGGGACCTCTGTGATACCGTGCTCACTTTTCTTTCTAAATCTATAGTATATTCAACTTATAATTTTCAAAACTTTCCTCTTTGTCTGTGATTGCTTCCCCTTTCTTTAAATATGTGTGGTGGTGAGACCCTCTCCCTAGCCTTCTCTCTACTCTACCAAATAGAAAACAAAAAATACAAACACAGGATCCTTTCAACAAATAAGTTGTCAAGCAAAGGAAACAAAGTCTCCTATTAGCCACACCCAAAATAATGTACCAATTTCCCCCCTACTTCTGCTCACTTCTCCCTGCGTGAGTTAATAGGGGTCTAGATTTCAAGATTTCTCTGAAGCTGTCCTTTTTGTCATTTCTAATGGCAAAATAATAGCATTACATGTATCAAGCCATTCCTCAAAAGGAGGTGATCTCCTTAGTTTCCATTTTGGGGCTACTATAAAAATAGCTCCTATCATTTTGTTTTCCTTGGGGGTTCTTTTCTTCTTCCTTTGATCTCTTTGAGGTCTAGGCCTAATAGTATTATTTCTGGATCAAAGGGTAGGCATGGTTTTAGGGGCTTAGTTTCAGATTGTTTTCCAATATGGATGGACTGATTCACATCAGTATTATTTCATTGCCATCTGGTATAACTGATTGATGCTTCTGCCAACAATTCAGGATTCGCCATGGTTGGTATGCTTGGTGAGAGGTAGCAGGTCATGGTGGGCAGAGAATAACCCTGGAGCCAGAAAGAACTAGGTTCAAATCCTTTCTCTGACATCTGATACCTATGCAACCCTCCAAATCACTAAAGTGTTCTCTCTTAGGGCTCAAGGCAGCTTGTTAATGCATAACTTATAATGGGATTCTCATCTGCAATAGACAGGGAGTTTTCTCACCTGGAAATTGCTTATGCCAATAAAACCACAGGTCTAGTTCCCATCCCAGCATTTGGTGTGGTAGGTAAGACTATTGAGATTTTTTCCCACCTGCCTCCCCTCTTTCATAATTTGTTGACCCGATCCACTGCAAGAAAATGAAACCAGTATAATGCCACCATCTTATTAAAATTCATTCTTCAGCATGGTGCTATTTTTTTGGCCTAAGTGGCAATGAAGAATGCCTTATGGTCTTGGGTGAATATTCCTTTGATTTGAAAGTAATTTATTCATCTTTTCTTTGTATAGTGGGAGGCAAAAAAAAAGCATTAAGGAGACAGAGAAGACCCTATCAGGGAAAGTGTGAAACCACAAAGCATTGCTTTGTTGCATAAAAATCAGCTTTTATTATCTTCTGTTGGGAAAGTGTGAATTAGGATAAAATGTCTTGTGCCTCAAAAGATGCTAATAAAACTCTCTTAGAGAAATAATAGTCAGTGATGAAACTTATGACTCATATAAACATCAAATATAATAGCCATTAGTCTTTGTGTCACTTGCTTTGTGAATTAGCCTCACGATTTTTTTTCATTTCAGTTTATTCCAATTTTCTCTTATGGCCATTGCTATGGAGAAATGTATTAACTTGCATTGTGTGTGTTAGGGCCAAGGAAATGGTAGCCAATGAGAAGAGACAAAGGAGCATAAATGGGGTAAAATTAAGCACTGGACAATTCACTAGAAATAGCTTAGAAAGTTTTCTCCGTAGTGAGAACTCCTTGGCATATTTGTTAAGAGAAGCAACTGATTTGTCACCATTTCCCTTTTACAAAGAAACACTAGCTAGGATATTTGAAAAACCCCATAGGCACTACAGCATATAAACGATTATTCTCAATGGGCTAGAAAAGGTCAGAGGTTTGCCAACATGGCTTAATTTGAGGTTAGTTAAAGAAACAATTTCACCGTATCTAAGTGATGTCTCCACATCGACCTCCCAGAAGTACTTGATGGTAGCTAGGGATCATGTCATAAAGTTCTCTTGTTTTCACAAAAGCACCGATCCTAGTTTTGGTTATACAGTAGGTACTCAGTACTCTCTTGATTGATACAATGAACTGTCAATTTAGTTAAACAGGTTATTAATCTGTCAATTTAGTTAAACAGGTTATTAATCAAGGCAAAGAATCAGCTTGAATGACTCTCTTTCAATGAAGTGACCCATTGAATGAGTTCAAGTCATTTGGTCCAGGTGAACTATGTCAAGGGTTCTGAAAGAATGGGTAGATGTAATTGCTGAGTCACTGTTCATCACCTTTGAAAGATCAAGGAGCATTGGAAAGGTATTGCAATGCAAAAGAGAGACCAAGGTGAAGTTTTCAAATAAAAAAAAAACAAAACAGGCAGAGTAGAATTGTAAACTATAGGCCAACAGATCCTAACAAAATTCTACATCAGGGGCTCAGTGTCCTGGACCCCCTTGGCAATCTGGTGACGCCTACGGACCTCTCCTTGAATAAGGTTTTTAAATGCATAAATTAGCACACAAAGGATTGCAAAGGAAACCAATTATAGTGAAACACAAATAAAAAAAATAGGTTTATCCATGCTAGGTTAAGAACTCAAGTTCTAGGTCATAGTTTTAGAATTCAGTGAATATCTAGAAGAGAAAGCATTGATCACAAAAAGGCAGCATAGATTCTTCAAGAAGAGTTTATGCCTGACTAACCTAATTTCCTTTATTGACATAATTATGAGGCCTTTAAGGGGAAAGTGGCAAAGTAGTTTGTAAAAATCTCTCATGTCATTCTTGTTGGAAAGATGGGCAGATATGAACTAGATGATTGGACAAAGAGGTCTATTTGAAAATGCTTGAATGTCAGGATCCAAAGTGTAGTCATTATTGGGTTGATGTCAATTTAGAAGATCTCCACAGGCATCTATGCTTGGCCCTGTGTATTTAAAGTTGTTTTGTTTTTTTTTTTTTAATTAATGACTGGGATGAAGGCATAGATGGCCTGGTTGTCAGATTTGCAGATGTTATGAAGTGCATTTCAGATTAGGATCCCAAAAGATCATCATAGGCTAGAATCATGGTGCAAATCAAGGGTGGGGAACCTGCAGTTTTGAGGCCACATGTGGCCCACTGAGTCCTCAAGTGTGACCCTTTGACCAAATCCAAATTTCATAGAGCAAATCCCCTTAATAAAAGGTTTTGTTCTATAAAACTTGAAGTCAGTCAAAAGGTCACAACTGAGGACCTAGAAGGCCACATATGGCCTCAAGGTCACAGGTTCCCCACCCGTCATCTAAATAAAGAAGATGAAATTTAACAGTGTCCAAAGTAAAGTCTTACACTTGGGTTCAAAAATTAATTTCAAAAGCCCTGTATGGGGGGGGGAAACTGTCTATCTGAAAATGATCTAGAGGTTATGGTGGACTGTAAGTTCAAAATGTGTCAAAATCATGGTATTACAGCTCAAAAAACTACTAGGATCAGAAGCTGCATTAGGAAAGGTAGAGTATCTTGGACTGAAGAAGCAATAGGTCTATTAAACTCTGCCCTAGTTAGATCCTATCTAAAATATTATATTTAGTTCCAGGGGAAGGAGAACAATGAGGATGAGGAAGGACCCTCAAATTCATGCCATATGAGGATCAGTCAAAGAAACTATGAGTGTTTATCCTGGAGAAAAGCTTAACAGGGAACACGACAGCTGTCTTCAAGTATTTGAAGGGCAGTCCTGTGGAAGAGGGATTAGCCTTGTTTTGCTCTACTGCACAGTGTGGTGGAAGCATCAAAGATACTGACTTTGGCCCAACTGAAGTATGTACTTGCTCAGGACATAGTGGGTTTCCCTTTCCTGAATGTCAGCATTCGTCCTTCACTTTGGAAGAAGACCATGCCATCAGAGAAATGATGACATGATTTTCTTTTGACTTTGTTTTGAGTGAGAGAGGGCTGTGCAAGGCCACCAGCCTCACTTTCCTCTCCTGAGCCATCTGGATCCAGTGACCAGATATTCATCAGGATGACTGGAAAAGGTCCAGGATGCAATGGAAGACCTTGGCCTATTCAGGTACTCGCTTAGAGTGAGGTAACATCCATTCAGTGAATAGGCCTCTTTAAGAAGTAATCAGAGAATGGCCCCTTTAATGTACAAAAGAAAAAATGTAAATCAAGATGGGAGGAAAAGAATAATATTTACTACTGATAATCACTCAGAAGCCAGAAGAGTCCTGAAAAGAGCCATTAAGTGGAGTTTGGGCAGGGACCTATTGTTGTGCAATGTGTGGGTTTCAGAGTGCACTGAGTTTAAGGTTTGGAGAAAGATAAGAAGGAAAGACAGAAAGACAGAAAGGAAGAAAGGAAGGAAGAAAGGAAGGAAGGAAGGAAGGAAGGAAGGAAGGAAGGAAGGAAGGAAGGAAGGAAGAAAGGAAGGAAGGAAGGAAGGAAGGAAGGAAGGAAGAAAGGAAGGAAGGAAGGAAGGAAGGAAGAAAAAAGAAAGAAAATAGATAGATAGATAGATAGATAGATAGATAGATAGATAGATAGATAGATAGATAGATCTGGCCCATAAATCCCAAGTTAACTGGGCATCCTCTGGTCATCCAAATTTACCTTCCTTTGGAGAGGAGAAGGAAGCAGGGGGGACAGAAGAGAGCAGATGAGCTGAGTGTGGGTCCCCATTCAGAATATCTGGTCACTGGATCCAGATGGCTCAGGAGGAGAAAGTAAGGCCGGTGACCTTGCACATCCCTCCCTCACTCAAAACAAAGTCAAGTACAAGTCATGTCATCATTTCTCTGATGTCATGGTCCTCTTCGAAAAAGAAGGATGGATACAGACCTGTGAATAGTGACCTGTTACTTAGTAGCAACCCAGCAAGCTGGTTAACTCAGCTCCTCCACTCCCTTCTGCACCCTTCTTCCTTCTTCTCTCCAAAGGAAGGTAAATTTGGATAGCCAGAGGATGCCCACTTAAGTTCGGATTTACGGACCAGATTCCTTCCTCCCTCCCTCCCTTTCTTCCTTCCTTCCGTCCTTCCTTCTCTTTCCCAAAACCTTAAACCCGCTGCACTCTGAAGCCCATACATTGCACAACAATAAGTCCCTGCCTAGACTCCACTTAACGACTCTTTTCAGGACCCCTGGCTTTACAGTGATTACCAATAGTTACTGTAACTCTTTCCTCACAGCTTGATTTTTTTTTCTTTTGTTCATTAAAGGGGCCATTCCCTGATTACTTTTTAAAGAGGCCTATTCACTGAATGGGTATTACCTCACTTTAAGTGAGTACCTGAATAGGCCAAGATTGCATCCTGGGCCTTTTCCAGTCATCCTGATGAATAATATCTGGTCACTGGATCCAGATGGCTCAGGAGGATAAAGTGAGGCTGGTGACCTTGCACAGCCCTCCTTCACTCAAAACGAAGTCAAGTGTAGGTCCTGTCATCATTTCTCAGATGGCATGGTCTTCTTCAACAACAAAGGATGAACACAGACCTGTGAGTAGACCATGCTGCCCTTCCCTGATTAAGCAAAGGCTGAATTCACTTTTATTGAGTACAGTGTGTGTGTGGGGGTGCTATTTAGTTATGGGTTGGGTGCTAGTTGGTTTCTTCCAACTGTGAGATTCCATGAGATGACCAGAGAAACTAGTTGTTTTGGAGGTAGTGTGGACACAACCCGAGGTCAATAGGTCAATAGGATTTCCTAGTAGTGCCTTGGATGTGGCAGAGATGCTACTCTGGTATATTTTTTCTCCAGTTTCACTCATCCTGCCCTTATACCACTGCATGTCCCCTATTAAGGATGATCAAGCAAAGATTGCCTATTCTCCACATAAGAAGTCTGCCATAATCACTAGTACAATTATATTTATGAGAACTTAATTTCCTTGACTCTTGCCTTTTGAAATCTGTATTCATCTAGTCACTTATGTTGCCAAAGAGACCTTCCTGGTTTCTCCAACAAAATTCAATAATAAATACCATGGTTAGTATATCAAGAAGAGTAATCTCTCTACACTGTAATCTCTTTATCTGTTCTCCATGTCCAACCTTCTCTCATAACCCCCTGGATTGTCTTGACATTATATATAGATATCTATATTTAGATATTTCTGTGTACCTAGAAATGTCCGTATCTATATGGATCTGTATCTACCTCGGTAGATCTCCGTTCCTTTCTGTATAGACATAGACATAGACATAGAACTGGTCTAGTGCGTTCACAATCAGTCTGGCTAGCCTGTTTGACTTCTCACTAGCTAATCTAACTCAGTGCATCTTACCTATTCCCAAAAGAGTATCAATGCCATAAAAAAGATCCTTCAAGAAATCAACATGACACCCTCATAAATAAGTGGTTGTGTACATTGTTTCATTGCAAAAACAAAAATTCTACCCCCAAAACAGAGGACCTGGAGAAGAGGTGACATAAAGCCAACGTGAAAGCTTCTTTAGAGCATCTGAAGGAAAGTCTTTGTTTCCACAGTAGATTATAGCCTCCATGAGGACCAAGACTAAGTTATTCTGTCTTTGCATTTTGTGTCTAGCACTATTGATTGAATTGAATGAAAAGGCTCTCACGCTGAATAGGGACTAGATTTGTTTTGCTTGAGTGAGTTCCCAGTTCTACTGGGAACAATGATGGGGAGGTTGCAAAGAAGCAGATTTAAGCTTGATGTCATGAACATATTGCTAATAAGCAAGGCTATCAGGAAATGGAATGTACTGCTTCAGCAGGAAATGAGTTCGTTCCCTTTTCTCTCCCCCTCCCCATATCTCATTAGAGGTATTCAAATAAAGGTTGGGTGACCATCTGGGAGTTCCTGTTATTGTTGCTAAAAGTTTAAGGGTGAAATAGAAGACTCCTAAGGCCCCTCCTGATTTGGAGATTTTGTAAACATGGGACCAAGTCTATCCCCAATTCTTGTTCTGTTTCAGAAGTTAAATGTCTCTTTTCCTAAAGAATAGAAAAAAAATCTGAGAGGAAATAATATTTTCTTTTAAGAAAGTGTTTCAACATAGAAAAGACAAAATAAAAAAGATCCCTGATTTCATTCCTGTGGCTGATCCTTCCATGTATACAAATACCATCCTACCCTATGTCCTAGTAGACCATCTTCATGTGCTGCTATAGCCGAAATAATTCGTACACTTATGGCCAGTTCCCTGATGAGAAACTTCTTGGCTCCCAACTTGGCTGGGTCTTGAAAAGTGCACATAATCAACTGCTCTTCTACATTCAAAGCCTTCCCAACTTCATAGGATCTCCCACAGTTTTTGCTCCCCTGGCAGAACTCCCTTCAAAGCTATGACATCACTGGAGTCCTTTAGTAGCAGTCCAGCACCCTAGAAAATTTTAAAGGCCTTCTCAGTTTTACAAAGGAACTTAAAGGAAGCAGCCAAAGCGTGATGCATACTCAACACCAAAGGCCAGAGATAGGCTTCATATGAAAAATGCTTTCCCCAACCCCAGTTGACCCAATTTTCCTGGACTGGTGTGGAATAGTATAAGGAATTATTTTCACTTCCTTCAGTCATGTAATATAGCTATTGTTTCAACCTCAAATAAATGCAGGCAGTGAGTTTGGTCATGACACAAGGGACGAGACAAACTGGGAAATTTGAAAGATGCTGTGATGAGAAATAAAGAGTAATTTAGGTGGAAAATATGACCTATTGGAGTATGGGAAATGGGGAGTACTTTCCATTTAAGAAAACTATTTTTCTCATATTGTAGGAAGAAAAATTGAGCTGATGCACAAAGTCAAAGTCTATGAGTGAGAATTCCTGGTATAATTTTAGGTCTAAGACTTACTCTTGATCTCATCTTCATGTAGAGCATTGAATGAAACTCTTTCCCTACTGGTGATTAATTCTTCTACTGTATATGCCAGGATTCCGGAATTCACATCTTGGAGATGATAGGGGCATTTTTCATAAGAATAATACGTTATATACAAAAGCACAAACACCCTTCTTGTTTCTTTCATGAGATTTGGGAGATGACACTTTTAACTAGAGAAACATGTTCATGAATGAATATTTAAAGTGATTATAAATTTAAGTACACTAAATGAAGGTGTCTTGCCAATTGGCAGCTAATGTGGGTAACAGGGATGAATATCAAGGCTTATCTTCATTTACTTTGCAAATGAATAAGCCAGCTTTTTCAGAGACTGAAACAGTGGGTTTCAGTATCCAGTGTGGGGAAGAGAACATGTAGCCCTCTAGGTCGTTGGGTGCAGCCTTTTAACTGAACCCAAGTTTTACAGAACAAATCCTTTTGTTAAGGGGATTTGTTCTGTGAAGTTTGGATTCAGCCCAAGGGCCACACTTGAGGACCTAGAGGGACACACATGGCCTCGAGGCCACAGGTCCCCCACCCCTGCGGTAGGTGATGGCTTGTCTACAACTTTGAGTGACCATTAATAAATGAAAATGTTTGAATTTCTTAAATATGTTTACATTTCCAAGAGTCTTGCACCTTATACCAAGGAACTAAGCTTATTTACATTTTGAAAGAGTTGTAATCAAGGAATAAAGTATGGCTAACATACAGCCCTTGAAAATGAAGTACCTAAGTGTTCTTTTCTGAAGAGAAAAACATGTGGGAATTGGATGGATTTGGTGGGAGAAGCAGGTAGGTGCTAGTTCCCCCACTGTAACCCTGGTCATGAAAATGTGACTTCAGCTCGTGTTAGTAGAAGTCATTTTCGTACTTTACTTCAAACCTAGCTCATGTCTGCTTTGAGCACAGTGTCAGAATGCAAAGGTAAGCCCAAAAGCATTGAGCTATTTCCAAAGGGCCACCAGATGCCACATTTTGTACACTGTAACAGCTATTACTTCAATCACTGAAAACCATTTATCCCTTTGGGACAGTAAATGATGGAAGCAACTCTATCATTACAGCTAGACTGAAACTGCTCCTTCCTCTGATCCGAAGAAGGTACCTTGTGTTACCTCAGCTTACATTGCTACTAATTAAAAAAGGAGACTTTGTCTAAGAAGCCAGATCATTTGGAAAGCTTACTGCTTCCTGTGGATTGCAGCAATTAGCAGGAATGTTGCTATCAGCAAATGGTCTCCATCATTATTTCCCATGTGTGCATCTCACAGCCTTATCAATTCTTCCGCTGATAAATCAAAACAAATTCTCTCCATTTCCCAATTGAAGCTGAAATGAAAAATCCCCCACTGATACCATTGTGAGCTATTTTATTCCTCTTGAATAGCTAACACTGTTTTGTATTTCCTGTGGAAAGAAAGAATTGCCTGTAGCTTTTTAATGAAATGATATGAATGGAATCAATGATACTCTTGCCTGATAGGCTAGCAGAAGAGCCTGGGGCTGGTTCCATGTGTTCAAGTCAGCTTGGGAGAGACTAAAGTCATCTAGGGCTCCCAAATCACCAAGATCAGCCTATTTCCTTTGGGCCATCAGTCTTCTCTCTGTTTCCCTTACTGCCTCCAATTCCTGATCATTTTTTGGTTGTTTTAGTCATGAAAAATTTCCATGTTGTGTTCCCATGGACACCAAAGTAGGAAATGCTTGTTTTCTGCCTGAACTTTTCCATTTAATAGCTGCCTCTCTCTGCTGCCCAAAGGAGATATAGTTGTCTAGCTTTACTTATTAGGAAATTGGAGCAGTGTTTGGAAAGCAGACACAACAAGGTGAGTGGGAGGAATTGGATCTAGCCATCTCATTCCCATTAGCCCACTCTTCAAAATCAGGGAAGCTCTCACTGACTTTCTCCCTTGGACCACAGAGGGACATGAGTCAAAGACATCAACCCACATTGTTTAGACTTTGACTCCCTTTGGTGGAGGTTTTACAGGTAAGTACAACCAAGTCTCATTTATCAAACATACTACAAAAATGAGAATAGTTGAAAATGGGAAACAACCTCCAGAAAATTATAATTGGGCTTTGAAAGTCAGTAGCAAACAGAGAATACTTGCAAACTTTGTACTCAAGGTCCAATTCAGTACAAACTCCATTCAGTTGACTTTTTAGTCCCTGCCTTGACCTCTCTACGGGGCAATGGAAGAGGCAATGGCATGGTTAAGGACCCACGGATCCTTCCAAGTTAGCTGTATGTTAGTCACATGGCTATTCTAAGTAAGCATATAGTCCCATTTCTATCCATCATCTAGGAGCATGTTAGCTCAATTTGGAAATGAGGTTACCAAAGACAGAAAGATACTTTTTCATGTTCTCAGTTTCATGTACTGGCAGCATGCAGAAAAGGAGAGCTGAAATGTTTGGCTTATGTAGAAAGTAGGTAATTTACCTATGTCAACAGTCTGATCACTACTCAAGACAAAAATTCACTTGAAGTGCCTTGGAAGAATTTATTTCTAATACTTTGAGGAAGTGCCTTGCAGAAACCAGGAAACTGAAGAATTCCAGGCTTCACCACAACAAAGTGGCTCATTGAGGACATTGTTCATTTGGCCCTTCTGTCCTCAAAAAGCAATCCAAGTTCCTCTGTCAAATGGAAAGGAAAACAGTGAAAAGAAGTCCCTGGACCAAAGAATGTCAATATACAAGCAATGTCTTCCAGGAAAAGAAAAACCTAATTGACACTCAGCCAACCCACTCTATACTGACTCAATAAATAGTAATGATGTAAATTAAAGAAGCATAAGCATAAGTGATATCCTATTAAAATTTCTCTCGTGATCTCCTAATTTAGTTTGCTATCATTTCTACCCTAATAAGGATAATTGAATGACCCACTGCCTCCTCTGGACAAACTTGATATAAATCTGTGCTTATTTGTAGAAACACTGCTGTGGAGTCACATACCAGTAGATTATTAAAGCTCAGAGATTGCTATTTTTGTGAGTAATATGGTTGGCTAAGCAGCTTTTGTTCATTGCATAAGAAAGCTGACAAACTGACAGTGAAATAGAAGGTGACAGAAGCCATCCAGTTATAAATACCAAATCTATGGGCTGCATCAAATTTACAGCAGGAGACTATAATCCTTCACCCTCAGCATCGAAAACCTCCAAGATAAAACAACAGTGAAATAATAGTTAAAGGCACTTTTCAAGAGCTCCCTTGCAAGATCCTTAAATGGAAATGGCACCATATATGAACTCCAGGATGTTAAAACCCATTCTTCCTTTTTCCTTCTATTGTCTTTTCCCAGAGTCTTAGTGGTAAGTGTCCCTAGCAAGTCTATACTTTTGACAACTAGTCCTTAAAAACAGAGCTGGAATCAGGACTCTGAATTTCAGAACCATTCTTCCCCATCTTACACGTTTTACTTAGTTTCATCCAGGGTGAGGTATGTCTGTGAAAATGTATTTTAAATTAGCCACGTATCTCTTGCTGAAGTTAGTGTTTTAGATTCTTATGTAAAGGCTGATTACCTGAAATCCAATAGGCAGATTTGAATGCCATGGCTGTTTTTACCAAGTAGTAGAGGGTTTGGGGGCAGTGGAGATCAGAGAAGTTGTTTGGAATTTCAGCTTGCCTGTGCTGCCTCCCGCTAAATCTCTGTGGGAGACTGTGAAACCTTGTCAACAGGACTAAGCAGAGTAAGTGTGCTCATTGAGGCATTAAGGGTGCTGTCCAGCACATGCCACTTTATCAGCCAAGAAGAACACTGATGGTGAGAAAATCTTCATCAGATTAAGAAGGACAGAGCAAGAAGGAAAAGACCTGATGAAATCTGAGTGGGTTTCATTTCTCTTCCCCTTCCCTCTCTGCAGGGTATTTCCTCCTTGAATGATGTCTATGCCTACCCCATAGCCCTAATAAGATAGAGAAGCATAGTAGTTTGGATAAAATTCAAAGGAGCAATAAAAACTCATTAGCTGGAGAAATATCTCCCCCAAACATGGTATAATAATTAACTGCCAGCAACATAAATTTGGGCCTGCTATGCCAACCATCTTTGCTGTTTTCCAAGAATGATTGAATGCAAAAGAAAAAAGATCAATTCTAAGGAGGCAGTGTGGTATATTAAAGAGATTCTGTACTTATTCTGGAGTTAGGGCGACTGAATTCAAATTCTACTTCTAATTCTTACTGCTTATGTGATTCTGATGACTTACTACTACTTCCCTGGGCAGGACATGTAACCTCTGTGGATGTCACTTTTCTCCTTTATAAAATAAGGAGTTTGGGGGGAAGAGCCAAGATAGAAGAATAGAAGGACAGACCTATAGAAGCTCTCCCCCCATAACCCATAAAGTACATGTAAAAATGGCTCTAAACAAATTCTAGAGCAGGAGAAGCCACAAAATGAAGGAGTAAAACAGATTTCCAGTTGAAGACAGCCTGGAAAGCTGACAGGAAAGGTCTATTGCACCTGGCTCAGAGTGGAGCTCAGCCCAGTGTGGGGCAGGAGGCAGAGACAGGACTGGAACAGGCTTCAGGGTGCAGAACAATGGGTAGCAGCTGTGGTTCCCAGATTTCTCAACCGACAAATGCCAAATACAGCTTCAGAGGTCAAAAGGAAAACTCTTTCACCTAGGTGAAAGAGGAACATGGTCTGGACCCAGACTTGGCCCCTAGGCAGTGGTAGCCACTGCAGCAGCAACATCCGCTTTTGGAGTCCTCTGCCTAAAGTCCCTGAGGGAATCAAGCAGCTGATCTGGGTCTCAGTACTGAGTGGAAGTCTTGGGGTGAGGAGGAGTGATGGCATGGTGGAGCTGGTGGTAGCAGTGGAGAGGGAACCCTACTTCAGTTCCAGGGCAGAAAAGAGTGTTTGTGGCTGCTTACAGACCAGCTCACAGGCCAGGAGAGGAGTAAATGCCTCTCCATTGATTCCGCCACCTTGGAGGAACTGAGAACTTACACATCTCTAGAGATATCTCAGAGAACAGCTGCATAAAACCTCTGAAGACTAGGGTAATATACACTCCACTTTTTGACAAAGGACTCAAAATTCAAGTAACTGGCAGGAAAAATTCTCAAAAAAGAGGAAAAAATAAGACTATATAAAGTTGCTTCCTTGATGAAAAGGTACTTTCTTCCATCCTTTCAGATGAGGAAGAACAAAGCATATCATCAGAGGAAGACATAAAAGTCAAGGCTTCTACATCCCAAACTTCCAAAACATACGCAATTGTCTCAGGCTACAGAAAAGCTCAAAAATAATTTTGAAAATCAAGTAAGAGAGGTGGAGGAAAAATTGGGAAGAAAAATTAGAATGATGCAAGAAAATAATGAAAAACAGGTCAATAGCTTTCTAAAGAAGACCAAAAATTGCTGAAGAAAATAACACCTTTAAAAAATAGACTAACTCAAATGGCAAAAGAGGTTCAAAAAATCAATGAAGAGAAGAATGCTTTAAAAAGCAGAATGGGCCAAATGGAAAAGAAGGTTCAAAAACTCACTGAAGAAAAATAGTTCTTTAAAAATTAGAATGTAGCAGATAGAAGCAAATGACTTTATGAGAAACCAAGAAAGTGGAAAATAAAACCAAAAGAATGAAAAAATAGAAGACAATGTGAAATATCTCATTTGAAAAGCAACTGACCTAGAAAATAGGTCCAGGAGAGATAATTTAAAAATTATTGGTCTACCTGAAAACCATGATCAAAAAAAGAGCCCAGACATCATCTTCCAAGAAATTATGAAGGAAAACTGCCCTGATATTCTAGAACTAGATGGTAAAATAGAAATAGAAAGAATTCACCAATCACCTCCTGAAATAGATCCCAAAAGGAAAA
The DNA here is from genome assembly GCA_023548195.1 of Bettongia penicillata ogilbyi. Classification (NCBI taxonomy): domain Eukaryota; kingdom Metazoa; phylum Chordata; class Mammalia; order Diprotodontia; family Potoroidae; genus Bettongia; species Bettongia penicillata. The sequence goes on along the minus strand of JAJHZJ010000104.1, from coordinate 5,082,819 downwards.
TATTGTATCCTAGGAACATTGTAGTCAAATTCCAGAGTTTCCAAGTCAAGGAGAAAATATTACAAGTAGCCAGAAAGATACAATTCAAGTATTGTGAAAATACAATCAGAATAACACAGGAATTAGCAGCTTCTATACTAAGGGATCAAAGGGCTTAGAATATGATATTCCAGAGGTCAAAGGAGATAGGATTAAAACCAAGAATCACCTACCCAGCAAAACTGAGTATAATATTTCTGGGCAAAAATTGAATTTCAATGAAATAGAGGACTTCTAAGCATTTTTGTTGAAAAGACCACAACTGAATAGAAAATTTGACTTTTAAATACAAGAATCAAGAGAAATATGAAAAGGTAAACAGGAAACAGAGGCCTTAAGGCACTCATTAAAGTTGAGATGTTTACATGTCTACATGGAAAGATGTTGTTTGTAACTCATGAGACCTTTTTCAGTATTAGGGTAGTTACAGGCAATATACATACATACATACATATATACATATATATGTGTGTCTATGGGTATGTATATATGCATATATTATACTAGTGTAGGTATGTATATGTACATGGGTTTATGTATATATATATATATATATATATATATATATATGTATATGTATATATATATGTAGACAGAGGGTACATGGTGAGTTGAATGTGAAGGGAGAATACCTAAAAAAATAAAATTTATTCTTGAGTGGAATGTACTAGGAGTAAGAGAATAGGAGAGGTAGAATGTAGCAAATCATCTCATAAAAAAAGGGAAGAGATTTTACAATGGCGGAGAAGAAGGGGGAGATGAAGGAAATAAATGAACCTTACTCTCAAGGAATTTGGTTTGAAGAGGGAAAAATGCTCCTGAATTGAATATGGAAATCTATTTTACCCTGTAGGAAGGCAAAGGGGAAGGGAATAGTAGAGGGAAGATAATAGAAGGGACAACAAATTGGAGAAAGGGATAATCAGAAGCAAACACTATTGTGGGAGGTCAGGTCAAGGGAGAGAATGGAATAAATGGAGGACAGGATAGGATAGAGGGAAATGTGGTTAGTCTTTTACAACATAACTATTATGGAAATGATTTGCATTGTTATACATGTATGACCTATATTGAATTGTTTGTTTTCTCAATAAGGCAGGGGGAGGAGGGAGGGAGAGAATATGGAACTCAAAGCTTTAATAATGAATGTTAAAAATTGCTTTAGCATGCAACTGGAAATTAAGATATTCAGCCAATGGAGTATAGAAATCTATTTTGCCCTACAGGAAAATAGAGGGGAAGGGGGATGGAAGAAGGGTGGAAAATAGAAGGGAGGACAGACTGAAGGAAGGGGTGGATGGGGTGCATGCTGTCCTGCTGTCCTGGGGTAGGGGGTGAGGAGAGATGGGGAGAAAATTTTGAATTCAAATTCTTGTAGAAGTGAATATTGAAACTGAAAATAAATAAATTTTATAAAAAAATTTTCAAAAATAAAATAAAAAGTGGGTTGGGATAGATTGCCTCTGAGATCCCTCTGTAGTTCTGGCTCTATGATCCTATGATGGTATATGAGGCCTTTGGCTAATCAGTTGATTTCCATCAGCCTCAGTTACTTCCATAATGAAGTTAGGGGGATGGACTAGATGGGCTCTGAGGTCCCTTCCAACTCCTGATTTATGATCCCAATGTTCTTGTTGGCTACACAGGTTTAGTGCATTCTTATGCCATAGCAGGTATTGCTTTTTTCTTAAGTAGAGACCACTGGGGATTTGCAATTATTCCAATCAGGTATCTACATTTGCCAGGACTTCTCCTTTTCAATCCCTCAAATACTAATAGGAAATTGGTATTAAGGCCCTAAGCTTCCTCAATCAATTTTGCCTTATTTCTCAATCACCTCCAAGGTTCACAAATGGGAACCCTCACCCAATACTTTTTCTGGGAGTAAAAGTCTAAGATCCAACTCTCAAATTGCATGGGGGTTTTTTGTACAACTGGAGTACACCATTACTCAAGGTGCTGCTCATTGTTTGGCTACCCAAACACATTCAAACTGATTGACTGTTCAGTCTCTACTTCTGTATATTCTCTGTCTTCTCCACACTCACTAGAAATAACAAGGAAGGGAATTATCGGAAAATGGCAGAGTAAGGCAGGAGATTACCTGGCTGTCCTAAATTTCCCCCCAAATAACATAAAATAATGACTCAAAGTGAATTTTAGAGCAGCAGAAATGATGAAAAGTTGAGTTAAAGCAGTCATCTTACCTAAGAAAACTTGGAGGGGGGATGTTAGGAAAGTTCTACACTCTGGGGCAGTGGTCTGGCCTGACTGAAGTGCAAAAATCTCAGGGTAGATCCTGCAGAGTCAACACAAAAGGCAAGCCTAAGGGCTGTTGTGTGGGCAGAAGCCTCAGCTTCAGGTACAGTCACCCCTCAGATGGTGTGCATTTGGGTGACTGATCAGGGGAAGATTGTGGGGACCCTCTGCTGGTTCTGGATAATGGGGGACCAGTTACACTGACCAGACAGGGTCCCAGGCTGTGGCTACAGGCAGGAATAATGAGCACATGCCATGAGGGTAGGGACTGAGGGCCTGTGGCCCTGATGACTGTGGTCACTTGCAGGAGAGCAGAGTCCCTGGTTTCCATTCTGGGACAGAGGGGTGAGCTGATGCTTGTGGCCTCATGAAGGGCAACAGGGAACAAAAGTGTTTGCTGTAGCAGCAGTGATAGGGGCTCTGGTCATAACTCAGGGGCAGAGAAGAGTATCTTAGGTTACTTGTAGACCAAGGAGTGAGCTGGAGGAGCAATGATTAGAGAATTGGAATGGATTTCATTATAGAACTGGTCTTGGATTATACAACACTGAAAGAACAAAGAGATCATAGGCTCCCAGTTAGAGCTCAGAAAACAACAGAACAAAATTACTTAAGCCTGAGACATTATCCCCTACAAAGGGAGCAGAGTCTGACCCTAACCTAAAATTGACAGCCAAGAAATAGGCCATTAAACAGAAAATGAATAAGCAAAAGAGAAAGGACTACCATGACAGAAAACCCCTATGGTGATAGAGAACATTAGGGTTCAAACTCAGAAGAAGACAAAACAGCTTCTTTTAGAGCTTCAGAGAAAAATGTAAAATGATCATAAGCTTAAAGAGTTTTTGAAAATGCTTGAAAAGTACTTTAAAAATAAAATAGGAGAAGTTGAGGGAAAATGGGAAAAGAAATGAGTAATACAAGAAAAGCAAGAAAAATATGGAAAGAAAATAAACCAATTAGAAAAAGAGATGCAAAAACTTACTGAAGACAATAACTCCTTAAAAATTAGAATTGGGCAAGGGGAACCAAATGGTTCATACAACATCAAGAAATAATGAAACAAAATCAAAATAACGAAAAAATAGAAAAGAATGTGAAATTCTTTAGAATTAGAAAAACAAGTGGCATGGAGAACAGATCAAGAAGAGATAATATGTTAATTATTGGATTACCTGAAAGTTTTGACCAAAAAAAGAAAACTCTAGACACCATACTTCAAGAAATTATTAAGTTAAATTGTCTTAAAATGATAGAACTAGAGGGTAAGCTAGAAATGGAAAAAAAAATTCACTGATCACCTGAAAGATCCTAAAATGAAAACTCACAGGAACATTATTCATATGTTTCAAAGTTCCTAGGTCAAAGTGAAAATATTTGAAACAACTAGAGAGAAACATTTCAAATGTTGTGGAGCTAAAGTTACAATAACGTAAGATTTAGCAGCTTCTACATTAAAGGACCTTTATGCATTCTTGAGGAAAAGACCAGAACTGAACAGAAAACTTGGGCTATAAGAATTGGGAGAAACATAAAAAGGTAAACATGAAATACTGATTATAAGGGTTAGCTTTATTTCTTATGTGGGAAAATGGTATTTGTATCTTTACAAAATGTTATTTATAGGATAGTTCAAAAGTATATACATAGATAGAAGGCTATGGGTTAAGTTGATTATGATGAAATGATTCTAAAAATAAAATTGAGTAGGTAAAGGTAAAATGTAGCAAATCATCTCATGCAAAAGAGGCATGAGTGGAAGAACTGTTATAGTGTAAGGGACATAGGGTAGAGCACAGGTAGTGCTGGAACCTTATTCTCATTGGAACTGGGTTACAATGAAAATAACATACATTTAGTAGGACATACAAGTCTTTAACTTAGCAGAGAAATAAGAAGGCAAGGGGATAGGATAAGGGAGGGACTTTTAGAAGGGTACACAGATTAGGGAGGCACTGCTCAGAAGTAAATTATTTTTCTGAGGAGGGATAAGGTAAAAAGAGAGAAAGATAAGCAGTGGGGAAAAATAGGATAGAAGGAAATACAAAAATGTTAATTATAATTTTGAATGTGAATGGGATTGGCTCACCCAAGGAACAGATAGTGGAACAGATCATAAACCAAAACCCAATAACATCTTATTTACAAGGAAAACATTTAAATATGAGAGAAACACTTGAGTAAAAATAAAGGGCTGGAGTAGAATTTATTATGCTTCAGGTGATGTAAAGATAGTAGATAATCGCAATCATGATCTCAGACAGTTAAAATTAAAATGGATTTAATTAAAGAGGCTAAGCAGAGAAGCTACATTATATTAAAAGTTACCATAGATAGTAAAGCAATATCAATACTGAACACATATGAACCAAATGCTATAAGATTCAAATTTTTAAAGGGAAAGGTAAATGACTTAGAGGTGGAAATAGCAAAACTCTAATAGTGGCGGAGATTTCAAACTTCCCCTCTCAAAATTAGACAAATCTAACCAGAAAATAAATGAGAAAGAAGTCAAGGAGATTAGCAGAATCTTAGATAAACTATATATGATAGACATCTGGAAAGAACTGAATGAGAATAGAAAGAAATACATGTTTTCCTCAGTGGTATGTGGATTCTTTATAAAAATTGACCATATATTAGGTTATAAAAATCTTATGAAAATATCTAGGATCTGGCTTCGAACTTCATATATTTATGATCTTTGTTTTAGCTGATATAGAAATATAGAGTATATTGAATCCCTAGTTTGGAATTCATCCAGTCCCATATATTATGTATTTACCGTAGTAATGATAACATGAGTTAACATTTACCACTTCATAGGTCATTAGATGATAGATATAAAAATATTAAGGATTTTAGAGTGATGACATTGAGTCTAATCCCAACTCATTGGAGATGAGGAAATGGAGACTCAGGTTAAATGTCCCTCTCAAGGTCATACAGCTAGCATGTGTCTGGATGGGATTCAACCACAAGTCTTCTTGACTCTATTTCCAGGTACTTTACCCCAGCACTATATTCACAACCACACACTGCCTCTTAGCAAAGATCAGGGATGAAATATATATATATATATATATATATACACACACACATACATACACACACATATATATATGCATGCATACTCATACATGTAAACTTATATTGGTCTTCCATTGTATATTGATCCCAAATGAGTTATGTGAGGGAAAGTCCCTTTCTCTATCTGGATCAAAATTTTTCTTTCTGTAAAATGATAACCACTTAAGACCCTTTAGTGTTTATGATATAATTTTCAGCCTGAGTCTAACAATACTTCCCATGGAAAGGGAGATATGCCTCCTAGGATTGGGTCAATTTTGATTTGAGTGAAACAACCTAGAAATATTTGGATTTTTTCTTCTGTATTCCAAAGGGTGAGGTACAAGGCTTTTGCCAACCTACGTTAGTGGATGCAACCAAATGGTCTAAATGACAATATTGGATGGCATGTACACATGTATGTTTTGTGTGTTTGTATGTACATACACATACATACAAGTGAAGTATGTGTTATATAGCATATATAAATACATGCGTTTATTATATGTGTGACATATAAATATTTGTTGCATATACAGCACATGCATATATATTTATCACACAGAAACTCACACTTGCATTGGATCCAGAAGTCAAGCCTCATGAGTTGTAGTCCTCACACTTCCATTAGACTGACTGGATCATTTTGATAAACTTTGCTTCCAGTCCCACTCAAGCCCATTAATCAAGTCATTGATTGATGTTTGAAGTGGGGCAGGTGCTGCTATTACATATTCATTATTAATCAAATCATTATTTCAGCCCAGTGCATCTTGCAGATCTCCTGAATCACCTCAAGGTATCCAGAATGTGAAATTCATCTCTGGGGTATTCATCAGACCTGTTTTCTTGGAATGGTGTGAAATACAACTCTCCAAATGACAGTGAATCCCCTGAGACTTGCATCTCCACTGTTACTTCTCACCTAGCAAATGTTGACTTACCTGTCATATTTTTCTTATTTCTGAAACAGTTTGAGTACAAAAAGCATTGTTCAGTTCTCAAAAGTAAACAAAATGGGTGGGAATGGACAGATAAGGTCATATCTCTATGTATTTACATTGTCTAGTCTGAAGACTTCTGATGTAGAAAGTGACCATATCAAGTTTTGGAAAGCCTGGATTGATTTTAGAGTGAAGTGATGAAATTCTAGATGTTGGAGATGTTGGAGAGAAACTCAAAGAGCCATTGCTAGTGATATGGTGAAAAGGGAGCTGGAATCGGCATCAGAGGACAAGATCAAATCCCTGGCTCTCTCTCTTTCTAGTTGTGTGACTTTGGCAACTTACTTCCCTTCTCTAGGCCTCAGTTTCCTTCTCTGTAACATGACAGGGTTGGGTATTTATAACTTCCTGAGTTCCTTTCAGAACTCAATCTATTGTGTAGTCAAATTCTTCACTTTAAAGAGGAAACTGATACATCCTCCATGAAGCCATCCCTGACTCATAGGATTATTAGTGCTTTCTCTATCCTCAGTTTATATTGAATTTATTTACCTTTGAACATGTTGTGTCCTGTACCACCTCTTCCTCCCCAGTTAAATATCAACTCCTTAAACATAAGAACTGTTTGTTTTATCTTTCTATCCTAGCACCTAAAGAGGCATTATGGAGTAGTTAATAGAGAGCTTGGTTTCAAAGTTAGAAAGACCTGGGTTCAGGTCCTGTCTCTAACACATATTAATTATGGAACCTTGGATAAGTCATTTACTTTCTTAGTGCCCTCCCAGCTCTGAACTTCTTTAACTCTTTTTGTGTTGTGGACCCTTTTAACAGAATGCTAAATCCTGTGATCCCCTTTTCAGAATAAGGGAATTGAAGGCAATACTAAATTGCAATTTGATGTTAGTGAAGATTAAGATGTGATTCTTTCCCATACTGCTACTACTACTACTGCTGCTGCTGCTGCTTTTACTAATACCACCACTGCTGCTACCAATGCTGTAGGCTACTGTTACCGGTTAGTCATCTAGTTAGCTAGCACTTACACAGTGCTTTAAAGTTTACAAACTGCTTCCTATGTGTTACCTCTCTTGATTTTCCCAATAACCCTACTATGTAGGTGATATGATGATCCAGATTTTACACATGAGGAAACTGAGGCTGAGGGAATTTAAGTGACCAGTCAGGGTAAAACAGTCAGTGTATGAGGCTGTGAATTCAGGTCTTCCTGACTCTATATCAAGGCTCTAAGTATTACAGCTGGACTTCTGGTGCCAAGATGGTGGAGTGTGGAAGGAACCCTCTGAAGCCCTCCCAAATTCCTCTCCAAACAATTAGAAAACTGCCTCAGAATTGTTCTAGGAGCAAGGAAGAAGCTTACCAGTTCTGAAGAAAAGGTCTGTCTCACTGGGGTGTGAGGGCAGTGAATTCCAAGTACAGCAGTAGCAGCTAGCCTCACAGCAGGGGACCTGTAGCTAAGCTCAAAGCCTGCAGCAATCTACCAGAAAGGTGCTGCCCTCCAGCAAACCAGCAGACCCCTAGGCAACTGAGCCTTACTGCAGGCCCATGCTTTGAGGCGGGCTACTTCTGTAGTTCTTGGATCTCACTCCCCTCTAACCCCAATGAGACAGAACTTTCTTGCTGGGCTGGCAAGTTGCCTCCCTACTCCTAGACCAATTCTGAAGTGGTTTTCTAGTTGTTTGGAGGGCAATTTGGGATGCTTCAGAGGTTTCCTTCCTCACTCTGGATCTTGACACTGGAAGTCTGCCTGTTTATATTTCTATATGACAAGATAATATTTGTAACTCTTAACTTTATTACTAAAAGACCAGTTAGGAGGAGTATATGTAGACAGGGAGCATGGATATAAGGTGATTTTGATGGGATGATATTCCCCACAAAAACAAAATAAAGGGGTGAGAAAGAAAATTGCACCAGAAGAAGGAGGGGAAACACTGAATGGGTTAAATTTTCCCACACAAAAGAGGCATGAAAAGCTATTATAATGGAGGTGGGGGTGGTGGACAAAGTTTGAACCTTACTCTCATCAAAATTGGCTCAAATAGGGAAGAATATACATGCTCAGTTGGTTATAGAAATCTATTTTACCCTATGAAGAAGTAAAAAGGAATGGGGATGATAGAAGGTAGAGAAGGGGTTGATAAAATGGAGGGTATATATTGAAGGAAGTGACCAGAAGTCAGACAGCTGTGAGGAGGAAAAGGTTGGGGAGGTAAAAGAGAGAGGGGGATAAACAAATAAAATATAGCATGAAAGGAAATACATAGTTACCATAACTACAAATATGAATGGGAAGAATTCACCCATGAGATGGAAAGAGATAGTATAATGGATTAAAAACCATAATGCTACAATATATTGTTTACAAGAAACACATTTGAAGCAGAGATACACACATGGTAAAGGTAAGGAGCTGGATCAGAATCAGTTATGCATCAGTTGAAGCAAAGAAATCAGGAGTAGCAATCATGATCTCAGACAAAGCAAAAACCAAAAATATATCTAATTTAAAGAGGCAAAGAAGGAAACTATAAATCTTACTTAAAGGTAACATAGACAATGAAGTCATATCAATGCTAAACATATAGGCACCAAATGGTATGACATCTAAATTTTTAAAGAAGCTGAATATTACTACTTGGAGACTTCAGCTTTCCCTTCTTAGAATTAGATAAGTCTAACCAAAAAATAAACAATAAAGAAGTTAAGGAGGTAAATAAAATTCTGGAAAAGTTAGATATGATAGCTCTTTGGAGAAAATTGAATGGGAATAGAAAGGAATATACTTTTTTCCTCAGCAGTACATGGCACCTACACAAAAATCGACCATGTCTTAGGTACTTAAAAACCTCCCAACCAAATGCAGAAAATCAGAAATGGCTAATACATCCTTTTCAGATCAAACTGCAATAAAAATTACATTCCATAATAGACAATAGAAAGAGAGATTAAAATTAATTGGAAATTCAATAATCTAATCCTAAAGTGGGTCAAAGAATGAATCATAGAAACAATCAATAATTTCATAAAAGAAAATGCCAACACTGAGACTATATGACAAAATTTATGGGATGCAGCCAGTTTGTACTTGGGGGGAAATTTATATCTCTAATTGATTGCATCAGTAAAATGGAGAAAAAGCAGGTCAATGAATTGGGCATGCAATTTTAAAAAAAAGGCTAGAAAAAGAACAAATTAAAAATCACCAATTAAACAGCAAATTGGAGATACTGAAAATCAAAGGAGAGAGTAATAAAATTGAAGTAAGAAATCATTGAACTAATAAAATTAGAAGCTGTTTTTATTTTTCCCCACAATTTATTATTTCTTTTCATTTTTCAACAATCACTTCCATAAGTTTCAAATATTTTCCCCCTCCCTTTCCCCTCCTTCCTCAAGATGGCATGCAACTTTATATAGGTTCTACACATAACATTCCTATTAAACAAGTTTTCTTTTTTTTCCTTTTTTTCTTCTAGATTTTTTGTTAATAATTATTTGTTTTCAGTTTTCAACAATCACATAAGTTTTAAATTTTTCTCCCCCTTCCCACGATGACATGCAATCTTATATGGCTTTTGCACATGCATTCTTATTAAACACATTTTACATTAGTAAGCTGCATAGAAAAATTAAAACGAATGGGAGAAACCATGAGAAAAATCAAACCAAAACAAAACAACAAAACAGAAAATAGTCTGCTTCATTCTGAGTTCCTACTCTATAGTCCTTTCTCTGGATGTAGATGGAATTTTGCATCAAAAGTCCTTTGAAGGCCTGTCAAAAACAGTCCTCACATACTGTGACTGTTACTATGTATAATGTTCTCCTGTTTATTTCACTCAGCATCAGTTCATATAAGTCTTTCCAGGTTTATCTGAAGTTTTCCTGGTCATCATTTATAGCACAATAGTATTCCTTTACATTTATATACCACAACTTGCTCAGCTATTCCCCAGTGGATGGGCGTTCTCTCGATTTCCAGTTCTTGGCCACAACAAAGAGAGCTGGTATAAATATTTTTGTACATGTGGCATATTTTCCCATTTTTATGATCTCTTTGGGATATAACCCTAAAAGCGATATTGCTGAGTCAAAGGGTATGCACATTTTTGCAGCCCTTTGGGCGTAGTTCCAAATTGCTCTCCAGAATGGTTGGATCAGCTCACAGCTCCACCAACACGAATTAGTGTTCCAACTCTCCCACATTTTCTCCAACATCTGTCATCTTCCTGTTTTGTCATGTTAGCCAATCTGATAGATATGATGTGGTACCTCAGAGTTGTTTTGATTTGCATCTCTCTAATCAATAGTATTTAGAGCATTTTTATATGACTATAGATAGCTTTAATTTCTTCCTCTGACAACTGCCCATTCATATACTTTGACTATTTATCATTTGAGTAATGGCTTATGTTCTTGTAAATTTGACTCAGTTCTCTACATATTTTAGAAGAGGCTTTTATCACAGACACTAGTTGTAAAAATTTCCAGTTTTATGCTTTCCTCCTAATCTTGGTTGCATTGGCTTTGTTTTTGGAAAAACTTTTCAATTTAATTAGAGTCATCTATTTTGCATTTCATAATGTTCCCTCTTGTTTGGTCATAAATTCCTCCATTATCTATAAATCTGACAAACTATTCCTTGCTCTCCTAGTTTGTTTATAGTATCAGCCTTTATACTTAGATTGTGTACCCATTTGGACTTTATTCTGGTATTGATGTCAGATGTTGGTCTATGCCCATTTTCCACCACACTGTTTTCCAGTTTTCCCAGCAGTTTTTGTCAAACAGTGAGATCTTATCCCAGGAGTTGAGGTCCTTGAGTTTATCAAATGGTAGGCTACAATAGTCATTGACTACTGTGTCTTGTATACCTAACCCATTCCACTGATCTACCCTTCTATTTCTTAGCCAGTACCAAATGGTTTTGATGATTGCTGCTTTATAATACAATTTAAAATCTGTTATGGCTAGGCCACATTCCCTAGCTTTTCTTTTCATTAATTCCCTTGATACCCTGAACATTTTGTTTTTCCAGATGAATTTTGATATTAGTTTTTTCTATCTCTATAAATTAATTTTTGGTAGTTTGATTGGTATGGCACTAAATAAGTAAATCAATTTAGGTATAATTGTCATTTTTATTATATTAGCTTGGGCTACCCACAAGCAACTGATGTTTTTCTAGTTATTTAGATCTAACTTTATTTGTGTAAAAAGTGTTTTGTAATAAGCTGGTTTCATTTAAAAAAACAATAAAATAGATAAATGATTGTCTAATTTGATTTTTTTTATAAAAATGAAAGAAGAAAACCAAATTACTAGTATCAAAAATGAAGGGTGAATGCACCACCTGTGAAGAGGAAATTAAGACAATGGTTAGAAGCTATTTTGCCCAATTATATACCAATAAATTTAACAATCTAAATGAAGTGAATGAAAAGCTATAGAAACATAAATTACCCAGATTAGCAGAAGAAGAAATAAAATACTTAAATAAACCAGTCTTAGAAAAAGAAATTGACCAAGTCATCAATGAACTTCCTAGTAAATAATTCCCAGGACCAAATGGGTTCACAAATGTATTCTGTCAAACACTTAAAGAACATTTAATCCCAATACTATATAAACTATTTAGAAAAACAGGTAAAGAAGGAATCCTACCAAATTTTTTATGAAATAAATATAGTTCTGATACCCAAACTAGGAAGAGGCAAAACAGAGAGAGAAAATATAGACCAATTTCCCTAATAAGTATTGATGCAAGAATTATAAATAAAATGCTATCAAAGAGATTACAGCAATATATCACAAGGATTATACATAATGACAAAGTAGTATTTATATCAGGAATGCAGGGCTGGTCCAATATTAGGAAAACAATTAACATAATTGACCATACCTATAACAAGACCATCAAAAATCATATGATTATTTCAGTAGACATATAAAAAGCCTTTGACAAAACATAACATCCATTCCTATTTAAAAATTAGAGAGCATAAGAATAAATAGAGTTTACCTTAAAATGATAAGCAATATTTATCTAAAACCATCAGGAAGCATTATCTACAATGGGAATAAGCTAGAAGCCTTCCCAATACAATCAAGGGTGAAGCAAGGATACCTATTATCACCTCTGTTATTTAATACCATACTAGAAATGCTAGCTATAACAATAAGAGAAGAAAAAGAAATTAAATGAATTAGAATAGGCAGTGAAGAAACAAAACTATCACTCTTTGCAGATGATATGATGTTATGCTTTGCAAATCCTAGAGGGTCATCTAAAGAACCACTTGAAATTATTAACAACTTTAGCAAGATACACAATAAACCCATATAAATCATCAGCATTTCTGTATTACCAACAAAGTCCAGAGATAGAAAGGGAAATTCTATTGAAAATAATTGTAGACAATGTAAAAAAAACTTGGGAGTCTACCTGCCAGGATAAACCCAGGAACTATATGAACACAACTCTAAAACACTTTTCACGTAAATAAAGTCAGATCTAAACAATTGGAAAAATATTAATTGATCATGGGTATTCCAAGGCAATATAGTGAAAATGACAATTCTACCTAAATTAATTTATTCAGTGCCATATCAATCAAACTATCAAAAAATTATTTTATAGAGGTAGAGAAAATAATAAAATTCATCTGAAAGAATAAAAGCTCAAGGATATCAAGGGAATCAATGAAAACAATGTGAAAGAAGGTGGTCTATCCATACCGGATCTCAAACTGTATTATTAAGCAGTAATTATCAAAAGAATCTGAAAGACTTTAAAATAAAACCCCAATCTGGTATTGGCTAAGAAATAGAGTTGTGGATCAGTGGAATAGATCAGGTACAAATTACATCATAGTCAATGACTATGGTAATCTAGTATATCCAAGCTTGTGGAACAAAACCTCATTATTTGACAAAAACTCTTGGGAAAACTATCAAACAGTTGGTATAAACATCTCATACTACATACGAAGATAAGGTCATGAGGGGTACATGATTTACACATAAAGGGTAATATCATAAACAAATTAAGAGAGCATGGAATAGTTTATCTATAAGATTTATAGATATGGGAAGAATTTAGGACCAAAGAAGATATAGAGAGCATTGCAAAATGTGAAATACATAATTTTGATTATATATAATTAAAAAGTTTTTGCACAAACAAAATCAATACAGTCAAAATTGTAAGGAAAACACAAAACTGGAGGGATGAAATTTAGAGCAAGTATCTCTGATAAAGGCTTAATTTCTCAAATATATAGAAAACTGAGTCAAATGTATAAAAATACAAATCATTCCCCAATTGATAAATGGTCAAGGGATATGAAAAGGCAATTTTGAGACAAAGAAGCCAAAGCTATCTATAGTCACATAAAAATGCTCTAAAAAATTACTATTGGTTAGAGAAATGCAAATTAAAACAACTCTGATATACCATCTCATACCTATCTGTAACGTCAATGTGATACCCACAGCAGCTACTATGAAAATCCATGTGTATTTCCAGGGTAAATTTGCAAAATATAAACTCTCTCTCTCAAAGATGAAACCAAAATATTTATTCAGATACCAGAAAGCCAATTCCATCTTGGTAACAATGAAGTTTGTACACATTACCAATAAAGGGAGCACTGCCATCCCTAAGCCTTCCCTCCATTAGGCTTCCCCCAAAACAAGCTCCTCTAGGCAAAATTCCACCCTCTCTCTCTCACTCATGCTACTTGCTCTGCCTCATCTCTTCCTAGCTCTCTCCCAGCTCTGCTTCACTCTCTCTCCCTGCTCTACCCTTCCTGTTCCACCCATCTGGCAAGCCCCTCCCACCTCCCACCGTGGGCTTCATGTGACTCAATCTGTGAGCTGAGTCAAAGCTCAAAGTAGGTTATATGGGCCTATTAAGGAGCAGGGAAGATCTTCAGATTCCCTTAACCATTACACTGCCAGAATAATTAATATGACAAAAAAGACAAATGTGAGATGTTGAAGGGGATATGGGAAAACTGGTACACTATTGCACTGCTGGTGGAATTGTGAGCTGATCCAGTCATTCTGGAGAGCAGTTTATAACTATGTCCAAAGGGCTATAAAGCTGTGCAAATTCTTTGATCGAGTGGTACCACTGCTAATCTATATCCCAAAGACATCCCCCCCTCAAATGAAAAGGACCTATTTGTACAAAACTTTCTGTAACAGCTCTTTTTGTGGTGTCAAAGAATTGGAAATTAAGGGGATGTCTATCAACTGGGAAATGACTAAACAAGCTCTGGTATATGATTGCAATGGAATATTATTGTTCTATAAGAAATGACAAGCAGGATGCTTTCAGAAAACCTGTAAAAATTTACATGAACTGATGCATAGTGAAGTGAACAGAACCAGGAGAGTGTTGTCTAGATACCGCAACAGTGTATGACAAAGAATTATGAATGACTTAGCTATTCACAGCAATACAATGATCCAAGAAAATCTCTAAGGACTAACGACAAAGGATGCTATCTGCCTCCAAGAGAAAGAACTGATATTGATTGAATACAGACTGAAGCATGTTATTTTTCACTTTCATATTTTTCTTTTATTTGAGTCTTCTTGTACAAAATGACTAATTTGGAAATATTTTGCATAATTTCACATTTAACCTATATTTGATTGCTTACCATCTTGGGCAGGGGGAAGGAGAGGGAGGGAGGCATAGAATTTGGAAGTCAAAACTTTGAATAAAAATGTTTTTAAAAATTAAAAAAAATAAATATTGCATCCATCCAGATGCCTCCAGTTCTGGACTTCTGAACTCTGTCAGGGGAC
Source organism: Bettongia penicillata ogilbyi (assembly GCA_023548195.1). NCBI lineage: Eukaryota > Metazoa > Chordata > Mammalia > Diprotodontia > Potoroidae > Bettongia > Bettongia penicillata. The sequence goes on along the minus strand of JAJHZJ010000104.1, from coordinate 5,067,667 downwards.
CATTTTGGGTCCAGGAACCCTATGTTAAGAACCCTTGTTTTAACTCTAATTTGAAGATAAGATGCTTACCTTGGTAGAGGGTATATCCTCACTCAAGTATTCCCCACCCCAATGAAATCATGAGTCCAGTCACTATCCCTTGGTATCACCTAGTAATACTTTACATATGGTATGTACTTAATAAATGATTGTTCAGTTGAGTTGAATTGAATTGGAGGTCCAAAGAAGGGGTAGGATTTGACCAAGGTCACGTAGGTTATTAATATCAAGTCTGTTGATCTTCTATCTGGTATTCTTTCACTGCGTTTTCTAAAGTTTGTTTTTGTTCTTGTTTAATCTGTCCTATTATTTCAAGGGTATAGAGAACCCCTAGTGAGGAAATTCCCTCTATCAGCACAAACAGGCACCTTTTCTCCAATTTATAGTCCAAGAGAATTACTTGAGAGGTTAAGTGACTTACCAAGGGTCACATAGCCAATATGTGTTTGAAGTAGGATTGGAACCCAGTTTTTTCCTGGCTCCAAGGTGGCTCTTCATCCCTCTGTTGGCTGCTTTGTTGTTCTCCAGAGTCCTCAGAATGATTGCCTGACCCTTGGGAAGATTGTATACCCACCTAAGATACCAACAGTTAGATACTCATTTCCCCAAGGTCAGACAGAGTGTGTAATTACATGTCTCCCTGCAGTTCAGTTCAATTGCAGAAGGATGTTAATGAGACCAAGGTCACAGGTGTGACTTTTCATTGCTGCAAATTGATTTCACCAGACCTGAAAATGAGTATTAATTTACTGGCCCAGAACTTAAAAGAAACTTATCACCTGCCTCACCTTTGTATTCAGCCATTCACCAACATTTACTCAACCCTTACTGTGGGCAGATTCCTATACTGGGGGCCATAGGAGAGATACAAATAAAATCATACTCCTCATGAGGATTCAAGTGGTTTTTATTTGTTTGGATCTTTGGATCCAAGTTTGGAAACTTGGAAATGAAGAAGGAATTGAAATGTACTTTTTGCCCAGTGTACAGCCAAGTTCTCTTGGTTTAGTGATAGCATCCTTTGTTAATAATGCTTTGTGGTTTTACACAAATATTTTCTATATGTGAAACACAATTATGCTGTGAGGTTAGGTACATCATGGCTCCCTCTGAGGTTCAGAGAAGTTAAGGGATTTGCCTTGACTCACATACCTAGTAAGTGTCTGAAATAAGATTAGAACACAAGTCTTCTTGACTCCAAAGGCCTGCAACCTTATCCCCTGTCTCTCTAGATCAAATAGATAAGGAGTTCTTAACTTTGGATCCACACACCCACATGGGTATGGGTAGAATTGGTGGGGGAGGGGCGATGTCTTTGAACTTAGAAGAGACAAAACATTATATCTTTACATATATATATATATATATATATAATCTTTCCTTTCCCCACCAAACTTCTCAACAAAGTGGTCTACAAATATCGCCTCTACTTCTGTATTGACCTGCAACTCAAGAAATCACCAATGACCCTCAATCTCCAAAGGCAATGGCCTTTGCTCAGTTCTCATGCCCCTTGACCTCTGTATTATTGTGTACTGATGCTCTTAGCTGAAAGAAATAGTGCCTCTCTTCCTTGATCCTCATCCACTCTCACTATTTTAACTATGATTTGAGCGCAGATGTCTCCCAAATCTCTGCAGGCATGACTTTTCTCCCAAGTTCCAGGCCTACGTATGTCTCCAACAGCTTGGTGAATATCTTCATCTATATATGGTGCTGTCACATCAAACTCAGTATGTCTAAAACTGGAATAATCACTCCCAAATGGCTTTCCCATCCTGATTTTCTTGTTTCTCTTATCACAGAATTGTAGTGTGGAAAGCGAATTGTAACCCTGAAAGGCTTATTTAAATATGAATCATCTCCATTATTATTAATAATCCAACCCTTCTCCCACTCACTCAAGTTGGAAACTTCAGTTTCATCTTTGACTTATTCTTCTCCCTCCTTTCCCACCCCACCCTCACATCTAGTCAAGTCCTGTGAGTACTTTTGTCCAAATGTCTTTCATATCTGCCTTCCTATCTGCTAACATCCAAGTTCAAATCCTTCTCACTTCTCTTTTGAATTGCTCCCATTGGCTCATATCTATCCCCCCCATCTCACCCAGGAGTATCTCCTCCATCCAATCCATTCTGTCCAATATCCATCACCAGATGAATTTTCCCATGATATTACTTTGATCAGCTCACTATCCTTCTAAAAATTTAGTTCTCCCTAACAAAAAAAAGTTCCAACATCTTTTCATGTGAAGCCTCTCCCCAAACTTATCTTGACATCTTTCAAGCCTTCTTGCCTATTTTTTCCCAACATGAATGTTCAACTGGCCTATTTGGTATCACCAAAACTTCTTCGAACCCTCTGCCTCTGAGTCTGTCTTTTTTAAAAAGGAAACTTTTATTGATGTGTTTTGTCACAGTCAATTCTAGATGCACATCTTTCCTGCCTATGGAATTGAACCTATTCATACAAAATAAAAAACAAAAATGGAGACCCACTCTGACAATGCTGGTACCATTTTGTCCTTTCCCTTCATATGTTCACTGAGAGGAGGGTGTTGCATTTCATTATCTGTTCTTTGGGACCATGATTGACTTTTAAGTAACTCAAAGTTCATTTCTTTTTAGATGAACTTTTTATCTGCACAGTTATTGTTTCTGTGTATATTTTTCTTCTGATTCTGTTTATTTCTCTCTGTATCAATTCATCCAGAACTTCTTATGGAAATTGTTCCTCCTACCTGGGATACCCTTCTTCACCCTCTATTTAGAATGATTTCCATCCTTGTAACCAAACTTACTTCTTCCTCCAGGCAGCTTTTCCTGACCACCCTAGATCAAAGTGTTCTCCTCCTCCTACCCCTGATTCCCATAGCATCAAATGGCTACATCGCTCCTCTGATACTGGACTTACATTGCCTTGCAGTATTAGCTGGTTTTGCATGTCTCTGTGTCTTACATCTTCATCTAAATTCACCTGAAATACAATGGCCATGTCTTATGTTTCTTTATATATCCCTTCATACCTTATTGTGTTAGTGATCAACATGATTGCTCTGTTTACTGTCCTCATTCTTTGTCATGATGCCCTCCTTCTAAGTGACAGCCAACATAGTGTGGAAAACACCTAGGGGGCAAATGGGACCTGCTATTGAGGGAGAATGCTCAGACAGATCCTAAATGAGAGTAGCTGCTAGCTCATTCACAGTTCAGCCTAGAATCCTTATTGATAACCATAATGGGGTGCTCATCAGGATACAAAAAAAACAGACCCTAGGTTCAACAAATCATTTTCTTTTTTATGTTATCTTTTTATCTCCACGGATGGAGGAATTGATTATACTTTGGTCTCACCCTTTAGTATTCAATTGCACAATTCATTAATTACAATTCTTATACATATTCAATTCCATTGGCTTATTTAACAGTTTTATTCAATGCCAAATATGTTTTGCTCAGCTTATTTCTTATTTACTTTTTAGAGGATCATAGGGATCACTATTGACTGTCAGAACTGAAAAGGGCCTTTGAGATTTTCTATCAGGGATTCTTGCCTTGGGGTCCATGGACTTTTTTTTTATAACTAGGTTTCCAATATAATTGATTTTCCTTATAGTCCTATATATTTTATTTTATGCATTTAAAAATGTCATTCTGAGAAGGGTCGATAGGCTTCTCTAGCCAAAAGTTTCTATGACACAAAAAAGGTTCAGAACTCCTGCCTATTCTGGTCTACCCACCCTTATTTTACATAGGAGGAAACTTAAGGCATAGAGGTGGAGTAGCAAGACCAGGTTCACACAGCTACTCAGAAACAGAGCTCAGTTCCTTCATCTTCAAGATGTTCTAGGGTTCTAGATGAAGAAACAGCCTCAAAGGGGTCAACTTCTCCTAAGTCACACTGACAACAAATGTTAAATTTGCATTCAAACCCAGGTCTTTTCTGGCATAGTGGATAGAGTGTTGGCCTTTGAACCAGAAAACTTGGGTTTCTAATTCTTCTCAGATCCCTATGGATTGTTTTGACCTGGGGAAAATCATGTAACCCTTTGGAGCTCCCATTTTTTCATATGTAAAATAAGGATAATGAGCCTATGAATAGCACCTATGCCACAAGATTAAGAATTAAAATAATATCATGTGTTATGATTTTTTACTTTGAAACCAGTCAGTTTTTTTTAATTGACTTTTCCACTTTTATCATATGCCCAGCACCTAACACTGTACTTGTCAAATAATAGTTGATTAATAAGTATTTGTTGACTGATCAGACTAGTAGTCTTTAATGTGGAGCCAGAGTCCCCTGGAGGACCACAAACTTAACCCCAAAAGATTGTGCCCTCGCCCCAAGGGATATGTAATCAATGAATCCAAGGGTGAAAAAAATGATTGTATCTTACCTTCCCCACAATAGCAAATTGTGTGACTTGAATCAACACAACTGCTCCTATCCTTGCCCCTTCTCAAGTTCCCCACCCCACCTCCCTCCCTAAACTTCCAAGTTCCCAAACTCCCCCCTTCTAAGCCAGAACAAGACCCTTAGGGTAGTTATTACCCAATAATACCCAGGAACAACAGCAGAAGCTCTGCAGATTGCCACTGGAGAATTTTCTATTTTGTCCAAGTTTTAAAATGTACAAAATTATTTGTACAGTAGTAGATAGATATAAATAAGTAGAATCGACTCTTCTTTGGTATACGTGCTCAAAAATATCTTTTACTGATGAGGTAGGCAATCGAAAAGTTTAGAGACTGTGGGACTAGCCCCCTCTCTCTTCCTTCAAATCCATTCCTTTTACAGTCATTCACTTCAGCTTTTCATTTACCTTTTATTTATGGAATTCACATCTTGAGTATGAGGAATTATTCTTGGGACTCTCCAAATGGATCTTGAAAGTTGTCTCTGTTCATTGACCAAGGCACTGAATTTAATGGTACTTATGTAACCCTGAAGGCTGCTCCAGTAATGAGCCAACACACCATCCCCAGTCTCCATATTGCAGTCAATCTATATTTCATGCTTAAATCCATCTTTGAATGTTGGTCATTCCTGGTTGGGGCTGCCAAGATCTCACCAGTTTCTTACTTTTTTTTTTTTGTGGAGACAGAATGCCTTACATTGCTTGCTCCTCCTTTACTTTTCCCATAGCTCCCATCAGACAGGCAGGCTCTGAGCTAATTAGCCCTGCTTTGTTTTCCTCTGATCACTTCCTTCAAGATCTCTGCAGGAAGGAAACTTATGAACAGTTTGTGAAATGTAACTGCATAAAGAAAGATGAACATCATAAACAGGCTGCGGAGAATTGAGGAAAGCTGAGTGGGAAAACCACTGCTGTCTTAATAACCCAGGATCAGAAGCTTAGCACCAGGGACAACTCCCAGGGTGCCAGGTGCTGTGCCTTGAAAGCCTGCTCATCCTCCTTGCTATTGCCAACAGGTATCTGGAAAGGGACCTAACCCAGATCTGAACAGGAATACCTTCTACAACATGCTGGAGATAGTTGACTCCTTGAAGACCTCCAGTGAGTGTGTAATCCATCCCCATCCCCCTATCTCCTTCCACTTTGGGACACAGGTTTTCCTAAGCTCCTATTTTCATCTCATCAACTTCTATCAGTTGCTTCTGGTTCTACCCTCTAGAACCAAGCAAAGCAAGTCAAATCTCTCCTCCTTTGCCAAGTCCCTGAGTCTTCTCTTCTCTAGAGTGCAAGTTATGTTCCTAAAATATGATAGTAAGGGTCTTCACCTTTACCTGCTTTGATTTCCTCACCTGTAAAATGGAGGTGATGATAGCACCTACATCCCAAGGTTGTTCTGGAGAACTGAGATAATTGGTAAACTGCTTAGCACAGTGTCTCACATATGGTAAACATGTAATAAACCCTTATTCTCTTCCCCCTAAATTTAACTTAAATAGATTCAGTCCATTATTCTTACCTCTGCCAATATTTTTTTAGACCCTGACTCCATCATCCACCAAACTATCAGGGGATTTGGTGACAGAGTACCTAGGTTCAAATCCCACCTTTGTTACTTAATGCCTGTGTGACCTTGCGAAAGTCTATTCCCCTCTATAGTCCTCAGATTTTTTCCTCTGAATAACGATGGGACTCCCCACCCCTGGGTTACACTAAGATCCTTTGATAGTTTTCATATCTAATCATTGGGCACAGCTGATGATGAGGCTAGCTTTACCTAACTAGCAGAATTAGGATCCACTCCTAACAACTTTAACTTGGTACTCATCTAATAGTATTGTGAGACTTAATGAATTTTTTGTCTTGCTATCACTGTCTCAGATCATTGAATTTACTTTGTTTAAATATCTACTTCCAAGGATGGATTTAGGCTGCATGATCTGGGATATCCTAGGATCATGGGTTTAGATCTCAAAAGGACTTCAGAAGCAGTTGTGTCCAATCCCCTCATTTTACATATGAGGAAATTGAGGCAAAGAGAGCTTAAATGACTTGCTCAGGGTCATATAGCTTGTAAAGCCCTGAAGCAGGATTTGAATTTGGTTCTTCCTGCTTCCAAATCCCATGCCCTATCCATTACACAACTCCAATTTATTTGTCTTTTTTCAAGCAGCTTCATTGTCCCCTTCTTTACATAGACACATTATATAAAGACTGTTCATCTTTGCAAGCCAAGCTAGAGAATGGTTGTGTTACTGCTGTTGCTATTTGAGCCACACACAGTGCTGACACCAGCCAGCCTCAGGATTGGGGTGCTTTGCCAGCTCTCATTCGAGATACCCTCTGCAACTCTGGAGCTGGGCCATTCTGTTCTGAAGGCTTAAAATGCTCCTTCTTTCCCAAGGCTGAACAGGGGCATCTTCATACCAAATATCTGCAAGAAGCCATTTAGCAGACTCAGAAGCCCCTATGAATTCTGTAACATTTAAAAAAAATCTTGAATCTCCATCCCTGTCAGAACCCAACCTGGAAAAAGAAGCAGCAGCATCAAACCTCTCCAAACCATAAATTCATCTCACTAGCACTCAGGCTATGGACAGAAGCAGGTTTTCATTGGAAGGCACTGCTGACAAGGCTGCTACTATATTAATAGGAAATAGGCCATTTTGCCTTAAGCCTCAATTTTTGGCAGCTGCACAAGATACTGAGGAGTTTACAGCTACCTTTGGCGATCCCAGCCAGTCACCATCACACATTTATGGAGTGCCTGGTGTGTGGACAGAGTCCATCCCAGACTCTGCAAGGGGCTACAAAGGAAACAGAAGCTGCAGTCTATGTCTTGGAGGAAACTGTGGTTGAACTGGCTAGATGAAATGCAATGTCATATAGCAGTTGGAGAACAAGCACTAATTTCTGTTCCTTATACCAGATACTTCATTTCCTAGCATTATGCTTTTTCACTGGTATTCCCTATTCCTAGAACTTTCCCCCTCCTCACCTCTACTTCCTGGCTTCCTTCGACATTCAAATTAAATCTCACCTTCTGGTAGCTAGTCAGGATGGCACACAACTATATTCCCTGCCACTGGGAAGACTGAGGCTGGCAGATCGCTTGAACTCAGGAATTCTAAGCTGCACTGGCTAAAGTTTATCCAGTGTCTGCACTAAGTCATGCACCAATATGTTGAGCTCCTGGGGATGGGGTAGAGGGTTATCAGGTTTCCTAAGGAAAAGTGAACAGCCCAGGTTGGAAATGGAGAATGCTGAAGCTTGCCTACTGAATAGCACCGGGATTGGCACTTTGAGTGGCTTCTGCATTCCTAGCCTAGGTAAGATAGGGAGACTGTCAAAAAAAGAGACAAAAAAATCCCCCTTCCACTGGAGGTCTTACCTGGTCTACTCTGAAAATGCCTTCCCTTTAAGGTTACCTTCTATCTACTTTTTACATATTTTGTACAAATATTATTGTTTGCATGTTGTCTCAAATGTGATGAGAATGGAAGCTCCTTGAGGTCAGAGACCATGTTTTTGCCTTTTTTTGCATCCCCAGTACTTAGCACAGTGCCTGGCACATAAGAAGTGTTTAATGAATGTTTTTTGACTGGCTGACCAAACATATATAGGAATGCTAATGTGAATTGTGCTTCTGTTTACATGTTGATTTTCAAGATTCCCCGTGTTTTAAGCAAAGCCTTCTTCCTTCACTAGAGCTATTTGCATGGGAAACATGAGCTCAGCCTTCATTCCTGGTGTGAAAGTCAAGCAAAATTTGAATTCCAACTTGACTGAAATAGTTCATTATATTTCCTCTGCTTTGTGGGAGAAATCACTCCAGCAGCTGAGATGTTATTTGCCATAGAACACTAGTAGAATCCCTAGTAAGAGGTTTTGCTCTTTGGGGTTAGGTAAGTAGTGATTCTGTCCCTGATAAGTAACCCTATTCTCTGAAATGCCAGCCTCAGGACTTTCTCATTGTTTTCCCCATGAAACTGATGAAAGCCATTATTTTCCATTCTTTTAATTAACCCATCTTTAATGGACTTATAGGCTCATAGGATATACACTTGGAAGAGACCTCAGCAATAAAGTCTAATCCCCTTCAAGAGGAAACTAAGACTTCTAAAGAGGTGACTTGCCCAAGATCACACAGGTAACAAGTAAGAGAGATCTAGTATGATCTGGTATTCTTTCTTCTCAACCATACTGACTCTCCTAGTTTTCCTCATTCTTTCACCCTCCAAAATTAAAAGGAGGAATTTCACTCCTTACAAATCAGGAGCAGACCATTCGGTCAGTGCATAATTTTGTGTTATGATGCAGATGCATGCCTATGCACACATGTGTGTGACACAGTAAATGAAGGGATTCTGAAGATTCTCTCCATTTTCTAGCCCTCTGGGCACTGACCCTCCATTTTTACACCAAAGCAACCTGATTCTCATTTCCCTTCCATGATATTTTGAAAAACCTGGGATCTCTATTTATCTCACTTCCATAGGAGGTATAAGTACAAAATGTTTCCATTTAGAGCAAATCTACTTAAAGTAGATGACTATGTTGCCTGACCCAGACAGCTGCCCTGCTTTCAATTCCCTATTGATTCCACTTGCTGCCAAAGTGATTTTCATCAAGCCTAGATCTGACTGTGACACTTCTCTTCTTGGTAAACTACAGTGGCTCCCTATTATCTCTAAGATAAAATATAATCTTCTCTGTTTCATTTTAGCACCATCCACAGCTTGATTACGACTAATATTTCTAGTGTCATTGGACACACTCTTACTCCCACACTTGGGGATCTTGCCACACTGGTCTTCTTTTTAGAAGTGCCAATTGTCTTAGCCCCTTTGGACTGACTGTCACTTCATTCATTCCTGGAATGAAAGTCCCCCTCACTGCTGCCTCAAAGAATCCCTGGCTTCCTTTAAGACTCAGCTTAAGTATCAGCTGAATTTTTTTCCTGGTCCTCTCACCTACTGACTACCTTCTGACCCACACAACTTTGCATTTCAGTGTCTTGCATTTGGTTGGTGTATATTTACTATCTAGATCTGTATATAATTGTATTTTCCATTAGAATGTAAACTCCTTGTGAGTAGGAATAGTCGTATTGATCGAATATGTATTGCTAGCACCTAGCACAGTGTCTATGAAACATAGGTATTTAGTCAAAGCTTGCTGGTCTGTTGGTTGATTGTAGCAATATTTCCAATAAAATATAACTAAGCACATGATAAGAATGCAAGAAAGCAGAATATAAGGTAGAAATGGCTGTCCTGGGGCCTTGGGTTTATTCCCCTGCTCCCCCCACCAGTCTCATCTCCTAAGGAAATCACCTTCATTTTGGGAAATGCTAATTACCAGCTGACAAATTTCCAGGTGTGCTATAAGGTGGGTGATTTCCTACATTTCAAGCCTGGAAACTCAGTTCATTGCAATGTGTGTAAATATTCTTCTCATTTCTCTGACAAGCCCCAAAGAAACACAAAACTGCTCTCTTTTTAGTAAGAAGGTAGCACTAGGGGAAAAAAAAACCCACCGATTTAAAAAGCATAATGGATTAAGTGCTGCCAACCAACATTCCTTATTTTCCAGAATCCTAATTCAATGGTCTCTATTTCCTGTTAGGAGACAGAAATACATTTTTCCTAGGGCTGTCAACTTTCCCCATGGAATTTACACAATAACAGCAAGGATATTAACAAATGTAAGAATTGAACCAAAATTGTTTGTGATTTGCAATAGGAAATGACTTTATGGATTTTTTTTTCTGTTCTCCACTTGCACACGTGAGGACAGGCTGTTGATTAAACTCACAAAATGGGTCTGGTAGGGCAGTGGAAAGGGTGCTGACTTTAGTTGTGAAAACCTGGGTTGAAGTACCCCAGGCTTGCTAATTAGCATTTATTGTACTTAGGAAAGTCTCTTCCCTTCTGTGGGCCTTAGTTTCCTCTTTTGTAAGACAAAGGGATTGGACTAGATGGGGGTCATGCTTCCATTGATTATGCAGTGACACTTCTTGTTCATGATCACAATTTTACACTTGCCGTACTTAACATTTTTTCCCCAAACCCTTTACCTTTTCTGTGCCCCTGGGCATTTCTGCCATTTATACCACATTTGATGCATCAACACTTTTTTTAGAAGTGCTTAGCAACTGGATCTTACTCTTATGACAAGAGTCCAGAACAGCCTGCAGACTCTGTATTATATATCAATTGCTAATGAATGTTCAGCATTTTTCTCAGGCTTACAGAATTCCCCTACAACATTATCTAACCCAATAAGGCCTCTATATCTGTTATTACTAAATTCTAAATCTCTTCAGAGATGTATCCTAGGCTGACCAATAAAATAAGGACTGCCTTAGTTTCCAGAGAGGAGAGAAATCCATAATCACTGATAATAATTATCATTGAAGAGTACAGTATAGTCTGGATGGAGAGCTAGCCTCAAAGCCAAGAAGCTCAGGGTTCATTTATGTCTTTCCCCTGACTCATATTGACCTTGTGATCCTGGGCAGGTAATTTAACATCTCAGTGCTCTAGGCAGCTCTCTAAGATTACAAGTTGCACAGAAGGTACCAACCTACAATGATAAAGGATACTTCTTCACACAAAAGTTCCCTATAAAACTGAAATTCTGTGCCTATCCTATGGTCTTATAATTACCATTGATGTTGGTGAATCACTATGTCAATACTTCAAGGATCTATGACATACTCATTCACCAATATCAATGGTAGAGGTCATCACCATCTTGAAGATGAGGAAAACAAGGCCTGGAGGAGGGAAAGAACTCAAGGTTACTAAGCTAATGAATGACAGAGCTGGGATCCATCCCCCTCATTATATAGAAGAAAAAACTGGAGCCAAGAGAGAAGAAAGGATTTGCCCAAAGATATAGAGCCACCAAATGAATGTAAGCCTTCCTACACAAAATTCAGCACTCCTTCCACTATCGCATGGCACCTTCTGCATCACATAATTTGCCTTGAGTTATTATTCCATTGAATTGTCTATTTGAGCATTGCTCATACACCTAGAAGTTCTCATCATTGGTAGATTCTGTGCTTGCAAAAAGTTGCCATGGATATAAGCAGATTACTTTTGTGACCATGATCTATACCTGGAGCATACCTACTTAGTTAACTTCTCCAGACTTTTCAGTTAATTCTAGTGCCCATGAGAATGTGGTGATCTCCCCTTGAGAGAGTAAAAGGGAAAGTAGATCTTTAATAAATTAGTCATTCACATCTTCCTCCATTTCTTACCAAGCCTGCTGTGCCTCAATTTTTTGGGGAGCCAATACTCTGGGGATCTTTCTAGGCATTGACCAGTGGAGTGCAGAAAGCTAGTCCCTACTCATTCAAAATATAGTTTGGGGCCTGAGATGGATATTGAATGGGGACTGCCATGTCCTTAGATTGTAGGGGAAATTCTTGGTTAAAAAAAGAACACATAAATCCAGTCTTAGTTGAGACCCATCATGCTCATGGGCTGTCAGGGGAAATTCTCAGCTTGGTACAAACATGCAAATCTATCAAAAATGACTCCTGTATAATGAGAATAGAGTGCTTCACCACAGTACTAAAATATAAGACACAATTATTCCTGAAAAGCAAATGGCAAGAGATTGGCCATCAGTACTTGTCCTTGGCCTAGCAGGGTTATCTGAAAAGGGTAAGGAGTGCTGCTGTGCCCAGAAAGGAGAATTAAAGGAACAGAGTCACACTTCTGCTGCCTTCCTCACGTCAAAGGAAGGAGAGTTAGGAGTGGCAGAGGAGAGTCCAAATTCCTGTTCTTCTGGCCTTGAGGTAATGAAGAGAGAGAGTACAGAAAGGCAGAGCCAAGCAATTCCTCATGTGATCCACTAAAGGAAAAGGAGAGAGAAGACTAGAGAAAGACAGAGGAAGACCTAGAGCCTGAAATTTCCACCCCCATCCCACTTACTACTGCTTAAGTAAGATCACACACTCCTCGTAACATCCGAAGACCACATATGATCTTAAAAGCAGTGAAACCTAACCCCTTAAATTAAAGATATATATATATATATGTATGTATGTATATATTTGTATGTGTATATGTATGTATATATACAGAAGATATATACATATACATACACATATACATACATATACATATATATCCATATACACACACAGAAGCAACTGGTGCCCAGATAGGTGAAGCAATTTCCTCAAGGTCATCTGGCTACTAAGTGGCAGATCCAGGATCCAAAGCCAGATCTCCTATCTTGAACCTGATAGACCTATTCATCTGTTCCTCTCCTGAAAGTGAAGTAGTTTCTTTTCCTCTACATTCCAAACTTAGCCAATACTCAACCAGTGGAAGTATTTTCCTTTTTCTGAGGAACTGAGGAACCAGTTAGTTTTGAATCAGGACATTTCTATCTTATTACTAAATGGAAGTACACCCCCTCTGGCCATGACCTTAAGGGGACCCCTCCTTTCTTAGGACACATTGTCTTAGCTGGAGCAGAGGAAGGGTAATGTCATATTCCAATTTTCCCTGCCTCCCCACCTCTCTCAATTCCAGGCAGTTAGAAGGTAGTGTGATGTCCATTGTTAACCAAGGTGTTGCTAAGGATGGGCTGAGCAGGCAGATTTGTAATGCCCTTTAATTTGTGATAGGGGAATTTTGCTTCAACTGGCAGTATCGAATGCCCTCATCTCATGTCGGATTTTAAGACACATAATTGATTTTGCTATAACAACATTTGACCTGTCTCTTGCTATAGTTAGTCTCTTATATAGTTAGGAAAAAATGAAGATCCCAAAGTAGAAGGATCACAGGTAAATTTTGAAATTAGCTTTACTTTGCCTCTAGTTTTATACCATTGGACTACCATAGGTTCGTTTCTTCTTTCCCAGAGTGCTCTCCTCTGCCAAGGTGTAGATATAAATCATCTGTATGTCCATAAGAAGGGAATAGCCTAGTGACTTTCTATGATCTTTTCTAGTCTTGTTTCCCAATTTATTGCTTCCATTATATTGAAGTTTTCTCTTCATATTTGTCATGTGACGTGAATCATGTCATGTGAATCATGAAGAATTCAGACCAACAACCATATATATATATATATATATATATATATATATATATATATATATATATTGCTAAATATATATATATATATTGCTAAAGCAAATAAGGTTTAGTTTCAAGTGACACGATGGCAACCTGAAAGGGATAACTTATGGACAGACTTTGTCCTCCATTGCTAAACTCAAAATGTCAAAAAAAATCAAAGAAGTCTTCTAGGATGTTGGGTTTCCCACTTATACTGAACATATGGGAGGGCATTCACCACGGATGAGAATCACACAGCATGGCAGGGTGGAGTGGGGATGGATGAGTTATGATCTCTCATCCTTTCTGGAAATACCCCTGTCAGTGAGATCACAGATGCATTTGAGTAATTGGAGTGGTTTGGGGGTGGGACAAGCACAAAATTTTAAATCAGAAGGCCTGAGTTCAAGTCCCAACTCTGATACTTTCTTGCTGTGAGAGGCTAGGAAAGCCCCAGTTTTCCTATATGTTAAATAAATGCTAACAATCCTTACACTATCTGTGTGCCTCATAGGACTATTGTGAAGATGAAAAGAAATTCAATTCCAATAAATATTTCTTAAGTTCCTTCTATATACCAGGTGCTGTGCTATGTACCAGAATTATAAAGACAAAATGAAAGATTCTTTGCCACCTAGGAGTTTAGGCACTTCCCCTCCACCTTCCCAAAAGTACTCTCTGAAATGACTTTGGATTTCCTTTTTCATACATTTCATATTTATTTCTCAGTGTGCATGTTGTTCCCTACCCCCAACAAGAATACAAACTCCTTGAGGGCAGAAACAGTTTCCTTTTGGACTTGGCATCCTCAATACCTAGTCCAGTGCCTGGCTCATGGAGAAGTTTAATAAATGCTAAATATCAGTTTTTGTTATTACTATGTGATTCCAAACACTACATTTGACTAACTTTTGTCCTGGAATTGATTTGGGGGGCTTTAAGCTTGCATTCTAATTTTGTTTGGACTGTTTCATTCTTAGTATTTACATCACCAGAGCCTAGCACAGTAGCTGGTGGTCCTTAATAAATGCTTCTTGACTGATTTTCATATATTCATTTGTGTATATGCCTCTTTGCACCCCCCCCAGTAAAATATAAGGTCCTTGAATTAGGGACTGGTTAATTTTTGTCTTTGTACCTCCAACCCCCAGCACAGTATCTGGATTTTCAATTCACAGGTTGTGGTTTGTCCTACATTCTTGAAGAGGACTATGACATCAGGGAGATGATGACATGACTTGCACTTGACCTTGATTTGAGTGAAGAAGGGCTGGGCAAGGTCATCAGCCTCACTTTCTCCTCCAGAGCCATCTGGGTTCAGTGGCCAGATATTGATCAGGACAACTAGAGAGGGCCCTTATTTAATGCTTGTTGACTGATACTGTACAAGCCAAATAACACTTGTTGGTTGAGTCTCTGCCTTGCACGTAGTAGGTGTTTAATGTTTACTGAACTGAGTTGAATTGCTTCATGTACAGATGTTGTGTTATTCCTGCCTCCTCCCACACCCGTTGCTCGTGTTACTGGAGAGTGCCTGCCAAAGTCTATATTTTAAATCTGCATCTCAATGAACCATTAACCAAATCGGGCATGAGCAGTGATGCACAGGCATATTTTCAGTGCCTGGTGAGAAGAATGACTTACAAAAGCTGGCCTATTGTGCAAAAGCTCCATGAAGTTAGAACAGGAGGCCTGCATAGCCAAATGCTGGAATGAAATTCTATGATTCCCGTGTAATTAACTTCAGAACAATAGCAATTTATATTGTCTATGTGGAAAGACTGAAATCTAACAAAAGAAGCAATCAGCGTGAGAGAAAGGACTGAATTGAAGGAGCACAAGAGTACCTAATAATAAACTTGACTGCACAGCTTGTAATTAAAACATTTTATAAACACCCCCTTTCAGGAAATAATACTGTCGATGCAAACAGTGTAATAAAACTCTTTTGAAAACACTGGCTTATTTGACAACAGAATTGTTGGATGGGCCTGAAAAATGGAAAGAAATGTCTGTGCTTTGGGGATGACTGAGGCTGAGAGGTCAAGAGCATGAAGCCAGTGATCAAATAAGCCTCTTTGGGTCTATTGGGCTATGGGTTATATGACTGTATGTCACAGGACATGAAGCAAAGGACTGAGTATTATAAGGGACCTTAGAGATGAGAGTATCACAGAATTAGGACTGGAAGGGACTTTGGAGGTCCTCTCGTCCAACCCCTTTGTTTTACAGATCAGAAACAGGATCAGGAGGTAACTTGCCTAAGGATTACATAGATACCAAGTGACTGAGGCAGGATTCAAACCCAGGACCTCTGGTTCTAATTCCAGTGCTCTTTGCGCATTGTTTCTCACCCAGCCCAGTCCCCTGATTATACAGAGGAAGAAGCTAAGGACTCCAAAGAGGAAATGACTTAGCCAAGCTCACAGAATGAGGAGTGAAGTTAGAAGGTAAGTCCAGGTCCTCTGGCTCTGAAATCTGTCAATCTGTCCACTTATTTTAGCACCGTCACTGTTATTCCCACTCAGGAGCAGCAGGGAGACCTGAAGTGTCAATCCTAGTGCTAGCTCTGATGCATCTCATTGAGTATGACCCAGTGAATCTTTCTGTCTCTCTTCTGACTCCACCACTGTGTGTCTCCCGCCACCCCCAATCACGTTCACAGCCCTACTCTCTTACCTATGTTTGTAGCTCGTTACTTCTCATTGCTTCACAGGATGGATGCAATTACCATCTGAGTCTTGTGTGTTCCTTGTGTTCCTCCCACTGGTGATGGATATTGTTCCCTAAAGTGAGATTCTATTTTAAATTTGATATTGAACATTTTAAGTAATGATCTCAAACAATTAGATATTTCATTCACCTATCAGTCTTCTGGACAACGTGAGGCTGTACAAAATGGTAAGGTCTTTAAATTCTAAGAATTATTCAGTCTTTATTCAGCTTCAAACCAACCATCGTCCTTCATTTGCCAAGTCTTTTTATGTTGGTAATGAGGTATTTGCCACCTATTGAAACATTGATTCCATCTCCGGAATTGAGAAAAAATGGCCCTCTATTTATAAGTTGTTACTGAGAGTATCTTTAAGTTAGCATGTGAGTATTGAGGAAACAAGAGGAGATGCAGCAGTATGTTTTTCTCTTTAGGGTTTTTTGAGTTTTACTTGTTTTTAAAAACCGTGTGAGTCATCGCCTTTCAAGCATTTATTTCAGACTTATTGACATGTCTTTCTCAATGCCTTCTAATCATAATGGAGTGTTCCTCATTTGCTCTTTCAATTTCGTAGCTTTCTCTGATCAGAGTCTTAATTGTGTGGAATTATCTAGCGGTTTCGTCATGTGGCCTAATATTCAGTAGGGAATAAGATCACGAAACTCCTTTCCAATTCTGACCTCCTATGTATAATTAAATGCCCGTTGATTATTCTAACATATATTTAGGTTTATAAGTACATAATGTATTTTAAATGCTGTAGCAGTTAAAGCCCTCAGTTTTAATCGTCAGTTGGTATTTGACTAACATACAAAGCCCTTGATTAATCTAGAATGAAATGCTAATTTGAAACACTAAGTTTAAAGTGACCAGTTGTTCTTACAGAAAGAGTGGAGATTTCCTATAATACACACCTCAGGTTGTCACACATGAATAATTTTCTCGTTAAAAATCCAATAGCCCTGCCATATTTTGGATGATTTTCTCCCATAATATGGTTCTGAATATGACATGTTTCAAATACAGATTGGGTCTTTAATTACCAGATGTATTAGTTATTTGGAAAGGGTGCTTCTTGGAGACTATCTTAAATCCCCAAATGGAAACGTGGGCCCTAACCATTGCTTGATAGTGTCCTAAAGGGAAGCATTATTTTACAGGTGGAAATATGGGCCCTAATTGAACTCTGTTCCTTTTTCCTTCAATGAAATAGTAATTTCTGATGCCCACTAGAGAACTCAGAATATCAATCGTCAAAGTCTGCTTCCCAGTTTAATTACTATATAATAGCTTATTTGCTGGGAGATAGAACCATTATCCAATGGGACTCAAGCTCACACAATCCCACCCCAATCATTGACCTTTTTGGCTACTCTCAACCTGCTGTTGCTCCTACCGCAGTTTCTCTGAAATATTGTTCGAGAGAAGGAGCTCACTACCTAGGAGCCAGCCCTGAATCCACAGTCATTTGTGGTCTGCATAAGCTGATTTTAGCACTGGCAGACAGAATTAGTCTTTAGACTAAACACTGGAAGTATACATGAAACAAATGGGGTGGAAAAACAGTTCTAAAGCAACTGGTACTAATTAGCATTCTGGTTTCTTCAAAAGACTCCAAGCTGAAATTTAAGCAGAGATACAATTATTGGGAAAAGCACCTGGAAGATCATAAGCTCATAGACCTGGAACTGCAAGGGACCTTGGAGTCACCTAGTTCAACTGTTCATTTGACAGATGGGGAAAGTGAGGCTGAAAGAGTTGAAGTGACTGCCCAAGGTCACACAGTGAGCAATTATTTGAGGCATGATATAAATTCAGAATTTTTGGACCCCAAATTCAATTTCCATTCTAACTCTAGAAACAGCAAGTATTCAATAACTTTCTATGGTGTCAAAGAAGCAAAGACCCTCCTTGATTTCACAGTTGCACCTTCACAAACACTGCTAAGATTAGCAAAACTTAAGACAACTGGTTAACAGGTAAAATGACAGTCAGCTACTTGTTTTGTCTATTTGGCTGACTTTAGCAGCTGGTGAGACTGCCCCTCTCTGCTTAATTGTCTCTACGTACACAAGTGAAGAAAATTGTTCCATCTGTAAGTTTTAAACAAGTTGGTCTGTGGTGGGCCTATATATGTGATCAGAGCAAAGAATGCTTCCGTAGCCTTGCCAGGTCATGTCATTTTTCCAGGCCTCATTTTCTCCTCCCTAAAAAACAGGGACTAAATTAGAAATCTGAGAATAACTTCCAACTCCAGAATTTGGTGGTTTTCATTTCTACGTAGGTAGATGAAAGATGATCTGTTGGGCAAAATCTATGGATTAACTATGGATGTTATAATGGGAAAACAGTGTACTTGCATGCACAGACTGAATCTGTCAGTTTTAATTTTACTTTTGTGTAAATACAACCATAATATCACATGTAGTAGAAATCAGATGCATTTAATAGTACTATTATATCGACTTGCAATAATGGAATTTCTTTTTAGTGTACGAAAATTGTGTTGAGAAGGTAATCAGTTCTCTTTCCTTCCCTTTTCCTCTCTTCTCCAGGTAAAAGTATCTGCATTAGTCTTTAGAGGAAAGTTACATGGACATTTTAAAATGTCTAATATGGTGTTTGTATAATCTGTGGTTCTTGAGTCAAAAGACTACTTTCACTTTGGGAAGCTTTCTTAATAATAAACTCTATGGTTCATTTTTAACCCTACCCATATTTTCTCCTGGGAACATTAGAATTTGGCTCATGGCTCCCCCACAGGCATTCAGGCTAACAATACATTGAGTTTAGGGCAGGTTTTATATAACTCTACCAAAAAATACAGAACAGGCTTATATCCAAACCTTCAACAGTGAAAACCTTCCCCTATTTCTTTTTATTTGATATGTGTGTGTACGTATGTATGCAAATATACACATATGTGTATATATGTGTATGTATATATATATTTATATATGCATGTGTATGTTTGTGTATATATATTATATATATTATACATATATATATGCATGTGTATATATTTAATGAACAAACATATTTTATCTCTCTACCCTTCACTGGGGAATAAAAGAAAACTCCCTTGTCCAAATATGCATAATTTTGCAAAACAAATTCCCACATTAGCCATGTCCACAACTATGTGTCTCATTCTTCCACCCTTTTTTCAAAGGCATAAATAAGCTTTCTTTCCAATGGGCTCCACCTTTCCTTGAGACCTATCCTGCCTGTAATGACAGTACTAGAAGGGATAGGTCTAGGTCACACCTTGGTTATATATGGTTCTCTGCTGCTCTGCTGTATCCATTCTTTCTCCCCCTAAGGCCTCAGAGATGGTATGACCTGTGAATTTCTGTGTAAAAGTGTGGTTAAACATCATCCTCTTATCTCTCACCTTCTCTTTTCAACATTTTGAATCTTTTTCTTCTTCTTCTTAGTCTCTCTCTCTCCCTCTCTCCTTTCCTGCCTCCCTCCTTCCCCTCGCCCTCCCTCTTCAAGGCTTTATCTCTTTCTCCCTCTCTACCTGGTACTACAACATTCTACACACATGTAGTCCTGCTATGTGGATGTTCAAGCCTCCTCCTGCCTACATGTAACCTGGTCTGTCTTTGCCTGCAATCCCTTGGCATCTTTGTGCCAAACCTGCCTCCCAGGCTTGTGGATATGAAAATGTGTGTCTGTAGCTGTGTCTCCCTCTCTTTATAGCTTCCTTATTGGTCTATGGCTATATCTATCTGTTGGTAAGTCCTGATCTCCTTGTCAAAGCCAAGGCCAAGCGCTTTGCTTGAGAGTGTGAAATTGGCCATTCTAATAGCTCTGTGATCTCCATCTCTATGGTAAGAAGAATGGGGCATTAAGGACCCCGGATAAGGGCATTCACTTCTCCTCCTAGAGTCTATAGTGAGGAAAGTGCCTACCCAGCTATCATGAGCACTTGCTTGGTCATGCCCACTACAGCTAGATCAATATGAAACTTCCCTTTAGGAGGCTGAAGATTAAGGTCTTAAAGAAATCATTTTTAAGTGTTGAAATCTCTAGAATTAACTGCCCTGAGTGGTGAGTTACAAGTTTCATCTTTGTGAAAGCATTATTTTTAATGATATCATGTTTAATACAGAGTAATGGAGAGCAGTAGTAGCTATCAGAAAACCAAAGCACAAGAATTAATCTTGATTGTCATTCAATTCCACATTAAATTCATATATGGCATAACTCTGTCTTGGAAAAAGGTTGGTTTATTGTTTCATGGCCTGAGGTCCCTGGTGGGGATATACATGTAGTGGAAGCCTGTGCTCAGAATCTATGTATATTAGAAGATTTGAGCCTTGTCTATAATAGCTAGGAAAGAAAATTGCCCCTAAAAGAAAGCAAAACCCAGAGTTTCTGGGTGGTTTCTATTTCCTAATTCCATTACATTGCTTTATGCTTTGGGATTTCTCACACTGCTTTGTACCTTGTTTCAGCTGTACACTTCTTTTTGATCTGAGGTCTAATTTTCAAACCTGATTGGTGGGTCTAGAGCACTGGACTTGATCTAAGGAAGACTTTGGTTCACATCCTGCCTCAGACACTTATGTGTCTATCTGTGTGACCCTGGCCAAGTCACTTAACCCCTCTATGTCTCAGTTTCTTCATCTGTGAAATGAGGGGACTGGACTTGGTGGCCTCAAATGCTTTTTGCAGTTCTGAATTTTCTATTTTTGCGTTCCGTGTTCCTGAAAATAAGAAACTAGAGAGTGGAGTTCTTAGATAAACTGAAACTGCTCTCTCCCAAGTTACCAATGGTTTCTCAATTGCCCATTTCAATGACCTTTTCTCATTCATCATCCTCCTTGACCTCTCTGGAGTCTTTGATACAGTACGCTCTTCTCCTTGATACACTCTACTCTCTAAGTTTTCATGACATCATTCTATCCTAGTTCTCATCCTACTTATTGAACTGCTCCTTCTCAGTCTCCTTTACTGGATCTTCATTCCAGTCCTACTAACTGTGAGTATCCCCCAGGACTCTGTTTTGGGCCCTCTTCTCTTCTCTCTCTATAGTATTTCACTTTGTGACATCTTCAGTTCCCATGGATTCAGTCATCATCTCTATGCATATGACTCATATCTCTTTATGTAGCCCTAACCTCTCTCCTGACCTCCAACTGCCTATAGGACATCTCAGAAAAGGTATCTTGTAGACATCTTCAACTCAACATATCGTCAACTAATACATCTTTCTTCCCAAATTCTCCCCTCTTTTTTACTTTCCTATCACTGTTAAGGATACCACCATACTCCCAGTCACCCAGGCTTGTAACCGAGGTTTTTCCTTGATGCCTCACTTTCTCATGTCCCCCTAGAGGAGGAGACTGAGAAGGAGCAGTCCAATAAGTAGGATGAGAACTAGGATAGAGTGATGTCATGTAACCTTTTTGCCTGTTACTCACGTAAGACACTCTGTCTCCTGACTCTGTGCTTTTTAACTGGCTTTCCCTCATGCCTGGAATTTTCTCCCTCCTCCTATCCACTTCCTGGCTTCCCTCAAATCTGAGTTAATGCTTGATTTTCTATAAGAAGTCTTTCCCAGTCCTTAATTAATGTTAATGCCTTCCATCTGTTGATTACCATCAATTTATCCTGTGTATGTATACACACACATACACACACACAAACAAACAAAAATGCACACAGTTTGAACATGGTTGCTTTTGTGCTCTCTCCCTCAGACTCCTTGAGAATAAGAACTATCATTTACTTTTCTTGGTATCCTCAGTGCTTAGCACAGTGTTAGCACATAGTAGGTGCTTCATAGATGCTTATTGACCTGATTTTGGGGCTCCCAGCCAAATCTGACATTTCCAGAAGAAGCTGATTATGAGAACAGAATGGCAGAGAAACCACAGTTCAGGAGAGCTCTGCTTGTCAAATTTCTCCCCTTGCTCTTGGCAAAGGAAATCTGCTATTTGCTAATAGCCAATTCAGCTTTCCTGCTTGTGCTCTGGTCTAACAAACTCCTCTTCCCCCGTTTTACTTGGGAATAGAAATAATTTCTTTTGGAAATGCGGATGGCATTACTGTTAAATTGCCTGCCTGCTGGTAGGGCCAGATGGTCCCAGAATGGTTTGATTACATCCTCCCACCCTGTTTTATCCCGCTGCCCAATCTCTGTTATTGATTTTGTAGCTTTCAAATAAGAAGAATCAGTCAGGTGAATTTCTTTGCTACAATGTCAAATGGTATTCTGTATCATCCCCAGTGGCTGAGACCAAATCTGGGCTGAGCTGAAATCCTCCAAAGGGAAGAACTATCGATGGAAAGGGTTTGTTTTGCCCATTGTTCCTATGTTGGGCACTGTCACTTTAATCTTAAGAATTTACTTCATTCACTGGGAGCCCAGAGTAAAAAAAAAAATAGTCCATTATAGGAAACTCTATGTCACCTAAACCTTTAAAAATCAGAAAGGCAGAGATGGTGTATAACCAGAGTATTTGATTAACTTGAGCGGTGGGATCAACCTCAAAATATAAGTTTGTCTCAAGTTTATTACACTTTTCTGTTTGCACAGCTAATATCTGAATATTATGTTCTCTCTAAAAAGACTCTTCGATAAGGACAACTGTTTTTTGTAATACTTTGACCCCTGCAAAACCCTTTCTCTCACAGCAACCCTGGGAAATAGAAAATGCAAGTCTCATGATCCCATTTTACAGATGAGGAAACACAGACACGGAGAGGGGAAAGGACTGCTAATGGTCATATCGCTAGGAAGTTTCAAAGCTGTCATTCCAACTTATGTCACCTAAGTTCTGGATCTTTCCATTAGAGATGCCTGGTACTATATGACAAAGAATGTGAGATCAAGTCATACAAAATGATCTGTAAGTCAGAGGTTTCATTTCCCTGAGGGGGAACATCCCATGCTCTAACCACTGACGATCCCAGACTCAATAGATGTCCTAGAAAATAGCCCCATCTGGGGGGCGGAGCCAAGATGGAGGAGTGAGAGCAGCTACTCACCTGAGCTCTGAGACAAATTTCTCCAGGTACCTCTGAAAGGAGAATCTGACCAAATTTTGGAGGTGCGGAATCGAGTGGGAGACAGACGGTGACAGATTCGGAGCTCAGGTGGGGCTGGAAGGTCCACGGGAAGGATCTGATCCGCGGGGGTGAGCCCACAGCGCACAGCGCAGCGTGGCCAGCGCAGCACGGCCAGTGCAGCGGAGCGGAGGAGATCCGAGAAACCTGAGTGGCGGGCGGAACCAGAGGAGCGGCACCGGGGCGGGAGACAAGCCCAACCGAGTCAGTGAGAGCCTCGGAGCGCCGGAGATCAGCGCAGCAGCTCCTGGGACCTTCAGCCCGAAGATCAAACTCCGGTGAGTTACTTACTTGAACTTCCGGGAGCCAGGATGGCGGTGTAATCAGCTAAAGCTCTCTCCTTCCCCCTTGATGACCGTGAAAGAACCATAAAATATCTCCCCAGAAAAATCCCAGATCAGTAGAAATAGAAGAAGGAGACCAATAGTCTCATAACACCTGAGACGAGGAAAATAGCTAAGGGGGATTCCTCATACGGTGGCAGAGGTAAACCTGAAGGACAGAGGACCCAGGGCAGAGAAAACTCGCACTAAGACCCAGGCAAGCCTCACCACCAGGAGAGGAGACCCAGGAGGGTTGGGAACACGCATTAGCATCTAGGCGTGCCTCAGCTGTCCAGGGGAATCAGAAAGACAATAGGGCAGCTGGGATTACCAGCCCCTGAGCTTGCCTTTGCCTCAATTAAGCTAAGGAAATCTCCTGGGACCAGAGCACCCCTCCCCCACACTTAACAAGCTAAACCCAGGGCTGATCAGGGAAACACCAAACAAATACCTGCTTTTAGCTTTTTCACACACCAGCTCAGCAAAAAGTTCTCCAGCTTCTGACTGAAAGAACCAGAAGCCACAACACTCAATCAAAATCATGAATAGGAAAAAGAAGAGGGCCGAAAGAACCATAGAATCTTTCTATGGGGATAAGGACCAAGACACAAGCCCCAAAGAGGTCACAGCTGAGACTGTACTTCCATCTGAAACTTCAGAAGGGACTATGAACTACTCGCAAGTACAAGCAGCTCTCCTGGAACAGCTGAAGAAGGAAATAGAAGATAAACTGGCCAATGATTTTAAAATTATTAAGAAAGAATTCACTGATGAGAACATTTCCCTGAAAAGGAAAATTGAACAAATGGAAAAAGAAGTTCAAAAATTAACTGGAGAAAATAAATTCCTGAAAGGCCAAATGGAAAAGGAAGTACAAAAATTAAATGGAGAAAATAGCCCCATCTGTTCCTCCCTTATTTTTTATACCTTTTGTTAAAGTGTTTCTGAATGATAAGGCCTTTGGAAGCCTAACTACTTTATTAAGAGAGCTACTATGCTTAGCATATTTTTAAAATTTTAATTGATGTCTTTTGTTTTATATCTCCTTCATTTCTGAATATGTCCCTCCCACTCTTCTGCTCAGCAAGCCATCCTTAAAATAAAGAATTTTAAAAGACATAAAAAAAGAGTTCAGCCAGACCAATTGAGGCATCCTTTCAATCTGGCAGTGTATTTTCCCCTACCTCTGCAAAAATCAGGAGATATCTTTTCCCTACTCTTCTGCAGAGCCAAGCTTCTTGATCAGTATAATTATACATTATTCCATTATTATTTTTGTTCTTTCAATTTACATTGCTGTCCTTTATGCTATTTTCCTGGTTCTATATATTTCATTCTACATCCATTCATATAAGTTTTCCCATGACTCCCTGAATTTTTCACATTCCCTGTTTATAAAATTGTACGATAATATTCCGTTACGTTCATGTAATGCAATTTGGCAACTACTTTGATCTCAGTTCTTTGTTGGCACCAAAAGTTCATCGAAGTTATTAATGTTAATTTCTTTGATAATCCTTCAAGGACTTTAGATTTTTTTTCTATACTTCATGGCCATTGTTATGAACAAATATCTTGTACTGTAGGTATGTAGGGTTGGCTGATGGAGAATTGGGTGTTAATAGAATTCTGGGTAGCAGGGAGTTTAATATACTCAGATTATATTCCATTCCTGTAGTAGACTAGTAGATTAATTTATTAGAACCTCACTATTACATGTAGTCAAATGCTGTATGCGTTTGATTCATCTTAGATTCTATCCCAATAGGCTTAGTTACTGAAATATTGCAAGACCTTGTTCAGCCATTTAAACTAAAAAGTTAAATAATTAAGAAGCTGCATGACTGTGTCATGATATTCCAAAAGACTCAAAGCCAAGACTTCTGACTCCTAGACAAGCACATTTTGCCCTCAAATTTTCCAGCTCTCATCCAACAAAGGAAAAGGTCACCCTATTGGAATTTGCTGAAAGAGGAGTCCCTCATAAAATTATCTAACTGGAGCACATATTAAATGCTTACTGTGTTCCAGGCATTGTACTAAGTTCCGGGATATAAATACCAACAAAAAAGATAGCCCTTACCCTCAAGGAATTTAAATCCAAATGAAGGAAGAAATCAGATAAAGGGGCACTGGAATGGAAGTGAGTTATAAGCATAATGGTATGGTGTGGAGCAGGCTGGGAATTGATGTAGAAGACCAGGCTATGGCAAGATAAGGCAAAAATCTCACCTATCAGTTGAAGGTTCTAGCGTCAAAGTCTAAGTTCCTGATGGAGAGGAGGTGGAGGTGCTGATGCATGAGAAAAGAAGAAATAGTGTGGGGCAGACCTGGAGGACTAGGGTTCAAACCTCAGATATCAGGGTGTTGGGGTCATTTCTGGCCACCATTTGGAAAGAACATTGACAAGCTTGAACACAGCCAGAAGAGGGCAACTGGGATACCTAGAGAACTGGGGATCATGCCAACTGGGGAACTTTAGTGTGGAGAAAGTAAGATTCAGAGGGGACATGATGGTTGTCGTTAGGCATTTGAAGGGTTGTCATATGGAAAAGGGATCAGCCTTGGTTTGCTAGGCCCTGGGCGGGAGGGGAGAAGAGCAAGGGGTCAAATGTGAAATAGGATTAATTCAGGCTTGAGGTCAAGCCATTTCCTAACAAGGAGAGCTGTTCTGAAATGAAATGAGCTGCTACAGGAGGGAGGAGTTTCCCTATCACAGGAGGTTTTGAATAGTCCCTATACACCCACTTAGAGGATTCCTGTTCAGAGACCAGTCAGACTAAATGCCTACTGAGACCCTTTCCAGTTCTGATGTGCTGTCTCCTGATTTAACCATTAAATTAAACCAATCAACAAGTGCTACTAAACATCTAGAAAGTGCTAGAGATAAAAAGAAAGGCAAACACAATCCCTGCCTTCAAGGAGCTTACATACTAATGGGGGAGATCACTTGTAATAAATAGGTACAGACAAGTACAAGGATACATATCAGCATAGGAGACCAATCAGTCAGTTGACAAGCTTTTTTAAAGTACTTCCAATAAGAAATTTAACTAGTCCCTAAGCATAAATTAGGCCATTTCAGTGAAAGTGGAAAATTCCCTCAAAGCAGGCCATGCCAATCCCCATGCTGTCATGCAGCTATGCAGAATTTCACAGAAACAGATTTGTAGATTAATGGACCTGGAAGGGACCTCAAGGGATCATGTGGTCCAGTTCTTAGAATGTAGGCAGCTGAAAGACTTAATTTTCCAGTACAAATGATTGCTTATTCATTTGCAAGATTTTGTAACCTACTTTGGTTATGGATTCAATTCCATTGAGTAAACATGTATTAACTATCTTCTCTGTACAAGGCCCTGTTTTAGGCACGGGGAATGCAAAAACTAAAAGGAAGCAGCCCCTCTCTTGAAGGAGCTTATGTTCTCCTGAGGGGATATAGCATGGATCCAGGTAAGCATAGTATATGGAGAACCAAAGATGGAGATAGAACTTAGAACCAGGATGATCATGAAGACAAAACTAAACTGAGTCTTGAAGGAAGACAAGGATTTTGAGAAGTTTAAGAGGTTTGTTGGAGATGAGGAAAGAAGAAATTCCAAGAACAGGGACTCTCTGTGTGGATGCATAGAGGCAGTAGATGGAAGCATCTGGGGAATATTGAGTAGGCCTATTTAACTGGAAAATCATGTGCATGACATAATAGAGGAGAAGAAGAAAGAAGAGAAAAATAGACAGCATTTATACAGTACTTTAATGTTCATGAAGAGCTTTACAAATATCTTATTTGATCCTCACAATGACCCTGGGAGATAGGTATTATCCCAGTTTTGTAGGTGGGAAAACTGAGGGAGACAGAGGTTAAGTGACTTGTCTAGGGCCACATATCTAATATCTAAGGTCACACTAGAACTCAGGTGTTTCTAACTCCAGGTCCAGTGTTCTCTCTACCACACTTACTAGCATAAAATGGAATATTATAAAACAAAATTGCAAAGTCAGGTGGGAGCTCAGTTGTGGAAACTGTAAATATCAAATGAGGTTTCTATAGACCATTAAAGTTTTGCAAAGCATTTTGCATTCCTTTTTGTGTTGAAGCCTCCTAACAGTCTGACAGCCCTGAGAAATAGGTACTATAGGTAATATAATCTCCATTTTGCAGATGAGTAAACTGAGGCTCATAAAGTGAATTGATTCCCTTAAGTGACTCACTCACACAGCTAGGAAATGTCACAAGGAGGATTTGAGCCAGATCTTGCTGGATCTAAGTTCACCACTCTGTCCATTAGTCAGTAAGCTAGCATTTATTAAGAGCTATCTGTGTGCCAACCAATGTATTAAGCATTGGGAATGCAAAGAAAGGCAAAAACCACGCCTTTGCCCTCAAGGAGCTTGCACTCTGTAGAGAGTGACAACATGCAGATAATCATGGACATATAATATATGCACAGTGTAAGTGGAAGGTCATTTCATAGGGAAGGCACCATCCTTGATCTCTAAATGCCAAGTCAAAGGAGTCTCTATTTTGTCCTCTAGACAAGGGAAAGTCACTGTAGGTTTCTAAAGGCAATGACCTGTGCATTAGAAAGATTCTTTTGCCAGCTGTGTAGAGAAGGGATTAAAGGGAGAGACCAATGAGGAAGCTAATGTGGCGATCTACATGTATTGTAATGAGATTTGGAAATCAGATGTATATAACCATGTTTGGAAATATGTTAGAGACGTAGAACTTATGAGATGTGACAACTGATAAGAAATTGGGGGAAGGAGGAGCAGAAAGAGAAAAAGGATGATTCTTTGAGGTCATGAACTTGGGGAATAAGGAAAAATGGAAATACCTTTAAAAATGAGGAATTGTGGAGGAGGGCTAGGTCTAGAGACAGGGTGGGGATGAGTTCAGTCTGACATCTACTTAATCATCCTAGGAAAATGTTTCATCACATCATAGCTCTGGAGTGAGGTGACATCTGGTACAGTCCCCTCATTTTGCAGATGAGGAAACTGAAGCCAGTGGAGCCAAAGGAACTTGCCCATACACATAGAATCATGAATCTAGAGCTACAAATGAACTTAGGAGCCATCTAATCCAGTGGTGTCGAACTCAAATAGAAATGGTGGTCACTAAACCATGCCTAAGAATCCCTGTGGCCTACACATTGACTCAATTTTAAAGTATAATATTATCCAGGCAGCGAGGTGGCAATGGATAGAACACTGGGCTTGGAATCAGGAAGACTCATCTTCATGAGTTCAAATCTGGTCTCAGGCACTAGCTATGTGACCCTGGGCAAGTCACTTCACCCTGTTTGCCTCAATTTCCTCATATGGAAAAGGAGTTGGAGAAGGAAATGGCAAACTACTCCAGTATCTTAAATCCCCAAATGAGGTCACGCAGAGTCAAACATAACCGAAATGACTAAAAAACAAAAGTATTATTAAAGTTGTGTTATAATTTTTAAAAAATATATTTCCAAACTGCATTTTAATCTTGTTCTGGTAGCACTTGGGAGTGTTGTGGGCTGTTTGAAGGACATAGGCCATATATTTGACATCTCTTATTTAATCCATCTTCCTTGTTTTATAAGGTGAAGAAACAGGTTCTGGGAGGGGAAGAAAAAATCAAAGGCACACAAGTGGTAGAACCCAGATTGTTTCATAATCCTAAATAAAATGTCTCCTTTCTTCTCTTCTCTGAGGGAGTAGAGTAAAGAGAACTCTATATTTAAAGGTCAAGGTTTTGAGGCTCTACTCCTAGTTTTTCCATTCACTATCTGTGTGATATTGGATAAGTCCCTTCCCTTTTTTAAACATACTTTCTTCTAGAATAAAAGAAATAAATTATCTCTAAAGTCCCCTCCAGCTCTTGCTCCTACTCATTTCTGAAAGTTCATTTGTCTGTCCTGCATGACTCATTAGACAAGTCTCTATTTGCCTGCTGAACGAGTGGGCTGCCATTTTGTGTCTTTCACCCTAGGTTTCCAAAAAGCACTTTATCGCCACAAAGGAGTTCTTTTCAACCCACCCTCACATTCCAGAAAATAGTGACCCACCTTAAAACAGGATTTCTATCTAGAGTGAAGATGTCAGTAAAATGGTCTTTGAAAGGATTCCCTTTATGGGTCTTTGTTATATCTGATGATTTGAGAAATATTCTACAAAAGCGATCAATTCTTAATTCTTCTTTAGTCCAACGTGTTTCTCTCCTTCCTCCCTCCTCTCTTTATACTCTAGGGTCTAAAGTGACTTTCTCACATAGGGTTTTAAATAAAATTTTAAGACCGTGGATGCCAAGTTTTTTTCTTGGAGTATTTCTTTATGTCTTCTGCTGAAACCTTTGAAAAGGAGTTTTAAATTGTTGACAGATCCCAAAGTGCACCACTTCAAATTAAAGCAGAACCAATTAAGCCAAAATGCAAAGTTAATCTGAAAATACAATTAACACTGCAGCAGGCTAGAGGGTTCTTTGGTAGAGGGAGGTGTTAACAAATGACACAGTGAAACCTAAGAGGAGAGGAGAGGACAGGGCAGAGGAGAAGGGAGTAGGAAACAAGACAGGGAGACTGGCTGGCAAGGTGCTGGAGGAATACAAACCACAGGTGCTCTTGGATTATGACAAGAAGATTTGTATTTTAATGCCTCAGATATGTATTACTGTTTGGAGACTAGGTTTTCATCCAATTCATTCAATTTCTTTAATAGCTATGATACATAAAGTATTGTGCTAGGAGGTGGAGATGGAAAGACCATAGGGAAATGGTCTCTGCCTTCAAAGAGTCTATATTCTATTGGCATTGTGACAACATGGATACATACAGGTATGATATAAGATGATTAAATTCACAAGCATGGATGGATAATTTTTTTTATGATTCATACGTTCTTTCCCTCTCACATTCATGGCACATAGTAGTTTGTAGGACTCCCAAATCAATTTCATAGTCTCAGAGTTGGAAGGGACCTGATGAGCCATCTAACCCAAGTCATATCAAGTACCCAACAAAAGGCCATCCATCCTTTGCTGAAAGAACTCCAGTGAGTGGGAGACCCAAGGCTTCCTGAGACCATCCATTCCACATTGGGCAATCCTAACTATAAGGAGGTAGATCCTTAAAATCAACTTAAATATGCATCTTTGTGACTTCTACCCCTTTCTCCTAGTTCTGCCCTCTGAAATCAAGCTGAACAATGAAGAGCCATCTCTCTTCTGTGGGACAGGCCTTCAAGCACACAAATATTCCTATCATGTTTCTATGCCTTATGCCCTCCCCTTCACCAAATCTTCTGTTTTCCACAATTAACACTCCTAGTTTCTTTCATGGATACTCATACAGTATTATCTCAAGATCTTTCACCATGCCCATTAGCCTATTCTGAGTTGTTCCTTAGCCTCTTAATGTCTCTCTTAAAATGTGGCCCCCAGAGTTAAACAGAGTATTCTAGATGTGATCTGCTGAGAATAGAGTACAGTAAGACTCTCAGATCACTATACTTGAACTCCACTTCCCTCTGAGTGCAACCTACTTTCATCATAGATTTCTTGGCCACCATATTACTCCCTTAAATCATATTGATCTTGCAGTGCATTAAAATCTCCAATTTTTTTTTCAGATCAACTGCTCTTTAGGCATGCCTTCTCCTTCTTGAACTTGTGAAGTTAGGTTTTTTTGGACTCAAGTGAGATATTGCATATATCCCTATTGAATTTCTATGTTTCATTCAATGTTCTGGACTTCCAAGAAGTTTTAGAATTTTGATCTCATAATCCAATGCTATCCAAATTTATCCAGAGCTATCCTTCCCAGCTTGTTTCCACTTAATATTTGATAAACAGGTTATCTATGCCTTGATCTGATCCAAGCCATTGCGGAAAAAAATTAAACAATACAGCATCAGGCACAGATTTATGGGGAACTCCAGTAGAAACTTCCTTCCAAATTGATATCAAAGCATTAATGACTGTTCTTTGGGTCCGGCCTTTTAATTCATGCTAAATCCAATTCTCTGAACTATCATTTAGCCCATCATCTATTGTGTCTTTTAGACAAGAATAACATTAGCAACTTAGTCAAATGTTAAGGGTAATGAGGTTAGTCAGGCATGACTTGTCCTAGATAAAGTCATATTGATTCTTTTCCACTTGTTCACTAACCAACCATTCAGTATTATATCCTAGAATTTTTATGGGTTGCAAAGGCAAGGCTACTGGTCTATGGTTTACAGATACCATTTCTCCACTATTTTAAACATTAGAACACCATTTGGCCAACTCCAAATATGTGGCACCTTTCTATTCTATGTGACCCTTCAAAGATTACTGAGAGTGGCCCAGCAATCATCTACTATTTCTTGTACCCTTCAGTACCATAGCATCTGGATCTAGTGACTTGAATTACACAAGAGAGCTAGCTGATATTTTACTATTTCCCTTTGCATATTGGATATTGACTCTCCTTTGGCCATTTTTTTGTTCTGTCATCTCTAGTCAAAAGGTCATTCTACTTAGAGGAAAAAGAAGAAAAAAAATAACACATTAATGAGAAGCTCCGGTTCCACTCAATCATCCATCAACATAGTCTCATGCAGCAGTATAGTACAGTAGAAGCACTGACTGGAGTCAAGAGGGCATGGGTTCAAATCTTACCTCTGACACTTACTATCTGTGTTCTTTTTGACAAGTCACTCCAACTTTCTTGGCCTCAGTTTCTTTCTGTGTAAAATGACTGGCTAGTCTATGATGTCTAGATTTATGATCCTAAAATCAAGCCCTGCTTTGAATCTCCCCAATATAAGGTTTTAAAAATTATTTTTCTTCTTGTTTTTAATACTTCTGACCCTGTTTTAAGGGAAAGATGCTGCCATATTTTTGCATTCATTCCCCATTACCTGTCATTGCTTCCATAGTTTATATTTGCTAATCTAAGTTGCTTGGTATATTCCTTGTGCATCAGCATCAGTCTCCTTAGACAACTCTCCCTATCCTTTTTCTCAGTCTAAGAGAAGGGAGAACTGAGGGAAGAAAAGAAATCTGATTTTAGAGTTAATTACAATGCATAGTCCATCAAGGAGATGATTCTGTTTACATATTAAATCATAGATTTAAAACTAGGAAGCAACTTGGAGATCCTCATTTTAAAGATGAGGAAACTGATGCATGTTGCTGCCCTAAATTGATGCATAGAGCAGTTAAATAACTTACCCAGACTCAAATAGCTAGTATATATCAGAGGCCAGATTTGAACCTGGAGCTCTTTGTAACTCCAAGACTAGTACCCTATTCCATGCTGCCTCTCAGCAACAGAAAACCATGAATTATCTGTATGTAGTTTTAGGATCATAGATTTAAAACTAGAGTAGATCTTAGGCAGCTAGATGATACTACAGTGGATAGAATTCCAGGCCTGGAGTCAAGAGGACCTGAGTTCAAATGCAGCCTCAGACACTTACTAGCTGTGTGACCCTGGGCAAGTCCCTGAATGCTGTTTGCGTCAGTTCCTCATCTGAAAATGAACTGGAGAAGGAAATGTAAACCCCTCTAGTATCTCTGCCAAGAAAACCCCAAATGTGGTCACTAAGAGCTGGGCATGACTGAAAATGACTAAAGAACAGAAAAAAATCTTAGGTAACATGTAATTAAATTCCTTCATTTTTAAGGTAGGGAGCCTGCAATTCAGACAGCAGAAATGACTTACCCAATAGCTAGTAATCAGCAGAACTGGGATTTGAACCCAGATCTCATAACTTCAAATACACTCTTTTGTCAGTTTGACTTTTGATGGAGTGCTTGACTCTTGTATGGCTCATCCGTGCTATAACCTTCCCTGAAGATTGGACCAGATTGTAACTTGAGTCTCTCCAGTTCACTGCTGTTTTTCATCCATGCCACCCGGCAGTCTTAGTGCCAAGGAAGGCTCTGGGCCATTGAGATTTAATGGATTTTTGGAGCTACGTCCGAGCTGCATGATCACTTATGCCACAAAGATGATAAGGAACAAAGCCATTTTACTAAGGGGATGTCATTAAGAGTAAAGCCAAGCAAAGACAACCAATAACCTCTATTCCTCTGAGCTCTGGGCTAACATTAGACTCTGTGTTCCTCCTGCCTTTAGGATTTAAATCCAGAAACATTTCAAAGTAGGACTTCTTAGTATTGCCAGCTAACTTCTGGTGCCCCTAGAGTCTATGATTTTAATGTTCTCTCCTTCTGGCATCTTCATTTGTGTGAAGCTAGCCTCAGAAAAATTTTAAAGCCCTCATCTACACCTCGGATTTTTTAAAATGCAGGCTTAGTGCTAATGAATGCCATTTTCTGCTGTGGGGTCATTGAGGCTATGGAAGTATAGTGTTGTTTATTCCGTGGTTAAAAAAGGAAACTGCACAGATATGATAAAATTAAAGAAAAAAACACATACACAACATGGCCATTATTGATGATTATAGAAAGGCAGCTTAGAATTAGGAAGATAAAGTAGATCCATTTCTGAAACCCTCAACAGTGAGGAGTTGAGCCATTGACATCCTATGGCATAGGGATCCGGGGAGTTTGAGGAAAGACAACCCCTCTTTGCACAGTAGCTGTGTTATAAAACAGGTAGATGTAACTCAGATCCTATCTGAAATTCACTAGAGGAGCATTGTTTTGAAAGAAACCTCCTTTACATGTGTAAGTTATCCCGGAAAGTGTATAATTAAGGCAGTTTTTTGAAGAATCCAAAACTCGACTTGTTCTTGATATGTACAAAGAATTGTTTGCTTCAGCTACCTGTACACAGTTGTCTCCATTCTGTTTGGCTCATTCCAAACCCAGGGACATCTCTGACTGATGCTGTGATCCTATTTGCCAAGTTCTTTCTCTGACCTTATGCCCTACCCTCAACTACGCCCAGTGCCTCCTCTTGTCAGGGGATAAAACCCTAGCAAATAAATACCGTGCAAAATTTTTCACCAATCTTTGCATTTCAAGGAGCAGGCAATTCTTAACCGAAAGTAAGGAATCTCTAACAGTGAAATTTCAGATACTGTCACGTGGGCATGGGAGATATTTTGGGGAGAGGCAAAGGAGGACTCAGAAACACCCCATGAGCAACTGCCATCTATCCAGTGTTAGGATGGTTCTATCCAGACAGAGCCCCCTAACAAATGGCACTTTGTGGATAAAGCCTCACTGTAACGTGTGTGTGTGTTTACACAGGTCTGTTTTTCTATAACCTTCAGTGCCACTTAACAACTCTTAAGAGCTTAGAGAACTTTTCACACCTCTATATGCTTATACCTGCAAGAAACAAGTGAGAAACCAGCCTTATAATGGGAGATGTAAATGCAGAAATAAGAAGAGTAGAGGCCAGGATGGACTCCAGTTAGAAAGATAGAGCAGACTTGAAGGTGACAATGCATTGTACAAGAATATATGGTACAGCTTGTCTCAGTTGCTGCCCTTATAGAATTGAATTTCCTTGAGGACTATTTTCATTTTTGCCTTTGAGTCCCTAGCCCATAGCAGGATGCCTGACCAATTTTTGCTTTTCAGTCATGTCAGACTTTGTGTGACCCCATTTTGGAGTTTTCTTGGTAAAGATATAGGAATGGTTTATCATTTTCCTTCTCCAGCTCATTTTACAAATGAGGAAACTGAGGCAAACTGGGTTAAGTGACTTGCCTGGGGCCACACAGCTAGTGAGTGTCTGAAGGAGGATTTGAGCTCAGGAAGAGGAATCTTCCTAACTCCAAGCCCAGCCCTCTATCCTTTGCAGAAACACCTAGCTACCCCAGACTGACAAATAGTAGGTACTTAATCACTTCTTGGACTTGGATTGATTGATTTCCCTTTGATCCTTATAAGGCATAAATGAATGAATGAATGAAACTCCCAAAGCAATATGTTATTCTGAAATAACCCTTGCATAATAAGACTTAAGACTTGCTTTTTAAGATCAACAAAAAAAAGAGGAAAGAAATGAACAAGAAATGCACAAGGCAGAGGAAAGAGGAGGTGAAGCCACAAGAGGAGTAAAGAGAAGTCATGGGGTCAAAGGATATAGAGCTGGAAGGCACCTTAGAGATCTCTGAATTCAAGCCCCTCATTTTACAGAGAAAGAAAAATGAGACCTAAAGAGAAATCATTTGCTCAATGTCACATAGCTAGTGAGTAGCAGAGTTAGGATTTGAACTCAGGTCTTCTGATGCCAAATTCACTATTATTGCCACTGCATTAAGTAATCAACTTCACTAGCCTCCATGTAAGATATCCAGTTATGCAAATAACTTAGTATCATATGGTGGATGGGTACATTGGAAGCTCTTCAGTCAAAAGATCCATCCAGTCATCAGTCATCTAATTAGCATGTCAATTCGATTCGGTGTGTGTGTTCGTCCTTCGTTGCCGAAGAAGACAATGCTGTCAGAGAAATGATGACATGACTTGCACTTGCCTTTGTTTTGAGTGAGGGAGGGCTGTGCAGGTCACCAGGCTCACTTCTCCTCCAGAGCCATCCAGTGACCAGATATTCATCAGAATGACTGCAGATGACCCAGAATGGGGCAGTTGAGGTTAAGTGACTTGCCCAAGGTCACGCAGCTAATGAGTGTCAAGTGTCTGAAGTGAGATTTTAATTCAAGTTCTCCTGACTCCTGCTCTGGTGCCTGTGGTCCACTGTACCACCTAGCTGCCCTGATTCAATTCAGTAAACATTTATCATGTGCTTACTATGCCTTGGTCACTGTGTTAAGCAGTAGGGATACAAAAAGTGGTAAAAGACAGTCCCTGCCCTCAAGAAGTTTATGATCTAATGGGGGAGACAAAATGCAAACAAATATCTTCAACATCAGCTATATGCAAGAAAAATAAGAAATAGTTAACAGAAGGAAAGAGCTGAAATTGAGTGGCTGGGGAAGGCTTCTTGTAGGAGAGGATTTTAGTTGTGACTTAATGGAAGCCAAACAGGTCAGTAGTCCTAGTGGAGAGGGAAAAGCATTCCAAGCATTGAGGACAGGCAGAGAGAATGTCCAGAGTCAGGAGACAGAGTGACTTGTTCATTGAAGAGCCAAGAAACCAGTTTCACTAGATCAATGAGTATATGTTGGGTAGTAAGGTGTAAGAAGACCAGAAATGTGTCCCAGTTACTCCATGGAGATGTGACTATTTACATAAGTGGAAATGACTTTAATTTCGACAATAGCCATAGAACACATACGCATATACAATAGCTGTATTCTAGAAAGATAGAGATGTAAATAGAATTCTATTTTCATTGTACATTGGAAGCAATCTTATCAGTCTGATCCCATGATCAGCCATGAATGAAGGAGTATTTATAAAGTAACTGCTATGTGCAGAGCACTGTGCTAGACCCTGGAGAGACAAAAGTGAGATGGTCCCTGCCCTCAAGGAACTTAGAGTAGGGAGAGGTAGTACAGTGGAAATCAGAGAGGGATGTTTTGGTCTGAGATGTCACGTACATGGTGAGTGGACTGGTAATATAGTTGACTGCTACACCCTTCCCGGGAGCAGTGGTACTTGATTTACTATACACATTGGACATGGCTTTGCTGAGAATGAGACAGACTTGCCTTCATTCTGGCAGCTCTTTTCAAAATTCAACGTCCGAACCAGAAGCCGATATCTCAAGGCAGGTCCCAAATTTAGCCTAGCAACCCCCAAGGAATTTAAATTGGC
The DNA here is from genome assembly GCA_023548195.1 of Bettongia penicillata ogilbyi. Lineage (NCBI taxonomy): Eukaryota > Metazoa > Chordata > Mammalia > Diprotodontia > Potoroidae > Bettongia > Bettongia penicillata. The sequence goes on along the minus strand of JAJHZJ010000104.1, from coordinate 5,030,331 downwards.
ATGTTTCTCTGCCACCAAGAGACCCATGACCAGTGTCAGTTAACGTGGAACTGTCACAGATTCCATTCATTCGTGTTATTAGTCACAGCCCAATAGAAGCATTGTTGTCTGCTGAAGATTTGTCTTTTGTTGTGTTTCTTTTTCTATTAATATAATTGAAACGGATTTAAATTATATGTTGGTCAGAATCAAATTGGTTGCAAGGTCAGACTGGCCTGCAAGTTTACATTGGTAGATTTCTTTATGAAGTCCTACTTCTCATTTCTCAACTGCTTTCAGAGAATGAAGATGGTGTCTCTGTGGGAAAGTAGCGTGAAGAGGGGCACGCCTCTGAATTGACATCCGCAAAGCCTGGGATTGCTGAATAATTCTAATGAGCAAAATATTTTTATCTGTAATGAGAAAGAAAGGCACTATAAATATATGCCAGGCTGACATTCTCATGTAATTAAAAAGGCCAGAACTTTTGCTTTTCCTCACCTTGACATTTTCAAAAACAAAATGAAGTTTTATTTTGAAAACTTGCTTTCCCTGAAATGTTTTTAACTCACTATTGTAATAGCCTCTTCCATAACTTCTGCATTTTTGTCTCTTGGTATGTTCCCAAGGATTCGTTAGGGATGTATTTACTTTAGTACTTTTGCTTAGATATGAAGGGGGCATTGGTGTAGAGATGGGGTCATGGAGATGAAGGTGTATGTGGAAATGCCTAGGCTATAAGACAAAAAATCATCAGTACTTGATTATATTTTTTTAAATGAACTATGAATGAGATAGTCAGTGTCCTTCATCAAAAGTGATGATCATCTCTCAAATTTTGGACCATAAACCTGGATTTCAGCAAAAAAAGGGACTTATTTCTCAAAAAGATCTCCTAAAATAAAACCATCCTGCCTCATATATATCCCTTCTTTTCTTCAGGATCACAGACTTATGAAATCTGAGAAGTGAAGAGATATTAATGACTGTAAGTTCTGCCTATATCAAGAAAACAAAGTCCATTATGACATACCCAACATGGATTTGTTCAGCGTCTACAGGAGGATCTCCAACAGGGAGATCTCCCACTGCTTCCTGAGTTAGCCCATCTCTCTCTCTCTCTCTCAGGTAGTTTTAATTTTTAGGAAATGTTCTTAGACAAATCTGCCTCTGTGTAATTTCCACCCTTGGTGGTCCCAGGTTTTTCCCTATGAGACCAAACAGAACACACCCAAGCCCTCTACCACATGAAGGTCATTTAAATATGGAAAGATAGATTTCATGCCTCCAGCCCCCAACCCCCAGTCTTTTTATCTCCAGATTAAACATCTCAGTTTTCTTCACCACTCTTCAGACATCATGGGCACAAAACCCTTCATTGCCCTGCTTGCTCTCTTCTACATTCCTTCAAAGTTATATGTGTGCAATTTAAATTATGGTGCCCAGGACATAACACTACACTCCCGATAGGGTCTAAGGGAAAACTACAGAGGGAGTATTACTTCCCTGTCCTTGACTGCCATACCTCTCTTGACACAGCCCAAGATTATATTCATATTTTGGGTTACCACATTATACTGTTGCCTACTGGGTTTTCAGGACCACTGAGAACGGCAGATCTTTTTCAGATGAGCTATTATTTAATCATACATTCTATAACTTGTACTTGAGAAGTTAATCTTTGAAACCCAAGTATAATATTTTATATTTGTTCCTCTTGAATTTCATCTTTTTAATGTATATTTTTATTTTTTAATTTAAATTTAATTTAATTTAAATAGTTTTTTAATTTAATTTTTTGATTCAGAAGCCCAGTGCCTAGCCTAACAATTGAGGTCTTCTCTTCCTTTCCTTCTTCTCCTACTTCCTCCTATATTATTTATTTGGCTTGAATGCTCCTTCCCCAGAGGTAAATTGAAACTCCTCCACAGTTAAGGGGTGATTTTTTTAATAGATGCCACATGAAATTCTAATAAGCAAGAATAAGCAAGAGATATACTCCATAGGGTGGCATTCTGGTAAATGTTTAACAACCAGCTCACCAGGGGAAAATATGTATTCATGGCATACTTTTAAGTTTAACCTGCATTATTAATGTTTTCCCATCACTTTCTTAAGTCTAGACTATTGACAAAACAATAAATCAAGCCTGATTTATAGCCCAATTCCCAAGGTGTTAATGCTTCTACTTACAATTCTTATATTTAATATGCTTAAAATATAGCAATTAGCTCTGAGCTGGCTCCGACACACTCCTGGTTATATAATTCTGAATCATTCAGATCTGTAAGTATTTTTATGGTTGGTTAAAGATTGAATGATGACTTGTCACTAACAGGAGGCTGTATATTGAGTGGGCACTCACAGAGTGTGCCTTTGAGATCGACAGCACTTAACACTGTGATCAGTAACCTAAATAAGTAAAGCACTGAGTTAGAGTGGAAAGAACAAAGAATTTGAAGCCAAAGAACCTGGGTTCCCTACCACTTCCTGCTTGTGTGGCTCTGGCTAAGTCCATTCTCCCTTAATCTCTATTTTCTTGTTTGTAAAATGAGGATGTTGGCCCAATGACCTCTTGGGTCACTTGGAGTTCTAGAATTAGGACTCAGTGAAGGAATTGAAGACATACTGGCTATGGTGGAGGGGCCAGGTGGAAGTCTAGATATGCCCAGCCCCTATATTGACTTTGACTGACTGTAGGGCCCATCTACTGAAGGTCAGAAGCCCTGCCCAGAAGGACTCAAGTAGCTTCTGGTGGTTTTTTTCTGACTGGTGGTTTGTGATTGAAAGTTAAAGACAGGTTTTCCCCAAGCACCTGTGATGGCACATTGGATGGAGTGACTTGTACCTCACAAAGGCAAATGATAATTTCTCCCAGTCCCTTTCAACATGATGAGGTAGTTAAATACTAATGTTCATTCATAACTTAAAATGAAGCAGAATACAAATTCAATTCAATTCAACAAGTGAATATTAACATCTTCTTTTGTGACATGTGAGCAGAGTCATGTGTGGTGAAGGGGATGGAGAGAAGCACCCTCTGGGTCAGGCAAACCTGGGTATCAATTCTGCCTTTGAGACATTTTCACTATCAGACCTTGGGCAAATCACTCTGGCTGTCAGTGTCCCAGGGAGCTGTCTAAGAGTAGAAGGCACAGATCTCCATTGGTGGAGGGAGTTTCCTCAAAGGGTAGTTCCCTTGGAAAAATCCCAAATGTTACAGGCCCTATACTAGGCACTGAGGATCCAAAGACAAGGGCCAATCAGCCCTTTGCCCTCAAGAACTTCACATCCTTTCCCACCAAATCTTTGTTTCTTTCCCTTCTTCTCTCTCTTCCAAAGTTGTACCCCATAAACCAGCTTCTCCACATCGCATCTCCCTTTCTGTTGTTTGCATCACTAGCTTGTGAGTTACTCTTGTTCATCTTTATCTCACCTCACCTTCTTTATCCCTAATCCAATCAGTGGCCAAGTATTGTCAGTGATGAATCTTCCATTTTGTGCTTCCTTTCCATTTCCATGGCCAACACCCTAGCTGAGGCTCCCAGACCCTGGTGCCCAGAGTGCTAAAAGAGACTCTGAAAGTCCTTCCCTCATCACCAATCTTCCTAAAGTTTCCTAAAGATACTACGTTGTATCCCTCTTCTGCTTAGGAACCCTTAAGGGCTTTCCACTGCCTATCAAATGAAGTCCTAGGATTGTAGATCCAGGGCCGAAAGAGACCTCAAAGGCAAACTCTCTCATTTTATAGATGAGGATACTGAAGTCTTAGTGGTTCCATGACTTTCCAGAATCACACAGGTTCTTGTTGTTGCTGCTGCTGTTCAGTCATTTCAGTCATGTCTGACCCCATTTGGGTTTTTCTTGGCAGAGATACTAGAGTGTTTTGCCATTTCCTTCTCCAGATCATTTTACAGATGAGAAGACTGAGGCAAACAGGGTTAAGTGACTTTTTCAGGGTCACAAATGTCTGAGGTCAGATTTCAATTCAAGTCTTTCTGACTCCCGGGCCAGTGCTCCATTCACTGTACTACCTAGCAGCCCATAAGTAGTAGACATAAAAGGTGAGATGTGAACCTAGGTCCTTTGACTCCATAGCCAATAGTCTTTTCACTATACCATGTTGTTTCCCTGCAAATGAATTAGCCTGGTTTCAAAAACTGAATTATAACACCCCTATAAGATAGAAACTACAGATTTTATTAGGACCATTTTACATATGAGTAAACCAAAGCTAAGAGAGGGGTAGTGATATACCCATGGTCACACACTGGTAAGTGTCAAAGCTGGGATTTGAACTGAGGTTTTCTTGAGCCCAAGTCTAGTGTGCTCTCTTATACCACACTTCCTCTCGAGGCCTGTTATATTTGGTCTTCAACAATTCTTATTGGCCCTATTGCTCATTACTACTCTAGTCCTAGTTAAATTGAACTATTCACTGTGAATATACCCCCCAAGGATTTCCAACCTCCATGCCTTTGTTCACACAGTTAAAGAACTCCCTTCCACTTCATCTCCACCTGTGGAACTCTTGCCCACATTTCAAATTCACTTCAAATGTCACATCCCTCATTAAAGATTTTTTGATCCCTTCAGACATGATACCTCCTTCCTCAACTCTCCTACAGAGTTTTACCTCTCATTTTCTTATGGCCCTTATCACAACCAGTCTTATCTTATAGTTATTGCTGTACATGTCATATCTTTTCTAGTATAATGTCAGCTGTTGAGGGGAAGAATCTATGTCTTCAACTTTTTATCTTCCATGCTGTCCAGCACATGGTAAGCCCTCAATAAGCATTGGTTGAATAAACCAATGAAGATTCAACAGTGGAGTCCTACTGTGAGGGAGTTAGAGACCCGGGGTCATAAAGTGTGATGGATTTTATTATTAATAGTATTACTATTTATTATTATCATTGCTATTACCACTCTGATTTCCCAGAAATGGCTTATTAAGCTTGATAGATCAGTGGTTTGTCTCGGAGTCATATTTTTATATGATGCATCGGGCAGTGGTTTTATCTTAGGGAGGGATGTAGCAAGTCCAAGAGGTTTGCGCCAAGACTAGGCAATAATTTGGCACTGGTGTTTAAGTGAAATTGTGATACTTTAGCAAGCAAACCAATCCTCCTTAATACCTACTTAGTTGCTTCCTTCTATTTTGTGAAAGTTCATCCTTAAACTCACCTCTAGGAAAATTTCTCCCCTCAAGAACAAATTCAAAGATCTCAACACCCCATAAACCCAGCCACAGGTCTATTGCCCACCTGTGTTTCACTGATTCAGACTTATGTCAATTTGATGTTTATCTGTCCGCTGCAACTAAATGATTTCTGTATGCTATATTCCTCATAAGATCTCATGACCTGCATTAAGCCATTACCCCATAACCAGTGGTTGTAAATGATGAATTGTGCCCCTCCTCCATTGCTCTTGCAGCTTCAGAGTTTTCTCCCTGACTCTGTTGCAATTATACCCAATATTGTCCAAAGCAAGACAAATAATTGCCCTGTTGCACTCTGCCCGGGTCAGATCAAATGTTTAGTATTGGGTCTAGTTTGGGGGACCATATTTTGGTTGGTATGTTGGCAATCTGGATTTTGTCCGCAAGACTTCCCTCAGGTCCGTAAGAAAAATGGAATCTATGTTATATGATATTGAATTGAAAGTACAGGGTACATTCAGCATGGAGAAGATTTAAGAGGGGACACTATTATCATCTTCAAATATTTGAAAGATAGTCATGTGGAAATAGGGCTGGCCCTGTTCTACTTGAACCCAGAGGATAGAACTAGGAGTAATAAGGGGAATTGATGGCAATGTACATTAATTAAGCTTAATGCAAGGAAAAAAACTTTCAAACAATTAAAATTACCCCAAAATGGAATGGGCTATCTCAGAAGTAAGTGAGTTCTCAGAAGTGAACGAGCTCCCCGTCACTGGCCATTTTCAGGTGGAGAACATATGACTGTTTATCATGAATGCCATAGAAGGGCTTCATGCTTCCTTTATAGTTTCGACCAGATGGCCTCCCAGACCTCTTCCAGTTCTGAGATCCTATAATTCTATGGAAATTCAGCATAAAATACAAACTGTTCATATATTTCTTATTCACCCAGAGTAAGATGAGCAGTTTTCTCCCCTAAACAAAATCCACACCACAAAGCTAAAGTACAAAGGCAAGTCTCTCACTGATCTTTCTTTTCCAATACTTCTCTTTTCCTTTGTCCTATTACATCGGAAGAAAATGCCATATGCTGTAAAGTTTAATGGGATGGCAAAAGGACTGGAATACAAATGATTCTGCATTGCTTAGAAAATGCATCACTCAGTGCTGTAGCATCCCTGGAAGATGTTTTGGAAAGTGTTTTTGTATATTTGCTGGAAATACTAATTTAAATTGGACTATATTTCTCAACAGGGTGCAGATATGATTTTCAGCCAGAACGGTTATCAGAGCACATTGTTTCAGGCTGTTTACTCAGGAGGAGAGAACAGAGGACAATTCTCCAATGGGAGTGAGAAAGTTGCATAATGATGTCATAAAACATTAACTTAGCAGTAGGAAGTATCACTTATGAACCACTGTAAGTTCAGTTCTCTTGGGTTTAATTTTTTTACAGCCATAATAAATCCAATAGATACATAATTTCTTTATTGAGTCAGAAATTGTATTTGTTTTCCAAAGCTAATAGTCTTCTACTAGCATTTGAAGAGACAGACTATACTCTGGCACACAAAATGCAGCCCAATGCAACATGTGTTCTGCACTGCTGTGTTTCCTTTCCCCAGAGGAAAATCTCTTAAGGACATTCCTTCTACCTCTCTCCCCACCCCCAAACCCCAAATCATTCTTTGCAGGAGTATGAATTAGCTGCTGATTGTTCTTTTACATCTAAGAATGTTTTAGGATGCTTTAGTAAATTTTGAGAAAAACTTAAACATGACAACATTTTCTTAATAGCTGATCTCTCTTACTAAGTGTGGAAGATGACAAATGGTGAAAGTGAATTTAGTTCCAGTGAGATCAATAATGGGACTGCTTATCTGAGAGCCTTCAAATCAGAATAAAAGGCAGATTAAACAGACTCTGGGTTCCTTTACTTATCCCATTGACCTTAGATATCGCAGCTTCAGGTAAGAGACCACATCCCACATCCCACATCCACAGCCCTCTCAGAAATAGGCTCACCACATGACCACCAGAAAGAACCACTTGGTGATCCTTAAGCATTTCACTGCTTTCTTTCAGGATGGGCTTTTGTAGCATCAAAAAAATACAACTCCATCTGCCATTCTAGAAAATGCTGAACTGACTTCCCTTTATGAAAGGGGCTTGACAGCTGTCTGTAAGATAAGCAGGGCAATGTTTTGGACACCCCTGCCTCATACTCAGCACCCCAGTTTGAAATGAGCCTGAGGTGTCATGCCAAATGGCTGTTCGGCAGAGTGGTGAACCAAAGAACAGCTTGTCTTGGTGGTCCAATGGACACAGACAATTCAATGAAAAAAAATCAGTTAATTTAAAGGGGGTGGGTAGCAGGGATCCAAAAACATGGGAGGATCAGTTGCATTTCCAGTAGTTGCATTTGTGTGTTTCATTTGGTCTGTCATAGGCCATGCCATCCTGTCAATTACTTTTTTCCCTTTCTTCTGGGTCATTAGCCAGTTTTTTGTTTGTTTTTTTGTTTTGTTTTGTTTTGTTTTTGGCTTACTGGAGCAGAGACCCTGGTGTGGGAAAGATCCCTAATTAGATATAATACTTCTCAACCATATTATTATATTGTAAACTAAAAGTGATTTTTTTTATATTCTTTACTTTCTTGGTTCCATAGATATAGAGCTGTGAGGGACCACAGAGGTTATCAAGTTCAATCTCCTCATTTTTACAGAGGAAGAAACTGAGGCCCATGGAGGAAAAATGACTTGCCCAAGTCTCATAGATCTAGATTTTGAAGGGACCTTAAAGATCATCTAGTCTAATATCCTCATTTTACAGAAGAGGAAACTGAGGCCAAGGGAGGGGAAGTGACTTGCCCCAGGCCATACATAGAATCATAAATCTAGAGCTAGAAGGGAGCTCAGAAGTCATCTAGTTAAACCATCTCCATTTCATAGATGAGGAAACTGAGTCCTATAAAAGTGAAGTGACTTGCAAGTGGCCAAGCTAGGATTCAAACCCAACTTCTCTGACTCTCTCCTCCATACTCCCTCTTTCTCTGTGTGTGTGTGTGTGTGTATATATATATATATACACACACACATATATGAATATATATATATTACATGCACATACATACATAAATAATATCTTCTTCTCTTTTCCATTGTATCACAGAACTTGATAACTCAAGGCAAATCACTCCCCATATGGTAGAAATGGCTTTGCCTGTATAAGACTGGCACCTTTTTTTTTTCAGAGTACTTTCAATGTTGCCATGCATAGGGTAGAGATAGAAAGACAGGCTACTTCTCTATCTCTTTGAAGTGGGTCCTATGCATGTAATATTTGCTCTCATTTCCTCTTTTTTAAATTCTCTCTATCCTGTTCATACAGACTTCACACTGCCAGAACAAAAATTGGCACCTCCATGACGATGGATAATTTGCATTAATCTTTAGTTTCTATTTTGAAACTGATGAGACCATTCTGGGAAGGGGTCCATAGACTCCATCAGATGGACAAAGGAGTTCAGGATGCAAGAAAATTGTTAAGAGCCCCTATAGAGAGTCTGGGCAAACAATATTTCCCCCTCATTGGGGTTCTTTAGGTGGAGCTTTCATCCTCTCTAGCTCAGAATGTGGTAAGATTCTCATACAGATATAGACTAGAAATTCCCTGCTGTTGGTGAGATTTGGTGATTTTATGGCCGGTGCCTTTTCCAGTAATCAACCTGTACTTTTTGTCTACATTCCATCCTTGACTATGTCTTCTTGTTTTGAATTTAACTCAAACTATGGAAGACCAAGGAAACAGAGAATTTTAGACTTTCTTCATTTTACCAGTTTGGGGGAAATGATCATTTCAGATTTGTTGTTGTGTCCAACTATCGATGACCTCTCTTGGGATTTTCTTGGCAAACATATTGAAGCGGTTTGAACTCAGGTCTTCCTGACTCCAGCCCTGGCACTCTATTCACTGTGCCACCTGGTTGCCCATTCTTTTAGAAGAGGCTAGCATAGATTCAGATGTGTTTTGACCCAGAGAAGGGGTAGACTAATCTTTTAATTATTAATACAATGTCTTGCATTTAAAAAAATCATAACTATCACAGTTATGTGATAAAGAAATGACTATATTGCAATGTATTCCTACCATATGCAAAAGTTTTCCAGGTTTCATGTTTCAAGGACTTTTTTCAGCAGAGCTAGAAAATTGTATATCGGCTGAATGATTGGCTGCCCTTCAGTTCCTAGAAGGGTGTGGTCTCCAGCCAATGTTTATTTTAGGTAATTTATGATCCTGAAGTTTTAAGATCAATTCTCCTGGCTCTGTCCACAGTAAGCATGGGATTAACCAATCAACAAAGGTTTATCAAGTGCCTGCTAGAAGTGCTAAGGAAATCAAGGCCAAATATGCAAGAACTGCCCTCAAGGAGATTTTACTGATTGTCAAAGGGGATAGGGATAGTATATAGATATTGTTGATATCAGCTTATACAAAAACTGTGTAGCTTTTTATATAATCTTTTCTCCTTAATCTCTTCAACTTCAAGACTAGATAACTCATATTATCATATATATTTAGCTCCAGGACATTCAAAGTTCTTTGGTCCAGCCCTTTATCTTATAGGCAGAGAAACTGAGGCATTGAGGCTCTAAGAGCTTATCTTGTTTAAGGTTACACACACCTTAAGTTGCAGAGGAAATATATGAACCCCAAGTCTATTGACTTCAAATCCAGCACTCTTTTCCACATTTTCACTCTTTTTTCCACTCTTTTTCACTCTTACCATACTGCTTCAGCAAACATTTATTAAGCATCTACTATATACTGGATACTCTACTGGGTACTGTTGATATAGATGAAAATGAAATAGTATCTACCTTCAACAAGTTTATTTTTACTATAGGGGTAGGAAGAATGGAGAGAGGAGGATGAACGAAATGTACAGCATATAACAGTTCTATCTCCTTATAGTCTTCACAAGCACACATCACCTAACATTGTTCTAGCTGACATAATTTGACTAAAAAATGACATTGATGCATTATAATAAGAGCTGGCATTTATAGAGAACTTTTCAAAACACTTTCCATCCATTATCTCATTTGAGCTTCACCAAGAACCCTGTATGTGTGTGTATGTATACATTACATACAGAGACAGAAAGATATTCCATATACATACTATATATATGTATATATATATGTATATATATATACATACACAAACACACACACACACACACACATACACACACATATCCCTTAGTGGCTCTAGCTTCCAGAAAACGAAATTGAGTCCCAGCTAGGTGAAGTGATTTGGCCATGGTCATGGAGCCAGTGAGTGTCAAGGGCAGGATTTCTATCTCTTGGTCTTCCTGACTATAAACCTAATCATGTGTCTATTAGTCTCATCATCATAATGTTGTTTGACCACCTGGCCCTAGCACGGATTAGTACAGTGCCCACTTCTTACTTAACACAGTGCCTGGCACATAGTAGGAACTTAAAAATGTTTATTGATGATTAATTGGTGGGTACTAGAGGGTCAGCATCTTTGATTCATCAGTCTTATCATCCCCATATTGCTGAGCACACGTGTCCAAGTTCTAGATTCAATGGATAGAGTGTTGTATGTCCACCTCAATTTGCATACTAGTTTTGCTACTTGTGACCCATTTGACCTTGAGTGAGTCCCTTCTTATCTCTGGGCCACAGTTTCCTATTTGTAAAGTGAACGAATTGGATTACCTCAGCTCCAAGATCATTTTTAAATTCAACAAATTTGTGTTAAATACTTATTATGTGCAAGGCACTGTTCTAGACACTGGGCACTATGCTAAAAATAGTTCCAATGAAATTAACTGTCCTCTATAATGTTGCTTCACCTAACATGTTTTCATCAATTAACTCACTTTAGCAGAGCACGCCTGTGGTTTCAAACTTTCAAGCATATATCTAATTCTTAATATAAGTATCCTTGGGTTCTTTATATAACTAACCCTATTTTAACTTTTAAAAAATCCTAGAGTGAAGATTACATTGTTGGGGGTTACATTACCAGTAGGAGAGCTGGAGAAGAGCTTCGTTAAATAGATGAAAATCCTACTGTCAATTGCTGATAGAAAAAAAATCCAACAATAGAGTGTAGGTTTTTAAAGTTCTTTATAGTCATTTCAATTATCCCCCATTCTGCCCAAGAACCAGCTTGGGAGTCTTCCAGCTCCTGGTCTATCAACAAAGAAATATCTTATGTTGAATTTCTGAACCTGCAGAGCCCAGAATAGAGAATATATTAGGTACTTGCTCAGTTTTAGACTTCTAATCAACATAAGAGAAAAGTTGCTAGAGATTTTTTCCCTTGTTATACACTCATGTTTTTATTAAGATTTGAATAGAAAAATCATTTTCTTAGGATATTTAGGCTCTGGAAAATAAAATTAAAATTATTGACAAATATGATTTGTGATTTTATCCGTGAAGTAAACAACCAGTTCAGGAATTCCTTCCACCAATGCAGATCACAACCCCTCTGTGACTTGCTAGATCAGTCCTAAGGACAGAAGGATAAAGAAGCTATGAGATTGATACAAGGCCAGGCACAAAATAATGTTCATATCATAGTATTGTGGGTTAAATGTTAGAAGACCATCAGGCTCAACCCCTTCATTTTACAGTTGTCTAAACTGAGGCACAGAGAGGCTATGCAACTTGTCTAGGATTCACCTGTCATGCCTGAGGCAAGATTTGAACCCAAGTCTTCTTGAATCCACAGAATTCTACCTACCTTCCTCTGGAACTCTTGATAATCATGTTTATATGTATACAATATATGATACTACCTGTCAAGAATTTCTTTAAAATTGAAGATGGTTTCTAAATGTATTTTAGCCTTATATAAATTGGTAACTTGGTTTTCAGTTTTGTACAAAAGAAAATGAGAAAAATATTGGCCTTCAGAGGAGAGTTCTCAATAAAATGTTCATTGTTAATAGCAAAAGCTCCTTGTTTGTGTCAGGAGAAGTGAGCCCCATTAAGCTTATGACGTCCTAGCACTGAAATCTGGGAATCATAACTATTTGTGGCAAATCAGCACACTTGGTAAATACATAGCACTGGTAAAGTCAAGGTGATGGGTACATTTTCCTTGGAGAGAATAAAGAGAGAATTAAGACTTGCAAGTGACATGTGAAAAGAGAGAATTAAGACTTGCAAGTGACATGTGAAAATGGTTACTTCCATTTTAAGAGTGAATGCCATAGGATCACAGAGAGATTGAATACTGAGACATCAATATCTGCCACCAATTTCTTCTATGAAAACACAGTTCAAGAGCAAGTTCAGTACCGCAAGACCAGTGTTGTAAATGGAACCATCATCAAACTGATGGTATTGGTCAGCAAAATTTCTGGCACTCAAGGTTGTCCCTAGTCATCTATTCTGTGTCTTGGAGAATCACTTGAGTGATATTACATTGTGGCCTTATGATATTGTGGTGGCATTTGGTTATAATGTAGTAATGATATTATTAGCAAATGGCATTAGTTCAGAGTAGCACTGTGACAGGCCTAAGTAGTGCCAATACCTCTGTACCATATACCTAGTATGGCCAGCCATCACAGAAATGATTATCTCTGACCATAAGGACTAGTGGATGAGATCATTGGACTCTATAGTGTGTAGGATCCTTATTTAAGTGACAAGACCAGTGATTCTTAAACTGGGAGTTGCCACCTCATATTGTGACCCACAGCTTTAGAAGAACTGAAGGGACTGTATGCCCATAAATTTGACAGTCTAAATGAGATGGATGATTATCTTAAAAATATAAATGCCCAGATTAACAGAAGAGGACTTAAAGAACTCCATCTCAGAAAAAGAAATTGAACAAACTATCAATGAACTCCCTAGGAAAAGATCTCCAGGGCTGGATGGATTTGCAATTGAATTCTATCAAACATTTAAAGAATAGTTAATTCCAATACTATATAGACTATTTGGGAAAACTGGGGAAGGAGTCCTCTCAAATTCTTCTTATGATACAAATATTGTTTTGATACCTAAACCAGGAAGAGCCAAAACAGAGAAAGAAAATTACAGACCAATTTCTCTAATGAGTATAGGTGCAAAAATTTTAAATAAGATTTTAGCAAAAAGAATACAGCAACTTAAGAAGAACTGAAAGGGTCCCAAGTGAAAAAACTTTAAGAAGCCCTCATGTATATGAATCCTTTCTTTTACTAAATGAAGAAACCGAGGCCCATGGAAGCTAAGTGACTTCACAGAATCATTGAAACTCTGAATTAGAAGGTGACATCTAACTGGAATCATGTGGGAATAAAAATTCCTTCTGCAGTGTCTTTGATGTCATTGGTCATGTAGCCTTTGCTTAAAAGCCTCCAATGAAAGAATATGGGGAACTCAGTGTAAGGCCTTGCTTCCTACTAGATGAGCAAGCCCTATCATGAATGATCCATTCAGTTCTTCTTCATTCAAGAAAGCTGTTGTGCTAATTATGAGTATAGTAGGGACATTTTCTAGATGCAGCAACTCTAGAGATGTCATCGAGTGAGTCAGTCTTTAGATAATAAGCCTAACTACTGAGGGTCATTGATTCACTATTCCTGGTGTTGTTAGGTTTTTTTTTTTCTTACTGCTTGGAATAAGACTAATCAGCCATAAGTGTAAAGTGTGACCGAGTGGGCCCTGGGGGGAAGGTGTTGGCTTTGTTCCAGACCTTTGGGATTTGGGGTTCCCTGAACAGATGCTCAATTTCACAGCATCACAGAGTTGCAAGGGACTGCAGTGCCCATCAAATCTATCGCACACCAAAACAATAATTCCCATTGCAATGTACACAACCAGTGGTCTTTAAGCTTCCATTTAAAGACCTCCAGTGAGAGAGAACTCATTTACCTTGAGTTGCAGCCCATCCCATTTGTGAATATCTCTAATAGTTCCCTGGCAGCAAACTTGCATTTGTCTCTTTGCCACTTCCTCCCGCTAGTCGACATTTTGCCTTCCTGAGACCTGAGCAGAATATATCAAATCTCTCTTCTGAGTGATAGATCTCCTAATATTTGAGTGCAGCTATCATGACCCCCTAAGAAATCATCCCTTTTCAGAACTCTAACTGAATCCTCATATGAATCTTTATAAAGGATTGTTTGACTTTCTATGGACCTTTTCCAGTTTGTCAATATTCTTCCTAAATATGGTGCCAAGAATTGGACACATGGTACTCCAGATAAGTTTTTTTTTTCAAGAGCAGGAGAGTACAATAATCAACTCCTTAGTTCTAGATACTTTGCTTCTCTTGATGCAGTCAGATAACATCTTTTTCTTTTCTTTTCTTTTTCTTTTTGGCTGCCCTGTTTCATTGTTGACTCATTTTTAGTTTGTACTCTATTAAAATCAAATGAGCTACTGTCTGACCATATGTATCTGGGTTCAAATCCTGCCTGCATCATTACCAGCCTGACCTTGTGCAAGTCATTTAAACTCTCTGATCTTCAGGTCTCTCATATGAAAAAGTAGGGAGTTGCATTCAGTAGCCTCTAAGGTCACTTTCAACTCCAAGTCTAAGATCCTATCATCTTATCCTGGTGAAATCGAGTTTTTCAACCCTAGTATATGGTAAAGTTAATCTCTATTAAATGTTAGCTGTTTATATTTGGCTCATACACTGGAGCTTGTCAAGATCTTTGGGATCCTGACCCTGCTATCTAATGTGCTGCCTGTTGTATCCCTCCTAGCTTTGTATCATCTGTATGTTAATAAGCAAGAGGCTTTTCCTTGTGTCCCTGCTATCCATGCCTTTTCCCTCTAAGGTTATAGAGCGTTCAGGAGGACTAGCACTTCTGGTGTGAGGGATTGCTAGCCCTTTCCAGGGCTGCTTATCTTCCTTTGATGCTCACCTTCACCCAACTCTCACCTGTGGCTCAAAGAAGCTGTATTATGCAGTGGATACACCCAGGTAAATTGTCTCTGCAGACAGGTTAAACTAGGTTGAGGGGAACCGATAGGCCTCAAATCTTTCAGTGCATTAGGGGGATGTCTACCACAAGCACATGAAGACTTCTTCCAGTGGAATGGGCAGATTAGAACAATTTGTTGCAATGGCCACAAGCAGGTGCTGTGGAGTGCGTAGAGCTTGGTCAGACATTGAAGATACCAAGGTCATCCATTGAATCCAGAGCCATTACTGGTCATTCTGACTTTTGTCTTGCCACTGGACTTTGATGACTCTGGAAGAAATAGTAAGGCTGATGACTTTGTGCAACTCTGCCTCACTTAAATCCAGTTCACCATGGGTCAAGACATCACCCTTTTATGCCTTTGGTACTTTTCAAAATGGAGATGAACAAGAACAATTTTTCCATCTATACTGTATATACCTCTTCCATATATATTTATGTGCATGTTTCCCCAATTAGAATTTAAGCTCCCTGGAGGCAGAGAGGTGATTTTGCTTCTTAATATCCCCAGTATAGCAGTCCAGAGATGCTAAGAAAAAGCAAAATGAACAGCCGGACATGGGGAAAGGCCTCTTGTTTATTAAATATACCAATGACACAAAGTTGGGAGGGATACAGTAAGCAGCATTTTGGATGCCAAGGGCAGGGTCCCAAAGATCTCAACAGGCTCAAACATTTGGGCCAAATATACACGCATATAATATGCACATATATACATATATGCATGCATATTAATGCATGCATATTAAAGCATGTATATAATATATGTGCATTATGGAATCTGTGATTATCTAACTATAAATGGAATTCACACAGCTAAATTTGAGAGCTAGAAACATCTTTAGGGACCATCTAATCCATGCACCTAATTTGACAAAGGAGAGAAATGAGACCAGAGAGGATAAATGACTTCCCCATGGTCATACAGCTAGTTTGTGACTCACATGGTTCTAGACTGCAGGATTCCTGAATTTCAGTCCAGTGCTCTTGCCACTATGCTCCATTTCCTTATTTGATGGCTGACTAAGTACTATAACTCAGATTTCAAGCTTAAGAACCCCCAGACTTTTCCCTAAGGCATAAAAAGAATCAAGGGTTTTCAGAGAGTATCCATTTACAAAACCATTTATTTGCATCTTTTTTTTAATTTTCAAGGAAAGTGGTGCCATTTTCTCCCCTCCCCCCACCCTCAGATATCATGTGATTGAATGACACAGAGAACCCCATCTTCTGGTATGTAAGTCTGGTTTCAAGTATAGAAATTGGAATAAGTCTAAGTGCATGTTCCCATAATGATGGACCAGGTATTTCATTTATTATTTGGGGCCTGTGATCAGAATTATCAGCTATATTCCACCATGCCCCAATGGTAGAAATCATTTCAAATCATTATCCCGTAGAATAGTTTTAAGTCATTATGCAATTATTTCATCTTTCTAGAGGCTCAGAAAACGCATATGTTCAATACTTGCAAGTTCAAATGGAACAAGGCACCTAGTCCAGTCTCCCACTCTATGCAGGATTCCCTTCTTCAGTTTCCATGACAACATAGTCCCCAGCCACTACGGACATTTCCAGTCACTAGCTGACTTTTGATGGCCCTTCCAACCCAGAGGCTACAATTCTCTGACCTTAACAAAATATTTCTCATTCATTCATCTGTGTCCAAAATCCCAGATGACTGACCACCTTATAACCTCCTCCTGTGGCTCAACAGCTTGAAAATTGCACTTGTTACTTAGGAGGACAAACGTGTCAAGCTAAGAAACACACACATATACACATATGTGGAAGTATATCATATACAATTTGTAAATATATATTACATATATAATATTACATATATATGTATGTGAAATTAAACCCCTTTAGAGACATAATTTACCCCAAAGCCCCAAGCCTACTCATGCTGCCTTGTCAAGAGATTGAAGTTTGAGAATTACTCCCATTGCAACTTTTCATCTGATTGTGTTCCATCATGGCATTTAAATTTTGTTAATTTAATAAGCACCCCAGTGTTTAATTGAATTTTCATTCCTATATCAAGGAAATTGTTAGAATTGTTTTTTCTACTCTAATTAGCTTTAAGAAGACACCAAAAGCTCATTTTCACATTTTAAAAAATTGTCACCTTGAAACATTTATTTTAAGGTGCCCAATTTAGACTTGTTAATGTGCACAATTGCAAAAATCTCTAATTTAGGATTGGAATGTAAAAATATTACTTCGTATTGAGTCATAATTGGGCTGTTTGAACAGTTCCCAAAGACTGTTTACACATTGAAATGAACAATTATCCAGAGTATGAAAGTCCACATAATACTTTTGCTTGAAATAACTAAATATTTGCAACAACAAGAAATGGCTTGGGAGGGCAAGAGGGATAGGGTGAAGAATCTAAATTACCTGGAAAATTAGAAATTTTTTTCCATGTTTTATGACATAGGTAGAAACAAGCTATGTATTCATGACACCAGAGTTAAAGTAAATCTTTTTCAAATATCTAGATGTTGGATATTTTCCAAATTCAAACCCCAGCCCCCATTTCTAATATTTTATAATGATTAGGTAAGCATCACCCATTCTACTGTATTTTCTAGGTTGAACCAAAAATTAAATTAAGCTGTGTAATTAATTTATTTATGGAACTAATGTAGTACAAATATTCCAATCCTTCCTAAAATGCAGTAATGTGTCACAACCATGGGAGACTTTTGATGCAGAATCAATAGCTAAGTACTCCTTGAGTTCTTTGGGAGTTTGTGCAGAAGAAGTCACTCATTCTCATAGTTTCACAACTGGAAGGGACCTCAGAGGCCACCTAGCCCAATCCTCTCTTTTAATAGAGTAGGAAATTGAGAATCATGGAGCTAGAGTTAGGAGTAATTTCAGAAGCCATCTAGTCTAGCCCCTCATTTTAAAGAGCAGTCGATCAGTAAACAAGTTTTAAGTTCCTAAGATTTTGCAGGCACTGTGCTAAGCTCTGGAGATGCAAAGAAGAGCAAAAGACATTCCTTACCCTCAAGAATCTCATGATGTAATGGGAGAGACAACGTACAAATACCTATGCTCAAACAAACTATGGGTTGTTTGAGTCCCAAAGCTCACTGGTCTGGGGTTTTCTCCTCTTGGGTGGAGATTAATGCCTAATACCCGTTTGAGGGCAGGGTTGGCAAGAGTGGGAGACAGGAGAGCTCTTTGAGTTTCTTCGTTTTCTTTGGGCTTTTCAGTCTCCTGGCCCTTCAGGTGGCTCAGGCTTCAGTTTCAAGAGAGAAGATGGAAGACAAGAACCCCACTTCAGAATGCTGAAGAGGAAATATTTCAAACTCTGGAAAGAAGCCGACATGAGAGGAGCTAGCAGCCTCCATCTTGTCCCTATCTCCAGATTTGTCACCCTAGAGTCTTCTGGGAATTTCCCCTTGTATGAGATCTGGGATTCTTTTTCTTGGTTCATCTGACTTAACTCCCTCCCAATGGGAGAGCTCCTTCACTTGGCGTTGTCTTATATATATATTCTCCAATGTGTACTTCTCTGATTTGTTTTATAGACTTGGACGAGTGGGTTTCTTTGTACCATGTGTATTCGTTGTGGAGTTAGTATTTGGTGGAAATGGAGTCAAGCTTTAGATGTAAAACTTGGGATCCTGTTTTCTTCATTAATGAATAGTGTTCAGAAATTTGGCCTGCACCTGAAAGCACATCTCCTAGAACAGGGCTTCTTAAATTTTTTTCTACTTGCAACCTCTTCAGCAGTGGGGTTGTGACCCACAATTAAAGAAGCATGGCCTAGACTAATAATAGTTAATAATGATAATTAATAAATAGCAAATAATAATAAATAATAGCAACAAGTAGATATAATTCTAGCCCAACACCTCTTTTCTCTGAGGAGAGCAGAATGGTCAAGCTTTTGGCTTCAACCTCTTGCTTCCTGTTTTGGCAGGAATCACTCTGAACAGGAGAAGGGGAAGAAGCCAGAGATGTCTATTCTGCCTCTGTTTAAGCCACACAATGATACCCCCATGCTATGGAGGATAGATGTCTCCACAAATACATAGAATAATAGAAATAATCAACCAAAGGAAGGCACTGGAATCCAGAAGAGCTGGGAAAGGCTTCTTTTAGAAAGTAAGGTTTATAGCTAAGACTTGAAAGAAGGAAGAAAGTATGGAGGTAGAGGTAGGGAGGGAGAGCGTTCCAGGCATAGGTGAGTACCAGTGAAAATGCCCAGAGTTAAAAGAGTTAGGAGTTAGTCTTGTTGGAGGAACAGTATTATTGAATTATAGAGTATGAATGTGGTGGTCATAATGGTATTGGCAAGAAGACTGGAAAAGTCAGGGGGAAGGAGGGCAGGGAGGTAGATTATGAAAGACTTTAAATGTGAAATGGATTTCATATTGATCCTGAAAGAATTGGATGAAGTATGGGCCCAAGGTTACATCAGTTTCTAACTGGAAAGGACCTGAAGACCATCTGGTCCAACCCAATCATTTTACAGACAAAGAAACTGAATGCCGAAGAACTTAAATGACTTGCCCAGAGTCACACAGTTAACAAGAGACAAAACCAAGATCACAGATGCAATGCTCCATCTGCCTTGGTTTTTTTTTTTCTATAGCAGCTTATGCTTGAAAGGAGCCCTAAAGAAAGGCACTATAGAGCTCATGCCAAAAGCTACAATTGAATTGCTTTATATTCTTTAAAAAGAGATGCTAGACTAATATCCAAATCATAGTTCCTTAAAATGTTAGTGCTCTTATGAATATCCCTGCAATCTCCAACAGGAAGGGAATAAGCATTTATAAGTTCCTACTATGTGCCAAGCATTATACTAAGCATTTCTACAAATATTATCTCATTCATTCATCACAACAACTCTAAGGAGTAAATACTATTATCACTTCCTTTTTCTATAGATAAAAGTGAGACCAATAGAGGTGAAGTGATTTACCCAGGGTCACACAGCTAGCAGCTGCCTGAGGCTGAATTTGACCTCAGATCTTCCTGACCACAGGCCCAGTGCTCTATCCACTCTACCACCTGGCTGCCTCACTGCAACTAGCTGCCTGGGGAAATGTTGGAAGTCATCTCTTCCTCTTCTAATTCTTCAGTACACTTTGTTTGGGACCTTACCTTGAATTTACCATAACCTAATCTGTGTGATAGCTACAGCACTTGTAGACATGCCACATTGCTATACTCCTTTCCCATCCTAATAGACCATTGAAATCAGGGACTTATTTTATTTTTGATGCCTTAGCACTCAGCATTTCATAAATGCTTGTTGAACTCCACCATGCCTGGAATGTTCTCCCTCTTCCTCTCTGCTTCCTGGCTTCCTTCAAGTCCCAGCTAAAATCTCACCTTCCACAGGAAGCCTTTCCCTAAGCTCTTTAATGCTAGCAACCTACCTCTGTCAATTATTTCCAAATTATCCTATACCTAGCTTGCTTGTACAATGCGGTTTGCATGTTGTCTCCCCCATTAAACTATGAACCCCTTGAAGACAGAGACTTTCCTTAACCTTTCTTTGACTCCCCAGTGCTTAGCACAGATCCTTGTACATAGTAGGTGCTTAATATCAGTTTACTGACTGACTGCCTGAATTAGTGAATGTGAAATACTTGTATGAACAGGAATGGTCTCTCTTTTTTTCTACTTGTCTAAGGGCTGCCCTTTCTTCATGGGAAAAATCAAGCATCTCTCCTTCCTTGAGGCATGCCCCAACTACTCTTGGCCATGGTGATGTCTTCCTTTTATTGTTCCCTCAGAGTCCTTACTAATCTGTAAGTCACTTAGATTAAGAGTATCACCTTGTAGTATTCCTTGATCATTTACATATATATACATATGTTTGTGTTTATATATACATGTGTGCATATGCATGTATTTACACATATGTATAGATATGGGTATGTGCATACCAACACATACATTTGTGTGCATGCATGTATACACATATGTCTTATTCCTGCAACCAGATGATTATATTCCCTTGTAGCCCCAGCATCTAATCCAACTCAGGGCTTCACACACAGCAATGCTTGTTCATTGTTGGTGATAGTCTATTGCAGAACCTGTCATTATTATATAATAGTTACCCCAAAAGAGGAAGGAGGGAAAAGGAAGAAACCATGACGGTGTTGAAACAGATTCACTGTACCTTGCAGAGCCAGGCCAGTGATAAACAAACATTTTTTTTTTCAAGTGCCTCACCATAGTACATCCCTCAGTTGTACCTTTTTCATCCAACTGTATTTCATGATGCCATTTCAATGCTATTGTGAGGCGTATGAAGGAGGAAGAGATCTGAATTGTAGGTAGGATTAATAGGAATGACTACAAAAGTCAATACTTGTTTCCTAGCCACTGGTCCTTTGGTTCTTCATCAGTTAAGTTTCCATCTTGGAATTATCATCCTGCCTATTTGCTGGAGCCATCAGCATTTCCCATTCCCAATTCCTACCTTTTTGGAGGGGAGAGGGGAGAAAAAAGAGAGTAACAGAAACAAAATTTTAGGAGGGTTATGGCCCATTTCGATTTTATCGTGTGTTATACAGAGACGGGGCTTGCCAATCTCTGCTCCTTCTTCCCTCAGATCATGGCTCAACAGTCAGACACCGAGCTGTGCTAATGCAATTGACTGTGGTCCTATGGACAAGGATTAAGTCTCAGTGAAAAACCTTATTAGTTTCAAGTGTCACTGGGAACAGAGAAGAGAGAAAAATATGCTGGCTAGATGGAAAATGAAATCAGTCGGAAAGTAAACTTTCTTGGGAACACCACCACCACCTCTTGCCCTGCCTCCCAAGAGTTGCAACAACAGAATGAAATAATAAATAAAGTAAAATATATTTAAAAATATCTTTGGACAGAAACTGCCTGATCTCTTTGGGCACATAGTGGCCAGCTGCCGGAGTCATTGAATCCAAACAGAAGACATTAAATTAGTCTCCTATTTCAATGATTACTTTCTTTAAATAGATAGGGGAAAAAAAGGCCCACATAATTTCAGCTACTTAATATCTCCCTTTGTGCTGCAGGAAATGAGAACCAATGTTAAGTAATAAACTAAAGAAATTGACAGGGAGAAGTTTGAAGTCAGCCTGTCATCAACATGTCATTTCTCATTAAGCCAACGGGCCTCGGTGGGATGTAGATGCTCCTGTGATCATTTATACCTAACGCATGGAAAAGCAGGAAGCCCTAAGCCAAATAATTATGGAAGGTACTGCTGGCAAAGTTTTCCTCCATAATTTATACCCCATTATCTTGTGTTAAGATAACAAACTGATCAACATTTCAGTAGAAAGGAAAGGCTACATAATCCAGTGTGGATATGTTAGAGACAGTGTGGTATGGTGGAGAAGGCACCTGATTTGGAAGTCAGGCCTGAGTTTACTGGTTTTGTGACTCTAGGCAATTTATTTAATTTCTCTGGGCCTTAATGTCCACATTTGTAAATAAGGGAACTGAATTTGATGGCCTATAAGGTCACTTCCAACTCTAAATTTATGATTTTTTGACACACAATATTCCATCAGAGAATGGAGCATATTAGTCACCCCTAACTAGGTCACCTCCAATATCTTTTTCTTTTTTCTTTTTAGATCTAAGAGATGTCGAGTAATAAACAAGAGAAGAGCAGGAGAAGGAGGAGTGGATAGAGGGCCAATCTTAGTGTCAAAAAGTCTTGGCTTTATGTTTTGACTTGTACACATACTGGCTTTGTGACCATAGACAGTATCCCAGGCAACTCTTTTAGACTAGTTATTGTTGTTCGGTGATTTCTAACCCTTCAAAAGCCCATTTGGGGTTCTCTTGGCAATGATGATAAGGTGGCTTACCATTTTCTTCTCCAGCTCATTGGAGGAAATGGAGGCCAACAGGGTGAAATGACTTGACCAGGGTCACACAGCTACTAAGGCTCTGAGGTCAGATTTGAGCTCTAGTCTTCCTCACTTCAGTCCTGGTACCCTTCCCACTGCATTACCTAGCTGCCCTGAGCCTCTTAGAGTATGTTATATAAATTGTCAATCTTTAGTGAAGAGAATCTCCATACCAGGAGTTACCCACAGCCCCCTACCTCCCCTCTCCACCCCAGTAAAGAAAAGGATATTAAAAAAAGATTCAGTCATACTCCCTTAATTTGGCTCCAACTATTCAAACTGTGATTGCGTGAACATAGAATGAATTATATCTATTGGGGAGGGATTTGCTACATAGATGATGATTGGAATCCATTGAACCTCTAGCTATGGTACCAGAAAAAAATTGCTTGAGGGGGTCACTGTTTAATGGATTCATATCATCCATTTTTCATGCATTTTATGTTCATCCTAAATCATGCATTCATTAACATGTATGCTCAAAGACCTCTATTTGTCAACATTTCCAGTTTCTTTCACATTACTCTGTGGGCATGAGAACAATGAACATACGTTAGAGGAAGAAGACATAGTGTTTTGGGTAGAGTCTTTGAATTTGAATCAGAAGGACATTGGTTCAAAGCACACCTCCGAATTTATTAGCTGTATGACTGCATTAATCCTTTGACCTTATTCAGCCTTAGTTACCTCACTTGTACAATGGGGATAATAATCACATCGACCTCACATAGTTGTTGTGAAAATGAAAACAGTGGTAGAATAGATGCTAGCTTTGGAGTCAGAGGACCTGCACTGAGGTCCAGCTGACTGAAATCCCACCTCTGACCTTTCTAGCCTGTGTAACCTAGAGCAATTCACTTAATTACCCTGGCCTCACTTCACCTATTTGTTAAATCAGGAAGATGGACTGGATGTTCTCTGAACTCCACCTTTCATCTCTAGTCTGTAAAATGAAATCATGTATGCAAAATGATTTATAAACCCTAAAGTGCTATGAGCGATCATTTTTTCATTCTGTTATCCTGGTTTCACAGTGACTCAAAATAGTCACTCCCACCGATAATCCAAATTACTGAGATTTTGCTGTATGTATCTTGCTTGTAGTAAGCACTCAAAAATGTTCTTGGAAGGAAGGAGTGAGCATATCCAAATATAAAGGACAAATGCACCGTAATCCTGGGAATATCGATTACCTTTAGAGAAGATGCTCAAAGCTACTTCTAGAAAGGAAACATATAAACAAAGATGGCTATAAAAAATCCTACCTATTGGTTGATCCCACATCATTACCCTTTCATTTTTCAACACTGTGCATCACATTGCTGTAATTTATGATAAACAAGGCCAATTGGGAAAAAGCAGGTGGTGGATACTTACAAATCTGATCTAGTAACCTAGGGGAATACTAAGCAACTGAGGAAAAATTTTGTGTCATAAAGAGCCATCCCTAGAGCTATCCTGCAGTGACAAACCCATTTCATTAAACTATACAGCTGACATTTACCCTAGTGGCAGGTTTCACAGGCCATGCTCCCTGGCCCCTTTCTGTTTACTTTCCATCCTCACATCGCAGGCTCACTAGCAGGGGAGATGATCCAGATTAGCTAGTCCACCCCATGTGGGAATAGAAAAACTCAAAGCAAGAATCAAGGCATGTATGGAAATCTTTTCGTTAAATGTTACCCTTGTAACATTTCCAAAGTTTCCTCAGGGCTTCAGGCAAAAAACAAGGCTATAGATTTGATTATTATTTGGTATAATTTTCCTATAACAGGGCAATTAAGACAATTTAGGAAAGGTCTAGTAATGTTGCTTGGTATTTAGACTCTTTTATTATATGGTGTGTGCTGTATAATGACTAATAATTACTCCTGATGGTGACTCATCAAGGGAGGTTCCTAAAATTAGCTCCATGTCAGAAAGTAGGAAGTAAGGCAGGGGCTATTTGGACATGATACCAAAAGAACTGGTCAAAAAGCAGAAAAACCCAGCCAATCAGTCACTTGATTAGTTTGTTTATCACCAAGTAGCCACTTAGAAGGAATTTTGGCCTTAATTAACTCACTTTTTTGTCATCATGTGGAAAGAGTCACAAAAAATTTCAATGATTCTTAGTAAAGCTCAAATTACCTGGAATGTGGAAGAAGTGAGAGTTTCTGTTGAATGTATTGTTTTTTGGTTCATTAAGCCTTTCACTCCTCTTTGTGTCAATCCTCAGTGTTAAAGATCCTTCCTGAAATATTGGTTTACTTTCCTGCCTTAGTAAGTATAGTGAAATTGATTGAATATTGTTTAAATGAC
The DNA here is from genome assembly GCA_023548195.1 of Bettongia penicillata ogilbyi. Lineage (NCBI taxonomy): Eukaryota > Metazoa > Chordata > Mammalia > Diprotodontia > Potoroidae > Bettongia > Bettongia penicillata. The sequence goes on along the minus strand of JAJHZJ010000104.1, from coordinate 5,005,016 downwards.
AGATGACTTTGCATCTTACTCTAGTCTAATCCATAATTCTAGGGGAAAATCTCAAGGCATTTCTGGAGGGGGTTTATTTTTTATTTATTAAAATACTTTGATAGCACCTTCTTTATCATGATATGCCTTTGTCCTAAAGTTAAAGTATAGCCCCAAATATGTGATTGTTGGAGGGTTGCAGCCAGTTATACCTTGAATGGTGATAATATTTAGTTTGGCATTGCCATGTGCTGGGTTTTCTGTGGTGATTCTCTTTATGCAGGAGTAATTATTCAATACCTAATGAATGGAAACTTCTTAATAGTATACGTTAGATTCAGTATATCTTTCAGATTCTGCAAAATAGTCTGTGACAAATGGGAACTTTTTTTGAATTTCATAAGAACTTTGTCTTTTCTTCCCCCAATGTTGATAAGGACATGTGGGAAAGAGAGAAAGCAGATGCTTGTTAATAGGGAAAAATTAATTTTTCAAAATGCTCCATGAGGTGTCTTCCTCTGCCAACTTCCTTTTTCGCATGCTGCTTTAGATTGCATTTTATCTAGCTCATATTTTACATCACTAAATCAGCTTTTCATACCCCAAATTCTCACTGTCATTTGTAGAACTTTAGAAAATTACCTTTCTTCAAGTCATAGAAAAGTCGATGTTCAACTTATAAACTTTAAGAGCCCAGATTATAGTTAGGAGAGAGGCATCCAGTAGTGTTGCTGGGAATGATGGCGAATCTGATTATTGTAATTTACAGAGGGTGTACTATGCAGTAGAGACAACAGCGACCTGGGAGTTAGAAGCAGCAAGTCCTAAGACCACAGTATAATACACTTGGAGTTGGAAGTTAGAGGCCATCTGATCCAATCTCTACATTTGACAGATGAGGAAATGGAAGCATGTATTGGTGAAATAACTCATCCGAGGTCACACATGGGATCATAGATATAATGCTGTAACCTCTAGAGCTCATCCACTCTAATCCTCTCCTTTTATGTAGAAGGAACCCAAGGCCAAGAGAAGTGAAATACTTTGGCCAAGGTTATACACAGGATCATCTCAAGAGCTGGAAGGGACCTTCTAGGTTATCTAGTCCAGTTCCCTTATTTGAATAGATGTGGCAACTGAGACCCAAGAAGGAAAGTGACCAGCCCAAGGTCACACAGGTAACAAGTGACAGAGGTAGGTTTCATTTCTGTTTTCACTATGCCACATGGCCATTCCACTTTTAAGCTCTCCAAGATGCATTTTCCATATCTTTAAATGACTATAATAATATTTGTAATACATACCCAGCAGGGTTGTTGAGGTTAAAATGTGATAATGAAATGTAAATCACTTTGAAAACTTTAAAGTGCTCCGAAATGTCAGTTCAACAATGCAAACCTTCGTGCACCACTGTAGCTGCAATTGACAAGAAACAAAAGCTTTAAGGAGAAAAGAAGTGACAGATGCTTGTATGTCCAGTCTTCAATCTATGGTAATTTTTTTCATTTGTCATGAGATCTGTAATAATGCAAGATGTAAATATTAGAGGTGGAATTGAAATGGCAAATAGATACAAGGCTGTAGTGGAAACCAAACTTTGGGCCATATTCAGGAAGAAAGATAGAGAAGTGACAGATTCTTTGGTATTTTTTAATACCAAAGACTTGACCACTAGGTGATAAATTTTTTTAGCTGTAGAAATACGAGAAAATGTTCTCTCCCAACGTGTTGAAGGGTCATGAAATATGTAGGTTGAAGGAGAACCCATGCTGAGGAAATCATATGTTTAAAATTTTGAACTCTGTTTTCTACCTTTCTTTCCCCTCCCTTCTCCTTCTTTTCTCTCCCTTTCCTTCCTCTCCTTTGCCCTCCCCTTACCTTCTCCTCTCTCCTCTCTCTCTGTCTCTCCATTTCCCCCTCTCTCTGATAGAACAGATATTTAACAAATGACTATATAAGATTCATTGTCAGAAAGTGAAAAAGGAACAGATTTTGTTGCCAAGAAAATCCACATTTCCTAGATCTCCCACTGTCTTGCCTGATCTGTAAGCTGGCTCCCCTAACTATTATTCTCATATGTGTGCAATCTACATCTTCAGCCTTTTCCCTGACCTAGGACAAAAGGAAGGCCATGTAGATATGAACTGGAAAAACAAATGAAGGCAGCCTGCTTTCCTTTTCTCTAGTGCCTCCTCCTAAGTTATGTCTACTAACAGCCCAGGACAAAGTATTAGTGCTTGAAATACTCCTGTTAGCCTTGGTAAACATCAGACTTGTGGGACTTGATCTGCATAGTTGAGTGAAGTTTGCTGATTGATCATTTTAAAGCACAAGACTCTTTTGAGATCAGAAATAAATAGGTTGAGATGAAAAGGCTACAAGACAAAAGCCAATAATGACACAAAGGCAAGCCCTTCTTGAATGGGGAATTGTGGAGGTATGAGGTTGAAAAATGATCACTGGAGGTGCTCTTTGGAGGAGAGCTTTTCAAATGGTGACTAATTGTAGGGCTTCCCATTGATTAAGGCCAAGAATATGTACTCCTTCTATTTTGATTAATTCGTCAAGCCCTTGTCTCTTTTCTCTGGTAAATAAGTGAATAGTAAAACACTTTCTTTGTGTACTGAGGATGCTGTTTTTAAAGAATTCATGATGAATCTGATATTGGTAGTATACTCATCTGGAAATATATGCACAGAAAATGCTTTGGCTAGATGGAAGTTTTCAATTAGTATTGTATACAACCTCCTCCCCTCCCCACTCAATACACACACACACAGAGGATAATATCTAGTACCCATACGGTACTAGAAAGAGTGAATCCATAATTTTAATTTTGAATTCAAGGATCTCTGCTTCACAAAGGCATAAGTTGCTAAAATGTCAGAGATTCTTACCAGACTGATACCAAGCTGCATGTATGTATGAAGGCATGTGTGTGAATATGTGTGTGTGTGTGAGAGAGAGAGAGAGAGAGACAGAGAGAGAGAGAGAGAGAGAGAGAGAGAGAGAGAGAGAGAGAGAGAGAGAGAGAGAGAGAGAGAGAGAGAGAGAGAGACTTGCAGGCATTTCAGTGAGACACCTTTCTTGGACGACATTATTTCTGGTCCAGATCCATTGCTGCCCTTTGTGAGGATTTTGAGAAATTCAACCTTCATGAAATCTCTTCCACAGAGCTAGACTCTGCCGTCTGTTTGATGGGCCAGACTCCCCTTATAGGAACTGCCTGGGCATCATCCTAGAAGATGCTGTCTACTCTATCGCCATGGAGATCAGCACTTACTAGTTAGTGCTACCGCTGGCAGCATTTTCAATGCACTCTGATGTGACATGATGAAAGTGAGGAGAGAAATGTGAAAATGAGTGTGCCACTTGAAGGAGAGCATGCCCTTTTCCGATGAAAATACATGCACTGGCTTTTGAGAGAGAGAGAGAGAGAGAGAGAGAGAGAGAGAGAGAGAGAGAGAGAGAGAGATTACTGTGTGTTTCATTACTCACTATTCCTTCTACTTTAGGAATAATGGTACAGCTTATGATAACCACACCCCTGCCCCCTGTTGCTTTTCCAGAGCTCTCTCTGTGCCAATATTTTGAGTAGTTACTTAAAAAGAACAATAATAATGAGAATGGGGTCAAGGATCTAAGGTCTTGAAAAGCTAAGATGGAATCTTATTCAATTCCCCAGGGGCAGACTCTTTAAAGTAAGAAATAACCACTATTGAAAGAAAGCCTTTTGTTTTTGAGCAACTAAAGTGTCTGGACTTCTAGCCCATACCATTTTAAAGTCATTGAGGAGTACTTAAGTAAGGAGGTAATTAAATCAGCAGGTTAAGTGGGAGGTATTGAAGATAGGAGGTATAGGTTCTAAAGCAGGGATGAGGAATCTGAGGCCTGTAGGGCACATGTGGCCTTCTAGGTCCTTGAGTGTGGCCTTTTGACTGAGTCTAAGGTTTATAGATTTATTCTGTTAAGTCTGGATTCAGTCACAGGGCCATACTTGAGGACCTAGAGGTCCTCTGATCTAGGGAATGGAATGGGAAGCCTGTTGGTGAAGCACTTACATGGAATGATATGATAACAATGTAGTGAATCAGAGTTCTGTGATATAGCCAGTTCTAACTCTCTAAAATAGATGGTTTTTAGTCCATCTAATCAAAACTACAGTTTTTCCAGTAGCAATATGTGTTTGCATGTGTGTGTGTGTGTTCGTACTTCATTGCAGAAGAAGACCATGCCATCAGAGAAATAATGACATGACTTGCACTTGACTTTGTTTTGAATGAGGGAGGGCTGTGCAGGTCACCAGCCTCACTTCTCCTCCAGGGCCATCTGAATCCACTGACCAGATATTCATCAGGATGACTGGAGATGACACAGGATGAGGCAATTGGGGTTAAATGACTTGCCCAAAGTCACACAGCTAGTGAGTGTCAAGTATCTGAGTGAGATTTGAACTCAGGTCCTCCTGACTCCTGCACTGGTACTCTATCCACCATACCATCTAGCTGCCCCAGGCTTCACTTTACTCACTTGTCAAATGAAGGGATTGGATTATGTAAAGACTAACTTACTAAATTTATGATCTTCCTTGAATTTTCTGGCCCTCAGTTTTCACATTTGTAAAATGAAATCAGGGGGTTGGACTAATGGGCTCATAAGATCTCTTCCAACTCTCTATCTATGATTCTGCAATCTAAGCCTGAAGATTCCCTGGCTTCACATGGTCTCGTGCTCTATCCTGAAAATTCCTAAAGAGGGAGCCTGACTGAGTGGGTGGTTCCCGATTTCTAATGTCTTCCATCTAAGTATTTCCCAGCATGTAAACTCTCCCCATCAATAGAGATATGCTCCTCAGCAACTAATCTGCAATTGACAATTCTAGATAGCTACTTGGGACCCTGAGATAATTAAAGGATCTGTTCATGATCACAGTACTGTAGAAAGCAGAACCAGAGTTTGAACTCGGGTCTTCCCAACTCTTAAGTTTGGCTCTTTATTGGTGGTCCTTTTCGGACTACATTAAACTGCCTCTCTTGGGTTATGAAACTGAATTAATTCAATAATTTTTCATTTTTGTTAGTTTAAAAGTCTAGGTGAGGAGTTGACACTGTATGAACAAATACTAAAAATACTGGAGTGTTTTTAGCTTGAAATGATTTTCTTTCAGAGGACACTGCTTCCAGAGTTGAAATGCCATAGGGAGTATATTATATGTCCTCAGCACAGCACAGCTTGTACCCTATGTTCCCAAGGTGAAAAATTCTACTGCTTTTCCAAACCAGCCCAGGGGAAATAATACATTCTCTATGTCTCCTTGTCAGTACTATTCCACTCTAATCTGGACCATATCAACACCCCTCTATTGCTTCTGTTGCCCTGTGACAATGTGCCAAAGTTGATATTCTGAGCAGGGGGATTCATGGTCTGCTCTGGTTCCTGCCGACTTCCCACCCCTACATCCAAGGAAGTACCCTGGAGCATTTGTTGAATACAAAATGTTCTCTGGGTGTCCATAGCAGGAAAACAAGCAGAGCAGATCAACGATAAATAATATGAGGTCAGAGAATATGGTGACATCTGCCTGAAGCCAGTGAAATTCTGTATAGTCAAATCTGTCCAATCAGTTCTTCCTCCTCGTGCTTTGTACTAACAATGAACAGAGTGGACAAAGAAATAGCTGAAAAAAAGACACTATGGTAAATGAATGGAGAGAAATATTGTTGGGTAGCAAGAAATGAGGGACACAAAGAATGTTGAGAAATATGGGAAGATTTGTATGATCAGATGTAGAGTGAAGTCAGTGGAAACCAAGAAAAGAATATATATTGAACTAAAACAATATGAATGTAACGATCTCCAAAAAGAAATTGAACTCTGGATGGTGGAAATAATTACAGAAGTTCTTGGAAAAGCAATAAGGAAACATTATCTCCTATCTCACTGCAGATGGGGGACTACTAGGGCTGCCTGTTGTACACATTGCAACTGCTAGGGCAGCTAGGTGGCTCTGCAGTGGATAGAGTGCCAGGCATGGAATCAGAAGGACCAGAGTTCAAATCTGCCCTCAGACACTTCCTAGCTGTGTGACCCTGGGCAAGTCATTTCACCCTGTTTGCCTCAGTTTCCTCATCTAGAAAATGAGCTAGAGAAGGAAATGGCAAACCACTCTAGGATCTTTGCTAAGAAAACCTCAAATGGGGTCACAAAGAGTTGAACATAACTGAACCACACCAACATTATATATATTATAGATTAAGGTTCTTTATAGGATTATTTTCATTAATTGTGCTTCCTTGTAATAAGAGGAGGGTTCAAGCTGGTTGCTGTAGTACAGAGTGCTGGATTTGCAGTTAGAGGATTTGACTACTGCTGCTTAGTACCTATGTGACCTTGAGCATATCACTTCCTCTCCTTGGGCCTCAGTTTCCTCCTCTATAGAAGGAGGGAGTTGAACTAGATGGTATCTGAGGTTCCTTCCAGCTCTGGATCTATGATTCTATGAATTTAAAGGCAAAAGACATCAATAAAATTAATTATTTTAATTTAGATTTCAAAATTTCTTAAATTTAAATGACTTTTTTAAAATAAGCAGTTCTTTGTTATTCTTATTCGTAATCTCTGCTTATACCTCCCCATACTCCCTCTCCAGCAGCCCAGAAGATAGATCACAGCATTGCTATGAGGTATGTGGTTCATGCAAGGATTCTTGTTCCCACTTGGCAGATTAGATAACTGAGGCTGAAAAGAGGAAAAGGATTTACCTGGGATCACATAGCTAGTAAGTTTTGGAGCTGAGATTCAAACCTAGGTCTTTCCTGACTGTAAATTCTGAAGCTGCCTCCAGTATTCCATGGGGTAGCACTTAAAAGAAAACACCACTTAAAAGGAAAACATTCGATCCACATTCTACCCTGCGCACGCACACACACACACACACACACACACACACACACACACACAACCTCAGGAAAGCATATTTTTCTGTAGGTTTGAGCTGTGCAATAGTTTTTGAATTGAGGCTCCTAGAACACATACCCAAGGGTTTAGCTTTCTTAGGAGGCCCTGGTAAGAACAGGGGATAGCATGCAATCTGTCTTCCTGCTGTTTGGCCCAGAGATCTGGGCCTGACAAGCCTATTTGTATTGCCTTCTGCCCTCCTCCTTCACGTTGCTCATTGACTACCCATGGGCAGGGCTTCAGCAGCTCTGAGTCAGGATACTCAGCTTCTGAATGTCACCCCCAGCAGCTTGCTAGTCAGTTACTTCCTTCCCAGGCTACCCTCCCTTTGTCCCTTATGGGACCAACACTGATCCCTGGGATTTGGGGGAAGACTATGCTGTGGGCTGGCTGCTTTATCTTTCTTTGTTTTGTTTGCAGCAGGGGGGATGGGGACTTTCACTATCCTTTCACTATCCATTGCAGGGAGCCTGTGATGCATTAGCACCGATAGTCATCCACAGTGGTGTTCTTTGAAGTTTGTTAGCATAGCAGAACCTTGAACTGTGAATTCAAATCCTGACTCTTACTGGCTATATGAATCTGAGCAAGTCATTTAATACCTTTTGGCCTCAGTTTCCTCTTCTGTAAAGTCAGAGGCCTTAAAGGTCACTTCTAGCAAGGAATCTGTGGTCATGATTTAGTACCTTGGGAATGGGAGCTGGTGGAATTACATTCTACTTTCGCTTCCCTGTGGGTGGGCTCTGCCAGTATGCAGAATCCTCAGCTTTCTCCCTGGGGAGAAGTCACAAATTGGCCAAGACAACATTTGCACACTGCCTGAGTTGACAGAAAACAATGCAGTTCTTCATGTGATTGCTAGGTCAGAAGCCCCACCAGCTTGGCAGCTTCTAGTGGGGGAAGACGAGCAAGGGACGCAAATTAATTGGAACCAAGCGATTTGTTGCAGTTAGCCTTGTGGGAAATGCTCTTTCTTTGGGGTGTATGAGCTAAGTGTGGTAGAACAAAAAAAGAAAATGATGTCCTTCATGGATAAGGCAGCAGGGAAACAAACGACTTTCCTTCCTCCTTCCCTTGAAGGTGAATTTTTATCACAACTCTCCATTGCATGGAGAAAGGAGATCTAAGGGGGTAGGGTGGGGAGGCAAGAGCTTTCAGCTCTCTTGTTCCATTTCTGAAATTAGCTACTCCGTTATGATGGCTGCCCTGGCTATCCATCATTTCTTTCCTAGCTCCACTTGCAGAAGAAGTAGAATTGCTGTGTATTCTCTCTACTCTATGTGTATCTTGTATGTACCTAAATCTATACATGCTCTCTTCCCCTTTGAAAAGTAAGGTCCTTGAGGACAGGGATTGCTTTTGCTTCTTCTCTATCACCAGTGCTCAGCACAATTCCTGGCACAGAGTAAGGACACACTAAATGTGTGTGGATTTTTTTGCAGCCCAATGTGTGATAATTCCAACTGTTGACATTTTTGTAGTGCTTTAATTTAAAAAATGTACGAATCACTTTGTATAAGTTGTTCCACTGGGGCCATGTGATGACAACCCTGGGAGGTCACTACGAAAGTTATTATCCCCTTTCACAGATGAGGAAACTGAGGCTGTGACAGAGGTTAAGTGGCTTTTCCATGGCTCATACATGTCAGTGGCAGGATTTGAATCCCGGTTTTCCAAACTCCAAAACAGCATTCTGTCTGTTCTGATACTCGTGTGGGGAAAGACTTTAAGTTGTCTTAAAGTATGTTGCCTCTCAGAAGAATGAGAAACTTGGGTTTCATGAATTCACATCACACTTACTGGTCAATGGAGCTTAATAATGTGTTGTAAAAACGGTTTGTCTTTGAAATATGCTAGCTTCTATATATGAAGATAATGGCTAATTCACCACTGGTAAAACAGGCACTTTGAGTCAAAATGGGGTGAGGCTGTATTGTGTCATCTCATAGCCCTGTATAGCTAATACAATATGGGCAATATTTCTTGGAGGACTGGAAATGAAGGTGTGACCAAGAAACAGAAATTCTCTCCTCCCCTCCCTCAAACCATACTAAGCAGCCCTTTTAGGATGTGACTTCATCAATGCTGTGCTGCCAGCCAACTAGATTTTTAGGTACATATTTTTTAAGCTAATGATAGTGATTTTAAGGATTAGAGTCATGAACTGTTAGGCTGCTAGATGGTGCCATAGTGCACAGAACCCTGGGCCTGGAGTCAGGAAGAATCTTCTTCCTGAGTTCAAATCCAGCCTCAGACATTTGCTAACTGTGTGACCCTCAGCAAGTCATTTCACTCGTTTGCCTCAGTTTGCTCATGTTTAGAAAGAGCTAGAGAAGGAAATGGCAAACCACTCCAGGATCTTTGCCAAGAAAACCCCAAATGGGGTCACAGAGAGTCAGACACAATTGAACAACATGAGTTGTTAGAGTCGGATAGGATCCTAGAGATCATTGAGTCAGATCTTATGTGACAGATAAGGAAACTAAAACCCAGAAAGTTGAAATGACTTGCTCAAGGTCATAAGATGAGAGGGAAACAAACATTAATGCGGTTTTGCATCTTTCTGATTAGCTACTTGTTCATTTTGTAATCTGGGTAAGTCACTTAACTCCCCCTTCCTCAGTTCCCTAATTTGTGAAATGGGAAAACTATTTTTTATACTCCCTACCATAAGGTGGTCATCAGATAGTGCTATTTAAAACAATGGCACTCCTGCTCTCTTTCAAGAACTCCCAGCGGGGATAGGACTTCTCACCAGAGACATCACTAAAATAATATTAATGTGACTTGGTCCCAGGGTGCCAAAGGAGACCCTTCTTAGTGACTCCCAGTGTCCTGTTGCCAGGGTGGGGATAAGGAATGGGACATCCTTTCTCAGTGTGATTGTACTCAAGCATGTTCAGATTGTCCTTTATCATCTGCTGCTGCCCCACATTGCCCTGTCCTCTGACCACTGCCCCCTACCTTCATCCACTTGTCCTTTGTGCCAGCACTACTGCCAACCCCTTTGCTCCTGGTTGGATAGTGCTTCACATGTACCACTGCTGTCCCTGCCTCCTATGACTCTTGATCCTGAGTGCAGAATTCCCCATCCAGGGCTGCTCCTTCCTCCTCTCTGCATTCCCTCTGCACAACTCCAAGCTTCTTCTTTCCTTTGAGATGTTTTCCAAAGGCAGCCCAGTGTGCATTTAGTCCTTTCAGAATCAACTCTGTGTTCTGTTGTTTCCAACAAAGGAGTGTATAGGCATGGCATTTTGCATGTCAGAAATCTAATCCACTGCAAGGTTACTCGGGACTCCAAGCTAGCCTGGGGTAATGTTTCATCACTCAGGAGTGGCCAGGGGAAGGGGGGGAGTGTCACATCTGGCACACAATCACTGTCACTTGTTCCTTTTCCTTCTTTCTTTCTATGACAGAAATGAATAGTTGGAATACTTTCCTGAGGGCCAAACCTTTAAAAAAAAGCATTCCCAGAGAATAGACTTTTTTTCTTTCCAAGAAACATTTTATAATGTGTGTGTGTGTGTGTTTTATTTATCATTCATTCATTCACTAAGTGCCTGCTGTGTCCCAGGCACTTGATTCTGAGAATACAAAGTCAAAAATAAGAGTCCCTCTCCTCTCAGAGGTTACCCTGTACTGCAGGTTGCAAAACATAGGGTAAATAAATGCAACATAAGGCAGAAGGGAAGGCCACTAAGAACCAGGGAAGGGCCTTTTCTGGGAGGCTGGGGATGGGGGCCGTCAGAGGAGGAAGACAGCTTCTGCTGACCTTGACTTGCATTTGGACTTCTAGCCCATCCTAAGAAATCCCTGCCAAATGCAAAAGAGAATCCTCAACTAAAGTCAGCCCTTTATTTCAGCTTCTCCTGCTCTTTCGGTCTTCCTGTACCATTAGAAAAACGAAAACAACCATACTCCAGAAAGATTCACTAGAAAGGTTAAGTCAGCTCTGGAAGGAGGAAAAAGGTTATTGGTGTCAATAAACCAGAGTAGGGGCTGATCAGGTGCCTCTCAGTCCCTGCTGCCTAGGCTCGGTTGGCAGGCAGAATAGCTTTCAGCCAGGGATCAGAGGTGGGAAAGGACAAAGGAGCTCTGGGCTTCCATTAGCAGCCTCAAAGGAGGAAGCAAAGGGTGAGTTTGCTGCTTCTGTCTTACCTGGAGGCCCCCAGAAGCCAAGCTTCAAAGGGCAATCACTATGGAGAGTTGCAGGCACAGGGGATTTCCTCTTTACTGCTTGGAGTGAAAACCTGGGGCCCAGTTCGTTCCAAAAGGCAGGAGAATAAAATTTGATTTAAAATATCATCTAAGATAAAAGTTGGAGAAATCCTGGTCAGAGAATTGGAAAGGACCTCAGAAGCCATGAGCTGGAGTCTCCGCCATGATATCTCTGAGAGTGTTCATCTGGTATCTCTTTGAAGACTGGCAGGCATGAGGGCAGCCCCTTCTGCTTTGGGGTAGCTTTCCTTTTTCAAGGAAGATTTTGGCACTTAGTAATAATCTGTTTCTCTGCAACTTCGAATCAGGTAGTCACCAAGCATTTATTGAACACTTCCTACTTGCCAGACATTGTGCTAAATTCAGGGGGAGGGGGAAAAGAGAAAACAAAAACCAACCCTGCCCTTGAGGATTTTATATTCTAATAGGAGAAACAACCTGTGTGATTATCAATATATAAAGCCACATACAGAGAAGGTACAAGGTTACCTGGATAGGAAGGAACTAGCAGTTAGGGGCTCCAGAGGAGACTTCCTGGAGGAGGGGAGGCTTGAGTTGAAGGACTCTGGAAGATGGAGATGAGAAAGAAGACTGTTCCAGACATGGGAAACAGTCAGTGCAGAAGCACACAGATGGGAGATGGAATCCTATAGGAATTAATGTCAGACTCTATGGAGAGGAGGGATTAGAAAGACTGGAGAGCTAGGATGGGGACTGGATTTAAAGAGCTTTAAATGCCAAACAGTAGAGGTTCTATTTGATTCTAGAGGTAATACTGTCACTGTAGTTTACTGAGGTGAGAGGTGTGTATGTGTGTGCGCATGTGTGTAGGTGTGTGTACATGTGCGTGTGTATGTGCACATGTGTGTGCAAGTGCATACATATGTGTGCACACATGTGGGGGTGGGGGTATGACAAGGAACAATTCATGCTTCAGAAAGGTCACTCTGGTAGCTGTATGGAGGATGGATAGAAGTGGGGAGAGACTTGAGGCAAGAAGACCTATTAGGAAGCTAATGAAATAGCGTAGGGGAAAGGTTATTAGCTCCTTAACTAGAGTGGTAGCTGTGAATAGAGAGAAGGGGACATATGTCATGCAGATACTATACTTCTCTTTTGTAGTTATTGTTCAGAAATTTTCAGTCATGTCTAACTCTCTGTGACTCCATTTGGAGTTTTCTTTTTATTTATTTTTTAAATTAAATTATTTTATTTGTCTTCAGTGTTCTATAGTCACTTCCATATATCTTAAAATTTTCCCCTCCCTGCCCCTCCTTTTTCCCTCCCTCCCTACTCCCTCCCTGAGACAGCAGACAATTTTATATAGGTTCTACATATACATTGCTATTAAATACATTTTCACCTTAGTTATGTTGCATAGAAGAATTAAAATGAATGGAAGAAATCATAAAACAAAACAAAACATAATACAAAAGAAAATGATCTGCTACAATTTGCTATTAACTTCCATAGTTATTTCCCTGGATGTGGAAGGCATTTTGCCTCAAAGAGTCCATTGGGCATTTTTTAAGTCCTTGCATTGCAATGAAGTACTAAGTCTACCAGAAAAATTCCTTGCACACTGTGGTTGTTGCTGTGTACCAAGTTCTCCTGGTTCTGCTCCTTTCACTCAGCATCAGTTCATGTAAGTCTTTCCAGGCCTCTCTGAAGTCTTCCTGTTCATCATTTCTTATAGTGCAATAGTATTCTATTGCATTCATATACCACTATTTATTCAGCCATTCCCCAGTTGATGGGCATCCCTTTGATTTCCCGTGTTTAGCCACCACAAAGAGAGCTTCTATAAATATTTTTGTACTTTTGGGACCCTTGCCCATTTTTATGATCTCTTGGGGATACAGTCCTAGAAGCGATATTGCCGAGTCAAAGGGTAGGCACATTTCTGTAACCCTTTGGGCATAGTTCCAAATTGCTCTCCAGAATGGTTGGATCAGCTCACTGCTCCACCAACAAAGGATTAGTGTTCCAACTCTCCCACATCTTCTCCAACATTTATCACCTTCCTGTTTTGTCATGTTAGCCAATCTGACAGGTGTGATATGGTATCTCAGAGTTGTTTTGATTCGCATCTCTCTAATCAATAGTGATTTAGAGCATTTTTCATATGACTATAGATAGCTTTAATTTCAAATTGGGACATTTGGAGTTTTCTTGACAAAGATACTGAAGTGTTTGCCATCTCTGTCTCCAACTTATTTTATAGATAAGGAAACTGAGATAAACAACATAAAGTAACTGTACAAGGCTAGATTTGAACTCAGGAAGAGGAATCTTCCTGAATCCAGGTCCAACTCTACTGACTGCAGCACCACTTAGCAGCCCCTATCCCTCAATTCAATTTATTTCAGTTTTAGTTTTTTGGATTGGCACATCACACTTGTGTTCCTTTACCATTCAGTAAGTGCTAGTATTAGTTGATGTGCCTGCTATGTGCCAGGCACTGTGCTGTGCACTAGGGACATTAAGCTAAAAACAAAACAGTCCCTGCCCTCAAAGAGCTTATTTTCTCTTGGGTGAAAATAGTGTGTATATAGATAAGAAAATATGCAGCAGTTGGGGAATGGGAAAAACTCTAGCAACTGTGGAGCTCATGCCAGGTCTTGTGTAGGTGGTGGCACTTGAGCTAAGCATATTAATCTCAAAATCTATGAAATCCTGTAGATCTTCTTCTCATGAACTGCTACTTAGCTAAGCCTCCTGTATCCAATCATCTTGAGGAAATGAGAAGAGCTGATGGAAATCACACAAGAACACTTCTTACTAGAACACATGGCATTGCCAAGTCACTGTTATGAAATCAGACTGGGCAGTCCTACCACATTCCATTGGTGTCTCTGAGCATTTAGCACAGTGCCTTATGTTGGAATTATTTGTGGATGTCTGGCCTCCCCAACTGTAACATATGCTTCTGGGAAGTTAAACCAGACCTTATTCAATGATGATGATGATAACTAGCATTTATATAGCACTTACTATGTGCCAGGAACAGTGCTAAGTGCTTTACCATTATTATTTCCTTTGATCCTTACAACAGATTTGAAAGTTAGGTGCTAGTATTATCCCCATTTTACAAATAAGGAAACTGAAACAAACAGAGATCACATGATTTGTCCAGAGTCGGCCAGCTAGTCATTGTCTAAAACCACATTTGAACTCAGATCTTCCTGATTCCTGGTCCTGTGTTCTATCTGCTTCTGGGAAGTATGCCACCATTCATTGCATGTATCTTGATCCATATTACTTAAATGATGAGACAGTCATATTTAGGTCAGCTTGCTGATGTAGCTGCCATCTAGAATAGTCTCCAGAAGTGAATGGCAAAAAACATACTGGGAAAATTACATGCTCTGCTAGTGATAAAGGAGTTGCTTTTGGAACAAAGTGTTCACTTCATGGTCTTTATCATCTTAAATATAAACATAAGATGGGCACCATTGGTTAGGAACATTTGCAAAGTTTCTCATATGCTTTGTTTTTTGCAAGATAGCATCTACGTCTTCCATTTGGTAAAATGTAGTGTATAGAACATTTAGGACTATTTATTGTATAGAAAGATTGGGTTGGGAGGCAGGAAACTTGGACTCTAGTTTGGGCTCTGCCACCATGAATGAACTGAGTGATCTAAGGTAAGTCATTGGATTGCTTATACTACCTGAAGAGAAACCTAGCTCTTTGAGTTTCAGTTTTCTCATGTCAAATGAGCAGGTTCTGAAATTCATTCCAACTCTGATACTTGACAGAACTGTGGACTTATTGTGGCATTGACCCTGGAATGCCTCATCAGTGGCATAGAAACCACACGATGGCAGCCAGCCCAATTGGACTCATTGGGCTCATCACAGAGGATTAGCAGGGGGAGGAGGGGGAGGAGGGGCCCTCTGGACCTATGATTTCACTGATTCAAGGAGAAAATCAGTGAGGAAATTCCTCCTACCAATGCAGAACAGCAGATGATCTGCAATTTAGCAGGTTGCCTGAAGGCACTGAGGAATGAAGTGCTTTGCCCATAGTCACACAGCTAAGAGGTGTCAGAGGCAGACAGCCAGGTCTTCCTGACTCCAAAGCCAGCTCTTCATCTCCTAGTCAGTACTCCCTCTTGTTGAATAGTTGAAAAGAGTTTTCTGTCACCAACTTAGAAGTGGAAGGAGTGCTGATAGATCACTGACCTCGAGCGATCAGGATTCTCTGAGGGCATGTGTAACTGACAGGCATGGGGACAGATACATTTCTCAATAATCATGACATGCCACACTTTGCTTGAATAGCACTGCAGAAGGTAGTTATGAGGCCAAAGGACTAGGATTCAGAGGGTGAAAGGACCTCTCCAGGACCACCTCTAGGGGTCATCCAGCCCAACTACCTTGTTTTCAGATGAGGAAACTGAGGTAGACAATAAAAAGTACTAGGAGAGCTTAAAGGCAAGATATAACCTCAGAAAATGACTGATCTCAGTAAGTACAGAGACTTATTTTCAGTTAGCAAACAGATATTCTTTCACAAAAGAACTGCCAATGAATGAGTTGGCTAAAAGCTGCTACCTGTTTAGTGACTTGACCCAAGATTATCTGAAGGTTGAACAAAATGTAAAAAGTTGCAGGAGATTTAAGAATTGGGGTGGAAGCTCAAGCTGTGGGTTCTAATCCTGATTCTGCCTACTGCCTTGCTCAAACCTGTGCAAATCACTTTACCTCGGGGTGTGAAGTTGACTGGATGCCCTCTAACATCCCTTTAAACTCTGAAATCTTATAGGTGGTACAGGACCTCTGATTTTATTGGTATATAGGACACTCCCAAGTGAGAAAATTCCCTCTACCAGTGGAGATTAGCACCTTCTATTCAATTTATAGTCTTAAAGAAATGCCTAGGACATTGAATTGTAAAATGATTTGTCAAATGACAATATGTGTCTGAGGCCAGACTTGAATTTAGGTTTTTCTGACTCCACTTTCAGTTCTCTGTCTATTGTGCTATACCATTTATCTTACGGTGGTTGTAACACTTCAGTCAATTATATAATAGATAATGGAGTCAGAAGTATGCGTGAGTAACAGTTCTGGATCAGCACAACCTTAGAAATGCTTGTTTGCTATATATTAACATGTACAGTGAACTATATAGATGTCTACAATCACACTGGCCATTTTTTTCCAGGGAATGAAATTAAATTACAAAGATGATTTCACCCTCACCCCCACTTTAAAAGTCTTCTTGATCAGGGGACTGAGGAGGAAGAGAAAAATTTGGTAATTTCCTATTTTTCCAGACCTGCTTCTTTGAGAAAATTTCCCCCTAGGACCTTTGATTATTTGGTGGTATAGTTGTTCCTGAAACAACCTTTAACTGTGTATTTTTTTTAAAAAAACGCTATGTCTCTTTGGCTTTCTCAGGGTGACACCTCATTGTGTGATACATCATGTCTGATTACATCGGTCACATTGCATTAGGCTGTGTCAGTAATGAAACACAATGTGACTGATGGAACCAGTCATGGCATAGAACAGTATTTGGTTAGCCAGTCTATGAAATCCAGTGCAGGCTACCAAAGTAGAAAAATAAAGGAGATGTACAGAGGGCCCAGGCAGGTCAAAGTGAAATGAATAATCTCTGACAATGAGATTTGAAATATTTGTTGAGAGAGAAGAACTTGAAATCACCCCATTTCCCACCAGCATCAACTGTCTTCTGGTAAGTGCTAGCCTTTCATCCATGGCATCCTGACCACCCAACTCTACTTCATCTTCAGTAAGACAACTGACACCTTTCCTGAGGCTTTTCTAAATGCTCTTCCACTGCAGCCACCATGAACACAACAGGATTCACACTCCCAGTGGTAGCTTCCTAAGTGTTTGATCCATGCTAATTGCTCCTGCCCTTTAGGAAAATGGCTCCAAGCTTGCTCTTCCTCAGAGTGCAGATTAACATGCATTCAGGAGAAACTGGATGTTTTATTCAGATCCTTTTTTGGGTTCATACAGTTCACAATTGTTAGATAATATGTGTGAAGTGCTTTGTAAACTCTAAGGTGCTATCGTTATAGCTAGATAGGTCCCTCTGGATTTTCTCAACATAAAACATAGCTGATTGCATATTCACATCAATATTGGGGTTCAGGTTTGAGAGACACTGTAGTGTAAAAATGACTGGCCTTGGAGTCTGGAAGACTTGGATTAAAGTCCTGCCTCTGATATGTACAGACTCTGTGTCCTTAGGCATGTCATTTAAGCTCTTGGCACTCCACGGACAACTCTTGAAGAGTCTAATTTACAGAAGACACCTTTATCTGCATCGGTGAAGGAAATACTCACACTAGTTGTCCACACCTTTAAAGTTTCAGGTTTGGATAGCAGTAAAACTAGTCCAAGGTAGCAGGTGCATTGATCCAGAGCTCCAAAATCATGGTAGGGCTAAACTAGTCAACATTTTCCCCCTCCCTAGATTTCATTTGCCTCTTACTCCCAGAGCCTGCCTTTCACCAGGACTGTATTGAATCAGAGTAGACTTCTGATGTCACATTTCCAGGGTTGTCTAGGATCACACTAGGAATCTGTGGCAATAGCGGCACATGCCAGCCTTTCCAATAATGACCTCATGATCTCTACCCCCTTATTCTTCCATGATTAAATTTACTCTAGGTGACAGAATTCCTAGCCCCAGTTACAGACCAATTAAAAGTGAAGTTAAAAATGTATACTTCCTATGTAAGCCACTCTTTATCTTCCCAAGTTTCTACCATCTGGCTTTATGATTCAAGGAGCATGGGTTACAGCTGGACCTAACCAAGCCATGTCATAGCAAATTAAGTTCAAATACATTTCTACTGTACTGAAGTTTCATAAAATTCTGAAAACTGATAAGAGGCAAGGGAACAGCCCAAGAAAGCCCTTTCTGAAACAAATGGGAGTCAATCTTTAAAGGTGCATACCTGGAGGGCAGGTATCTCCCCCCATTCTCCATCTTTAGTAATTCCTTAGTACCTAGGACAGCAACACACTCCCAGTGGCAGCTGCCTAACTGTTTGATGGATGCTAATTGCCCCTGCCCTTTAGAAAAATGGCTCTCAAGCTTGCTCTTCCTCAGAGTGCAGATTAACATGCATTCAGGAGAAACTGGATGTTTTATTCAGATCCTTATTTAGGTTCATACTGTTCATAATACAAAGGTTGGAATATTCAGGTTTCTGGATAGGGCAATTAGCTATTGGGAAAAGGTCCTTGGACAGAATAAAGGCGAAGGAGACATCTCAGTCCATAATGAATCTCTGAGTTTTCTATTCATCACTTTGCAATTTCTCCATTCCTCACTTACTGCAGAGGTTCATTTGTGAATAATCTCCTTAGTGCAGCTGATTGCCAGTTGCCTGCCTGTCTTATTTTACTGACTTCCAAATTGTTCAGGAGAGATTAACTGCCGAGAAGAAATAAGTGCTTGAATTGGTTGATAGGATTTGATCATTCGTTCCTTCTTTTTGTTCGGTAATCAAGAATTTTTCAAAGTACCTACTGTGTGCAAGGTACTGTACTAGGAAACTGAGGACAAAGACAGAAAAATAAAAGCCCCTCCCTGTTAATGGTAGCTTAGATTTTACTGGATGGTTCCAGTGAGAGAGAGAAAGGGGGGGGGGGGTCCACTCCTAACAATTCCTGCACTTAGCAAAGAATGTTCAAATGCTACTACTAGTACCCTACTGTCCTACTGCCTGTATGTTTTCATAAAGTATCTCAGATATAGAGCTGAGAGGGACTTCAGAGATTATCACATCCAACTCCTTCACTATACAAGTGAGGAAACTGAGGCCCAAGTAAGTTAAAGAGAGGTACCTCCAGTCACATGGGTAATAAATAACTCAGATGGGGTTTGAAGCTACGTCCCCTGACTCTAGGGAAGCTAGGTGGCATAGTGAATGGAGTGAAGGGCCTGGAGTCAAGAAGACTCCTCTTCCTGATTTTAAATCTGGCCTCAGACATTCACTAGCTGTGTGACTCTGGGCAAGTCACTTAATCCTGCTTGCCTCTGTTTCCTCATCTGTAAGATGAGCCAGAGAAGGAAATGGCAAACTGTTCCAGTATCTTTGCCAAGGAAAATTCCAAATGGGGTCATAGAGAGTTGAAGATGACTGAAAAATGACTCAACAATAGGTACCTCTGACTCCAGAGCCAAAATGATTTCCTTTGATAGCACTTTATGACTCTCCCTTACCCAACCTCCTATTGATATTTGGTGAAAACCATTTTGTTTGAGACTCTGCAAGGAGAAAGGGAGAACCTTAAACATACACAAAGACCATGAAGAGTGGAAGAGAAAATCCATTTAAGAATTTTCCTTATTCTTGAAGCACAAGCATTTCCAGTCAAGAATTCCCCCAGAGGAGGGCAAAGAGTAATGTCAGAAAGATGTATCAGCAGAACATAATGTGTATTGTTCATGGGATAACAGAGAAGGATTACTAGTAGACAGCACACATATTCCACTGGTATCCATTCTCATCAGGAGTTGGAGAAGAAGATCCTGAACTCCCTTGGGAGAGTACAATCGGAGAATTTAGGGGAGAACATGAGCAAGAGTTACTTTAGAATTCAGCACCCTAGGGTCATGACCCACAATTGAAGAAGTGCTGAAGGGTTCACAAGTGGAAAAAGATTAAGAAGCCCTGTAGTCTGGACAAGAGGGTTTGGATGTATTGTGACATGCATCAGTCAAGGAACCCCCAATATGGGTAAGGTCACAGATCTATACATATGTTAATGTTCTCAGGAGCTTAGCAGGGAAAGTCATTGGAAAGGATAAAAAACTGAGGATTCATAGACTTTGGCAGCAAACCCCCCATGACTCGGACTACCTTTCATGTTTCTGGTCCAATTCGTCTCCTGTGTGAAATGAGAACATCTTTCAGAAGCCAAGAACCAGTGTTCATGCCTTGCACCAGGGGATAGGGAATTTGTAGGAGAAAAAAGCAGCTGAGTATAGGCAAGCTTTTTGTAAACACTCCCACTAGCTTTCTGAACTTGCATGGCTCACAGCCAGACAGCATCACAGGCAGAATTTCAGTGTTAAGAAGAGCCTTTATTCTAATGGGTACATGCACAAGTAAACAAGTCACATTTCTGCTCTCTAGGAGCTCACCATCTAACAGGGGTAATAAAATTATCCACAGACTAATGACCTACATATTTCAACGTGGTAGATGCCTGAGAGCAATACCCAGAGCTTTTAGATTAGATTTGGGAGAATCACTCCCATCTGGGAGGCTTTTACAAGTGTCCCCATAAATAACAATAATTTTGTTAGATATCACTCTCTTCACCCCCTTAGGAATCTTTCATGAGAAGCCTTTGGGACTTTATTTCTTAAGTCAGAACAGGGGACACTGTACTTTCTATTACCTGGCCCCATTTTAGGTTACCTTATTTGAGGGAAAAATGAGAACTGGGGGCAGAGCCAGGATGGTAGAATAACAGCACAAAATTTCTAGGACTCTCCCCCCAAACCCAGCCAAATACCTAAATGACCTTAAACAAATTCTGGAGCTACAGAACCCACAGAATGATGGAGTGAAGCAAATCTCCAGTCCAAGACAACCTGGTAGGTCACCAGGAAGTGTCTATCGCACCATGCTGGGAGCAGAACACAGTCCAGTGTGGGCCACACTGGCACAGATGGGACCTGAGTAGGCATTGGGGGATACTAAATCTCAGGCATCTGTGGTGGTTTCCAGACTTCACAATCCTAAAACACCAAGGACAAATTGGAAGATCAGTGGAAAAAAAACCTGTGGGAACCTGTGTGAGAAAGTAGAGTGGTTGGGCCCCAGTCCTATGGCGGTAAAGGGGCTGGAGGAGTGTGGGGAAGCAGGGGCAGGGGTAGTGGCAGTGGTAGTGGTAGTGGCAGCAACTGTTTCTGGAGCTCTAGGTTCACAGATTGTGCAGGGATCAAGTGCCTGACAGTACAACTCCAATGCCACTGGAAGCAGAGAACTACCTTGACAAAGAGCTCAAAAGTCAAGTAAATGGCTGGGAAAATGAGCAAAAACTGGAAAAAGAATCAGACTATAGAATCTTACTTGGGTGACAAAGAAGACCAAAGTATTCAAACAGAAGACAACAAAGTCTAAGCTCCTCCATCCAAACCCTCCAAGAAAAGTATGAATTGGTTTCAGGCTATGGAAGATCTCAAAAAGGATTTTGAAAACAAGAAGAGAAGTAGAGCAAAAATTGGGAAGAGAAATAAGAGTGATGCATGAAAATCATGAAAACTGAGTCAACTGCTTGCTAAAAGAGACCCAAAAAATGCTGAAGTAAATAACACTTTAAAAAATAGACTAACCCAAATGGTAAAAGAGATCCAAAAAGTCAATGAGGAGAAGAATGTCCTAAAAAGCAGAATTGGCCAGATGGAAAAGGAGATCCAAAACCTCACTGAAATTATAAAACAAAATTATAAAACAAAGCCAAAGGAATGAAAAAGTAGCAGACAATGTGAAATATCTCATTGCAAAAGCAACTGACATGAAAAATAGATCCAGGATGAACAATTTAAAAATTATGGGACTACCTGAAAGCCACAATCAAAAAAAGAGCTTAGACATCATCTTCCAAGAAATTATGGAGGAAAACTGCCCTGTTATTGTAGAACCTGAGGGAAAAATAGATATTGAAGGAATCCACCAATCACCTCCTGAAAAAGGCCTCAAAAGGAAAACTCCTGGAAATATTGTAAACAAATTCCTGATCTCCCAAGTCAAGGAGAAAATATTGTAAGCAGCCAGAAAGAAACAATTGGAGTATTGTGGAAATACAATCAGGATGATGAAAGATCTAGCAGCTTCTACATTAAGGGATCACAGGGCTCGGAATTTGAGAGGTCAAAGGGGCTAAGATTAAAACCAAGCATCACCTACCCAGAGAAACTGAATATAGTAACTTCAGGGGGAAAATGGTTATTCAATGAAATAGAGGACTTCCAAGCATTCTTGTTGAAACAACCAGAGTTGAATAGAAAATTTGACTTTCAAACAAAAGAATGAAGAGAAGTGTAAGAAAGTAGACAGGAAAAAGAAATCATAAGGGATTTCCTGAAGTTAAATTGTTTATATTCCTACATGGAAAGATCATATTTGTAACTCTCGAGATTTTTCTCATCATTAGGGTAATTGGAGGGATTATATACATATAGACAAGGCATAGGGTGAGTTAAATAGGTAGGGATTATACCTAAGAAAATAAAATTAAGGGGTGAGAGAAGAATATATTGGGAGAAGGAGAAAGGGAGAAATAGAATAGGACAAATCTCACATGGGAGAGGCAAGAAAAAGCTCTTTCAGTGGAGGGGAAGGGAGGAGGTGAGAGGGAAAGAGTGAAACTTACTTTCATCACATTTGGCTTAAAGAGGGAATAACAGGCACACTCAATTTGGTATGAAAATCTCTTACACTTCAGGAAAGCAAGGGAGAAAAGGATAAATGGGGGGATGGGGGGATGATAGAAGGGAAGGCAAATGGGAGAAGGGGGTAATTAGAAGTAAACACTTTTGAGGAGGGATTGGGTCAAAAGAGAGAATAGGAAAAATAGGGGTAGGATTGGATGGGGGGAAATATAGTTAATCTTTCACAATATAACTCTTATTGAATGTTTGACATAACTATACATACATAGCCTATGTTGAATTGCTTGTCTTCAAGGTGGGGATAGGTGGGGAGGGAGGAAGGGAGAAGAGTTGAAACTCAAAGTTCTAAAATCAAATACTAACATGTTTTTACCTGCAACTGAGAAATAAGATATACAGGCAATGGGGCATATAAATCTATCTTTCCCTACAAGAAAATAGAAGGGATGTGGATAAGAGAAGGGAGGGGTGTGATAGAAGGGAGAACAGATTGGGGGAATGCATGCTGTCTTGGAAAATTTGAAGCTCAAAATCTTGTGGAAGTGTTTGTTGAAAACTAAAAATAAATAAATGAATTAAAAACAAAAAAGAAACAAAAAGAAAAAGGAGAGAAAAATGAATCCATATTCTTATAAGGAAAGACATTTGGATTTTTTCTTAAATTATCCATTATTCCTATCTCAAGAATATGTCATCAATTCTGCCACAGAGGAGTGGCCTCTCAGAGCTCACCTCCCACTTGACAAGAGACTGCAATGCACATGCCACCTACAATGTCTTTTTTCCCCCGACTTGGGGATGTCTATCAGTGAGGCATAGTGACCTGAAACAGTTGTAGTTTGAATTCATGTTACCATAGATCATTCTATAGGACAAGCTAGCCAACAGAGCTAGTTGGCCTGATTTTGTTGAAGTTTTCCTCTGGTGGCATTGGTAACACTTGTGTTATTTCCTTGGAAAAAAAAAAACGTGTATTTTTCCTAGACCAGTTAGAAACATCAGTGGTCTTTTCTATTGACTAAGTGGAAATGGGAATTACTGTGGGCTCAATACATTCCTGCTATCACGTTAGCATGAGAACCTTTCCATTTGTACTAACTTGGAGCTACCTTCTCCATTCTCACCCTTAGTTCCTGACAGTGATGAATGCAATGATACCTATTAAGCAGAAAAAAATCTAACACTCTGTAGTGACTGGAATTATATCCATGAAATGGAAGTATTTTTTAGTCTATTGGTTTGATATACCTTTTGGGGGTCTAAAACTAGAAATAACATGAAAAATGTTTAAGTTCATCATTGTTTTGTGGTAGAAAAAGCACTGATGTAGGAGTTAACAGTGTGATCTGTCAGTCAATGAAGCAAATTCAATCTCAGGCTACAGAAAGAGAAGAGATCTGTGTTTTCATCCTGAACTGGGCAATAAGTGTGAGGTTGTGTGACTTTACACATTCCACTTAACCCCTTTGTGCCTCAGTTTCCTCATCTATAAAATACCCAGCCCACAGGACTGTTGTAAGGGTCAAATGATGTAGTTGAGGACAAAGTCATTGGAATTCCAATGATCTTTGAGCTGTCTCTGAGATTACAGAATTACAAAATATCAGAATTGGTAAGGGAGCTTGAAAATTTTCTAGCCTAGGAGTTATTAACATGGACCCCCAAAGGGTCTTTAGATAGATTCCAGGGGCTCTGTGAACTTGGATAGGAAAAAATTACATCTTTATTGTCTTTAAGTTATAGTTGAAGTTCGACATTCTCTTCAATTATGAATTTAACCAAAAAAATGATCCTGAGAAGGGATTCATAGGCTTCACCAGATTGCCAAAGGGGTCCAGGACACATGAAGGATTAAGAACTGGCCCATTCCTAAACTAGAGTATCTTCTACAATATTTCTGACAAGCAATCATCTAGGTTTTGCCCTAAGATCTCCAGTGAGAGAGAACTCCTTACCTCTCAAATGTTGTTATGAAGTCATTGCAGTCATGTCTGACTCTCTAGGACCCCATTTGGAGTTTTCATGGTAAAGATACTGGAGTGGTTTTGCCATCTCCTCCAGCTCATTTTACAGATGAGGAAACTGAAGAAAACAGGGTGAAGTGACTTTTCCAAGGTCACACACCTAGTGAGTGTCTGAGGTTAGATTTCAAATCATGAAGACGAGTCTTCCTGATCCCAAACCCAGCACACTATCCACTACAGTGCCATGTACCTACCCTATCTTCCAAGTAACTCCTTCCAGTTTTGGATAGCTTGAATCTTTAGGAAATATGCCCTTGAATCAAGCCTGAATCTGCCTCTTCATTATCTTTTCCTGTTATTTAAAGTTTTGTTTTCTGGGGCCAGGCCAAACAAATT
Source organism: Bettongia penicillata ogilbyi (assembly GCA_023548195.1). NCBI lineage: Eukaryota > Metazoa > Chordata > Mammalia > Diprotodontia > Potoroidae > Bettongia > Bettongia penicillata. Next base: position 4,980,102 of record JAJHZJ010000104.1, on the reverse strand, counting down.
GAATCCACCCTCCATATAACAGCTCTACAACTACTTGGAACTGGCTTGAAACCAGAATTCATTTTCCCCTTGTCTTTTCTTCTCCAGACTAAATATCCTCAGTTACTTCAACTCATATAGCATGATCATAATGTTCTTGTCACTGCTAACCCCAAACGTGCTAGTAAATGTGTAACAACTTTCTCTCCAAGAATGTATAGCACACTTCTAAGTTTAATTTTCATCATTAACTTTTTAGCCATCACTTTATTAAATCTAGACAATAACCAGGTCAATAAATCAAGCCCAAATTTGTAGCATTTGCTCAATTTCGAGGTACAAATGCTCACACTGAAAATTTAGCAATTGGCTCTTGGGAGCCAATCTGAGCTGGCTCCAGCACATCCCTGCTGATCATGCTCCATTTTGTCAGTGTCCTTCCAAAAATGTGTGCCCAGAACTGATCATGAAACTCCAGATATAGTTTGATTGGGAACCCAAGAGGAGTCAATGGGACTCTCACCTCCTCATCCTTGGACACAATGTCTCATCTAATACAGTCCAAGATTGAATCAACTTTCCTGGCTGCCATATCACACTGCCCATATTGAGCTTGTGGTCTACTACAAACCCAGGATTTTTTTCTAGCCATTCTTCTCTATCTTTTTCTTGTGAAATATATTTTTAAACCAAGTGGAAGACTTTGTATTTTTTTCCAGATGACTTTGATCTTATTAGATTTAGTTCAACATTATAGGTTGCCCAGATTTTTCTGGTCCCTTTCAACAGTATGAGATGACAAACCAAAAGTAAAATGACCTTAAACTAATTATAGTTTAAGCACTAAGGTCAGAACAAGAGCAGCTATCATCCTCCTATGCTGTGCTATATTCAGACAATATGTGGAATGCTTAGTTTTGAAGGCCTCATCTAGGAGGCTAGTAACAAACTGGAACATTACAGAGGATAGGGACCAAGGCAGTCAAAGTATTAGAGATTATTTCATACAAGGATAAGTTGAAGGGATTTGGCATGTTAGAACACACTACTCATTTTTTTGTGTATTTGGGGAAGCAAGATGAAGGATATGATTTGTGTTTTCCATTATTTTAACGTCTATCAGTGTAGAAGGATGACACTTGATTTTCTTAGTCCCACATGGCAAAACTAGGCACAGTGGGTATAAACTATAAAGGGGCAGATGTTGGCTTGATGTCAATGAAAGCTTCCTGGCAATTAGAGCTACTGCAGAATTGGATGCCTTGGGAGGGAATGGGTTCCTGTCATGGAAGGTCTTCATAGCATTAAGAGCCAGAAAGGAATTTGGTGATCATTTAATTGATTCCAGTCCTTTTTTTTTTAACAGATGAGGACATTGGTAAAGTGACTGAGTCCCGATCAAATATGTCAGAAAAGGGTCAATATGGAAACCCAAGTATTCTGATTCCAAATACAGTGTTTATTGGTCTATGAGCAGAGGATGGCTAGGTGTTCATCAGAGATATTGTAGAGGGGTTTTCTGTTCAGATATAGATCATACTAGAAACCATCCGACTCTGAGATTCTGTGAAAAACACATACATGTTGTCAGATTATACATATGTGTGTATAGTCAGTTAATATATATATATCAGTTTATGTATTTATATATAGAATCAGTTTATATATATATTCATATATTTGCTTATATCTTATATTTATTTATTATGGAGTTATATATAATATATATATATATATATACATATATATATATGCACTCCATGAGTACATTGTTCCTTAGTGTGCAGCTGTAACTGGTGACATAATGTCTTTACCCTTTTTTTAAAATAATATGATTCCAAATTCCTGTGCAAGATGAAGGTGGTGGGTGCTTTCTCATTTTCCTTCTCAGCTGCCTTGAGGTAGTGTCTTTTTCACAGATGGATGATGCTTGTTGGAAATTGAGGTCCCTTCCAAATCTGCAATTCTGTGATTTGATGGCCCCTTGAGTATGGAAACCATATCTGTTACTTTGACTCTCTTGGAAATTTCCCAGGACACCTGGTACTTGATGGCTTTGGCCAGAGCTAATAGGCCTAGGATGATGCCATCTTTGCCTCAAGGTCCCAGCATTCTGAAGGTGCTGCCAGTAGTAGCATTCCTTCAAGAACCTAGAGATAACTTTTCTTAGTCCCAGTTGCCTCATTTATAACATGGGAATATTAATAGCACCTACTTTACATAATTGTTGTGAGGAACAAATGAAAAAATACATTTAAAGGATTTTGTGAACCTTAAAAGTGTTTATAAATGCCAGATAGTCCTTAGGTATCATCATCATTAAGGAGCGACTAGGCAGTGTGGTGGATAGAACTCCAGACCTTGAGTCAGAAAGACCTAAGTTCAAATCCATCCTTAGACACTTAGCTGTGTGACCCTAGGCAAGTCACTTAATCATATTTGCCTCAGTTTCTTCATCTGGTAATGAGCTAGAGAAGAAAATGGCAAATTATTCCAGTATTTTTTCCAAGGAAATCTCAAATGGGGTCAGGAAGAATCAGATGTGACTGAAACAACAAGAAAGTTTATCATTTTTATTATTTCCTCAATTGTGATACCCTAGATCAGCTCCTCCCCTTGCTTCCAACACCCCCAGCAGTCTGTCTGTGTCCTCCCAATGTCTCTGCCCATGGGGGCCAGGGTACTGGAGTTTCTTCTGACTTTCTGCCCCCCACACCCCCATGCCAACTGAAGCTGTAATTAAACATCTATTATAGGGTACATGTCATATTGCTTGTCTCAATGAGGCAAAGGTTTTAGGAGGCTGTCCCAGGGCAAATTTAACAAAGCTAGCCAAAAACATGGAGGAGAGTTTAATCTCCGGCTTTGATGATAGTGGCAACATAATATCTATCATTCTAAGAAGAGTAACGAAATGGGATTTGGTTGAGCATTGCAATTCTACCATCTGAAACAGCATGTTTGACAGAATGGAAGAAATCAAATAGAACAATATTACAGGATCCCCTGTTTAGGAGAGGCCTAGGGTGGGCAGTTACATGTAGCTGTGGAGTCCAAAGGCAGATTGAGTACAATCCTTTGTGACTCCTAAATGGATTCCACAAGCCCTGTATGGGCAGTGCTAAGTAGAATTGCTTCCCCCATCCCTGTGAGCCCCAACCTCTGTCACCCCAGTCCTATGAACTGGCCAAAGAGCAAAGGAGGCATTGGTGATTAGTTAAACTAAAAGGAAGGGGGTAGGGAATGCCCAGTCAGTGCAAACCTTGCATCCATCAGACTTTGAAAACTGGCACCCTTAAAGGTATTTCTCATTCTAGCTCCTGGTGCCTAGAGAGTGCACCCAAAATGAATACCAAGAGACTTAAGCTTCCGATCCATATGCGAACAGGGTGTGTAATGAATATGGCATCTTTGCACCCAGTTTTTGTATTTTTCCTATTTGCGTGGGTTCCCATGTGGGAACACAATGTCAACACAGAGAATTGGAAATAGCAGCTCTCCTCAGCCATGATGCCTGATAAATGACTAAACAAGATGGTCGAGAAAGAGGGAACTGATGAAAAATTGAGTTAACCTAGGGAGGAATTGTCTTTTGGGACACTTTCTCCACCTCTTTGAGAAATAAAGTGGTTAGGACAGACAAAACAACCAAGTCAGTTCATCTATTAAACTTATTAAACCATGCTTCTCCAGCCTGGATAGAAAAGAAAAGTTAATCTCAATATTGCCAGCCTTAAGTATTATTAAAATTAAAGACTCTTGGTGGTTTCATGAAGATAAATGTTTTATAGCAAGAGTCGTAAGTTGTAAGAAAGTAGGCATAAAGCACGTACCCGTAGGACAAGCCCACTGAAATATGAAAGAGAATATTGTAATAATGGAGCAGATCTAAGGATCTAAGGCAAAGAACGGAGCCTTCTGTCTGCCAGACTTTATTTGGAGGGCCGGCTGCTGACATTCACCAAAGTGTCTTCTCTGCAAGGATCCTGACAAAGCTCCGATTGGCTTAGCCAAGGGCGAAGCGAGCCCCATGTCAATTCTGTTGCATCTAGCTGTTTGCTGCCCTGGCACCTAGGCTCCATGCAGCGTAGAGGCGAGGTCCAATTTCCCTGCAGCTCTCTCTGGGGAAGTGCAGCTGTGGTCACTTGTCTCATAGGGCTCTCGGGGAGATCCACATTACATTAGGGAACAGGGGCCAATTGAGATGAGCTAAGAGGAGGGATATCATGCTGGGGGCTTTTCTGCTATTTCTGCTCATGCAGAAATCTCATGGTTCTGTGCCCCAAGCTTTCTTTGGGTTGGAGACTTTGAAGGGGGTTCTTTGTCCGATGAGGTGTGTGTGTGTGTATGTGTGTGTGTGTGTGTGTTTCATTTAAATGGCTACAGTGCTGCTTGCCCTTGGTTAGAACTCAGCTAGCCACCCCCATACCCAGCTGGGATTGTAATGGTGCCAGTCATAATCAGAGCATTTTTGTTGTGTTGTTTCCACAGAAACACTTGGAAAGAAGTTTTCATTTATGTGTATCTATATTGGAGTCAATTTTATAATTTGAACCATATGTTCAGTGGAGTGTTGTGTGTGCGTGTATGTGATGTGTGTGTGTGTGTGTGTGTGTGTGTGTGTGTGTAAACCTGAGAAACAGTAAAAGGAAAACTGTAACTTAACTCTAAGGAATTCAGTTCACTTCCGTTGACCAGCATTTATTAAATGCCTACTGTTTATCTGGCATGGTGCTAAGTATTGAGGATTCAAAAATAAGAAAAATGGAACATACTCTGCCCTCTAAGAGTTTATGTTCTATTTGAGGGAAACCACAGGCCACTAAAGAAGTAAATAGAAAGTGTATACAAGGTATGGGCAAGAGTTAGTAGCCAGTGAGAGAATCAACAGTTCTCCTTTTGGAGGTGGAAATGTCCAGCCTGATAAAGCCAACCCCAGTTATTGCCAAAACTTTTTTTAAAAACTGGAGGGAAAATTGTCCAATAGAATATTTATGTGCTTCCTTGCTTTTTTGAACAGAATATTCTATAAAAAGAATTTAACATTTTTTGATAGCTCATGGTCATCATTCTCAGTTAGGAAGAAGACGGGTCTTGGAATGAGGAGAGTCTTGACTTTGGATCCTGTCAGGATTCAAGAGGCTGTCAGACTGGCAAGGATTACTCCTTCTGGATGTAAATGTGCCTTCATTAGAATGTACTTTCAATCTAATTTGCCATAGGCTAGGAAACCAGGTAAATTGCCTTGTTAGAAATATGTATGTGTGTTCATCCTTCGTTGCCGAAGAAGACCATGCCGTCAGAGAAATGATGATATGACTTGCACTTGACTTTGTTTTGAGTGAGGGAGGGCTGTACAGGCCACCAGCCTTACTTCTCCTTCAGAGCCATCTGAATCCAGTGACCATATATTCATCAGGATGACTGGAGATGACCCAGGATGAGGCAATTGGGGTTAAGTGACTTGCCCAAGGTCACACAGCTAGTGAGTGTCAAGTGTCTGAGGTGAGATTTGAACTCAGATCCTCCTGATTCGTGCACTGGTGCTCTATCCACTGTACCACCTAGTTGCCCCTGTTAGAAATATATGTAAACTAAGAACAAACAGGACCTATGGGAGGCATCTGCCTATGACAGGCAGATGGTGCATAGAATTTTTTAAATGAATAGTATTTTATTTTTCCAGTTACATATAAAGATAGTTTTCAACATTCATTTTTATAAGATTGTGAGTTCCAAATTTTTTTCCCTACCTCCTTACTCCCTCCCTAAGACAGCAAGCAATCTATTACAAGTTATACATGTGCAGTCATGTTAAGTGTATTTTCATATTGGTCATGATGTGAGAAAAAAAGCAGAACAAAAGAAAAATACATACACAAAATAGCAATTGAAAAATAGCATGCTTCAATACACGTTCAGCTCTTTCTCTGGATGTAGATAGCATTTTCCATCATGAGTCTTTCGAGATTGTCTTGGATCATTGTGTCACTGTTCAGAAGAGTTAAGTCTATCATAGTTAATCATTGCACAGTGTTGCTATTACTATGTACAGTGTTCTCCTGGTTCTGCTTCACTTAGCATCTGTTCATATGAGTCTTTCCAGGTTTTTCTGAAATCTTCCTGCCCATCATTTCTTATAGCACAATAATATTCTATTACATTCACATACCACAGCTTGTTCAGTCTTTGACCAATTGATGGGCATTTCTTCAATATCCAAGTCTATGCCACCATGAGAAGGGCTGCTATATTTTTGTACATGTAAGTCCTGTTCCCTTTTTATGATCTCTTTGGATTACAGAACTTGTAACTAGATCAAAGGGTATTGGTGCATAGATTTTAATAAAAGAGGAATAGCCCAGAAGTCACCTAGGCCACATTTCTTATTTTACAGATAAGAAAATTGAAGATAAGTGATCTGTCTAAGGCCACAGATGTATAGAGTGCCAGAACCAACATTTAAACTTGTCCTTCCAGACTCTTGGCTGCTTCTGGATAGTTAGGATTTCCAGATCAGTGACTGCCAAAGTATGGAGTGTCATATAAACTTTTGAATGGTCATCATCATCATCACCACTGTCTCTGGAAGGACACTAAACCTTTCCAAGATTATCATAGAACCAGAGAGTTAAAGATAGAAGAGCCCTCAGGTGGTCAAACCTCCCCATTTTACAATTGAGCAAACTGAAGCCGAAGGAGATAGAGTGCCTTGCCTCAGGCCATAGACAGATCTGAAAAGGATTTCAGAGGACAGGGAGTTCAACCCTTTTACTTTACAATTAAGGAAACTGAGAGATGAAATACCTTCCCCAGGGTCACAGATATGATCTTTAGATAGATTTACAGTTGGAAGGGCCTTCAAAGGTCATCAAAACTAAAAATATCATTTTACAGATAGGGAAACTGAGGCCCTTGAAGGTGAAGTGACTTGCCCAATGTCACACCAATACTGTTAGAGACCAGATTTTAATCCAGTTCTGACTACAAGTGCAGTGATCTATTCAGCATGCTGGGCTGCTAGCTTCTTTTTGATGTGTTTCGTATTCTGGACAGTTTAGTGAACTAAAAACTCAATCCTAACCTTAGGGAGCTGGACTTCTAGTCCTAAAATTGCGGCCAACTCATATATGAAGTCATACTGGAGTTATCTGATAAGAAACGGGTAGGACACTCTTTCCTCTTATTCAAAGCTGTTGGACTTGTACTTAGAAATACCTGACCATGGGCAAAAATCCCCAAAGCTTTTCCATAGGTGATCTCATTAAAGCCACTCCAAATGGGTAAGAAGAAATAATCTCCCCTTTTTGTAAATGATTCTGATTTTAGGAGTTCCAGTTTTCATTTATTTGAACACCCTTCACCCACTCCCAATTCTTCTAAGTGGTGACCCTTCCAATTTTGCTACTCAAAATTTTTCTACAAATCACAGGTTTTAATAATTTTTTCTCATCCACTGTGTTATGGGCTCGATATTCAGTAACTGCCTCCCTAATCAATCTTATCCCATCCCTAATTTTTTTGTCCTTACTCCCATTCTAGGCAGAGCCAAGGGGTAAATGAATGGGAAAACTTGCCTCCAATGGAAAGGGGGCCCTGAAAGGAGTTGGGAGGCAAAATTGAGAAGGGAGTCCATTTCAAGCATGGAGACTATCTTGTATAAAGGCACAGAGGTGGGAGATTGAATGCTGATTTCCAGGAATGATAAGCAGAGGAGTTTGGTTGGAACATAGAATATGTGAGAGAATTCAGGTACAATATGGCTGTAAAGGCAGACTATGGTGAGATTATAAGGGGCTTTAAATACTAAACAAAAGAATTGCCATTTTGTCTTAGCAGCAATAAGGAAACATTGAGGTTTCTTGAGCAGAGGGAGTGATGTTTTGAACTGTGCTTTATGAATATCATTTTGACAACTAAGAGGACTCAACAAGGTAGACTGAAAGGGAAAGACTTATTAAGAGGTCATTGTAGTAGTCCAACTGAAAAGCAGTCAGGGCCTAGCCTCAGATGGTGATCATGTGAATAGAGAGAAGGGGCCAGAAAACTTAGCTAATGATTAGCCATGTGGCAGGTGAGGGAGAGGGAAAAGTTAAGGATGGCTCCCCAGCTCTCAACCTGACTTATTAGTGATGGTGATAAATTGAAATGAATTCTCAAGGAATTAGTGCCTGTCCTACAATATTTCTCTCCTCCTGAAGTTCTTCCCTAACACTTGGGGATTTTAACATGTGTCAGCATCCCTTTAAACACCCTAAATTCCTTTTTCATTAACTTACCTCCCAAGAGCTTCACCTTCCCTCCATCTCAGCCACCTGTAGAAATGGTCAGACTCTTTGTACCATCACTCATAATTTTCTCTCTCTGTGATCTTGAACTCTTAAATTCCCTTCTCTTATCATACCTCTAGTCTCTTCTTTTATCCTTCTGGCTCATTCCTCTTAAACTTATCATTTGTCCTTACTCAAGCCTCCAATCATCTCGCCCTCCCTATTCTCTCAGTCTATGACTTGCTCCATATTCGCTTTCCCTTCCTCCTAGTCTTGACTCTGAAATTAAAAATCTCAACTATATAGCATCCTCTACCCAATTACTTGACCTTTTTTCCTATCACTACTCATGCTTTGGCACAACCTAACCTCAAGTTACCCCTGATATACTACCATTTGACATCTTGACCCCTGCTTGACATTTATATTATGAGAGGCAGCATGAGGTAGTGACCCTAGTCAGGAAGACCTTGTTTCAAGTATTGCCTCTACTGCATACTAGCTCTAGAACCCTGGAAAAGCCATTTCACTTTTCAGTACCTTTAGACAACTCTGGACATAAATACCAGAGACAACTCTGCTGACTTGCTGTAATAGAATGGATCTTCTATAATAATCCCCCCTACCACTAGCAGAAGACCTTCCCTCCTATTTTGCTAAACTTTCTGCTCCCTCCACATTCAGAACTCATAACACTTCTATATCCTCATCCATCTTTCATCCTGTTTTGAGGAAGAAGTGTCCATTCTCTTTGCAAATGCCAGCTCCTCAACTGATACATCCATCCTATTCCTCCTCCAAATATCTGCTCCAGGTACTTCCTTCGTTGATCATGTGCTCTCTCTCATCTTTAAACTCTCCCCATATATTGGTTCCTTCCTTGCTGTTTGGAAACATATTCAAGTCTACCATACTTAAAAAAAGCTTACTTGGCCTTGCCATCCCCTCTAGATAAATCTATCTCTCCTCCCTTTTACTACCTAACTCCTAGGAAAAAGTTGTCTACTGCTTTGTCTTTACATATTTAGCACACTAAATTCTTCGCCTTTTGTAGTCTGGCTTCTGATTCTACTCTTCTACCAAAATTTATATTTCCAAAATTACCAGTAGCCTTTCAGTTGTTGAATCTGATGGCCTTTTCTCAGTCTTTATGCAACTTCTGTCGCTGTTTATCACCTCGTTTCTTTTCCCTTAGCTTTTGTGACATTCTTCTCTCCTGGTTTTATCTTACTTATGGGACTGTTTCTTCTTAGTCTCCTTTGCTGTATCATTATCCATGTCCTGCCCCCTGATTATGGATATTCCCCAAAGCTCTGTCCTGGGTCCACTCTTGTTCTTTCCACATAACTCTTGATCTTTAGATCCCAAATATAGGCAAAATGCTCAAGTGCAGCCCACCCAGATTAAAATGTAATTGGAAAATGTTTAACAAAATAAAGACAAATACAGTACAACACAAATAATATTCTTTTGTGACTTTCTGAATCAATATGATGGCCCCACCCACCCAGGGATTCATTTCTCTTGGAGTCTGGCACCACTGCAGGTCTACATCCACTCTGTTGTTGACCTCATTAGCTATGCAAAGGATTTCCAGATGTCTGTATCTAACCTTAATCTGCTTTATGAAATTCAGTTTTCTTTCCCAACTGCCTTAGAGACATAAATACCTGGATGTGCTGGTACAATTTGTCATTTATTATCTTCTCAATTCTCCTTCAAAATGTCATTTCTGTTGAGGACCGCACCTTGCAGTCTCTGAGTGATTTTCAACTCTTCCTTCCCCCACATGCCTCATAGTCGATCAACTGCCAAGTCTTTGTTCTACTTTCATGTTCTACTTTCATACTTTTCCAGACTCTATAATGTCTTCTACATTCCATTCCAGCTTCCTGGCTTTCTAGTCTCTGAGCTTGGCATTCCTTCTCTGACCTCAGTGCCTGTAATGCCCTGCTCCCCAGGATCAGTAGCTTCATTCAAGGCTAAGGTCAGCGGTAAGCCTTTCCTAGATCAGGTAACTGTTAATGCCATCTCCCTCTTCAAATTATCTTGTATTTACTTATCTGTGTATATCTTATATTCTCAGTGGAGTATTTTTTTCATCACTTTTATATCTGTCCTAGTACTTAGACCATAGTAGCTGCTTGACAAATGTTTGTAGAATTGAATTAATTTTTCTTCCCTTCTACAGACATTATGCAATTTTTACTTGCCATATATGTAGGTATATATGTTATCTCCTCTATTAGACTTTTAGCTTCTGGGGAACAAGAATTAATTCTTTTTCTATTCATATAACTAACACTTAGAAAAGTATTTTGTACATAATAATTATTCAGTAAATGCTTTCTCACTCATTCATTTTTTCCCATCATTTTTCAGAAGATAATCCTACAAGGCTTACCTTCTTATGCAATATCAGGCTGAAAGATGTTTGGTTCAAGAAACTTTGGACCTGGATTCTTGGACCAGAGAGCTACTAACTTACCGTGTGAACTTAATCAAGTCACTTCCTTTCTCTGGGCCTCAGTTTAGTTTTCTCAAAAAATGAGTGGGTTGAATTAGATGAGTTCTATGAATATCCTCTTCTAGCTCTAAAGATTTGTAATTTTCTAAAATCTTCGTGATAATTTTTTCCCCCTTCTCTGGGGTCTTGCTCAATGACAAGGGTTCAATCATCATTATATCCACCCCCCACTGAAACACATGCCTCACATTTTCTCTATATCCTCTGCCATCAATGACGAACATATTGGGCATGAAATCAGCTAAGTGATAAAAACAATCAATTGAAATCATATCACTTACTTATAAAAATTCCTATCTCCAATGGCTATTTCTTCCCTCATTTTCAGTGTTTAAAAGTCTTAACAACTTGAGCACAGGGAAATTTTAGCCCATCACCGGCCAACAGGTATGCAGAATCATTTGATTTTCTATTACTGCTTTGGCCGAGCAAGAATCCTATGGTTTTCTTAGAAGGTTGGCACATGCCATCAAGAATACAGGCAAAGGTCATCCAGGCTCTTGAAGGTGTGTGTAACCTGGAAGGTGCTTTTTCAGATATATGTAATTTCAGAATCATAAGTGATATTTTTTTGTCAAGAAGAAGGCATGTAAATTGTACCCTAGGACTGAGGATAAGCAATATGGAAGTCAATTTGGCATGGGGAAGATAATGATGGATTTGGAGCCAGCAGGACCTGGGTTTGAATCTCATTTCAGATGTTTGCCAGCTCTGTGCTACTAGGCAAGTTGCTAAGGTGCTCTTGGCCTCAGATTTCTCAGCTCTAAAAGAAAGGGGCTGGACCGAATGACCTCCAAATTCTCCTGCAGTTCTAGATGTTTTCCAGTCTGTGTCATTTCTCTTCCCTTTCCAAATGATGGCACCCTACACATAAACTTCCTCCCCCACCTTCTAGTCCTCTATTTTGTATTCTCTTTGCTAATTGGACTGTAAGCTCCATTTGGGCAGGGAGTATCCTGCTTGTTTCTATCTCTAGTGTTTGACACATAGTAAGCACTCAATAAATGTTTTATCAGCAAATCTATGATCCCATGAGTCTTCCATCCTATGAGGGGTGTGAATACTGCCTTGTTGGGAGATCCAGGTACAAGAGAGGCTATGGAGGAAATAGGACAGCTTATTTCACCTCCTACCTTAGTATCTTACTAGATACTAAGCTCAGCAGCCTCTAAACTTGGCACCCTGTTCCAAACTCCTGCCCTGATATTGACTCAGCTGATACATTCTGTTTGTGAATTTCTAAGCATTGATCTTTTTTGAAGTGGGAGAGGGGGGAGGAGAAATCAGGGTTAAGTGACTTGTCCAGGTTTGCACAACTAGTATGTGTCTGAGGCCAGACTTGAACTCATGTCCTCTTGACTCCGGGACTGGTGCTTGATCCATTGGACCATCTAGCTGTCTCAGGCATTGATCTTTTGATTCTCCCTTAGCGAAGATGTGAATGTGAAGATTGGATTTGTAACACTGCACATTGTTTTAGGGAGGAGAGCTAATGTTAGAAATAGGGCATTTCTTTCCTCTTTGAAAAAGAAATATAGACTGTAAAAATTTATATCAACTATATTCTTCCACCCTCCCCCTGCTGAAAGTGTTTTATCAATATTATTGTGATGCTGTGAATCATGCAATGTACCATGCCCCATTTTAATGGGGAGGCACTGATTCACCCATTATTGTCTGCCATCAATCATCTTTTTGTTCTTGCTTTTAATCGGTACAAAGTACCACTAAGAACAACTTCTTTCCAAGCAGATAACTCTCCAGGGACCAAGACGGCCAGTTCCCAATACAGGCCATCTCATCTTATAAAATATACAGGAACCGCAGGCCACAAGTAGATTTTCTGGTCTGAGAGCTTTCCTTAAGACATACCATTTCTCTTCCTTCAATATGCATCTGTCTCAGTCATATTGGGGTTGTGTATTGTCCATTAACAGTAGAAGGCCCAGGCACAGAAATTAACAAGTGCTCCTACTGTCCTCTGACTGTCTCTATTCTCTTTGCCTTGTGGATTAGAACAATAATAAATGCCCCATGTTGGTTGACTCAGCTTGGGTCTTCAAGATATTCTTAAATTCTGGTCCAGAGTAAATTTCCAGCCCTGATTAAATAAATAGATAAATAAATAAGAACAATAATTTTACCTTTCTGTCCAGTTAGCAAGTACAGAATTGTCTTCTTAATGGCTTCCATTATGTGCTGGTTCGAAGTCTCACTAGGCTTATCAATTTTCAAATTAGTGGCACCCCGAATAACCTCAGCTGGAGAGTTTTTGATTTATTACTAGCAAATAACCATTACCTCTACGTTTCCATAGACAATGAAATGCTCTTTTGTAAGGAAATATTTTGTATTGATTTCCAGCAAGAGGATGTGATGTGTTAACAGTGTGGTTTACTGGCAGTTTTTGATGTCACTCTGTACTTCATCATGGGGACTAAGTAGGTTTGGATGGCAGCGTGTACTGTTGGGTTCTTACTCATTGGTCTGTCTGGTGTACTTTACAATCTTTCCTGAAATTCCTGAAAAGAATTGAACTCTTCTGGGAACTTCTTTACTTGCCATTTTAAGAGAAACATTCCAAGCCCCATTTTTACAGAAAAGAAAATTGAGACCTGGAAACATTAAATTTTTTGTCTAGCATCCCTCAGAGCTGGGATTAAAATGTAAGTCTCTTGATTCTGAGCAGAATTCTATTTCCTTTTCTACCATATTACCTCCGTTTACTGAACTGTTGTTGCTGTAGTTTGTCCTTCGTTTTCAAAGAGGACCGATGACACTACAGGCGGTATGAATTGGATTTAAGTGAGGCAGAGTTGCATAGTGGTCGTTTTATCGAATGAGGCCACATCAAATTCTTATATATGTGCCTAAGTCAATTCCTGTATATATACCTTTTTTATGTTGAAGTTGAGTGGTATATTGGATTGGAGTCAAGAAGACTTGGGTTCTAATTTCACCCCAATTACTGCCACCATTTCCAGAAACTTAGGTGGTCACAGCACTTAAATGTTCTGAGCCTCAATTTACTAATTTGTAAAATGGGGATAATAACATCCCTCACAGTGTTGCTTTGTAGGGGAAAAAATGAGATGATGTGTGTAAAATGCACTGCCAACCCAAAACTGCTATATGAATGATATTCAGTATTATCATCTGCCTAAATAGATTCCAAACTACTTAAGGGTGTATGTCTTCTACTTCTTGTAATTCCTCATCCCAATTCTCTTTACACAGAGTTTAGGATTCTCCTCAGCACAGTCAGCATACATTGTTATTGTCATTTCTATCCATGTTGTTGTTTCCTGCCATCGTGATTAACTCAGAACATTGGCCCTTGAAAAGAGATAGTCTTGGCCTACATCTTTTTCTACAATTGCAATTTATAATTCCTAGTATTTCCAGATACTTAAATTGAGGCATTAACTCTGCACCCTGAATTATTGGCAAGAATTAATGGGCTGGCTTATTCCCAACAAGTAAGCTATTTTTCAGGGCCTACAAGTATTAACAATAAGGACATATTTTACTACCTACAAATCCCCAGGTATATTATTATTTAGGCATATAGCACGATGCTAATAAGATCACTTGGGGAGTAGTTGGCCTGTTATCATTGTGGCCATGACATGGGGTTGAAATTTGCAATGTGCTAACAGGTTAAGTATTGATCCCTTTCTGCCATCACATGACTGGACACCATAGTAAATTAACTTATAGGCTACGCTACTCAAATTCGTTGCCTTTTCTTAATATGGCTCAGTGCCTCAGAGGTTCTTCAATGCCCCCCTACTTCATCCCTGCCCCCCATGCATACAAAGGAACAGGTGATAGCGCATTCTAGAGTCTTCTTGGGTCCCTATTAATCCTATTTTCCTCACTGATTGTACTTCTGAGACAGTATTTTATGGTGGTAGTGTTAATGTGACAGAGTGTATTCCTTTGATTTTCATGTTTCCTATACCCTTAAGGATACAATCATTTAGCTTGGACAGGGCACCTGGTATATTTCTTAAGTATTTCAAAATTCATGCCATTATAATCACTAAAACAAACAAACGAAAGTGTGGTCACATCAGATCCATCTAAACTCATGTCCTTCTTCCAATGACAGTGCTAAAGGCACACAGGAAACCATCCATCCCTGAACTCCCATTAGAGATCCACCCTGGACCTTGCACTTGTTGATTGAAACCTTCCTCAAATGCTGTGCTACCCTTCAGGGAGGAATGTCAGTATTTATTCTGGGCAATTTCTCTGGTGCTGCCTGTGAACATATTGGGAGACAATCCTTTGCACTGTTCACTTGACTGTAAGAACAACTGGTTGGCTGAGCATGGGGTCAGAAGACATTTCTGCTGGGGTCCATAAGGGTAACAAGGAGTATTAAAGGAGTCTGGTATATAAATAGGTTAGTGTTGGAGAAGGGTAGCCTTTATTTTATGGAATAAAATCAATGCAGCCATGAATACATTTCTTGGTATGAATAGAGAGTGTTGTATATTAGGTATTTCTCAAGTAGAGTCTGGCATCAATGCCCACCCTATTTAGCTCTCCTTTCTCTTTGTGGTACTGTTTATGTCTGATTTAATGGCTTGGCTACCCTAGTCCCCCCAAACAGTTTCTACCAGTATGGGGAGCAGCATATAAAGCTATGTAACCAAGTAGAGTCCAGTCACTCTGTCAGATTTTGCTTCTACTTTCCTTCATGAGAGAATGATGCTTGAGTCTAGAGGAGTGGCGAGGTGGAGAGGCAAGACAGGATTCAGGCCTTTCTAACACTTCCTAGATTTCTAATGAGTAAGCTGAGCTCAGAGCGTTGATTAATTAAGCAATAAGCTTTTATTAGGTATCTGCTATGTGCCAGCATGGTGCTGGATGCCAGGGTACACCATCAGAAAGGAAACAGTCACAGTTGCTTTCCTCAAGGACCTTTCATTTTATTTGGAGGAAAGAAGGAAATAGCATTTAATGAGTGTCTACTGTGTGCCAGGCACCGTTTTAAGCACTCTATAGATATTTTCTCACTTGACCTTCACAAGAACCCTCACAAGTAGATGCTATTATGATCTCCAGTTTACAGCTGCAAAAACTAAGATAGACAGAGGTTAAGTGACTTAACCCAGGGTCACACAGCTGGGAAGTGTCCAAGGCCATATTTGAACTGGGGTGCTCCTTACTCCAAACCCAGGCCTGTATCTATTTTGCCATCTGGCCATCTTGTTGGAGATATGCACATAACTAAGCGTAAATAATATTCTGTACAAAATAAATAGGTCATGGGGTGGGGGTGAGGGCTGAGAGCTGAAGTAGGCTTTGAAGCTTAAAAGTCACCTCGTCACCCCACTTCATCTTACAGATAAAGAAAATAGATAAAGAAAAAAATGCCCTAATTGGGGAAGGAAACTTCCCAGGGTCACACAGATAGTGAGGGACAAGAACTGGGATTGAAATCCATGTCATCTGACTTTGATCCAAGAACATTTTCATTGTACCATGGTGGAGAAAGGAGGGTGACTCCAAAGGCAAACCTTTCACAGGTTCACCGAGGTGAGTGGGGGAACTGAGATTACAAGAGAATTAGAAAACATGGTGGAGTAATGATCATGTCGGGAGGAAATGGAAATCAAACTATATTGGCCATACAGGGAGGGATGCTCTCTGCTGCATTAGGAGGTGCTTGTACTTGACTTTTCTGCAAATAGCACCCACCCAGACTATTTCTAATACACCAGTATTCAGATCAATAACTGACCATTACCAGATGAAATCTCTGAACCTTTGAAGTAGCTTTACCCTCAAGGATTAAGAGTTAATAGACTGATCCATCTAAAGCTGACTGGTCCCATGGGTTGAGTTCACAGGCACCTGCAACTTGGTAAAAACTTTGTACAAGTCAGTAATTGTCTGATGTGACTGGCCCTGAAGACTTATACCTTGACTTTAGCTGTATGGGCATGGTGAGCAGGAGATGTTTGGGGTTTGAGCATGTACGAAACCAAACCAAAATGGCAGTATTAGTTCTGGGTGTGGGGACCCCTTTGCTGCTCAGGACTGGAATAGAGTGGTGGCATAATGAAGGCTAAATTAGTCCAAAATATCCCCACTCTCTTGGATAGCCTCCCCCAACAGGTTTTAAGGGGAAACATCTCCTAAATGTTGGGAATATGATGGAACGTGGTGGTGAGAAGGCTTGGGAGGAAAGCAATCTCATCCCATCCCACCCATGTCAGTCCTGTACTTACCATATTGGCAGTCATGCTGCTTATGATTAATTCAGTGAAAGTACCAAGTATCCACACTGTGCATGACTGGTACTCAGCTAGGCTTATAGGGAAATGAAGAAGACTAAAAGGGATCATTGAGGTCATCTAGTCCTAGCTCTGTGACTTTTAGAAAGGGAAACTGAGGGCCAGAGAGGTTCAAAATGATTTCTCCAAAGTCATATATAATATGTCCTAAAAACCTAGGACTAGAGACGTGTTCTGATTCTTCGTCATTCACATGAGTTCTGTACAGTGGCAGTCGGTTCATGATTAAAATCCAAGAAACCATGCAATTTAAGAGCATTTTATGGAGCAGCCATCCAACTAGCTGTGTGACCCTGGGCAAGTCACTTAATCTCTATCTGTCTCAGTTTCCTGGAGAGAATAATAGTATCTACTTCCTAGGTTTATTGTTTGAATCAAATGAGATAATGTTTGTAAAGCAGCTTAGCACATATCTGGCACTTAGTAGGTGCTCAATAAATGCTTATTTCTTTCCTTCCTTATTTCCTATGGAATGGTTGAGAAAAGTTTCATAGAGAAGGTGAGATTTGAATCAGGTCTTAAAAGTGAGATTTTCATAAGCAGAGATGAGCTTGGAGGATACTCTGTGGACAAGGAAGGAACAAGCATTTATTAAGAGCCTACTATGTACCAGACAGTGTGCTAAATGCTTTGAAAATATTATCCTCACAGCAATAATGGCAGAAATGGTGCTGTTCTGATCATCATTTTACAGTTGAGAAATCTGAAGCAGGCAAAGACTAAATGACTTGCCCAGAGTCACACAGCTAATAAATGCCTGAGGTTAGATTTAAACTCAGGTCTTCCTGACTCCAGGCCCCATGCTTTATCCATTATGCCACCTAATGGACTTATAGAAAAAAAAAGCATGAACAATGACTTAGGTGTGAAAATGAATGTGATTTTTGAGGGACAGCAAAAAATCTGACCTCCCTGGGGTTAAGGGCTTCTGTCACTGAGGGAGAGGGTTTGGAGGAATAGGACAAAAGCTTTTAGAGCTAAATTGCAGAGAGCCTTGAAGGCCAGACAACACAGTTTGGAATTAATTTTGTGAGCAATGGGGAACATTGAATGCTTCTAAGGTGAAGATCGACATGATGGAAGCAGAAGGTGATTCTTTTGACAGTAGTCAGGATGGATAGAGGTCAGGGTGGGGGAGCAGGTGACTGTACAAACCCAGATATAAGGGGATGAAGGTCTGGATGTGAAATGGCAGTGGGAATGGAAATTCAATAAAATATGTGTGATATTTTTGAGGAGGCTCTGATAGGACCTGATGTCAGGTTGGATGGATAGTGAAAATGGAGAGGATGTAGTTGAAGATCACTGGAAGCTTTGAGTCCAGTGTGGCTGGGAGAAAGAAAAAAATAGAAAGGGAGGGAGAGCTTACATTTGAAAGCAAGATGTGCCCAGATAATCTATAATCCAGAGCTGAATGAACTCTTATCCAGAGATGTCACTAAACAGAATTTGGAAACCTTCACCCCAGACATTATATACAGGACCCCAAGGTAGGCAAGACCTGATTTATTGAGGAGCTAGTGAAAGGTAAGAAGAGAGGGCCAGCAGCACTGGGGATAGATAACAGGAAGGAGAGTGCAGAGAGGGAACAGGGAGTAAGACCCAGCCATCCACACTCAGAAAACAGAGCCTGGACTTAAACTTTCTAGATGGAATGTGAGTGGAGTTGTGTTGAAAGATAGCCACCCATCCCCCTGCTGGTAGCTTCCATGGAGACTTCCTGGACAGTGTAGGGGTCAGCTGGTATGGACGCTTTGTGGGGAAGGGCCAGAAGGAAGGCTCCTTGAGTGGAATTAAAAATCACTAGCAATACTGTTCTCTCTTAATCAGTCAGCGCTGCCTGGTTTCTCTTTAGAGCCCTTGCATCTCTATCCCTGTGTTTCATCTTCCTTATCTGGCCCAGTCTATCTTTTCCATACTCTGTAACTGCAAAGCTGTTTCAGCGATAAGGTAGCTGAGATTGGGGACTGTCCTTTTAGCTGATCTTATGCTTTGCTTTTGAGGGCACATGGGTTCAAGCCAATTCTTGAATCATCTGGCAGGTATCCCTACCTACAGTTCAGGTAATCATTGAATATATCCCAGACTTTAAAAAAAAATAATAAAGTGGGCAGGGTGGTGAGAGTTCCAGAAAAGTGGAGGTGAACCCACACTATCTTCCCACCCCTGCCCTCCCCCCACCCCTCCCCTGCTTCCATAGGAGTGATGGATTTAATCCGGAGCCAGAATGGAAATACAGGAAAAAACAAATAAAGACAAACTAAATTCCCTTCAGTCCTTCCCCCTCCCTCCAAGTCAGGGTTGTTGTTCTTGAAAAAAAAAACATATATATATATATATATATATATATATATATATATATATATATATATATATATATATATATATATATCTGTATATATACATATGAACAAAGAAAGGGATGCAGTGGTGAGCAGGTCTCCTTAATCAGTCACACAGCTCTTCTGTTCCCCACCCTGCTTCTACTGAGATATGTGTGTTTCAACCCACAGCAGCCTCCAGATGTGCCTTCTTAGAGATCTTTGGCACAAACCAGGCATCATAAAGAGTGTCCCATCCATTAGGGGATAGACTTCCCCTCTCAGAGACAAGCCTGTTTATTTTTTTTTTTAAGTTTTGGGAGAAAAAATAATAAATGAATTACTATCACCAGGACAGCTTGGAGACAGAATGCTTTTGACTTTGACCAGGGAGTACATTTTTTTGAACTATCAAAATAGAATATGCACTATCTTTTCTTCTAAAAGCCTGGCTGGGCTGTAATCCTACTGGAAACTGTCAACAAATGTTGCTCCGAAACGTTCTACATAACTCAGTTGCCATGGCAACCGGATCCCTATTGACAAAAAAGAAAGAGAAACATATGGTTGGGTAGCAGCCCTACTTCAAGAGCCTCAAACCTCTTTACAGGGTCATCATTCTCTTGGAGAGAAGGAAGCCATTCAAAAGCAAAGAGAGCTTTAATCTAATATTCCAATGGCCTCTTTCAAATGGCATTTCTTGTTAATAAGAATGGGGGGGGGGGATACCTTAAGAGCTTGACAACAGCAAAAATATACAAAACAAAACAAAACCTTCTACCTGAATTATTTTGAACAGGGGACTGTTTTGTCCTAAACAGAACAGGAGGTATTGCATTAACCACCCATAGTGCACCCAAAGGGATTACTTCCTGAGTCCTCAGGATGCCTGGCTTCATTGTCCACTCTAATACTCCCACTCCACCTGGTATTGAACACTGTCCGGAGACCTATCTAGAGCCTTCATCCAATTACTCCCCTCTTTAAAAAGCCTTCAATGGCTCCTCATTACCTACAAAATGAAGTCCTAACTTTACTGCCTAGAATTCAAGACTCTCTTGAATTTGGCTGTACCTTACCTCCCCAATTTATTTTAGCTATTCCTACAATTAAAAGGCTACATGTCACAGTGGGTGGAGCAAGGATTTGGAGTCTAAGGACCTTGGATTCAAATCCTTCTTCTTCCATTCACTGCCTTTGTGATCTTTGGCAAATCCTTTAGCCTCTCTGGGCCTTGCTATCCCCATCTGTAAAATATAGGCCTTAGACCAGTGGTGGCCCTGAAGGAACCTTCCAGCTCAGAAATCTATGAACTTGTCATTCTTTTCTGAACCCTTGGCAAAAGGGAAAACTTGCAAATCTAGAAGTAGTCCAGAAGGTCAGTGTAAAATGTTTACTACCTCAAATCCTGCTAATTGAGAATGTTTGATGGGGCATTGGGGACTGGACTGGTTTACCTCTGCACCACTCAGTTCATTGCAAGTTGAGAGACTTTTGCTAAATTCCTACAGTACTATTTGCCAGTCACCAGGCTCAATGTGAAGAAGCCTTGAGGGAGAATGTTTCAGCTCCCCTTCAAGTGTGCCTGTTCCCATATATCTATCCATTAATGCAGATCTCTTAAGATCTTCAACATTTGCTCTTAACTTTTTTTGCTTAGTTTGAGATAGTCTAACACTTGAAATCAATCAAACTGCATTGCTTTGTAAATACTTTAAAATTCAAACTTTTCTATCATTTATACTGACCTCACCAATCACTCAAATGAAAATGCAACAATAATACTTCCATAAATTCCTATATCACTTTAGAGTTTCCAAAATGTTGCCATATTCACAATTGTATTTCCTTCTCGCAGATTCCCTGTGAGGTAGGTTGGAGGCAGATATTATTCTCCCACATTTCACAGAGGAGAAAATGGAGTCTCACAAAGGTGAAAGGAGCTGTCTAAGCCAGTGTCACTACTAGGAATTGAACCAGGTGATCCACAAATACAAAGCAGGGATGTTGTTTTGGATAGGTGAAACTTCACTTGAGATTCGTTATGAAGGAATTTATAAAATTAAAGGCTCCTTGTACTTGCCTTCCAGGCAGCGACTTACCATGGTGATCAAACTGTATCAAAATTCAACAATCTCAAGAAGAGAGGGGGAGATAGAAGAAGGAGCAAGGTAGTAAAAGAGTGGAAGGGGAGGGAGAGAGGGGAGAAATAGAGGGAGATAGAGAGGAAAGGAGGAGAGATGAGAAAAGGAAAAGGAAAGTGAGAGATGAGGGAGAAAGGGGAGGGAGAAAAGAGAGGGGGAGGGGAAGAGAGATAAAAAGAGAGAGGAAGAGAAGAAAGAAAGCAGAGGGAGAGAAAGGGGAAAATAGAGGAAGAAAGAAGGGCAACAAGCAGAGAAACAACAGGCAGCAAGAGGAAGATAGGGACAAAGAAAGAAAAGACAAGGAGAGGGAAAGTGAGAAAATAGGGAGAGGCAGAGTGAGAGAGAAAGAGAGCTAAGACAGGGAGAGAGAGGAGGGGGCAATGAGAGATAAAAATAGAAAGGGGGATGGAGAGGAAAAGAGAAGAGAGGTTAGTAAAGAGAAGAAGCAAGATGAAATGGGAAGAAAGAGAAGAGGCAGGGAGAGGCAGAGGAAAAGGGAGTGAGGAGAGAGAAAGAAGTGTAGGCAGAAAAATATAGGGCAAAGAAGGTGAAAGAGGAAGGGAGAGGGAGAGAAAAAAGAGAGAGAGTGAGAGAAAAAGGGGGAGGGTGATGTACAGAAATAGAGACAGAGAGAGGAGAGATAGGAAGAATAGGAGAGAAGACGGAGAAAATGGGAGAGAAGAAGAGAAGAGAAAGGGTGAAAAAAGACAGAGGGAGATAAAAAGGAAAGAGACAGAAAGGGAGAGAATAGGCAGATAGAGGGAAAGAGATGGAGGCAGAGAAAGAGGAAGGGAGGAAGAGTAAGGGAAAGAAAGGTAAATAAGGAGAGAGAGGAAGCAAGAGAGGGGAGGGAGGGATAGTAAAAGAAAGGGAGAAAAGAGGCAGGGGAAGAGAAGAAGAGGAGAGGAGAGGAGAGGAGAGAGAGAGAGAGAGAGAGAGAGAGAGAGAGAGAGAGAGAGAGAGAGAGAGAGAGAGAGAGAGAGAGAGAGAAACAGGGGAGGCACAGAAGAGGAGAGGGAGTAAAGAGAAGAGAGAGAGGCAGGGAGCGGGGAGAGAGCAAGTGAAGGAGGGAGGGGGGAAATGGGATAGGAGAAGAACATGAGTTTTTTGAATGCCTTCTAGCTACATTTTCCTATGCCCTGCAGAGAGAGTCTACTTGTCTGGGGAAGCCATGACAGCAGCACCATCTCCCTTGGTATTTGATTTAAGCGGGAATGAGACCCTGAATCTTACAAACAGATTTTAAATTGGCAATTATAATGCAAAAGAAGGTACTTATCCTTTGCTGGGTGGAATGGAAAGGCTGGTCCAAAAGATTTGGAAAACAACACTGTTGTCTATTTGTAGCATCTATTTGTTGAAATTACACACACACACACACACACACACACACACACACACACACACACACAATCCCGCAGTAGTTGAGAAGTGGGTGTTTGATCCTTCTGAAATTCAAATCTCCATGTGACACAAAGCAGAAAATGAACTTTTCTTTACATCCCGCCACCCTGCCCCTTTTTCCTTTCTTCCTCCCATGGAGCACTGGCCATAATGGGAGCCACTGTACTCTTGGCTAATGCAAATAGCAACTCACCCCCAGCCACTGAAGCAGTAGGAACTGGACTTTTCTTCCTTCTCCTTTTTCAGGGAAGGGATTTTAAACGTGATAGTTGCCAAGCACTGATTAGAGTTCAGAGACTGTATATGCTGTGGGTACCTCTCAGAAGGATCTGCCTTTCTAGTAGGAGGGCCAGGAATTTCTGGACAGCTCTGGAGGCCAGCCTTGTTTTAGGAGCAAAGGGAGGCAGTGAAGATTTAGCAGAATGACCTCTGCTCACAACTGAAGTACCCAAACTCCAAAAGTGGCAGAGTCCAGAAAGAGCTGATCTAAGTCTGAAGGGTACAGTTAAGGTTCAAGGCTGGCACCCTTCAGCCTGCTGTCTAGCTCAGGTTTTTGCCTAAAATCATTGGCCATCTACCTCAAGTTTCCAGATGCCTGTGCTTCCTGGATTAATGTCATTCTTTTTTTTTTAACAGTTACCAAAATAATTTATTATTTATTTGTTTGTTGCTTATTTATCATTTATTTATTTATTTATTTTTCGTTTACAACATTCAGTTTCACAAGCTTTTGAGTTCCAAATTTCCTCCCCCTCCCTAAGATGGCATGTAATCTACATTTACATTCATATTAAACATATTTTCACATTAATCATGTTGCAAAGAATGGAATCAACCATGAGAAAGAAGAAACAAAACAAAACAAAAAAAGGAGGAAATAGATCTGCATTGATTAATACAGTTCTTAACTATGTCATAATAGAAAGAGGAGGAGACAAGTTGAAATAGAATAGTTGAATGAAGGGGCAGTATGGAGAAAGAAATGGCAAACCACTCCAGTATCTTTGCCAGGAAAATTCCAGTTGAGGATCACAAAGAGTCAGACTTGACTAAAATGACTCCACAACAACAGAGGGTAGTATGCTACAATGGCAAGAGTGCTGGGCCTCAAGTCTGCAATTCTATGTTCAAATCCTGGCTCTGACCCTTACTTCATGTTGTATTATCCTGGGCAAGTCATTTAAGCTCTCTGAGCCTCCAAATGAAATTGAGGCAATGGAACTCTCATGACCTCCCTCACAGGGTCAGAGTGAGCAATATTTTAGAAGTCTTAGCTGTCTTGTGTTCCTAGAACAGGCCTTTTATCTCCAAGAGGCACTTGAATGTTTGCGGAACTAAATTTCTTGAGGGAATTGTGGTGATGGATAATTTATTTGTCTGCCTAATGGAGAATGAAGCAGAAAAAAATTATTATATAATCTGATAATTCTTGGTGTAAGCATGGGGGTGGAGCCCAGATGTGTTTTCTTGCCTGAAGTGATGATTCAGAGTTACAGCAGTCTAACAGTATAGTTGTGCCTGCTCAGTGTGGTCCAGTCAGTACTATGGCACTGGCTGTAAACTGTGCTCAAACATGGCTAGGACTGATGGAAAGAAGTGCTACAAAGAAAATCCATTACATAGAGTATATTTTTGGTTTATACTTTTGCTGATATCTTTTGTTTTTATGGTACCTTTTTTTGCCCCGCCCAGAGAGCCATAACCAAAAATGCAGTAGAAAGGGGTGGAGGAAAGGAGAAGTTCCACTAAGCTAACCTACACATACACCAAGTCTGCAAATATAGGGTGTCCCAAAAATTTTAGTTCATATTTATGCTTAAATGGCTTAAAACTGCACTAAATCTTTTGGGACACCCTGTATATGTAATATTCCCTTACCTCTGCAAAGAAGAAAGAGAGTTTCATTTTTGGTCTGAGTCCAATCTCAGTCATTATAATCACATAGCATTCATTTTCCATTTTTGTTGTTGATGTTGTTTCCTATCCCCATTGTTGTCATTATGGATATTGTTTTCCTGTCTCAGCTTAATTCACTTTGTATCAGTTCACATAAGTCTTCTCATGCTTTTCTCATAGGAGTTGCTTATTAGCTCGAAGACTCATAAGACTCAGGGGAAATCACTCCAACTCTCTGAGCTAGAAAATGGACAGAATAATATCTGTATCATCTCCATCACAGGCATGTGGTAAGGAAGGGACTTTATAAGTCAAAAAGAAAATATAGAAACTGAAATGTTGTGTTGTGTTGTGTTTTTAATCAGGTGAGGGTGATATTAGGCCTGAAGAATAAGGTTTCATCAGTCAGTCAAACAAAATGTTTTAAAAATATGGATCCATCTTGTTTGTGCATGGTGCTGTGACAAGCTAGGGGATGTTAAGTTTTGATGGAACAGAAAGTGAAGAGTCATCACAAGCTTCTGGGTTTGTACCAGCTACAAATCCAGTGAACTCATAGCCTTTAGTACCAAGGACAGCTCAGCAGGGGAAACAGTGTCTACATATTACTGTTTAGGAAACCACTCTTCATTTGATTATCGCTTTTTGTTTCTTTTCATTGGGCAGCCCTCAATGAAAGGTACTGTTGTCATTGTCATCCTCATTGTTTTTTTTGCAATGGCAACCTTTAATCTTGACCTTCATCCTGCAGCCAAGATGGTCTTCAAGTCCCTATTAGCCAATGCTAATTTTCTGTCCCACTCTGCGTTGCTCAGTTCTTCTCTCTGATTTTGCTGCATGCCTAAATAGATGCTGACCTCCTCCTGCTGTTTATAAGCTTTTATCCCAGTGTGTTCCAGGATGTTTCATCATTCCCAATTTGTGTGTTTATGAGATTAGACCAGACTAAACAGATCATTAGGACAATAGGATGAAGGTGTTAATAATGCCAAAGGTCTGGAATTACAGTGCATTAAAGCTATATCACTGGATTAAGGTATAATATTATTAACTCCCTTGCTTTAGGGGGAAAATGTCTTCTTTCTTTTTATGACTTTAACGATGTAACAAGCTACATTCTAAGAGAAGTATTGGTTTTCTCATTTATTTTGTATGATAAGAAAGAGAAAGAAGTGATTTTTTTCCTGATCTCAGCTCTAGAAATCAGAAAGGAAGCTTGGGATCTTCTTTTGTAGCATTCATTGTATGTGATAGGCTTTTTTCCAATCCATCTACCCAAATGCAATTGTACTATTATTTGAGAAACTATAAATCCTAAATGTTCCCACTATGCCAGTGCTATTAGTGCCCAGCCACTGCTCCTTACTCAGGTCAAAGCCCCACTGCCAATTTCACAGTCTATCTTGCATCCTTCAGCGACTTAAACCCTCCAGTTTGAATGCCTTGTCTTTCCATCTTTTCCTGCCAGCAATCAATTATATGTATGCTAAAAAGCCAGGTGGTGATCATCTATGCTTTGAACCATCTTACAGGGAGCCAACCTGGGCATTGGCCACAAATGAGAGAAAATTTACAGACCTGCCAAGTCTTAGAGATTGTGTGTATTCTCTTTTTTGAGAGAATTCAAGATGTGTACATTTATTGCAGAAGGCCTTGTGTTAGCATATGAAACTCACCATTTTAATAAGAGCAACATTTGGAGAGAATTTTCTGTGGGGAATCAAAAAGGTTTGGAGAAATGTTCTAATATTGTCCTATTTATCACATTAATCCGCAGAGGAAAACTTGCTGTTGTACCATAAGTACAAAGAAACAGTACAGGCAACTTCTCTTTATTCGTGTGGATCAATGTGAGATACGAGTTGAAAATGTGCAGCCTCTTATGTTTTCTGAGATTATTAGGAAGGGTTTTCCACCATGAAATGGATTCCCTATTCACTTGTGCCAATCATTTTCTGAAGGTGTAACAGCCTGTGGAGTAAGAGTGAATGCTTTATCTTTTTCTCTTGACTATTGTATCAGGACCACATTAAAACTGGCTTTTGCTATGGGGTTCTATTCATTCTCTGGGCATGAATAAGCCTGCAATTGACAGCATTTCTGATGGTTGAATTTACTGTGCATCTGAACTTCTACCTGAATATGCAAGTGAACTTGTAGCTTTGGGGAAGGTATGGATTTCTCTTTAAGAACTCCATTTCTCATGTCTGCTATTCAGACTTCCGTCTGCAATATATGATTTAGTTAGGCTAAAGCATTCTGCTATTTTCTTGTCAAAAGTGCTGAAAATGGGTTTTAGGTAGGAAATGCTGCATTTGGAGTATTTACGTGCCTTTCTCTTTCTCTTTCTCTCTGTCTCTGACTCATGGGCACATAGCTATTTAAACAAAGAAATAAAATTATTCTCTATATATGTAAACCAGGTTATATTTGAGATGATCTTTCCTGAGCACTGTTCACAGGTATCTTGAAAATATTCTGCTTTTCAGTGGCACTGAAATAGTTCCTTAAGAACAGCAGAATAAAGACACCTTTCTCCCCATTTTCTTTGGCATGAATGACAGGACTAGCTAGTTCCTTAATAAATGTAGCACAATGCAGATGGCTGTAAGACCTGACCAGTTATGCCCTGGATTGGAAATTATTTTTAAAGAATGTGTTTTCCTTATGAATTACAAAGAGAAAACATTGGTTCAATTAATTAATTTCTTTATATATCTCTATAACATATGCTAAAAAGACTAAGGATAATAGATCAGTTCTAGATCAATATCTTTGCAGGTGTTAGTCATGCTTGATTTTTTGACATGGAGAGAGCTATGAATAATCCCAAATATATGGCTTATCCATAACTGACATATAGTCAGGAAAGGGTTGAGAAACTTGATCAATGGAGGCCATTCCTTCTTAACAAAGGGTCTTAAATTAGCATCCTTTGTGTTCAATCATATTCCTAAGAGCAAGACAGAATGTGTGATTATGAACTTATACATGGAAATAATCAAGACTTTTGTTTGTGATAGATCAGGCATGAGGAAGTCAATGGGTTTTCCTGTCATGACCAGGCCAGTGGCATTGGGACTGCTAAAAAAAAAAAAAGTATCTAATTAGTAAACCTTGTACTTCTCCTATTACAGATTCCCTTATTAATTAATTAATTTTAGTTCTTAGCTTAAATACCAAATAAAATTAACTTTCCCATATTCACAGTAGAGCAGAAGGAAAAGTTTGTATGTGAAACTGTGAATCTCTCTTAAGTAGAGCTTGCTTTTCTTTAAAGTATACAATCAATTCAGTATATAACCATTTAAAGCTGTCCTTGTCTACGATTCCTTTGGCCCTCCTTCTACTCTGTTTTTTTGGGGAACGGGAGAAGGAATCCTATCTTCTACATGACATATTCCCTCCCCCCAAATTGCAAATAGAGGATGGGAGCTGGGTGAATCCTGTAAATATGCATAATGAAGCAAAACAAACCTTATACAAAAATGCATGTCTCTTTCTACACCCTGATTCCACCATCACTCTGTCCAGTGGTGGACAGCATGCTTCATCATCAGTTCTCTGGAATCATTGTTGGTCTCTGATTCAGAATTCTTGAGTCTTTGAGAGTGTTTGGCTACAATGTTGATGTTATCATACTAATACCTCTCCTGGTTCACTTCACTCTGTATAAGTTCTTCTAAGTCTTCTCAAGTTCCTCTGAAACTGTCTAAATTTCTTCCAGCCAAATAGCATTCAGTTACACTGGTCTAACATTTTGTTTAGCTGTTCCCCAATTTATTGGCACCCCCTTATTTTGTAGTTCTTTTCTATTACAAAAAAGAATTACTATAAACATTTTTGTTTATGACTCCTTTTCAGCAGTATCACTGGGTCAAAGGGTATGTATAATTTAGCAATATTTGGGCTATAATTCCAGATTAATTTTCAGAATGGTTGCAGATCCCATCTTCAGACTGGCCAATGATTGAACTAACCCAACATACCACTGAGAACTGTCAAATGAAATTATATAAATATATATAAAGGAGTTTGCAATCTTGAAAGTTAAAACAGATCATACCATTATAGGAATTTCCTGGTCCCCAGTGGTATGAAGAAACACCAAGGGCCACCAATCAAAATGATTCACTGCAAAT
This sequence comes from Bettongia penicillata ogilbyi, assembly GCA_023548195.1. Classification (NCBI taxonomy): domain Eukaryota; kingdom Metazoa; phylum Chordata; class Mammalia; order Diprotodontia; family Potoroidae; genus Bettongia; species Bettongia penicillata. The sequence continues at coordinate 4,951,108 of JAJHZJ010000104.1, read as the reverse complement.
GCTAATTTTTTGTAATATACACAAAACCCCTGAATACAGGTAAAAAGGTGGTCAGGCCAGGGATGAGTAAGTAGGATTATTATTTCCTTCATTCTGGACATTCAACACCTCCCCCTAATAATATGAGAGGGATGGGTAAGCCAATCATCTCTGTGGTCTTCTAACTCTAACATTACAGGAATATATGGTTCTGTAACATCAACTGTGAGAAGTCAAAATGACTGTTTTAGGATTTAGTGTTCTTTCTTTCTCCCACTTAGCCAATTGAATGATGAGGATCTGAATGGAATAGAATAAGCCTCAAGTTTATCACCAAGTAACCAAGTCATCTGCTTTGTGTCTTTGTTACCCATTTCTTGATTGTTTTCCCCTTTACATAAAATACATTTCAAAGCCGTTTTCTGATTCACTTAATATAGCCCTAGCATCATAGATTTAGAGCCCAAAGAAATATTAGTTAAATCCCTTTGTTTGGTTGATGAAGAGGTTGAGGCTCATAGAAAATATGTAAATTTAGAGCTTGGGTTCTACCCCATGAACAGTACTCTTGATAACTACCCCATCCTGTCTCATTGCAAAAAAAAAAATTGTTGAATAAAGTAGAAACCCTCTGATATAATAACTCAGAACTATGTCATTTGGAGCAAGTGTGGTATCTAATTAGAACATTTTAAATGTCTTTCCATAATGAAAAGGACTAGGGTGACCTTCTTTAGCTGGAGCACTCAGGATATGGTGTTCTCAAATGCCAATTATCTCACCTCTAATTACTGTAACATCTGAAAGAATAGCCAGACCCCATGTCTTCACCCTCAGTTTATACCACTTTGAGGCACTGAACCTTATGATAAGTCCTCTTTAAGTAGTTAGATGTACTGGTTATAGGTGAAGTAAACAGGTTGTAGGTGAAGATACTGTTTAGTGCAACTGGGAATGTCATTCACATTCCCTCTGTAACCCACTGGAGAGTACCCTCCAGTGCTTCATATTCTGAGCTTACATAGACCGGGTCCAATCTTGAGAGCTTCTCCAAAAGAATCATAATTCTCTCATTCTTTTTGTCACCACCAAGAGTTGCCATTGGGAAATTTCTGAATGTAATTGATGGCTTGATCTCCCATAGATGTGAATAAAAGATCTTGAGCTCCTATACAAGAACTGAATGTGACAATACCTGTGAAGTACAGAAAAAAACTTTTCTCTTATTCCTTAGAAAATAAAGAACTCACAAATAACTAATACAATTTTTCTGTGTCTGATCAGTCTCACCTTTCCATGAAAGCCCTATACAGTCCCCCAGACTCATAGCACTGCTTCATGGCTTGGATTTTTCCTCAGGAGGTAAATGAACTTGGGGGTTGCTAGGAAGGTACCATCCCAACTTTTCCTTGAGTCCTACTTTTACTCTAGAGACTCATGCTGGCATCCAGCCTTGTGATGTTTCCCTGAGGGCTTAGAATTTCCCTGAGAAGAGAAATATGCTTGAGCTTGCTAGATAGGCAATCCCTTGCTATTCTGGTGAGTTCTGCTTTAACCCCAGAGACCCATTCAGGCAGCTAACTTGATGGCACATCCAACTGATGGAACCCTAAGGGCTCAGACTTCCCTTGGCTAGAAGGGTGACAAGCTGGGGTTGCTGCACAGGTAAATCCATTCCATATGTCCTTCAGAATCCAAATATCTCATTCTAATAATGTATGGTAATGTACACAGATTTTCTTTTCCTGTATCGTGGATTAGATTCCCTGCTGATGCTTTAGTTTGTGAGTCCATTGTATAAACCACTTATCCCCAAGGGCTTGGCTCTGATCCAGAACTCCTCTTCTTTGGCAAGAGGGCTTAATTACTGCCCAAGAAACTTTCCCTCTCTCTCTTAAAGGTCAAAGTTCAGCAACTTCTACTTTTTGGCCACATGTTTTCCCTGTCCTAAAGCCATGTGGTCAACAGAGCATTTAACTACTGAGTGTTTTCTGTCACTGCCTTCACAGGGCTGGGACTAGTCATTTTGGGTCTAAAAATTCAACTATCAGGCCACATGAATGAATGAAAAGATATTCAACTGCCATATACTTCTGGCCCTGATTATTAGCACCTCCCCTCTTTGCCATCAGCTCCTCATTCACTCTTAGCTCTGTTGATTTCTGGACTGGACCCCAATCTTCTCAGCAAGGTTGCAGATACACATGTTCGAATCCTCCATAGGAGGAGACAGTTAAATTCCCAAAGGTTTACTCTACTGTAAGACAGCAAGTTATACAGGAAACTCCTCTAATCACTCCCCTCTCTCTCTCCTCCCCACTTCCTTCCTCTCATCCCTCCCTCCTTCTCTCTCTCTCTCTCTCTCTCTCTCTCTCTCTCTCTCTCTCTCTCTCTCTCTCTCTCTCCCCCTCTCTCTTTCTCTCTCTCTCTCCCTCTCTTTCTCTCTCTCCCTCCCTCCCTCCCCGCCTCACTCTATCATACGTATTACATAGAGGACTGATTGGGTCATTTTATAATGGATCCATGACCTAACTGATGTACATATTCTCTCCAACAGTACAGATTGCAATCTTTCTATACCTGCCAAGGTATGACTCTTGTCCATAACCTACCATAAATCTACTGTAGGGGACCCCATCCAAAATTTCTGAGGTCACTTCCCATCACTCTTTTCATGTTATATGGATATCAGTGAATCGTGTGAGCCATCTCACCATTATCTCTCACTCTTTTACAATGACCACTTCATCTTTTTTCCCCAAGTCATAATTTCTATGATGATATCTGTTACCCCCTTTCTTCTGTATAATTGCTCATTTGCAACCTGTTATAATCTACTCCTGCTTATCATTGCCCTTTAGATGACCTTTAACTTCCATTCTTCAGGATTATTCCATGTCTTGCAGCTAGATGACACCAATAGAATGGTCCCATTATTAAAAAAGATGGACCCTTCTTTGCTTAATGGAGATGCTTAGGATCATTAAAAGAATTGTGCCATTTCCCAAAGGCAACCCATGAAACAAAGATAATAATAAAATGGCCCTTAGTCAATGCCAAATAAAAATTCTAAAATTGAGATAATCCATATTTCACATTGTTGTTGGAAGAGATCCAAGTGCCTTAACAAGCATGAACATATTTTCAGCTTAGCATGGAAAATAGAGAGTTATGCTGGCATTTTATACATGAACAAATGAAAACTTGAAGTAATCTATGCAAGGTCAAGCAAGTCCATTGAGAAGGACACAATGGTACCCAAGGATGCATTGCTTTTGATTCACTCGTAACATGACTTTATAGACCATCCTAATGATGTACTCCTATCCAAGCTCTGTCAATTTCTACTTGTGTGCCTTTGGACAAGTTTTATAATCACTCTGGACCTCAGTTTTCTCATCTACAAAATGATCTCCAAAACTCCTTCTTTTCTAAATCTCTGATTTCTTAATGCATTGTAACCATTCAAAGGGCACAAGATGGATGATCTTTCTCATCATAAACACATGTTGTTGTTCAATCACATCCAACTCTTCATGATCCTGTGGGCCATGGCATGCCAATATTGTTCATGTATTGGAAAACCACAAGGTTTTCTTGCCAAAGGCACTAGAGTGGTTTACCATTTCTTACTCTAGTGGATTAAAGCAAATATAGGTTAAATGACTTGCCCAGGGTCACACAGCTCATAAGTGTCTGAGGCCAGATGTGAACTGGGGTCTTCCTGATTTAGGTCCAGCAACACCATCTAGTTATCTCCCTAAGTAATATGTGTTTCTCACTAACTCTGAGGGATACTACAGTGAAGGCTCTTGGGCAAATAGGGCTCACCATAAGGCCATTGGCATAAAGTTGAGGCAAAGTTGCAAAAGAAAATTTTCACATTTTCTTGCCAAGTGATTAGAAATTTCACTCCAGGGCAATAATTTAAAACTATGGTCTTCAAAGGTCTTTCATTTGATCTCTGGTCTCTTGTAATATTAGTAGCTATGATAAAGGCCTGTGCTTTTGTTTGAGGCACAGATTAATAATTTACATATTGCATCCTCATCAACATTGCTAAGAAAACAAGGCTTCCCAGTAATTTTATTGAAGGAATGGCACAGATTTAACAGTATAATATATATATGCAATTATTATTATTATTATTCATGAACCAAAAGCAGGAAACTAACAGAACAACTTAGATTTGAAAAGATGGGTATTGAAGAAAGAAGCCAGGGCAGTCACAGAGGAGGATTGTAAACATGGGGAATAGGGCTGAAAGAAGAGGGTCAGAGGTGGGGAAGCTCAGAAAGAGCCCATGCTGGTGAAAAATGCTAGGGACAACACAAAGTGGTTGGTACAAAATTCAATTGGGAAAAAGAGAAGGATCAAAGCAAAAGGAGGACAATTAAACTGCTTGGGGTAGATGAGAGAGGGAAACCAGATGATGGAGAGAATGCACAGCTGCCCAACTCTTCTTTTGTTTCTCATTCCCCTGAAAAGGAGGATGATCACTAGACTGGAACAAACAGGAACAAATGGTTGGTAGGGAGTTAAAAGCTAAGTTACAAGATATGAACAGTAGTAGAAGAAAAGATAGATGGAAGGAAGGAGGGATGGAGGGAAGGAAGAAAAAAAGAGGGAAGAAGGGAAGGAAAACAAGAAGGAGGGGAGAAAGGAAGGGAGGGAAAAAGGGAGGAAAAAGGGAAAGAAGGAAGTAAAAAGGAAGGAAAGAGGGAAGAAAAAATTGAAGGAGGGAGGGAAGGAAGGGAAAAAGGAAGGCGGTAAGGAAGGAAGGATCTACTCTGCTAAACACTTTATAAATATTATCTCATTTCATCCTCACAATGACCATGAGAGGCAGGTACTATTATTACCATTCCCTCTTTTACAGTTGAGAAAACTGAGTCAGAGTTTAAGTGATTTGCCTAGGATAGCATAGCTAGTAAGTGTCCAAGGTCATATTTAAAACTAGATCTTCCTGATTACAGGTTTCTATCCACAGCACCACCTATCTGTTTAAGAAAGAAACTTTAGAGGCCATCTAGTCTATCCCCTGTCTTTTATAGATGAGGAAATGAATTCTCATAGAACTTAGACTTCCCAAGAACATATAGCTAAGAAGTTCCAAAGGCAAAATTTGAACCTAGGTCCTCAAGACTTCAAGTCCATCACTACTTACCATACCGTGCTGCTTCCTCTTCATGAGTTCAAGCCCTTTAGCCTAGAAAAATTACATCCCATGAAAAGTTGGAGCAACAGCATTCATTGTTTAGCCACTTTCAGTGATATCTGAAAGGTTATGGATAGAAGAAGCTACTCAGGATTAGAAAAGGGTGACTATTGTTCTGACTTTTAAGAGCTATATGTCAGGGGGCAGAGCCAAGATGGTGGAGTAGAGACATGTACATACTATAGCTCTTCCATCATAGTCCATAAAATATCTGTAAAAAATTACTCTCAACAAATTCTAGAACAGCAGAAGCCACAGAACAACAGAGTGAAAGAGATTTCCAGTCAAAGGTAACTTGGAAGGCTGACAGGAAAGGTCTATCCCATGGGATGCTGAATGGAGCAGAGCCCAACCCTTGCCATGTGGCACTGGGAGGAAGAGCACCAGAACAGGCCTCCTGGGAAGAATCCCCAGCAGGGAGAGTCTCAAATCCCTCAACCCACAAGCACCAAAGAAAGCTTCAAAGGTCAGTAAGAGAGCTTTCCCAGCTAGGGGAGAGGGGAGCAGGGTCCCGCCCAGCACGGGCCCCAGGAAGTGGCAGCAGCAGTGGCAGAATCAACAGCAGCAGGGCAGCAGCGCTGCTTGGCAGTGGCCAGGTCAGCAGCAGCTCCCATTGTGGGAGTGGCTCAACTTAAAGCCCCTGGAGGAATTGAGCTGCTGGTCTGAATCTCTGCCCTGAGTGGTGGCCCTGCCTCCACCCAAAGTTCCTTAGGGAATTGAGCAACTAATCTGAATCTCAGCCCTGAACACAGTCCTGGGGGAAGGGGGAGCACTAGGACCTTCCTCTTGACAAAGGATTCAGAAGTCAAGTAACTGGCTGGGAAAATGTTCAAAAAAGGGAAAAAAATAAGACCATAGAAGGTTATTTTCTTCGTGAACAGGTATTTCCCTCCATCCTTTTGGATGAGGAAGAACAATGCATACTGTCAGAGGAAGTCAAGGCTTCTGCCTCCAGTACCTCCAAAATGAATATATGATGGTCTCAGGCCACAAAAGAGCTTGAAAAAAGAGTCAACAGTTTGCTAAAGGAGACCCAAGAAAATACTGAAGAAAAGAACACCTTTAAAAATAGGTTAACTCAATTGGAAAAAAAAAATTGGAGAAAAATTGGAACTCAAAATTCTGTAGAAATGAATGTCATAATCTAAAAATAAATAAATAAAGATTTATATGTCAATAAGCTTGATCATGATGACTAATATATTTCTAGGGTGTATTATTAAAGGGATGATTTGTAAACATGTAGAAAGGGAAACAGTGATCATTAAGAGCCATCAAGAAAAATTCATAATGGAATGACCAGGATACTTAGCATAGTGTTGTAGATAAAATTCTGGGCTTGGATCTAGGAGAATCTGGGATCAAATCCTGCCTCAAGCATTTACCACCTATGTGATGTTGAGCAAGTTACTTGACCTCTATGACCCTCAGTTTCCTCATTTGTAAAATGAAAGATTTGCTGACCTCTAAATCTCTTTTAGCTCAAAATCTGTGATCCTTATGAACTTGTTTCTTTTTGACAAGATTATTAGACTCATATGCTTTCAACATGGTTTACCAATTTTAATCAAAGCATTTGAAGGTATTTAGTCAGGTAAAGGTTTACTTACCTGATCTCTGAGGTCCCAGCTCTGAACTTGGGTGATTCCGAAATCATGTAAGTAGTCTAAGTGTTTTGTAGGTTCTTTGAGGGATAGAAGTTTCCCTTCATTGAGTACAAACTGTAGCAAGCCACTCATCCCCCACTCAAGAGCCATCAGATCATAGAACCATGGCTTTAGAACTCAAAGAGATTTTGGAAACCATGTAGTACAACTCCCTTATTTTAGGTAGTAAATGATAGAGACAATTCTAACTTAGGACCTCCAGCTTCAAATTCATCACTCTTTCTACTGTATCACTCTCAAGTCAGTGTATAAACAGATAAAACCCTAGGCCTCTGGCTTTCAACTCATTGCTTTATTCTCTGGTCTTCAGCCTTTTGGAGACACTGCCCAATCCTCTCTCATTTTTCAATAAAGGTATTTGGGGAGGCATAAAATAGGTTTGAATAGGTTCCCAAGTGAGCAGTAAGTGTGAACATTTCCCTTTTTAAGGGAAGGGATGGAAAGTAGAGATTCAGAGAGTACCATGGACAGAGTACAAATAATATGAATATACTGGCCCCATGAAAAGGAGCAAAAGAAAAAGGTAGCCATGGGCTCATTGGTAAGGGATTGGCAGCCAGAAAGAGCAAAACATAAATTCTTGCCATAGTCTTGCTGCTGGCACTGAAATTTCATTCCAGTTATTCTAATAATGCTGATTCCTGGGCAAATATAACATTAATTCTTAGTGTATGACATATAGCTGGCACTCAATACACTTTTTGAATTGTTAAGTTTCATTAATATTCCAAATTTTGAGATCATTTCTGATACATGCTTTTGTTCTTTTTTTCCTTGGAGTCAGACCATGGCCACTGGCATAAGGACAAATCCCATGTATCTTTGACAATCCACAAGATTAAGAGTAAGTAGGCTGTGGCACTAGGCACAGACTGATTTATTTTTAGATCTGGGGAAGGGGGGTAACAAAAAAAAAGGAATAAAAGTTTCCTCTCAAATGATCAATCTCACGTTCCAGAAATAGACAACTTCATACTGTGGTATGCTTTCAGAGTACATTAGCATACCCTGGACCCTGAAATATTGGTATATCCTTTTCTGTAGTTAAAATTCCACTGCTTTTTTAAGGAGTAGAAGGGAGTTTGGACCCAGGATTTCTTCAATGTGGAGGCTTCTTAGTATGGAAATACCTTCCACCAATGCAGATTAGCAACTATTTGGTAACTTATCACTTTAGAGAGCTGCCCGCAAGAAGTGAGAGGTATAAAATTGGGTGGCGTGCCTAGTCTCCCAGCTCATATGTGCCAGAGGCAATACTAAACTCAAATCTTCCTGATTCCAAGGTTGGTTCTCTAGCGATTTGTCTGGTAGCGATGAGAAATTAAAGGATTTGCCCATTATCACATAGTTCACAGGCAGAACTTGAACCCAGGTCTTCTTGACCTCAAGACTGGCCTTTTTCCTACTACCCCATATTATCTCTCAAAGGCAAGGTCAGGTCTTGAATTTCGACTTGGACTCTGTAGAGACACCACATGTAGAAACTGATGCATTAAACATGGAGACGCTACCGAAGCCTAAAGGATCCTCCCTCTCAGGATATAGCCCTTTGATCATCTTGTCATGTTCCCTGTTCTTTTTCTTTGCTTTACCCCGCACAACATTCCACCATCTTCATGCTTGTACAGTAAGGGCAGTTTCTAGATGAACTGTGCGTACTTACCATACCACACAATGCTGACCTTGCATCCTATAATAGTAATAGTTCTTTCTTATTTCAGTTATACAAGAATGAGAAAGAAATCTTTAAAACAAGCCTTATTTCTCAAACATAGAGAACTTGAGTCAAATTTACGAGACTAAGAGCCATTCCCCAATTGATACATGATCAAAGGATATGATCAGTTTTCAGATGAAGCAATCAAAGCTATCTCTAGCCACATGAAAAAATGCTCTAACTCACTATTGATTAAAGATATGCAAATTAAAGTAATTTTGAGGTACCACCTCATACCTATTATTTTGGCTAATAGGCTAGAAAAGGAAAATGACAAATGGTGGAGGGGATGTGGGGAAAATGAGTCATTAATTCACTGTTGGTGGGCTTGTGAACTGATTCAAGCATTCTGTAGAGCAATTTGGTCTATGCCCAAAGGGTTATAAAAAAACGCATACCTTTTGATGTAATAATACCAGTACTCAGTCTGTATTCCAAAAGAGAGAAAAAACAAAAAGGAAAAGGACACATATGTACAAAAATATTTATAGAAGCTCTTTTCTGGGGACAAAGAATTAGAAATTGAGGGAATGCCCATTAATTGAGGAATGGATGAACAAACTGTGGTATGTGATTATGATGGAATACTATTGTACTCTAAGAAATGATGAGCAAATTGCTCTCAGAAAAATCTGGAAAGACTTACGTGAGTTGATGCAAAATGAAACGTACTGTGTACAAAGTAACAGCAATAGGATGATCAGCTAGGAATGACTTAGCTATTCCTAGCAATACAGCAATCCAAGATAACTCTGAAGGACTTAGGATGTAAAATGCTTTCCATCCCTAGAGAAAGAACTGATGGTGTCTGAATACAGAATGAAGCATAGTTGCTTTTCTTAACTTTATTTTTCTTGAGTTTTTTGTCTATGTTTTCTTTCACAACATAACTATTATGGATGTGTTTTGCATGACTACATATGTATAACCTATACAGAATTGCTTTCCTTCTCAATGAGGGGAGATGGGGAGGAAGGAAGATAGAGAATTTAGAGAGAGTTTTAAAAAGAAATGTTCAAAATTGTTTTACATGTAACTTGTGAAAATAAAATACTAAATAGAATTTTAAAATTCTAATTAAAAAAGAATGCTCAAAATTGTTTTTACATGTAACTGGGGAAAAATTAAATATTAAATAATTTTTTAAAAATAGAAACCTTTAGGGAAAGAGCTCAACTTAGGGTAAACCAAAGGAGATTATGTATAGAATGTTGCAACTCAAATGGATTGTAGAGCTTAATATGGAATGGGGAAGGGAACAAGCATTTATTAAGCACCTATCATGTACCAACATTGTTCTAAGCCCTTTACAAATATTATCTCATTTGATCTTCACAAAAACCCTGTGAGGTAGGTGTTATCGTTATCCTCACTTTACAATTGAGGAAACTGAGGCAGACAGAGGTTAAGTGACTTGCCCGCATCACATAGCTTGTAACTGTCTGAGGCCAAATTTGAAAATAGATCTTTCTTACTCCAGGCTCAGTTCTCTATCTACAATGTTACCTAGTTGCTCTAAGATTCAGGAAGGATGCTTAATACTCTTTCCTCTTCAGATCTTGGCTATACAATGAATTTAGAGAGAGGTAATTAATTACTTGAACTTTTTTTAGCTCTTAGAAAAAACAAAAGTGTTATAATGAATAACTCCTGTTATTAGCACTATGAGACCAGAGTTCAAATCATAGCTCTGCCACTTGCCAGCTCTGTTACCTCCAAGCAAGTCCATTTACTTCCTTGTACCTTATTTTCTCCAGTAAAATGTGAGTGTTGAATTAGATGAGCTCTAAGATAAAATAAGATCATGGAGTTAGAGAAGGAAGGGACCCTAGAGTCAATCAAGTCCAATCATTTTATTTTACGCATGAGGAAACCGAGGTGTGGAGAGGTTAAATGACTTGCCCAAGGTCCTAGAGTGTCTCATGCAGAATTTGAGTCCAAGACTTCCTGATGCTAAGTCTGGTCCTTTCAGCTTTAAATCTAGGATGCTACAAGCTGCTAGCAGTGAATTATTTATTGTACTAGAAGTGTTCCACAGAACATAAATGAACTGGTTATGCTGTAATGGATATCTTCTCTGTTAACTGCCTTCTTGGGATTATTATCCTCATTCTGAACATATTTGGTTTTGGTTCTGAAGATTTGCTCCAGTCCAGTCACTATGGGAGTCAAGGGTAGGAAAGCAAGCCTGGTTTCTTTATGTTTAGCTGTGACTGTAATGTTACAATATAATCCATCAAATACTTGTCAACTAACACCATGTTAGCTACTGGAAATGTGGCTCCTATCCTCAAGGAACTTACAGTCTAGTAGGGGGAGAGGACACAAGCAGAGATAGCTAAGATAATCCATAACATATAAGAAATGAATCATGAAGACATAAAACAAGCCCTCTCTGAGGCCCAAAGGAAAAGGGAATAACCCTCTGAGGGACCAGGGATGGAAACTTGAATGTACCTCTTTCCAAAAAGTCTGTTTATCCTCCTGCTGAAAATCTGAGCAGCCTGAACTCTTTATTTCATGATTCATACAGCCTCAGAATCCATGGATAAGAATTTGATCTCCTCTCTTTTTTCAATTCCATCTGAAAATGGAATGTTTAAAAGTTCAGCAGTAAAGCTACTGGATTTCTTTCAGTTCTTATGTCTAGGGACAGTTAATTAAGTCAAAAATGAGGGAGAATATGAATATAAACCTGGGTTCTTGTTTGCAAAAGAGAATATACTTTCCACTATACCACTGGCGGCTACTCCTAGATCAAGATTCCCTTTCCTTTTGTGTGTCCTAGTCTCCTTTGGCAGTCTGGTGAAGCCTATGAACAGAATCATGTGTTAAATGCATAAAATGTAATACATAGGAGTACAAAAGAAGCCATTTACATTGGAAATAAAAATGTAGTTTTTCCCATCTCAGTTCATGGCACCCTAAGATCTATCCACAGTCTTCCCTGTGGCCCCTAGGTAAAGAATCCCTATCCTAGATAGAAAGGAAATAAAACTCATGGATCCCTAATGAATTGTGTGGATACCCTGGAAAGTCAGCCTACCCCTACTTTCTGCAATCAGCTTGTTGGCTTACCTTATTGTTCTGCATGCCTTCTTCAGAATCTCCTGCAGTTAATTTTGTGATGAATTCACAATTCTTGTGAGTCAAGATGCTTAGATAGTTTGTCCGGGACCTTATCATGGAGGTTGCAAAGGGGAATTTGAGCTTAGGTCTAGTTAAGTCATTACACATTCTGAAGCTGTCATGCACTTGTATAGATGTTTCATTTCTTACGAAATTCTGCTTTCAGGTCTGGCCACTGAGTCTGTATGGTGGTAATGAAGCTCCTCTCAGGTCTGCTGAAGAAGAGGAAAACACTGATTTCCTAAAAGGCTCTCCTCCCTGAACAAGGATCTGAGGCTGAAGATTGCCCTCTGGTAAGCTGAATGAATACTCAGTGGGGGAGAAAGTGTTCAGTTTGAGACAAATTTGATGATCCACAAAGGCAAGACTTTCAAGGCTCAGAGAATCTGTACTGGCTTTTTCTCACCTATCAGATGTACAAATTTGGATGGCATAAATGCATGTTTTCTGATGTCTTCAAGTGATGGGATATTCCACAGAAGTTAATTTTCCAGATAACTGAAATTTATATCTTTTTAAGGGCCAGATTTTGGTGAAGAGGAGGGTTGTTTTAAACTTTTACCGTTTTTGATTGAAATCTTTCAGAATCTCTTGCATGATTCTCTACTCTCTCAAATATTATTCAATGTTTTTCCAATAAAATATATGTTCCTTGAGGACAGGGACTGCTTCATTTGCTTTTGTATATCCAGAGCCTGGTACAGGACCTGGCCCAGAATAGATGCTCCACAAAAGCTTGCTGAATTTATGAGCAGATAAATCCTTACTTATTCAGGGTCATCATTCTGAAAATAAGATCTCCTAGAGAGTGTGCCATGCTCCAGTGATGGCCTCAGCATCTGTTGAGGTATATTGAAGATGTTAGTGCTGTTGGCCTTGGTGCTTACTGGCCCTAGACTACTGTGCTTTTTGAGTTTTTATGTCTGTATTTCTTTCTTGGTTTCTTTGTCTCCATACTATGTATCAGTTGTCACACGTTGCCACTCTGTGTACTTGCCTCTAAAAGTACCATTCTAATGCTGTTTCCTTCTAATGACCTTTTAAATGCTAGAAAAGCAGAACCTTGTCAGGATTATTTGTAAAGAGCAAGTTAGGCCCAAGTGAGAGTCTGTAGAAATTTCTTGGGTATTAGGTATGCTAGCTTTAGTATATAGATTTTGTGACATCTATTTTGGATGCTCAGAGATGATTTCTGTTTGTCATTCCACATTCCTGCTTGCGTTCTGGATAGTTGACTTTGCCCAGTAAATAATCTCTTGCATAAATAACATTGTACTTTATGTGTAGGTTCATTATAAACATATAATGTGTATGTATGTATACATATATATGGGTGTGTGTATGTATATGGATGTATATGACTGCTGAGTTGCAAATGGTTCAATCGCTACACAAAAATATATCATATCTCTCTCTTATGAAGGATACAAGCTTATATGACCTAAGCATGCTTTAAAAATTGAAAGATACTTTTCTTCAAGAGTCAGTGGATATTTTTTGTAATGCTGTATAGGAAACATTCTAACAAGGGGGGGATTAGCATTGGACTGAACAATCCTGCAATCTTAGTTTTGCTTTTTCTTTAAGTAGGTCCTTATTGATATCTTTTGTTTTTTTATAACATTTTTCCCCCTATACATTTCCATTCACCACTTTCAAGAAGGCCATCCCATATAATAAGGATTTTTTTTAGAGAGGAAGATGAGAAAAAAATAAGCAAAGTCAATTAACATATTGAAAAAATCTGACACGATATACAATGTTGAACTCCTATGGATCTGCACTTTTGCAAAGAATCATATGGGAGGTTACTTTTCATATTTTCTACTTTGGGGCCCAGAATGAACTTTATAATTTCACAGTATTACCTTTTGATTGTTTTGTGGTTGTAGTTCTTTCCCTTTACATTGTTGTCAGTGTCAAACAAAAAAAGATATGAATAGAGGATTCACGTATGCTGCTTACTTTGCTTTGTTTCACCGTGTTCCTCCATGTTCTTCATATCCATTTCTTCTCACATCACAAATTGATTCCATTGCATTTATGTATCCCAATATGGTCAACCATTCCATGATCGATGGGCATCCACTTGGTTTTGAGTTCTCTGTCACAGTGGGTCTCACTGTTCTTGATATCATTTCTTTGACCATACTCTGTTGTGGCCTGTGGCCAGTGCCCTTCATCTCACTGTTATGTTTTATCTCTAGTTGGAAATCTTTCTAAAAATTAACCACATTTAAGGAGAGCACAATATACTGCTTTCCAGTAGTGAAATCACTGACACATCAAATGCAGTGGACTTGCTAGCATGGCTCCAAGGGCAAACCCCACTTGAAAACTAATTTTCCTTCAGGCCCTGGAATTTGTTCTAAGAGGGTTTTTGGACCAAAGTAAGGATCTATATATAAAATGTAAGTAAAATCCAAGGATTTTTTGTTCTTCACAGTTTCAAAAGAAATATTGCACCTTCAACTGTATAAAATTGCATCAAGATTTGAAACATATACACCTAAAGTAGCCCAGCTTTTAAATCCTGCTTGGGAGGATTTACGATGGAAATTCTTGCTCAACACTGTATTGTGTAACTATAATAACAAGAAATAAAAAGATATTGTTTCAATAAATTCAAACTACATCTCGCAGAAAATTATTGTGAAAAAAGGGTTATAAAAAAGAATTTTGGGGGGAAATGCCCACCTAGTTTACTTTTCACTATGATAAAGATCACAGAATATTAAACTGGAAGGAATCTTAGGGGCCCTCTAATCCAGTGCAGTCATATTACAGAGGAGGAAACTGGGGACCATGGAGGCAAAGCAACTTGCCCAAAGCACACACAGGTAGCAGAGATGGGGTTAGAAGCCAGATTTTTATTTGAGATTCAGTGATCTTTTCCCCAGGGCATCTAGGTGACTCAGTGCCCAATCTACAGTCGGGAAGACTAAACTTCCTGAGTTCAAATCCAGCCTCAGATACTTACTGGCTGTGTGACCTTGGGCAAGCCACTTAACCCTATTTTCCTTAGTTTCTTCATTTGTAAAATGAGCTGGAGAAGAAAAAGCCAAACCATGCCAGCATCTTTGCCAATGAAACCCCACATGAGGTCAGGAAGAATTGCGTGCAACTGAAAAAACATCTGAACAATAACAACGATTTTTCCCCACATCCAACTCCTTCTCTAGACTTAGGTTATGACTGCATAGCACCAAGCAATTGTTGGAAAGTAAAGCTGCAGTCTCGCAGCTATTTTTTTCTCTTCTCACAAAAATCAAAGACAGATTTTGACTACTTTTTCCTTTGTTTTTATTGGTATTTTTTTATACATTATACTTCCCAACAAACACTAAATTGCATGTACAGAGTACATTCCTGGAAAACAGTGAAGCAAAATTGTGTGATTGCTACTGATAGGACATACCACTTTTCACCTTTGTAGTTCACTCATTGTTTCTAGAAAGGTAGAATCTGGCTTTCAACTTTGCTAGTATGGTACCAAAACTGTCTTTTGTATTTGGCTTTAGTTTGGTTCCCTTTTAGTGTCGTCTTTCATGTAATAATTGTGATATTGTTCTTTAGACTCTGCTTTCTCAACTTTGCATCATTTGATATATGAGTTTTCCCATATTTCTGTGAATTCTTACTATTTGTCACTGTATTTTTCATTCCATTCAGATGCACAAGTACAAACCTTCCTCAATCATTGAGTACATAATCTGTTTCTAGTCTTTTGTTATCATAAGTAATGTTGCTATATCTTTGTACATATGAACCTTTTCTTCCTGTCAATAATTTCAAGGTATAAACTAAATAGTGGGAATTCCTGGTCAAAGATCCAATTTCATAATTTTTTGCAGAATTCCAATTTTTAAATGTGTAGACCAATTTGCTGTTCTTTCACCAAAGAATTAGCATATATGTCTTTCAACAGCTCCCCCAAGATTGAATTTTTTCATCATTTCTTTTTTACATCCTTAATTTGATGAATGTTATATAATATCACAGAGTATTTGCATTTAATAATAGCTAGCACTTTTATAGCACTTTAAGCTCCTAAACCCTTTATGAATATTATCTCATTCAATCCACACAACTCTGTGATATAGAAGCTATTATTGTCCTAATTTTATAGGCAAGGATATAGAAACTGAAAGGACTTACCCAAGTCACACAGCTGCTAAATGACTAAAGTCAGATTTGAGCTCAGGTCCTCCAGACTCCAAGTCTAGTGTTTTGTTTCTCTGATAAACAGTAATGTTGAACCATTTTTAAAATATCTTTTGGTAATTTGCATTTGTCCTTTTGAAAACTATTTTGTATATCATTTGGTTCTTGGGGAACGACATTCAGGCTTATAGATTTGTGCCACTTCCCTATAAATTGTGTCATTTTTTAAAAATTGGAGATATTGAATACAAAGATTTTTCCCATTCTGTATCTTTTACTCTAATTCTATCATGATTTATTTTTTGTGCAAAAGTTTTAAATACCTGAGATGGTCTGTTTTGTGTTTTAAAATATCTTCTGTTCTGGGTTTGATTAAAGACTCTTCCCCTATCCATAGTCAGGGCAGGTATAACCTTCTGTTCTCCTCTAATTGTTTTTAGGATGTGACTTTTTATATTTAGATAATTTTTCCATTCGGTGTTTACTGTGATATATGTGGTATAGGTTGATGATCTGAACAGACATTCTTTATCAGACTTGCAATTTTCCTGGAAGTTCTTATGAAATGGAGCCCCATCTTTGGTTGTCTTTATTTCTGAGATTTAGGGAACATAAAACTGCCATGTGTTTCCTTCTGAAACTTGCTTATCTATTTTCTTACACTTGACCACTTTCCTGTTTTTCATTCCATACTGTATAGTTTTAATAATTGCTATTTCATGATAGAATTTGAAATCTAGTGATGGCAAGGTCCTACACTGCTAATTTTTTCTTGATATTCTTTAACTTTCATTTTTCCATATGAATTTCATTATTGCTTCATCTACTATCATTTCATTGATACAGCGCTCAATCTGGAGAGTTTAGGTAGTATTATGCTTTTTAAATATATCAGTGCAGGGCAACTGTGAATGTTGACTCTCTTTCCAATTATTTAGAACTTTTGTTTCTGGGGAAATTGTTTTGTAGTTGTATTTGTGTAAGTCCTGTGTGTATTGATAGTCAAAGTTCCTGATATTTCATGCATTTTGTTGTTGTTCTAAATGCAATTTCTCTTTCTATCTATTTCTCCTGGGTTTTGTTATTAATATACAGAAAAGACAACAATCTTTGCAATGTATTTTATATTCTAATGCCTTACTGAAATTGTGAATCAGTATTTTGTTGATTCTCTAGGGTTCTCTAAGTAACCTATCATGTCATCTGTATTTAGAGGTAATTTTGTCACTTCTTTGGGAGGCTTCTTGCTTTCATTCTTTTTGCCCTTGCCTTATTACTAGAATCCAGCAATTACTAGATCCAGCAGGCCAAATCATGGTGGAAAAAGACAGCGTCTTTGTTTTATACTTGATCTTATTGGATATAAAAAATGCTAGCACTTAGATAATTGTACTGAATTGTATTATGGAAAAATCTTTTCATTCCTATGCCGTTACAAATTTTAACATAAGTGAGTGTTATACATATCAAAGACATTCAGTGAATCTATTGATAAAATCATGTAATTTTTGTTGCATTCCTTATGTATATAATTTATCCACCTAATAGTTTTTTGCTAAAATTGACTATCTTTGCATTCCTGGGAGAAATCCAACTTGGTTATTAATGAATATTTTTGGATATATTTTTGTTGCTACTTTGCTATATTTTATTTAATAGTTTTATTATAAATTATTTACTATTTCATGGCTAATATTTTATTTAATATGTTTGCATCCATATTCATTAGTGATACGCATTGGAAGAGGGAGTTTCCATATCAAGTTCCCTACACTAATGAAATCACAGGTCAAGACTCTTGCCGAGAATCTTTAGGGATATTTTCTCTACTTTATGACTCTGGTTTGACTATCAGCATTGTATATTTCATATAGAAGAGACTCTTAATATTCCTTTCCTTCTACATTCTTGGAATGATTTGTGAGGCAAAAAAAAATTATTTTTTAACATGCTTGATAAAATTCACTAGAAAACCCCTTTGGACTAGGTGGGTTGTTTTGTTTTGTTTTGGATAGGAGTAATTTCACTTGAAGGAATGGAGTTAATATATTACTTCCTCTGAAGTTAAGCAGTACAATGGAAAGAGAACTGGATTAAGAGTCAGAACTTGGGTTCAAATCCCAGCCATGCAAACAAGATTACTTTCAGCAAATGACTTAATCTCTCTAAGCCCCAGTTTCCTTATCTGTAAAATGTGGGAGTTATTCAGGTCTTCTTAAACATTTTACACTTGTAACCTTTTTTTTTGGGTTTTGGCAGCATTTATTGTGTTGCATGGCATGCACAGTGCAAACTGCGTATGCTTTGTGTATAGAACCAAGGCTGCAGTGAAGCTGTGCAATGCAACATGGGAAGCCACTGCCAGAAAGACCCCAGTTCATTACATATTTGATTTGGAATTAAATTTTGGTCATTGTGTGTTCAGAAACCTTGTATTATTACCAAATTTTTTGCAACACCATATGAGATCACAACCCACAGTTTAAGAAGAGATGGAGTAGATGACCTCTAAGTTATTTCTAGTGCTGAATCTATAATAAAATGACCCTATTTTCCTTTGTGAAATTAGTTTGTTTACATCTCCAGATATCAGCTTTTTTAATTTGGGTATCTAAGTTTAGTAGATAGCCTGTTTTTGTTCATTTTCAGTTCTATTCTGATATGATTGAGTACAGTTGTTTCTGATTATCTCTTGTGATTTCCATTCCACTACTCATGATTTTCCCCTTCCTTTTTCATCTTGATAATTTAGTTTTCTCTAATGATTTTTTAAAAAAAAAAATCACATTGTTATATATTTTTCCTGTTGCTTTTATTAGTTTAATAGTCTTTTGTTTTCAGTTTTATCTCTTCTTAGACTTTCAAAGCTTCTGATTTTGTGCTTAATTGAAAATTAAGGGGGGAGGAGCCAAGATGGCAGAGTAGAAAGATTCATATATGCTAGCTCCAAACCAACAGCCTATAAAAAGAACTCCCAATGGGATCTGGAGCAGTGGAAGCTGCACAACAATGGAGTGGAGGAGATTTCTGTTCCAGAGAGCCCTGAAAAACTGTCACCAAAGGTCTGTTGCATCCCGGACCCAGAGCAGCCCTGCCCTGGCTGCATGGCCCCGAGAGGAGCAGATCCGAGCAGGCTTCAGGGACATAATCTCCAGCAGCCACGAAGGTCCCTCCACCCACAGGCGCACAGGTCAGTGAGAGAGACTTCTGGGTTGGCCGAGAGGGGAGCAGGGTGTCTCCATAACTCAGGCCCCCTCAGAAGGAAGCAGCAGGGAAGAGGTGAACAGGGACTCCCAGAGTGGGCAGGACCTCAGGATCATTACTGAAGGTCTCTGCATAAACCCCCTCAGGGAACTGAGCCTGGAAGGCGGGCTTGCCCCCACCCGAGAACCTGAATTTAATCTTACCCTGAATAGCAGCCCTGCCCACCGCTGAAAGCCCTGAGGCTAGGAAGCAGCATTTGAATCTCAGACCCCAAGCACTAGCTGGGTGGATCTAGGCGGGGGTGCAGAGGAATCTCAGAAGTCAAGTAACTGGCTGGGGAAATTCCCAGAAAAAGGAAGCGAAATAAGACCATAGAAAGTTATTTTCTTGGTGAACAGATGTTTCCTCCTTTCCTTTCTGATGAGGAAGAACAATGCTTACCATCAGGGAAAGACACAGACATCAAGGCCTCTGTATCCCAAACATCTGAAATAGATATCCAATGGGCTCAGGCCATGGAAGACCTCAAAAAGGATTTTGAAAATCAAGTTAGACAGGTGGAGGAAAAACTGGGAAGAGAAATGAGAAAGATGCAAGAAAAGCATGAAAAAAGGCTCAATACCTTGCTAAAGGAGACCCAAAAAAAATGCTGAAGAAAATAACACCTTGAAAATTAGGCTCACTCAATTGGCACAAGAGGTTCAAAAAGCCAATGAGGAGAAGAATGCTTTCAAAAGCAAAATTAGCCAAATGGAAAAAGAGGTTCAAAAGCTCACTGAATTTAATAGTTCTCTCAAGATTAGAATGGAACAGATGGAGGCTAATGACTTTCTGAGAAACCAAGAAATCACAAAACAAAACCAAAAGAATGAAAAAATGGAAAAGAATGTGACATATCTCATTGGAAAAACAACTGAGCTGGAAAATAGATCCAGGAGAGACAATTTAAAAATTATGGGACTACCTGAAAGCCATGATCAAAAAAAGAGCCTAGGCATCATCTTTCATGAAATTATCAAGGAAAACTGCCCTGATATTCTAGAACCAGAGGGCAAAATAAGTATTGAAGGAATCCACCGATCACTGCCTGAAAGAGATTCCAGAAGAGAAATTCCTAGGAACATTGTGGCCAAATTCCAGAATTCCCAGGTCAAGGATAAAATATTGTAAGCAGCTAGAAAGAAACAATTCCAGTATTGTGGAAATACAATCAGGATAACACAAGATCTAGCAGCTTCTACATTAAGGGATCAAAGGGCATGGAATAGGATATTCCAGAAGTCAAAGGAATTAGGACTCAAACCAAGAATTACCTACCCAGCAAAACTGAGTGTAATACTTCAGGGGAAAAATATGGTATTTCAATGAAACAGAGGACTTTCAAGCATTCTTGATAAAAAGACCAGAAATGAAAAGAAAATTTGACTTTCAAACACAAGAATGAGAAAAAGCATGAAAAAGTAAACAGTAAAGAGAAGTCATAAGGGACTTACCAAAGTTGAATTGTTTACATTCCTACATGGAAAGACAATATTTGTAACTCTTGAAACTTTTCAGTATCTGGGTAGTTGGTGCGATTACACACACACATACACACACACACATACACACATACATGCAGACAAAGAGAAAGAGAGCACAGAGAGAACTGAATAGGATGGGATCATATTTTTAAAAAATTAAGGTAAACGGTGAGAGAGAACTGTATTGGGAGGAGAGAGGGTGAAATGGAATGGGGTAAATTATCTCTCATAGAAGAGGCAAGCAGGAGACTTTTTAGTGAAGGGAAAAAGAGGAGAGCTGAGGAAAAAAACATGAAGTTTACTATCATCACATTCGACTAAAGGAAGGAATAAAATGCACACTGATCTTGGTATGAAAACCTATCTTACAATTCAGGAAAGTGGGGGAGAAGGAGATAAGCAGGGTAAGGGGGATGATGGAAGAGAGGGCAATGGGAGGAGGGAGCAATTTGACGTCAACACTCGGGGAGGGACGGGATCAAAAGAGAGAAAAGAAACAATGCGGGGCAGGATAGGATGGAGGGAAATATAGTTAGTGTCTTACACAACATGACTATTATCGAAGTCATTTGCAAAACTACACAGATATGGCCTATATTGAGTTACCTGCCTTCCCAAAGGGAATGGGTGGGGAGGGAGGGATGGGGAGAAGTTGTAACTCAAAGTTTTAGGAACAACTGTTGAGCATTGTTCTTGCTACTAGGAAATAAGAAATACAGGTAATGGGGAATAGAAAGTTACCTGGTCCTACAGGATAAAAGAGAAGATGGGGACAAGGGAAGTGAGGGATGATAGAAGAGAGGGCAGATTGGTGATAGGGGCAATTAGAATGCTTGGTGTATTGGGTTGGGGGGAGGGGACAAATGGGGAGAAAATTTGGAACCCAAAATTTTGTGAAAATGAATGTAAGAAGTTAAATAAATAAATTTATATCATAAAAAAAAGAAAATTAACACATTAGTTGGTTTTCTCAATTTTTATAAATGGAATCTTCAACTCACTTATTACTCTTTTTTATTAATAGTGTTTGGAGAGATTTTTTTCTAAGGGCTGCTTTAACTTCATATCATAGATGTCATTTTATTTTTGTCTGATTCACTTTTCAGGATATCTTTTTTTAGTTTCTATTTAGGGCTGCATCTATTGTTCATATTTCCCTTGTTGATTATAACTATTACATAATGGTCAGTTAAAATGTTTTTAGTATTTCTGCTTTATTTCATGTATTCCTGATGCCTTAGCTTGTGATCGATTTTGGTAAAGTTGCTGTGTGACACTGAAAAGAAATGTACTACTTAATATTCCCATCCATTAATCACTGTAGTGCCAGGAAATGTTGTTTTTCCAGGATTCTGTTTGAATATCTAATTGCCTTCTTGTTTATCCTTTTGTTAAATTTACCAAGACCTAAACAGGGGACATTGATGTCAGCTATACTGATTGCTTTACTACCACAGTATTTTTATAAATTAGCTTTTCTTTTAAGTGGATGCTATAAGATTCAATGCACATATTTTTAATATTGACACTTCTTTATTATATATGGCACTTTTAAGCATAAAAGAGTTATTCTGTCTCTTTTGATAGTATCTTTTTTTTATTTTCCTTTTTGAAATCCTAATTGCTAATCCTTCTTTTGGATGATTTTGCTGAAATGTAATAAGTTTTAAGGGTAGCTAGGTGATGCAATAGATAGAGTGCAGGGCTTGAAGTTAGGAAGTCTGAACTTGCTGAGTTTAAATCTGGCCTCAGACACTCACTAGCTCTATGACCCTGGGAAAGTCACTTAACCCTTGTTGTCTCAGTTTCTTCATTTACAGAATGAGCTGGAGAAGGAAATGTCAAACCACTTCAGTATCTTTTCCATGAAAACCCCAAATGAGGTCATGAAGAATAATACATAACTAAAGAACAATAAGTTTTTAAATATAGCTCCTAATTTTAATTATATATATATATATATATATCTTTGTGTTTTAAGTATGCTTATTATATCCAGAAAATTGTTGGGGCTTATTTCTATATAATACAGTCTTCAATTTGCTTGTATTTTATTGGTGCTTTGTATCTTTGAGATTTTAACTGCTCTTTGTTTTCCCTTTCATCAAATCTTCTCATATTTACCTATTTTAAAAAGTCATCAGTTTGTTCCTGAAGCTGATTTTGTTTTAACAATCCAATCCTACTGTCCTCCCTCAGACACATACTTCCCTCCTCCTACCCTGCCAAGATTTACCTCTCACTAACATGTTCCTTCTTAGACTTTTTTGACCATCCCAGAAGACATTAATAACCCTTCCCCCCCTCCCCACATTCCTCTCCCTCTTTACTTCTACATGTAGTGCCCTGATTTCTGTAAGAAGTCAGTTTAGTCACTTCATCCCCCTCCACTCTTCTCGCTCTCACTATACAACTTCTATGTGGTTATCCTTCTTGGAATTAGCTTACAGCTTTTTTGTCTTTCCCTCAGTGACCCTTGAATGAAGTGGAATTTCTTAGGAACAATAACATTGTCTCCTCCTTGCATCATGTACATATTGAATCATCCTCTAGTTTTTTCATGCTATGTGTACTTTTTAAACTTTAAGTTTTTAATCTATTGAACTTGCATTTCAAAGACTATAACAACATTGGAGATGATGTTAAATTTAATAATAATCCTAATAATAATAACATAATATGGCATTTTAAAGTTTTCATAGATTTTTACAATTATTAATTCATCTTATTTTCACAGCAGCCTGGGAGGTATATCTCTTATTGTCCTTATTTACAGGTGAGGAAATTGAAAGAGAAGATAAGTGATTTACACAGGGTCACATATCAAGTAGGTGTCTGAGGTAGGATTTGAACTCAGGTCTTCTTACCTCTAGGTCTAGCATTCTATCTACTGTGCTACCTATTCATTCCTGGACTTCTGGAGAGAAATATCTGAAATCAATGACCTTGATGAATATCTGTCTTTTCCATAAAAGTACATGCTTATCTTTGCAGGATGTTATCTTCAGGTATAAGTTATTTTCCTTTGCTTTTTGGCATATTATATTATAGTCTTTTCTTTCATTTATCATTGCTGATAAGTGGTCCTGCCCTACTAAAACTGATATTTCTTCTTATGACTTTTCAACACCCTCTCTTTGACAATAAATCTTTGGACACTGGTGACTACATTTCTGAGTGAATTACACTTTAGGATCCTCTCCAATAGCATTCTATAGATTCTGGAGATCTATACTTTGCCCTCTAATTTTAATACTTCCAGAAAGTATAATTTTCAGAAATGTGATATTTGTGAGTCATTATTTAGTCATGTTTATTTTTTGTAGAAGACAAAAATTTCCTATCTGCATTTAAGATCCATTGCTTTTATTTTTAGGGACTTCACATTTTGCTCCTTTTTTCCAGTTTTGCTTATTGTTGAGTTTGTTCTAATGTGTGCTCTTTCTTCCCTAAATTTGTGTGCCCTGTCTTTATTATTCTCCTTTTCAACATCTACTCCTTTATTAAGATTGTATGTGCTAAATGCGTTTTCTGTACTGAAATGTTAATTCTTTTGTGTGTTTTTCTTTTCAAATTCTTCTTTTTTTAATGTTTATTTATTTTTAGTTTTCAACATTCATCTCCATAAAATTTTGAGTTCCAAACTTTCTCCCCATCTCTCCCCTACCACTAACCCAAAACACCATGCATTCTGATTACCTCTCCCTCCAATCTGTCCTCCCTTCTGTTACATCCCTCCCTTCTCTTATCACAATCTTCTCTCTTTTCTTTTAAGGAAAGATAGGTTTCTATACCCCATTACCTGTATTTCTTATTTCCCAGGTGCATGCAAGAACAATTCTTAATATTTGTTCCTAAAAGTTTGAGTTTCAACTTTTCTCCCTTCCTCCCTCCCCACTCATCCCCACTGAGAAGACAAGCAATTCAATATAGGCTGTATATGTGTAGCTTTGCAAAAGACTTCCATAATAGTCATGTTGTGTAAGACTAACTATATTTTCCTCCATCCTATCCTGCCCTCCCCCATTAATTTTATTTTCTCTGTGGCCTTCTCCCTCCCCAAAGTGTTTACTTCTACTTACGCCCTCCTGCCATTTGCCCTCCCTTCTATCATCCCCCACCCTGCTTATTCCCTTGTCTCCTAATTTCCTGTAGTGAAAGATAGATTTTCATACCAAATTGAGTGTGCATGTTATTCCCTCCTTAAGCAAAATGTGATGAGAGTAAGCTTCACTTTTTCTCTCTCACCTCCCCCCTTTTCCCCTCCATTGAGAAAGCTTTCTTTTGCCTCCTTTATGAGAGATAGTTTGACCCATTCCATTTCTCCCATTCTCCTCCCAATATATTCTTCTCTCACCCCTTAATTTTATTTTTTAGATATCATCCCTTCCTTCTTAACTCAACCTATGCCCTCTATTAATATATATATGTGTGTGTGTGTGTGTGTGTGTGTGTGTGTGTATGTGTGTGTGTGTGTGTATGTGTATAATCTCTCCAACTACCCAATTACTGAGAAAAGTTTCAAGAGTTATGGATATAATCTGTCCATGTAGAAATGTAAACAGTTCAACTTTAGTAAGTCCCTTAGGATTTCTCTTTCCTGTTTGCCTTTTCATGCTTCTCTTGACTCTTGTGTTTGAAAGTCAAATTTTCTATTCAGCTCTGATCTTTTCATCAAGAATGTTTGAAGGTCCTCTATTTCATTAACAACCATTTCCTTAAAGTATTATATTCAGTTTTGTTGGGTAAGTGATTCTTGGTTTTAATCCTAATTCCCTTGACTTCTGGAATATCATATTTTAAGCCCTGTGATCCAATAAAGTAGAAGCTGCCAGATCCTGTGTTATCCTGATTGTATTTCCACAATACTCCAATTGTTTCTTTCTGACTTCTTGCAATATTTTCTCCTTTACCTGGGAACTCTGGAATTTGGCTACAATGTTCCTAGGAATTTTTCTTTTCAGATCTCTTTCAAGAGGTGATTGATGGATTCTTTCAATATTTATTTTACCCTCTGGTTCTAGAAAATCAGGGCAATTTTCCTTAATAAATTCATGAAAGATGATGTCTAGGCTCTTTTTTTGATCATAGCTTTCAAGTAGTCCCATAATTTTTAAATTGTCTCTCCTGGATCTATTTTCCAGGTTAGTTGTTTTTCCAGTGAGATATATCATATTGTCTGCTACTTTTTCATTCCTTTGGATTTGTTTTATAATTTCTTGATTTTTCATAAAGTCATTAACTTCTATCTGCTCTATTCTAATCTTTAAGGAATTACTTTCTTCTGTGAGCTTTTTGACCTCCTTTTCCATATGGCCAGTTCTGCTTTTTAGGGTAGTCTTCTCCTCATTGGGTTTTTGGATCTCTTCTGCCATTTGGGTTAGCCTATCTTTTGAAATGTTATTTTCTTCATAACTTTTTGGGTCTCCTTTAGCAAGCAGTTGACTCACTTTTCATGATTTTCTTGCATTGTTCTCATTTCTCTTCCAAGCTTTTCATCTACCTCTCTTACTTGATTTCCAAAATCCTTTTTGAGCTATGCCATGGCCTGAGAGCATTGTATATTTATTTTGGAAGTACAGGATGCAGAAGTCTTGACTTCTTCTGATGGCAGGCATTGTTCTTCCTCATAGAAAAGGATGGAAGAAAACACTTGTTCACCCACAAAGTACCTTCTATAGTCTCAGTCACTCAGGGCTGAGATTCAGATCAATTGCTCAATTCCCTCAGAGTCTTTAGGTGGAGGGCTCCAAAAATGTCCACTGCTGCTGTCAGGGCAGTTGCTGCTGTGGGTGGGATCAGACCATGTTCCCTTCTCACCCAGGTGAAAGAGCTTTCTCCCTGACCTTTGAAGCTGTCTTTCACATTTGTGGGTTTAGCAATCTGGGAACCGAAGCTGCTGAAGTGAATTCTGCCCCCTGAGACCTGCCCCTGTCCTGTCCCTGCCACACTGAGAGGCCGCTGCTGGGCTGTGCTCCACTCTGCACCCAGTGCGGTAGACCTTTCCTGTAGTCCTTCCAGGCTGTCTGGGCTAGAAATCTCTTTCACTTGTTGTTTGGTGGCTTCTGCTTCTCTAGAATTTATTTAGAGTCATTTTTTACATGTATTTTATGTGCTATGGGGGAGAGTTTTTACAGGTCTGTCCTTCTATACTGCCATCTTGACCCCCCTCAAATTTTTCTTTAAGAACTCTAATTTCCCTCATTTTCTTTTAGTTCTTTTATGAAATTTCCACCTATTCTGTAGGTCCTTTTGATTATTGAATTCTCATTTGTGAGTATTTTGATATTACCCCTCACTTTATTTAACAGCATATTTTTTGTATTTGGGTCTCTTTTTTGTTTACTCATTTATTCATTCTTTCTCCTAGTTTTCCTTATATGGATTTATTTCCTTCCTGCTTTGCTGTTATTATTCTTTGACTTGGTTTGGCAAAATTTTTACCTCTTAGAGGTGATAGAGAGGAGGAGGGCTCAGACACAATCACTCATTGAGTCACCTTGTTAGAAATCTCTGATTTGTTTTTGTAGAGTGAATTTACTGCATACTTTGGCATAGTATAGAATATAATCTAGGGTACTTAAATCTAAAATGTGACAGGTATAGTATAGTGGAAAGAGCAATGGATTTGAAGCCAAAAGACTTGCTACATATCCAGACTCTGCTAATTGCTTTCATGGGGCCTGGAGTAAGTCCCTTCCCCTCTGAAGCACTGAATTTCCTCATCCATATAAAGTAAGTGTATTGTATTTCATGACCTCTAAGATCCCTTTTAGCTCTAAAAGCTAGGAGTCCTATAAGTAACATTTCAGTGAAAATGGTTGGAAAGTAAACCTTTTGGATTAGAGTTCAATGACCAGATTGCATATATGACAGTGCATTTGGAGAAAAGATGGTAAATTGCTGAGACATTTGGGGGTGGGTGTTACTTAAACATTCACTGTTTTCCTAATATGGTTTGTAATTTAGAGATTTCCAGGATGAATGTTTTGAGTCCAACCTAACAGAAAGGAAAGGGATATGTCCAGTGAAGGTGATGGACCTAGATGCAAAATTATCATTCAAAGAATGAACTCAGGTAAATTGAGTAAAATATGTCTCCAGTTGTGCTTAGAAGAAGGAAAGAGAAAGCAAGAAAAATGAAAGAAGTGAATGCAACATCGTAAGGGAGCTACATTAATGAAGGATATTTTGGGGCTACCTGATAAGAGGACAAGGAAGTACCAATATTGTATTGTCTTACCTGTTGTGGAAGATTTAATCCCAGCAACCAGACTACAAATCTAGCTCCAACCAATACAGCCATGGTGCACTTTACTCTATACAGCCTAAGACCATCTGCTATGTTCCTTACTGTGTGGCATTATTTTCCTTGATCTACTTTGCAGTAAGAAAATGGTGTAAGATACTAAAGTTGGTACCTTTGGAATGGAGACAATTTTGTCCAAAAATAATATTACCATTTTTAACCAGAGTAGAAACAATCTAAAAGTAGTCGCTTCTTGGAGTAATCAAGTTGAACATCATTTAACATGTGAGCAGTAACAGTATATTCCAACTCTTCCGATAAGTGTGTTGCCCAGGGCAAACTTTAGAGTATTTAGTATTTAACATGAGTGAGTGAGGATGTATGTGTGTATACATAAATGCTTGTTGGATTGGAAATATATGCACATAGATACACTACTCTGTGTCTCTCTCTGTCCCTGTTCCCTTCCTGCTGCAGGGAGAGTGCTGAAATATTCAAGTCAATTCAAATATGTATGATTGATATTCCTTCAAGAGCAGCTATAACTTGCTTGGATACAATGGATACAAATAATAGTAATGGATACAAATAGTAGCACAATGATAATCTCTTACATGTCTATATGGTTTTAAGATTTGTGAAACATCTTTTATAGGCAATCTCATTAGATCTTCACAACATTCCTGTGATGTAGTTGCTATTATCCCATTTTGCAGATGAGGAAAATGGTCAAAGAGATTGAGTGACTTGCCAGAGGTTGTATAGCTAATAAGTATTTGAAGTGAGATTCCAACCTAGGTGTTCCCAACTCCATGTTCATTACATTATCCACAATTTCACCTTTTAGTAGGTGAATAATAACCACTTGCACTGAGAAATAGCTAAAATAACAACCTGTAAATTTCGACTAAAAGACCACTGTTGAGCTCTGCAGAGCTTCCTTGTTGCTGTTGCTTAGGCTAAATGAAGCCAAGAGTTTGGAATAGGATCCTTGGGCCATGATATTTAGTTGGGCTGGAGGCCATAATATGGTTAAGGAAATAGTTTTTAGTGTTATTTCTACAGCTTCTGCCTTGCAACTGACTGTCTTATCTCTTCTGATGTGCAGGAGAGGGTGGTGGCTCACCAGCATTAGTGACAGCATTCTCTGCATGTCAGAACTTTCAAAGCAGTGATAGCTAGAAGAAGCAATGTGGAAACCAGTATTTCATGTTATGTCATTCACTTTAGTATCCCTATACTGTGCTTGGCTCCTACTAATTTCCCTATGACTATTTCTACAGTCCTTGAGGCTTTGTGTTTTTGTGTCTGTGTGCAAACATGTTCCTGCTTTTATCTACTTTGTCATGTATATACATGCCACTGAGATCTGTCTTAGAAATTTGGACCAGCTAAATGTTGCCGGAGCAGTTATTAGCATTTAAATTTGTTACATTATGGGGCAGAGCTGTTCTGCTGTACAGGGTTTTTTTTTCCCTCTCAATCCCATCCTTATGTAGTTTTCGAATGGTTTAATGGTCCATCTGGATCATTTCCTCTACAAGAGTTTAATTCTATTTACTAGTTTTGTCATCTGCAGATTTCCAATTTAAATATTTAGAAACATCACATGATGGCATCTTGCTTAAGTAGCTTAATGTAATTGTTTCAAAAGCATGTACAAAACATGCTCTGTGACTTACTCTCTGAAATGTTAACAGGAAGTTAATTTATACAGCAGTATAATCAAGCCCCTGCCGATCTAGGTATCGCTCCGCTATCCTGCGCTGCATGGGACATCAAACAGGAGCAACTGGAAAATATGCTTTCCTCTCACCCTGCTGGGATTACATTTCAGGATTGGGCATGAGGATGTTCATTTTACACAATTGTATCCTAATTATCTACCCTAGGATGGAAACAGTACAACCTCAAATGTTCCTGGAGTCTACCGAGAAGGATGGACCAGCAAGAGTGATGCTTAAAATTTTTATAATTCAGTGATTCAAATCCAGAACTGAGTTTGTTGCATAAATAGGAATCTTTCAGGTACTTCCCTGTTTTATCTTCTTTGTCCAAAGACCTTTACTTTCAATTAGCTGTTTCAATCATTAAAAAGGTTTGCTAGTCAGTCACTGACCTGTCCCTTACAAACCAGTCATTGAATTTCTGCTTCTACAACAAAATATGATACAACAAAGACCACCTGCTATGTGCAGATCACTGTACTAGGAGCTAAAGGAGGGGTCTGCAGTGTGGATTAGTCAGAATGGTGCCAACAACTCAATGGGGGTAGAATACAAGCAGATCCCTATAATATTAGAGAATAAGGGCATTAGTAGACTGAATCTGTCATCCACAAATCTGAGTTCAAATCCTAGATATGCTACTCTAGCAATATGACCTCTGGTAAATCACTAACCTCAGTTGCTTTATTTGCTAAAATGGCAGAGTTGAATAACATTAACTCTGAATCTCTTTCCTGCTCAAAACCTATGAGCCTGAGAAAAGGAGAGAACCAAGTTCTTTGTAAGCTCCAAAGGGGAAGCTATGGGGAAGGTCAATACCAGTCCTGAGCATCAAGGAGATATTGACTTTGATGTGACTTTTAAAGGTTGCGGAGGAATTCAACAGTAAAATAGAGGAGGTTTGGAAAAGAAGGCACTCTCTCTGGAGAGGGAAAAAAACAATGTGAGTGAGTAAAGGCATGGAGGCAGGAGAGGATGTGAGAGGTCATGGGGACATGGAGTAGTTGAAAGTTTGTCTGGGGCCCAGAGATTGAGGAGTGATGATATCACTGTATACTTTGTTGAGAAATGGCTCCATGTAGATAGAGATTTCCATACTCAGGATGCTTCGGTGGTTTTGCTAATGCCCCAAGTTTAGGCTAAAACAGTAGGACCTCATAGATTTCATTGCCTCTGTAACCCTCACATTCAACTTTTGACAGCTCAGCTGGTAGTGAGGGAGCCAAGCTCTACTGCAAGTGGACAAGGTCCCTGCTAAAACCCCCAGCTTGTTCAGTGTTGCGGTTCCACGCAGCTCCCAACTAATGCATTTCAGCCCCTGTCCTCCAGAGACCTGGCCTGTCATTCACAGTGAGTGACACTCAGAAGATAAAAGCACCAGCTCTTTGGTAAAAACAAACACACACACGCACCAAGATTTGGAAAACATGGAGTTGAATTTGGGCTGGTTTATTGAATGTTTAATTAATCAAACACTGTTATTGAAAGAGCATGGCTGCTGCAGGCGGAAGGAGTATTGTCGCAAGACAAGCAGTGCTCTTTGTCCTTGGAACAGTAGGGTCGCTTTGTTCATCATTTCCAATTACTGGGAAGAAAGGGCCCCCACACCTGGTGCAGGGGCGTCTTTGCTCCTGACGTCTTTCCCACCTTTTTTTCTAGGCAGCATTCTATAATTGCTGTAAATGCTAGAAATTGTTATTGGTTTTTTACCAGAGCATTTAAAATTACAATAATGACTTTTTTTTTCCTTCCTAAGACTGTTTCTAACTAGGGGATGGGGAGGGAGTGGAGTGAGAGGTAGGCTAGAGAAAATACACACTTTCAATTTTCAAGTGCACCTACTATGATGTATACAGTTCTCTCAAGGGACCTATCAGGTAGGTCTGTTGATGGTCCTGGGAGCTGGATGCACAAACACACACACATACACACACACATACATATACACACACTGCACACACATACATGTACACATACACACACATCTGAGAAGGAAAAATATAAGGTCTGGAAAGTGCTGATGAAAGCCCTACCACTGTACTCCTTTACTGGTTTTTCTTTGTTATTCTTTAACTATGCTTTTCTCCCATTGTTTTTTTAGGCCCACGGTCTATACTGTTGTCTGAGGAAGAGCCTGCAAAAATCTGTTACTTTTTCAAGTAGCCCCTTGCTCCATGTTTGTTTGCTTTTTAAGGAAAGAAGTCTTTAACCAAAATCACTAATCTTTAAAACATGCTGAAATGCCCAACGTTGCACATTCCCCATTGTCTCACAGGTCCATTACCTTAACAGACATTAGAGAATTTAAGAATCAGTACATTCTAAAGACGAAAGGATAAATCCTTAACAATAAACAGTAATAGTCTTTTGGAAGAGTGCAGCTACATTACAGTTTGGCACAAAGTCAGGTCTGGAATCAAGAAGACTCCTCTTCCTGAGTTCAAATCTGGCCTCAGATGTTGACTAGCTGTGTGACTCTAGACAAGTCACTCTACCCTGTTAGCCTCAGTTTCCTCATTTGTGAAATGAGCTGGAGAAGGAAATGGCAAACCACTGCACTATCTTTGCCAAGAAAATCCAAAATGGAGTCACAAAGAGTCAGACATAGCTGAAAAATTACAACAGTAATAACTATGAAGTCAAAAAGTAGAAAAATGTCTTTACATGATCAGTGGGGCTAGGTTTTTTCAGTAGCAGCTCAGAAGAAAAAATTTCCTTTTTTCCAGTTACTAAGGAATAGTTATCTAGTTCTCATATGGGCTTTCAGAAATATATACATCCCAGCCTTCATTCTTGGGGAGGAAGAAAAAATCTTTTTGCCCCTCTGCTAGGAAAATTAAAGGGAGGAATCCAGCAGATACTGTCTCTTCTCCAAAGCCAGACCTGGTCTTGGTTATTATTCCCAAATTTATATTCATTGTGGAGATGCCTATAACCAGAAGGGAATCAGACTGGTATTATTGTAGCCCCAATATGATACAGAATCATGACACATCATCATCGTCATCATCAGCAATCACTGTCATCATCATTGTGAATAATTTTTCCCAAAGTTCCTAGTACAATGAATAGCCTACAGACTCCTAGTGTGATGAACCTACCGTAGGCTATTCATTAAACTGGGAACTCTAGAAAAAAACTATTCACAAAGATGACAGTAGTGATTGAGGATGATGATGATGAGAGCTAACATTTATGTAGCACTTTAAGGTTTGCAAATAGTCTTATGCATATTATTTCCTAGTATCCTCACCACATCCCTGAGAGATATGGGCTGTTGTTATATACATTTTACAAATTGGGTAACTAAGGCTGAAAGAGGTAAAGTGACTTACTCAGGATCATACAATAAGTGTACAAGGCAGAATTTGAACTTGGGTCTTTCTGACTCCTAGTATAGAGCTAGATACCTATTGTAGCACTCAACTGTTTCTAGACAAAGATACTTTTTAAAATGATCATTCAAACCCTTCAACAATTCAGTAATCTGTTATGTTATGTTTATATCATGTTATGTTCATGTTAACAAAGAGACAAGAAGGTTATTGGTCCCCTACATGGTATTAATCTCACAGGCTAACTAAGAGCTGGCATTTATATAGGACTTTTCCCCATAAACAGCATGTCCCAAAAATCTTAGCGCAGTTTTAAGCTATTTTAAAAACTGTAGCTTAAAAGCTTACAACTGCACTAAGATTTTTGGTACATAATGTATTACTTTCATTTGAGTCTCCCAATAGCGTTCTGGGGTAGGCAGTACAGATGGTATTATCCTTATTTTGCAAATGAGGAAACCGAGGTTCAGAGATAGTAGGTGATTTGATAGCATGTCAGAGGTGTTATTTAAACCTCTGGGTCCAATACACTATGCACTGTGCCATATTGCCTCTCTAATGTTGTTTAAACATTAAATTGTTCAGTTGCTCCATTTCTGTGTGACAGTGATAATCCCTTCCCTGTTACACTAACAGGCATGAGAACACCTAATGCAATCCTGTCTATGACGATTGTCATTTTTTATTGCTCATCACTTATATGCTAGGCATTTAAAGCAATTACCATATTAGAAACTAGAATTTCTCAGAGATGAGCCATATGGATTCAAGGCTGGTCATAACAGCCTTCAAAAATGTACTTTTAGTCAGGGAATTACCCAAGTTAATCAATGAACACCTGGCCTGCTCTGTGCCCGGAACTGTGTTAGCTGATCTGAGTGTTCTGAGAGAAGCTGGACTCTCCTACCCTGTTTTTAAGGAGTTGTTTAATCAGAGAAAGCAGCACCAGGCAGCTTGTTTATGATGTCTGCCTCTGTCTTCTTCCTAAAAAGAATTCAAGACAGAATGCAAAATTAAAACATCTCAAACAGGACAATTAAAAATAAAAACATAACCAAAATCATGGATAAGAGAAAGAGGAATTGATATTACCCTGCACCTGGGATGAGCTAATTACTGCACCTGAGCTCTGATTTGAGCTTTGGGGTCCCTGGTTGCTAAGGCAAAAATGGAAATGCATGAGGTCCTCCAATTCACATCAGATAAAAGTGAATGCCCAAATTGATCTGGAGACCTAGGGAAAGGTGTATGGAGCACTGACTTTTAGGAGGGGATTGATCATGTGGACAGTTCTAATTATGAACACTGAGAGGCATGATGGACACTCAATGACTTCCTTTGAATGTAAACTCCTTCAAGGCAGAGATCAGTTCCTTTTTGTCTTTCTATCTCCAACTGCACAATGCTGTGCACATAGTAGGCATTTCATGAATCTTTGTTGAATTTAATTGAATGGCATTAAATCTTTGCTTAGATGAAGACATTAGAGAGAGGGACCTAATATGGTCCAAGCATGTGGCCTTCATTTCACCAGACCTCTCCAACCCAGCTACAAAATATATTTCTTGCCTGTACTCATTGCCTCTTTTTCCTCACCTTCTGATCACTTTCTAACCCCTTTTCAATGGCTTTCAATCCCATCACTCAACTGAAACTGCTCTTTCTAAGACAGCAATGATCTCTAGGCTAAATCTAATATCTTATTTTCAATCTTTATTCTTCTTGTCCTCCACTCATCTTTTGATCCTGTTTACTAATCCCTCCCTTTCTGGATATTCTTTCTTCCCTAAGCTTTCATAACACTGTTCTCTGCTTCTCTTCCTGCCTGGCTCACTATTTCTTCTCAGTCCGTTTTACTGGGTCATCATCACTGTCCCACCCCATAAGTCTAGGTGTCCCCCAAAGCTCCATTCTAGACCTTCTTCTCTTTTCTCTTTTCCTCTCTTTTGGTGATCTCAAGAGTTTCCATCAATTCCAGCATAATGTCTATATAGGTGACTCCCAAATCTATATATTCAAAATCCATATATTAGAAAGACATAATCTCTTTTAAAAATTAGTTTCTCATGATCAACTTCCTGTTGAGCATCTCCAATTAAATATCCCATAAGATTCTTAAATTTAATGTGGCCAAACTTGAAATCATTATCTTTCCTACCAAATTCACCTTTCATCTAAACTCCCCTATTTCTACAAAGGGCACAACCATCTTGTTTGTTATATTATCCCCACTCACTTCCTACTGGGATGTGATTTTTAAAAATTTAATGTAGTTTTTCAGTTAATAATATTTATGTTTTCTTCCTCCCATCCTTTTCCCCCCACTGAAAAATGAAAAGTATTATCCTTGTAGCAAACATGCGGAGTCAAGCAAAACAAATTCCTAAATCTTCTATGTCCAAAAATCTGTACTTTATTCTGTGGTCTGAATCCATTTCCTTTCAGGAGGTAGATAACTTGTTTAATCACGAGGCCTCTGGAATCATGGGTGGTCATTGCATTGATCAGCATTCTTAAGTCTTTCAAAGTTTTGTGTCTTTATAATGTTGTAATTATGCTATAAATTGTTCTCTTGGTTTTACTCACTTCATATGCTTTGGGTTCATTTAAGTCTTCTCAGGTTTCTCTGAAACCATCCCCTTCCTCATTTCTTAAAGCACTATAGTATCCAGTTACATGTATGTGCCATAATTTTTTAAGCTATTCCCCAATTAATGAGCACCCCCTACTTTCCTGTTTTGAAAGATAGATTTTCATATCAAATTGAGTGTGCACGTTATTCCCTCTTTAAGCCAAATGTGATGAGAGTAAGGTTCATTCTTTCCCTCTTACCTCCCCCCATCTGCTCCATTGAAAAAAAACTTTTTCTTGCCTCTCTTATGTGAGATAATTTGCCCCATTCCATTTCTCCCATTATCCTCCTAATATATTCATCTCTCACCCCTTAATTTTATTTTTTTAGATATTATCCCTACCTATTCAAGTCACCCTGTGCTCTCTGTCTATATGTATGTAATCCCTCCAACTACTCTAATGCTGAGAAAAGTCTCAAGAGTTACAAATGTGATTTTTCCATGTAGGAATGTAAACAGTTCAACTTTAGTAAGTCCCTTATGATTTCTCTTTCCTGTTTACCTTTTCATGCTTCTCTTCATTCTTGTGTTTGAAAGTCAACTTTTCTATTGAGCTCTGGTCTTTTCAGCAAGAATGCTTGAAAGTCCTCTGTTTCATTGAAAGACCATTTTTTTTGCCTGAAGTGTTATACTCAGTTTTGCTGGGTAAATGATTCTTGGTTTTAATCCTAGTTCCTTTGACATCAGGAATATCATATTCTAAGTTCTGTGATCCAATAATGTAGAAGCTGCTAGATCTTGTGTTATCCTGATCGTGTTTCCACAATACTCCAATTGTTTCTTTCTGTCTGCTTGCAATATTTTCTCCTTGACCTGGGAACTCTGGAATTTCTCTACAATATTTCTAAGAGTTTTCCTTTTGGGATCTCTTTCAGGAGGTGATCAATGGATTCTTTCAATATCTATTTTACCCTCTTGGTTCTACAGTATCAGGGTAGTTTTCCTTGATGATTGCATGGAAGATGATGTCTGGGCTCTTTTTCTGATCATGGCTTTCAGCCAATAATTTTTAAATTGTTTCTCCTGGATCTATTTTCCATGTCATTTGTTTTTTCAATGAGATATTTCACATTTTCTGCTATTTTTTTTTCATTCCTTTGGTTCTGTTTTGTAATTCCTTGACTTTTGATAAAGTCATTAGCTTCCATCTGCTCCATTCTAATCTCTAAGGAATTATTTTCTCTTGTGAGCTTTTAGACCTCTTTTTCCATTGGTCAATTCTGCTTTTCAGGGCATTCTTCTTCTCATTGACTTTTTAGATCTCTTTTGCCATTTGGGTTAGTCTATTTTTTAAAGTGTTACTTTCTTCAACATTTTTGGGTCTCCTTTAGCAAGCAGTTGACTCATTTTTCAGGATTTTCTTGCATCACTCTCATTTCTCTTCCCAATTTTTGCTCTACTTCTCTTACTTGATTTTCAAAATCCTTTTGGAGCTCTTTCCATGGCCTACACCAGGTGATATTTTTCTTGGAGGCTTTGGATGTAGGAGCTTTGACTTTGTTGTCTTCTGTTTGTATACTTTGGTCTTCCTTATCATCAAAGTAAGATTCTATAGTCTGATTCTTTTTCTAGGTTTTTGCTCATTTTCCCAGCTATTTACTTAACTTTTGAGCTCTTTGTCAAGGTAGTTCTCTGCTTCCAGTAGGGGTCAGGTGGGTGTACTGTCAGCTGCTTGATCCCCCCACAATCTGTGGGCCTAGAGCTCTAGAAACAGTTGCTCCCACTGCTGCTGCCCCTGCCCCTGTTGCTGCTGCTGCAGGCTCTACCTCAGCAGGTTTCTCCACCCCCTCTGCCTCTCTGGAGCTGTGGCCCAACCACTCTACTCTCTCACACAGATCCCACAGGATTTTTCCACTGAACTGTCAATTTGTCCTTGGTGTTTTGGGGTCATTAAATCTGGGAACTGCCAACAGTGCCTGAGATTCAGTCCCCTCCAAGGCCTGATCAGGTCCTTTCTATGCCTACAGGGCCCATGCTACACTGTGCTCTGCTCCCAGTGTAGTACAATAGACACTTCCCGGCAATCTTCCTGGATGTCTTGGGCTGAAGATTTGCTTCACTCCATCACTCTGTGGTTTAGAGAAGGTTTAGAGCAATTTTTTTTTTACAGGGATTTGGCTGGGCTTGGGGAGAACTCTAGAAAGTCCATGCTGTTACTTGAATATCTTGGCTCCACCCCCACCAAAAGTAAATTAGTGTGCTTGTTTTCTCACAGCTCCTCCAGCATTTATCATTTTCCAATTATTTTAGTCAATTTTTACAATCTAATGGGTATAAGGTACAATCTCATAACTGCTTTCATTTGAATTTCTCTAATATCAGTGATTTGGAACTTTTTAAAAAATATGAGTATTGATGACTTTAATTTCTTTTTCTGAAAACTGCCTGTTTATATTATTTGACTATATCAGTTAAGAGAGTGACTGTTATTCTTATAAATTTCTATCAGTTCCCTCTATATCTTGTTAATGAGAACTTTACCAAAGAAATTTACTATAAATATTTTCCCCCAGTGCCTTGCATGTCTTAGCATTTTATCTGCATTGGTTTTGATTGTACAAAACATTAATTTTATATAATGGAAATTATCCATTTTATCTTCCATGATCCTTTCTATCCATTACTTGCTTATGTACTCTTCTCCTATCTGAACATCTGAAAAATATTTTCTTCCTTGTTCCTCTAATTTGTTTATGATATCATCCTTAATATCTATGTCATGTTCTCATTTGAGCTTATCTTGCTGTAACTTGCATGATGTCAGTCTACATATAATTTCTGCCTGACTTGGCAAGTATACCAAACTTCTTTGCATTTTGTGATTGAAAAATTCTTACCCCCAATAACTAGGATGATTGGGTTTATCAAATATTAGGCAACTGTGTCCCTATTTCTTTGTAGATTTTTCTACCTAATCTGTCCCACTGATCAATCTCTATTTCTTAATGAGTACTAAATCATTTTAATTACAACT
Source organism: Bettongia penicillata ogilbyi (assembly GCA_023548195.1). NCBI lineage: Eukaryota > Metazoa > Chordata > Mammalia > Diprotodontia > Potoroidae > Bettongia > Bettongia penicillata. The sequence continues at coordinate 4,912,589 of JAJHZJ010000104.1, read as the reverse complement.
TTCTAGTAGTATTTGAGATTTTGTACTACTTGGCCCTATCCTTTCCCACTTTTTTTCAGTATTTCCTTTGATATTTTTTTACTTTCTTGTTCCTGCCTATGAAATTTTCTATTATTTTTCTAGCTCTATAAAGTTATCTTTTGATAGTGTTGCTGGTAAGGCACTAAATAAATAAAATAATCTAGGTAATGATGTCATTTTTACTATATTGACTCAGCCTACACATGAACAATTAATGTTTCCTCATTTATTTAGTTCTGTCTTTATTTGTCTAAGGAGTGTTTTGAATGGTATTTATCTAGTACCTGTGTGTCTTGGAAGGTAGCTTCTTATGTAATTTATGGATTCTGTAGTTATTTAAAGTGGAATTTCTCTTTCTGTGTCTTCCAGCTGAATGTTGTTGGTGATGTATGAAAATGTTGATCATTTTTGAGGACTTATTTTGTATCCTGCAATTTTGCTGAAGTGAGAGAATCATTGATCCCAGAATCTGAGGCAGGGATTAGTTCACAGATAAGGGATTAAGTGCTCCTCCATCACCATCACCCAGACTGCAAAGATGGACTGGTAAAATTTGAGTAGTGGAGGAGAAGGTTCATAAGTAGGGCAATTAAACATATAGTTACCAAATGTCTATGTCTAATATATATATATATATATATATATATATATATATATATATATATATATATATATATATATATATATATATATATATATATATATATATTTATAGCAGTGCTCTGTGCTATACAAAAAGCAAGCTGGTTGGGGAAAGAGGCCATTAATGGTGACCCATGAGGGTTTTATGTCAACAGAGTGTGGGATAGGAGAGAATGAAAGAAGCTATTTCTTAATAGCTAAGGAAACACAAGTGAAGCGTTGGGTTTTTTTTTTCAAGAAATGGGATAAGGGTATATAAAAAGGCAGCTGAGGAAGAGGCCTAAGGATGTTACTACCAAATCTGAATGAAATTTCCTGTTGGTAAAACTCCTGAGAATACAGCCTTCAGTAACTATACGTAATGCCATTCTTTCAGTGTATAAGGTGCTTTGCCCATTTAGCAAGCATCATGGCTTCCACAAGTAATGCCCTTCACTTCCCCTAGAGAAGCAGTCTTTTGCAGTCATCCAGTTTGCCCCTCAGTGCACTGCTTTTCTACCCAAAAAGCTATACACAGGAGATAATGATTTCAAGGCTGTTGAGGTCTAAAAACTAGACAGGTTGAGGAGGGTTAAATCAAGTTGGGATTTTTTTCTCTGTTTTGGTCACTTGGACCTGATAAAGAATAACAGATGATTAGGAGATCTGGTGATCCTTTCCCAAAGAAAACCATAGAACTTTGAGATAATAATGGATATCTTTCTGTTTCAGACACCTCCATTTCTTCTAAACTAAGTTATTTTGAGAAGAAAGAAGGTTAAGATTGACAACTACCTTTCTTTCCAAATTTCTGGAAACTTTGTTTAATATTCATAGATTTCTGATTTTCTAGCCATCACTTAGAGACTGCATAATTCACCTGTCTCCATTTTCACTTCCATAATTCATCAGAGAAATTGTGACTCACAGAAATGTTTTCCCCTAGTCCTATGTAATATGTTTAAACCTTTTTTAAAAAATGTTAAACCTTCTATTAAGCTGCCGAGGTTGAAGATAAGGGGTGTAGAGCTTTCAAACATTTTAATTTTGTTCTGAAGCTGGAATGCTGTTCCAATGTTGAGTCAGACATTTGAGCATTTACAACTGGAGTCAGATGTTCTCTGAATATACACAACATTGCATTGGGAATCTGGTACTATTCCAAATAGTCATCATAGAGGAAAGAAGAACAGTGAAGAATAAGCTGAAATTAAAGGGCTGCTTGTGAGTGACTTTTTCTATTAAATTTCAATGAGCGCACGTCTCTGCCATGGAAGAGTGTACCTCTGTGCTCTTTAATAAGTCTACAGTAATCACAACGACTGGTCAAAAATAGACTATGCAAAGATGAATTCATTTCACAGCTGAACTTAGGGTTCTCTTCAATCAGAAGCTTTGTAATCATGGAAACATCATACACCACTTGAAATAAAACAAAACCTGTTGAATCAACAAAAAGGAAAATGAGACAGGCCCCCGGATTTCTGTCTCTTAGTGGGTCCCGGGAAATTATCTTTGTCCTCTTCGTTGTTTGCCAACAAGCAAGTGCTTAATTTGATTATGCCTGCCTTTGCTAAGGCAGCCAGTGATGGGCCACATACTAAGCATCACTCCATGCCCACTCTGAAAAGGGATCTCTTGTGGATGCTTTGGAGAAAACATGACCCAAAGACATTATGCTGCATATGCAGCTGGAGATACGAGCGCCTGTTTCTTTAACACTTTATCATTTTATGACATTTTAATTTCCCAGTGAGTATGATTAATACTACTGGGAAATAATTTATCACTAACACTAATTCATCTCTAAAAATCAGCTGGCAGTGGTTTCGAGATCTTGCTGATATTTCCCTTCGTTTGTTACGTTCCCATGCCATCATTAATACAGTATTTAGCCTCCTTGTTGACAGGTATCACATTGTCTAGCTTTAAGAAGAGTGTCCCCTACAGTTCAAAGGCATTTTGGTCCTTGGGAAACTAAATTATGCTAAAGCAATAGACTGGCGCCCAGAAGCCTGTTCTTGGCCATATGTTGGAAGCAATCAGAAAGTTGAAGTTGCATCTCTCCGGTGTTTATTCTGCTATAAAAAGCATAATCTCATGAATCATGTGGCACTGCAATGGCAGAGTTTTCCTTTTGTCTTTATTTCCCATTAAATCTCGCTTGCAGCCTCGATGACAGCAAAAGTAGGTTATGCATATGAGCCTAAATCAGAAATCGCTTGCCAAGAAATCAACATCGGGGACATGATTTAAATGTGCCATGCTGTTTCTCCTGTAGAAAAGAAACTTCCCCTCTTGCTTCCTCCTCCCCATTTGGAATCTTGTTTGCTAGGGATGGGCTTACATAGGCTGGAGTAGCTACCTTTCTGGAAACAAAAGATGAGCTAATGGGATTGGTGTGTTTGTTCCTGCAGAATGAACAGCCTTGCCCCACCCTTTACCAAAAAGCCAAAAGAAACTATACAGCTGGATAACCCTTTAAAAATTGCTGGCTTTTATTAAATAGCAACAGTAATGTTGACAAAAATGATAATAGCGCTTATATAGTGCTATTTACAAAACACTTTGCATGTTATAGCATCTGATCTTCACAACAACCCTGGGACGTAGGCATTGTTATTATTCTCCTTTTTTAGATGACGATACTGAGACCCAGAGAGGTTACGTGACTTGCCCAGGGTCACGCAACTGGTAAGTATCTGAGACAGGACTTGAACTCATCTTCCTGACTCCAGTTTCAACACTCGAGGCACTGTCCCCTAGCTGCCTCTGTGGCTCACCAGGGACATTTAATCACAAAGTTTCTTGTAGTCAAATCTAACTGTGGCTACATCAGCCACAGGCAATGTGAACAAAGCCCCTTTCTGCTCTCCACAGCGCGCGCGCACACACACACACACACACACACACACACACACAGACACTCACTGACCACTAATGCTTATCTCATTTGGGACCTCTTTAAAATAAACAGCATTCAGTTAGTCTACCAATATATCTATCTACTGTTACCTCCTTTTGAAATTAGCTCCCATTTACGCTGTATATATCAAGAACATATCAAATTGTTATGTATCATCTCTCTCATCAAACTGTAAGCTCCTTGAAGTCAGGAAGTGTTGTTTTGCCTTTGCATGCCTACCACTTAGCAGTATCTGGCACATAGTAAGCACTTAATACAGGCTCGTTGATCATTAAAACTGTGATGATGGTGATCTGATGTCTCTTGTACAGAATAGTGACTTGGACTAAGAATCAGGAAGCTCCTGGTTCATATTCTTGAACAAGACATTTCATTATCAGTTTCCTCATCTGTGAAATGGGGATAATAATAACACATTTCTTTTAGTATGGCTGTAAGGATCAAATGAAATAACATACACAAAGTATTTTACAAGCTTTATGAAAGTCATGTATTAGTAGATGTTGTCATTTTGGCATTTCTATTACTATTGGAGTAGAGGCTCCAGGAATGGGGAACCTGTGGCCTCAAGGCAACATATGTCTGTCTAAGTTCTTGGGTGTGGCCCCTTGACTGAGTCCAAATTTGACAGAACAAATTCTTTTTATTAAGTATTTTTTAAGTTTTAAGTATTTGTTAAGTTTGGATTCCCTCAAAGGGCTGCACTTGAGGACCTAGAGGACCACATATGGCCTCAAGGCTGCAGATTCCCCACTCGTAGTCACTACACCTATGATTTTATAGGTGTATGGAGATTCTGATAAAGATACTGCTTCTACCAATGCAGATCATCATCTTCTCTGCAATTGAGGGATAAATGCCCCCGGATAATGCCATGTTTCCTCTACACCAATTTATGACATTAGTTGGAGCTATACAGGTGCTTCATTAGGTATAAGCAGAGCTTTTATTGTGAAACCGGGTTCCAGAAGAACACAGTAGGGAAAGCAGTTCACAACTGATTTGGAGGCAATAGCACCAAGGAGAACACTTTCTTTCCTTGGGGGCAGGGTGTCAGGGAAGCAATTCATCATAAAATATTATTAAATAGATTCTTCTGCTGAGAGGATGAAAAGTACCATGGGCAATGGTCCACCATCTTCCCCCCCCCCTTTCCTTTGGGTGGCAAGAGACCAGGAGAAGGATGCTAAAGTAGAAGGAGAAGGTTTATTAGGCATTCCATTTAATTCCTTTCTCACCTGATTCCCCATGCTGGAATATCTAAATGGCTCCCACCTGTCACACACATTTCCCCCTTGGAGTTGGAAGGGTAAAGCTGCCTGGAAGAAGTTGAGTGAATAATTCCCAGAGTCCATTTCTACAGGAGTTGCCAAAATATTAGTCATCCACTATAAGTTTGCAGAAACAGACTTAGCGTAGTCATTTATTAAGTGGAAACCCCTGTGATTAATTCTTATTAAGAGTGTCCCCATCAAGTATTCTCTTCCAAGCCCTGCAGGCAAGAGCCAGCTGTGTTGGTGGTGAGCCTTTTTTTTATTATTCTGCCTCGTGGTACTTAACTTTGAGTCATGGTAGGACTCTCTAGTCAGGAGGTGCTCAGGTCTTTCATTCAAAATTCAGGATGACTCACTGGGAATCCTAATCCAATTACTATTCACCTCAGGGGGTGGGAATTGATTCTTAGTCTGACAGTAGGCTCACTAGTAAAAGAAATGGGACCTTAAGTAGAAACTCCTAGTCCCCCTCCTTCCCCTTGATGGCAAGGTGGGAGCCATTATCATCACCTTGCTGGATTTGTTGGGGGGTGGGGAAGGGTACAGGAAGGAACAGACTGGAAGTATAGATAGTAATGGTATGAGTTTGTCATAGCAGCAGGTACAGCCCTGAGACCACTTAGAAAATCTACCCCCGCATCCCTCTTGAATTTCACCTGATGATTCAAGGGAAGGGGAGGAAAGGAAAAAACGCTAGTAACAATAACAAGATTATTACTGGCAGGTAATACTACTACTACTACTACTATTGCTACTACTACTACTACTATTACTACTACTACTACTACTACTACTATTACTACTACTACTACTACTACTACTACTACTACTACTACTACTACTACTACTACTAGTAACAGCAATAGTCATTGATAATAAAAGATGGATCTTAAATACTATGACAAAAAGATGAGATGGACAAGATCAATGACAACAATGATGAAGACTGATATTTCTTTCCTTTACCTCATTAAAGGGGCCATGCCCTGGCTGCTTCTTAAACAATCCTATTCAGTGAATGGGCATTACCTCACCCTAAGTGAGCACCTGCATAGACCTTGGCCTAAAGGGGCCAAGGTCTCCCAGTGCATCCTGGGAGGGAATGTAGTATAATAGAGAGTAGGCTTTAGAGTCAGGAAGTTGTCGTTCAGTCCTGTTTGACTCTTCTTGACTTCGTTGGGGGTTTTCTTGGCAATGATCCTAGAGTTGTTTGCCATTTCCTTCTCCAGCTCATTTTACAGATGAGGAAACTGAGGCAAACAGGGTGAAGTGACTTGCCTAGGGTCACACCTCTAGTAAGTGCTTGAGGTCACATTTGAAACCAGGTCTTCCTGACTCCAGACTGGCACTCTATTCACTGAAGCTCACCTAGCTGCCCCTAGAGTCAGGAAGAGACTTCTGACACCTCTGCCTATGTGACCCCTTGGCAAGTTATTCCTTGATTTTCTGCCACCCAGAAGAGATTGGGCAGGACGGGGCAGGGGAGGGGGGTGTCAGGGAAGAAGCAAAGTCAGTAAAGTTTTATTTCCCCTGGTGTTTTTCATCCAGAAGAATAGCCCATTTTGTAATATTTTATGGCATATCCTCACCCTGCTCCCCAGAATGAAACAAAGTACTGCTCCTTCTCCCTTTGCCAGTACCTCCACCAAATTATCTATTTCCTACTGGATTACAGTGGAACCCCATACCACACCCAATAAAGTACTGGCATATCCCACATAATCTCATTAATTGGATTCAAGGAAACATAAGATTAGGCAAAGCAACATTGCATGGGGCAGATAGCTCCAAAGGAACGATCCCATACATGTAGCATTTGGTTAGGGTACATACCACTGATACTATATTCTGAAATAAAACATTCTGTTTCCCTGGTAATGATCCCCATATGGATTCTTACCCTTAAAAGACAAACAACTTTTTGAGTAAAATCTGCACTAAACATTGACTTTGATGAGAGGGATATCTTCAGTGACATGATTTTTTTTGTTTATTTTGTTTTGTTTTAACTCACTAAAAATGTGACATAGACACCCCCTGAAAAACTCCATGCCAATCCATATGACTTCTATATACTTTAAGAGGTATCATTCTTGAACTCTCTGGTGATATGGGGATGTTAAGAAATGATACTCATTTGAGTAACCTTGAGCTCCTTTGGCTATCAGGGGCAACATCATTGGCAAATACTGTTCTTGTTTCAGCCTCCAGAGAGCCCAAGCTACTGCTTTATATGTAGGATACGTTCAGGGAATGTTTTCATTTTTCTCTTTGTGACCCCCCTAGATTTGGTGGGGATGGTCTTAATCTGGGTCTACAAACTTAACTATTTGATAACTAAGCTGGGCTGGGTAACTCAGCTCCTCTTCTCCTGTCTGTCTACCCCTCCCCTTCCTTCTCCTTTCCAAAGGAAGGTAAATTTGGATGGCCAGAAGATGCCCAGTTAACTGGGATTTTACTGACTACATTCCTTCCCTTCCCCTTCCTTCCCTTCCCTTTCCCTTTTCCTTTCTCTTTCCCTTTTTTCCTTTCCCTTTCCCCTTCCCCTCCCTTCCACCTTCCCTTCCCTACCTGTCCCACCTTGTCCTGTCCCCTAACCTTAAATCTACTGCACTCTGAAGCCCATAGATTGGACAACACTAGGCCCTTGACTAAGGGCTGTTTTCTTGACCCTCCTAGCTTAAGAGTGATTATCAATAGTAACTATTGCTGTCTCCCTTACCTGAAGTCTTTCTATCCTTTACCTCATTAAAAGGGCCATGCCCTGGCTACTTCTTAAACAACCCATAGACCTTGGCCTAAAGGGGCCAAGGTCTCCCAGTGCATCCAGCATCATCTCCAGTCATCCTAATGACATCCTAATGAGTATCAGGTCACTGGATTCAGATGACTCTGGAGGAAAAGTGAGGCTGGTGACCTTGCACAGCCCTCCTTCACTCACAACAAAGTCAAGTGCAAGTCATGTCATTTCTCTGATGGTGTGGTCTTCTTTGGCAATGAAGGACAAATACAACAGCAATATAATTGGATTGCTTTGTAATTTATGCATTTTATTTTCTAGATTTAAAAATATTATTCCAATAGGGGACCCATAAGCTTCACCAGAAATGCCAAAGGAGTCCATGACATAAAAAATGGAATAAACCACTGCTCGGGAGTTCAACCCAGTACCTGGCATGTATAGCATACTTAATAAATGCTTGTTGAGTTAAGAAATTACTAGATCAGCTAGATTTGACTCTCAATTCTGCTATAGTATTTGTTGGCTATGTGCCTAAGGACAAGACCCTTTCTTTCTCTGAGCCTCGTTTTCTCTATCTGTCAAATGGGGATGAATCATGCTGCTGCTACAAGTCACTGCTTTTTGGAATCAGTGCTCCCATGATTGGATTGGCACTCTCACGTCAAATATTTACTCTTATCCTTCCAATCTTGGGTCCCAGTGATTTGCTTCCACATTTCTCAGTTTCAGTAAAGTTTTCCCTTAGGCTGTACAGCTGTGTCATGAAATCAGATTTACTTGGGGACCTGACTATAGTGTGGGTTGTGTGGCCTTGGTTGCCTGAGGCTTTTTGACAGTGGAAACCATTCTAACCATTCTGTGACTATTTCAGAAGACAAGTTTGGGGAATCCCTGGCCTTCAGGAACAGGTGCTGAGCTATCCCAGAGCTGGTAGGAACACTCGTACTTCTCAGAAAGCAGCAAGCTACCTAAGAGAGGGTCAAGTGAGAGCTCACTTTTCTTACCAATGGCTCAGTCCTGGAGGGAAGAAATTGAAGTCAGAAGAGAGAGTTTCTCACCAGGACTCTATGACTTGCTTGTTTTCCGAGTTTGGGCAAGTAACAACCTCTCTGTGGGCTTTCACTTTGTACTCTGTGAAATAAGGAATTTGGATTAAAGTACCTCTTAGGTCTCTCCCAGCTCTCACAGACTCAGGAAAGTTAAGTAACCACTTGATGCCACACACAGACTCCTAGATCTCAAAATGGAAAGGAACTCAAAGGCAATCTAGTCCAACCCCCTTATCTTACAGATTACTTTCTAGTCCCTTGCTGTTTTGTGTGTGTATGTGTACATAAACATTTTATATATATATATATATATATACATACATATTTTATATATAAACCTGTATAAATATGTACACACATGCATATATATGTGTATACATACAGTGTGTCCCAAAGCTCTTAGTGTAGTTTGTACTTAGATTGTAAGCTCCTTGGGGTCAGGGACTGTCCTTATTTTTGTATTTGTATCCTCAGTGCTTAGCACAGTGCCTAGCATCTAATAAGCACTGAATAATATCTATTGACTATTTGCTGAAACACTGCTATGGGCCACTGGGTTGGTGTTCTCATGTCTGACATGGTAAATGGATGTTTCGAACCTGTTTCTGATCACCTCCTCCGAGTAACTCATAGTTTCTCCCCAGACTTTTCATTTATTTTATATGTATTTCGCATATACTTATATATTTCTTGTCTCTCACATTGGGATGTAAGTTCCTTGAGGGCAGGGATTACTTCATTTGTTGTAATTTTAAGTATAGACACACAAATGTATAGGTTTGTGTGTGTATGTGTGTGTGTATTTCCCTCTATGTATAGTGTATGTGTGTGTGTGTGTGTGTGTGTGTGTGTGTGGAGAGAGAGTGTGTGTATTCGTATAGTGTCCCAACAGGGTGTTCCAAAAGTCTTAGTGTAGTTTTAAGTCATTAAAATTTAATAAAAACTTCATCCATATACATATATATGAAGATATACGGACATATTCATGTATGTGTGTATGTATGTATGTGTATATTCTTTTTAAGAGGTTCAAGATGTATTTAGATATACTTGTGGGTGTTAGCTCCATGAACTTCTCAGAGGAAGTTAAGAATTCTCTGACTATGTTCCTCACCAAAGAAAATTATTCCCTAGAATACAAATGTCATGCTTCTCCACAGACCATTCCAAACATTCCTTGGTGCCACTGCCTAAGTAAGAGCCCTTGGCCTGACTGAGGGTGACCATTCTTATGGAATGTTGGTACTTTTGTCTCATATGCTGGCATCCCTCATGTGCTGGTCACACGAGGGGAATGGCCCTATCCAGTGAATTGATTTGTACTCCACACATCCAGAAGTGTCTGGTAGACTCTTGTCTCTTACATTCAAGAATCCTCATCACATCCTATCCCGATCCCATTCTGGGGAGAAGTGACCTGAAAAATGTTACATTTTTCAGGGACCTAGTTGAACTGAAAATATTAATTGGCTTGGATAGGGATGACATTGTCAAAATTTCCACTTGTAGTAGCTCCAAGACACTGCTGCGAAAATGCAGGGTGAGTTCTGCTATTCCTGGAGGCATGGGAATACCACAGGGGAATGTTCTGTGCTGGGCACATGAATAGGAGGTTATTTCTAAAATTTGGGGTACTATTCTGGGAGCTTCTTCCCCTCCCTGTCTGCCCAAAGCAGAGCTTTCAGAGTCAGTTTCTAGAGGCCCACCCTGCTGCATAAACTGTGTAGAACTGAACTTTGAGATATCATTACAAATAATAGGCTATCTACTACCCAGAACCCAAAGACATGAATCTAAATGTTAGATTACATGCCATGGAAGCTGATTTATCATTTGTAGACAGTGGAGGAGATTTTTACCCATTCTTTGTAAGCCGTGAAGGGAATTTTCTGGCCTTTTTCTTTTTTTCCCTTTCTTGGAAGCAAAGGGCACACATACTATCATCTCACAGCTACAAGACCCAATGTTTTATTTAAGATGTGTAACCCTGCATCAGACCTCAAGGTATGCTGGTGTTGATTTTTATCGTATGATGGAGGAAGATGAGAAGTTAGTGATAATATTTGATATTCTCTGAGGGAGAGTTCCGAACTTGCTTAGAAAGCTCAACTCCTATTGTCGGTCTGGGTTTATCACAACCAAAAAGCATTATGTTGGGGCTTTGAAGTTATATTTTAGAAGATATGGTCTAGAGTACAAAGCAAGCCATACAGGGGATTTTTTGATCACATTCTTGCTGTATTTCAGTCCACAACATTGACAGGGAATATCTTCATCTCAAAAAAAAATAAATAATAAAAAATAAAACAGAACAGATTGACTTAGAATGAGTTGAGCAGCTCAATGACGGGCATCCTCTATGCACATATTTACATTTCCATCATTGGACTGTATGTTGAAGAAAGTGTTTTACTATTGAGAGTCTTCAAATAACAATCATTTAGAAATCTGCTCTTTGCTGGCCTGCAGAGGCAATGGAAATTAAATCCATGAGACCTGTGTGGGGACTTTGTGGTGTCTGGGTAAGAAAATTCCAGCTTGATGAATATTCATTATAAATCTGGAAATCATACAGTATTCATGACTCAGGCGAATCTGTAGTTGGAAATGTACCTTAGATTGATATTTTACCCTCTAATTTTCACTCTCAATGGAGAGAAATGGTAGTGGTAGTGGTGGTGGTGATGATGATAGAAACAGTGATTATTATATCTTCATTTTCTAGAACTAATTTTGGAAATAGAATTCACCAGCTTAGCTAAAATTCAACTACATATTCAACCTATGGCCTCAGAAAATAGAATGGAAGAAAAAACAAATAGACTACCTTGCTTGGAAGTAAAGTGAAGGAGATATTCATTTTAACTAATCTCTACAAGTTTCCATATAGGACACATATTATAAAAACATCTTAAACCTGAGATATGAAAATATTTACTTTTTTCATATAAGTAAGGGCCTGGAGAGCTACTGCCCAATCAGCCATAGAAGATCTGGAAATCAGAGGCTAAAAAAACAACCAAGAAGATGTATTTATGAGGATAGAGGATGTTAGCAAAATAATCATTAAAAATTCTGTTAATATGACTCAATTGAATATATAGATAGCATACTTATTTAAGTTTTCAATGACCCAAGGCTGAGAACAAATCTAGTACCTACCACGCTAAATGAAATGCTAGATCCAAAAGGTTCTTGACACACTAGAATGATGGGACAGATCAAATGAGATGAAATCCATTTCTTTGAAACTCTAGTACTTTAGGCCTCTATAATGTCACTGAAGTGGGTAGTCTTTCCACCAAAGCAATTCACCAGTCTTCTCTAATTCAGTCCTGTGTCTTTTTTATTTTTTAATCTAAAAAAACTTTTTAAATTTTATTTTTCATTTAATCAACATTTATTTTCTCTCCTCCTCTTCCCTCATTTGAAATAGAAAAAGAAAATCCCTGACAGATATATATATATATATAGTCAAGCAAAACAAATTCCCCCATTAGTCATGTCCAGAAATTTATCTCATTCTGTACTGAATCTACTACCTCTCTGTCAAGAAGTAGGTAGCATACATCATCATTGGTACTCTGGAACTGTGGTTGGTCATGGCAGTGATCAGTTGCAAGTCTTAGAGAGTCACTTTGGCCTAAAAGAATGGTCATCCTGTTGCTACCCTGATGATGAGCCTCTGAACTTAGGTAGGCTGATCCGTAGGCCACAGGCATATAGTCAACCACTGATTTTATACTTAGAGCCTTTCCATCTTCATAAGAAGACCAAAGCTTACACTCCTTTGGCAAAGCCTCTCATAACTGGGTTATTTTCACACAATGATGACACATTGGAATAGAGTAGTTGAGGGGCAAAATGTGATAAACTCTTCCTTAATAAGGAAACTACTATCTTTTACAGATGAAGAGTATGTCTTACCAAATGGCCAAGAGGCAGATCGGTACAAGGTCCATTTAGTAGTATCCCGTCTTGCTGAAATCCTCCTGAGTACTTCCTTTACAGTTGGTAAAGATTTCTCCCACACAATCAGGCTAATCTCCTTCATACTTTAAGTCCTTCCCTTATAGAGAGTATGAAGAACTCAAAAGCAGTATGTCATTCCCATAGCAAATCTGAAGAGTTTTTCTCCCCATGCCAGGGAGACACTGAGATCATCCAGAATATAGTCAATCCCCTAGTACCGCTATTCTCACTCACACCAAGTCCCTTTGCATCTGCTGGATGGAAGACTTAAGCAGCATCACGACACATATATAGCTCTTTCCCCTCCCCTCAATTAACTTAATGGTCCTACTCCACACCCACACATATGCCCCTGGCACTCCCAAGTCCTTGGTACACACTAAATTAATTCTCATTCATCCTATTATGCTGTCTCCCTCCCAACACTTTCAAACTCTGTGGCCATGCCTATAGCCAGAGGCTAATTTCTACTACCATCTACCTGGTACACGTAGAGGCTGGAGTGTATCCTGCTGTTTCTTATATGGGCCCAAGGGATAATGGACAGATGGGAGTGCCCTCCTGACCCTAACTCCTCAGACTCAGAGTTATGCCTTCTTCATGAGTTTTTTAAAGTCTTTATATTGTTCATATGGCACAATTCTACCAGGAGATAGCATAGGCAGGGAAGACCTGGGTCTTACGTGCTCCACTGTAGTTAGGTTCATTAAGTTCAGGCACTGTATGTTATTTAGAGTCTTTATGTGGTGTAGTAAACATTTAATTATCTGGTTCAAATGGCTGGCAATGTTTGGTAAGCCCAAGTGGAACTCAAGAGTCAGTCTCTGTCAGTTGTCACATTTGGCTGGTCCAATAATCCTGAAATAACATGGGAGTTGGTTTGTTGTTTTATAATTCATAATGAGTAATGGAGCCATTTGTAATTTTTTTTGTTTATCCATTTATTTGCTTGGACATTACACCATTGGATATAAGGTTTCTTACCAGTGGATCTCATCCTCCATGTAGTATTTCTTTGCATAGCAGGGTCTCAAAAGAGCCAGTGGTAGATTTGGAACTTAATTGTTACACCAATATATACTGATAGATTAATTCAGTAGACTTTCCATTTCTGTACACCGTAGCTGAGACAAAAATGATTGAATGACCCACATGGTTTTACCTCTATGGATTGTTGGACAGAATAATGCTTTTGAGTGGTCATAGGGATCATTAAAGAGCTTCTACAATATCTTAGGGTATGATACAATCAGTTGTCTGCTATCCAAAACAGGAGCATCTGTGGGCCTTAATGCCTCTTACATTTGGTCTCTGTGCTGGCTGCCCTGCATGAGAGTAGCAAAAAATCTTGGGTGAGCACACATCTCTTTTCATGCCTCACTTGATCTTCATAATCAGAGAATCATTGAACAAAGTTAGAACTCCCTCCACAATGCCAAGTTTTAATAAGAATGAAATCGAGTTAAAATGAACATCAAGAAAAGCCTTGAAGGGGAAAAGAGGTCACAAGAGGACTACAAGGTTGCTTTGCCTTGTACATGCTGGTGGAAATGGGGGAGGGGAGTGTGGCAAGGAAATTAGAGGACCTAAGGCTGAGAGGAAATGGTTCAATAATTTCATTTTAAAAGTTACAGAACTAAATCCTGGGGTAGGGGGAGAGTGATTTGTCCACGATCACACAGTTATTAAGCAGGAGAGCTGAGATTCAAACACAGGTCCTCTGACTATACATTTTGAGCTTGTTGGCTTGGTTGGATGTACATGAGTCCAAAGTGTGGGGTCAACATGATTTGCATGCCCTAGAGACAGCTCCGCCCTAGGGACCCCTGGCTCCTGTAACTCAACAGGTACTTCAAATAATTAGTCATGGCAGAAATTGTGCAGGGTTGAAAAGGATTGACAGGGCAGTTAGGTGGCACAGTAGGTACAGTGCAGGGCCTAGAGCCAAGAAGACTCCTCTTCCTGAGTTCAAATCTGGCCTCAGACACATACTAGCTATGTGATCCTGGGCAAGTAACTTTACCCTGTTTCCCTCAGTTTCCTTATCTGTAAAATGAACTGGTGAATGAATGACAAACCACTCCAATATCTTTGCCAAGAAAATCCCAAATGGGGTCATGAAGAGTTGGACATGATTGAAAATGACTTAACAATAAAAATGATTGATTGAGGAACATTTGTAGAGATGTTTCATAGGGGTTCTTGGAGGCTAGGTTACATGGTTCATAGGGGCTAGGAGCCTAACGTGGGACAAGAGAATAACAAGAGACACTATGTTTAGAGCAGCGATTCAATGAGAAATAAGCTAGCAAAGGTCAAAGCTCAAGTCTCATTTTGGAAGAAAGGCATTGGTTGTTCCCTAGAAATCATTTATGTCACTTATGTTCCTTTTTCAAAATGATTTATTAATTTTTTTATATCACTGCCATTTTGTAATACCACGCTCTTAGTAGAACTGTTTCTTGTAAGGAAGAAATAAAGTTAAGCCAAACAAACCAAATCACTAGTCACGTATGACCATGTATGCTGCCTGTTCTACCTGTCGTTTACCACCTCCCAACCAAGAAAAATGAGGTATGTCTCACCATCAGTTGCCTGACATCAAGATTGCTCAGTGCATTGATCTAAGTAAGGTCTGATGCCTTTTAGTATTAAGTATTCTCATTTTCCATAGTCATTATTCTATACAAGAGCTAAGAACCACATAAGGAATGCATTGATCAAAAAGCTTATGAAAAGACATTGCATTTTATCAAGATAAATATGTGGAGGAAAAATTTCGCCTGTCCTCCTCTATTTCAGTCTGGCCCAAGGACTATCTCTAATTATACTTTACCGTTAAATAACTGGACAGTTCCTTCTATGCACACCAGAGCAAGAAAGAGAATCTGACTCTGTTCAGCCCCAGAGAACAAAACTTTCCTTCAACTTCCATGGTAATTACCCTTGGAAATTTTAACATGAGCATTGTGCACATAGGCTGCCTACATGTAGTCTGATCATTACAATTAGTATTCATTTGTTTGCCACTTCACATTTGCAGGGCACTTTGTAGTTATTCCTTCTAAAAACCCTTATGACTCAAATCACTGTTATCATCCCCATTTTACAGATGAAAAAATGGCAGGTCGGAGAGGCTAATTGGATTGCCTGGGGTCGTGTAGTGATTTGGTTTGGAGATCAGATTGTAGTATTTTTAATTAAAATGGAATAAGTGATTGGAGCCTGCTGGGCAGGCCACAGTAATGTAGAGGCAGAGACCGGCTGTGCCTCGAGGAGTCAATGCTACTAAACCATAGAGACCAGACCCAGAGAGTTGAAGTTTTTTATGGAGTAAGAGACCTTTTCCCATCAGTTGCCAGCTTCAGCTTTCTTCCAGACATTTTAAAAGAAATTCACACTTTTAAATGTATTATCTTCATTTGAAAGTGTCTTCATTTGCAGCAAAAATTAAATCAAGAATACAATATTCAGTGACATTGTTCTCATATCAAAGCATTATCAGAGATAGCGAGAATCAGTGTAAGAAAGTAGGGGAAAATATAATTTGTGAATGTGACATGGAAAAAAATATATTTTTAGGAAGTTCTTATAAAGATGTGCCTTGCATCTGGGAGGGGGAAGGTTTTGAGGGGGAAATAATCGGTTTAAAAAAGCAACTTCCAGCATGCCGCTAAGAGCAAAAAGTACTTTTCCTTTCAGAGAAATATAGAATTTCATCTGGTCTATGGTCCATTAGCTGAATTGGTTCGAGCCTGGTACTAATGAGGTCAAAAATCATAGACTCAAAACCCACATGGGACAATTATCTTTCTTCTTCCCCACTGGTACAAGCTATGCTCAGAACGCTGGGAGCTGTCTCCCAAATAATTGTTGTTACAAAGAGGTGGGGGGCTCCTGGAGCCAAACATTCTATACCGTGTCAGAGGAAGTCATTCTGGGACTAATTATTTTTGTTTGTTATCAGAAAAGGGCTCTGTTGACTTGGACGGGGGAGGGGAGAGAAGGGGCATTACAGGGAGAGACATTGAGGATTTCGTTAAAGGACTCAGAGAAATAAACAGCATCAATAACATTGAATTCATCCATGTACTTGTGTGTATTTTTTAAGGCCAGCCAATGGTCAACAGGGATGATGTACCAGGCAAGTTATGAAGGGCTCCTGGGGAAACCTCATTAAACCACATGCCCTTCCAACAGAGAAGTTTTGTCTATGAAGGAAAGCATGTATATACCTACATGTACAAGGACACTAGATTTTGGACAGGAGAGGAGCAGACATCAGTGATTCATCAGTGTGGGGGACTTCCTGGTGTTGAAACTCCCTCTACCATCTCCCAATATGGGTCAGCACCTCCTCTATGACTTCCAATGTTAGAGCAGAGGTGAGGAACCTGCAACCTAGAGGCCACATGTGTCCCTCTAGGTCCTCAAGTGTGGCCCTTTGACTGAATCCAAACTTCATAGAACAGATCTCCTTAATAAAAGGATTTTTCCTGTCAAACTTGGACTCCATCAAGGAGTCCAAGAAGGTCACATGTGGCTTAAGGCTGCAGGTTCCCCACCCCTGTAGAGAGTCCCATGGGGTACCAAGAAGTAAAGTGACTTGCTCAGGAGCACACAGACAGTATGTTCCAGAGGAGGCACTTGAACCCAGGTATTTGTGATTGCAAGGCCAGTCCTCTATGCACTTATACCATGCTGCATGTCTTATGTGAACCCTGTATGCACACATATATGTATGTTTCTGCCTGCCATAAGTTTGTCCCCAGTGCAATCCATTCTCCACTCGGTTGTCATAGTGACCAAAAGCACATGTCACCCCACCTCCCATCCCTTCTCTATAAGCTCCAGTGATTCCTATCACTTCTGGGACCAAATATAAAATCATCAGCCATTCAAAGCTCTTCATAAACTGCGCCCCAACTTTTCCAATCTTCTTATATCTTACCCCACTCACTCACAGACTTGGCCATCCACTGACACTGGCCTCCCTTGCTGCTTCCTATCTCATGATTCAGGATGCTTTTCCAGGCTCTTCTCTGTACCTGGCATGCACTCCTTCCTCATCTAGGCCTCTTGGCTTCCCTGCCTTTCTTCAAGTCTCTGTTAAAACCTTACCTTCTTCAGGAAGTCCTTCTTGTTCTCATGCCTTTCCTCTCTTAATTATTTCCAATTTATCTTACATGCATTGTTCGTATGTAGTCATTTTCATTTTGTTTCCTCCTTTAGACTGTGAGTTTCTTCAGAGCAGGAACTGTCTTGTGCCTTTCTTTGTATCCCAGGTTTTAGCACAGTGCCTGGCACATAGTAGGTGCTTTCTAAATATTTATTGACTAACACAGGCAAGATCTTCTAAACTGAAGGAAAAAAAAGGAACCTCATGCAGACCCACACCCATTTGATTTGGGGAGTAAAAATGAGTTTTCAGGTGCAATTAAAAAAATACAAACCCATGATCTTCAGTGCTCCTACTTCCTGGTAGATTACAGTTGACCAAATGATCGATCTTCTTTGCCTATTTCTGCTCCCATCTGAAATTATATGGTAGGCGTTTCAAAGACATTAATACAAGAAAGAAAGATTTTAGAAAAAACAACTCATAGAAAAAGTATGAAATTATAAGGTAAAAGAAGAATTATAATTACTAGGAAAGAAACAGAAACTCCAGGGACAAAATCATCTTCGTGAAATGCCACTGAACACTGAGAGCTCATTTTATTGGAAAATGCTTTTTTCCCTCAAGTTCTTTTACTGGAAGCATAATTGACTGTTTTGTTATATGATTTCCTAGCGTGTTCCATCTTTCACCCTCCCTCCCATCCCCAACCGTAGACTGTGTATTGTCAAAGAGATCTGGTCGGATTTTTCCATTTTGCCTTCTTGGCAGAGACTTACTTATGAATGGTGGGAAAACTGGAGAGAGAATTCCCAGTACTGATGAAAGCGGTGAAAAGTAAAACCACTTTCATACAATTTGAGGTGGTTTCTCTTTTCAATTACATGATGAAGATGAGAATAATAATGCCTATTTCTATAGAGTTCTAAGGCTAGCAAAGCCTTTTCTTCATATTCACCCTGAAAGATAGTAAAAGTATGATTCCCCCATTTTTCAGATGAGGAAACTGAGGTTCTCAACAGTGAAATGATTTTCACCTGGTAGATATTAAGCCAGAATTCAAATTAAAATCATCTGGTCTTTTAATCCACTGTTTTCCTTACCACAAAACGCAGACTGAGAAAATATAAGCTACAATTCAGCTCAGAAAACATTTATCAAGTGCCTACTACATGTAAGAAAAGCCCTGTCCTAGACCCTGAGCATACAAAGATGAGTATAACACAAGTTATCAATCACTTAATAAACAGGAATGTATTAACCCATGTGCTGCATACTGGGAATAGAAAGTACAGTGAAGTAATCCCTTAAGGACCTTGCATTCTTTTGGGATATACAACATGTAAGTATACATACACATGGGGGCAGCTAGGTGGCACAATAAAAAGAGTGCCAGCCATAGAGTCAGGAAGACTTGAGTTCAAATCCAGCCTCAGATATTTACTAGCTGAGTGGCTCTGGGCAAGTTACTTAACCCTGAATGCCTCCAAACACACACACACACACACACACACACACACGCATGCATGCACACAGGCACACACATATGCACACATGCACACACATATATAAACACAAATACGTGTATAAATTATATATGTACATGTATATGAATACATATTACACATATCAGTATACATGTGTATACATGTCTACATAAGTACATATATAACATATGAGCAAAGATGTGTACATATATGTAAGTACACATATATAGACATATACATGAATGCATATTATACATATAAGTATACATTATATATACACATGTATACATAAGTATAGATACACATATAAGTATATGCAATATATGCAAAATTGTTACAAAGAGCTTAGAACATAATGGGGTATACAAGGAGACACGAGACAAGTTTTATTTAGATGTCACTTAGATTATGAGTGAAAGCAATTTTGTCTCCTACAAAAGCTCTTCTGAAGGAGCAACTGAGTTAGAAAATAGGATTTTGACATTCTCAGTTTTCTGTAATCATAGAACTGGAGCATTAGAAGGGACCTTAGAGGTTAGGTGGTTCCGTCCTTCCCTGGTCATTGAAGGACCCACTTCTTTCAACATTCCCAACTAATAGTTGCTTTTAACTTAATGTGAGGTTTTAGACTTCTTCCTCTGAAATCTCAGGTAGTTGCTTTCACCCCATTCTAACAATGTCTAAATTTGGGTTTTGATATAATTTAAAGGGAAAAGGTGAAATTCTATAAAACATCTAACTATAAGGACATTCAATCTGTCAATCAACAAGAATTTAAGTATCTACTATATCCTAAGCATCAGACAAAAATAAAAGGGAACCTGCTACTGAGGAGCTTAAAATCTATTAGGGGAAATGACAGTTATACAGGTAAATAAATGCAAAGTTAATATAAAGTAATTTGGAGGATAGCAGGATCAGAAAAGCCCTCATTTAGGAGGTAATACTTGAACTGAAATTTGAAGAAAAGATAGGGGTTCTGAAGGGAAGAAATGAGGAGGGAAGGCACTCCAGGCATGGTAAACAGCCCGTGCAAAGGTGTGAAGATGGGAGATGGAATGTTGTGAATGAGGAACAAAACTGGAGTCAAGTATGGCTCCAAGGTGGTACTTATGTGACTGGATGAATAGTAGTGCCCCCCAACAGAAATAAGGAGGTTAGAAAAAGGGATTGGTTTCAGAAAAAGGCTAATGAGTTCTATTTGGGGGGATGTATGAAGTGCCTATGAGACATCTAGTTGGAAATGTCTAATAGGCAGTCAGTGACATGGGATTGATATGCAGGAGAGAGACAAGGGCTGGCTATGTCAGTCCGGAAGTAAGGAGTTAACTGACAAGTGACTTCACCTCTCTGAGACTCCGTTCCCTTCTTCATCAAATGAGAGGGTTGAACTGGGTGACCCCAAAGATCCCTTTTACCTCTATCTCTTCTGTCCTCTGATCCTAAGCCCCAGTTTGACTGGGGACTTCACTGGTGATGTTCTCTTGCCTTAGCCTTACTCCCAGCTCTGAATACAATCTTGGTCCCATAGTAGACTTGTAATGAATGCCTGCTGAATGAATAATGACCAGGAATAGGATCCCTGATTCTATTGGCCTATAGCTTGCTAGGCAAAACATGTGACTCTTAACTAATTTTATGTCATGGACCCATTTGGTGGACTGGCAAAGTCAATGGGTCTTTTTCAGAAGTGTTTTCAAACGCATAAAATGAAACACATAGGATTACAAAAGAAATCATTTGTATTGAAATACATTGTTCAAAATGTTTCTGAAAGTTCACAAGCCCCTGGTTTGGACTTCCTGCTTTATAACATGGAGAATGGTGGGGGTGGGGGGTACATGTAGGCAATATGTATATAATGCTAAGACAGAAACCAAAGAAGTAACAAGTACCACCCTCCAGATTATTTTGCGTTTAAAAACATCAAAGATCTCCGAGCTTAATATTTGAATTCTTCGTTTTGTGCAGATGACGCAGCTAGAAAGTTCATTGGATTTTCTGCTTTGCACCGGAGTGCATTGGCCCCTTATGGCCTCACCTTTATTTGATAGTTCCCCACAAAGATTCCACTAAAATAAGGTCTACATGTAATTATTTTGCACAATATCAAGGCCTTCCAGTTTTAATATTTCCTGCAAACAGAAGTCTATCTGCTATGCCAAAGAAATACAGCTGGATGGAATCTGGAAATTGACCATTCCTTGTGCCTATGACACTTTTTTTTAAAAAGGCACTTTTTCCCCCATAAAATAGCCACACTCAATGCAATTCTGCTGCTTTTACCAGGGGAGTTTGTTTGAAGTGGGCTGACTTACGTTGCTTATGTAGGAAATTGACATTAACGTGTCCACCTGCTGTACCTTCTACATATTGATTAGAGTTAAGTTTGAATGAGGAGTTAATTTACTCTAAGCTGCTGCTAAATCGGAAGGAAACTTACTCTATATGATGCCAACACTAACATATTATGGTAGTGACATTCATTAACTATATGGCAAAATGCTCTGGATCAACTCTCTGGCATTAAGAAAGGTTTAGCCAGGATTACTAGACAACACCAGCACTTCAGAGACTTGGGAAATAGGGAGGATCAGGATGCTTTAGCTGAGCATCCATATGGCAGCCACAACTACTAAGCCATGGCATCTTGTCCAAAGGCAGCATTCTGCTATACTGCCTGATATGTCTGCCTTGGTTCTGGTCTGGTCTGTGTGTACCTGCCTGTGTCCTCATGCAAAATGGAGGCTTTGGGAGGAAAGGGCATGGCATTTCTGATTCTGCTCCAGATGCATGCACCGTATCCAGCACAACTGCATAGTAACTGGTGCACATATACTGATCATTTCACAAAAGGAGCTGGCATAAGGTGAGCTGCTCTTGCAACCTATTCAGGAGCATTAGTTACTGAGGTGCCATAAGGTCTTCATTATACAGCAATTTCATCCAGAAGATGGCCGTGAGCTGGATTTATATATGATGGGAGAAGGCAGCTGCTGCTTTTGTTATGTGCTTTGAAGGGCCACTGAAAGATGTCTCTGCTGTATAAATGCCCCCTGTGGTGCCTATGGTACCTGAAATAATAACATTAGAGATTCATTTCTTTGTTTGTTGATTCAATTAACACTTATTAAAGCCAGTGCTATGGGCAAAGTATTGTACTAGGCTATGAGGGAAAAAAAATAATATACATTCTCTATATTAAGGCATCGTCTGTCCAAGAATCTTAAAATGCAGCTACTCCCCTAAGCTAAGCGTTGGTCACATTATCAGACTTGCCAGTTTCACTTTTGGTGAACAAAGGACACAGTTCTGAGGAAATGGGACAGAAGAATCAATCAATCAAGAGGCATTTATTAAGCCAGGCACTGAGGATACAAGGACATAAATGAAAGTCCCTGCAATCAAGTTGGCATTCTTTTCAGGGAGACACAATGTGTGTGTGTGTGTGTGTGTGTGTGTGTGTGTGTGTGTGTGTGTGTGTTGACTAGCTCTGTCATTTCATTGGTAGAACTAGCTCTTATTTCAGGACTTTTTCTCTACTGGTGCAAATTGGCATCTAATCTGCAGCTTATACTCTGACAGTGGCCTAGAAGTTGGATATCTGGTAGAACACTCAGCCAGTCTATGTTTGAGGTAGGGCTTGAACCCAGGTCTTTCAAATTCCAAGGCCAGCTCTATACCCACAATGCTACACTGCCTCTTGTTTTCAATATGCTGTTACTTTTCAGTCATTTTTTCAGTCACAACCTACTTTTCATTACTCCATTTGGGGCTGTCTTGGCAAAGATACTGGAGTGGTTTACCATTTCTTTCTCCAGCTCATTTTACAGATGAGGAAGCTGAGACAAACAGGGCGGACTTGGCCAAGGTCACACAGCTAGTAAGTGTCTGAAGTCAGATTTGAACTCAGGAAGATATGTCTTCCTGACTCCAGGCCCTGTACTCTATCCACTGCAGAACCACCTAGCTGCCCCTTCGTTTTAAATATAAGCATATACAAAATACATAGCAGGTAATTTGGAGGTAAAGAAGGAGATGGAAAAGGTTGAGAATATGGGACAAGCCTGGATAATAAAAGTCTCTTTGGTTTGGGGATGGAGAAAGGCCATGTAATTAGGAGAAAATCGATCAACTTCAGAAATGCATGAGAAATTAGATGAAAAGGGGAAAAAATATTAAAAGAGCAAGTGTGGTAACAAATGTTGCACCCTTTACAATTTTGTCTTTGGCCAATAGACTTACCTTTGGAGAGTACCGTAGATTCTGACACGTTATAAAGAAAGTACAAATTATCCCTAGTGTCAAGTTTAACCAATTGATCTTGACAAAAAAATTGCGAAGTGTGGCTAATGTTAATTGTTGTAATAACAAAGAGAAAATTTGTTACATTGCTAGCAATGGATGATTACAAATTGGTACTAACCAATAATTATTAGCACTTCAAGTATATGTGTGAAACCTCTCTAAGCTTAATTAATGAGCAGACTCCCTCTGTTCTTCAAAAAATTGAACATTAGTTAGACCTTCTGTTGTTAAGATTACTGGGTTAATTTTGACATTATCTTGAGTTTGGACTTTTGCTTAAGCAGATTTATTTGAAAGCTTTCATATGGGTTTGGAGTAAAATGATGTACTTCACTATTTTATATGTGTCACACTTGCATCACACTACTTAGCAAATCAGAGAATCAAACTGAATTGGTATCTCATTAAGTTTGAAGTGCTGCGGGTAGTAAGTGAAGTAATGATCATATTTTTGAACTCTGTCATAAAAGCACAGAAATTAGAGATGGAAATGGCTAATGTGTCATAAAGTCTCCCCTTTTTTGGCCATTCCAAGATTATTGCCTTCAATAAATAATCTAGAATCCCTCACCATTAATCTTTACAATGAAGCTGGCATTTTTTTTTCAGATGTATTGCCAATGATGCCACAAGACCCTTTGGCTTTTTCCGGATTTCCAAGTTCTGTGATGTTACCCAGTAGAAATACTTTCAATAGAAAATAATTTTAATTTCCTGTAGAGTGTGTGTGTGTGTGTGTGTATGCAGGATGGCAGTACATCTGGATGGATAGTGAAAATGCATTTCTGAAGATAGGCATGTTGAAGCATCTTGCTTCTTCTCATTCTCACATCCAGGTGTAGGCTGAATGTTTTTTTTTAGCTCATACCAAATTTTTTTTTTTTTTACTTCATGTGTATACTACTCCAGTTTAATTAGGAGACAATTACAACTAAGAACTTTTTACCCTGGAAGAAGCAGAGAAAGTACCTTTGGTTGTAAGAATTGGGTACAGACAGAGAGAGATTCTGGCTGGTAAAAGGGTGGGCTTCACACATACACACACACACACACATACACATACACATGGATCATCTTCCCATCCAAATACATCAAACATATATATATATATATATATATACACATACATACACTCACTATGTTCAAACAATTGTGCTAGACACTGGAGATCTAGAAACTTCTCGAGGACTTTAAAGTCTACAGAACAAGATAGCATTGAAACATATAAATAAATACAATATAATTTGACAAGGGAGAGAACACTAGCAAATAGGAGAATAAATAATTTATTTTTAATTCACATGAGCTGAACTTGAAAAAAAGTAAAAGTTCTAAGAAACAAAGGGGGAGTATTCCAGGTGTGGCAGATAATCTGTTCAAAGGCCCTAAGGTAGGAGATCGAATGCAGAGAAGAGGGAATAACAAGTGAAACAATTTAGGTGAAACATAGAGCAGGTAGGGGGGAATAATATTAAGCCCAGAAGAAGCACTGGACTGAGACCATGAGGGGCTTTACATGTCAAACCAAGGAATTTGTGTTTTAGCCTAGAAAAAAGCAAACAACAACCAAAAAAAGAGCTCATGAATGACATGGCCTTTATAATAAGTTCATTTTGGGTCATGTTGAATTTAAGATCTCTATAGGACATCTAGTTTGAGATTAACCATAGGCAGCTGGAGATGTAAGACTAGATGTCAGCAGAGAAGTTAGTCCTGGATAAGTAGATCTGAGAATGGGAAGCATGGAGTTGATCATTGAATCTATAGCAGCTCATGAGTCACCAAGTGAAAAAATAAAGATTGAGAGGAGAAGATGGCCCAGGATAGACTCATGAGGCATATCCATCTTTAAAGGGTGGGACCTGGCCAAAGATGCAGCAAAGACTAAGAAGGAACAATCAGACAGGTAGGAGGAAAAACAAAAAATTCTGGAGAAGAGGAGAAAGGAAGATAATCAGCAGTGTCAATGGCTGCAGAGAGATCAAAAAGAATGAGGATTGACAAAAGTCCAATAGATTTGGCAATTAAAAGATCATTGGTAGCTCTGGAAAGAGGAATTTTGGTTGACTGATGTGGTTGGAAGCCAAAGTGGGGTGAGTTAAGTAGAGAGTAAGAGGGGAAAAAAGTGGACACATAGATTTGTAGATGGCTTTCTCAGGGAGTTTAACAATAAAAAGGAGAAGAGATATGGTACAATAACTAGTGGAGATAGAGGGGTTTTTTTTTTGAGGATGGAGCAGATATGGGAATTGTTGTAGGCAGTAGGGAAACAGCCAATAGATAAGTGAGGGGGAGGAGATAACAGAGGGAAAATCTGTTGGAGGGGACAGGATGAAATGAGATCATTTGTTCATGTTAAGTGATTTGCCTTGACAAGAAGGGCCACATTCATGTGAGACAAGGTTGAGGGGAAAGATAGTCGTAGAAGGCATCTGGTTAATGTGAGATGAAGGGAGGGAAAAGAGGGAGCTCAGTGAATGGCCTTAAATTTTTCAGTAAAATATGGGGCAATATTCTCAGCTAAGAGGGTGAGGGTAGGAGAAGCCATGAAAAGTTTGAGGAGGGACGAAAAAGTCTGAAAAAGCCACAACGGTAAATAGGATAGTGAGCTAATTAAGGTAGTGTCAAAGGATTGCTTGCCACAGCGAGGGTCCAGTTAAGGTTATATAATAAAATTTGTAGTGGACTCAGTCAACATTCTTTCATGATTTTTCTCTAACTTCATTCGTGTGTAGGAGCAAAGGCATCATAGATTAAGAGTGGTTCAAACGTGAGCATTTGTAGGGCAAGATTGAAAATATGTTTTAAAAAAGCAAGGGAATCAAAAGAATAGGATAGTGTCATGCTTGACTAACTCACCAAAAGGACAAGATGGAGGAGGGAGGAAACTGTAGCCACTGCAAGGGTAATGGTCTGGGAAAGAAGTGAGGGATCACAGGATTAAAAATCACAATGAGGATGAAGAGTAAAGGTTAGGATTAGATGGCAGAGGTAAAAGTATCTGGGTCATTGGGAAGATGGTGGGGGTAACCTGGACAGTAATAAGGAAGTTGGGGAGAAGGGAAGGTTTGGGAGAAAAGATATTGAGTCTTCTTTTGGATATGTTGAGTTCGAGTTGCCTACATGATATCTAATTTAAGATATCCAAAAGGTAGTTTGTGTTATAGGACTGGGACTCAGGAGAGAGATTACAGCTAGACATAGAGATCTAGGAATCATTTACATAGTGGTGGTAACTGAATTTATGCAAGCTGAGATCACCAAGTGAGAGAAATAGAGGGGAGGGGAAAAAGAAAAGGGCCCAAGACAGAGCCTTGGGGACACCCAAGGTTAGCGAGTGTTACCTGAAAAAAAATCCCACAAAAGAGATTGAGAAGAAACAGTCAGATAGGAGGATGAGTAGGGAAGAACAGTTCCATGAAGATCTAGAGAAAAGAGAGCACCAGGGAGAAGAGGATCTTTGACATCAAAAGCTGTAGACAGGAGAAGAAAGCTAAGGACAGAAAAAAAGGCCATTAAATTTGGCTGTTGAGAGATCACTGGTAACTGGAGAGAGCAATTTCGGTTGAATGAGAGGTAAAAAAAAAAAATTGCAAAAGATTTAGAAGAAAGTGAAAGGACAGGAAGTGGAGACAAGTAACAGTGACCTCAATAAGTTTAGTCAAAAAAGGAAGGGGAGATACAGGGCTATAGCTAGGAGGGATGGGTAGGATCAAGTGAGGTTTTTTGTTTCGTTTTGTTTTTTTAGGATGACAGAGACATGAGCATGTTTGCAGGTAGCTGGGAAGGAGCCAGTAGAAAAGAGAGAATGAAGATGAGTGAGAAGATGGGGATGACAGAGGGGGCAATCTGCTGGAGAAGTTGGGGTGGGGCAGAGGAGGAATGGATCAAGTACTTATGGAAAGATTGGTCTTACTAAGAAGGGTCACCTCTTCATCAGAGCCTGGAGTAGAGGAGGGGGCATCTGCAGTCTTCTTGGTTAATATCTGGGCATTGGACCCAGATGGCTCCTGAGGAGAAAGTGAGGATGGTGACTCTGCCCAGCCCTCCCTCACTTAAATCCAATTCACTTGCATGTTATGACATCACCTCCCTGATGTGGGATGGTGATCATCAACAACAGCAAGTAGAGGGAGAGATAGTGTTTGAGTGATATGAGATGAGGAGGGAGAGGAGAAAAACGTAAGCTCTAAATTGAGCTCCTAATTCCATGCATTTGTATGTTTCCACCACATGATCTGCTCTGATAATAGTAGCATCCCTGTGAAGGAGGCAGGATAGGAATTGTCCCTACTTATACAAAGCCACTGAGGCCCAGAGATGATGAAATAAAAGATGTGCCCAGACTCACACAACTTATTAATGACACAGTGGGGACTAGAACAGACATCTTAGTTTCAGGGTGATAAAATTCAACATTTGGAGCTCCAAGGGACCTCTGAAGTCATGTAGTTGGACCCCAACCTTTTCAGAGAGGAAGAAATTCGACCTCAGAGAGACAAAATTGCTTTTCTAAGATCACTGAATCATGCTGCCTATTTCAGTTCCACCATCCTGCCCACTAATAAAGTCATAATTTGATCTCCTCCCCTCAAAAATGTCTCCTCACTATTGAAAAAAAAACCTGCCTGATCAGAGTTATTTTTTATAAGGACTAGGGATAAAGAATGGACCTCTGATTTTACTGACATAGGGAGTACCCAGATGAAGAAACTCCCTCTAGCAATGTAATATAGCTTTTTTGAGAACTGCCTAGAGCACTAACTGGTTAATTGACTTGCCCAGGGTCACAAAGTCATGATGCTTGAGAGGCAATGTGGTATAGTGGACAGAGAGCCCACCCCAGAGCCAGGAAGATCTTGGGTATTTTTGCAATCTGTCCTAAATTACACAAACAGAAGAAGGTGATATTAGTGCATTCTTTCCCCTATTTCTCATTTGGACAACAGTGTTGATCAAGAAATTCAACAATCTTGGAAAGTTCCACTGTAAAGA
This sequence comes from Bettongia penicillata ogilbyi, assembly GCA_023548195.1. NCBI lineage: Eukaryota > Metazoa > Chordata > Mammalia > Diprotodontia > Potoroidae > Bettongia > Bettongia penicillata. Next base: position 4,884,074 of record JAJHZJ010000104.1, on the reverse strand, counting down.
GAAAAAAATTCTGAAGTGAAGGGTGCTCCACAGAAGAGCACTCCACATTTTCTGAGAGCTGCTGAATTTGTTTAAGTTCTATCAAACACTTGGAGGAAGAGACTTTGTCCCCAGTTCTTTCTCCTGAGCTGTTTTCGTGACTGGAATTTTCTAAACAAAGTGAATGACTGCCACTTGCATGAAGAAGGTCTTCATTAATGGTTAATTGCAAAGCCACCCTTAGAAATGCAAAGTTACAACTAATGAGTGTGATGACTCAGACTATGTCTGGAGTTCACTTGTGTAGAAATCTGAAGTGATTGACCATTTCGAATGGGATTCTGAGTGGGAGCTCTAAATGTGCTTTATGGTAGTAAGCAGAGTGTTCCCTAGGAAGAAGGCAGAAGAAAATTAAAATCACTTGTCCAATGAGAAAGTGTCGATAGAAATACTTAGAGAACACTAATGGCAAATAGAAGAACCAAGGAAATGAAAATCAAGCTGATGCCTCCATGGAATAGGTTTAGAATTCCATAGCTAAGGCCTTCATGGAGCAGTCTTGAGAAGACAGCACAGCACAGGACAAATAACATTGAATTTGGAGGTAGAGGATCTGGCTCTGATTTCTGTCTGCCATTTATTATCTGTGTAGCTGTGGGCATGTCATTTTGCTTCTCCAGGCCTCAGTTTCCTGCTCTGCAAAATGTAAACTATCCTGTTAGATCTCTTCCAACTCTAAAATTGTGATTCCGTGACACGTAAGGTCCCTTCCAACCCTATAACTGTGACCCTATGACATCTAAAGTTCCCTCCAACTTTAAATGTGTCAATCTGTGACTGACCCCTAAGGTCCCTTCCAGCTTAAAATTCCATGATCCTATAGTCCACGATATCAAGTCATATTTTCATAGTACTTTGAAAAGTGCATTCCACATGACAGCCTTGAGAGGGATATAATATGACTATCATCATTATTCCTGTTTTCGTGGTTGTTCTTTGTTCTTGAAGAGGACGAAAATGACATCGCTATGTTAGAGTGAAGTTACAGCGCACCCGACCGTAGCTAATCAGAACAATATAAGCTCCAAACTCAGGATGCTGTACCACAGGGTGGGCACAAATAGTTCATGTGAATATTTGGAGTGGGTTTTCTAAGTCTGCGCACCTCACGTTTCTTTTGAGCTACTTCAATTGTGCTTTGCACAGCACCTTCTCTAAGTATGATGACTCATCAGGGTCATCCAGTTAGCCCGTGTTGGAACAGGAAGATGACCTCAGACCAATGCAACCAAATCAGGAGTCACACAAATGCAACAGGTCCATCTTCAGGGGCAATGACCTGACCAGAATTTTTGGACTCCTTCTTCTCCTAAAACATTCCAGCTTCATCCTTGTTCAAGAAAAACGGAAATTAGAAGCTGTAGATCTCTAGGAGGCATTTGAAAGGAGCTCTCATACTAGGATGATCCTCAGGAGGTCATGGGATAGATGCCTAAATTCTGAAGGAAAATTGGGACCACACTGTGACTGAACAGAGAGAATGAAACAAAAGACCCCTAATTAGCACAGGACAAATGGCCTTTGCCAACCGGGTGCTGACATCTGGAATTGGACATGCTTTATATCCCACTGCAACCACTGTCCCTAGCCTTCTTGATTCTCTACTGGCCTAGACCATAATACAACTATCTCCAGGCCAACTGCTGGTACCATCATAGGGGTCAATCTGGCCATTGCTCTCATGCGCATTTGCAGGAGGAGGTCTGGACCACCCCTATTGGTAGGACTGTGGCACCCATGATGGGGTTGTCCTCTCTACCACAGCTGCCCAGTCCCCCCCACCTCCCAGCTGCCCCTCTTCCCCTTCTCCCCACATTGTTTTTTACCCCAGATGAAAGAAACAGCCCATGAGCTGTTAGTATAATTCTGTGAAACACTAAAACAGAAAAGATCAAGATGAGTTTTACATGTATATCCACATGTATTAATATATTTTGCATATATATGCAAATTCCATATATGTGTATAGTATTCATATCTACATATACATATAAAAATATGTGTGTATGAATACACACACGCACACAGAAATATGCCTTCTATTTTTACATCAGTCATTTCTGGATACTGTACTCCTCTCTCCCAACCACTCCCAAGAGCCTTCTCTTGTAACAAAGACAAAAATTGTTAAGCTAAATCAACCAACCCGAGCAACCACATCTGGCAGCAAACACAATACTCTGTACCCAAGGTCCCCCACCTCTCCAACAAAAGGAGGGAGTAGGTCCAGTTACAGCTTGATGTGAAAAAATAAAGGATAACATTGATGAGGCCTCCAAATACTCTAAGGGGGATGGCAGGAACAGAAGGAAAGAGCAGGAAGGAGCTCCGTTTCCTCTGGCTTTCTATCCCATTTAATCCACTAGAGAGTGCCTTCTTCCTGCTGCAGCTGTTTACTATGACTTTCTAATTAGGCCTCTCCCTTTTGCATTTTGCATCCTTGTCTCTCAGTAGTGCAGGGCAGTGCCACCGAATGCCTTAAGGAGACTTTTCTTTACAAAATTCCTTGGGGCTGATAGACAGGGATTCCCCCCTCCCCCTTAATGGTAGAAGGATCAAGTAAATTGGATTTGAGATGTTTAATTAAGTCAGTTCACAGACAAATGGACTTGATGAGTGGCAGGTTAGTGTGGTGCAGCCCATGAGCAGTGGCAGCAATTAGAATGAACCTGCGGACATACAGCTGAGATTTTTTCAAGGTCAAGCTTCAGAACTCATTTGGGAAAGAAATAACAGGATGCTGACAAGGAATCAATAACCGGACACACACGCACACACACACACACATACACACACACACACAATACAGGGCTGCCTGGAAATTCTAGTCAACTGCCATTGGTGATCAGTTAGGCCATTAAAATATTTCCCCAACACACCGAAGTTGGTCCATAATTCTTTCTCATCCTTGAGCACATCTAACTACGAAGGGAAAAGATTAGAGGCTGCTATTCCGATGGGAGAGCTAATTCTCTGCTTGGTGTCTGTCTGAAGGGGGCCCCATTAACTTGGGCTACGACCTATCACCTGGGAACCCAGATTGATTTCAAAAGGAGGAAATAAGGATTCGAGAGGATCTTAAGGCATTTTCTCAGTGCTGTGGCTATGAGAGTTACTTGTATACTACTACTCTAATATACAATGGCTCCAAGGTCTCAGTGATAGGAGGTAGGTTAACAACCCATCTCTGATTGCCCATCCTGTACAATCTCTGTCCATGCTCTACCATTAGTTCATCCCCAAGGGGACCACCCAAAATGCCACTGGCCTTCTGATCTTGTCACCCAAGATCAGAGAAATAACACTAAGCCTACTAGCTGCCAATTGCTCTTGCCTTGTGAGAAGTGGTGTGATCATGGCAAGAATGTTGGATTTGTAATCAGGAAGAACTCGATTTGAATGCTTCAAATGAACATTTTATTAGCTGAGTAAGTCTGTTAACCATTCAAAGCCTCAGTTTCTGTGTCTGTAAAACAGGGATAGTAATAGTATCTACCTCAAAGGTTGATGCAAAGATTAAAAAAGTTAAATTAAAAAAGGTAAATTAAAAAGATTAAAAAAGTTTATTAAGTTCTGTGAAAATCTTAAACTCCCATGTGGATGTGAGCTATTTTTATATTTTTTCCTATGTAAACAAAGATACATTTTATTTTATTTTATTTATTTTTTAATTAATTTATTTAACTTTTTACATTCATTTTCACAAAATTTTGGGTTTCAAATTTTCTCCCCATTTGTCCCCTCCCCCCACCCCAATACAGCCAGCATTCTAATTTCCCCTATCACCAATCTGCCCTCTCTTCTATCATAACTCCCTTCTCTTGTCCCCATCTTCTCTTTTGTCCTGTAGGGCCAGATGACTTTCTATTCCCCATTAACTGTATTTCTTATTTCCTAGTAGCAAGAACAATACTAAACATTTGTTCCTAAAACTTTGAGTTCCAAATTCTCCCCATCCCTCCCTCCCCACCCATTCCCTTTGGGAAGTCAGGAAATTCAATATAGGCCATATCTGTGTAGTTTTGCAAATGACTTCGATAACAGTCGTGTTATATAAGACTAACTGTATTTCCCTCCATCCTATCCTGCCCCCCATTGTTTCTATTCTGTCTTTTGATCCTGTCCCTCCCCAAGAGTGTTGACCTCAAATTGCTCCCTTCTTCCATTGCCCTCCCTTCCATCATCCCTCCCTCCCTGCTTATCTCCTTCTTCCCCATTTTTCTGTACTGTAAGATAGGTTTTCATACCAAAATGAGTGCGCATTTTACTCCTTCCTTTAATCAAATGTGATGAGGGTAAACTTCATGTTTTTTTCTCAGCTCTCCTCTTTTTCCCTCCACTAAAAAGTTTCCTGCTTGCCTCTTGAATGAGATATAATTAACCCCATTCCATTTCACCCTCTCTCCTCCCACTACATTTCTCTCTCACCATTTACCTTAATTTCTTTTAAGATATGGTCCCATCCTATTCAGTTCACTCTGTGCTCTCTGTCTCTGTGTGCACATGCTTGTGTGTATGTGTGTGTGCATGCCCACATGTACGTGTGTGTGTGCATGTGTGTGTGTGTGTACATCTGTGTGTGGTCCCACCAACTACCCAGATACTGAAAAGTTTTAAGAGTTAGAAATATTGTCTTTCCCTGTAGGAATGTAAACAGTTCACCTTTGGTAAGTCCCTTATGTCTTCCCTTTGCTGTTTACTTTTTCATGCTTCTTCTCATTCTTGTGTTTGAAAGTCAAATTTTCTTTTCAGCTCTGGTCTTTTCATCAAGAATGCTTGAAAGTCCTCTGTTTCATTGAAAGACCATTTTTCCCCTGAAATATTATACTCAGTTTTGCTGGGTAGGTGATTCTTGGTTTGAGTCCTAGTTCCTTTGACTTGTGGAATATCCTATTCCACGCCCTTTGATCCCTTAATGTAGAAGCTGCTAGATCTTGTATTATTCTGATTTTATTTCCACAATACTGGAGTTGTTTCTTTCTAGCTGCTTGCAATATTTTCTCCTTGACCTGGGAATTCTGGAATTTGGCCACAATGTTCCTAGGAGTTTCTCCTTTTGGATCTCTTTCAGGCAGTGATCGGTGGATTCCTTCAATACTTATTTTGCCCTCTGGTTCTAGAATCTCAGGGCAGTTTTCCTTTATAATTTCATGACAGATGATGTCTAGGCTCTTTTTTTGATCATGGCTTTCAGGTAGTCCCATAATTTTTAAATTGTCTCTCCTAGATCTATTTTCCAGGTCAGTTGTTTTTCCCATGAGATATTTCACATTCTCTTCCATTTTTTCATTCTTTTGATTTTGTTTTATGATTTCTTGGTTTCTCAGAAAGTCATTAGACTCCATCTGTTCCATTCTAATCTTGAGAGAACTATTTTCTTCAGTGAGCTTTTGAACCTCTTTTTCCATTTGGCTAATTCTGCTTTTGAAAGCATTCTTCTCCTCATTGGCTTTTTGAACCTCTTTTGCCAATTGAGTGAGCCTATTTTTCAAGGTGTTATTTTCTTCAGCATTTTTTTGGGTCTCCTTTAGCAAGGTATTGACCCATTTTTCATGCTTTTCTTGCATCTCTCTCATTTCTCTTCCCAGTTTTTCCTCCACCTGTCTAACTTGATTTTCAAAATCCCTTTTGAGGTCTTCCATGGCCTGAGCCCACCAGACATCCACCTTGGATGTCTGGGATAGAGAGGCCCTGACCTCCACATCTTTCTCTGATGGCAAGCATTGTACTTCATCATCAGAAATGAAAGGAGGAAGAAACATCTCTTCCCCAATAAAGTTGCTCTCTATGGTCTTATTTTGCTTCCTTTTTCTGGGAATTTCCCCAGCCAGTTACTTGACTTCTGAGATTCCTCTCCACCCCTGCCTAGATCTACCATGAGCTATTTTTATAATCATGCATTTCTGTATACCATTCCTTTACTGTGTTTCTTTTGTCATTGCTTATTTGTGATTTCAGCCTATTTATACCCACCATCTCTGACCATTTATTATCCATGTGACTACCTTGGGCAAGTCACTTAACTTTTGGGGGCCTCAGTTTCCTCATTTGTAAAATGAGGGAGTTGCACAAGATGGTCTTGAAAGTTTCTTTGAACTCTAGATCTATTATCCTATGATCCCATGTGTGGTGTTGGACAAAAGGCTTCCCTATGCCTCAGCTCTATTTCCTCATCTATGAAATGGTCTGGCTGGCTTCTGACTCCAGCTCTAGATCTAGGATTCTGTGACTCATAAGTCTCTCTGTTGTCCTGTGAATGATTCTCATGATTAACTCTTTGGTGTTCTATGACTCAGAGCCATACATTAATGGTGGAGTATTGATATTAAAAAGATGACCCTTTATCTCAAGGTGAGGTTTAGACTCACTAGAATAAATTTTATGTCTCAGTTATCTGTGAATAGATTGTTCACTTTTTCTGATTGCCCACCTTTATCAACTCTTATTTTTAATTTTGGTGAAATTGGATTGAGCCTAGAAACAAGCAGGGCTCATGTTATTATATCCGTTTTGCAAATGAGAAAACTGACTTATCTGGAATCACACAGTAGGATCAGATGTCAAATTCAAACTCAATCCTCTCCTGACTCTGAGGTCAACACATTTTATACTCCCCATATATAGGCTCATCTGCTGATCAAACAAAGGTAGTTGACATCTGGGACTTGAATTATGCCCTAGAACCATGAGAAATGGATAAAATGGATCAGCAGCAAGTTTAGAGACTGGGAGGGAAGGAGGCAGAGAAGAAGGCTAATGTTGTCAATCTTCAACATTAAGTGAGGAGCCAAACTGGGTCCATTTCTAGCCCCTAAATTGGACTTCCACAGTACCTCATCAAGTTTTGGATTCCCCAAATGACAAGTTCCTGTAAGCACATATACACCCATATGTGAATGAAAGTAGCAAAGCGGGGCAACCTGGAGTGAATAATGGCGACTCTCTGCTTGTTTGCATTTCTGATGCCTCATCCCTCCCATTAGCCCAGATAATAGGGAGTTGACACTTCAGCATCCTAGTCTTCAAACATTCACTGTTAGCCCATTAAAAGTCAAATGTGCCCAGGGCTTCAGAAATTATTGATGTTGCCTGTCAACCTGAATAGAGGAGATTATTTTAAGATAAGGGGAGTTGGGAGGAAAATGAGAGTAAGAAGGCATGTGAGTAACAGTGTTATACCTGAAGCAACTAGGTGGCACTGCAGTGGATAGAGCATCTGGCCTGGAGTCAGAAAGACCTGAGTTCAAATCCAACCACAGATACTTACTAGCTGAGTGAGACTGAGCATGTCACTTCACCTCTGTCAACCTGAGTTTCCTCAAGTATAAAATGCAGATAAGAAGAGCACCTATTTCCATGGATTGTCGTGAATGTCAAATGAGATAACACATGTAAAGTGCTTTGAACATCTTAATGGTTTAAATTCTAATAGAGTACTGTCTTTGAATTCCAAAGATCTGAGTCTTAGGCCCAAGTCAACTTCTACATAGCTATGAACTTTGGTGTACAGGAGATAACACTTGATCTGGCAGCAGAGGACCTCAGGTCTAGTCCCAGCTTTATTAACTGTGTGGCTTTGGACCAGTTAGTTCCCCTCTTTGGGCTTCAGTTTCTTTCTCTATCAAAAAAAGGGGTAGGACTCACTAGCCTCTAAGGTCCCTTCCATGATATCTGTGATTCCGTGGTCCTATATCTTTATGATGATCCTATGATCTTTAGGCTATATTTCCCCTAACATATCTCAAGCAATCTCTCAATGTGTGATTTTATCTATCAGTTAATCTGAGAACCTGAGGCCTCAAAGTCTCATGTGGCCTTCGAGGTCCTCAAGTGCAGCCTTTCGACTGAATCTAAACTTCACAGAACAAATCCCCTTAATAAAAGGATTTGTTCTGTCAAACATGGACTCAGTCAAAAGACCACACCCAAGGACCTAGAAGGTCACATGGGGCCTTGAGGTTGAAGGTTCCCCACCCCTGAGTTAATCATTTAGCAGTGCTTATTCTGTGCCAGGCACTGTACTAAGTACTGGGGCTACAAGGACAAAAGTGAGACAGTACCTTCCTTCAAGAGGGTTATTACCAGACTAGGCAGAAATAGGATGGTGAACAGACTTGTATTTTCTTTGGAGTAGGGGGTACCCAGTGAGGACTGTCCCCCACTAATGCAAGTTGACACTTTCTTTGAAAGTTATAAACATAGAGAATGGCCTAAACAGATCATAGAAGTTAAATGACTTGCCCAAGGCCACACAGTCAGCAGGGGTCAGGAGTGGGACATGAAATCATGTCTTCTTCGCTTCTAAGACAGTTAACTCTCTATCCATTCTGCTACACTGCCTCCTAAGCCTGCTAATGGAGACAATAATATATTCATGGTCTTGCTCACGGGGTCATTATGAGGAAAGTACTTTGTAAACTTTAAAGCACTATGGAAAGGTGGATATTTCTATTGTTATTATACTATGTGAGCAAATGAACAACTCCCAGCTATAAAAAAGGGAAAAGGGGGGGGTTGTAATGAAAGCACCCATGAGGAAAGAAAAATTATGAGAAAATTGAACCAATGTGAATAACAGACTTCACAGAAGTGGAAAGAGACAGAGCTAGAGAAAGTTAGAAAGAATCATCTAGGCTACCTCAAAAGCTAGTTCTACAATTCCTCCTCTAACCTCTTGTGACAAGGAAGTCACTACCTCCTGCAGCTCAATGGTGTTTGGGCACTTCAAGTGTTGGGAAGATCTTCCTTGTGTTGAGCTATCTCATTGGAACTTGCACCTATTGGGCTGAGCTCTAGGCTTTTGGAGTCATATGGAATAAATCAAATCCCTCTTTGGCATGATAACCTCTCTCAACTTTGAAGACAGTTATCCTGTTCCTCTTACATCTTCTCTGATCTGAGCAAAACACCCCCCAGGCCCTCATATGGCATACTTTCCTAGATCCCTCAATCTCCTAGTCCAGTTTAAGCATCCATTTAAAATGCAGGGTCTCAAACTGAATGCAATGGTCTAGGTGTGGTCTGTGAGGAGAGTTAAGACTGAAAGCTCCCTTGTACAGGATACTATAGGCTGGCCTTTCATTGGTATGGATTCCCCAAATGCAGATCACAAGCCCTCAAAAATTTAGTGGATGGTCTCTGAGCAATGTTGTGGCCAAAAAATTCTTTGCCCTATAGCTAACCTAGAAACATCTTTCTGCACTTACCTAGCTTGGTTCTCAAACAAAAGATGTATGGTCCACCATCACACTAATACTGAAAACCTTTCCAGTTTGGTTGAAATTACCACAGTCTGTGTGCTACTGGTCTAGCCTTTGAAAACACAAAGTCACCTCCAAGCCCTGTTGAGGCTTTGTTAAAGAAGATTTCTTTGGCAATCAGGCTACTATACTTTTTCTAACTCCGTTCTCTTGGCAGCCACATTATTCTCTGCACTCATATTGAACTTGTGGTTCACTAAAACCCCCAGGGTTTTTTTTTTTCCCAGAATGTATCCAGTAAATTTGTTTAGTCATGCCTTGCTTGGCCTATAGTCAGCAGGCTGATTTCTTGATTTTCAATGGAAGGCTTTATATTTATCCATACTAAGTAACTTCCTAGCTTGGGCTATGGTTTCAGGATATCATGAATCTTAGATATAGATCATGTCATCTAATGAATCTAGGTTTTCCACCCACATTCAGATTTGATAACCATGCATTCTATATCTTCATCAATTAAATTTAATTAAATTATCAATTAAAATAAAACCTAAAAGCCCAAATTTAGACAATGCTTTGAGATTTCCAATGTACTTCCCTCACAGTAACCCTGTTAGCTAAGTGGTCTATTAACCCCATTATATATATCTTGAGGGAACAAGCTCTGAGATGATGCACAAAACATACTCAGGGTTCATTTAAAGTTATCTTCAAGATCTCCTGCCCCAGCATCTTCATTAAAGATAAAACATACCATAATAATAATGATGATATAGCATTTATGTAGTGCTTTACAAATATTATCTTATTTGATCCTTACAACAACTCTGGAAGGAAGGTGTTATTAACATCCCCATTTTGCAGAAGAGGAAACTGAGGTCAATCGAAGTGAAGTGACTTGCCCAGGGACATACAGTTAATAAGTATATAAGGTTGGATTTGAACTCAAATCTTCCTGACTACTATCCACTGTGCCACTTAGCTTCTCTTAGAAAATATTATCTAGATGACTCCAAAGACTCCAAACCATAGAGTATCAGCCCTCAAATGAACCCCAAACCATAGAGTATACATCCTAGAAGGTTCCTGGTCCACAGAATATGAATATTAGAAGATTCTCTAGTTCCTTCAACCATAAAGCATTAGGTCTACAAGGGGTCATTGAACCACTGAATGTTTAGCCTTGAAAGGACCCAAGATCATAGAGTATCATTCCTAGAAAGGCCATTAGACCTTAAATTGTCTTCTCTAGAAGTACCTCTTGAACATTCACTATCAGCCCAGAAGGATCCCTGGACCATAAAGTATCAGCCCCAGAGGAATGCTAGATCATAGAACCTCAATGCTAGAAAGGACTCTAGAACCAAACTTTATTTAGAGCAAGCATTTCTGTGGCAACATAAGCAAAAAATACAACATGAAGTTTCTACTTATGCTAAAGAGTAGTCAGAATTGTTCTTCATGAATCAGAAGTAAAAAAACAGAGGGTGTAACTTGGTTCTCCTCAGCCTGGGAACATTCCCTCTTTGCTGCTGTCTTTATAAGATTTGGTTGTAATAAACTTGGTAATTTGGTTTTTTGAGTCAATGAGTCAGAACTACACAAGGACCTTAGAAATTATCTGGTCAGTTTAGAAATCCTTTAGCACAGCCATGAAGAAAAAGGTTGAGAGACATCCCACCACCTAGCACCCACCTGAGTGAAGAACAGAAAACTGCCATAGCAGTGGGTTGAGTGATAGTAAGTGGGAAAAGGAAAATAACCAAGTGAAGAAATGATTCAGTTCCCTGATAATCGGAGACATGCAAATCAAGACAACCATGAGGCAAACTTTAGTCCCACTAGAATGGTAAAAATGGTTTTTTGAGGTTTAAATATTGGTGAGACTATAGGGAAACAGACACTCCATTATATTCCTGATGGTTCTGTGCATGGTATAAGCATTTTGGAGGCCAATATGTCACAAGAGTCATAAAAATGGTCAGAACTTTTGATCCATGGATTCTGTTGTTGGACTCTAACCCCAAAACATCATGAACAAAATTGCCCTAAGCTGCTACATTTGGAGCAACAGCAACAACAAAATGTGCAGGACAGATCTATGTCCAAGCAACCCCAAAAGCCCAGAAACCAAGCCTTGAAGAGCTTAACCCTTTGGTGCCCAGAACTGGGGTTTTATTGTTGATCGATGGTTGCCTCTGTCACCCCCTGCGTCCAGGACTGACTCCAGCTACACTTGAGTTGACTCACTGGCTGCCATACCATGAAGCAATCCTTGTCCCCCAGCCCAGTTTTGGAACCATAATCAGATGACTCTGTCATTGCTTCTAGAAAAAGTATTTCAGTCTACAATATTACGCTATGACTCCACTCACCATCTTTCCAAACAAAATAGCTGACCAGCACTCCCTGTATATCTTGTCTCCCACTAGGGAAATGCAGACAGGACTCTGTCTTCTATATTTTTATTCTCAGGCTTAGCACAGAGCTAGACATATAGTAAGCACTTAATAAATACCCATTCATCCATTCAGAAAATGGCCAAATTACAGTATATTAATATAATTGTATATTATGGTGCTGTAAAAAATATAAATAGGATGCATGCTTGGAAATATGGAAAATACCTATACAAGGTGATACAGAATAAAATCTATGGTGCTGGAACTTTCTACAAGTATATAAAAGGAAAAGAAAAGTCAAAGGGATCCAAACTTTAAGCATAAAAAGGGACAAAGAATTCAAGTATTTTCTTCACCTTATTAAAGAGAAACCATTTTCGGCAACTGGAGTAGATTACAAGGATAGCTAATCAATCTGTAAAAGGTATACATTCTCGTGGATACCGAGTGGCCCACCCTGGGAGCCAGTGAGCTGTGCCCTCTTTCTCAACTGTTTCCCCTGACCCTGGTGAGCTATTTCAAATTTGTGGCACAAGATGAGAACATAATGGATAGGTCCTTGCAAATTCCACCATTTTCTAGAAGAGTGACTCAAAGTGCAAATCCTTCAATTACCATTGGCCAGGAGCATCAACTTCTTACAGGAAATGAGGTACACAAACCTTTTCTGAAAATGTGGGAGTTTCCTAGGTTTTGACCTGTTGACCCCTATTAACTTTAATTCTGGTGGTACAGATAAGTCCCTGTGGAACTCTTTTGAGAAATGGATTTTTTATCTAAAGTGCTGGCCAGAATTCTGAGGAACATGCCATTCAAATGTAATTAATTCTTTTAATTGAAATTATTCTTCTATTAATCCTGAGAAACAGCTATTTGCTTCCATATCGCAGTGATTTAAGCAATGCCTAATAAATGTGAACTTACTATGCCCCAATGCACAGCCTTCTTTGTTTGCTCTTTTGGAGACTTGCTTGAGAAGACTTCTGTTTTGGAATGACAGCTCAGAAACGGGAACATTGCCAAGTCAGACTGGGGAGATGTGACTAATATTCTGCACCCCAGAGTGTGGAGCCAGGGGTTAGATACCCTGGAAACCTGCCTCTTCCCCTGGTTATGTCTGCATTTGTAAAAGGAGAGAAGCTTGACTTTGCTTGAGTTGTACATATGTAGTTTAAGATGACTGGCAGCACAGAAGGCTAGTTCTGCTCAAACCATGGTATCACACCCAGTAGCTCTTGGTTATTACCAGGATTGGGGTGGGCAAGTCTGCCTAGCAGAAGCAAAAAGGTATCCCAAGGGAGACATAGGAGGGAGCATGTGTCAGACCAGAGGTGCCACCACCTTGGCCACCACATTTTTTCAGACCCTGATGGAGATACTTTAAGACTCTGAACTCAAGAACCTGAAGAAAAAAAAATGCCCCCCACCTCCAGATCACTGGCCCATTTTCCAGCTCAGTTCCCATGTCTGTCATTGAGGAAAAGGGGTCCTCCTTCTTCGCTGCCACCACCACCACCACCACCAACTGCTAACCAATTACCACCAAGGGTTAGATAAGCCCAAGAGCTCAGGGAGTGGAGACACTCTTCAGACTACTGATCCTACTTCCAGCTCAGTTTTCTTAGTCATCATCCCAAGAAACCACATCTTGTGGAGATAGAACCTCACAATTGCTTTTGTGGGTGCTGCAAGCATAGATACCAAGGTCTCAGAGAAGAAGATTCTTGCCACTGTCAAACATCAGAAACTGGTATGATTTTAAACAGTGGAATTGTCATTAAAGAAGAGGTCTTAACCATCTAGTTTACCCTAAAGACTATAAGGTCTTTCCATTAGACTCACAGCTGAAACCTTCTTTATGTGGCATCTCCCCCATTAGAATATGAGCCCCTTGAAGACAGGGACTCTTCTATTTGTATTTCCTAGTGTTTTGCACATATTAAGCATTCAAAACATGCTTTTTCATTAATTCATTCATTTATTCCAGAGTAATGTAACTCTGCATTACCTGCCATTCTGCTGGCAGAAGGATAATAAGTGAATTTCATAAATATGGCTTGGAAGGATCCTGAAATGTTCTTTTGAATGGTCAGAGAAGGATTCAACTATGTTTAGTATCACTTTAGTGGTATGTGTTTCAATTGTACTTGAATTCTTTGAAAGTTGACACCAGACAAACCCAGTGCAACCAACACTAAGAGGGAAGCAGAAAACTGGGAAAGAATTTTTGCAACTAGTGTCTGTGACAAAGGCCTCATTTCTAAAATATATAGAGAACTGAGTCAAATGTACAAGAATACAAGTCATTCCCCAATTGATAAATGGTCAAAGGATATGAACAGACAGTTTTCAGAGGAAGAAATTAAAGCTATCTATAGTCATATGAAAAAATGCTCTAAATCACTATTGATTAAAGAGATGCAAATCAAAACAACTCTGAGATACCACATCACACCTATCATCTTCCCTGTTATGTTGGATTAGCTCCCAAAGCCCAATAACTATGCATTTTGTGTCCCTCACAGTACTACAGAGCTCAGTGCTCATAATGAGTCTTACATGTGTGTTCAGTAGTATTCTGGCATGTCCAACCCTCCATGACCCCATTTGGGGTTTTCTTGGCAGAGATACTGGAGTGGTTTGCCATTTTCTTCTCCGGCTCATTTTGCAGATGAGGAAACTGAGGTAAACAGGGTAAAGTGACTTGCCCAGAGTCATGCAGATAGTAAGTATCTGAAGCCAGATCTAAACTCAGGAAAGTGAGTCTTCCTGACTCCAGGTCCTATTCACTGCAGCACCACCTTCAAGAATACATGCATAAGCCCAGTTCTTAATGACCCTAAAGCCAATGTCTTCTCTGGATGTTCTAAAACATAGCCTTTGGGACTAACTCAAATTCCCCATATAACTTATGAGAAGGAGATGAATTGACACTAAATTCCAGCACCTAAACATCCTAAAATGGTTCATTAAAACATGAAATGCAGCTCTTTCCTCTGAATTTAAATTTAATTAGTTGGGAACAAAACCCTGACTTTTAATATAAGGCACTTAAGCAATCAAAGACCTTTCTATGTCAGAAAAATGACTTGCATTCATTCTGATGATTGATTCGGCCCCCCCTCCCCCCCCCCGCCAAATCCAAACATTCGAAAACTTTTTTTTCACTGATTTGGATGAAGCCGCAGCAGGGATAGTCACAAAATTTGCATATGACACCAAGCAGGGAGAGAGAAATAACATGTCAAGTTCCAAAATTTACAGTTTAGATAATGGATTGAATATGATAAGAATGGATTTGATAGGGATAAATGTAAAATTCTACATCAGGGCTCAAAAAAGCAATGTGGGTACATTAGCCCTTGGGATCCTTTAGTCCAAACCCTTCATTTTAGACATAAGGAAACTGAGACCCAGAGAGGGAAGACAACTTGTCTAAGGTCATATAGGTAGTAAGGAACAGAACCAGTGTTAAAACTCAGGTCACTATTCAATGTCATTGCATGCCATTCTGAAAAGAGATCTGAAGGTTTTAGTGAACGCCAAGCTGTCAATATGAGTTGATTCAATATATGTTGACTCAATATGAGTCTCAGCAGTATGCTGTGAAAGCTTTTAAAGCTAGTCCAATCATGGTCTACAGAAAGGGATGAATAGAGTTGGAAGCAAAGGTACCAGTTCCACCATCCTATGCCTTAAACAGAGTATATGCTGGAGTATTTTGTTCAGTTCTGAGCATGACATTTTAGGAAGTACACAAAAAACTTCAACATTTGTACCTAAATGTGATCATTTTTGTTATTTTACTGATTTTGTGTCATATATGAATTAATTGTAGGAAATAGGGATGTATAACCTAGGGCAGGCTAAGTGCAATGTGAGAGCTTTCTTTAAATATTTGAAGGCTTGTCCTATGGAAGAGCAAATTAGTTTCTTCTGCTTGTCACTAGAGGAGAGTCTGGGAAGTGATGGGGCAGGGGTTGAGGGGAAGGGGATAGAGAGGCAAATTCAAACTTAATGTCAGGGAAAAACTCATAGGGGCAGCTAGATGGTGCAGTGGATAGAGCATCAGTCCTAGAATCAGGAGGACTTCAGTTCAGATATGACCTCTGACATGTGACACTTCCTAGCTTTGTGATCCTGGGTAAATAAATCACTTAACCCTAATTCCCTTGTCTAAAAAAGAAAAAAAAAACAAAAGGAAAAACTTATTTAAAATCATAATTGTCCAGGGCACAGCCAAGATGGCAGAGTAGAAAGATGCATATACTCTAGCACTTCCCCCACAGCCCACAAAATATCTGAAAAAATGACTCTCAACAAGTTCTAGAGCAGCAGAAGCCACAGAATGATAGCGTGAAAGAGATTTCCAGACAAAGGTAACCTGGAAGGCCAACAGGAGAGGTCTATCCCACGGGACACTGAGTGGAGTGGAGCCCAACCCTAGCCAGGAGGCATGAGGAGGAACAGGACCTGACCAGACCTCCCAGGCAGAATCCCTAGCAGGGAGGGTACCAGATCCCTCAACCCACAAGAACAAAAGAAAGCTTCAAAGGTCAGTGTGGGAAGACTTTCCCAGCTGAGTGATAGGGGAACAGGTTCCCCCCAGCACTAGCCCCAGGCTGCAGCAGAGGCAGCTGCAGCAGCAGGCAGTAGGTGGCTATGGTGGCCGTGGAAGCAGCCTGGGTCCATTGTCTGAGTGACTCAGCTTAAAGCCTCTGGGGGAATTGAGCAGGGGACCTGAACCTCAGCCCTGAGCACAGTTCTGAGGTGAGGAGGAGCACTAGGGCCCTCCTCTTGAAAAACGATTCAGAAGTCAAGTAACTGGCTAGTAAAATACCCAAAAAGGGGGAGGGGGATAAGACCATAGAAGGTTACTTTCTTGGTGAACAAGTATCACCTTCCATCCTTTTGGATGAGGAAAAGTAATGCATATTGTCAGAGGAAGTCAATGCTTCTGCCTCCGGCACCTCCAAAATGAATATGCAATGGGCTCAGGCCATGGAAGAGCTTGAAAAGTGACTCAACAACTTGCTAAAGGAGACCCAAGAAAATGCTGAAGAAAATAAAACCTTTTAAAATAGGCTAACTCAATTGGAAAAAGAGGTCCAAAAAGCTAAAGAGGAGAAGAAGGCTTTAAAAAGCAGAATCAGTCAAATAGAAAAGGAGGTTCAAAGGCTCACTGAAGAAAATAGTTCTTTAAAAATGAGAGTGGAGTTCAGGGAAGCTAATGACTATATGATAAACCAAGAAGTCACAAAACAAAACCAAAAGAATGAAAAAAAATAGAAGATAATGTGAAACATCTCATTGGAAAAACAGCTGACCTGGAAAATAGATCCAGGGGAGACAATTTAAAAATTATGGGACTACTTGAAAGCCATGATCAAAAAAAAGAGCCTAGACATTATCTTTCGTGAAATTATCAAGGAAAACTGCCCTGATATTCTAGAACCAGAGGGCAAAATAAATATTGAAAGAATCCACTGATCACTTCCTGAAAGAGACCCAAAAAGAGAAACTCCTAGGAATATTGTAGTCAAATTCCAGAGTTCCCATATCAAGGAGAAAATATTGCAAGCAGCTGGAAAGAAGCAATTTGAGTATTGTGGAAATACAATCAGGATAACACAGGATCTGGCAGCTTCTACATTAGGGGATCAAAGGGCTTGGAATAAGATATTCCAGAAGTCAAAGAAACTGGAATAAAAACCAAGAATCACCTACCCAGCAAAACTGAGTATAATACTTCAAGGGAAAAAATGGTCTATCAATGACATAGAGGACTTTCAAGCATTCTTGATGAAAAGACAGAACTGAATAGAAAATTTGACTTTCAAACACAATAATCAAGAGAAGCATGAAAAGGTAAACAGGAAAGAGAAATCATAAAAGTTCCAAATGTGAACTGTTTACATTCCTACATGTAAAGATAATATTTGTAATTCTTGAGATTTTTCTCAATATTTGGATAGGTAGAGGTATTATACCCACACACACACACATATAGACAGAGAGTACAGGTTGAGTTGAATCAGAAGAGATGATATCCATAAAAAAAATAAAATTAAATTAAGGAGTGAGAGAGGAAAATTTTGGGAGGAGAAAGGGAGAAATGGAATTGGGCAGACTTTCACTCATAAAAGAGAAAAGGAAAATCTTTTTCAATGGCAGAGAAAAGGGAGGAGGTAAGTGGGGAAAAGTGAAGCTTGCTCTCTTCACATATGGCTTAAGGAGGAAATAATATGCTCACTAAATTTGGTATGAAAATCTGTCTTACACTACAGGAAAGTAGGGGAGAAGGGGACAAGTGGAGTGAGGGGGATGATAGAAAGGAGGGCAAATGAGAGAAGGGAATAACTAGAAGTAAACACTTTAGCGAAGGAACAAGGTCAAATGAAAGAATAGAAAAAAGTGGGGGACAGGGTAGGATGGAGGGCAATATAGTTAGTCTTTCACAAAATGACTATTATGGAAACCTTTTGCAAAATGACACATATATACCCTGCATTGAATTGCTTGCCTTCTCAGTGGGAATGGGGGGGGAGGGAGGGAGAGAAGTTGGAATTCAAAGTATTAGAAATGAATGTTGAGAATTGTTATTGCATATAACTGAGAAATAAGAAATACAGGTAATGGGGTATAGAAATTTATCTTGCCCTAAAAGAAAAGAGAGAAGATGGGGATTAAGGAAGGGTGGAGTGTGATAGAAGGGAGGGCACATTGAGGGAAGAGGTAATCAGAATGCAGTGTGTTATGGGGTGGGGGAGGGGAGAATTAGGGAGAAAAATTGGAACTCAAAATTTTGTGGAAATGAATGCTAAAATCTAAAAATAAA
Source organism: Bettongia penicillata ogilbyi (assembly GCA_023548195.1). Classification (NCBI taxonomy): domain Eukaryota; kingdom Metazoa; phylum Chordata; class Mammalia; order Diprotodontia; family Potoroidae; genus Bettongia; species Bettongia penicillata. The sequence goes on along the minus strand of JAJHZJ010000104.1, from coordinate 4,865,595 downwards.
TAAATAAATGAAACTATTTAAAAAATTAAAAAATTAATTAAATAAAATAAAAATTATAGTTGTCCAAAAGTGGAATAGGTTGCCTTGGCATGAAGTGGGTTTCTCCTTCACTGAAAGTTTTCAAACAAAGACCTAACTTCTTAGAACTGGTAGGTACCCCAGAGGCCACTGAATCCATTCCCTTCATTTTATGCATTGAGACAATTGAGGCACAGAAAGGTTAAGTGACTTGCCCAGGGTCACTAAAGTCAATGGTGTCTCAGGCAGAATTTGAATCAAGATCTTTGTGAATCCAAGTCCAGGATTCAATCCACTATGACATTCTATCTACTGAAGAAGGGATTCTTGTGTTATGGATTGAACTCAGTTGCTCCCAAGATGAGTTTCTGAGAGTCTACTCCTTCAATTAAATTTTGATGACCTCAGGACAAGGATATTTAGATCTCCTCAACCCCATGTCAGTTCCAAAGCATACATTCACATAAGGTGCAACCAGTATTTTGAGTGCCAATTCAAAATATTTCCCCATCATACTTTTTGCCAGCAAGTTGTAGAGTTTGAAGAAACTTAGTCATGTGAAGCTTTATTGGATAATTGGTACCATTAGTTTCCATATTTTGGTTCTATTATGCTGGCTCATAGGAAGTAAGCTATTCTTTGCCTTTCCCATCCTTGCATCTACTCGTAGCCAATATCTATCAATATCAGAGTCTATTCTTGTCCTGATTTTAAAGGAAATTATAGTTATATCCCCATGGATCTATAATATGTGATTCTTATGCTTCCTAGTTGAGAGAAGGACCTTCCAATTTAACTGGACAACAATGAGTTATTCCCTAGATAAGGTATTAAACTTCTCTGTAAAGTTGTGGAGCAAGCAACAAGGGGAGGATGGAGTAGGGAAGGGAATAAGCCCATCTAGTGGATGGCCTGGGAGAGGGGAATTAAGTCCCTGGCAGATGTCAGTAGGATGCCTGCTGTCAGAAGGAAATATATCCTAGGACTTCTGATTTCTCTCCTGTTGAAAGTATAGCCATGGTGGGAAGTTGAGGGGGAAGCAGGGAATGCATGATGGTAGAGGCAGAAATAGGCAGGGGGGAAAGGATACCAATGGACAGGGCCATGATGGTTGCTGTTGGTAGAATAGAAAGGGGAGAAAGTCAAACTGTGGTTAGTGATCTCTCAATTTTCTGTCTGTCTATCCCATGATTGAAAAGTATGCAACTTCCCCCTTCTACCATCCCCTTCCCTGCCATCAAAAATTACTAAAGCCCATGCTGCATACAAGACATTGTCTTGGGAGCTAGGTATACGATGACAAGAAAACAAAGCATCCCCTGCCTTCAAGGTGCTTTGGATGTGTATTTGTGAGCCATTTGTCCGGAGATATTTGTCCCTTTCTGCAATCTGTTAGTTGTATCATTAACCTTCTGGCTCTCTCTGCCGCTTTTCTCCGGCCCACCTTTTTGTGGTGTGTTCATTAAACTACAAATGCAGTCTGCAGATTCTGAGTGGCATTTTCCATATTGTAGCTGACCTTTCTAGTATCTCCTACAAACACACCACTTGTTTCCTGCTTCACCCAGAAGAAATCTCTGAATGCCTGTCATCCACAGGTTCATAATGAACCTCGTGTTCTAGTCACTGTGGCAGAGCTATGCCGATTACTTTTGTTTGTCAATGTTTCCTTCCTTCTATCACTGTGACCAGCTGTGGCCTACTTCTGAAGTATCATCTAACACCATCACAAATAACAACAGAAAAGCAAACCCAACTTGAGACAGTGAGCTAGATCTTGCCAGATTGAAGATGGCACTTTCCTACAGGTTGGCAAACTATGGCCTGAGGTCCAAATCCTGCTCACTCCCTCCTGCCTGTTTTTGTATACTGAGACTGGTGGGGGGAGGTGTCTTTTAAAATCAAGTTTTATTATATTTAAAAATCTAAAATCCATTCTTAGTACCCATAGGCCCCAGCTGAAATTGGCCAGTGACCTTTAACCCTACACTAGACAATCAAAATGACAGAATATTGACATGCTGCTGCACCCTATAAAATCACAGAAGATTTGTATACATGTGTGTCTATAGGATAGAGGTGCGTCTGTGTGTGTACACACATATTTGTTCCTATACTTCTAGGCACTGTGATTTTGTAGGTAAGTGTCTCTTCATTTAACCAGAGCTCAACTCCTTGATAATTTAGAGTCTGGTGTGGAAGAGCTGCTGCAGCTGCCACATCTGTCACCCTGGGGTCAGCCTCATGAGTGCAGAGCCTGCCTGAGCTGAGCTATGGTGGCCTCACAAAGCAGGCACACATGTCCACCTTAGTCTTTTGCTCAAAGCCTTACTAGATTGAGGTCTGTGCCTGGCACATGCTCTGAGAAACTGGAGGCACCTACTTAGGCTAGGTGGTGTGTGGATAGTGCTTGCTGTCAGGAGGAACTATATCCTGGAATTTCTTAAAGTTTCTCTCCTATTGAAAGTGTGGCCATGGAGAAAGGTGGAAAGAAGTATGATGCTATGGGCAGAGGTGGGCAGAGGGGAAAAGATGCCAGGACAGGGCTATGATAGTGCTACCTAACAGCCGCTGTTGAATTCTAACCTGGGTTCATGTCCCAGTTGGACAACATACTCTTCCCTTGCTCCTATCCTTTTCACGTACCCTTGGTGACACTGCAGTGGATAGAATGCTGAGAAGACTCATCTTCCTGAGTTCAAATCCAGTCTCAGACACTTCCTAGCTGTGTGACCCTGGGCAAGTCACTTCACCCTTTTTGCCTCCCATTTCCTCATCTGTAAGATGAGCTGGAGAAGAAAATGACAAAACCACTCCAGTATCTCTGCCAAGAAAACCCCAAATGGGGTCATGAAGAGTCCAACTGAATAGCAAGAACAACAAAACCTACCCCAAGGAGACACAAAGATAGGACTTATCTGGAAGTCCACACAAGAGCATATTGATGGGCAGTTCTGAGTTATTCCCAGAGTTCATTTTGGAGGGGGGGGGCAAGTCATTTGAAACTTAGGTGTTCACTCTAGAGCTGGAAGGGCCCTCACAGGCCATGGAGTCCAAACCCTTCATTTTATAAATAAGAAAACTGAGACCCAGGAAGGGGACATGATATGCCCAAGGTCACCCATAGGATCACAGATTTAGAGTAGAAAGAGACCTCAAAGACCATTTTGGACTTCAAAGGTCCAACTCTCATTTTACAGAGGAGGAAACTGAAGATCAGAGAAGTGACTAATTTATCCATAACTAATAAATGGTAGCAGAGCCAGGTCCAACTTGGGTCCTCTGATTGGACTCCAGTGTGTATAAAGTGCTCTGTAATTCTTAAAATGTTATATAAATCCTGGCTATTTTTACCCCAAGTGGTTCTTGTTCCAGAGACTCTATATGGATTGTCTCCCATTGCCTCTCAACAATATTCCTTACTTGTTTTATTATCAACTTGATACACCAGTTCATAATCACGTGCCTTCTTTGACTCTTTCTACTCCCAAATAGGGGTTCAGTGCATTATCCCATAAAATCAATATTATTCCCAGCATTTAGGTTCTCAACTCAGAATAGTATTGAATAATGCTATAGCATGCATAGTAGTCACCATTTTTTCTCAGCTTTGCTTCCCCCAGACCTATTGCTAGGTGGGTAGGACAGCACATTTCTTCATGTATCTGTATTTTGGGGGATAGATATTCGTTCTGTGATTTCATTGACAAAGGGAATTCTCAGGTGAGGATGCTCATCTGCTGTGCAAGTCAGCACCTTCTCTGGGACTCACAGTCATAGAGAATAGCTTTGAGTCCTGAATCACTAAGTCAGTATATGTCAGTGTCAGGACTTGAACCCAAGTCTTCCCACCTGCAAAGTCAACCCTCAATGTACTGTGCCAGCAGTGTCAAACTCAAAAAGAAACTGGGGCCACTAAGCTGTACGTAAAAATCCCAGTGGGTGAGTGTTGACTTCAAAAGCTAAATGTTACTATTACCTATGTTTTATTAAAATTTCAATTATTTTGTTGAATAATTATTTTAATAATTTAATACATATCCATGTGTACTAATTTTACAATTCTATTTTAATCTCATTTGGGGCATACTTAGGAGTGTTGTGGGCAGCATGCAGCCTGTGGGCCATGTCTGGTGGTACACCATACCTCTTTTCAACATTTGTTTATGTTTATATCAATAACTATATCTCTTTGAGATTCTCTGATAGGAATACTTAGATATCCCTATAAATACATACTGAAGGTTTATTTTTATATGAAGGGAGGCAGATTTGCAATTCTATCAATATAGGGAACTCCTAGTATGGAAACTCTCCACCCATTCATCTGTGACTTCTTATCCTAGAGAGTTGGCTAGGACACCAAGAGGACAGGATCACATAGATAGTATGTATCAGATGAAGGATTGGAACCCAGATCTTGCTGATCACGGTACTAGCTCTTTATCCATCCACTATGTGAAACTACCTCAATCCATAAAGAAACAGATATTATATATATATATATATGTCTATATATAGATATGTATGTATATATATATATATACACATACATATCTATATATAGACATAGATGATGCAGACATACAGAGATGGAGATATAAATATAGATAGAGATATAGCTGTAGATGTAGAGATATAGATAGATATGCAAATCTAGAGCTAATAATAACAATAGCTTACATTCACATAGCACTTGGAGGTTTGCAAAATGTTTTACGTATGTTGTATGAGTAGAAACAGACAGGTGATGAGTGTAAACTAGGGATTATCTGTTTACATGCAAGCATACATGTACATTCACATGCATCCATGTTCTCACATCCAAAAAAAAGTACTGTAAACAAGGGCTTCTTAAAGTTTTTCTACTCCCACTTCAGAGCTTCTTAAACAAGAGATATGTTTCTGTGTATTCAGCCTAGAAATTCAACTTTTACAAATATCCAATAAGAGCAATAAGACTGACAAAATCTTGCATTCAACAGACACTCCCTGAGATGATTGCATCAGGGCATTGGTTGGGGACCCGGAAGATACAACCATGCTTTGGGATTATATTAGCAGAATGCATTCTGAAATACACAATATTAAAAAGAGGCCCTGGGAGAAAAAAAGCCTAATGGTACAGGTGGAATACTGGTATCAAGAATCTTCTTAAAGCTCCATCTCATTTATATCTGTTTCCTCATCAAAGCATTCATTCTCCACGGAGCCAATGTGAAATTGTGTAAAATAGACGTACTTCACAATCTTTGCCTAATGTGACAAATCTGCCACAGATGCGTGGGTAAACTTCACAAAACTGGGGAGGAAGGACCTCAACTTTCCCAGGGAAAGACCAACTTCAAAACCTGGTTTCTATCCTTGCCACCTCCACTCACACTACTGAAGATAACGGTAGTCATGCCAGGTCTATGTATAGCACTGAGGGTAGGAGAGTGGTTGAGGAACGTGATCTCATTTAATGAGAACCTGTGTCTGCTCTGATGCTGAGGCAGATTTAGGTTTGACATCAGGAAAAGCGTCTTCACCATGAGAGCTGTCCCAAAGTAGAAGGGGCTGCCTAGGAAGAGAGTGATTCCCCCTCCCTGGGGGTCTTCAAATAAAGACTGGATGCTTACTTGTTGGTGATGTATAAAGTGGGGGTTTATTTGGCTACAAATTGGATGGACTCTGTGGCCTCTGAGATCTCTTCTGACCCTGAGATTCTTTAAGAATTGGTCTTTTACTCTTGTATAGGAGGTGCAGGTCAGGGAAGTTGGTCTGCATTCTTTACATAATATTTTGAAAAATCAGCCCATGTGGACTCAGCTATAGTAAAGAGTTACTGGACCTTTTGTTCTGCTTCATCAAAGGGAATTGTGATTCCCCAGAACAGAAGATTCTGGGAATGGCAGCTCCAATTGCTCTGCTTTGGTGTGACAACTGGGCCTAGTTTAGCCTTATGACTCTCAGTTATAAAGAAGGATGGTCCTAGGCTGTTCAGGAATTTCCTAAGAAAAGGAGTGTGGTTGGTTTTCCTTTGCTGACTTTTGACTTTGCTTTAAAACAGGAGTTAGGGAGCCCAAATCCAGATGCTTGAAATGTGACTCCCATCCACAGGGTCTGGGAAAGAAAAAGAAACTTCAGGAGTTGAGGGCTTTATAGGGTATTTTTGTTCTTTTATCTTCAGTTTTATGAGGATTATTTTGTTTGGCTACTAGCCAAAATCATTGAAGAGATAGAACAAATGGGCCACCAAATCCTGCAGCCACGTTTGAGTTATTCGGCAGACATTGCAGCCCCCGAATCAACATTGAAAACATCGAAAACTGCCAGCAGCACTGAGAATAACTTGAAAACATGACATTTTGAGTTTCAAAAATATTTTTTGTGGTAATAGAGATGTGTAAAGCACACACATCTATGTGCCACTCTTTTCTGTCTCGTGTCAATAACTGCTGGCATGTGCTTCCTTGGGTGATAGTTCTATCTATCAGTCCTGGGGAAACCACATTAGGAGTTGAGGAAGAAGTGAGTGGAAAGTGCTGGTGCTTCTTGGGAAAAGACTTTTCAAGGTTAATGGAGAAAGTTCAGGGCAGCTGGATTCAAATTTTGATTCTGCCACTTACTATCTGTCTGACCCTGGACAATTTCACCTCCATGGGCCTTGTAAAATGAGAGAATTGAACTAGAGGGCCTCAGGATTCCCTTCCAACTCTAGAGCTATGGCTTTCTGTGAGTCTGGACAAATCACTTCCCTTTTCTGGGCCTCAGTTTACTTACATTGGACTTGCTTTTATAGGCTTAAATGACCTCTGAGATTCCTTTAAACTCCTGATTGAGTCTCCTACATGGAATATTAATGACTCATTATACATTATGTATTAACCAAAGAAAATTGTGCCCCTTCCTGTCACCACCACCCCTTCCTCCCCTTCTAGGCAAAGTCAAAAAAAGCCTCAGATATTTGAGTCCAGTTTAAGTCAAATGATCAGAAATTCCATGTTAATGAGCCACATTCAACACACACACACGCGTGCGCACGCACATGCACACACAGACCTAGTATAGTTTGATGATTGAAATTTTCAGTGAATTTATTCAGCTTCTGCCCATTTCCCCTCACATTTGGCCCAAAACCCTAGCCCACAGTCTAGTAAAGAAAAAGACAGATGAACCTCACTACTATGACCTCCGAGTTACAATGAATGAGCTGACCATGGGGCACTAGTGGAGTAACATATAAGTAATTAGATAAGATTTCCAAGATTTTTAATAAATCACATATCTTGGCCAGAGTTGGCTTCATTTCTCTGATGTGGAGGGGGTGATTTTAGAGTGTGTTCCTCCCCATCTCACCCCCCACCCCAGGTGTCCAGGTGTGACTTCCATAGAAGCTTCATGCACAGACTCATGCTAATACTGTGGTGTAAGATCAGGGTTTGAGTTGGAGGGTGGGGAGTGGTCAGAGACAAGAGGAAGAGAATTCAATTGGTTGTGGGGAAAGGTAGTGGGAATACAAAGGCAAAGAATGAAATGATCCCAACTTATAGAACTACATCTTTTCAGTTGCAGTAGTTGAGGGAATTGGGAAAGGCTTTGTGTAGAAGGTGGTACTGTGAGTCATTCAGGGAGGTAGAGGTGAAAAAGGAGTGACTTCCAGGCATGGGAGAAGGCCAGTGAAAAGATTGGGAAATGGGAGACAGGATGTCCTGAGGAACAGGAAGAAGGCCAGTTTGTACCAGAAAAATGCAAGAAAGGAAGTCATGTGTAATGAAGGTGGAAGGATAGATTGGGGCCAAGTTGCCAATAGCTTTAAAAGCTGAACAATCAAGTCTACTAGGACTCCATGCTCCTCAAGGAAGCTCATGCAGTTTTTTTTTCCATTTGATTTTTATAATTTCAGTGCTCCTATAGCAATAACTCCAGAACATAAGTAGCTTCCTAAGTAGACTAGGCTCCATATGGGCACCCAAGCTACTGCAGGTGATTCACAGACCTAATTGTAATGATGTCTCTGGGAGATTTGGAACAGCTGAATGAGCAAATGCCCTGCCCAAAAGGAACACCACTCTGCTTCCTCACTTTGACTCTTCTCTTTTGTGCTTCTTCTTGTTTGTCCTTTTTTCTCTAAGAGGACTGTGACATCAGGAAAGGGATGCTGTGACTTGCAGGCGAATTGGATTTAAGTGAGGGAGAGCTGTGCAAAATCACCAGCCTCACTTTCTTCCCTGGAGTCAGTGGCAAGATATAGAGCAGGATGACTGAAGATGGACCAGAATGCAGTGGGAGACCTTGGCCTTTTTAAGCTAAGGTCTTAACCAGGTCTGTTTGTTTGAGGTGCATATTCTGTGATTAAGGCTAGGAAAGAAATGAGGCAAAAATGACCTCTTTTACCCAGTCCAAAAAAAAATCAATCAGGGAGGGGAAGATTCTTGAGGTTTCTGGCCAAAACAGAAACAATTGCTATTTGCACTCACTTTGAGCAATCAGGGCCCAAACAATGACCAAGTGAGGCGTGGGCTGGGACCTATTGTTGACCAATTTATGAGGGCCAGAGTGATTTGTGTTTAAGGTATGGTCCTTAAGAAAGAAATCTAGCCTGTAAATCCCAAAATACCTAGCTGCCCCACTGGGGACTTAACTGGCCAGTTCCAGTTGGACAACTCATCTCCTTCCTTCCTTTTTTTTCCTTCCTTTCTTTCTTCCATCCCTTCCTTCCCTCCTTTTCTCCCTTCTCTCCTTCTCTCTTCCCCTTCTGTCCACATAGGGCATCATACCCTTACCTGCTGGTGCTCTGCCCGAAGCAATATAAATTTTGATCCCTGAAACCTCCCTTTTATGCAAAAAAAAGACAAAAGAAAGAGAAAAATGAGGTTTCACAATTGCCTTTTCCTGAAGATTGATAGCTATTTCCCTCAACCCAACATGAATATACCTCCCAGCTATTCCCACTAAGAGACTGCAAAGTAGTGCCTATAATCTGCTATGATAGGTGAAAAGCAGTGCAGAAAATGCCAAGTTGCAGATAATGAAGGGAGGGAAAAAGAATCTGATTGATTGGGGGTGTATTAAATCTTTCTCAGGAGGTTCACCTTCCTAATTAGAGATTTGCTCAAGGCTTTACAGAAGACCTTCTGCCCCTGGTTCAGTTCCATTCAGCAAGCACTGATTAAGCACCTACCATGTGTTGGGTACCATTCTAGGTAGTGAGGGTGCAAAGACAGAAACGATGCAGTCCCTGCCTTGAGGGAGATTATATTCCACTGAGGCAAAATAAAATGTATGCAGATAAGTAAGGAATATAAGAAAATAATGCATACATGCAAAATAAAAATAAATACAAAGTATGTGAGAGAATCAGGAAAGGTCCCATGAAGAATATAGCATGTGAGCAGAGCCTTGAATGGAGTCAGGGGTTCCAAGAAGCAGATTTGAAGAAAAAAGAGGTATGGGGAATAACCCTAGTGAACAATGGGAAAAGGTGGTCTAGCCATCATCTGGGTGGCTGAGCATTTGTAGTTGAGCTGGGACCCTGGCAAGTTGCTGGCACATGTATATTGGCTCAGAGAGTACACAGGCTTCTTTGTTGATGGTCTGTGGTCTCTGTCATTCTTTTGATAAAAGGAAAGCACTGTCATCTAATACATCTCCAACTCTCTAAGCGCAATGTCATATAATTTTGAACATGAATGCGAGCTCTTATCAGTGACTTCTCTTTCCTGACCTTGCCTAGCCTTTCCTCTCTGTCTAGGTGCTGCCTTGTTTGCAGATAGAATTGGGGAAGGAGGGGGGAGTCTTTTTTCCCTTCCCTTTTTGGTGGGAACAGAAAGATTTGAGGATCAAATATGATCTCAGGGGAAACCCAAGCTTTTCTTTTGACTGAAAAGCTCTTCAAAGCCAAACCAGGCTTGATAGGATGACATTTATCACTGTTTGAATTTCTGGTGGTTTATTCTATACAGATGTAAATTTAACATTATCTGGCCTTTAAAGACGAGCACCGGATAGCAAGACATGGCCTCAACCAACATAGGGAAGAGGAACTAGCAATTCAAACTATTAGAAACCTTCCTGTCCATTTTCATTACTGCCCTCCTGGTCTCGTCCCTCATCACTTCCCTTAGAGATGACTGCAGCAGCTGTCTAGCTGCCCTCATCCCTCTCATCTCTGTCTCTTCCATTCCATTCTGTTATAACCTATCAAGCTAATCTTTTAAACACTATTTTCAGCATGCCCCATCCCTGATGAAGAATCTATCATGAATCTTCAGTCACATCCATAGGAGGAGTGTTTGGAGGAATTGAAGAGCTTTAGCCTGGAGGAGAGATTTGGGGGAATAAGGAGGCGTCTCCAAGTATCAGTAGGAGTGTCATGTAAAAAAGGAATTAGCCTTGTTCTGCTAGGCCCCTGAGGATAGAACCAGGAGCAATGGATTAATGTTATGGAGAGGCAAATTTCTTTTTCTGTATATGTGGGGAGAGAGGGAGAAACTTGGCAACAATTAAAACTCTTCCCTAAATGGAATGGATTCTATTAAGCTGAGTGGAGCTCCCTGTAACTAGAATTGTCCAGGAGAATGCTATATGACCCCGTATTGTGTCTGTTGTACAAGAGGATTCTTGGGCATCTTTGGTTTGGACCGCACAGCCTTGGAGGTCCATTCCATCTCAGAAATTCTGCTTAATCTTTTCTCCCCAATAAGAATATAAAGTCTTAGAAGTCAGGGACCAGGTCTTATCTTTGGTATCTTCACACCTGCATTCTGGCCCTCAGTCAATATTTAAATGACTATTTTTCTATTTATCTCAATGCATGGAAAATAGCAATGACTATTATATTCAGTGTAACTTATTTTCCTAAGAAAGACTGCAAGCTGGACTGTTGTCATTCAGTCGTTTCAGCCATGTCTGACTCTTAGTGACCTCATTTAGAGTTTTCTTGGCAAAGATATTGGAGCATTTTGCCATTTCCTTCTCCAGCTCATTTTACAGATGAGGAACTGAGGCAAATAGGGTGAAGTGACTTGCTCAGGGCCTAGAAAATGTCTGAGACCAGATTTGAACTCAGGAAGATGGGTCTTTCTGACTCTAGATTTGGCCCTTTATGCACTGCAGTGCCACCTGGCTTCCTGGTGAGCTGGATGCCAAAGAATTAATCTACATATCTTGATTTGCTCTAAGAAACTGGTTTATTGACTGAAGAGTATCAGGGAGGTCATATGCATGAAATAGAAAATAAGATAGAGGTTGCAAATAGGTAACACTCAACTAAAAACCCAATAATTCATAATGTAGCCTTTTATACATGGGTTAAACTTTAATTTTTCACTCTAAAAGAAAAGATCTACTGAGAAATACTTGGTATAAAGAAGACCTCAAGGGTCACATTTAACCTATGTAAGGGAACAAATGATTTTCTGGCACATTGGAGGCAGTCATCCACATAAAATGAATTGATGAATAGGCTAGCTGGGTGGTACTGCAGTGCATAGAGTGCTGGACCTGGAGTTAGGAAGACCTGAGTTCAAATCTTGTCTCAGATACTTACTAGCTGTGTGACCGTGGGCAAATCACTTAACCTCTGTTTACCTCAATTTCCATATCTGTAAAATTGAGATGATAATAGCACCTACCTCCCAGGGCTATTGTGAGAGCCAAATGAGATAATAATTGTAAACTGCATAGCAAAATGCCTGGCACATGCTATATGAATGATAGTTTTATCATTACTGTACTATTAATGTGCTTATTACAAAGAATCCTTATCTGTTCATTAAAGCACCTTGCTTGATAACTTCTACCCGGCTAAATTGTCAACTTGGCTATTGTTAACACTTCATCTTTTTTCACATACCCTTAAATTCAGACTTTCTGAGAATTCTACCTGATTTAATTTAATTCCTCCTGATGGCTTCCTAGGGGTAAGGTGTTTTTCAACTACCAAAGGGAGTTTCATTGAAAGAGGAAGGTAAAATGTCAAAGTGCAAGCTAAGTTGAAACTAGACTCTTCTCATCCAGCATGTCAACTTGAAAATGCAGAACTTTTGTCAATTTCTTAGAGTTCCAAATTGTTACTTGCTTTAGCCCCATAGAAACCTGTATTAGAAAAGAATTGAAACGATGCACAAAATAATATGCCTCCAATAAAATTCTATTATTGCAATACTTGAGACAGAATATCTGCTGAATCCTGCATTTAATTTTGAGCATGTTTGGTAATTTAGTCAAAGGACTTGTATAAGGAGCAACACTGTCTCATTTGTTATTTGGTATACTTGCATACCGTATACACACACATACCCCAGTAAGAACAAATGCACTTAGCCCATTTAATTTTATGTCTTTATTCAAAGGCAAGATTCAGGGTGTTGATTGGAGTTGAAATGATATTGTGGTCTCAGCACTGTTACATACAAAGTAGAGGCTCTCATTCAGAATATTGATAGATTCCTATAAACACAAAGTCTTTTGGAAGTGGAGAATCTAATTCATTGAGTGAATCATCAAAAACTTGAGATACAAAATGTCAGTCAATTGTGACATTCTCAAAAAAAACTCAATGAATAATGTCATTTTATTATCTCAAATGATCTATATCATCTATGAAGGTACTCCTTCCAACGGGTAAATGACAAACCACCCATGCCATCTCATACCATGCAATCCTCAATGCTGGAGGCCTTTCTCTATGTCTTTTGACATTATGCAGCCACTGGGATTATCCACATGTTATCTTTTACTCTTACCACATGATTCGTCATACCTTTCCCTAATGATATCTTCTGGCACACAAGCCATCATTGGTAATATACTATAGTTTACTGTATGTTTCTTATTGCCCTTTGGTTCATCTGCAGCTTTGATCCTTCCAGCACTGTGGGATTCTATGAATTGTATCGCTAATAGATTATTGATGTTAAAATGATTGGGTTTTGTGTCAGGAAACAGCTTAGGAAGACTGAGAGTGTGACACTGTTTCCTAATTGTAATTTTGCCTCCTCTTCATTTACTGTCCATTTGTAGTGTCTATCCCAGATTTGTGTGCTGGGCTCACTGGGTTACCAGTTAGAATTATGTGGACAATACATATCATTTCTCCGCTGTGTTTTGCCTGTATGGATTTTTTAAGTAATCTCTTTTGAAGTGTCTGTGTCACTGAATAGGCCTTATAATATTCTGGAGCTTGATATATTCACCTCACCATCATCAAAGCATCTGGAGGACTTTACCATTTATAGGGCTTTACTATTTCATTTGAGTTCTTCATTGACCATCCTGTATGACAGTGGTGAACAATGATGGCAAGTTTTATGATTCCCTTATATAATCAAAGAATGGATGAACATAGACCTCTCCATGATTGTATGTCAAGGGATTTCATATTATCTTAATAATGTTTAAGAAAGTCAGTTAGACAAGGAATAGAGAACTAACCGGAGAATCAGGAAGACCTGGATTAAAGTCCTGTTTCTGACACATGCTGACAATGTGGCTCTGGGAAAAATCACTCAGTCCCCCTGATGTAATGGTTTAAACCAGCGATGCCAAACTCAAAGAGTAATGGAGCCACTAAATTTTACAGAAGCATCCCAGTGGTAGCCAATTGACTTAGAAGACTATGTATTGATATCACCAATGTTTTATTGTATTTTTTTATTTTGTTCATTATTTCCCAATGACATTTTAATCTGCTTTGGGCAGACATTACCAGGGAGAATAGGCCACATGTTTGATACCTCTGCTCTAAAACTGCCAATGGCAATGAGAGTAGAAAGAGATAAGTATGCATGTAGCACCTATTATGTGCTAGGAACTGTGCTAAGGACTTTTTACAGATACCTCCTCATTTGATCTTCAGAACAACCCTATGAGGTAGATGCTTTTATTATCCAACTTTGCAGTTGAGGAAACTGAAGCAGGCAGAGACTGACTTACTTGCCCAAGTTACACACTTAGCATCTGATTCCAGATGTGAACTCAAATCTTCCTGACTCCAGACCCAGCACTCTATTAACTGAGCTACCAACTGCCTCAGAACACCCAGAAAGAGTCAAGGAAGAAATAAAGACAGCATCAAGTCTGTCATAGAGAGGTCAAGGAGATTAAGGACTGAAAAGGGGCTATTGTCTTTAGCAATCAGGGAATCATCAGTGACCTCCAAGAGAGCTTCTGTGAGGGTAAAGGTTGAATTGTATAGATTGTGGAAAAGGTTGATAGTGAGGAAGTGGAAGTAGTGACTCAACAGATGTTAGCAATAAAAGGGAGATGTGAAATGAAACAATATCTGGATAAGGTGCGGAACATCGAGGGAAGCTCTTCTTTTCTCCTTTAAAGAATTGTAGAGAACTGAACATGTAGGTAAACAAATGTGAAGGAGCCAGTGAAAAGGAAGAGATTGAAAATATATAGGGGTGTGGGTATGATCGCTAGAGAGTTCTTTGTTGTTCAGTTATTTCAGTCCTGTCTGACTCTCTTTGAGTCCATTTGAGGTTTTCTTGGAAGGGATACTGGAGTGGTTTGCCATTTTCTTTTCTAGCTCATTTTACAGACATGGAAACTGAGGCAAATAGGATTAAGTGACTTACCCAGGGTCACACAGCGGATACATATCTGAGGCTAGATTTGAACTCAGGTCTTTCTGACTGTAGGCCCAGCACTCTATCCATTGCAGCACCACATCCATTGCAGCACCATCTAGAGGAAGTAAAAAAGATAGGAGCGAGGGTTGTGGAACATCTGGTTGAACTGGGACTTGAACCCATGTCTCCTGATTGCAAAACCAGGGCTCTTTCCATTGCACTGTATTGTGTCCCCTTTTCTAAATCATGGAGGTTTGATGAGAATCGACATGATATTAATGCATCACATTTGTATAGTATGATTAAATGAGTGACTAATCACGGGTAGGCTGCAGATCCATCATATACACCTGTACATATCTGCTAAGCACCTTTTCAAAGGGAAGCCTTCAGCAAACAGGTTTGAACTTTGCAGTGAGAGAGTCCTTGGTGAATTTGTTCTTTATACATTAGATGAGAAATCGGGGTAATTCTTTGGTTGGGGTTTGAAATAATCACCAAAGTCAGGGTCCTAATGAAGACATGTCCTCTAATCAACTTTGAACAGCAGTCTTTCCACTTTACTTTTGAAAATAGGCTTCTTTCCCCCATCACATCATTTACAACGTTACTACATTCTGCAAAAAAATAGGGAAAAAAGATGCCCACTGAGCCACCCAGATCTACTATTGTGTAGTCTTTTTAAGTATAACATCTCTTTGGATATAAGGAAGACTTACTGTAGTGCTCTATAGGCTATTATGGGTAAAGTAACGTTATAGCATTTGAAACAGTGCACATTTGTTAAATATCTAATGCCTGTGGAACATTGGACTAGGCTCTGGAAAAAAATACTGTTTGAATAAGACCTTGTCTTTGACCTCTAGGAAGTCACAGTCTATGTGAGAGATAAGACACAAAGATAACTCTAATACACAAGTATTCCATGCTAAGTACATTAGAGAGAGGCAAAACCAAGTGCTATGAGAGGTCCAAGGAGGAAGACTACTAACGATTGAGGACACCAGGGAACACTTTAGAAAACAGGTGGTGATCTCCGCCCCCCACCCCATTCATGGACTCCCTGATCTTTTCCAGTTCTGGCATTCTTAGGGATCATCTAATACAGTCCCTCCCTCATTTTAAAGAGGAAAATCTGAGACCCCGAAAGAGTAATGACATTTTAAGAGTTGCACAGTAAATGAGAGGCAATGCAAGATTAGGGTTTAGGTTTTCTATCTCCCAGTTCAATAATCTTTCCACCAAACCACATTCAATATAGTGTCAAAGAAAGCCCTTGGATGGGATCCATGCTCTGACCAAATTACATCATTACTTTGAAATGTTGGTATACAAACCTACATTTCTCTAAGGTGCTCATATGACACTTTTCTTTCTTCATATGCTTGCCATAGAAACCAGTATATTTGTAGCTGCATATTTCTATATTTATAAATATACATATATACACATATATTTATATATATTTAAAATACTTAATGACAGGTAGTTTGTCTTCAGGGCTTGAATTATATGTTGATAAATATGGCTCTTAAATTATCTGTTTCTGCTTTTCCATAGTAGCATCACCATAGTATTGGGAAGTTCAGTGACAATCTCCACTGATTTATCCCTTTAAGAAGGAAACAGAAGGGATCATATTCTTACTATGAAATTCACCCATTTTTCTCCTTGGAAGTTTGGAGAAATAAACACAACTCTTGCCATTTCTTCACACCTCTAGGGGATGGTGGCCACTGAAAATTAAGTAGAAAATAAGAAACTGCTTATGGCAACTTGGTTTTATTTTCTGAAAAATAAGCTGTCTGAATTGATCAAAGCTATGTCTATGGCAAAATACAGAATCACGATGAACAGATTCCATGTTCAGTCTGAGCTTTGTTCAAATCTAGAAGCAGATACTATCATACAGCACAAAGGTTTGTGACTCGTAGCCTTGCACTCTTGCTACTGTTCTATCCTATACTATATGTATCCACTATAATATAATATTATCACAAATTAGATAATATTTGTAATGCACTTAAGGCAAAATAGATGCTTAATAAATGCTTGTTTTTACCTTCTCTACCTTATTTCCTCCTTTTCTCCCTTTCTTCTCTTCCTCCCTCCCTCCCTCTGAACCTGGCAGAGGTCAAATGACTTCTCTGGGCTTCCTGACTCCAGACCCAGCTCTTTATAAACCACACCATCTAGCTGCTGAAAAAGGCCAAAGTCACCCATTGCAACCTGGGCCATTGCCAGTCATCTTGACCTTTGTGTTGCCACTGTTCGATGACTTTGGAGGAGAGAATGAGGCTGATGACTTTTATATAGTTAAGACATCACCCTCATGACATCATTAGGCCTCTTCATGAACAAAGGATGAAAAACAACAACCTATGTGACCTCAGGCCAGTCACTTTCTGTCTCCAGACCTCAGTTTCCTCTTTTATAAAATAAATATAGAAAATAAAAATAAAATAAAGGACATTGGACTACATGATCTCTGAGATTACTTTGAACTCTAAACTAATGATTATCAACATCTTCCCTCCCATGAATTCTACCATGTTAAAGCCTATATGACCTTCCATATTTCCCCTCCCCACAAAGCAAGGGCCAATTGAGATGTTCCCCTAGTGTGCTGGCACACTTGGCCAATACTTTAGGCATACCTGTGTTTTTACCTTTGGCCTTGGCACCTAAATTTGTAACATCACTTGATTATCTGATGGTAGGGATTAATTTAGAGGAGTGTCAAAGTACCTACAAAGGTCATAGAGAGCAGCTAGGTGGTGCAGTGGATAGAGCACCAGTGCAGGACTCAGGAGGACCTGAGTTCAAATCTCACCTCAGACACTTGATACTCACTACCTGTGTGACCTTGGGCAAGTCACTTAACCCCAATTGCCTCATCCTGGGTTATCTCCGTCATCCTGATGAATATCTGGTCACTGGATTCAGGTGGTTCTGGAAGAGAAGTGAGGCTGGTGACCTGCACAGCCCTTCCTCACTCAAAACAAAGTCAAGTGCAAGTCATGTCATTATTTCTCTGATGGCATGGTCTTCTTCAGCAACGAAAGACAAACACACACACACACACAGGGCATACAAAAGTTCTTTCTGAAAAGTATTGATAGTTATGGAAACACAGCCTCTTATATATCCTGTGTTAACTTGCTTGACTTCCAAAGTCTTCACAGCTTACTCAGAATCCAGCAGAGGCAATATCATTATTAACCATTAAGTCAACAGGCTTTGGAATATAGAAAAGACTACTAGTAAATCCTTTATCTTGGTCTGTAAACATTGTGTTTCCTTACCCTCCATGTAGATGAGTGCCAACAAAAAGCCCAAGTGTTAGATCAAGCAGTCTAATGGTGTCAGTTCAAAGTTCAAATTGCTACATCAAAATGGTTCTCTAGTTCAATCTCCCACAAATACATCGGAGGAGAAATATAGCCTGATTTACCACATGAAGGCTGAAGGATCACTAAGGGCAACACCCATGATTTCTCCCATATTAACCTTCAGAGCTTCTCTGAAAAGAAAATATTCCCATCAAAGTGGAGGAAAGTTACCAACAACACTGGTCTGGGGAAAAGGTAAGGTTATATTACTTTTAAATTATATTACAACCTCAAATCTCATGATATCATTGGCATTGGAGCTCACTGCACTGAGGCAGATTGTAGCCCATCTCTGCCTTAGTGGATGGTCTTAGTAAGATTTTGTGATGGAAGAAGCTCACCATGAAGGTACTTCACCTTCTAGTGGTGAGCCTTTCCAGACTTACTAAGCTTGGTTTTTAAAAGACAGAAAAAGAGTCTATCACTGGACCCACACTCAAAGCCTTTCCAGGTTGGTAGACCCTACCAAATGTAGTGCTCCACGTCGAGTCACACCTGTACACCAAAATGAGATCACTGCAGAAGGGAGCTCTTTTTAAGTAAATAGAAACGAATCAGCCACACCTTGACATCTACTCTAGCACTTTCCTCCATGAGTTCTGATCAACAAGAACTTCTGGAATTGCCCAGAGCAGGATTTACTTTAGTCTCTCCTTTGGACATCAAAGGTACCTCTTGCTAATAGCTACCTGAGCACAAGAGCATGTATATCAATTATATTTTGCATTCCCCAAAGGATATTTCTTTGTACTATTGTTAATCAGACCATGTATTGCAGTTACTTATTCCAAAGGAAATACCATGTCAAAATGAGTTGGTGTGAGACTGCTGAGCCAAAGGGAGGCTCTCAAGTGAAAGTGTTACTACTGAAAATAAATATTAACTTTGCAATATTTCCTACTCACTTGTCTCCCCTTAATTGTCTGAAGAATGAACAAAACCATTGCTAATGTGGAGCACTCTATCTCTTTTCCCACTCTGGATTATCTCCAGATATATATATAAAGGATGAAAGATGTTAACATTCTTGTCCATTAGTCATGACTCGATTGAGGAGGATGAATATGTCACCATACCTAAAACAGAAAGATTGCTGAGGTTGTCAGGGAGAACTTGATTAGCTTGCATTGGAAACTTGCTCCATTTGTATGCTCATGAGCTAAGCTGTCAGACCAGGGCAAGATGGAAGACAGGTGCCCCATCTGAGTACACAGGCAAAGATAATGTACACACAAATGTACCATCCATCCAGATAGATTCATATTCTTCAATGCACATAATCTAATTCAAAAGGGTATGAGCTGCCTTCTTCCCGCAATTCTGGGCTACACATCGCCAGCAAGGGGACTGGTTACCTCTACCAGGTCCTGTAGTAAGGGCAAGTGGAAAATGACTCACCCCACCTCCCAATGCATAGCTGCAGGCAATGTGTTTCTGAATATGGTTGAAAGCCTTAGGGGCCTGAGTTGGTCAGCAAAGTGGTATTTGGCTCAGAGAAATGAGAAAGCTATGCTACTTGGTATTTTCATTCCTTCCTAATTTTTCATTCTTCTCGGCCTTCCATATACCCAAGAGTGGCCGTGGCATTATGAATAATACAAGAATCAAACGATCCAAGGGTCATTAGGGGTGAAGCCCAGCCTCATGTTTTGACCTTTACAAAGCTCTCAACATTTTCTGTGTTGTGTATTATTCATTTGAAAAAATATTTCTGATTGATCCAGATGAGGTATGGTGCCAGGAATTCAACCAAAGCAGTGGAAGTGTTGATTCAAAGCAACTCCATTCATAAATACATTAGGAGAGAAAGAAAGAAAAGCTGGGGGGTTCACATGTAGGAACTTGAAGGGTGGTAGGAGGAGCAAGGTTATTCCAAGGGGATTTGTTTAGTTTGGCCCAAACATGTTGATGTGTGTGAGCATAAATTCAATTTCAAAATAAATTAGGTTGTATGTTCCCAATCCTTTGAAAACCTTGGAATGTGTGTCTAGGAAAGTAAATAGAAAATATCATAATCATAATAGCCAATGGACCATTTCTTTTCCTTTTTTTTTTTTTGAAATGAAGTCACCACCAGGGCAAGACAACTGATTATGGCTGATCTTTTAAAGCCAGTTTGTATATTTGCTTGCTTATCTATCGTTGTCTATTGAGGAGAAAATTGCTCCCATCCATTTCCCTGCACCTCGAGGTATAAAGGGTCCATACCATCTAATCGCCTGTGAGATATGACTTTAATCCCACACAGGAAAGAGACCATTTGTAAATTGTGCTGTGTGCACAGCACACGAGTTCCAGAGTATAACTGTGGTTGTGGGGCCTTGTCATTTCTAATTAGGAATATCCAGCCCAACTGTAATTCCTAAATGACATGCTCAAGTATAGGGCTACTTCATTTGAGGAGCAGTCGCTTTGGGATATAGGCATTGCTATGGACAATGAACTCACTGTGACCTCAGATGCAGTGGAGTTTGTTCTAGTTTTCCCATACGGGCATACAGAGGCAGATGTTCCTTTGGGAAATACTAGAATATCCAAATATTAGGGAAACCACCAAACCAACTTAATAATGCTTGTTAATCTAATTGCAAAGAGTATGTACCTATATTAAATGAAGTTCTCAATAACTCAGTTTACATCTTGTATATTTAGGATATTGATTTAAAAATTTGATAAGATTGTGTACATATGTGCATGTATATACACGAGCACATATATGCATATATACACATACATATTATATATATACACAGATATACAAACATGTGTATATATACCTATATATATGCACATAAATTTTTTCCAATGAGATGTTTACAAAGCAACTAACATTTTTAAAGTTTTGCAGACTTTATTTGGATATAGCTGCTACCATCCTTTTAGAATATAATTTACCTAAGTTGTGATGAAGGTTGTAAGATTGATCACTTTGTTTGTTTGTAGAACAATATTTTACTTTGTATGAAACCAGGTCATTCAGTCTTTGATCTCTGAATGTTTGGATTTAGATATACTGAAAAAAACACTGTTAATCTTTTTTCTTAAATTCCAATTTGTATTATGATATTAAAAAATCAAATGTAATTCAAATAGACCTGTGATACAGAACATGTCACATTGGGTCCTGTCAAGTGCTTCAGTCAGCCAATGACATCAACAAATGGTTTCCCTCCTTAATGGAGATTTCGAAGGATTCCAGATGTTCCCTAAAAGATGGAGCTTGGTGTTGTGCAGCTTAAAGGAACTCTTGGATACTCCCTAAGTGGGCCACCCATGACATGTCTTTACTTCCATCAACAAATCCCTTGATTTTGCTTTCTGAGGCCCCATACTCTTCTGCCTCTACCTGTCCATTTTATACTGGGTATCCTAAACCCCAACCTAGGGAGGAGAAGGTTGCAGGTGTTTTCCCCTAACCCTGATTGTGAAATAGAGGCTACAACTAAGGTATCACAGGGAAATATATAAGAGGATTACATTTGTATTCCAAGCAACAAGTTGCATAGTTGCTAGTGGTGTTTGGGTTCACCTTCCTCTTCCATGCATGTTCACAGGGAGGTGGAACTATTCTCTCCTTCTGTCCTTCTGGCTCCCACTGTTGGATTTGGTCTCTATTCAGTGTCTTTTCCATGTTACCTCAGGTCTTAATTTAAAGCCTATTGGTTTATTTGGGCAAATCTGTGTGTGTCTCAGGCTATCCAGAATGAGCTTCCCTTTTCCTTAGCTCAGAGTATGTCAGTTTCAAGTCATTGGCAGATTCCCAGACAGGTTCAATCAACTGAGCTCTAGGCCTATTAGAAGCTTAATGTAACCCTCCTAATCCTACACCCTCTGGCCCTGGAGAAGTAACGCTTTCCCTTTTGGATCTCTCTGTCCTTGTAGTAGATTTGAAATAATTCCATTAGCTATCGTGTGGCTTTTCTGTTGTTGTTTTTGACAACGGAGTGGAGGAGATTTCTGTTCCAGAGAACTCCATTGTTCTGTGGCTTCCTCTGCTCCAGAATTTGTTGGGAGTTCTTCTTTACAGGTATTTTATGGGCTGTGGACTAGGAGCTAGCATATGTGAATCTTTCTACTCTGCCATCTTGGCTCCTCCCCCTAGAATTATATATTTCAAGCTGGAAGGGATTTCAGAGGCCACCAAATCCATGGACAAATGTGACATGATACACTACAGTGTTTATGTGGAGATCTTCAGCAATGGATCCAAGCTCCTGTCCGCTTTTGGAGCTCCTGTCCTCTGCTGCCTCTGCTGTTGTCTCAAGAAGGGGCCTGAGTTATGGAGACACTCTGCTCCCCTCTTGACCAGCCAAACAGGCTCTCTCACTGACCTTTAGTGTCTGTGGGTGGAGGGACCTGCGCAGCTGCTGGAGATTCTGCATAAACTGCCTGAGGGAACTGAGCCCTGTGAGGCAGTCCTGCCCCCACCCAAGCACCTGAATTTAATCTCACCCTGAATAGCACCCCACCCCGCTCAAAGCCCTGAGGCTGGGAAGCAGCATTTGAATCTCACACCCAAAGCACTAGCTGGGTGGATCTGGAGGCAAGGTGGAGGTGGAGAGGAATCTCAGAAGTCAAGTAACTGGCTGGGAAAATGCCCAGAAAAGGGAAAAAAAATAAGACTATAGAAGATTACTTTCTTGGTGAACAGATATCTCCTTCCATCCTTTCAGATGAGGAAGAACAATGCTTACAATCAGGGAAAGACATAGAAGTCAAGGCTTCTGTATCCCAAACATCCAAAATAAACATTCAATGGGCCCAGGCCATGGAAGAGCTCAAAAAGGATTTTGAAAATCAAGTGAGAGAGGTAGAGGAAAAAATGGGAAGAGAAATGAGAGAGATGCAAGAAAAGCATGAAAAGCAGGTCAACCCCTTGCTAAAGGAGACCCAAAAAAATGCTGAAGAAAATAACACCTTGAAAAATAGGCTCACTCAATTGGCAAAAGAGGTTCAAAAAGCCAATGAGGAGAAGAATGCTTTCAAAAGCAAAATTAGCCAAATGGAAAAAGAGGTTCAAAAGCTCACTGTAGAAAATAGTTCTTGAAAAATTAGAATGGAACAGATGGAGGCTGATGACTTTATGAGAAACCAAGAAATCACAAAACAAAACCAAAAGAATGAAAAAATGGAAGATGATGTGAAATATCTCATTGGAAAAAACAACTGACCTGGAAAATAGATCCAGGAGAGACAATTTAAAAATTATGGGACTACCTGAAAGCCATGATCAAAAAAAGAGCCTAGACATCATCTTTCATGAAATTATCAAGAAAAACTGCCCTGATATTCTAGAACCAGAGGGCAAAATAAGTATTGAAAGAATCCATCGATCACCTCCAGAAAGAGATCCAAAAAGAGAAACTCCTAGGAACATTGTGGCCAAATTCTAGAATTCCCAGGAAAAGGAGAAAATATTGCAAGCAGCTAGAAAGAAACAATTCAAGTATTGTGCAAATACAGTCAGGATAACACAAGATCTAGCAGCTTCTACAATAAGGGATAGAAGGGTGTGGAATATGATATTCCAGAGGTCAAAGGAACTAGAACTAAAACCAAGAATCACCTCCCCAGCAAAACTGAGAATGATACTTCAGGGGAAAAAATGGTCTTTCAATGAAACAGAGGACTTTCAAGCATTCTTGATGAAAAAACTAGAGCTGAAAAGAAAATTTGACCTTCAAACACAAGAATGAAGAGAAGCATGAAAAGGTAAACAGCAAAGAGAAGTCATAAGGGACTTACTAAAGTTGAACTGTTTACATTCCTATTTGGAAAGACAATATTTGTAACTCTTGAAACTTTCTAGTATCTGGGTAGTTGGTGGGATTACACACACACACACACACACACAGAGTGCAGAGTGAATTGAATAGGATGGGATCATATCTTTAAAAAAAGAAATTAAGTGGTGAGAGAGAAATGTATTAGGAGGAGAGAGGGAGAAATGGAGTGGGGCAAATTATCTCTCATAGAAGAGGCAGGTAGGAGACTTTTTAGTGGAGGCAAAAGGAAGGGAGCTGAGAGAAAAGCATGAAGTTTACTCTCATCACATTCGACTAAAGGAAGGAATAAAATGCACACTCATTTTGGTATGAAAACCTATCTTACAATACAGGGAAGTGGGGGAGAAGGGTATAAGCAGGGTGGGGGGGGATGATGGAAGGAAGGGCAATGGGAGGAGGGAGCAATTTGAAACCAACACTCTTGGGGAGGGACAGGATCAAAAGAGAGAATAGAAGCAATGGGGGTCATGATAGGATGGAGGGAAATACTGTTAGTCTTACACAACATGACTGTTATCGAAGTCATTTGCAAAACTACACAGATATGACCTATATTGAATTGCCTGCCTTCCCAAAAGGAATGGGTGGGAAGGGAGGGATGGGGAGAAGTTGGAACTCAACGCTTTAGAAACAACTGTTGAGTATTGTTCTTGCTACTAGGAAATAAGAAATACAGGTAATGGAGGATAGAAAGTTATCTCACCCTACAGGACAAAAGAGATGGGGACAAAGGAAAGGAAGAGTGATAGAAGAGAGGGCAGATTGGTGATAGGGGAAATTAGAATGCTCAGTGTATTGGGGTGGGAGGAGGGGACAAATGGGGAGAAAATTTGGAACCCAAAATTTTGTGAAAATGAATGTAAAAAGTTAAATAAATAAATTTAACTAAAAAAAGAAATATATAATTCTATTATTGACCTTGGGCAAGTCACTTCTAAGACATTTTAGATAACAAAACTTCTAGAAGCCAATGACCACATCCATATAATCTCCTCTGTACCATGCACCATTGGCTACAATTTAGGTGAGACTGTGTGAGGTTGATCATATTAGCATACAAAGCACTTTCATAGGATTCTAGCTTTGCAGCTCGAAGAGGTCTCATCCAACTCCCTCATTTGATGGATAAGGAAACTGAGACCCAGAGAGTTGAAATGACTTGCCTGAGGTCGCAGAGTTTTGATTTGAGCTCAGGGCAAGGTTAAGGAACCTATAGCCTTGATGTTCTTAAGTAAGTCCCTTTGAATGAAGTTTGGATTCAATCAAAGGCCCCCACTTGAGGGCCTAGAGGGCCATGTATGGCCTTGAGGTCCACAAGTTCCCCACTTCTGGCCCAGGGCTTCTTATTATAAATGTAACACTTTATCTGATTGAATCTACTGTAAAATAGATGAAAATAACAACAGCAAAGACAATAACTATGGCTATTCGAGAATTGCAAAGTCCTTTCGGTAAAGGATGTCACTGCAGTCTTACACCCAGCCTGTGACTTTAGTACTCTAAGCATTACTACACCCTTTCTCATGCATAAAGAACTCCAGAGATGTTAAGTAATTTACTCATGGGAGTCACAGGACTAGTAGGTGGTAGGGGCAGAATTCAAAGCCAAATTTTTCTGAATCTTAGGGGTTCTTGAACTTTTTTCTATGTCATAGATCCCTTTATAAGTCTGGTGAAATCTACGTACCCCTTCTCAGAATAGTGTTGTTGTTGAAAAAATTATAATGGAAGTCAATGCTAAATTTTGATTGGTTAGTGAAAATAAAAACCTAATTAGGTTCCCACCTAAGTTCATGGACCTCATGAAATCTCTCCAAGAGTTCTTTTGAGGGTCTGTGGGTTGTAAGTTACAGGGAGAGAGAAGTGAACCAGTATTTACTAAATGCCTACTTAATAACACAATAACCCTAAGAGGTAGGTGCTATTTTTATCTCCATTTTATAGTTGAGGAAACTGAGTCAGGTGGCAGTCACTCACCCAGCTAGTAAGTGTCTGAACGCATATCTTTCTAACCTAGACCCACAGCTCTATCTGCTATACCTCCTAGCTCCCTACATCTGTTACTCTCTCCACAACACTATGGTATAATTCCCATTTTTGCCAAAAAGAGGCACCTAAAGGCTCAGAGGCAAATGGCTTTGCTTGGATCACACAGCTAGTGTGTCAGAGGCAGACTTTGAACAGAAGTCTTCTTGACTCCAAGTTCGGTGCCCTTTTCTCAATAGTCCTTTCTCTGATGAAGGAAGACGTATTAGAGGATCCTATTTTTGACTGACATCTTAGGTTGTTGTATGAGAGAACAAGGCAGTTTTATATGCAACATAGGGAGAATTAAAGAAAAAACCCTGCTCAGGAGCCCTCTCATCTGCCTAAATCCTATGTTTTGTACAAGCCCTACTGAGTTACTGCTTACCTCCCTGCTGACCACTTCAATTCATAACAACCTTCTTTTCTTCTGCCAAATTTAGAGCCTGTTCCTCCTCTCTCAAGTTAGCACTTTATGTGTGCTGATGTCCTCTAATCCAGGGATGGGGAAACCTGCAGCCTCGAGGCCACATGTGGCCCTCTAGGTCCTTGGATGCAGCCTTTTGACTGAATCTAAATTTGACAAAACAAATCCTTTTATTAAGGGGATCTATTCTATGAAGTTTGGATTCAGTCAAAGGGCCACACTTGAGGACCTAGAGGCCCACATGTGGCCTTGAGGCCTCAGGTTCCCCATCCCTACATCAAATCATTTCACACATTTTTGTCTCCCCAAGTCCATCTTGGACTCTTGAGGGCACAAACTATAACTTAGTACTCTCTCATGACCCTGATAGCACCTATCACAGGGCTAGGCATGTGGTAGGCTTGTCCAGTATTTGAGGGTCAAGAAATGGAACCTCGGTAATGCTAGAAAGACCCCCCTTATCTCCATCCAACTCCTCTCTTCTTTCATGACCCTGTATTGTTTCTTCTCACATTTTGGACTCAAGAGCTAATCATGTGCACAGGATGCTGGAGGAGCTCACCCAGGCAGTATCTTAGCCAGAGGGATTAAGGTCTGTGGAAGACAAGTATTATACGTCCGTAATTAGTGATTGATTTATTGCTTGCTTTCTCTAGGCAAACTCCTGTAGTAAATAACCAGAAATGATATTTCCTTTTGTTTCTTTTGAAAGAGCTCAGTGGCACTTAGCATAACTTAGAAATGTTAATTAATTCCCCCACTGCCCCGAGAAGTAAGTTAGCACTATTATTCCCATTTCACAGATGAGGATTTTGGATATAATGTGCTCTGAAATGATTTTTTGTGTGCGTTCTGACCTTCCAGAAGAGAAATGTAATTCTTATCATAAATAACCCTGATCTAGTTAGAAACTGCATAGGGAGTATGAAAGTGATAAATTTCCTATTCAGTCACTACCTTAGCCATCAGTTTCTGAACAAAGTAAAAGTTACTTCCCATCTGATAAAGATCACGAACAATTAACAAGCAAAATCACCATTTCACAGGTAGTTGACCATCTAAATTCATTCAGACTTGGAGAAGGAGTGAGGCTACATTAAATTTTAATCAAATTTTATAGCTGCTGAAATATATTCATGCACTGCTTGATTGGCATTCCTAACACAAACAGACTGATCTATAAAAAAAGAGGGTTGCATTTTAAGGTCAGCTATGTCCTTTTCCTCTCCCCATGTGCAGAAAGCACATGGCCGGTCCCCTCCATTTGGGTACCATTTCCGATGTCCTCGTTTATAGATACAATTCCTTCAAATGCCCCGAAATTATGAATAGGGAGTTTTGGGAATGATTTCCTAGCTCTTCTTTTTTTAATCCCTCTGTTTTTGACAACTAGGTTTGGGAATCTCTCTAGAATGTTCTATGTGCTTATCAATGATGGGGGATGATATTAATTGCTTGCATACCTGTAGTAGGAACAATTGTGGCTTTTGTTAACCTTCTCTTTGTTAAGCCTCCAGAAGTATCTTCATTTAAACCCTTTCCCTGAACTGTCTAGAGTTCTGCGTATGTCCAGGGACATATGTGCACAGACTAGGTCTGTTTAGGCAGGTCAGACTTGTTTTATGAAACCTGGATCCATGAAAAGTCTGATGTGCACAAAAGATATCAGTAATTCACGTTTATGTAGTACTGGGAGGCTTTGTAGAGCACCCTTCTTACACCAAACCTGTAAAGTAGGGGATACTGGGATCAATATGTATTAAACCCACTTTACAGTTGAGGAAATAGAGTAGTTAAGGGTCAAGGTATACATGGTAAGCTTCATAGACGTGATTCAAATTGAGGATTCTGGACAGTCTCACTATAACCATTCCCTCATCCTGTCTATGAAAAAATCAGTTGTGGGATGTTTTTTTTCATTTCACTCTAAGTCTTGTGTCAGAGACACTCTAGATAGGGAATGAATGAGGTCACTTCATGGGATTTTCTCATCACTTTGGTTCATAGCCCCCACACAGGGAATCCAGGCAAATCGGGGACATGCCATTCATGTTTTGCACAGAAAAAAGTGGTGTTGACACAAGGAGGAAAAAGCAGAGGCCCTGGAAGGGGCAGCCATTTAGTCCCAAAGATGGATGAAAGCCCTCAGTCACACTTGGAACTCTGAGACCACCTAGAGCTCCTCCAGTATAACAATACAGCCTCCCACCCAAATCCCAGGGTCTGTCTTGCCACATGTTCATTTGATTCCTTAATGGGAGAAATCAGTGGCATGTGTGGAAGGCATACTCCCATACCATGGCCAAGGAAGTCAGTGGTTTCTCAGGAAAGGGTGCGGGGCTGGTGAACTTTCTCTAGTCTTTCTATAACCTGTCTCTAACGCTCACTAATGGGGGACATCTCTCTGTACACCATTCTCTCCCTAGCTGTCCCTACATTTCTTTCTATCATTTTCTTCTTTCTTCTCTCTTAGCTCTTTTTTTTACCATGCATATCTTCCAACTGTCATCATTAATTCTCTTCAGTTAACCAAATAGGAGAGAGAAAGAAGGAAAGAGAAATATCATAGCACCTGTACCATCCCCAAGGGTACTGGTACATATTATATTTATCTAGTTACTTAACCTCTGTCTCAGTTTCCTCAACTGTAAAATGGAGATCTTAATAGCAACTACTGCACAAAAGTTGCTGTAAAGAGCAAATGAGCTAATATTTATAAAACATTTAGTACAATGCCTGGCATGTAAGGGCTTAATAATTGTTCCCTTCCTCTTCCTTCCTTCCCCCCATCAGGATCAGTGTCCACAACCTCCGTGAGGGCAGGGATTGCGTCTTTACCAAAGCTTTGTTTCTCTTGATGTCCCTCATGAAGACACGGCATTTGTTTGTTGCTCTTCAGTCATATCTGACTCTTGGTGACCCCATTTGAGGTTTTTTTTTTTTGCAAAGATACTAGAGTAGTTTGCCATTTCCTTCTCCAGCTCATTTTGCAGATAGGGAAACTGAGGCAAACAGAATTAAGTGATTTGCTCAGGGTCAAACAACTAGTTAGTGTCCTAGGCCAGGAAAATAAATCTTCCTGATCCCAGGTCCACTTAGCTGCCCCAGTATTTGTTTAATAGATGTCAAATTGAATTGATTTTAACCTAAGATTCCTCTCGGTAGTCATTTTGACCTGTACCTCTCAAATGTGATTTAATTCATACAACTCTGAAAAGAGGTACCTTCATCTAAATCATCACAAGAGTTTAAAGACCATCTAGTGGCAAAGGGAATTCATGAAATTCATCTTCCCTTGTCATTTTCCCCCAGGCTTGTTGTTTAAGGAGGGTGGGGGGTAGCAAGGCTTGCTAGACATTGGTAGACTTATAGTCGGGAATACCTGGGTTCAAGTCCCAGCTCTGACACATACTAGTTACCAGACCCTCCTCCTATTATTGATATCACAGATCCTTGGTGTTCGCATATAGGGACTTCTAACACAAAATAGGCATCGGTGGTGTTGTCAAGGATTTCTGTCCCTGGAGTTATTAGAACATAGGCATGTATTTGTTGACCCTGGGTCTCTGATGTGAAACATATGATGTGTGAAGTTTAAAAATGACTGTGAATTGCAAACAGATTCTTTTTTTCAAATAAACTCTAATTCTTTCAATATTTTAACACTAATTTTAGTTTAAAAAAATAAAAGATGTGCCTATTGACTATGTCAACATGATAGCAAATAGGGAATTAATTTGAAGCTGATATTATTATTTGAAAAATTCATTTCAAAAGGGGCACATTCATACTTTTGCTAGACTGTAGAAGAAATACTTTTACCTTTGGCAGAGCTTGAAAGTCTAATCACAGTCATATTTATAGAGGCAAGTACAGGGTGTCTTATTACATTGGTACAGGAATCTTATGCTAATGCAGGTTAGCACCTGCTCTGAAGCTTAAAGTCTTAAAGAGTTGCCTGAGGGCACTGAAAGATTAAGTGATTTGCCCAAGGTCATCCAGTCAGGATGCTTCAGAAGCAAGACTTGACCCCAGGTCTTCTTGGCTTCCTGGTAGGCCCTCTAGCCACCAAACCACAGTACCTGGATGATGATGACAATGAAGGCTAGAGTGGGGGTAACAGTCTGTAGAATATTAAATATAAAAGAACGATAACGGAATAAGGATTTGTCACCAAACCATTTCCATTTCCAATAGAAAAAATGAGAATGAGACAATAGCAAAAAGGGCAAGTGGCATTTCTATCCTGCTTTCAGTTTACTACAAGCTTTCTTCAAAGATATCATTGAGGCAGCTATTTGGCATGGATTGTCACCTCCATTTTACAAAGGAGGAAATTGTACCTCAGAGAGGGTTAACACTTGCACAAGATTCACCAGCCTGCAAAATTTACTAACTAGTAAAACTTGTTGGATTTGGTAGATGATTTTTCCATTCTGAGTCTCAGTTTCTTTCTCTCAAAGAATTAGGAGGTGTGGATGCAATGCACTCAAAGGTTTCTTTCTGGTCTGACACTTTCAAAATGTATGAATATGTCTTACAGTATTACCATTCCCAAGGGTGATCTGAGATCTAGAGCTGCCAGGGACCTTTGAAGGTCATTCATCTAGACCAATATGCACATTTTACAGATGACAAAACTGAGGTTCAGGCCCAAGGAACCAAAGTGACTTCTACAAAGACACCCAAGTGGCTGAGGTGGGATTCGAAGCCAGATCCTCTGATACCAAAGGCAGCTCCCCTCTCCAGGTTAGCATTAAAATAGGCCTCAGTGCCTTGAGCTAAATGAATGAAACTCATAAGGATGACATTTTAGACCTTAGTGCGTCTGTAAAAGAAATAGACTTTCTTAGCACCCCTGAGAGTTCTTTGTGTAGGCTCCTCTGCCTTCATGTAAGGCAGACACAGTGAACAGAGCCCCTGGCTGCTCTTGCTAAGTTTACATTCTTTAAAAGCTGGTTTGGAATGACATCAACTCTTTGGCTGGTTGATCATGTGGATACAAATTATCAAATGAAAGTGGACCAGAACAAAATTCTTCAGAGTTAAAATAGCATAGTTGATTTTTGGCTCCTTCTGAATATAGATACAATTCTAAATTGAGATTCTTTGAAAGGAAGCACACACACACACACACACGCACACACACACAGATTCTTGGGGAAAGTACAGCTTAGAGTTTGACCAGTACTATCACACCTTCAAATGCAGTTTTGTGAATTCTCTACGTATAATAACATGGGCTTTGCTTCTACTGTTTGGCTTAACTTGAGATTGACTTGATTTTTAACATGTTTGTCAAATGTACTGACCAATTGATCTGCCATTGTATTGCCACATTATAACTCATCTGATTTGCTGGATCCTCCCATGAATTTTTGTAACATAGATGGGCCCAGAACAAGGAAAATGAGCTTCTAGTGACCTTGCTTTACTCTTGTTTTATGTATCCAAAAGAAACTTTGGCCCTGATAGTGGATTAATTCAGTAACTCAACCCCTCCTACCCCTACTAATTTTCATTTTGTTGAACATCCCTACTATGCCTTCTAGCTACCCATGTGGTATAGTGGGAAGAACACTAGGTTTGGAGTCAATGGGTCTGGGTTCTACTCCTGGTTCTACTTCTTGCTAGCTGTGTGTCATTGGACAAATCAATTAACCTCTCTGTACCTTATTTTCCTCATTTTTAAAATGAACGTGTACTAGACAACTTCATAGTTCCCTGACAGCTCTAAATCTCATGCAGAGCCAAACTGGTGCCAATTCAGGCGAAGGTAAGGCACCTGAGGGCAGCCAGGGTCGGGGTTTAGAGGACTCAGAACCACAGCAGTTTTTGAAAAATCTCTGAGACCTCCTGAGCCACCAAGATCCCTGTTTTGTAAACCAATCAGTTGGTCATTCAGTTAACAAGCTGCTAGCTATTGTATGCATCTGTAGACCAGGCCATGTGCAAGGTGTTAGGGATCCAAAGATACCATCTTCAAAGATACAACTGAAGAAAAGGCAGCATGTTCACAGATCAGCAAATATACAAAGTGACTAGGGAGGGGAAGCACCAATAGGAGGGGTGGGGGTGGGGGTCAGGAAAGGCTTCTTACAGGAAGTGTAAATCAGTGGAATTTGGATAGTTTCATGAGTTGAATTTGAGAGAAAGTCTTCTAATGTCCACCAGGATTTTTCTGAAGAAATATCCAAATCACATCCTTTTGAAAGGGAAGGTAGCCTTGAAGCAGAATCCATTTTAAAGCAATCCTTAGCATTTTGAAATTGGCGTATTGTCTAGCATCTCTTCCCTATAGTCCTGTTGACATCCTTAGACTTGTTTTCAAAGATTCTCATCATTTCAGAACATGTTCGGGCTTGTTCCATTTGGTAAACATGCCTGAAAGAGTAGCAGAAAAAGTTGGGACTTTCAAAATAAACCTAGTCTGATCCATCTTCCAATGGACTGTATAATCATTGTATATGGTACTAGCAATTCATTGACCTGACAGACATTCCTAAAAGTCACCATGTCAGTTCAGATCAACGACTCCTCATCTGGTTGATTTCTCATAAAGAAAGGACGACCTGTGTGACCTTGACTGAGCTACTTACCATCTCTGAGACTCATTTTGCTCACCAGTAAAGTGAGGGGATTGTGCTAGATGATCTCTTTAGAAGCCTCCACCTCTAACATCCTGTGGCATGGTAAGATGCTGGATCTAGTCCCAGAGGAGCCAGGTCCCAATCCTGGCTCTGTTATTTTCTGCCTGTATGACTTTGTACAAGTCATTTTAAACTCTCTGGGCCTCATCCTCCTCATCTGTTAAATGAATGCAGTTGGACTGGTCAGTGGAGGCCATCAAACCATTCATCGGGATCCCTGAGGGCTGCATATTGACTCAGAGAAACACATAGTAACATTGTCTCTGCCTTATTATATTTTTATTTATTTTGTTAAATATTTCCCAACTGCATTTTAATCTGTTTCTGATGAAGCTTGAGAGTGTTGTAGGCAACATGTTGGATACCTTTAGACTGGAGGACTTCCAAGGACCCCTCTACTTCCTAATCCTAAAATCCTGTATGATTCTTGTTTTCCTAAATAAGCCATTACAGCTTGGTTACTCGGAAATGTATCTAAGGAAAAAAAAATATCACATATTTTCAGCC
Source organism: Bettongia penicillata ogilbyi (assembly GCA_023548195.1). Lineage (NCBI taxonomy): Eukaryota > Metazoa > Chordata > Mammalia > Diprotodontia > Potoroidae > Bettongia > Bettongia penicillata. Next base: position 4,832,226 of record JAJHZJ010000104.1, on the reverse strand, counting down.
TTTATCATCCTTTGGAGTAATAAATATCCTAAGTTTAATATCTCTGGCATGAAGGAGGAATTCCTTTGATTTGTCTCTGAATAGCCTCTTCCAAGTTTTGGGTGGAGATTCCATAGTCTGATATGCCAAGATTATGCGATACAAGAGTATTCTCCTTGTCTTAGCCTTTAATCATTTTACAGATTTGAGTCATATCCCTGTGATTCTGAAAATGTGTCCTTATAAAAACAAATTTATATTTATAGCATACTTTTTATAAAATAAGTTTCTATTTATAACCTACTTTTTATTAAAATTATACTTTCTATTTCTAGCCCACTTTTATGGTTACTGAATACTTTACATAACATTATTTAATTTGAACTGCACAACAACTCTAGGAGATAAGTAGTGAAAATATTATAATACCTAATGTCTTGGCAGGGGAATCTCAGAGAGATAAAGTGATTCATCCAAAGTAACACAGCTACCAAGTAACAAAATCAGGATGAAGCTCACCTATGGGAGGCAGTGGGGTACAGTTGATAGAGCCTGAATTTGGAGTTAGAGGAACTGGGTTTGAATCCCAACATTGCCACTTAGCTCATCATGTGACCTGAAACAAATCTCCTAACTCCTTTGGGTCCCGGTTTCCCCAATGGTAAAAATAAGGAGGGTAAATTACATGACTTCAAGGACCCCTTCCAACTCTATATCAATGATTCTGAGATATTCAAAAGACAATCGATGATGCAAGACTGAAAGTTAGAAGAGAGATCTGTGTGTTATCTACATGGAGATTATAACTGAAGCTTTGGGAGCTGATGAGGTTACCAAGTGTCAAAGGATGAAGAGAAAAGAGAGTAATCTTGGGGGATACCCAGAGTTAGTCACTTAACCTCTCTCAATCTATTTGGGAATACCTCTAGGTAGAGAGGAAGGAGATGGAGAGATTATGGTGTATAAAGGAGAGGGCAAAAGTCCTTGAAGAGGTGGGAGGAAATGGGATCAAGGCTACATAAAGAGGGATCATGGAATCATGGATTTAGAGTTGGAAGGGATCTTAGAGTCCATCAAGTCCAATCCCATCTCTTTTTGCAGATTAAGAAACTGAGGCACAGAGAGGTTAAGTGACTTGCTCAAGGTCACACCACTAGTAAGTTTCTAAGATGAAGTTTTAATTCTGCCCTTTATGACTCCAAACCTATTATGGCATGCTACTTCATAAGAGGTTTAGAACTCTTCCTTTGGGAGTGGATAAGGGTCATTGAGTAGCAGCAAAAGCCCAGACAAGGTGAAGTACCCCAAATCTGAAGAAGGTGGAATCTCATCAGTTCCCAGACTTTCCTCAGGAACCCTCAGCAACCCAAAGATATAAATGGTAAAGGTTCCTGGAAGGTGAGGATTTGTTAATCAGGAACAGTGGAAGGGTGAGCTGGGAAAAGGGGCTCTAATATTGGAGTGCAATATTGAAGTAGCAGACTGTAGGGTAAAGTTGCCTTGGGCAACGCCCTAGGAGTAATCTATAAAATCATGGTGATGTAGGTGGAAGGTGTTCCCAGGGCTCTGTCTATTGTCCATGAATGTGTCACCACACACACACACACACACACACACACACACACACACACACACCTTAACAAGCACACAGGAGCAGAATAACCACTCATTGAATTGGCATTGAAATGTCAACAAAAAGTGAACGCCATTCAATCTGCTAGAAATGTAAGCATCTTAATGAGATGGAGATTTCAGGAGAGATCCCTGAGAGCCAACATGTTTTCAGTAGCATCTAAGCTATGTTTCTCTCCTCAGTGTATGTACCTCATTTAATGCAAATAATCTTTATTCATTTCCTGAGAACCGGGGGAAAGAAAGCAAAGTATAGAAGAGAATGAGAGCAAAGGCTTCAAGTCTGAGCATGGGCCATGTTAGACTGGATCTTTTGGGGAGTTGCTGAGCCCATCCCTTGGGTTGAGTTGCCTGGCAGAACCCATCTGCCACATCAGGAAGCCTGAGTTGAGCTTATGCAGGATGCAGCTGGGACTAGGAAGAGGCTTTTACCAAAGAGGCCAACCTGGGAACAATCCAAGTGGAGCAGGTGATGGTAGAGATCCAAGAACCATAGCTGAGATACCTCAGGCCAGGCCTAAGGTATGGAAGAATTTGAAGCTACACAGCTGGCACCTTCTGTTTAATTAGATTGCTATACCTGGCTAGATTGGTAGTGGTTAGGATAGCATATGTGTAGCCCTGGGTCAGTCACTTAACCTCTCTGGGCCTGAGTTTCCTCATATGTAAAATAAGAGGATGGACTCAATGGCCTCTAACATCTCTGCCAACTCTAAATCCATTGTCTTACAATCTCATGAAGTGCCCCATACTTGTGGTTCATATAACGAGCCACTTTAGTGAAACAATTGGGTCAGACTATTTCATTTTCAAGGAATTGACTGATTATTTCACTGAATTTACAAAATCAACTCATCATTTTGGCCTAAAGAAGGCAGAGCTCATGTTCCATGTTCATGTGGAGGAACAAGAAATGGAAACTAAGGGAACTCTAGGAGGGATCATGAGTCAGGGCCAGATGCCAATACCCAGGAGTTCTTACCCTGGAGTCTGTGAATCTTAAAAATATTTTTTTCAATAACTCTATTTAGGTATAATTGGTTTCCTTTATAATGCTATTATTTTTGTTTGTGTACTTAAAAAACATTGTTCTGAGAAATAAATCCATACATTCCACCACCAGACTGCCAAAGGGCTCTGTGATGTGAAATTAAAAAAAAAAAAAAAAGATTAATAGTCTCTGCTGTAGACCACTGAGCATCAGAGGTATTTTAGGGGAAAACAATGTGAAGGATGCCTAGATAAAGAAGAAATTAACACCTAGCAAAAATCCATGTAAGGAGCCATGTGTGAGGGGCCATATGGCCTGCTAATGAATGAATGGAAGTGCAACCTTGGAGTCACAAAGACCTGTAACTAGGTCTTCCTTCTGACACACATGCTACAGCCATGAGCTAGAAGTTTAACCTCTCAGTGACCTCCCACCCCAGAAAGGTCTATAAGATGTTGAAGTAAGAGGAACTGCTGATCTTCACCAAAAAAGGGAGTTTCCAAAGTAGAAGTCCTCTATATCAAGGAAATCACAGACTTAGAGCCCCATCCCGGACCAAAATCAAACCAAAAGACTCCAAAATACTGTGTATTCCACCCCTCCCCCTCCCTCCAATCGCACTTTACACACACATACATACACACACACACACACACACACAAACACACACACACACACACACTCATCCCTGAAGTGTCTGGATTGGTCTACACTATGAGTTTTGGTTTTAGGATATATTTTCTAATAAGCATAGGAAAGGAGCCCAAGAATAAAGGAAAAGGGAATATTTTGTGCTTTGAAAAGAGTGAGTGCCTATCCTTCTGCCTTCCCCTCCCCACTCCTATCCATCTCTCTCTGATTTGGTTCTCTCCTTTCTGGATCTGGCAGCATCTCCAGCTGACTCCAAGCTAAGCTCCAAAGAAGTTCTGCACAGTGTTAAAACCTTCTTCCCTACCTACCCCTGCTGCATTCACCTAGCTCAAGGGGCAAGGATTTTTAATTTCATACATTATTTACAGCTCACTGCATTGAGTCCAAAATGTTTACAAAGAATGCCAGGAAGGAAAACCCACCTAACCCAAAGAGGTTCTCACTCCATGAGTTAGGCATGGTCACAGATGGCGAAAATGAGTCTAGGTCTACTATACTAAGTGTACCACTCAAGGAAGAGAAGTCAGTGAGACTCGAGCAATGAGTGCTGAAAGACTAGTTCATGTACACACACAGCCTCATCCCCCTTTCCCAAGGCCATATATGAGGTAAGCAATTCCCAATTTGCTGTAGCCTCTGTGGAAGCTGGAGAAGGTGGGGTATCTTAGGAATAGACTCTTCAGTTATCTTGCCCTTTCTCCAGGGGAAGGACACTCCTGGGTAATCTAGGGCAGTGATGACAAACTTAAATAGAAATGAGGAAGAGGGTGACTGATCCATACGTAAGGATGCCATGTGCAAGACTGCATAGTGACTTGGTCTAAAATATAATGTTTCTATTTCTATTATATTTTTATTTATTTTGTTAAATATTCCCAAATTATGTTTGGGAGTGCATGTGGAAGACAGCTGTGTTTGACGCTTCTGTTCTAGGATACTTTTACTCAGTGTAAGCCAGGGTTGAGTCCTCTGAAGTCACTTTTGGGACCCTCTCCCAAAGATATACTATTTGTCCCCAAAATCTTATGGGAAACATAGTCCAGAGACAGGGAATCCTTGCCTGCCTTTGGCATGAGTTTGACAGACATGTATCTGCCCCAAAGTCACCTGGGGAACACTGGTCTGTTTACATTTGTTCAAGGAAATTCTATTTCCATCAGAGTCTGAGGTGGTTGAGAAACCCTTGGAATTCCCTTGTTCTCCTTTTGTAATTTCCATCATTGCCCCATGAGTGAACCTCTGTTATAAGGTGAATTTCTGAAAGTGGTTGGTTTATATTGAGTCATTCACTCTCTCTTACCTTGTCTTCTTGATGGCTAGCTAACGTCATGCATTCTTGATGTAGATGACCTATGAATAGTGAGATGACTGACTTCTAGGGTGAGGGATGCAGTCTGTGGCTATAGAGCAGAGCCAAGCTCAGGCAGCCATTTGTGGTGAAAGCCATGATTCTGGCTTCCTTTATTACCAGTTTCTAAATGTAATGGAGTATTGACTGTGGCTCACAGGGAGGGCAGGATAGTTCCGTCTCTAGTATGTCCTCCCTCTACCCTTTCTCCAAGGAAGACTTTAATTTCTGCCAGGAAACAAGCAGAAAGTTGGGGCTGGAGGCCAGCCTCTCTGTTCTCCTCAAACATAGCCATCTTCCACATGCAGCCCATAACACTCCAAAAAATAATTCGAGAATATTTAACAAAATAAACAAAAATACAATAAAATGGAAACATATTTTGAACAAGTCAAAAGGCCCTAAGGCATCCTTACTTATGGATTATTTACCCCTCCCCCATTTCTATTTAAGTTTGCAGCCACTACCCTAGGTAATATACTAGAATCATATCTATTGCTTTCTTAAATATTATTAGTTTAGAGGATGTAATTCTATATTGAAGTTAAACTCCTTATCATTATTTCTTTATGGGAAAAGGAAACCCCAAACTTTATATCCAAGGCTTGACTACCTTCCCACCGAATTCCAGTTCCACTGTGAACACATGTAGCAAATAGCAAAGAAACCCATTGATTTAAGTCAATGATAAAATACAGTCAGAGAAAATCTACATATAAGCACATATACCAAACAATACAGAGTTAAGGAGCCCTGCCATTGGTAGAGAAGTAACTCAGCTCAACCAAGAGAGAGTTCTGGATATCACCTAAAGGGAAATGCCCTGAAGTTTCTAGTGCAGCAAGTTGAGGATAAGAGCATGCTTAAAGTTCTACATGTTGACTTCTTCCCAGAGTCTTCCATGGCCCTAAAGAGTGGTTGGCATCCCCATATATTCTCTCTCAACACTAGAAGTTAGAAAAATCCAAAGACACCAAAGAGAACAGATCTCTTTTCTCTCTGGCTCTTGCTGACTCCATTCAACCCCTCACACAGGATCAGGACATTGATCTCCACCAATGAGGAGGAGACCCCATACCAATGGGATTTGGGGCTGGGGATACATTGACAACTGAGCCAGCTGGAATATTTACTGAAAGGAAAAGTCAACATATATAACCCATCAAAATTCATGGATCATAAAGAATTTTCACCCTTGCCCTTTCACTGAAAATCTAGACTTGGTTTTCTTTTGACAATAAGGTCAGATGAGTAAATTAAGGACAAGAAAGGGTAAATGAAAGAAAAGAAAAGACAAATGAGAGACATTTTGAAGTAATAATCAACAGCGCTTGGTAATTGCTAGAGAATAAAGGAAAGAAACAATGAAAAATGACTGGGCGTTTGAGCCTGAATGACCTGCAACATGTAATGGTGAAGTCCCAAAAAAGGACAGATTCAGACACTGGCCTTCCCATCTCATGTCCTTTGCATGAGCTATTTCCCCATCTTAAAATGCCCTCTCTACTGCCCTCTGCCCCACAGAATCCCTTCATGTCCTTCCCAGAACAGCACAGGGGTCATTTCTTGAACAAGACCTTTCCTATTGCCCACCATTGTTAATACTCTCTCCCTCTTGAAATGACTTTAGCTATATTTTCCATCTACTTATCTGCATATACAGAGCTTTCCCCAGTGGAATGTATTCCTTTTGAGAGCAGGGACTATTTTGTTTGTATCTTTGTGTCTCCAATACCCAGCACAGTGCCTGACACATAGTGTGTGTGTGTGTGTGTGTGTGTGTACATGTGTATGCATGTGTGTGAAGTACTTTTTCTTTCCATAAGTTGTAGAATTTTCCAAAGTTTCTCAAATCTATTTGAGACCATCTATGGACACTTTTCCTAAGTTAATTGCACTGGCATTGTGTATCAAAATTATGACATTCTTATGGAATACTCACCAGGACAACTGGAACCCAGTTACAAAACTCCCCAACTCACAGATCTTGTTGTCCACTGTAATTTGGGGAAGTTACTATGGATCCACCAAATGCTATTACGGGCTTGTTAGGTCACAAGGTACCCAGGAAGACCATTTTGGAAAGCTTCATAAATGGTCCTGTTTGCTGTCAATATTCCAACTCTCCGAAGATCGGTATGTTTTACCTCCAGCCACAAACGGTACGATGGCAGATGGGCTTTTGCATCCACCACCTGCCATAGCTGGATTAGCATCTGTATTTGTAAACTGATTATACAATATTTACTAAATGGCCAGTTTTCTTCACTCATTTTAGCAGTTTATATGAAGAGACATCATTTCTGAGGAAAATAATGTACCCTCCCAAAGGTTACCTGTTTTATCAATTTATACAGGGAAGTTATTTTGTTCCTCTTGATCAAAATCTCATTTCTATCAATATCAAACTAAGGCTACAATTTAGCCTAATCTCAAGGCAATTAAAACACATACTCTATTAAACCTTGGTAATGCCCATTAAAATTAATTGAGACCTTAGCCCTTTGCTGGACTCTTTCTTAATGAGCTTGGAGAAAAAGATAATAAATCCAGCAAACAAGAGCCTTCTTTAATGACCAGGGGCCATATCTCTTTGAGTTGGTTGAAACTGAAATTAATTGTGTACTTCTACTTTTAATGTTGCTGCTTATCCTTCAGCAAATGCATCTGTGCTTTTCAAAATGAATCCCTGACTTTATATGCCCAGCAAAAGGCAGTGTTATGGAAATACAAGATAAAACTATTTAAAAGGATAGTATCCATTTAAAGGTCAGATTTTTCTAGTTAAAAGGAAAGCCTACCTAGTGGATTATTTAAAGCTTCATTAATAGTCAATGAATCGCTAGCCTTGGTTCTCCTTTTGTGCAACTGTTAAGCCAGGGACAGAGTCAAATTGCTGAATTTCAACCTGATGCTCATAGTTCTCTGGTTGATTTCGTTAGGGAGGTGAACAGACGTACACAGCAGACAGTGTTTGCCTCTGGGAATTTGCTGTGCTTTTGACACATTGATTCCGTGGGTGACCCAACAAAGCCAGTCCTGAGAACACAACAGCTCATTAATTGGATGTTCCTCACTGTGAAATGGAGGAAGGAGAAGTGGAATGGGCACAGAGCCTTTTAAGTACATCTTTATCTACATGTACAGAGGCTTCATTAATGCCACCTACTGTATGCCATGTACTACTCTGTTAGATCCTTGGATATATGGAGACCAGAATAAAACATTCGTTACCCTCAAGGAGATTATGTATATTTTTAGGGGAAAATACATTAACAGAAGTAAATATACGGCTAGGAGCCTGAGTGAGGAAAAGGTCTGAAGCATTCACCACAGAGAATTAGATAAAGATTTGCTCTATCAATAGTATTCTATTATAATTTGAATTTTCTTGTTTCTTTTTTAAAATGAGATATTTTCATGTCCAGTGTTATTTTTTTATATCATTGTCATTTCTCAATATATGTCCCTCTCCAACTCCTACCCCAGAAATTGAATTCTCACTTGTGAAAATGAAAGACAAGCAAAACCAACTGGTACAGTGATATATCTGACAATATAGTCTACATTCTGCCCCTGCCACTTCTATTCCAAGAGGAGGGGGATGTTTGCATCACAGATCTTAGTCCCATAGATTTAGAGTTGGGAATATCCATTCCAACCCCCTCATTTTACAGATAAGGAAACGGAGGCACAGCAAAGTTACAAGGTTCACCCAAAGTAGAAACTACATAAGTAAGAAGTAGCAAAGCCACTAGTCTAAACAGTAAAGGTTCCTTTGGCTCAAAGTCTAGAACATTTTCCACTCTGCCATATATTTGTTCTCTGGAACCAAGATCAATAATTATAATTATTCTGAATTCTGCCTCCTTTTAACATTTTTTCACCTTTATTGTTAACGTCATTTTGTTTACTGTTCTTCTGATTCTTCTCCACTCTGTCTTAGTTCACACAAGTCTTTCCATATTTCTCTGAATTTCTCATAATTGTCATCTCTTACTACGCAGTAATTTTCCATTAAATCAGTATACTACAATTTGTTTAGCCATTTGTCCAATAGACTTAACTCTTTAATTTCCAGTAAAGTGTGTACTGGGCCAGAATTCTTTCTCACATTCATCAATCAATGTGTACTTAAGGAAGGGAAGATGTACCCTAGCAGAATGTAAGCTCTTTGAGAGCTAAGACCATCTTGCTTTTATATTTGCATCCCCAAGAACTAGCACACAAACAGGAACTGAATAAGTGATTTTCGTTTGGTTGATTTCCCAGTAAAGTTGCTCTGTTTTGCTTTAGTTGGTTCTGATTTGGTATCCGCTTAAAGAGATAAGGAAAGTGAGGGAATTGAAACAGTCTGAAAACACTAAAACCATTCATGTTGTCACCTTGTATATATGCTGTTGGCCCACACTTGGAAAAGCACATGTGTAATAAATTTAGCAATGCTATCCTCTTATTCTGCTTCTACTGATCTGGTCATTCCTTCCCATTTTCCTTCGTTAGATCGTCATCTATTTTCCACCCCCTAATTATAGATATCTCTAAAAGCTCTCTCTTAAGCCCTTTTACTTCTCTCTCTCTCTCTCTCTCTCTCTCTCTCTCTCTCTCTCTCTCTCTCTCTCTCTCTCTCTCTCTCTCTCTCTCTCTCTCTCTCTCTCTCTTTCTCCAAACTCATCAAATTCCATGGGTTTAGGACCTAGTAAATCTCCATGCAGATGACTCCCAGATCTATATATCTGGCAGGAGTCTTTTCCCTGAGTTCCAGTGTCATCATACTGATTACTGGACAGCTCCACCAGGATTCCATAAGCATCTCTATGTTAATATGTCAATGAGAAAACTCATCTCACCATCTAAACCTATTCCTCTTTCTCCCCTTCTCCCACTGGGGACACTAGCATCCTTCTAGTCACCCAGGTTCCAACCTTGGAGTTGTCTTTGATTTTTTCTTCTCTTGGACTCTCCATATTGCCAAGTCTAATGGTTTTATCTTCCTGAGAACTCATATCTATTCCCTTCTCTCCACTTAGATAGCTGCTACCCTAGTTGAGGCCCTTTTTATAGGTCTTGTCTGAACTATTATACTAACATTCTAATTGATCTCCCTGCTTCCAGTGTTTCCTCTCTCACATTCGTCTTCCTCACAGCTGTCAAATTGATATTCCTGAAACCTAGGTCTTATCCTATCACTCCCCTGCTCAAGAAATGTCTGTACCCCCCTAATGCCTCTAGGATGAAATACAGACTCCTTTGTTTGGCATTTAAAGACCTTCACAGTGTAACTCCAGCCTACTTTTCCAAGATTTTTGCACATTTCTCCCAAAGAACACTTTATATTCTAGTCAAATTGATCTATTTGCTCCTCCTCACATATAATATTCCATCTCCTGGTGTAGGGTATGAGCCATAGTAAGCTCTATTATTCAGGAGTTGTTGCACTTAAGCTGAAGCCTTGGCACAACTGGCCAGCTCTGAATAGGAACTCAGGACAAAAGAGATCTCCTGGAAAAGTTGAAATTTGGGTTCTAGGTGCTTGGAATATTTGTTTGTGTTTTTGCAACTCACCCGAAGTGTTGACTAAGCAGAAGTGACAAAGCATTTAGATGCATTATTCTGGGAGAGCTTTTCCCAGTGTGTGCTTAGGAAGTCACTCTTCCAGATAGGGCCATATCCAGTTTTTGGTGCCAGCCTCAGCACTTCAAGAAATATTCTCTGAAATTATCCATGTCCCCTTTCCCCCTTTGGGACCATGGAAGTCAGCTGTACCTTGTACACAGTCACAGTGATAGTAGATGTGGTGTGAATGAGTGGTGAGCTCCCCAGAGCATTTCAAAGAAAAGTAGAGATAATACAACAAAGGCCTTTGTTATCATCCAAGTGATTAATATGTATTAGGCTTCCCCAGGGTATTCTGTGGCAGAGGGCAGAGATACACATGAAGAGTAGCCACTATTCCCCTGATAAATGGTAAAGAGAATCTCACTAGATTAGAAAGTATGCTCTAATTGGTCTAATGACTGGTTTTGTCTGGATATCAGGTGGACACCCCCATTAGTCTGCACTACTTTCCATACAATATGAAATAGTTATATGCCCAGGCACAAAGCCAGAATATCAATACTGAATTTGAAAAAGACACCCAGACCGTATTCCCATTTGCAGAATTGTTAGAATATTTTTGTGGTCTTCCTAAGCTTGAGCGAAATCACTATGGCATATCCCGATTTACTGCATCTCAGCCCTGTCATTGAATATTGGCAACGCAGCCCACAGTGTGTAATCATAAGGTAATACTTAGACATTCTCTTGAGAGAAGCAAGAATCTGGCATATCAATGGTGTCAGGGAGATTTAGGGCAGATTCTTTCAGGCCACAAATGAGATTAGAGTATTATGGGAAGTGCTAGATGGAAGACACAGCCAGCTTGGAGGATCCTAAAGTGCTTAGCACAGAAGCCTAGAAAATGATCTGTGTTGGAGATACTTATGGAAATGAGCCTTGCTGAGAAATCTGTAATCAAAACTATCCAGAGGAAAACAGCAACTTGGCCTTGTAGCCAGGGGACAAGGAGTTCTTCCAAGGATACCAAGATTTGGGTTTTAGTCCTTCTCCCTAGTTCCATTTGGGAAGGAAATTTACTGCAGTCAATGGTGCAAGTAGAACCATTTGGAGACTCCTTGCCTTGCAAAGTCAGTGAATAGCTTATGATAGTGTGAGTGTGTGAGGGGGGGGTGGTGGGTGTTGTGGGTGTGTGTATTTTAACTTATGGTCTTATATATGTTCCATGAGCAGCTGTCTTCCTGTCTTGAAACATCATGTCTTAAAACACTAGTTAGCAGAGTTAGAAATTTGTTCATTCCCTTGACCATAGGTCCTGCTAATTTAAAATAAATGAGATCATCAAAAAAGACCTGGGTTCAAATTCCCCCTCAGACACTAACCAGCTCCGTGACCTTAAGAGCTAGCAGCTAGCACTTGGTTGGCAAAGCACTTTCCAAATGATCCTCATGATAACCCTGGAAAATAGATTCTATTATTATCATCCTTATTTTATATATGAGGAAACTGAGGCAGACAGTGGTTAAGTGCAGGACCACACAGCTAGTAAGTGTCTGAGAGAACAATTGAGCTCAACTTCTTCCTGACTCCAGGTCCACTATTGAGACTCCATTTACTTAACTCTAAAAGGGAGAAAACAATAACACCTACCTCCCAGGATTGTTGAGAGAATCAAATGAAATACTGTTTGTGGTGTTTGCACCTGGAAACTACATAAATGAGCTCCAAAAATAATGACAACAATAATTTATATGTACTCGGCACCTTAAAGTTTATGAAATAATTTCCTTTCCCTCACATTTTTTCTCTGAAGAAGAGATCCAAGGTCTGCAATGACTCAGATTCTGAGGATTGCCGTGCAAAGGAAAGACCCGCTATTTTAGATTTCTCAGTTTCAAGATAGAGTGAAGAAAAAGTGAAATCTACAATATGGCCCACAACCATTGCATAAATTCTCATTCAATGTACCTCTCTTCAACCAAAGAAGTTGCCTGTAATGTTTAAGGACATAAAGAAAGGGCTAACAGTGTGCATACAAAAGCAATACTATTTTGTGACTAAATACTTCATATTAAATTTTATATCAGCAACTGTCTTGAAACAATTCAGGGAACTAGGGTGAACTTTAAAATTTAGAAGTTTGGTTAAACCTAGAAATGTGAAAATTACTGTTCCAAAGAGATTCTTAAATATCATACCTGGGGAAGATAATGGCACTTTAAGCAAAATTGAGGATGAATGATTTAAAAACAACACATTTGATTTTTTAAAAATAAAAAGGTGAAGATTAAGAAGAAAAAGAAGGGCTATATGAGTTCCACCCTCAATTATTGTCCTTGCTGACCTGCCTCAGTGCCTGAGATCCAACAGTCATTTGTTTCTTTGAATCAAGGCCCTGAAATACACTGCTGAGACACTCAGTATTTCCTGTTGATTCCATTTCCTCAATATCTCTCTAATCTGTGCCCTTCTGTCCACTTCTACCACAACCACTTTAGTCCCAGCTCCTGTCCCATCACCTCTCATCAGTACTATTGCAACAGCTTCCTAATTGGTCTCCTTAAATCTAGCCTTTCCCCTCTCCAATCCATCCTCCACAGAATTTTCAAATTACATTCCTATAGCACAGATCTAACTATGTCATTGCCTTATTTAAAAAAAAAAATCTGTGGCTCCCTATTGCCTCTAGGATAAAACAAATACACATTTATCCATTTGACATTTAAAGTTCTTCAAAATATGTTTCCAACCTCCTCTTGTCAGCATATTGTATTGCCAATTGATTATTGATAGAGTCTGCATGATGAACAACAGACCAGCCAGAGTCCTGCACAAAAATTTGCCAAGTTCAATGACTTTGGTCAGATCTTTCCCTTTTGTGGGCCTCAGTTTCCTCCTCTGTGAAATGATGGGACTACACTAAATGAACTCTGACCTCTCCCGAGTCTAAGACGTTTCTGAGATCTTTTCAAGATCTTATCTTCAATTTATGCTGTATTACCCTGCCTATGGTTTTTGTTTCACCATAATAAATGGAGAAAAAAGAAACACCTTTTTAATTTGTTATGAAATTTGAAGAGTATTTAACTTGAAAGCAAGAGATATATTTTCCATTTCCTTTTATTTACTGCATAATAAATAACATAATGAGCACCTTTCATGTTTAATCTGAGCACTGTAAGGGTGCAGAGAGGAATCGGACCCCCCCCACAAGAGATGATATTCAAGTTTTCTATGTCACTTTGATAATGAATAGTGCAGAGCCTGGCACACAGTAGTCATTTACTCTTTGGAAAGAAACAAGCATATTCTATTGAGTTATTCTGGTGATTATGACTATGTTAGGGTCAGTTGTATAGATTAAGTTTATGGAGTGGAAGGTGGGGTGGTAACATGGTTTATTCTGACCCAAATTCATTTGCATACTAAATAAAAGATTTTGGGAATGTCTAACCCTAAATTGGCAGGTAGGTGATACAGTGGATAGTGTGATGGGTCTGGAGTCAAGAAGACAACTTTCTGAGTTCAAATCTGATCTCAGACACTTCCTAGCTATGTGACTCAACCCTATTTGCCTCCTTCCTCATCTGCAAAATGAACTGGAAAAGGAAATGGCCAACCACTCTAGTATCTTTGCCAAGAAAGTCCCCAGTGGGGTAATAAAGAATAGGACATGACCGAACAGTAACAAATCCTGTATTAGATCATTATCTGTAAGGAGGGTGTGGCCTTCTACTTAGATCAAGGCTCAGAAGGTAAAAAAATCAATATTATTCTAGGGGAACTCTACCTGGCTTTTGTTAGTTGAGTATGAAAAATGCTGAATACTAAAAAATTGGGAGCTTATCCTCCTCAAGGAGAAATTCTTATCACTATACCCTAGCAGACTGGAGTTAAGATGGTCAGCAGATGTCCCTGAAGAAAATGATCCTGGAAACTGGTGGCAAGGACCAACAACCAGCAGAGACTACAGTGCCACCAGCTCTCATGACACTAGTAGAGCAGTGCCTTCTCCAGGACCATTGCAACCACACGAAGGTGAGAAGTTACCAGGACCCACAAGATCAACTTCGCAATACCTGCCATGACATCAGCTGGGACTACACGCCCAGCAGTCACCATGACACTTCATGCCCAATGGTCACTATGAGATCAGCAGAACACACCCATAGAGGGAGAAGCAGACCCAGGAATAATAGGATAACCTCACCAGAAGACAAAGATGGTTCTTCATTGTAGGAAGTATGAGCCATCCTTCTAAATGCATACCCTAGCCACCATATTTTCCCCTTATGCATGAACTTCTCCTCTGATCATGCATATATCATGGGAAACTGTGCCCTAAATTTATGGGAGAAATGTCCCAGTGTGTACATTTTCTTACTATGCTATTTCTCAGTAACTTTGCTTTGAAGTAATTCTAGCCTCTGGCTCATAAGAAAAAAAATGTAATCATTTTGGTAGGGATTTGGAAGCTATGGTTTTGAGTAGATGTGGACTCACAGAGTAATTTGAACCTTGGGGAAGCCATGCTACCATAGCTTTAGAACTAGATGGAATGTTAGATGTTATCCACAAACTCCCTCTTCTTATAGGCTCTTAAGGGGCACAGTAGATAGAACACTGGACCTGGAGTCAAGAAGACCCAAGTTGAAATCCAGTCCCAAACACTTAACCACTTAATAGTTGTGTGACCCCAGGCACATCACTTGATCTCTGTCTTCCTGAGTTTCCTCAACTGTAAAGCAGGGATGACAATGGCACCTACCTTCTAGCATTGTTGTAAGGATCAAATGATTTTAATATTTGTAATACACTTGGCATAGTGACTGGCAAATCATAGGCACTTAATAAATGCTTATTGCCTTCCATTCTTCTCCTTTCCCCCATCCAATGCCATTTGAAAGATGAATAGATCAAGGTCCACAAAGGTGGACCTTACATGACCTGTCTGAGTTTGACTCCAAATCCATCCCTCTTTCCACCATACCACACTACACAATTGTGACAATGTCTGTTTTAATTAGAAACTCTCAGTTGCAACATCAGGTGTTCATAGCTAACAACTCTTTCAAAACCCCAACACCTTTGAGGTTATTTCCTTCAATGTGTGATTGGGAGCTCATGGCAAAAAAAAGGCCCTGGGAGAAGGGAAGGAGTATAGTGAGACTCAGAGCAATACACCTTCTTATTCCTCTCAATCCTGCAGAATAGAAGGAGTGGCTGTGGAAAGACTGAAGAATGTACATGCAACACCTTGCTCACTAACATTTGTTATATTTTATCTTCCTTATGTTCGTTTCAATCTACACATTTTTAAAGCACCTTTAAGTGTGCATTTATTGATTCTACCTTTAATGAAGGTTTGGCCTGCACACTGATTGACTTTTAGGTCAAAAGAATGTTTGCTCCTAGTCACAACTTTCTTTTTATTGAATTTTAGCTATACTTTATTGTTTTAGTCATAAAAATAAAAGCACTCTTGAGGGCATCATTTATCTAATGCTATTTATGTCTCTCCCATTTTGCACTGGCTCTTTCCGTTTTCTTTAAGCAACACAGAGCTGCTAAGATGTGTTTATCGTAGTGTGAGACAATTAGCTGAAGCTTCTTACTGGAGGCTTGAATATTTTCATTTTTATCTTTCCTACTGTGAAATATGTTATGGCAATGACAAGGAACACTTCCCAGAAAATATTGTTGAAGACAATTTGCACTGGCTCTATATATGGGAGTGAGGGTGGGGATCTTTTCTTTACCATCAATACCATGCAACTGAAACTCCAAACTCATGGAGCCTAAAACATTTTTATTATATTCTTTCTCTCCCTCACCAAAAGAGACAGACAAACATAGAGTGACAAAGAGGTAGAGACAGAGAAACAGGGACAGAGAAAAGAAGATATTAAGCTTCCTCTTCTATAATTATCTAGCAAGTGGTTTAGTCAATTTCCATATATAAAGTCAAAGTTAACTGGAAAGAGGTAATTGCTGGAAATCATTAAGAGTTAAGTTATACAAAAATAACCTAATTTTAAAAAATAGGATGACTAGTCTGGTATATCAGACACATGACCTAGGTATGTAATATGTTTTTAATTTTTGCAAAGTTTTGGCTAGTCTGTCATCGTATCTTAGACAAGAAGAAGAAATATGAACTAGTTGATTATGTGTAACTGGTTGCTTGACTGTATTCACAGAGTTTTGAGTAATGGATTGATGTTAACCTGGAGGGAGTTTCTAATAATAAATTACAGGATTCTTGCCTTTGGCTCTTCCTGGCAAAAACTAGATTCTTTCAGGTTCCTGCTCCATGTATTGCCTCTACCATTTAGAACTTCTTTCTGTATTTTCAAAAGTTGGTGCAAATGAAAAGAAGTTATTGCCCCAATTCAGCAAGGAATTACACTTACACACACACACACACACACACACACACACACACACACACACATATATATATATATATATATATGTATATATATATAAAGAAAAGATAGTTTCTGCCTTCAAGGAGCTTACAATCTAAAGTGGGAGATAACATGCAAAGTAATATGCACAAAGCAATCTATAGACAGGACTAATAGGCAATAATGAACAGAAGAAAGGCTAATATTAAAAGGGATTGGGAAAGGTTTCCAGTTAAAGATGGGATTTTTGTTGGACCTTGAAGGAAGCCTGAGGAGTGAGTAGTGGGAAGGGGTTGAGGAGGGAGAGCATTCTTTGGGCTTGATTGATTACTGAATGAGGAAACAGGCTAATCTGAAATGGGCAGAAAGTTAGGGAACTAAGGCACTACCCTGAGTCAGGGCTCACATATAGGGAGTACAAGACCAGTAGCTGACTATTTCCAGTTACCATCAAAGTGCTTCCTAGAGCTGCCCAGTAGAGTTTAAAACAAGCCTCCAAATAGCCTGAAGAGAGAGTAGACTTTATATCATGGCAAGGGTTATTATGAGTTATCAGAAAGACAAAATTCTAAATTTTTCTTAGCCACTAGCCCCAGAGACTAATAGTAATATTTTTAAATGTTTGGATTTGCCTGCTTCATTTATCTTTACACAGAAAGTATACAGATAGAAACTACAAATTCAGAATTGTTCACTTTTCTATTTTAAGATTATGACTTAAATATTCTAACTCTAGCAATCATAGTACTGAGTGAGATGAGGAGCTTATGAAGACTTTTCATAATAAAAAAGATGGGAAATATTGGATTTTCTAAATAAAATTTCTCTTCCATAAGGCCTCTGTCCTTGGATACCTGAGTTTCAGGTATTCAGGGCTTGTGGATTGTCAGTTGCCCCCCTCCCCACCTTACCAGCTACCAGCTTTCTTTGTGAAAGTACTGTGGGCTGTAGCCGAAACTTGGACGTTACTCAAATCTCCCCTTTGTTTGTTGTACTGTTGCCACATCAACACTACCAGTTGCCGCTTCTCCCTGTCCCCTCTTTTCTAAAGCCACATCAGCAGCAGTTAAGTTAGATATTAGATGAGGTAATTGTGTTGGGATAGGTGAAGATTTCCCAGGGTTTGTCTAGTATTTCGTGCTTAGGTTGTGAGCCTGCCTCCTAACCAATGCAGAGGTGAGATAGTGGGGAGGTGGGATTCTCTGCATTAAGCTATAAAAATTGTGCTTCAATTTCTGTAAGTTGCCTCCTTCCATCAGGTTCCCCCACCTGGTGGAAGGACGTCCCTTTCTCAAGAATTGTAATAAACCTTTTTTCTTTCTGTTCTTATTGAGAAGCCTCTTCATTTATTTAAAATTTTGAGTAAGGGTCTTTTTATCCCATACAGTACTTTTTCAGTTTACACAAGAAAAAGCCAGCAATGCTGTATACAGAAGCAGAAAGCTAGGCCAAATCTAGTCAAGGCTATAACTACGTTACTATGTCAGTAGATTTTTTGTTTTTTTTTAAAGCAACATATACACATCTGTGTTATTTTTTTCCTCTGGAGTCTCTTTCACTGACTGAACTATTAATAGAAATACATGGACAAGTGCATCTTTTAGACATAATTCAAGAGTCTCATGTATTAAGGATCTTTTTGTATTTGGCAGTCAATCATACAGGTTGGCAGCAGCTGAGTACCTTTTGACCTTGGGCATGTGAGCCACGTCTCTAGGCCTCAGTTTCCTCATCTGTGAAATGAGAGGAGCTGAACTAGATGGTCTCCAAGCTCTCTTTCAACTCTAGAATTTTGTTCCTAAATTACATTCTCATAAGTATTTTCTTGAAAGGATGATTTTAAGTTTACTAAGCATATAGAATTCCAACATATCCATTGATCATATTGGGAGAATGTGAGTTCAAAAGCAAATGGGTCATGAAAATGAGAATTAGTCCAGTCACTTTGTATTAAAAACTTAACTTGGACAGCTCCTAAAAGTAAGTCACATATGTACAACTGTCAAGAAGAGAAAACGTAGATGCCTGAGAGACAAGTGGAACTAAAATTCACAAAAGGGAAACGAAGTGCACAAGTAAAGATAAGATATGGAAGGCATAAGTAAAGATGGCAAATTGCAACAAAATACCTCCATGAAGATAGGACAGAACAATAAAAAAAAAAAAAAAAAAAAACTTCCCAGAATAAATCTCATTGGATTCTTCTCACTGGGATGCCGTAGAACTCCTGAGTAAGTAGAAAAAGAAAGAGAAACTTTTTGTCTCTTATCCTTTGGAAAGAAGACAAAAGGGGGAATGGTTTGCCTCTAAGCTGGAGAGATGGAGGGAGAGAGAGGACAGGAATGATGAAATAGCTCTAATTAAAATTATACCCAAACCCATTTTCCTTCCCAGTATTATTTGCCCCAAACCCACAATAAATAAAATATTTTGAAATGACTTCTGCCAAGCTTGCCTGTTACCCAAAAGCAGGATTCAGAGAGTCACCTAGACAGACTTAACTACTGGTGCACAAATTCACAGACATTGCTATAACTCTTCACTATTAATCTCATGGTAAAATTAATTGTTCCCATTAGCCAGATATGAAGAGATAAACCAACTATTAAGCTATGATCCCAGAATGCCCAAATAAAAAACCTTTCTGACTCCACATTTGTCTGAAATTTCTTGTCACTGAGCTTTCAACCTCCCCTGACACACTCGGTGTCAGAAATCTTATATTTTTCCCCCAGAATCTTTTTGCACTTGGTAGCTTGCTGAGGAAAGCAACAGTGAATTCTAATCCAAATTAACTCCCCAAACACTGGTGATCACACATTTAAACAGCACATGTGTCTGGATACACACACACACACACACACACACACACACACTCACACACACACGCCTGTGCCAGGTTTTAAACTGAATCATAAATCTGCTTTCATTTGCTGGAGGAAGGCTAACCTTTAGCCTATTTACCCAAATTTATGATAGTTTGATTTCCTTAGCTTTGAATTTGCTTGTTGGGGGGCTTAATTTGGGGGGAGGGAATAATCATGATTCATTTTTTCTTTGCCCACTGTGCTTATTAGTTTTCTTTGAGGCCACCATACTTCCCTCCCCTCTTTTCTCTTCTCCTGGGTGAAAATCAGCCAACATCCACAGCAGCCTAATGTGACCTGTGACCTTTCCTCCAGGTGTGGTGCCTTCCTCCACAGGTAAGGAGCAAAACAAATAAAAAACCCAGCCCACTTCACAGTGTTTACCTCCTTTAATTTTAACTTTCCAACCCAGGTTAGGGAATTCTGGTTTCCTTTTGGGTGACTTCTTTCATGCCACAGTTTCTTATATTCTTCTTTTTGGTCCCAATTAGTTGAAAAATAATTAAGTTCTTGGATTCAAATCACCAGGTATGACTACAGAACTTTGAATGACAGGGGTGTAGTGAGACTGATTACAAAGATACACAGGAACCAGAAGAAACCAGTTGTCCCTTAGCTAATGACTCCAGCCCAGGCCAGATGTGGCCCTCTGAGTCCTCAGGTGTGGCCCTTTGACTGAATCCAAACTTCACTGTGAAGTTCAAAGTGCCAAATTTGAAAACCTAGAGGGCCACATGTGCCCAAGTCATTAAAGCCTGTGATGTGGAAACATTGAAGGAACCTCAAGACCTGGTACACTAGCCCAAGGTCACCCAAGTGACTAGCTAGCCTCAGAGTTGGTATTTGAACTGGGGCTCTAACAGTCTACACCCAACACTCATTCTGTCATACCACCAGCCAATGTTCTTCTCTTGGATTTCCAAGTAGTGATTAGTGCAGCACACACTCAGTAAGCATATGGTGGTGAATTATTCCTCAGTATATTATCCTGTTCATGGCTCATGGATTTTTATGGATTTTACCCATGTGTGATTGTGCATTTTTTTTTCAGAAGAAAAGGG
Source organism: Bettongia penicillata ogilbyi (assembly GCA_023548195.1). Lineage (NCBI taxonomy): Eukaryota > Metazoa > Chordata > Mammalia > Diprotodontia > Potoroidae > Bettongia > Bettongia penicillata. Next base: position 4,811,728 of record JAJHZJ010000104.1, on the reverse strand, counting down.
AGCAGTGGAGTAGAATGAAATTAAATATTCCTTGGTTATATCTGGGGGTGTATTTATCTGGATCTTTTTTTAAAAAGCATACATACAGCTCAACATATATTTAAAAAATAACAAAACAAACCCCCTCTCCCACAGCTTTTACATTGCATTGACAGAAATCTGGAATTTGTTGAATTATTGATATTTCACACCATTGTTTGTGGACAGGTAGCTACCACCTATTGTGAAAAGGTTGAATTGCCAGAAATCTTTACTGAATTGCATATGCAAATATCAAAGAGCAACCATTTCCTGCTCTCCTGGGCTATTTGACATTAAAATGCATTTCAAGTGGTTTATCCTAGGTTTAGTCAGAATATTTTGCAGTAGAGGCATGTTAGCTCAGGGCCATGGGCTTTTATAGCATTGGAAAAAGCTGAAACTTCTGACATGAGAGAGGCTATGAAATTCTAATGGGGAGGAAGAAATGCTGTAGTGGTCAAGGGTGTTCCTCTTAAGGAGAGAATATCTATCATTTACATATCAATAATGAATGTAATAATTTTTTTTAATCCTTATGTGTTCATTAAAGCAGGTCCCCTAAGTCCCTCTACTAGGGAATACTTTGTTAACCTAGTTCCATTTGTTAGGTGTAATTGAAAGTCATAAAACCGTGTTTCTTTAAAGATAGTCCATAAATCAGATTCTCTCCTCCTTGAATCAGGCCTTCCCCCCAATTAGGTAATAAGGTATCAAACTGAAGTAGTCTATATTAATGAGGTTACATAAAGCTACAAGTCTATCTAAGTTATAGCTGAAAAAAGTCAGCTCTTAAATGGAGCTGAGCCATAACCCTATTAAATTACCACTGGTAGAGAACAGAATGACACTGTGGAGAGGGTAATGAACTTGGAGTCCAAGGGAGCTGAGTAAATTTAGGTACCAGGCCTTGTATTTAAACTTAAGCTGAACACTCTTTCCTAATCACTTGAATGACTTCATGGCCAATTCTGGCCACCCACAAGTACTGTACCATCACTTTATTAATGGGCACAAGAGTTGATATGGAATCGGGAGCAGATTGGATGGAGGGTACGCGAGGCCAAGACAGTAGGGCACAAGTGGGACTGTAGGATTTGGCAATACAAAAGGATGGGACCAAGGATGACAACAGGAGGGCAGCTCAATCGAACTTTGTATTTGGAAAAGTGGCTTCTGGAAGAGGGGCTAGGAAAGGGAATACATAGCCAGTGGGGAAGTGGGGGATACTGTATACTGAGGCACTTGGCATGGTAGTAGGCAGCTGTCCACTTTGAATGGCAATGGATAGAGGAAGAGACAAGGTATGGTGACAATGTGGGGCAGAAATTCAAAGCTTCCTACTGAGCCTTGGTCTAGTGGGAGCCAACAAACACATCTGTTTAATACAGTCAAATATGGATAGTTTTGAAGTATGGAAAGTAAACATCCAGAGGAAATTTTTTGCTGAGGTGATCCTAACAGGTCACCATACAACAAATATTATATGGTAGGTGGAACTTCAAGAAATAATAGGATTTAGAACTAGAAAGACCCATAGAGATCACTGAGTCCAACCTCTTCATTTTATAGATAAGGAATCTGATACCGCAAAAAGGGAGGGTCACATAGGTGGTCAACAGCAGAGCCAGGATTTGAATTCAGATCCTATCCTTCTGATTCCAAATCTAGTGCTTTTGTTATTATATCATAGCTGTGGCACTAGTCTAGCCTCCTATATCCCTTACTAGCCATTCACCTCTAAACCATCCAAAACAGACAGCCTGGTCATTTCTTGAAGAGCCTTGGGGACACCTGGGGTACCACTGCATATGTAGAATTATGTTAGCCATGGCTGAGAGCAATTTCTGGCACCTTGGAGATTTTGAAGCCTAGCTTCCTACCCCATTTCATCTCCCTTGTCTATTGATAATTTTGACTCAAAGCTATTAACATGGAAAATTATCCTCTAGTTTGGACTAGTGACTGAAGAATCCAGAAAATGAGATAATAGGATTTTGGACCTGGAAGGAATCTCATAGCTCAGCTAGCAGATCCAGCCATGGCCAAGAGGGCATCTGAGCAGAAGTCTGTGAAGGCTGGGAGGCCTGATGTCCTAGAGGACAGTACCATGCAGATGCAATACAACCAAGAAAGACAGACCCATCTGTCCAGAGAATTTCATGGGGATGGGAGGGTGGGGGCTGTGACCCAACACTCCAGAGGATAAAGAGGTGAGTGACAGGGGTGGTAGTCATCATGGGGAGAGAAATGTGCTCTACCCCCATCTGAATGTTGCCACAGAAAAGAAGAACAGCTCTATATTCTCCCCAGTAGAATGCAATCTCCTTCAGAAAGGAAGATTATTTCATTTTTTTGCCTTTCTATCCTCAGTGCCTGGCATGGAGCCTGCCACAGAGTATGTGCTTAAAAGATGCTTATTATATGATAGATTGATTGTTTAATATGACTCTGATACCTAATCCAACCATCTCCTTTTACAGATGGGGTAACTGAGACCTAGACAAGAAGAAGGATTTACCTAGGGTCATTGAACTATTAAGCAACAGAAACTGCATTGAAACTCAGGGGCTCAGCCTGCAGCTCCAACACAACTACTATACTAAACTGCTGTTTCCCATTAGTACAGTGCTTTTTAGCATTTCAAAGGCATTTCATTCCATCTCCTGAACCCTGGGAGGGAGGGAGGCAACTTAGGTATTTTTATTCCCACATTTCAGGTAAGAACATTGAGGCCTATAAGCTCAGATCACACACACACACACACACACACACACACACACGGGAAGATGGGGGCTGAGCCACCTGCCTTCTAGGGCTAAGATGCTGTCTTTAAACTTTGATGAATTTCTTCCCCCTTCCCTCCAGATAATGCTTTGGGTAAAAGACAAACAGATTGGCACTGTCACTCGCATCAAAGAGACATGAATGAACAGCTTGGTTTTAATAACTATTATCACCTCGACAAGAGAAGCTGGAATGAGAATGTTAACTTTACCTCCCACTCCTTCTAATATTTATATCTGGATGTGGACCAGAACAATCCCTTAGCTGAGTAATCTGATTTAAAATTCTCTTCGGAATTGATAGGAGAGCCAAGCACACTTCCAGGTAACTCTCTTGCTCATTTTCTCAAATAAGCTCTACTGTGCCCTTGCTAGCCCTTCCTTGGAACTTGAGGAGTGGAGATTTGAACCTCCAACCAGGGCTGGGAGCAAATTTCTTCACTGCCTTTGACATAGGTCCAGCTACTTCCTTTTTCCATGCAAGGTGCCCGCTGTCCACTGGTGGCTCTTTGATTACTGGAGATGACCACCCTCTGGTGGTTCTCTCGGAAGCTTCATACCTTCTCTGTACTCCTCACCCCAACATATTTGCTAGGTTGCCAGGTCAAGACCACTGGGAGGAATGCGCTTTGTAACCCTTTATGTGGTATAGAAAAATTATCATTCTTAGTTTGTTATTATTTCCTTATATCTTCAAAGATCCATGATGCCACAACCAATCACATTACTCCACACCCCTGCCTTATTAGATGCTCATCATGAGTTTTTTTGGTCAAAAATTTTAACCTAAAAGACTGTGTAACTTCAGCAAACTGGAAAAAAATACTGAGTTAGCAACCAAGGGGCCTAGATTCAAATCTTGACTCTGCCCCTTATTAGCTATGTGACCTTGGACAATTCACCTAACTTGGCTCCAGTTTCCTCCTCCTGAAGGATTTGGAATAAATGGTCTTCAAGGTCCCTTTATCTGTAGACTTAACATGACCCTAAGATTCTTTATGTTCCTAGGGCTCAATTTCCTCCATTTCCTACCCTGTAAAATGAAGGCCAGGCTTCCCTTGCCACAGACCTTCCTCAGCCTCTGATCTACTGGCCAGAGATCAGCCTGGTAGATATACTTCAAATGATGATGGCAAAACAGTTGGCAATCCAGCCACTCTGTCCCTCAATTTGGACTTTTGATAGCACGTTTAGTGCCTGACAGTAGATATATGGACTTCCATAGTCTTCTATAGAAAACAATGAATTTGCAAAACATGATAATGAAAGGAAATGCAATGAAATCAGTGGTATATTCCCTATCCTGTAAAAGGTACTTTTAATATGATTAGTTGGGGTCCACCTGTGAATTTCATTTTGACTCTACCTTGGAAGATCAGCTAACCTGGGTGATGATACTCCATTTTTCAAAAAATCGAGCTGGACAAAGCAGAAAAGTTAAGAAATAATTGCTTGGATAATCACAACAGCATCTCACATTTACATAATGCTTTCTGTATGTGATAGGGGATTCACCAACCACCTATATATGCTTTGAAGGGGAGGGCCCCATCATTGCATGCCGTTTGACACATCTAGAAGTATCCTCACCTATGTTTGCGTTCCCAGGAATAGGTTCTCATTGACCAGCCCATTACATGTACATTATCTCATTTGATCAACATAGTACTCCTGTGCTCTGGTGGGCAGCACCCTCAATTTACAGATAGGGAAACTGAGGTTGCTTGTATAAGCTAAAAAGGCTGTGCTACACTCCTACCTCCTATATTTACTAGCTGTGTGACACTGAGCAAGTTGCTAAATCTCTCTGAGTTTACATTTCTTCCTTTCCAAAATGGTGCCAGTCAATCAACAGACATTTTTTAAGTATCTATTAGGTACCAGGAACTATTCTAGGCACCAGAAATGAACAGATGAAGAATGGAACAATTCATACCCTCAAGGAGCTCACATACATGTCATACCTATGTCACAGGGCAATTGTGAGAAAAGCTCTTCATAAACCTTGAGATGTTAAGTAAATGGGATTTATTAGCATTATGGCTGAGCTCACTCTACTAAGAAGCAGCAAACCTGAGACTCAAGTCATGATAAATGTCTCTAAATTAAGTTGAAACTGATGGAGGCAAGGAGACCATTTACCTTCACCCTTCCTCTCCTCATCTACTATCCCAAGTATTCCCTGTCCTACTGAGTGCTTACCAAGCCAACGGAATGGCCTGATTTGTCACCTGACCAAGTACCTTTGAGTTTGTATCCCTTAAAGAATAGTGACTTCCATATCCATCAGGGTACTGATTCAAAGGGGCTGGGAAAGGTCAGAGGCACAGTGGAATCTGGTCAATTCCAGCCATCTCAGCGCACGTCACTGCTCTCATCAACAACAAGTCTGTCATCACTGGATTTGGGACAAAAAAATAGCAGTGCCAGATCTAGGTCAGGAGAAGGCTGACACTTTGAGTTAGTCAGGATGCCTCACGAGTCTCTTGGGATTTCAATGTTAAATAGACAGTGGAATTAGAGTGACAGGAAAGCTTTTGAAACTCAGGTGAACAAGTCCATGATGACTTTTTGAAAAAATCTAGGCTATGACCTTCATTGCCTTGAGTTTCTTGCAAGGATCACAAGGGGGTAAAATAAGGTCCCTCCCTCTTCCACTGGGGGCATAATGAGCCAGAAGAGGTTCAGGGGATATTTTTGACTGTGTCTGAATTGATTAGGTTGACTGTTGGGGGAGAGTAAAAGGGGAGGAGGTAATATGGGCTTGTGATCTGCCTAGGAGTTAGATATGTGCTGAGGCAATGCTAGAATGAGAAAGGAAAGAGGAGATTATGATCCAAGCAAGGGGGAAGACTCTCCACATTTTTACTGGGGAAAAGTCATCAATTCAGCACCATTTGTTGAGTACCTATTGTGTGCAGGGCATGGCACAAAGCAACTATGGGGATGAAGCTATCTTTCCCGTGATTGTTGTTTATCCTTAATTCTTGAAGAGGACCATGACATCAGGGAGGTGATGCCAACACTGAATTTAAGTGAGGCAGGGCTGTGCAAAGTCACCAGCCTCACTCTCATCTCCATCTGGGTGCAGCTGAAACACATACATCAGGATGATCAGAGATGGCCCAGGATGCAGTGGGGGACTTTGGCCTTTTGCTAAGGTCTTTCCCAGGTTTCAGTTCCAGCAATGCCCTTTTAGTTATTAAGGCTAGGTAAGAAATGAGGCAAAAAATGGCCTCCATTACTTAGTAAAAAAAAAAAAGCATTCTGGGAGCGGGATCCTCAGGGTTCCAAAAACAATTGATTTTTACATTCACTCTGAGTCATCAGAGCCCAAACAGTGCTGGAGTGTGAAAAGCACTGGGCCAAGTTTGGGAGAGCTGACATCTAGTCCCAGTTCTGCCATTAACTGCAGCATCTGAGTTAGTAACTATACTTCTCTTAACCTTACTTTATTTATCTGTAACATGTGAAGGCCAGAGCCATAACTATTCCTAGTTTCTAGGACAAATTGTGTTTTGCAGAGGAGGTCTAAAGTTTGAACACTCTTGTGCATGGAAGGAACAGGAGAAACAGGAAAGAAACAAGTATTTATTAAACATCTTATGTGACAGGCACTGTGCTAAGTGCATTACAAATCTTACCTCATTTGATCTTGACAGCAACCTTAGGAAGTAGGGGCTATTATTGCCTTCATTTTACAGCTGAGGAAATTGAGGCAGTTAAGTGACTTGTCCAGAGTCACACAGCTAATAACTATCTAAGGTTGAATTTGAACTCAAGTCTTCTTGATTCCAGGCCCAGTGCTCTATCCACTGTACCATCTAATTGCCTGGTTGAAGTAGACTAGAAACAGATGTCATAGGAATTGAGGCAGATGAAAAAGGGAGGCCATTGAAGGGGACAGGTATTTGGATGGTGGAGAAGGCTATAAGCCAAGTATCCAAATTCCTGGGAAGGAGTGGTGAACTTGGCAGTCTAGAAATGACAGCATCAAGAATCTGAACAGAATGGAGAGATCTTTAAAAAGATTGTTTGCTGATGATGGTAGCTGAAGTAGATGAAAGTCACACTGGGGAGTGAGAGTAGTTCAGCTCCTTCTCCTGGGCCCATGTAACAGGAACTGCCATCAGCTTTTCAGAGTGAGCCAAAAAAGTTGGGATCTTTCAAAGAAAGCCAGGTTTCAGTGAGTACCAGAAGGTAGAAAGACATGTGAGAGAAAAGCATGTAGGATCTATAAATTAGGAGCTAGAAGGAATCTTAGAGGTCATTGAGTTCAACCCCTTGATTTTACAGAAAGAATTTGAACTCATCTTCCAACTAAAAATCCAGTGTTCTTTGAGATCTGATACAATTCAACAAATAACCACTATATGCAAGGCTGTGCTAAGCACTGAGATACAAAGACCAAATGAATAGCCCCTGCCTTCAGGGAGCTTACATTCTCCTGGGAAAGTACAAAATCAGTCAATCAAATGATGTTTTGGTAAGCAGCTACTATGTGCCAGACACAATGCTGGGCTCTGTTGATGCAAAGACAAAAATTAAACAATTCCTGCCTTCAAGGAATTTATAACCTGTCAGTGAAAACAACAAAAACATAAACAAAAATATATAAAGGAGAAGAGTATAAGATAGGCCTGGAAAGATAAGTTAGAGCCAGATTGTAGAAGGCCTTGAGTGCCAGGTAGAAAAGTTTTTTTTTTTAATTGATAACTGACCTTTACCTATCTGACCTTTACCTATATGGTTACAATGCATTTTAATATATAAAAAGCACTTTAATATAATGATATCTTTATTTTAAAAATAGAAGGATCTGTGATTTAGCCAATGTCAGCTCTTCTTCCAATAACAGAGAGATTTCTTTCTATATCTCAGTAAATAATTTGGTGACTAGGGGCCACAGTTTTCAGATCACAAGGCAATTCAACCTTAATGAGGTTGGTCTTTGAGCAACAGACTTACAATTCCTCCTAAAGTTCGTACATGAAGCCTGTCTAACATAGGAGGACCTGGCAATATTTGCCTTGAACAGACCCTAGGCCTCTGGGAAGCACCAGGGTAAGCCAATGGTAAAGGATGTACTTTAATACAGTTGCTATTTTTAAAGGTAGACTCCTAGTCTTTCTTCTCATCTTTGTCCTCAAAACCAATTTGAAATCTTTAAAGGTGATACAGCACAGTAGATAGACTTAATAGAAATACATCTAGAAGGTTTGCAAAAAAGAATGAGGAACAAAGAGCGTGGATGTCCAGGGATAAAGATGAGCTAGGAAAAAAATTCAAAGCTTATATGTATGACATTTCATCTGAGGCATGGAGCACATTACTAATATTGACTTATCCAGAGAGGTATTAAACGTCCATCGTTGGACAAAATAAGCATCAGCTTAGATCTCTAACAGTGCTTACCACCCTCTAAAAGATGAGTTACCTGCTTCCTGCCCCAGAATGTGACATAATGAAGGGGTGATAAATAGCAAAATTCTTAACCTACTATAGAGATCAAACCCATTTATGGGAAGTACAGAAGGCTAGGCAGGGGACATATCTACCTACTTGATGTCCAAACGCATGGTTTGCCTGACATCCTTTTTTTTTTTATTAATTTGACTGAATTTTGGATGTGTGATCAAGCTATTAGAGCTGGAAAGAACCTTAGATATAATCTAATCACAGGATCTCCGAGTTGGAAGGGACCTCAGAGGGTTCTAGTACAACCCATATCTGATTGAGAATCCCCTTTAAAGCAACATTAACAAGACATCATCCACCTTCTCCTTGAAGAGCCCACTCCATTATTGACAGTTTCTAGTTCTCAAGAAGTTTTTTTCCAACATTGGGCCGAATTCTGTCTCTGCAGCTTCAGCTCATGGTTCCTGATTCTGCCTCCTGGGATCAAGAAGAATAAATCCCTCTTTTACTTAGAAAGGTAATGTGACATAGTGGATGGAGAGAATAGAAGAACGGTGTTTGTGTCATCTCTGACTCCCACTGACTATGTGATCTTGGGCAAGTTACTTTAAACTTTCATTGACCTTCTCCAGTTTGCAAAGAAGGTAGTAATCTGCATTGGTAAAGGGAGGTTCCTCACCTGGGAGTTGCTTATATAAGTCCAGACTTCTTCTGCTTATTAATCCTTCACATACTTGAAGACAGGTCTCATGTCCCCTCTAAGTCTTCTTTTCTATAGACTATCCATCACCATTTCCTTGGAGTAATTCTTATATGGCCTTTTGCCATCCCAGGAACCTTCCTCTGGACTCTCAAGCTTATTGGTGACCTAACTAAAGTGTAGCACCCAGAACTAAACACAGTACTCTGGATGGTATCTGATCACAGCAGTGTACTACAGGACTCCAACCTCTCAGGCTCTATACATCCTCTGCCCCTATTAATGCAGAACTAAGTTCACAATAACTTTTGTGGATGCCATAAGACACTGTTGACTCATATTAAGCTTGTAGTCCACTGACCTCATCATATCTTTTTCAGCTGAAGACAGCCATACCTCCCCAAACTTACACTTGTAAAATTGATTTTGTGAGCCCCAGTGTAAAACTTTACATATATCTCTATCACCTTATTAGATTGAACCTATCTTTCTAGTCAGCCAAAGTATCTTTGAATGTTGACTCTGCCATCAACCAGCTTTGCCATCCTTCCTAGCTTTCTTAACTACAAATTAGACAAGCATGGTATGTATGTCCTGCATTCCACTAATCAACTGCCTGCATCAGGGGTAGGCCACAACTTCTGATTTTTGGCCTGTGATCCCATAAAGCTATAGTGCTTCAAGAAAAAAGAGGGCAAAGTGGGAAATCAAGGTATATGGTTTTACTTTTCCACTCAAATTCCTCCATTTTTCCTTCCCCTCATTGAAAATCACATTCTACATCTGCAAATGCTTATTTTACTATATCATAGGGACACAGATCTAGAGCTGGAAAAGACCTCAGAGGTGATCTAGTCTATTCTTATTTGACGGAGGAGGAAACTGAGGCCCACAGGGGGAAGTCATCCAAGTAGTGGGAGTTATTTGAGCCCTTTTGTCTTCTTCCTATCTTTCTTTTGCAATACCTACCTGCCCATTAATCAATTTCAACCAGAACAGAAACAGCCACAACAGCTGAGCATGTTGATCTGAACATTTCCTAGCACAGAAGCAACTTCTAGCTCCACAAGTAATAAATCATCAGCAACATAACAAATTAGATCACTCAAGCTTGGATTCTCTCGTCTAGAGATGCTCCTCTGGACAACGAGCCCGGTTTCAGAACTTTTATCCTGAGGAGAAAAAATCATTCACTTCCATGGCAAAGGTCCAGAGATATCCTTGAGTAGTTTCTTTCCTTTGTAATTAAAAGGACTCATCTAAGAGGGTACTTAAAATTGGAAGGAAAAAGAAAAACCTTTCCTTTTTTTTGGTCTGCGGTAATCTCACTTTGGGTTTGATGATAGGTCTTCTTGGGTGGCTTTGAAATTCCCTTCCACATCAGTATGGAAATTCTGAAATTGCCCACTGGAGGGCCTTTGACTTAACTAGAATATCATATTGGTGATGATGGATGCTTGCTCAAGGTCCAAAACAACATCCAATGTAAATTTAGAGCCAGGAGTAAGACAGTGTTCGTGGGTATGTTTAAATTTTCACATTTCCCTTGTCCAGCCCTTTAGTTATAAAGCCCATTATAATCTTGCCACTGTAAGGACTCTTCATAATAGAAAAGAGGAAAAGGGACTTTGCCAATCAGCTAATTATTCTTGGAAGAGTTGATATTAGAACCCTGATTCTCTTATTTCTAGCCCATTATTTTTTCATTATGCCATGCTTTATAAAGTAGGGAAAATGGGGCAAGGAAGAAGCACTTGTACCATGACTGAGATCTTCTGGATTGCTCTAGAACCTTAATTTCCATCAATTGCAGACTGCTTACACTTAGCAATGGAAATAGATCATTTGTTGACATTCCTAAAACTGTGGCCAGCAAAATAAATGGAGGAACAGCTAAGTTAGTCATTATGATTCAGTGGGTCTCATCGCAATCATCAATAGACGTTGTCATAGCTGTGTGGATTCTTTATTATGGATATCGATTATGAAAACCAACACAGTGATCTCTCCCCATCCATTTTCCTAGGCTTCCATCTATTTCAGGGTTGTTGCCTTTTTACTTCTTAAGAGTTAGAGCTGAAAGGGTCTTTACCACATAGATAATAAAACATCAGAGTTGGAAAGGGTCACTAGAGGTCATCTAATGCTACCTTCCCATTTCACATAGGAGGAAACCAGGACTCAGACAGGTTAAGTGACTTGAGTGAGGTCATGAAGGTACAAAGGTGGTATTTGAACCCAGATACTCTCAGTCCAAATCCTTTGTTCTTTTCACTGCCTCACTTTGGGGACCTTGGTATACATAGACTTTGCTTCTTATCCTCTTCTTTTCACGATGATTTATGGTTGTGAGCCATGGATAGCCACATTCTCCACAGAATTAAAGTCTTAGGTCACACAAAGGAGCAGTACATGGTGGGTAGAGGAGGTTAAAATGCATCACCAACCTTGAATTGTGTGGGAGAAGTTATATAAAGGATATCATCAGAGAGATATATGATTGATCAAAGGAGGTGGGTCAGGCAGTAGAAAAAAATAACGGACAACCAATGGACAACTCACTTAGTCTGTAGGCTCCACACTGAAGTGCTAAGAGTCTGGATGGCTTGCAATCAGTTACACTGGAAAGTAGTATTTGTATCAAGGAGAACACAGATGCACTGAAGTTCCTAAGTGCATCTATTCTGGGCTAAATCTTTCTAGACCTCAATTTCTCTAAGCTAAATGGGAGCAATAATGCTAGCCATGCATTTGCAAATTGCTTTGACATTTCCAAGCAAGGGTAATTTGAATACATATTCAGATAGTCTCCTTTCATTTTTAAATCTTTCTTTTTTTCTTTCTTTCTTTCTTTTTGTTCCTGATGGTTTCTCTGGTACTGACAAAGGGGACAGATTTGAGCATCAGCATTTTTTCTATCACCTGTATCCATGATTGCATTCATGAGATGGAGATTTAGAACTGATGCTTTATTAATGGGGAACAACCTACAAGTATATTAAATGTTTTGCTTATCCATTTAAATGCTTTAAAAACCCTTTTAACTTTGACAAGCCGAGAAAAAAAACCTTACTTCTCGATGATGGTCAAGAATGGGGAAACATGTCTGCAATTTGGTGGCTGGCCAAATAATTTCATAGATTTAGAGCTAGGAGGGATATCAGATGTCATCTAGTACAATACCCTCATTTTACAGATGGAGAAACTGAGGCCCTGACAGGTTAAGTAATACACTAAGTGGAGAGCTCACTAAATAATAATTCCCATCACTTGGGGCAACTAGATAGCAGAGTAGATAGAGTGCCCAGCCTTGAATGAGGAAGACTCATCTTCCTGAGTTCAAATCTGGCCACAGACATTTACTAGCGGTATGACCCTGGGCAAGTCATTTCACCCTGTTTGCCTCAGTTTCTTCATGTGTCAAATGAGCTGGAAAAGGAAATGGCAAACTACTCCAGTATCTTTGCCAAGAAAACCCAAATGGGAGTCATAGAGAGTTGGACACATCTCAAAACAACCAAACAACAGCAGCAGCAACAAATAAGTAGAAATGGAGTTCAGAATTGTCTGGATGTAGAGATACCAGTCTCTTATGGAAGTTTCTTGAACCAGGGGGGCAGCTAAAGGAATTGAAAACCAAGGGGCTTTGCCATCTGTGTGCATGCATGTGTTCCAGCTGGCAGGACAGAGAGGGTGGGGAATGGGAGAGTGGTATTTTTTCTATTTGTTATGACTATACTACACTTTTAATAGAAACCAGTCCTGGGGGCAGGATCACAAATCACGAATCCCCCAAAATTCCGCCTGAAATTCATATTCCACTCATGCCTCAAGTGAAATAAAACTCAAAAAAAGCCCTGAAAAACCCAACAAAACTAAGTGGGAAAAGAGCAACATAATGACAGGATTAGGGAACCCCAGACCAAAGGGTCTTGGAGATCATCTGATTCTCTTCCCCACTCCCCATTTTGCAGAGGATAAAACTAAGAACAAGAGAAGGTGAGTGATGACAGATAGCTGGGCATCAAGACGTGGGGAATCAATCTGGAGTCTCTGCATCAGAGAATGTCAGAATCAGAAGAGTCATAAAATGTATTTTAATCTATCCTTTGCTGATAGAGAATTGCCCTTTGTAGTGTCACCAGGAAGTGATAATCCAGGTTTTTCTTGACCACCTTGAGTGAGCAAATCTGTATTAAGGCAACTCATTCTACCATGGTATGGCACTAATAGTGAGGAAGATGTTTCCTGACTCCAAGCTTAAATCTTTCCCTCTGCAATTTACTGTCTCCCCCCTACCACTACCTCTGCTCCCTGTTCAACCTTCTGGGGCCAAGCAAAATAACTCTAATTACTCTTCCACATGATAGTCCTTCAAATACTTGGTGAAAAAAAGTTATGCAATGCACCTTAAGTATGTTCTTCCTTAGGCTGAACATCCCTGGTCCAAGGGAACTGGGACTGTTAGGGTCAGCTAGGTGGCACAGTGGATAGAGTGCTGTGGGTGGAGTCAGAAAGACCTGAGTTCAAATCCAGCCTCAGACACTTACTAGTTATGTGACCTTGGGCAGTTGCTTTACATATGTATGCCTCAGTTTCCTCATCTATAAAATGAAGATAATAATAGTTCCTATCTCCCAGGGTTGTTGGATCAGATGAGATCATGATTATAAACCATTAGTAGAGTGTGTGGCACATAGATGGTCTTATAGAAATGTTAGTTACCATAATAATTAATAATGATAATGATAATATTGCTATTACACAATTGATTTTCATATAGCAAGGACTAGAGGCTTCTCACCATTCTCTCACCTTCCAACTTGTCAATGTCCTTTCTTGAATGTGGCTCCTAAAATTGAATAAAGTACCCCAGATTGGGGAAGAAGGATGGGACTTTGACAAGGTCAGGGCATATAGTGTTTCTTCCTATGCCCTTTATGTACATCCCATCTTTCTCAATGCAATTTAATGTTGCATTAGCTTCCTTAGATACCATATTACATTGTTGGTTCAGATTAAGTTTGCGAAAACTTTCCAATGTTTTTTTCCAGTAACTATTGTCTAGCTATGCCTTCCCTATCTTGTGCTTAGAGGGTTGATTTTTTAACTGGTATGTAATATTTTACTTTTTTTCTATTAAGTTTCATCTTACTTCCTATAACCCAACATTATATCCTGTTGAAGTCCATCTGGATCCTGGCTGTCATTCAATAGGCTAGCTGTCCCTTCTGGTTTCATGTCAGCTGCAGACTTGACAGACTTTTCATCTATGCCTTTGTCTAAGTCATGGATGAAATTGCTGAAACACATGGGACCAAACACACAGATCACTTGAATACCACTGTCTCAGTTGAAATGAACCCACAAATGACTACTCCTTGAGTCTAGCAATTTAACCAGTTCTGAACCCACTTCTCTGTTATTATCTAGTCTTCTTTTCTCTGTTAATTTTTTTAGTTTATTATTTTAACTTTTCAAGTAATAAATTTTCTACCCTCCCCACTATCCCCATGGAGTAAGTGAAAAAAATTGTTAACCCTTTCAAAACAGTTCCTCAGTATATATTTACATAATCTAGCAAAACAAATTCCCACATTAGTCATGTCCAGAAATGTATGGCTCTTTCTACAGTTTAAGTTCATCACCTTCCTCTCAGGAAGTGTCATGTTTCATCTTCCTTCTTTTGGTTCATGGAATTGATCAGAGCTCTTAAGTCTTTTAAAGCTACTTTTCTTGATAATGCTATCATTGTGTAAATTGCTCAATTTGTTCTGATCACTCTGCTTTTCATCATTTTACATAGATCTTCTGAGAGCAGATAGGTGGTACAGTGGATAGAGCACCAGTGCAGGAGTCAGGAGGACCTGAGTTCAAATATCCCCTCAGACATTTGACACTCACTAGCTATGTGACCTTGGGCAAGTCAGTTAACCCCAACTGCCTCATCTTGGGTCATCTCTAGTCATCCTGATGAATATCTGGTCACTGGATTCAGATGGCTCTGGAGGAGAAGTGAGGCTGGTGACCTGCACAACCCTCCCTCACTCAAAACAAAGTCAAGTGCAAGTTATGTCATTATTTCTCTGATGGCATGGTCTTCTTCGGCAACAAAGGACAAACACACACATATATCTTCCAAGTTTCCTTAGAAAGTGTCCATTTCATCATTTCTCATGCCACAGTGTTATTCCATTACATTTATCTAACATCATTTGTTTAGCCATTTTCCTAAAGGAGGGCAGCCCCTCAGTTTCCAATTTGGGGCTACCACCAGAAGAGCTGCTATTTATATTTTTGTACGTATAGATCCTTTTCCTCTTTCTTTGCGGATATAGGTCAAATGGTGATATCGCTAGGTCAAAGAGCAAGCACAGTTTGATAATTCTCCATTTTTTCTACAGAAACTTCCAGGTTCTTTACTGTAATCTATATAGACTCTGTCTACACCATTTGTCTCATCTACTAGTCCTGTAACTATATCAAAAAAAGGAAAAGAGAACTCCTACGGCCTCTTCTTGATGAAGCCACTCTGGCTCTGAGTGATCCCAGCTTTCTTTTCTTCTAAGTATCCCCAACTATCTTCTAATAGTACATGCCATGATTGTGCCTCTGGTACCTTTTTAAAAGAATACTGATAGTGACTGAGCAGTCACATAAACCATTTCAAAGGAGTTTAAATACTGCTGATTCTACTTACCAGCTGTGGGACTTTGGACAGGTCCTTCAGCTCCCTAGGCCTCTGTTTTCTCATCAGTAATAATCATAAAAACAGCTGGCATTCAAATAATGCTTCACATGCACCATCTCAGTAGGTCCTTTGGGTATTATTATCCCAATTTTACAGAAGTGGAAACTAAAGTTTATGCTCAAGTGACTTGCTGACCATCAGTCAAGCTGCTAAATGGCAGAGGTGAGATATGAAACTATTTGCTGTCGTGGGTGTTGTTACTCAGTCATTTCCAGTTCTTCCTGACTCTTTGTGATCCCATTTGGGATTTTCTTGGCAAAAACACTGGAGTGGTTTGCCATTTCCTTCTCCATCTCATTTTACATATGAGGAATTGGAGCAAATAGAGTGAAGTGACTTGCCTAGCATCACACAGTTACTAAGTGTGTGAGGTCAGATTTGAACTCATGAAGTCTTTCTGACTTGAGGCCCAGGACTCTATCCACCTACAGCACCACCTATAAAACTAGACTTTTCCCTTTACGAGGGAACAAAACTTGATAATCTATAAGGTCCCTTTCTTCTGTATGTAACATGTGGCCTAATCACCACCACTCCCTCCTCCTCTCCCAAGATTCCAACCTCAAAATCCAGCCTTTATCCTAGAGGTGCCACATGAAGGATCCATGTGAACATGCCCCCTCAGATGCATCCAAACAAAAGCCCAGTGCCCTCCCTATACTCACATCAGTTTATGAATCCCATGAAACTGATCAGGTACTACCCTGATCCATTCCCCTCACAGCTAAATCTATGCTCCTACAAGTCAATGACTTGCTAAAAGTTCCCTAGCTGATAAGTAGCCTAGCCAAGATTCTAATTCCTTCCATTGTCTCATACTCCCTTTGTGGTGGTGGTTCAGGCACAGTAGCAGCACTGCCTTTAGTGACACCTCTCCAAATCACACTGCACATATATCTGATACTAAAGAGTACAGTACATTGTCTTTTTGACATTTCATCACATTCACATACCATTCCAAAGTAAGCATCCGGACAATGATTTGAATAACTGACCTCTAAAGCTGTTGTTAATGGACCTCTCCTACTTCTTACCAGACCTCCATTTCTGACTTCCTCTATTTTCTTTTTCCCCTGCCCCCTACTGAGTGATAGCATGGCATAGTGGATAGCAAACTGACTTTGAAGCCAAGAATGTATGGGTTCACATTCTGCCTTGATACGTATTGGCCATGTGACACTTGAAAAGTCAATTTAATTTCTCGGGGCACCAGACAATTCTACAAATATAAGAAAAAGTATCAATCTGCATTAATAGAGGGATTTTCCTGGCCTGGGAATTCCCTAAACCATTAAAATTCAATATAGTACAAGTACTTTTTCTGCCCCCCCCCCACTTCCTCCCTAAGTCAGAGGAGAAGAGTTCTGTAAATTATCAGAATCAAAGGCCTTCTCATTTCCCTCGACTTAGCTGGTCCAGCCAGAGCTTGGCCTTCACTGGCAGGGCTTGGGACACGTCAGCATCATCTCCATGTGATCGTAAAGCATTGGGAGAGGACTGCATTAGAGCTAGAAGGAGCTAGTTATGCTCAATGCTAACACACATGAAGCTCTAGTTTCCTACTGCCTGTTGTATTTGGAGGGTGCTGGCAAGGCTACCATGGAGATTAGGGTGAGAGATGACCAAACAAGAGATAGAGAACATTGTGAAACTCAAAATGGATAATTCTGATTACATTAAATTGAAAAGTTTTTGCACAAAGCCATTGCAACCAACATTAGGAGGGAAACAGAAAACTGGGAAAGAATTTTCACAACTATTATCTCTGATAAAAGTTTCATTTCTAAAATATATAGAGAATTGAGTCAAATGTACAAGAATACAAGTCATTCCCCAGTTCATAAATGGTCAAAGGATACAAACAGGTGCTTTTCAGAGGAAGAAATTAAAGTGCTCTGTAGTCATATAAAAAAATGCTCTAAATCACTATGCAAATCAAGAGGGAGATGCAAATCAAAACAATTCTGATGTACCACATCACACCTATCAGATTGGCTAATATGATAAAACAGGAAAATAATAAATGTTGGAGAAGATGTGTGAGAGTTGGAACACTGAGACTAGGGTGGGAGATGGGGGAAGTGTCACATCCTGCAGGCACAGCATGACAAGAATCTATGTTTCCATGATAATCAACATTTGGCCCCTTAGTTTTGCTCAATATTCATCCTGAAAATAGCAAGAAGAAGGCGTCTCAAAAGCCCACTAGTTGTTTAATTCAGTAAACATTTGCTAAGCACCTATTATGGGCCACTTCAAACTATGCAGAGCTGCCAATGGAAAATGGAGACATGGGAAAGCTGGATATTCCCTTCTCCCCCAACCCCTTTGTAGGAGAGCTCATTCAACCAAGATGAAAGGAATTCTTTTCCTGGACCACTTCACAGGTTCAGATGATGAGAAAAAAGGGTAAAAATTGGGTCTGGGGGTAGGGGGCAGGGAGGAGGCTTAATGAAATTCTCCCAACTCTATCCTTAGAGACATCAATGTGTGTTTAAATCATACAGATGCAGAAACTATGTGTCCTATGTTGTATAAGATAAGCATATTGTGGATGTACAGTGCTATGTGTGTGTGTGTTTCCAGCACATAAATGAAAATGATTTCTTTTAGGAGCCTGCTCGCCCTGGCTTACCTTGAAAGAGCACTGGGGAGACCAAGAGCTTGCAAAAGTGTGTTCCTATAATTTCTTGAGGCTCCCCCCAACATCCCCAGTCTCCTCCCCAGTTTCATCAATTGTTTCATCAAGAGATTTATATTTATTTTCAGTGAACACAAATTTTATTTTAATTGAAGACTTTTGTTTTTGCATCCCCTTTGTTTCCAAATAATTTCTTCCACCTTTCCCTCCCCTTCTCACCATCTTTGGCAACAAAGATAAAAAAGTAAGAAAAAAGAGATTGATAAAACCAACCAATATGTCAACCTGTCTAACAGTACATGTAATATAATAACAATAGACAGAATTTGTCTAGAGCTTTAAGGTTCTCATATCAGAAAAGTTAAGTAACTCGCTCAGATTGACACACAGTGTATTGCTGACAAATGTTTAATAACCTCTCCTCCATGAGGGAACATATACATGTGACAGATTTTTTTAAAATATTGCCTTTTTAAAAAATAAGTTTACATCAATATCTTCTTATATCACTGTAGTTATTCCCAGTATTCTTTCCCTTCCCCTCTCAGAGCCATCTCATATATTAAATAGTATTTTTAAGAGAAATAAAATCAGCCCAACTGATTAATAGACAAAAAAGTCTCAAAATATCTGCAGTGTAGATAGAACATCTTTGGAGCCTCCTCTTTTGCAGAGGAGAAGATTAGGGGCATCCTCTCATATCTCTTCATGCAAACACAGGACAGACTCTTAGGTATAATCCACATTATTGACATTGTATTCATCATTTCTTCAAGTGTATGTAATCAACAAAACAAGCCCTAATTTTAGCATTTGCCAATTTTTGAGGGGCAGATGCTAACATTAAAAATGTGACCATCTCTGAGCTGATTCCAAGATACCTCTAGCACTCACATAGTTAATAAGTGACTGAGACAGTATTCAAACTCAGGTCTTCCTGACTCCAAATCATGTGATCTATCCATTAAGGCACCTAGCTGTCACAACCACAGTCCCTTAGTGTTCAATGAAGGGAAAGAGAGTTTTTCACCTCTACTCTCAGAATCAACTCATAATTACTTCAGCTTGGGTTTATTGTTCTTCCTACTTATATCATCTGAATGTTTCTAAAAATAAGAATGCCTACCATTCCAATAGATTGACAAAGGACTTTTCATATCCCTGCCCAGCAAAGGGGGTAGATAGCACAATTCAATTCACTTCATTTCAACAACTAGGTGGCGCTGCACTGGATAAAGCGCCTGGCCTGGAGTCAAGAAGACTCATCTTCCTGAGTTCAAATCTGGATTCAGACACTTACTAGCTATGTGACGCTGGGCAAGTCACTTTTCTCTATTTGCCTCAGTTTCCTCATCTGTCAAATGAGCTGGAGAAGGCAATCGCTAATCACTACAATATCTTTGCCAAGAAAACCCAAAATGGGGTCATAAAGAGTCTGACACAACTGAAAAACAACTAAAGAACAATTAATTGTGTTTCTATGCTAGATGCAAAGGAATCATGAGAGAGAGAGAGAGAGAGAGAGAGAGAGAGAGAGAGAGAGAGAGAGAGAGAGAGAAACAGCTCGGACCCTCAAGAAGTTTACATTCTAATGAAGGGATACAATATATAAACAAAGAAATAAATACATTATAACTTGAGGTGACAGAGAGAGTAACATTATTAAAATGAACAGGTAGCAGGGGGAAAAGTATCATGGCAAAGAAGAAAGAGTACAGGATTTGGAGATAAAGTACAGTATGTGTGTATATATATAGTATATATAATATAGTATATAGGATACATACCATACTATATATAGTATACATGTGTATGTATGCATATGCACAAGCAGTGTATATGTATTTATATATGTATATACATGCACACTTATCTATATCTATATACCTACGTATCTTATATATGATATATGTGTGTATATGCATATATGTGTATATATACATATATACACAAATATATATCTTTTGGACCCCTGATTTAGTTCTTGGAAAAGCCAAGTCATGCAAGCAGCACTGAGTACTGGGCAGTCTCTGCTGATTAGTAAAAGCTTCCCAACCAGGTCTGGCTGTGGACAGCATCCTCCATCTTAGCATTAATAACCCTCCTGATGTCATCAATCCTCTTGGAGAATGAAGGGTAAACAACAACGGCAACCCAAACTGATATTCACATGGTACTATAAAGTTCCCAAAGTATTTCACATACAGTTATATCCTTTGCGCCTCACAACCTCTCTGTTACATTGTATAGCTTGGGTTCCCTGACCTGGACCTAAAAGGGCCCTTAGAGACCAACTAGTCTAAACCCTCTAATTTTACAGAGGAAGAAACTGAGCCCTATAGAGGTAGTGTGACTTGCCCCAAGTCACACACAGTGTCAGATATCTAGAGCTGGAAGGGACCTCAAAACCCAGTCTTCCCATTTTATGGAGGAAGAACCAGAGTCCAAGGAACTTAAATTGCGTGTCCAAGGTCACATTGGCACAAATAACCAGAGAAAGGATTTGAACCTAGTCCCTTTCATTCTACTGGCTCATGTTTTATAAGTGAGGAAATTGAGGCTCAGAATGGTGAGATGACTTACCCGTAGTCACATAGCTAGTGAGTACTAGAAGTAATGTTATCCCTCCTTCTCCATTTGGCTGCTGAGGGATGAATCTGAGCCATACTTCACCAAAAAAAGTTGTCTGGGCAACAAGCTAGGCCTAATACTAAAAGCCCTGCTTTCTAGGGTGCTCTGAGAAAAGAAGAGTTAAGAGACTGATTACAATATCAACCTGGAGTGCCAGAGGCATGCTTATTAATAGTAACAATGCATGTGCTTGCCACATATGGGCACAGAACAGGGCTATAGCCAAGTCTCAGTTCTGCTGATGGCAGACACAGTACAAATAAACTCTAAGAGCACCTGCCTATTCCCCCACCTTACTTGCTCCACTCCTAGACGCCTCCACTGCTCCCCGCTGCTCCAGGGCCTGTTTTTCCCATCCATGGAAGCCACACACTCCCTCAGCTCACCTACAGAGAGTAGAGAGGTGGGGGAAAGCCACTGAAACGCAATCTAGTTTGCACCTTCCCCCCCACAATAATCTTTCTCAGTGCAGCTGAAAAGCCAAATGCATTTGTTTCCTATTGCACCTGCTTCCTGGGAGAGATATTATTGGGACAATAGTTTGGCAGGGAGAAAAGTAGACAGGCAAATAGGTGGGATATATAGGTAGCTATTTAGGTGGGCAGATGAATAGATATATATGTAGGCAGATAGGTGGGCAGACAGGTAGGTGGACATGCAGGTGGGCAGGCAGGGAGGGAGGGAGACAGGCAAATAAGTAGGATATATAGGTAGGTAGCCACTTAAGTGGGCAGACAGATAGATATATATGTAGGCAGATAGGTGGACAGACAGGTAGGTGGGCAAGTAGGGAGGGAGGGAGACAGGAAAATAGGTAGGCATATAGGTAGGTAGCCATTTAGGTGGGTAGGTGGACAGATATAGAAGTAGGCAGATAGGTAGGCAGACAGGTAGGTGGGCATGCATGTGGGCATGGTGGTAGGCAGGCAGGGAGGGAGGTGAGACAGGCACATGGACAAGAGGAGGGAAAGGAAGGAACAGGTAGCTAACCGCTCTTCCTTAAATAATCTGATGCTGCCTGGAACTAGGAACGTTCTTGATGCTCTCTGAGTTGGTCTCTGAAGACCCAACTGTGCATCTTAAAAGCAGCAATCAATTGGAACCAAACAGAAATGAGCTTCCTCACACATTGAGCCAAGTTGAAGGGCAGCTTTGGTTAGGGAAATTTCTCTCAGTGCCTTGCAATATGATATTTATGGAAAGCATCCGCAGATCTAATGAAATCCCTTCACACAGTTTTGAAAATTAATGATGAATTAAATGGTAGTTCAAATAAAAAATCCTTTGGATTTGCAGGAAATAGCCTAGACAATAAATAAGCCATTTTTCAGCCAACGTCTTTAGAAGGCAAGGCCACAGTTTTCTCGATAGCACTGTGATAATAATGGCAATGCTTTTTGTAAGTTCTTTCATCAAGAGGAGCTTGGAGACCATTTTTTTTCCTTCATCCCATTGGTCACCATCACTTTCCTGGTTGGGGGTGGGGAGCTTTATATTGAATTAGAGGGATCATTTTCATTAACTGAAATAGTCATCAGCTCATTGCCAACCTTCAGGTGATAAACCTTTTGAAAGCTTAGCACCACTAGCATTCAACACATACAGGCCTTCATCATGCCTGTACTTACGCTCTGATGGTCTAGCCTTAAGAATTCATGGCTAGTCCCATGATGCCAAAAAATCATCAGAGGAACATCTGCAGAAAGGGACATAAATAAATACATAAGATGTAGCATGCTAGCTCATCTACAATGTTCTGCCTGCACTGTGATAATGATCATCACAACTGTGTATACAATATTTCACATCATGATCACATAGGAGCCTCAATAACCACCCAGTGAAGTGATTATTGCAGGTGTTATTCTCCCCATTTTGCAAACGGGGCCATTGAGTCTCAGGGAGCGACCATAAATTGCCCATAAGCACATAGCTAATAAGTGCCAGAGGTGAGATCTGAACCTGGGCCTACCTAATTCTAAATCCAACACTCTAGCCACTATTCCAACAATGCTTGACACAAGGTACTTTATATGAATTAATGAATAAATATGTTTGTCCAGAGCACCCGTTTTACAGCAAAAGAAAACATAGCCTAGAGACATAGTACTAATTTTCTAAAGTCATAGAGCAAGTTTGTGGCAGAGACCGGGTTAGAACACAGACCCTCATGTTTTCTGTTCATGCCTCTTTCTATTCTGTCACACAAATGTAGTATTAATAAAAGGTAAAAGCAAGAGGTGTCTTATGTATACACATGTATATATTTATATGGAAGACTTATGATCATGAATCTGTGTCCTAAATATACAGCAACTTAAAGCAGAATTTGGCATTAGTTTCCATTAACCCATGAAAGTAGAAAGTGACCATGTCTACCATTTCATTCCTGAAAGGTGCTTTTAAGGTCAATTCCTCCTCCTGGAGAAGGCACTGTTTATGTTTGGAGTCTCTTGTTGCATTATTCTCCACCCCTGATGCTGGTGACTGAGTGGGCTGTATTGGAAGGAGGAAATTTTCAAGTAACAACTGTTTTCCTAGGTTGTATGACAGGCAGATTGGCAGCAATTAGTGTTTTAGGCAAATGGCATGTGCTGTGGATCCAAATGATTTCTGAAAGCTATTAATTTCTGTGTGCCAGTTATTTACATTCTTGTGGAAGTCACATCACCCTATCATTGTTCAGCTTTGCAGCTACCCACCTAAAAGTACTGCTGTAATCAGCAAAGCTTTGACAGTCTCTCATGCTGTGTTGGTGGATAATATGGAAAGGTAGGAGCTACAGTGAGAGTTAGTACAGCGAGATGAACCTGAAATTGGTTGAATGGCTGGACCTGAATGGTAATGATGGACAATGTCAACTTGGAGAGTAGTCTTTAGTGATGTGCATCAGGGATCTGTGTTTTACCCTATGTTAGTCAGTATTTTGATGTATGATATCAATGAAGCCATAGATATATGGTTAGTAAATTTGCTTCTAGATTATTCAGTGAAATTAGAAAAATAACCAACACACTATTTATCAGGATCTTGACATCTTGGATCACTGGCCTGAACTGAATAATGTAAAATTCTACACTTGGCTTGAGAAACATCAGTTCCACAACTATGAGATGGAGGAGGCATGACTTAATGACAGTTCATCTGAAAAAGATCTTGTTTGCAAAGCAGAGATAGAGGAGATCACTGACAGTAGTAGGTGATTTTGAGTATGTGAAATTAAAAAGCTTTTAATGAACAAAATCAAAGTATATAGGATAAGAAAAGAAAGAGTTAACTGGGGAAAATCTTGGCATCCACAATCTTTGTATCACTGATAAAGATTTTATATCCAAGTTGTATAAGGAACTAATACAAATATGACCACGATATACTTCCCAACTGATAAGTGGTCAAATTACATTTAAAAAAAAAAAAGAGCTCTCAAAAGAAGAATTGCAAATTTATTAGCAACTGTACATACACATATTTATGTGTGTACAAATGCACTAAATTACTAATAATAACATCAATTGAAATGAAAACAGCTCTGAGATCTCACTTTATACCTAGCAAACTTATAGAAAGTATAAAATCTGGAAATAATCAGTGTTAGAGGGGCTATGAGAAGATAGGAATGCTGTTGGTAGAACTATAAATTGGTCTAATTTAGAATTAAACTAATTAAAAAGTGACCAAAATGCCCATATGCTTTGACCTAGAGTTTCCACTGCTAGACTTTGAACAAAGAGGTACCTTATATCCTAATTAAACAACAAGCCCACTATGTGCCAGACAAGACAAAAATGAATCAGCCCTTTACCTCAAGTGTGTTTATGTTCTATAAATTTCTCATATTTACTAGCTGCATGACCTCAAACAAGTCATGTCTCCTCTTTAGACTCCAGATTTCTTATATCTCAGGGTCTCAGATTCTATCTATTAGAGTAGCTCTCTCTTCCCCAGTTGAATTTTCTTTGAGGTAGATGCAGTAGGAGCTTCAGGGTCACACTTCCAACCATATAAGCTTCATTTGTCAGTTAAGTATGGCACCATAGTTCATCCTTAGACACCCCTTTTAAACAACCTGATCTAAGGTCAGATTCCTGCATCCTTCTTATTGACCACAGTGACAGGATAGCAGAATGCCCAGAGCTGAGTTTTCTCTTTGAGAAGAATACAGACTGGATACCATTTCTTGGTATCAAACCCATGCGGGCAAAACCCAGAGAAAGAGCATTAACTTCAATGGAATAGGAAGAAACAGACTTGTGAGACTACCTCATTCAGAGATCCCACCAAGGGCATCAGTCTTGGTAGAGCTTTTGTCCACAAATGTGCTGTTAGCTGTCTTCCTACTGGCTTGCTCTAACAGTGATCTTAAGGCAAGGCCTAGAGCATTAGCAGTGAATATACTGCTAGTCACTCTTGAGATTCAAAAGTAAAAGAAACCAACCCAACTTAGGTGGACATTGCCTACCTTCACTGATGTAGTGTTTTTCTCTTGCTCCAACATACTTAATAACCTTTTACCATCCAATAATTAGCTTTGTAACCTTGGACAAGTTACTTTGCCTCTCTGTGCCTCAGTTTCCTCATTTGTAAAAGGAAGGGGTTAGACTAGGGAACCTCTGAAAGAACCACCTTTCTACTGAAAGGTGGACTGGTAAATGTTTAATCGTTGGCTTTCTATTGGGGAAATGCATGCATGACACGCTTTAGCGTTTAATCTACTAAGTTAACGTTTTCTTCATCATTTTTTAAAGTATAGACCAGGGCTGAAGAACCTGCAGACTTGAGGACTTGGAGGGCTGCTTGTGGCCTTGAGGACCTAGAGGGCCACATGTGGCCTCAATGCTGCAGGTTCCCCACCCCTGGTAGACAATCAACAGAACAATAAATCAAGCCCTGATTTGTAGGAAATTTGGCAATTTCCAAATGCTCACACTGAAAATTTAACAATTGGATCTTAAGAACCAGTTCATGCTGACTCCAGCACACGACTACTTCTACCTTTTGATCTAGAATCATAAATCATGGATGAAATATCATCCTGGATGACATCAAACAACTCAGTCTCTCCGTGCCTCAGTTTCCTCATCTGTAAAAGAAAGGAACTGCTCCAAATGCTCTCCAAGGTCCTTTCCCCATCTCAATCTAGGATCCTGTGAGTGACCTTTAGCAAATCCCTTAACCTCCCTGTGCCTCAGTTTCCCTATATGTAAAAAGGAAGGGTGGGAATAAATGACCTCTGAGGTCCTTTCCAACCCATGATCTATGATCCTATGACCGTTTTTACTTCCCCAAAATGAATATGAGATGTCCCTACCTGCCTAGATAGGTCTCTTGGTTCTATATAGGTTCTACTACTCTGACTTTCTAACAAGAATATACTGTTTATAACAGAACAGAGCTATCAGCCTTTTGATTATGGTAGAAATGGCTAAATGACCAGCCTCTGTTGAAGAAAGAACACTGGACAGAATTAACATATGCTTTCTTACTATCTCCTAATCAAAGATAGGGGCTTCTGTAACTAGTTCCCAAACATCTAATTATTGAAATGCTCCATCATTTCAGTTAGTTTCCATAATACAGATACTGCTCCTTCTTCCGTCTCTGACTTAGCCTGAACTACATGATGTCCTGCCCCACCCCATCCCAGTGACCACAAACTGGCATAGGGCCTTTCTGGATAATATCATTCTCATGACAATCAGTACGTACTGAAACCAACTGTCCTTGATGAGGGTCAAGTCCTCTCTCGAGCCCTCAATCCTCAAATAGCAGAATACCTGAGACAACTCAGGTATTCAGGCTATAATGTCACTTCAGCAGTAACACCGGGGGGAGAAGATCTACTTCATAAATGCAATGCACAATGTCAAGATGACACAGACAACAGCATAAAATTTCAATAACACTTTGATACACCACAGAATAACAGTTGTTTGAAATTGACTGGTCTGGTCAAGAAGTTTTGGGTTTGGGGGTGGAGGGAGAAGGATTTTTTCATGATCATTTACAACCTATAATATATATAATCTATAATACCCATGATCATTTTATAACCTAGAAAAATGATAAAGCAAATGAAATGGAAAAAGAAATTCATTGACAACAGCATCAATCTGATCCTCCTTCCATGCAAAATTCCACAAATTTCAAAAATTATTTAAAAAACTTGGTTTAATTTCTATAATATAATATGCACACCTAATGTTTATATGTGTAAAGCCAGGCCCTAGGCATTGCTTTCCTCTGTACAAGGACTGTTCATCCATAGTATGGGAACTGTAGCCAATAAATATTTGTTAAATAAATGAAAGGTTTTCCAATTTACTGTTCATTGACTTTTCAAACCAGAAAGCAGGCATGGTGCCTCTACACACCCATTTGCTAACTGCATACTCACAGGATAATTGTACATCTTGATAAAGTTTTTTTAAAAAAAGGGGAAGGTTAAAATTAATGGAATATGGTATAATCTTATTTTATCGAATGTGGGACTTTTGGTAGTCTTATCCTTGGTCTTAAATCATTCCAATCTAGCTCACGTTTCATAGTGTCTGCTGGACATCTCTACTTGGATATCTTACTGACCCCTCCAAACTTAATGTATCTCAATCAGAGCTGCTCATCCCCTTCTAAAATGACCCCCTCCTCCCAGCACTAGCTACCCAGTCACCTAGGTTTAAAACTTTGAAGTCATCTTGATTCTTCCCTCTCTGTCACCCCTGAAATCTAATCAGCTGCTCAATTCAATTCATTCCACCACCACAGATTCACACTTATGTCCCCTTTTCCCTATGTACACAGCCACCAACCTTACTTATTGAATTTTACTTACTCATTGACTCTGACCTGGATTAGTGTTAGCCATTTAACTGGAGTCCTTGATTTAAGTCTCTCATCTC
The DNA here is from genome assembly GCA_023548195.1 of Bettongia penicillata ogilbyi. NCBI lineage: Eukaryota > Metazoa > Chordata > Mammalia > Diprotodontia > Potoroidae > Bettongia > Bettongia penicillata. Next base: position 4,783,887 of record JAJHZJ010000104.1, on the reverse strand, counting down.
TCTGACTCATCCTCAAACACAGCTGGCAAAATAATCTTCCTTTCCTAATGCAGTCTGCCTCTGTCACACTGCTGCTCAAGAACCTTCAGTAGCTCCCTATTGCCTCTGAGAGATAACATTAGTGCCTTAGTTTGGTGTTTAATGCTTCCCTCAGTCTAACTCCAACCTAATTCTCCAGACATTTCACATTACTTTCCTTAGACAGTCCACATTTCAGCCAGATGAGATTCCTAGCCATTTCCTGAACTCACCCTGAAATCTCTCTCTTCTAAACATTCATAAAGGCATCCGCCATTGCTAGATGCAGTGGTTTTCCCATAAATATTCCTTTCTACTTTCAAGGGTCAACTCAAGTACTATCACCTCCATCAAGCATTTTCCAATACACGTGCTCTGAAAATGTTTCTCCTTCTTCCCTACCCCTCCTCTCCCACCAAGGTGTGTACATACCTTGTCTTAGAACCATTTGGATGAATCTCTTATTTACCTCTTTTGCTATCCATTTTATATTGTGCCAATTTGTATACATATGGTACCCTCTCAATTAGACTATAATATCCTTGAGGCTAGGGATCATGTTGTTCTCCATATTTGAATCTGCATGGCCCAACAAAGGTCCTGTTGTAGTGGACAGAGCACTGGATATAGTCAGGAAGATATGAGTTCAGATTCCACCTCATACCTTTACTGTGTGAATTTGGATCAGTCAACTCACCTCTGTGTCTCAGTTTCCTCCTTCGTAAAAGGAAAGGGTTAATTAGACTCATTGACTTCTAATATTTCTTCTGGCTTTCCATCTAGAGTCCTACGATGCACATAGTAGGCCCTTAATACACTGTTGAATGGGATCAAATAGGACTGAATGAAATGACTCATTCCTTCTTTAGCATCAGGAGACTGCTCAGTGCAAGAGACTGTTCATCTTCTCTTTCAGATGTTGGGAGTATAGTGAGGGAAGGGCTAAGGGATCATTTTCATATAGAGCTAAGCTCTTCTAAGCCAGCAGGGAAGGCGACTCATCTAAGTGAGCAAAAGACTGAATCATAGAACTCAGAGAGCCTTATCAAAGATAGCTTTTTTAAATGTTCAAATGCATACAATGACGGGAGTGTCCTTATCAATGGGCCATATGATTTGTAAAGAAAAATTTGGAAGTAGCGGGGAGGTCTGCACAAACCTCTCCAGGTTCTCATAACTAATAACACAAATTGGAAAGGCAGCTCATTTTTTGGTAGTCCCTAGGCAGAGCTTAAACTCCCAACTCTATCTTGTTAGCAGGTTGTTGGAAGCAGTTCAGTCCTTCAGACACAGGTCAGCTAGGCTAACAAAACATTGCTTGATAGAGGTTGGCTTTAATGACCATTTACAATTAATTGGTTATTGGTTATAAATTGATAGTATGGAAATAGGTCAAAGCTAGGTGACTGTGCAAGTAGATACAGTACTGAGCCTAGAGTCAAGAAGACTCATCTTCCTGAGTCAAAATCTGTCATCAAATATTTACTAGCTGTGTAACCCTGGACGAATCACTTCACCCTGTTTGCCTCAGTTTCCTCATCTTTAAAATGAATTGGAGAAGGAAATGGCAAACCATTCCAATATCCCTGCCAAGAAACCCTAAATGAGGTCTTAAGGAGTTGGAAATAACTGAAACAACTCAAAAACAACATATAGGTCATCCTCAAAGGACTTCTCTAGAACCCCTTCACAGATTGGAGATGACCAGGATCTCCTGAATGGTCTCCTTTTGTTGGCAATATATTAGCATGGCCTAAGAAGCTGGAAAGCCTTCTAGTAGAGGACTAGTGATTGACTGTGTCTATTGGCCTAAGGGGAAGCCTAGCTAAGTGCAAAGAGCTCATCCATCATAAGGAGAGTAGTTATTAGGTAAGTAATTTATTCAAGTACTGAAGAAGGTAGAGGCAGCATACTATTAACTCTCTATTTGAGGGGACTTGGATCCAAATCCTAGCTCTAATACTGACTATGTATGTGACCTTGGATAAGTCAGTTAAACTACCTGGACCTCAGTTTCCTCATCTGTCAAATTAAAGTTGGACTAGGTGGCCTCTGAGGTCCCTTCCTGCTCAAAATCCCTATGTGTGACCTTGGGCAAGTCACTTCCCCTCCTTTAGCCTCAGTTTCCTCATCTGTAAAATTAGGAGATTAGTCTAGAGGGCCTCTGAGGTGTTTTCTACTCTAAATCTTGGATCCTATGAAGTAGTCACTGATGAGGTTTAGGGGTGCTGGGGACCCCAAAATACCGACAGTCCGAGTCATGCTCGAATGAATTTGACTCAAGCCTTCTTCAAGCCAAAGAAAACAAAGTTTATTAAAGACTTGCCAAATTGGGTTGCCTCTTAAGGAGCCTAAGCATTTGTGATGCTTGTATTCACAAGCGGGCCAGATAGAATCTCAGCTAGACAGAGTCTGAGCTGGTTTGAATCTGAGTGCCTTCATGGAGGTCAGATGGAACTAAATACAGAAAAAGATTATAGGAGGGATCTGGGAGGCTGGGGGGCATGGTCTGGCAGTCCAGGGAGATGGGAGGAGGAGTCTAGGGAGGGTCCTGAGGAGAAGTTCAAGGAGGGAATCCAAGGAGGATCAAAGGCCGGAAATAGCTGGAAGTAATCAGGAGACATCAGACTAGGGAGTGCCTAGGTGGGAAGCAGGTGGGGCAATCAAGAGGTAACAGACAATGGCCACAGATTTGAGTATGAAAAGCCAGGTTCTTGGGGAGATACTGGGAGAGCTCAGTCTGAGTATGAAAAGCCAGTTTAAATGGGGAGATTCAAGGCGAATTGAAGGAAGTTCCTAGTCTGAACCCCATCAGTCACCAGGTGAAGAATTTGTTCAGGCATAGCAAAAAAAATGTAGGGATAGAATGATACATGCATGCTGCATTTGAAATTAGATCAAATTCCTGCCCTGTGTGACCTTGGGCAAATCATTTCTCCTCTCTGGGCCTCAGTTACTCTCCTGCCGAATGAAGGGATTGGGTTGGGCTAGATGGCCTCCTTCCACCTCTAAAGCTATGATCCTGTGTTTGACCTTGGACACATCATTTCCATTCTCCGGGCCTCAGTTCCCAGTTCTACAAAAGGAGGGGGTTGGATTAATGACTTCTAAAGTCCCTTCTTGCTCTATCTCTTGGCCAGCTCCTAAAGGGTTGCGATTATGCATTGATCGTGAAGATACCCACACTGGGGAAATCACAAATCCTTGAAATGGCAGAAATGAGTACTTAAATGAACTGGAGTATTTAAATGCTGGAGGGTGCTTGAAAATGGTTTGTTATCTTGTGAACCTTGTCAACCCCCTCCACTCCCACTCTTCATTTGTTTTAGTAAATCCCTTCTACCTAGCAGAAATGAGACTCTCTGGGTGGTCCTAAATATTGAACGAATTATATTACCTTATAATAGACTTGCAGTTTCTGTACTAGGGAAAACCTCTTTGTTGGGAAAATCAAGGTCTGTTGGCCAAGGGCTCCCCAGGATTAGGGGATTAAGTGCCATTGAAATACCTTCAAATGCAAACACTCCTAGTCTGGAGGCAAATCATTTCCATGACATTTGAGCAAGGTATTCAAAACAAAGGCAACCCCTTTAAACACCAAATGTCACCCAGTGGTAAAAGTTTCTTAGCTGAGCATATTTGGGGAGGCTGTTGTTGCCACAGTACCGCTCTATATTCCGGGGCTCACCTCCTGGCAGATTGTTTCATTACCCAGCAGTATCATTAATCTTTTTTATTAGCACCTTAAAAAACAAACAAACAATGATTTTGTTATGTTTGACACAAGTAGTGCATTTTAATTTTGTAGGCTTGTATTATTGGCTTGGAAAAAAAAGCCCCTGCAACAATTCAGATTGAAATACTGCACTCAGTCCCTAACAAATATGAGAACACGATTCAGATGTGTAGGAATATAACAGCATCTGTTATGTATATTCAATGAAGGAAGCTATTTTTGCATCTTCCACATGGAGTGTTGGATTAACAAGGAAAGTTAGTATTAATTACTTTTGAAAAATTAAAACTTGTCATTCATTTTGGCACTTGCTGGGGAAACTGATTCAGAGTTCCATTTGCTGTCCTTCAGAATCAGTCCGTGCCAAAACAGAAAGCACACTTGTGAGTCCAATGAATGGTAAGAGAAAGTCCGACAATGAATAAAACCAGAAGCCTTTCCAGATAACACATATGAGAGTCCATCAAATCTCTTTTCTACCTCCTAATGCAGACACTAGATTTGGGTAAGTGTCACAAATGATGGTAATGATGGAAATGGGAATAATTTTCTGTCTCACCTGGACCATTCAATCATGGCTCTCTTTCTGCCAAGCCTAGCCATTATTAGGAGGGAATGTAACTACTTGGACATTCTAGAATGCCCCATGATATGGTCACCATCAGCATTGCAACTTATTTCAGAAGATAATCCTGTTTGTGCCATCAATTTGCTAAGCAGACCCCTTCTTTGTACTTGGTTGTAAATATAAATGATGTGGGAGAGGAAGCCATATGTGGGGTTGTAGGCTTTTAGAATTTCAGGATTATACCATGCACATCTAACCTAAAACCATCTGTCTCCCAAAGAAGAAACTGAGATTCAGAAAGGGGAAGTGATTTCTCTTTATACAACTGCTCAGACAACTTGAAGAGAAAGAATAAAGTCAGTGGTCAGGGGACAGCGAGGTGGCACTACAGTGGATGGAGTGCTGGGCCTTGAGTCAGGAATATTCATCATCCTGAGTTCAAATCTGGCCTCAGACAGTTACTGTCTGTAGGACCTAGGTCACTTAACCCTGTCTGCCTCAGTTTCCCCATCTACAAAATGAGTTGAAGCAGACCATGCCAGTATCTTTGCCAAGAAAACCCCAAATGGGGCCACAAAGAGTTGTACGTGACTAAACAACCACCAGAACTGTGGTCAGGATGTGACATACTTGGTCATTTTCAGTGATGTGTAAATGGTCTGAAAGGCAATGGATTCACATTCAGAAGATTATAGTGAAATGGGATTCAATCCCATGTCTTCTGAATGTAAATCTGATGCCCTTCTATGAAACCATGCAGATATCATTACAAAAAAAATAACTAAATATGGCATACCCTTCATGTTCTCTTAAAGTTATCTGTCACAAAGCAGCCACTCTCTGCGATGAAAGGTTGAAGGCACATGATGAGTTAATTCCCCTTTCTTTAGGAACTGAGTTTGCAATAGAGATGCTGAATAGATGGGGACCTAAAATCCTGGTAATAAACGTTCTCTTTGGTCCCAGAGGACAAAAGAGAAATAACAAAGGAAGGGTTTAGGGAGGGAATTTGGGCTCAATAATGAAGAAAACCTTCCTACCAACTGGAATTGCCCCATGATGCTTGGCAGCCTCAGGAGATAGTGAGCTTGCCGTCACCGGAGGTTTTCAAGGGAATGCTGGCTGCCTCATTATTGGTGCTACTATAGTTTCATGCTTTGGGCAAAAAATGGACTCTGACTTTTTTTCAGCTCTATGATTCTATGGACTCTTCTCTTCTGAACAAAATGTCTTTTCTTTGCAGGGAGGAATCATATCTTATACTTCATTATATTCCCTGTAACATCTTGCTCAGAGCCTCCCCAACACAGTAGATACTTAGTAAAGAGGCATATGGTTTTCATAAATTGTGCTTTGTCACCCGTAAGCGCTTATCGAAATGAGAGTTCTTATCACTTAAAGAAAAGCAGCAGAAATTGGATGTTGATACGATGAAAATCAAATCCTCTAACATTTGGATGACCCCTGGCAAAAAATGGGAAGTAAACAGAGTGTATATCCAGGGCTCACAATCTCTTTGTTTTACAGCTTTCCAAAGGTAGCCCTTGCTCACCTTCCACAGGTAGCCAGTGCCTACTTCTTTCTTCCCTCTTAAATCCTCCTCTCCGGTATAAATGATGGCTATAGCTTCAAGTGTCATCCTTCCTAGCAAGGCAACAGAACTAAGGCTCTGGTGGCAGAATGCTGCGTGCAGAATCTTTACGAATCAGGCCAACCCTCGGCAAAGAAAGTATGACCAATTATTCATTCTTTTTGCTCAATAGAAATTGGAAGAGAGTACGGCACACTGGCCAAACAGCTATGGAATAAGGAAAAGCCGTATTCAATTTCTATCTCAGGTGCATATTTCTAGGGTGACCCTGGACACAGCACTTAACCTTTCAGTGCCCTAGGAAAGCATCTAATAAAGATCATAAGATAAAATTAAATAACATCAAATGTGGTGTTATTATTCTAGCTAGCATTTATATAGCATTTTAAGGTTTGCAAAACTCTTCAATATGTCATCTCATTTGATCCCCTCAAGGAATCCTATGAGGTAGGTGCTGTTATTATCCTCATATTATAAATGAGAAAACTGAAGCAAACAGAGGTTAAGTGACTTTACTGGGGTCACAAAGCTAAGTAACTGTCTGAGATGGAATTTGAACTCAGGTCTTCCTGACTCCAAGTCCAGCGCTCTATCCACCATGCCACCTAGCTGACTCTGCAATGATAAATTGCAGAATAGTTGTCAAATTTTCATTGATGGAAGGAATTTCCTCGCTGGGAGGTGCCTATGTCAGTAAGTCACAGGTAGGCCAGTAAGTCACAAGTAGTCACAAGTCTAGACCGAACAAATGAAACTAACTGACTGTGGCAGAAAGGGTTGAAAGTAGTCGAGAAAAATAGTTAATATTTGTTTCCTAATAATAATACATTCAACCTTCATTTACCCATGCAAATGAAAGAGAAGGAGAAGGGGAAGGAAAGATTTGGTGAAAATTGCATTTCTGATGAGCCAGATCAACAAATAATCATGCCTATTTGGGTTTGTAATTGTGTTTGTAAGAATTAATGACTGTCTTGCTTTTTCAAGTCTGGTTTCTTTAAAATGTCAACATTCATTTGAACTACAGATAAGCATAGTGGTTTAGGGTGGGACAATGCAGAAACCATTCCCAGAGTCTTTCCTTGATACTTCATTAGAGCATGGAAGTATCCTGAGTTCCCATAGGTCATATCAGTAGAGAGTTAAGTTCCGGAAACTGGAAAGGCTTCGGTTGTGGGCTTGCCATTGGACTGTAGGACTCAGCTGAGGACCCATTTAGCTCAGCTGGTTGATACTTTGGGCTGACAAGTAGTGAATTTTTTTTAACTACAAGTCTTGGCTAAGACTTCTAGAGAAATTGTCATCTACTAGCAGTAGGAATACCCATGCTAATGAGGTAAGTGCTGAGGAAAGAAGGCAGACCAGCAATGACCCAGGAGTAGAACCAGTAGTGTTTGGAGCTTATCCCAGCAGGCAATCAGGCCACGGTCAATCTTCACAGTAGATCATTTCCAAATGGCTTGGTAAGATTCAACCAACACTCAGAAGGGAATAGTGAAAGGGAAAGATGTGGCTTATTTTGCTTTTGTTATTTGTGCTTTGATACCATCTAATTTTAGAGCTAGAAGGAATATTGGAGATCACAACCTTTTGCTGGCCAGTAGCCCCTGCTTTGGGATTCCTGTGTTTTTATCAGTGATAGGGAACCATGGAATAACATACAATAAATATTAATGGGGCTAACATGTGATCTTTTCATCCCTTAAACCAGATTGTCCATTGTGAAGTAACACGTGGTTCAATCATAGGATCAGAGAATCTAGATTCAGATGGAACCTCCCTGTTTTTACACAGTACAAATATTAGACTGATGTGGAGATGGAGAGAGGGAGAGAGGAAAGGGAAAGGAAGAGGGAGAGAAAGAGAGAATGGCTTGCTCTTAGTCACATGTGAGCAAGTATTCAAATGCAAATCTTCTGACTCTAAAACCAATGCTCTTTCCACTATCCCAAAAGGGAATAACTGAGTCTTATTTTTCACTCTATAAATATTAATGGACCTTCCTTAGTGTCATCTTTCTAATGACAGAATAATAACTTAACCATACATAGAACCAATACCATGCTATGAGGCAGTAGATTTCCAAATATGCTCCTTTAGCAAAATCATCCTGAGTATTTATTTAGACTACTGATTTCAGATGCATAAACAGCTCATTTTCTCCTCTGCAGTGCAGAGACATGAACTTTTTAGGTCTTTCAATTGGCAGGTTTCATTTTTTCCCCTATTGAACCAACAGGTGGTTGCTTCTTGCCCCCAAGCTGAGCTGTGATTACCATAGGAGAGAGATGCCGGACCCTGGGCTCGCCTGGGAGTTCAGGGCAAGAGCCTCATACTTCATATTTTTTTCCCACTCTTTGGATTTGATCCAAAGCCAATTCTGTTGAATCTGCCTGCTGCCGCCGCTCTAGAAGTGACATCTGTTCAAATTTACGCTCTTTATCATGGCTGACATGTTGTTTGTGTGTCTGTTTACCACAAGCCCAGTTCCGACTGCTTCTTGCCGATAAATTGTGATTCCTTCCTCTGTGCTAGCACAGGTTGCTCGGCACTGTGTCCCCGCCTCTGTAGCCTGACTCTTAGCCTTTATTTTTGTTCCTGGCTCTACCTCCAATTATTCTTGGGAAGAGGGAAGTGGTATGGAGCTTACATGACAAGAAAAATATGGTTTAGTGAGTTGGGTACAGACAAAAATCCTTTCCTTACATGATCACCTGTGGATAGCAGCAAAGTATACTCCAATAATTAAGCGACCTGATGTCCTCAGAGCCTGTTATTACCTGTAGTAGGGTAAAGACTGCATTCCGACTTTTAATGTGCAGATTCAGTTATGGAGAGTGTGTGTGTGTGTGTGTGTGTGTGTGTGTGTGTGTGTGTGTGTGCATGGGGGAAGGGATAAGGAAGGGATAAACTTCTGATACCTTAAAAAAATTTTAAAAAAATTTCTGAGAGAAAAAAGAAATAAGTTAAAATATATCCTCATAGTAGAAAAAGGAGAGCTGTCATTTGGTATCTGCATTCCCTTGGTTAGGGTGAGGCATCCACAGGTGACTATGTAAAGAAAGACTCCTTTCAGAAGATGAGATTTTAGCTGAGGCTTCAGGGAAACCAGGAGACAGAGATGAAGAAGAGTTACAGGCATGGAGTATAGTAGCACAGGGCCAGTCAAATGATGGAGTGTATTGTTCTAGGAACAGGAAGGAGACCAGTATCACTGGATTAGAGAGTACATGACAGCAAATAAAGTAGGAGTTTTTGAGTAGAAGGGTGACCTGTACTTTAGAAAGATCAGTTTGATAGCCTAGGGTAGGGAGAGACTTCAGGCAGGGAGACTAACCAAAACGCCACAAAATAGTTTAGGTTTGAAGACCTGAACTGCACATGCATCATGGCAGTGGCAATGTCAGAGGACAGAAAGGGGCATATACAAAAGACATTGCCAAGGCAGAATTGACCAGACTTGGCATCAGATTGGATAAAGGGGAAGGAGTGAGATAGCGTGACTAGTCAAGGATGATACACAGGTTGACAATATATAGTCTGTAAGGAAAAATAATCACTGATACAATCACAAAATTACAGAGGAAGTCTGGGTTGGCGGATAGAGTGCTGAACTTAGAATCAGGAAGACTTGGGATCAAATTTCCCTATGACACTTACTAAATGTGACCTTGGGCAAGTCACTAGACTTCTCAATACTTTAGGTAATTCTGTAGGATTTCTCACATAAGTCGTACATGGGTTACAGTCTGTAAAATGGGAGTAGTTCACATACTGTGAGTTAAATCATGCATTATTTGCATTTTGGGAGGAGAGAAAAGGACCTGTGATTTCACTGGTATAGGGAATCCCAGGTGAGAAATTCCCTTTACACATGCAAATAGTATGTGCTCTGCAACTTAGAACATCTAAAACCTCAGACACCGAGAAGTTAAGTGACTTGAGCAGGGTCATACAGCCAGTATGTGTCAGGAGAAGGACTTGAACCCAGGTCTTCCTGATCCTGAGATCTACTCTCTATCTATTTTTATTGTTGTTTGGTAATTTCAGTTGTTTTGGACTCTATGACCTCGTTAGGGGTTTTCTTGGCAAAGATGCTGGAGTGGCTCACCATTTCCTTCTCTAGTTCATTTGTCAGATGAGGAAACTGAGGCAACCAGAATTAAGTAACTTGCTCAGGGTTACAGTGCCGGTAAGTATCAGAGGTCAGATTTGAACTCAGGAAGAGTTCAAACACAACTCTATCCACTGCAGTACCACTCCTCTATCTAATACACCATGCGTATCCTCATTTCCATACCAGGGACAAATTTGTCTTATAAAAATATTATAGTGTAATGTGCATTGGTCAAGTGATGTCTTAGACCAACTGTTGGCTAATAGAATCTAGCAGACCTAAGAGTACAAGACTTGGAGTCAGAAGATTTTTATCTGAAAGAGATGTTAAACATCATGTGTTCTATTTACCCCTTTCCTTTAAAGAAGGTAACTGAGGCCCTGAGAAGGAAAAGAATTTGGCCAAGGTCCTGGGTCTAATAAGTGATCAAACTAATATTCTGAAGCCAATCTTCAGATTCCAAATTAGCACCTTTCCATCGACAGGATTGGATCTGACTCTTGTCTCCAACATTACTTAGGTGTGTGACTATGCACATGTCCCTTCAGACTCTCTGAATCTCAATTTCTTCCTCTATTAAAATGAGGAGCATTGGATTAAATGATCTTTTGAGATCCCATCTGGCTTGAAATTTGATGATCATATGCCCCTTCCTGCACTCCCTGCTTCAGGGGTATTGTGTGGCAAGTGTTTTGTAAACAGCAAAGCACCATTAAAAGCATAAGCAGCTGGTAGTATTATTATTAATGATAAAAGCCAAAGGAGAGTAAGGCATAGGCAAATATAGTGGGGGAGAAGAAGAGTGAGAGCTTGTAAGTAACGGAGAGTACTGTCATCTGGCAGATCTTTGAAGAACGGCATAGCACTGTTGGAAATCCAGCACTACTAAGGTTACTCAACATTGTTCAAAGCAATCTGAGTAATTGTTGAGCACCTCTCCCACGTGACTTTTAACAGCTAGAAAATATTCTGAAACGCGCTTAGTTCCTGGGCTTATGTGTCAACTATTTCCTGGAAAGCTAGTGGGGCAACAAGACTTGAATGCAGCCTTGCTTCCGAGGGACATTGTTCTCATTTTCCCAACAGGAAGTGGTCTTTCTCCCACAGCAGTTGTCCATTTGATGGGCTGGTAAAAGCTGAAAGGGCAGAGTTGACATTTCCTTCCACCTGCTGCCTGCAGTTGCATAGCTCCTGTAGCCATGTTCTCCAGAGTACTGCAATTAGATTGACACCCCAAAAGTAAGCCTGGGGAGGACAAGAAGGATTGGAGGGAAAAAAATAGGTTTTTCCTGTCTCCATCTTGGGTTCATAAGATTCCTTCTTATGTAGCCTGTCATAATGACATATGCTCATTATTGGTTTGCTGGTATAGACTGTGTTGAAGAATATATGGAGATAGAGGGAAGTTTGCAGCCTCTAGCTGTCCCTAAAGAGACATAGCTACTTTCAAAATGTCAGAACTGAAGCTTAGGGACTATACTTTGCTCTATACATATCAGTACTTCTGTTAAAGCCCAGGGATCCACTCAATCATTGTGTGGGGTTGGGGGAAGGGGAGAATAGGGAGATAGGTTGTGAGTTAAATAAGATCCCTAGGCAAAGGATCAAAGTGGAAATGGAACTTGGCTTAAGCTTAGAAGGGCTTAGATAGTATTTACCCCAAAGAATGGTTTTCCACCCTGGAGTCAAGTACTAGGCATATTCCCAGGACCAAGAAGAAACATGTAGATCCAGGAAAGCTATAATGGTTCCTACCTTGGATTTATTTCCAACTTTGGCCAAAGCATTCTTTTCCCCTTCCCACCACGGACTCTTTTCATACTATATTTCCATCTAATTTATTTGTCAATCATGGCAGTTGAGGCCAGGCACAGAAAACATGCCAGAACATGCAGGAAGAGTAGCAAACAATCCTGACACTTAGAATCATTCCATAGGATGCTGCAGGCACCTTGGTCTGTGCTTTTTCAGAGACCACATTTCCCCATTTTCTATCAACCATTATGGAAGAAGGCATTTCAGAATTGAGACCCCCTCTAATTACTTGAGAAGTATAATGATTAGTAGCAAAGTGGTATAAATTACATCACCCTGAAGAAAGGTAGGTTAATGGAAAAAGAAACCAGATTCCAGCAGTCTAATATTTAAATGAAGTGCAAGTTAAGAGGAAATTAACACCTAAGGTGGCTGCTTGTTTTTGGAGCAGAAATATTATAATGGGGCTGATTGATTTCTTGAAATCTTCAGCAAATGTCTTCATTTTTGTATGCTGAAAACATGAATTATATAACACCTGTTCCTGCAAAGTTATCCACTTGCCTATGCAGGAGACTGTGAATTCCATTGGAACATTGTAGAGAGGGCAAATCTTAGCATTATTTTGACCTATTAAATTACATACCAGCTTGGTGTCCTTGGGGAGTCAAGCAGTGAAACCCTTGCCAAGGGCCTCTTGGCTCTGCTTCCCCTCTACAGTAAATCCCATGTAGACAATAGTGCTTATGAGAGATGTATTGAGTTTTGATCCCAGATGTGTACAGAATCAAATAGAAGTTCTCTTATAATTTTTCTGCCCTCATTCGTTAAGAATCATACAAAAGAATTAGCACATTAAGCTAGCTCAATCATCAATTCAACTCATTTCTCTGCTTTTTTTAGGAGTGCATGACCACGCTATTTGACATCAGCGTCAGAAAGTTGAGAGTATGCCCCAAACACCAGTCATCCATTCTTAAAACATACATTAAGAACCTACTGTGGGGGTGGGAGGCTGGGGAAGATACAAAGATTAAATAAGATGATACCTGCCCTCTTGGAACTTCCATTCTGGTAATATCCTAAACAATATAGTAGAGAGTCTGCTCTAATGAGAAGAATATTGTACTTGGAGTCAAAAGACTTAATTTTGGATCCTAGATTCTGCCAATTGTTATCTGTGTGACCTTAAGCAAGTTATTTCCCATCTCTGAGCCTCAGGATTTTCATCTATCACCTAGGGGTCACTATCCTCTTAGTACTTATCTCCCAGGGTTGTTGTGAGGCTCAGATGAGATAATATGCATTAAGTACTTTATATAACCCAACTGCAGACTTCCACAGAAATGTTCATTACAATAGGTAATATAATAGGTATTAGGCTTCATCCATGATTTTCTCTAAGCCCTTTGGAACCTCTTTATATTCTCAATTTATATAGCTTCTTAGGGGAAAAGCAATACAGTGTTCACATTAGCCATGCAGACAAATCTTGTTAGAGTAATGGTTAAACCAAACCTTCTTTGTTTGTTTCTTAAAAGTCTGGTAAATTGAGAAGTCCACCATTTACATACCTTCCAAACAGGATTTCCCTGATAGGCACCTCTTTGGAAACTTTTTTTAATGATTTGGTATATTTGGTAATGTTATATGTGATGCCTCCCAGGGAATGCTTTAAAGGCCAGTGGAATCTTTAGAATCCATTTCCACTCATCTGGGTTTTAGGGCTAGGCTTTCTAAAGCAAGGAAGATGGGTTGAATAAAGCCCTGGGCCTGGAGTCACGAAGACCTGAGTTTCAATCTGACCCCAGACACTTACTAGTCATGTGCACCTGGGCAAGGGTCTTTGTGCTTCATTGTCCTCAGCTGTAAAATGGGGATAATGGTAGTACCTGCCTCCCAAGGTTGTTGTAAAGATCAGATGAGAAAAAAAATTTATGAGGCACTTTACAAAACTTAAAATGTTATATAAATGCTAGTTAATGCTACTACTATTATTATATTGGTGGTGGTAGAAGTAGTAATGGTAGTAATCGTAACAGCAGCAGAAGCTGCAACAGTAGTACTAGTAGCCATGTGACTTTGTAACTAATGACTGACTAAATTTACATTTCCTGGCAAGGTTTTTCTCTCTGCTCCCTCCTCTAGAAGAGGTGTTTTGCATTGGGAACCAGGGACAGGATTGCATTGATATACCCCCTGGTGGGACTTCAACTTGCTGTGGAGAAGAAATTTCATTGATTGTCTCAAAGAGCAAGCATTGCGGATGGGCTTCTGTGACTTGGCTTGGTAAAGCATTATGTCTTATCCTACTTGAAGTAATGAGGCCCTTTTTGTATCCAGCCAACCATGACATTAAATGGCAGGCCCATAAAGCCACTGTGCCTTTTAGAAGGGCCACACTATAAGATTTAAGTCACTGGAAGAGTGAGAATCTTCTGTTCCATACGTCCCACCCACCACCACCCCTCCAGTCTTCACCATGCATCATGATTTATGCTTCTTAAGCAATGCTAGACAAGAAAAGGCTTTTCATAGGCTTTTCAGAATCTATGGCAAGCAGAGCTAGTTATGGTACAGTGTTGATTATGCATTTGCAAATTCTGGATAGAGATGAATATATAAATACCAAAAGAACAGAGTAGAGAGAATGTTGTAAATGCACACCTGGAGTAGGAATCTATGGTTTTGCTTGTATTTATGTGTACAGAATTTGCAATTTCAACAGCCCTGAAGACATTCCTTAGAGCATTTAACTCAGCTTATAAAATCTTAGTCAATTAGAAATATGCCTAATTACATTTTTCATATTCTTTTAAAATAGTTTATGGTTATTGCTCCTTTAATATGTATGTGTATGGAGGAGGTGGTGAGGTATATTTTCCTTGTTGTTAAGAATTGTAACCAATGATTTTAGCCATCAACTCAATGTGTTTTCAGTTCCAATATGTCCTAGCAATGCACCATGAGTTCCCACAGGCTGTCCCCTTAGGCTAGGAGTGTGCTCCCTTCTCATATTCCCCTTTCAGAAAACTATTCTTTCTTGAAGGTTCAGCTGAGGAAGCCACCTCCAGAACGTACTCCCTTCCCCCTGCCATCCTCCAATTCTCTTTTACCCTTTGACTGTCCCCCTCCTCTGCCGCTATCACTCTCTTCTGTATTATGCTTATCTGGATATATATTGTATACCTTTCCACCCTCCTCAATAGAATATATGCTTCTTGAGGGCAGGATTTTTTTGTTTTTATCTTTGTGCCTCCAATGCCAATGCCTGGCAGAGTGCCTTGCATGTAACAGGTACTTGATAAATGTGTGTTGAATAGACTACGATGTGAACTAAATTGAATTGAATTTATTGAATGATGTGACTGTATACCTGACAAATTAAGCCATCCTTATTTACTCATATTGGATCTGTTCTGCCAAAGAATAGTTGCTGAATATTGTGGGCTATCATAAAGGGAACCTATTTGAAAGGTTTAAGGTTCATAGATAACAGAACATCAGAGATAGAAAACACATTAGAGATCATATGGGCCAGCCTTCCTCCTACTTTATCCACAGGGAAATTGAAGCCTATATAAGAGAAGAGACATGTCCAAAGGCATACCATTATGATAAGGCAGAGCTGGAACTAGGGCCTAACTCTTAGCCCAGGCTCCTTCCCTGAATTTCATAATGTCACCCTAATAGAAAGCTGTTTTGAGATCTATTGACTTGCCTTACCCAGAGCTAGACAAACACCCCAAAATGCTGATGGATTTCCAGTCAGGCAGGTGGCACAATATCAATAGTCACAGGGAAATGGCCTCACTGCAAAATGTGGAAAATCCATCTTCATCGATGCTGCCACTGAGCCCCAGGTGGCTTTCCATGTTGGTCCAGTCAGGCTCATGCCAGCCATGCAGAAGGGAAACAATGTCAGCCCTGAGGTTTCAAGATATCAGCACTGAAGCTGGTTCTAATTATTTAGATAGACATTTGGAACTAAGTCTTCAAATACTTGATTCGGTAAAGGAAAGTTTCATGTAACTCAGGATTAGGGTAAATTGAAACCATGCTTTAAATGAACTGGGAAAAGATTACTTTTCTAGACCTTGATTTCTCCATCTACAAAATGGGATGATAGGGTAGTGAACTATTTTATCTCTAATGGTTTTTTCCAATGAGAAGGTTCCATGAGTCTTTGATATTCTATGATTGATCAAGGTAACAACTGCATGAAGGGATTTTTTTCATACAGAATCCTTTTTTAAGGGACATAACCATCACACCTTAGCTTCTCTGTTTATTTTAGGGCTGAGGCACATCTGGCTTGTTGAAGGCACAAATAGGATCAACCTTTTCCATAGGTGCAACAGGTCATCTGATTTCTCAATATTGTAGAATCTCAGAGGTGAAAGGGTTCTCCAAAACTGTCTGGTCCAATCCATGCCTAAAAAATCCATCCCCTCCTACAATATCCCAGCCAAAAAGTCATCCCGGTTCTCTTGGAAGACTTTGACAGAAGGGTAACCTACCATCTAATAATGCAGTCTATTGTACTTTTCAAAATCTCTAATCATTAGAAAAATTTTCCTTACATAGAACTGAAATTTACTTCTCTGTATTTCCATCAGTTTTTCCTAGTTCTGCCCTCTGGGGCCAAGCTTAACAGGTCTAGAGCCTCTTCAAAGTGTTGAAGACAGCTCACATAACCCCTCCCCCACCTTCTCCCAGCCCCCAAGTCTTCTCTTCTCCAAGCTAATAACACTTAGTTGCTTCATTTGATGCCCATGTGGCATGATCTTGAGGGTCTTTGCCATCCTAGTTCCTCCCTTCTGAACACTGTCTAGCATATTTATGTCTTTCCTAAATTGTGACATCAGAACTAAAGAGAGTGCTCCAGATATGGTCTGGATGATGATGATGATGGTGGTGGTGATGATGATAATATTTATTTTTAGGATGTTTTTATTTTATTTTTTTCTCAATTACATGTAAAAGCAATTTTAATATTTGTTTTTATAATTTTTGAGTTCCTTATTCCCTTTTTTCTAACTGTTCTCATGTTCTTATAACCATGTTTCTTCCAGATTTAGTTTCATTTTGTTTCATATAAGAACTATTTTGTCCCTTTTTTACATGAGTAAACCGGGGTACCCAAGGATACAGAGCTAGTAAGTATCAGAGGTACACTTTGAACCCAAGGCTTCCTGGTTCCAAGTTCAACAATATTAACTACTATCCTATGCTACTTCTTGGGTTCAGAAAGGCATAACTACCTAGTTCATCTGAAATAGAACTATGCTTTGCTATCTTCATGACTTAAGGGTTGGAAGCATTATTAAAAGAATTGGGGAAATTTTGAGTGATGGACATGATTTCAGACTTATGGAAGGATAACTTCTTTCACAGGATCAAAAGATGGCAGAATTACAGCAATGTAGGTAGATGTGTCTAGTGTGGTATCAGTAAGAATAAAAAAAAAATAAGGAGGAAATTCAGGAGACATTTTGAAGGAAAAAAAAGGAATAATGAAGAATCAAAGAAAATCCCAAATTTACTAGCCTGAGAGAAAGAAAGAATATCAGTGCCCAATACAGAAACAGAGTATTTGGAAAGAAGACTTAAGTTTGGGATGAGGTTGTGATTAGAGGGAGATATAAGCTTAAATTTAGACTTTTGAATACTGAAGTGACAGAGTGGTAGCCAAACAGAGACCTGGGGTCAGAGCTCAAGTTAAAAATTAAGACTGTTTTGTGAGTTGTCCACTTGGGGGTTATAAATGAAACCATGACAATGGATGAGAACTTCAGTGACAGCAGTAGCCTAAGGCAACAGAAAGAATACTGAACCTGCAACCAAAAACCTCAGGTAATTAATAAAAGTGCAGCCCTAGGCAAACCACTCCTCTCCAGATTCATTATCAGTAAAATGATTGTCTTAGAATAAATACTTTCTTCCTTCCAGCTCTTACATTCTCTGATTCTGGGATACCATGTAAATAGTCAAGCTGATGACTTATTAAATACCTACTGTATATGCGAGACATTATACTAGGTGCTTGGAATGCAAAGATAAAAAGTAAATTGTTCCTTCCCTCTAGGAGCTTATGTGGTGACAGCCATTGCAAAGGCACAGAGTTGATGAGTAAAATGGAATGGGGGAAGGAAGTTACAAAGGAAAGAGAAGGCTGAGGGCAGAGCTGTAGAAACACCCAAGTTAGAAGTGGAGAGGAGAGAGAAAAGCTAGGTAATAAGGAAAATAACTAAAATAGAATTATGATAAAGCTAGAAAATGAAATGGCATACAAGGTAAGAAGAGGCAGTTTGTTTTGTTTTGTTTAATTTTAAAAGGCTGGCAAACTTTATCAAAATGCTGCAGAAACAGAAAAGAATGAAGACAGGAAAAGGACAGTAGATTTGGCAAGATGGAGGTATGTGGTGATCAATTTCGGTAGACTAATGGGCCCAGAAAACATGTTATAGGAGTATTAATATGGGAATAAATGGGCCACAGTGTGGTGAAATGTGGTGTTTTGGAAGTGAATTTTCTCAGGACTCAAAGGACCAAGGTTCAGACATCGACTTTTCTGATTGCTACCTCTCTGACCTTCAACTATGGGTCTAAGAAGAGGCTGAATTAGACCATGGGTTTGGAGCTTAGAAGCCATCAGGTCAG
The DNA here is from genome assembly GCA_023548195.1 of Bettongia penicillata ogilbyi. Taxonomy (NCBI): domain Eukaryota; kingdom Metazoa; phylum Chordata; class Mammalia; order Diprotodontia; family Potoroidae; genus Bettongia; species Bettongia penicillata. Next base: position 4,765,439 of record JAJHZJ010000104.1, on the reverse strand, counting down.
ATCCCGCTCATTTTACAAATGAGGAAAGTAAGGTATAGAGAAGATAAGGCATTTGTCCAGGGTCATATAACTAGGACATGTCTGAAGCAGGATTTGAACCTGGGTGGGTATTTTAGACTCCAAATCCAGAGCCCTGTCCACTACATTAAACAAATTCTAAAGCCTATGAAATCCAAGTGATGTTGAGATTCCAGAAGAGTCATGAAAAAATGGGGTTCAGGTGTAAGTACCCTAGTTTTTCCATGAAAATATCAATATTGCTACTCAATGGACTTTACAATCCATCCATGCCTTTTCATTCTGTGTGACTTGTCCATAATTCTTGCTGGATCAATGTATCTTAGAACATCTATTGAAGATGCTAGAAGCCTTTCTCTAGGCGCCGGAGTCTAGGGCACTTAAAAATTTCACATATACCAATGCAATACTCAGGCAGGGTTTTCCTTCATTTTTGGTGTATGGCAAGCCTATCTCTTTTTCTGATCATATATTTCTTGAATAATATGCCTTACACTACCTCATTCATGCAAGTCAGCATCATATACTACCCTGTGTATGCCCATTCTGGGGCTGTACACTTCCTCTGAACCACTCCTAACTGTGATTTTACAGTATCACCAAGAAGAATACTAGTGTTAAAAAGAGGTTTTGTGATACGAGGAACAGATTGGAATACCTGGTACAAATAAAGGAGTTTATTGATACTTCTTTGTCTAGAAATGGAAGTTGTATTAAATTAAAATGCTGAGTTGGAGGAAAGACAGGAGACTAGAGAACTTTTCCAAAATGCTTTCAGCTGCATAATTCTATGTATGGAAGAATTTACCTTTCTAAAAATTATTTAAACTGATAACCTAGGTATATTACCTAAACAATTAAATAAAAAGCAATCACATCAATTTAAAACTCATAGGTACATATGACAAAATCAGAAATCATACATTAGAGGAAACATGGAAATTGCAAGAAGAAAATTTTTTTTAATATAAATTTATTTATTTAACTTTTTGCATTCATTTTCACAAAATTTTGGGTTCCAAATTTTCTCCCCATTTCTCCCCTCCCTCCACCCCAATACACCAAGCATTCTAATTTTCCCTATCACCAATCTGCCCTCTCTTCTATCATCCCTCACTTCCCTTGTCCCCATCTTCTCTTTTGTCCTGTAAGGCCAGATGACTTTCTATTCCCCATTAACTGTATTTCTTATTTCCTAGTAGCAAGAACAATACTAAACACTTGTTCCTAAAACTTTGAGTTCCAACTTCTCCCCATCCCTCCCTCCCCACCCATTCCCTTTGGGAAGGCAAGCAATTCAATATAGGCCATATCTGTGTAGTTTTGCAAATGACTTCGATAACAGTCGTGTTGTGTAAGACTAACTATATTTCCCTCCATCCTATCCTGCCCCTCATTGTTTTTATTCTCTCTTTGGATCTTGTACCTCCCCAAGAGTGTTGACTTCAAATTGCTCCGTCCTCCTACTGCCCTCCCTTCAATCATCCCCCCCCACCCTGCTTATCCCCTTCTCCCCCACTTTCCTGTATTGTAAGATAGGTTTTCATACCAAAATGAGTGTGCATTTTATTCCTTCCTTTAGTTGAATGTGATGAGAGTAAGCTTCATGTTTTTTTCTCAGCTCTCCTCTTTTTCCCTCCACTAAAAAGTCTCCTGCCTGTCTCTTCTATGACAGATAATTTGCCCCATTCCAATTCATCCTCTCTCCTCCCAATACATTTCTGATATATTTACCTTAATTTTTTTAAGATATGATCCCATCCTATTCAATTCACTCTGTGCTCTCTGTCTCTGTGTGTGCGTGCAGGTGTGTATGTGTGTGTGCGCATGTGTGTGTGTGTGTGTGTGTGTGTGTGTGTGTAATCCCACCAACTATCCAGATACTGAAAATTTCAGGAGTTATAAATATTGTCCTTCCATGTAGGAATGTAAACAGTTCACCTTTGGTAAGTCTCTTATGACTTCTCTTTGCTGTTTACTTTTTCATGCTTCTTCTCATTCTTGTGTTTAAAAGTCAAATTTTATTTTCAGCTCTGGTCTTTTCATCAAGAATGCTTGAAAGTCCTCTGTTTCATTGAAAGACCATATTTTCCCCTGAAGTATTATACTCAATTTTGCTGGGTAGGTGATTCTTGGTTTCAGTCCTAGTTCCTTTGACTTCTGGAATATCCTATTCCATGCCCTTCAATCCCTTAATGTAGAAGCTGCTAGATCTTGTGTTATCCTGATTGTATTTCCACATTGCTGGAATTGTTTCTTTCTAGCTGCTTGCAATATTTTCTCCTTGACCAGAGAATTCTGGAATTTGGCCACAATGTTCCTAGGAGTTTCTCTTTTTGGGTCTCTTTCAGGAGGTGATCGATGGATTCCTTGAATACTTATTTTGCCCTCTGGTTCTAGAATATCAGGGCAGTTTTCCTTGATAATTTCATGAAAGATGATGTCTAGGCTCTTTTCTTGATCATGTCTTTCAGGTAGTCCCATAATTTTTAAATTGTCTCTCCTGGATCTATTTTCCAGGTCAGTTGTTTTTCCAATGAGATATTTCACATTCTCTTCCATTTTTTCATTCTTTTGGTTTTGTTTGGTGATTTCTTGGTTTCTCAGAAAGTCATTAGCCTCCATCTGTTCCATTCTTATTTTGAGAGAACTATTTTCTTCAGTAAGCTTTTGAATCTCTTTTTCCATTTGGCTAATCCTGCTTTTGAAAGCATTCTTCTCCTCATTGGGTTTTTGAACCTCTTTTGCCAGTTGAGTGAGCCTATTTTTCAAGGTGTTATTTTCTTCAGCATTTTTTGGGTCTCCTTTACCAAGGTATTGACTCATGTTTCATGCTTTTCTTGCATCTCTTTTATTTCTCTTCCCAGTTATTCCTCCACCTGTCTAACTTGATTTTCAAAATCCTTTTTGAGCTCTTCCATGTCCTGAGCCCATTGGATATCAATTTCAGATGTTTGGGATACAGAGGCCTTGACTTCTATGTCTTTCCCTGATGGTAAACATTATTCTTTCTCATCAGAAAGGAAAGGAGGAAACATCTGTTCACCACGAAAGTAACCTTCTATGGTCTTATTTTTTTTTCCCTTTTCTGGGCATTTTCCCAGCCAGTTACTTCACAACAAGAAAATTTTAGGATATATTGAACCCAGTTGAGTTTGATCATATTAGGTTGGAATGAAAAGAATTGAATTGAATTTTTAGATGTACTTAATAGTCAGTCAGTAAGAGACCAGAACAGGCCTCCTGAAGAGGATGGGATTTGAGATGAGGCTTGAAAGAGGTCATGGAACCTAAGAGGGGAATGGGAAAGGTAATTGCAGAATGAAGTCAGAACATATTGCAATATAAGTTCACTCTCTGGAATAACAGCCAGTTGCTGAGGACCTGTCGTTCACCACAGGCTTGGAACAAAGCTGTAAACAGGACAGGGTGATAGAGGCTTTGCTCCAGGGCATCGAAATTTAGAAGGCACTTGACAGACCTGAACTTAGCAAGAATAATAAAATAGGCAACTACAGGTGGTGTAGCGCAAAAAAGTTCCTCCTAAGTCTAGCTGTGTCTATTCCCTTCCTTCTGCCTACCTAGCAATGCCCTGAGAGTCTTTCCCCTCTCCAGAAGGGATACACAAAATCTTGAAGATCTTTTTTGCTCCTTTCCCCAGGCACTAAAATTTCAAGTTATAGTAGTTTGTTTAAAAGACTCACTACATTTTGGAAAACAACCCCTGAAGTAGCACCTTTAATAAGGCTTAGGACTTATTCATTTATTTATTTAGTCCATGAATTCTTTTTTTAGTTTCATTTTTATTTAGTATTTTATTTTTCCCTAGTTACATGTAAAAACACCTTTTAACATTCATTTTTAAAACTATGAGTTCCAAATTCTCTCCCTTCCTCCCTTCCAACTCCCCCCCCCACTGAGAAGGCAAGCAATTCAATATAGGTTACACATGTGTAGTCATGCAAAACATATCCATAAAAACCATGTTGTGAAAGAAAGCATAGACACAAAAAAAGCTCAAGACAAATAAAGTGAAAAGGTGTGCATCATGTGTCACAAAACATGAAACAAGAAAAATAAGCCTGAGACATATTTCTATAGTCATATAAGGGCATGGCAAACACATGTCATGTGTCACATATGCTGCATGTCAGTTGCATTGTGTATGTCATAAATGTCATACATGGTACAAACCAGGAAACTTGAAATGCTGAACATGAAACAGGAAACATGTAACATGTTAACACAACCCTCACTAGTGCTTTCCCCTTCACACTGCTTAAAGACAAGCACTTTCATACACATTATACACATGCCGTCACACAAAATGTATTTTCATAGCAATTACTTCCAAATGATGCTTACTAAGTACCAGGCACTATGCTAAGTGCTTTTATAAATATTATCTCATTTGTTCTTTACAACAACCTTGGGAGATGGAGTGCTATTATTATCCTCATTTATACATGAGGAAACTGAGGCAAACAGAGGTTAAGTGACTTGCCCAAGCTAATAAATGTCTGATGCTGGATTGAACTAAGGTTTAGCAGTCTCTCTGCTGTGGCACCTAGCACCAGGAAGGTAAAACAAGTGCTCTTACCTCCTCCATTTTATTGATGAGGAAACTGAAGATAAGTGACTTATCGTCACACAACTAGAACTCCTTAATGCCTCAAGGTGAATCTATCTCTTAGCTTTGATCCTCAGTCCTCTGACTCAAAAGTCAATGATTTTTTCCATTGTACCATTTTGTGGGTATCTAGACCCTGGCAGGAAACTCTGTTCCCAACTGGTCGTAGCTGGCCCATTACAGAGCAGGGTAAGTGCACTCTGTACCTCATCACCATTGTTCCTAGGTGCACCTTCACCATTGCACCTATTCGTTCCTAGGAGCATCTAGGTGGTGCAGTGGATAGAGCACCAGTGCAGGAGTCAGGAGGACCTGAGTTCAAATCTCACCTCAGACACTTGATACTCACCAGCTGTGTGACCTTGGGCAGGTCACTTAACTCCAGTTGCCTCATCCTGCATCATCTCCAATCATCCTGAAGAATATCTGCTCACTGGATTCAGATGGCTCTGGAGAAGTGAGCTGGTGACCTGCACAGCCCTCCCTCACTGAAAACAAAGTCAAGTGCAAGTCATGTCATTATTTCTCTGATGGCATGGTCTTCTTTGGGCAACAAAGGATGAACACATACAGTGTATTCATTCCTATCACTATATCTCTCATCAATTTCTCTGTCACTCCTAAGCCCCAAAGCCCACAATACTTCACATAGAGAATAGAGAGGAAGCTACAGAGTGGGAGGCATCCTATCACAAACTGGGCAGGTTTTGAAGGAGAGAGATCCTGGTGTATTTTGGTATTTTTGTATAGAATGAGATGACAGAGTTACAAGTGGAAATACTTTGACCTGGACATAAAACATCTCTTGGAGGTGGGATGGTTCAGAGTTACAGTCAAATCCCAGATGTTGTCACTGTCAGAGAGGTGCCAATCCATCCTCAATGCAAGACCCAGGAGAAGGGTGCTGCTGCCACTGTATATTTAGGAGTGGGGGGATATTTGAGTTGCCTGGTTTCAAAGACCAGTAGAGACCCATGAATCAGAGTATGGAGATGGTAGAACCATAGGAAAGACTTCTGCTAGAGAACACACACATGCAGAAATGATTACTTCTCTCTCATATTAATAAAATATTATTAAAATTGTGAAGATCCAGCCTTTTTTTCCCCTGTGCTATTTCCTTGTCCAATCTTTCAAGGACAGGACTTGTAGAAGATAGGATTAACATTCTCCACATTCTGGCTATTGATACTCTACCCAACTATCTCAGGTTTGAGTGGGGGATAGAGATTCTTTGTCTACATTGCCCGAGGAGGTCTGAGTATAATCTCTTTGTCTAAGAGTGACATGATGTCACTTTCAGCCCCTCAATGAAGTGAGCTGACTTCTCTTTTTAAAGTCCAACTTTCATTAATTGTTAACCAATCAAAATTGATTTCCACCCTTAGGAATACCCTTCCTCCAAGGACATATAAGCCAGGAGTCCTCCATGATTGTTTTGACTTTTGAGAGTGACACTGACCTTTTATTAAAATGTTGGTATTATTAATAAAATGACTATCAAGAAATTATGTCTCTTGAACTTTTGAAACATCACATATACACGCATGCATTCGTGCGTGCACATCCATCCCAGCTGCCAGCATCTTAAAGTCCTACTCACCCCTTGCTAGTTATAAAACTGTGGAGATGGATTCTGAATATGAGCTGAATCTAATTGTATTATGAGTATGTGTGCATGTGTGTATATATGTGTATGTGTATGTGTATATGTATATGTGTGTGTGCATGTGTGTGTGTGCATTTTTCCAAATGCACTCCAGAGAAGCAATGTCTCTTTCTCCCCCTCAGTAAAGCAAATCATTGTAGGTCAAATGGCATTTGAATTACCCAGTGTAATAAAAAAAAAAAAACCAGTATCGGCTACATGCAGCAGAAAGGGAGCCCCAGGCCTGCTATGGTGTCACATCTTCCTAGTTTAGTGCTGTTTTAGTGACCACTCAATGAACAGAAACTCCCTTTGGAGACGTGTTCTCATTGTCTTCATGCATTCTCCTGTTCTCATTTTTTTGTGTGTGATGTTTAGCCTTTCGAGATTCAAGGTAGTCTCTTTCATCTTTTTGTCATATCTTCCTAAGTAGAGGAAAAATTGGAGCAGACAGCTTTAATAACTTTACATACAGTAAGGAAACTAGACGCAGGCAGAATATAAAAAAGCAATCGAAAATTCAGCACTTTAAGTGCCTAGAGCTTGAAAATGACTAAGGTGTTATAGCTTAATAATATCTTTTTGGAATCACCAAAAAAACAGAGGAAATGCACCTGGTGATTTGTGGGCCTCTGGATTGCCCTTCGGAGGATAATCTGCTCTGTGTTCATTACTATATGCAGGAGCAAGAGCAGGTTTAAATTAGCATTTGTAGATTATTGAAATCCTAATTTACAAGAAGTGAGATCAGTAATTAAAACCAGTTGTCTCTGCTACTGAAATGTTGCTGCAACTTTCTGGGGCTATTCAAACCTAAGGATTAAATAAGAAGGAAAATTCTGTTTGCAGTAATGGCCTGGTTCCATTTGAACTGCACAAGGACCACTGGGCTCATTGAACAGTGGATGCTTAACAGAGAGAAGGGAAGACGTGGGAAGGCTGTCACAGAAGAGAACTTGGTCTTGCTCTGCTTGGCCCTAGAGGGCAGAAGGAGGACTGATAGACAGGGCAAAGATGTTGAGGTTCAATGTCAAGAAAAACCTTTCTAACAAGGAGAACTGTCCCAAAAGCAGAAGGAGCTTCCTGGAGAGGGAGTGGGTTCTCACTCACTCATTGGAGAATATCCAGTAAAGGCTGGATGCCCACTTATTAGGAATGGTATAGACGGGCTTCCTTTTTGGGTATAGGTTGGACTCAATGGATGCTGAGGTCCCTTCCAATTCTGAGATTTTGAGGAGAGGCATGATGTATTCAACTTTACTTCTTTTCTCTCCTATTACTGAATATGAAATTCTGCATGGTGATACATCTCTCTAAGATGAATGAATGAGTGAATGAATGAATTAAAAAAATTTATTCAGCTCTACATATAAAACACTCTTCTGAGTGATGGGGATCCAAAGAGCAAACTGGCTACAGTCCTGTTCTGAAGGAGTTCACACTCTAATGGGGGAACAGACGTATTAGGATTCAACTACAAGTCAATTGGAAAGGGCTCGTGGTCCTTAAGGTACAGCAGCAAGGCCAATGGTAACATATTTCCTGCAGGCCTATTTTGGCAGATAAAACCATGTCCATTTCTGATACTGAATTGTTGACAGTATCGGGGCCCTTGGTAACTACAACTTCCTTTTCCAAGTCTTTGGTATCTATAGTTGCTGAGGAGATGGGGCTACACAGGCCCTGCAGGGACAGGGGTCAGTTCTCTGCATGAGGGCTACTGGGACCAGCCTAGAAGCAAGGCTGGCGATCTGGGGATTGCTGTTATTCTCAGGGCTCTTGGTTCAAGGTCCTAGGCTCTTACTTTTTTTCTTGTTCTTAAAAAAAATCATAGTTTATTTTTTCCCAATTACATATTGAAACAATTTTTAACTTTTTCTTTAAATTTTGAGTTCTAAATTATCTCCTTCCATCCCTCCTTCCCTTCCCTAGGCTGTTTCCAGCTAGATCTGAGAGCAGTGGTTTGGTTCATCTGACACATATTTTCTTCTGTTTACCCGTCAAGGTGTCTTCCCATTTCAACTAGGTTGACTTGCTTGCCTTGTTGGTGGTGCTTGATCAGTGCTTGGCACATAGTAGGCACTTAATAAACCTTGATTGAATTGGAGCAGCTGTTGGGGATACAAGGCCCCAGAAGCTGCAATGAAGCATTTAAATTACTTTAATAAGTAGGATACTGAGTTTCTAAACTTTCCTGACATTGAAATTAGGAAGACCAGGATTCACATCCTACCTCAAATACTTCCTAGCTGTGTGACCCTGGGCAATTCATTTAACCTCTCTATTCCTCACTTTCCTCATCTGTAGAATGAGAGGGCTGCACTAGTGGCAGCCTAAGGTCCCCTCCCAGGGTTGTTGGGTCTGTGGTTTGGAGGGCACATAGATTCAGGGCTAGAAGGAATCACCTTAGGAATCACCTAGTCTAGTTCCCTCCATTTACAAAGGAGGAAAATGAAGCCCAGAGAGAGGAAAGGACTGGCCCAAGATCATTCAAGGTGTAAATAGTAGAGTTAAGATTGGATCACAAGTCCTCTGTCTTTCAGTCCTGTGCTCTTTCTCCTATAGAACAGAAGCTAAATAAGTGTTACCTGATCCACATAACAACAAAGTGTTGGCAAAGTGTTGGCAGAAGTTAGTCCTCAACCTTGGCATCTTAAGATAGTTACTTTATCTTTTTCTATTATTGCTTGTTTCTTCTTCTCGTGGTTCTCCTATTGGTTCTAATTCTTCTTTACATGACTATTGTGAACATAGGTTCAATATGAAATTATTTATAGGGCCTCTATCAAATTACACACCATCTTGGGATGGGGGAGGGGAGAGATGTGGAGAAAATTTGGAACTTAAAATCTTATGAAAGTGAATGTTGAAAACTAAAAAATAATTTTTAAAATAACTTTTTTTTTTAAAAGGCAGTTGCTCTAGTGTGAAGGAATAAGATGTTTAGAATCAGATGTCCACATGTGCTTGCTTGGTCTTAGCATTTCATATATAAGGGGAAAGTATAAATAAACTGCCATGAGGCAGCCTCACTCCCAGTCTTCATCCTGATGTCATCCCAAACTTGACTGGGGGAGGAGAAAAGGGAAGAAGGCAGGAATGGTACTCCTGAACTCTTTAGATGTACTAAGAAGCAGAACAGCATTTAAACTCTTCTAAGAAGTCTTCCCTGACATAGTGGATAAATAGCTCTGGCTTCAAATCCCACCTTAGACACTACTTGTGTGACCCTGAGTAAGTCACTTAACCTCTCTAAGCCTCAGTTTCCTTATCAGTAAAATGAGGCAGTTGGATTCAATCACCTCCAAAGTCCTCTTTAGCTCGAAATTTATGATTTTTATGATACCATGTTCCTTCTATCTTCCACCTCATGTATGGTCTCTACCCTTATGTTTGGGTAAGTTATAGCAATGGCCTCTGCTTTTCAACAGAAGCCCATTTTGGTTGGGGAATGAAGAAGAACCCTACATCCAGGGGCTCTGGACAAGGTTCACTGGTCCTTGAATCCAACTGTGTTTGTGTGGGTGAAGAGTATATTTGAGCCACTTGTTTTTGCTGACATATGAATATAGTCTCATCATCACTGTCCCATGTCATCATTTGTACCTCACCAAACAACCCATAATCAGGGCCTCCCCTAGTATTCTAGATCCCAGAGATTGACATATTTCTTCTCCAGTACTCTCAATCTATAGTCCCTCTGAAAGCTAGCTCCTCTCTCCTCACTACTCAACATTAATCCAACTTTGCCATCTTCTGAATAGTGATAGAAAAAATTGACTGCTTAGAGACTGGAACCTGGATGGCAGCATAATTCCAGACTAACTTCACCCTAGGGTGGCCATTCCTTTGTTCCTGTGGAATTATACATTTATTCATGATCAAGTTTATTTGTGGTGTAGTGAAAGTAATGCTCCATTTGGAGTAAAAGGATTCAGGTTAAAATCCTGTTTTTACCATTTGCTAGTCATGTGACCTTGGGAAAATCAGTTAACCTCTATCTAACTCAGTTTCCTCCTCTGCAAAACAAGGATAGCAATATCTTCATAGCCTAGTTTGAGGGTTAAATAAGATAATGTTTGTAATAAGCATTGCAAATGTCAGATACTAAACATCATTATATTGGTAGAGTGTGCCTCTATTGACACTTCCTGTCTCAACTTGATGACTTGTTTAAATAACCAGTGGCTACTTTGTTCAGGAGGTTCTGGTAACTTGGCATTATTTGAAGAGTCTCCAATCTATCCTCCATTCAGCCACCAAAGTGAGTTTCCAAAAGCCATAGGTTCTACCATGTCATCCCTTGTGCCAGTCTTCTAATAAAGTAAACTCCTATTACCACTAGGATAAAACATACAGCATGCTGTTTGATATTTGAAGCTCCTCACAACCAGACTCCTTCCCATCTCTTCCATTTTCCTCTACTCTTCTCCCTTCCATTAACTTTTTAATCCAGCTATATTGGCCTCTTTGCACATGGAAACTCTGTCTCCCAACTCTGTGCCTTGGAATTGGCTGTCATCCCTAGAATGGTCTCCTTTTCATCTCCACTGCTGTTCCCCTGCATTTCTTCAAGATTCAGCCCAAATGCCATCATCTGCAAGAGTCCTTTTCCAGGCACCACCTCAGCTTCTAGAGCCTTTCCTTCTAAAAAAGGGGTTTTTGCCCTCTTCTCTGTGTCAACTGGTAAAGGCCATGGGCCCCTTCTCAGAATCGTGTTTGTTGCCTACCCTGATAATTTAAAAAATACTAAATTGAATTTAGAAGTTAGTGAAAATAAAGATTTTTATTTTTTTCCCATCCAAGTTCATGGACCCCCTGAAATCTATCCCTGGACCTCTTAGACTCCAGGTTAAAAATGTCTGAGCTAAGATTACCTTCCATCTACTATGTATGTATCTTGTATATCTTGTATATATATGTATATCTTCCAATACAATACAAACTTCTTCAGAGCAAGGACTACTTTGTTTTCCTTTGTATCCACAGTGATTAGTACTGCCAGAAACATAGCAGGCATTTAAAGATGCATTTTGGCTGACTGACAAAATGATTGTGTGAAGTGACATCATGGATTTTAAGGCTGATTGATGGGACTTTAGATAACATTTTGATGTGCTAACTCCTCAGCAGGACAGCAGTCATCAAGTAAAGACATATCTTTAGGTGAAGAACAGACTGTTGATAGGAATCGGTCAACTTGTGGCTATTTTTCAAACATACATAGAGTAGCTGGACCATGGAGGCCAACATGCCATCTACTTATATTGGGAGATACGTCAGGAGATAAAGGCCCTTGAACTGTTTCCATTCTGGGTGCTGTATTTTATAGGGAGTCTCCAATGAGTGGGAATATTTATGACCATCAAATTTTCTGAATCAAAATTCCCTTGTGTCCATAAGGAGTTTATTTTCCTCCCCTAGTGGTCTCCTTGGACCCTAAGCTGGGCACAGAAAGCAGCTGAGTGAGTGGGATCTTTTAGGACTGGATGAAATTCTCTGCATCTAGATAAAATCAGAAGATGATGGCTTGTTAAATATGTGTGGTTGCTGGCCTTCAAAAGCTGCTTCCTAAATCTCCCTGCATATGTTTAAAGTTGTTAGACGTTAGGGATCTGGATGTGGTTTATACCCTTGGAAGGAAGCACCAGTCAGCCCATTTGCACAGTTTCAATCCCAAACATCACAACAGAGAATGAAATAAATATAATTTATATGTTTATGCTCATTAGTCTGTTACATCATTTAAACTTGAGAATTCAATTAAGAACACTCTCAGAATGATTTAATTGGAACTAGGTTTTTCAGCTTGCATTTTCTTGAAAAATCAGATCATTTCTGAATATATATCAAATAACATCATTTTATATGATATTTTCCAAGTACATATTTCAAGTAAACACCCCTCTGTGGTAATATAAAATGCCATAAATCATATTTCTGAAAGTTACATGCACAATGTATCATTAAATATGGGCACACAAATAAGTAAAGTGCATGGTTTATTTATGTAATTATTCAGGAAATTCAACATTGGTTTCTAGTGCAATAAAAAAACCAGGATGGTGCCAGAGGATATAAAGGCCTCTGCCTGCTCCGTGAGGAGGGCTGCTTTCATCTGGAAGCAACCATAATTTAAGAACTAAACATGCAATCTCTTCATACAACTGCTAGTTAAGATCTCTTTACTGTTGCTGATTGTAGACTTTTGTTTTGTTTTTGGAGAATTACCCTGTATTAAGGATAAATCTTCTAATCCTCCTTCCTTCCCCTTTCCCCTTTCCCTCCACTCCTCTTTCCCTCCCTTCCCTCTGCCTTGTCTCTTTTTCCCTCTCCTCTCATCCCTTCCCTTCTTTTCCCCTCCTTCCTTTTCTCTCACCTCCAACTTTCTTTCCTTTCCCTTCCATTCCATCTTCCTTTCTCTTTTCCCTTCCCATCTCTTCCATCTTCCCATCTTTTCTCTCTTCCTTTTCCCCCACCCTTCTAAATTCCCTTCCCTTTCTTCTCCTTTACATCCCTCCACTTTTCTTTTCTTTCCTTTCCCTTACCTCTACTTCCCCTTCCATTATTGTTGTAGATGTTTTCCTGGCTTAGTCTTTCTCTGTTAAACAGGCTGTCTATACCCTAGTCATACTCCCTCTACCTAGCTGGTGTCCCTTCCTTCAGCTTGACCTTCCTCTGGAGCCACCTATACTAGGAAACTTTTGCTGTAAGCTAGAACTTTTCTGTTCCCTAGCTGATGGGTGCCTCATTATTACATAACTGAAACAATCTTGATGAAGGAGTTGCCTGAGTTGTCCCAAAGCCAAGAGTAAGGAAGAACGCTGGAGTCTCATTCTGAGCTTGGTGTAACAATGGGCACATCTCCAAAGACCAATATGAACCCCTTTCTTCTCCCATGTCCAGAGACTAAGCAGCAGGAGGCTCCCTAGCAACCTTCTTGACTTTCTCCCTTCCCTGCTGTGCTTCTGAGGTGTCAGAAATGTGTACAAAGTCATAGGGGAGTGATGGCATTCATCTCTTGTTGCCCCTGCCTCACATTTCATGCTCCCTTGGATGACTCCATTTCGACTCCATGGCCTGTCCATAAATGGTCCAGTTGGTTTAGCCCATCTCATTCTTTGGCAGAGCTCCTTTAGACCCAGTAACAAACTCCAATGCTTCCCTTCCACTTGCCCCTCCCTTCTCCCTTTCCTTGTTTTTCCCCTTCTCTTTCTTCCAATTCTTCTTCCCTTTCTCTTCCTCCATACCATTCCTTTCTCCTCCACTTCTTACCTTTTGTTTCCTTTTCTCTTTCTCTTTCCCTTTCCCTCCCTTTAATATTCCTATTCCTTTAATATTTCTCTCCCCCCTCTTCTTTCCCTTCCCTTGCTTCCTTTTCTTCTTATACTTCTCCTATTTTCCTGTCTTTTTTCTTCCCCCTTTCCTTTCTTCTTCCTTCTGCACATTTTCCCTTTCCTTTCTATTCACGTCCACTTTTGTACCTTTTCCCTTTTCCCTTTTTCTTCTACATCCTCTCTCCTTTTCTCTTTTGCTTTCTCTTCCTCTTCCCTTCCTTTCTTTTCCTTTTCTGTTTTCCAACCCCCTCCCCCCGTTACCTCTCAAATGGCACAGGCAGGATCATGACTTTGTATTTTGTAATTAGACCTGCCATCAGAAAATGAAGGATGGCTCAGGGACTTGGAAGCTGAATCTTTCCACTCTTGCTGATTCAAATGAAGCCCACATCAGGCGAACTAGGAAAAAATGCACCATTTAAAGTAGCTTTGAGATGAATGACCGTTTGAACCCTCCTTACTCAGGATAGATGGGCTTTGAATGAAAGAGTGTGGCTCCCATCTTTATATAGCTCAGCAGAAATTCCAAGAGCTAACTGGGCACAGACTCCTCAGTTGCTCTTTGGATAAAACCTAATCAGCATTTAGAAACTGCACCAGAAGCTGACAGACACAACTGGTAAGCTTAATTACTGTGCTCTGCCTTGTTTGGTGCTATAGGACCAAGCGCTCACAAGACTCTGTGTGTAAGGAATGTGTTCAGGGACTGGAATGATAACACTTCTGTAGCTCTTAATGGCTCCCAAGCCTCCCTCTGACTCCAGTATGTTGGGGAGTGTAAACTGAGGCACAGGGAAATGAAACATTTGCCAGGAAGACAACTCAGAAGGCACCCCAGGACACCAGACTCCAAGGTCAATGCTCTTTCACTGATGGTGTTTGGGTGGTTCTTCAGGTAAGAAAGGAATTCCAAACATTTATTTTATACTGCTGTTGCTACCTTAGACTGAGATCAGATGGGAGATGGTTTTGTGTTCCAGGGTGTTTTGAACATATCGTAAGTGATTATCATAGCTGGTAAGACTCCAGTCATCATAACATAGCTTTCCTAAATCAACGCTCAATCAGAAGGATGGGCCAGTACACTTCCCAAAGAAAACCAAGAGCTAGGTTGAAGAAAAGTAAAGAGCATGGGACTTAGAGTAAGAAGCCCCATGTTGGAGTCCTGACTGTGCCATTCAAGTGTTACAGGATTTTGAGCAAATCACTTCATCCCTCTGGCCTTCAGTTTCCTCATCTGTGAAATGGAAATATACTAATACATGTGCTTTCTACCCCACAGGGCTGTTGTGAGGTAAGCACTTTGCAAATCTGAATATACTCACTACGTTACTAAATGGGACTTACTATTGTTCTCAAAGTAGAATGGTTCTGCGATCAAGTTCCTCTAAATTGTTCACAGACTACAGAATAGAATAAAGACCTTATCTATGAAAGAAGAAAAATGATAAAATTCAAAAGATAGAAAAATAATAAATTGAACACAGTTGCCTCCACAGGGAGACCAGTTCCCTTAATATATTTGTTAGTGCAGAATCCATTGTTACTCTTTGAAAGAGATTACTTTAACCATCTACAGTAGCAAAACAAATTGGATGAAAACCTATTTCTCAGATTATAATATATAGCTTGATGGACAAGTTATTGTGTTAGTTCCTGTGTGTGTGTGTGTGTGTGTGTGTCTGAGAGAGAGAGAGAGAGAGAGAGAGAGAGAGAGAGAGAGAGAGAGAGAGAGAGAGAGAGAATGTGTAAAATGGGTATCAAACATGTACAGTGATCTGGACTCAGAGTAAAAGAGGATGAGAAAAATAGTCTGTATTGCATTTAGGAAAATGTATAATATTTTCAATGAGCCTAAGTCAGCTTTTCGGGCAAAAAGACATGTCTTTAACACCTGTGCTGCCATAGGGTTGTGAATCATAGCCAAACTGGAGACAAATTATGGATTTAGGTAGACTGCAACATGGAAGAAATGATTGCACAAATAAGAAATGCAGCCCAGTCAGTTCTTACTTTCCCTTGTTCTTGGTTTTGATACCATCATCATCATCATGCCAACCCTTCCACTTTTCAGCTTCCTTTAATGTGCTGACTTCCCACGTTAGATTGTAAGCTCCTTAAAGATAGGCACTGTCTCTTCCTTCCTTCCTTCCTTCCTTCCTTCCTTCCTTCCTTCCTTCCTTCCTTCCTTCCTTCCTTCCTTCCTTCCTTCCTTCCTTCCTTCCTTCCTTCTTCCCTTCCTGTACCTCTGGCACATTGTCTGGCACACAGCAGGTCCTTATTAAATGTTTATTGTATTATAAGTGGATAAAATACTTGACACGACATCAGGAAGACCTGGGTTCATATCTTGTCTCTGATACTTACTAGCTGTGTCACCATGAGTAAGTCTTTAAATCTCTTCAAGTCTCAGGTTGGTTTTTCTAGCAATAATAATGGTGCCCATCTTCCTGAGTTCAAATCTGCCCACAGACACTGTGTGATCCTAAGCAGGTCACTTTACCCTATTTGCCTCAGTTTCCCCATCTGTAATATGAGCTAGAGAGGGAAATGGCAAACCACTCCAGTATCTTTGCCAAGAAGACCCCAAATGGGGTCACAGAGAGTTTGACACAACTGAACAACAACAGAAAGATCCCATTCACTGTCCCTCTACCTTCCAGGACCAACATACCCATCTCCAGTTACCACTTATCGCTGTGAGTTGTCTCCTCCTTTAGAGTACTACTAACTCCTTGAGCACAATAACTACCTTTGCTTTTGCATTCTTATCTCCAGGATTAGCATGATACTTGGAAGATTATAAGGGCTTAATAAATGTTTTTCTTTCATTCTTCACATATAGCTTGAGGGAATACTTTGTTGGCACCTATTAAAACAAATTTTTAAAAACAGAATAAAGCTTCCAGTGTTTTGGTAGATCCTTTAAGGAAGATTGATGGAAAGAAATGAAGGAGAAGACATGGAGGGAAGTGGGAATGGAGTCGGTGGCTAGTGTACCTACATGGATGAGATCACAGATTCATCTCAGCAGGTTCAGTTGATCTGATATGGTAATAGTTACTCAATTTAGTCATGAAGGTAGCCAAGAGTTCAGCCTGCTATGAGAGATTTTGTGTAATAATAAGACATAGAAACCAATAGGATGGAGGAAGGGCTGGGGAGGAGAGACTAAAGAGTTAAAGATGGCTCAAAGGTCACCTTTAATTCCCTGCTCGTAAATTCAGATATTTCATGTGGTCATAACTTTGGTGTCATACTGCACCAAAGGGAAAATGTATGCTTTGCAGTTATCTGGGTCTTCTTTCAACTTGAAGGTCACATATGACTTGTCAGCTACAATTAAATGGAAAATGGTGTCATTGAAGTAACATCTTTGCTCTTTTTAATTCTCTTTTCTCATCAATATATTAAGAAATGGGAAGATTTTTTCAAATGTCTAGATTTACTGATTTGGAAAGGTATAAGAAACATTTTAACACATACATATATGCATATATATGGGGCAACTAGGTGGCATGGTAGATAGAGCTCCGGGCCTGGAGTCAGGAAGACCTGCATTCAAATGTGGCTTCAGACACAAATTGTATGACCTTAGACAAGTCACTTAACCCTGTTTGACTCAGTTTCTTCATGTCTAAAATGAGCTAGAGAAGGAGATGGAAGACATACTGTTTGTACCAGTGCTTCTGTCGCTGTCTTTGCCAGCTCACCTATACCAAACCAATACTTCCCTAAGTGAGATCTTTTCCTTCTTTTGTTACTGTTGGGTCATTTTTAGCTATGTCTGACTCTCCATGACCCCATTTGGAGCTTTCTTGGCAAAGATACTGGGATGGCTTGCCATTTCCTTCTCTAGCTCATTTTACAGATGAGGAAATGGAGGCAAACAAGGTTAAGTGACTTTCCTGGGGTCATACAGCTAGTAGAAGTCCAATTTGCATTCAGGCCCACAGCTCTAGCTACTGAAACACCTACCTGCTCTTTTCACTCCTTAGCTGGATGCATATGGTCGAAATTCTTCCCTTTTCTGGATTGATGGTCCCTCTATCCCTTGCTCTCTTCCCATCAGTGGTTGTTTTGTTGGCATTCTTTCATTAACCTATGGCCCAAAGTATTCTGGGAAATGCTATCTGTATTCTCATTTGATCAATGTATGTACCCACTTCCTCCTCCAAGGAGTCGGGGAGTGAAAGCTCCTTCACATGCCTGATACACAAAGACTTTAAATATCTCAAACTTATCTCATTTCACATTTAGTATTGTTACAAGAAACAGCAGGCTATAGTGGAAAGAGGACTGGATCCCATTTTAGAAGGTACAAGGGTTTAAATTCCATCTCTGATACTTACTATGTATGAGACTGTGGGCAAGTCATTGAGCTTCTCTTAGCCTCAGTTTCCTCATCTGTAAAATATGTCCTTTTAGAAGCTACTTCAGAGAGTTGTTGGCAAGATCAGAACAAAAATTATATCAAGCTCTTTGTGAATCTTAAGGTTACTTATGTGTGTACCCACATATATATGTATATACACTGCATGTATATATGTATATGTATTGCATGTGTGTATATATGCAAGTGCATTTGTATGTATGCAGGTAGGTTTATACATGGATGTGTGTATAAGTATCATGCATGCATGCATACAGGGTGTCCCAAAAGTCTTAATGTGGTTCTAAGCCATTAAAAGTTACTTGGTATTACACAATACCAAAATGTGTATGCATAATATTAACTATATAAACTTGTATGTGTAAGCATGTATGCATTTTCATGTATATATGTATGTATACTGTGTGTCCCCAAAGTCTTAGAGTGCTTTTAAGCTATTAAACCTGAAATAGCTGTTAAAGCTTTAATAGTTCTAATAAGCTATTAAAGCTTAAAACTTACACTAAGATTATTGGAGCACCCTGTCTATTTCAACAATTATTAACTCAGCAACATCCATTTCTGTAACACTTGAAGTTTTCCAAGGTGTTTTAACCACAACAGCCCTGTGAGGGAGCTGATACATGTGATATTGTCCCCATTCTATAAAAGGAGAAGCAGAACCTCAGATAATTTAAAATGACTTGCCCAAGGTTAAACAGCTGGTTAGTGGGAATTAGAAATGGAATTGGAACCAAGGTCTCCTGATTCCAAGCCCAACACTTCCCCGCCCCCCCATGAGACTGTGATGTTTTTGAGTTGCAACATTCTAAGGAGAATACAAAGAAAGAGGAATATTTTTTTTAAAAAGAAAGAAACTTGCATTGGCTTGACCTGTCCTTGTTACAAAGCATGTCTGTCATTTGCCCTGTCCTGATTCTGTCCTGGACTACAAAACATTTAATATATTGAGGCTGCACTTGGTTCTGTTAGACAATGGGAATGCCAATTTTCCATTTTTCCAGGTTTTGCCCATTTCGGGTCATGAATTATCTGGCTGGAAGATATAGTTAGATATGCAGCAAACGAAGCTATGTCAGTTTCCTTTGTGTCTGATGATAGATTACATTGGTCTGAGTTACTTATTGGTTCTCAGGCTGTTTTATTTTCCTGACTACATAGACAGTATTTGCATGAAGTGCCTGGTCTTTATGGGATTCCCTGTTGGTTAACTATCTCTGTATTTTCCTGCTGTGTTTATGCCTTTGACCTCCATTTCTCAAAATAAGATTTGGTGGCCAACATTTTAACATGTCCTTCAGAGAGGTTTTGCTCCCCAAATCTACAGGGAGATAAGCGGCATCTCTAATTGCTGAATACCAGTCAATAGGCAAACCTAATTCCTGCTGGATCCTACTGCTAAAGCTGAGAGAATTGGGGCCATTGAAAACAGCTATTAAAATCCTCATAAACAAAGTATCGGCTCCGTATTTTGAATTCAAGGGCACCGCACATAGACCACGCAGCAGGCACGGCAGGTTCATAAATACCTCCCAAGGTGAGCTCTGGTTCTAACTGGGCATGGTTACTGAATTGCAGACCTGCTTACTGCATCTGTAAAATTCCATCCTGAAGGAACTTGACAGTTAATAACACTTGTAGTCCTTGACTTCTTAGCTTAGAATTCAGAGGCCTTCCCAGTCTGGTGATACTCAACCTTCCAAGCCTTGGCTGACTTGACTTCCTACTATGCTTCTGTTTCCCAGTAATTCAGCACAACTGGACTGCACACTGTCACTTGTATAAGTCCAGACTTTTCTCTCTTTTGTTCCTCTGTATGTCCTGTCCTGTATGTGAAATGCTCTTCCTTTTCTACCTATCTAAATCCTTCCTATCCTGAAACCCCAGATCAAAGGCCCCATCTAGTTGACAATGTTCTTTCTTTCCGGGGGACTTCTCCTGATGCTTTGTTTCTAGTACCTTTATGGTTACAATATGTTGTTTTGCACATTATAATTATTTATTTATGTATTATAAACATATTATGTGTTGGGTTTAATCTTTCTATCTATCCCAGTGGCCAAAACTCTACGCAGAGTAAGTGCTGAATCAGTGGGAATTGGATTATTTGCAATAAACAAATGAAATTGAATTGATGTGGGGGTCACATTCTGGGAGGGTTAGAGTAAGACAAAATGTGGTAGGTTCAGAAATGGAAGGAACTCTCGATTTATAGTCAGTGGATGTAAGTTGAAATCGACACTGTTTGATAGTAGTTATATGATCTTGAGTGAGTCTTGTCTCTAGTATATTACTTAGTTTCTACATCTATAAAATGAGAGAATTGGACTGGTGATCTCTAATGGTCTTTTCTAACTCCCCAAACACAAGTTCCACAAACCTACTAGCCTGAAGTTTTTGGGGCAGGGAATGAGGGTGTCCTACAAAATTACTTATCAAACTTCAAATGCCTGAGATGAAGGATTAGATGGATAAATGAACGAATGAAAAGCTTTTATTAATTGCTTCCTATATACAAAACACTGTACTAAGTGTTGGAGATACAAATACAGCACTGGAGATAGTTCCTGCCCTCAAGGATTTTACATTATTTTTTAAAATATTTAATTTTCCCCCAATTGCATATAAAAACAGTTTTAAAAATTGTTTTCAAGTTTTCAATTTGAACATTTCCACAAAAACAAATTTGTCCATCACATTATCCAGATTTTCAAATTCTCTCCCTCCCTTCAAACTCATTGAGAAGGCAGGTCTAAGAGAAGATGGTTGTAGAGGTTTGACTTGTCTAGCACATACATCCTGTGTCTTCCTCCCTCTTCTTCCTCTTCCTCTCTCTCTTCCAGAAGCACAGTCATTCATTCTGGGGCTGTGTTTTGTTGTTAGCATTTTGGTTCAATAGGGATCCATTGCCTCATAAACCCAAGATTAGCCAAATTACTTCTCTGCTAGAACTGCATAATGGGTTCCATTAAGAACATACCCTTGTTAATCTAGCCTGGATTGCCTGCATTGTAGGCGGCAGCTGGTCTGCAATTTGTGGGTATGACTGGTCTCTTTGCTTCACTGAAAGGTAGCTGATGGAGATGTCAGACATTACTTCTGTTGGGGTTCCTTGCCCTCTTGTACATGCTGCCCTCAGTCCCAAGAAATGCAGGCTAAGAGAGGATCTAGTTAGCTGGAGGAGCTTTATTATTAGACAGAGTATCTGCTCTGATTTACCATCTCTCTTATGACATAGAGAGGCAGTAGGGTCTGCTGGAAAGAAGCTAAAATTGTAGTTTAAGGATCTATGTCTTGCTAGCTATGCATCATAGGCTAATTACTTCCTCTCCCTGGAACTCAGGTTTCTCTTGTATAAAATAAAGAGGTTGGACTCTTTGGACTCAAAGCTCCTTTCGAGTTTTTGACCTAGAATCAATCCTATATGTGACCTTGGGCAAGTCATCTCTGTGGGCCTCAGTTTCCTCACATATAAAATGATGGGAATTGAACTAAATGACCTTTAAGGTCCCTTCGAGATCTAAGTCTATCAGTCTGTGTCTATTAAGTTGGTACACCAAAAAGCTTTCTTCCTTGACTTTTAAAGATTAGGTATAAGCAAGCCTTATGCTGCCAGCTCTCCTTTCTGTTCTCTGCTGACCTCTGCCTTGACTTCTTTTGCTCTTGGACACCAAAGGCACATGCCCCACTGCCCCAAATCCTCTAGCCTATGATCCTTTCATTCTTCCTTCTAAAGGTACCAGAGCCCACTCCAGGGATAGCTGGCCCTATGGAATAGTAGGATACCTCACTCTTCCCTTTCCCAGATGGGGCAGTTTTTGATGTTTTCCTCAATAATGTGCTTAATTCTTTTTGCCACTCATTTAGCGTGTTTGCATTTCTGTGGTGGTTCCTATAGTCATTGTGTGTACTGGATGCTTTCCCGGAGGTGTCTGGGTATAAGGAGAGGGGTAGCGTATGGGGCTGACACTGCTGTACCTGAAAGTGAAAGAAAGCCATGCTTGGGTTTTCCCACAAGAAAAATGGGGTGAGGGAAAAGCAGGGAAAGGACATTTCAATGTGCTGTAACTTAAAACCAAAACAACTTTGAAGTAGAGAATTAACCTAAAATTATCAACTCCCCTGGTCAGTCATTAATCTACAAGAAATACCCTCTTGGGTTGTTATCGTTACTCCTTAATTAGATGTCCATTAAAAAAGAAACGTTTCTGCACACTGAGAGCAAGTAAGTACAAAGTCAGGGCCAGAGCTTAGAATCACTTATAAAGGTAAACAGAAGGCCCACCCACTAGCAGATTCTTGCCATGTAATTAGAATAGAGGCCTTTTTTAGAATGCCTCCTTCTCTTTTCTTCCTCCTTCTCCTCCTTTTCTCTTCTTGTCTTCCACACCATCATTTTCTTCCTCCTCTTCCCTTCTCATCTTCCCCTTCCAATTTCTCCTCCTCCTCCTCCTTTTTCTTCTCCTCCATCCTCTCCCTTGTTTCTTTTTCCTCTTCCTCTCCTTTCAATTCTTCCTCCTCCTATTCTTTCCTTTCCTCTCTCCTCCTCCTCTTTTCTTCTTCCTCTACTTCCCTCTCTTCCAGATACACAATCATTGATTCTTGGGCCATATTTTGCTGTTAGCATTTTGGTTCAATAGGGATCCATTGGTTCATAAACCCAGGATTAACAAAATCACTTCACTGATAGAACTGCATAATGAGTTCCATTAAGAACATACCCTTGCTAAACTGTTGCTGGCTCTAATGAGCTTGGGTCTTCAGAAACACCCATGGTCTCATTTAAGCTACCATCAAAGACTTAAAGTTCATCACTTCAACTTGAACATTTTCACAAAAACAAATGTATCCATCACATTATTCAGTTCCGTTTCTGAATGCCCAGTGGTGGAGAAAGCCTGCTGCTTGCTGTCATTTAATTAACAATGAAGGATAAATGACGTAAAGCCAGAAATATCAGCCAAAGGGGACCAAACAAGAGTGTTTGTTGTGGATCACCTCATTAGCTCGTTTCTCAGATATGTTCACCAGAGTACAAGATGGTCATGTGACCAGCTATGGTGACAAAACAGCTGTGGCATTAGCACCAATAAAGCCGTTGGGATTGCATAAGGACAAACTGTGCTTTCCTTTAATCAGGTTCAATGGAACCTGAGAGATGCTTTGTTATCTGTGGGCTCATCCCAGGCTGCTGTTGCTTCTTAAAAGAAATGACTTAGTAAGTGAGGTTTGCCATTAAAAGTTGCATGTGCTTTTGGGAAGGAAATGTTTTCCATCTGCTTTGTAATGAGTATAAATATGATAGCTGCAAATGTCCACGCTCCTCAAAAAACACACCCGGGAGTGAATGCTTAGTTTCTTTCCAAACGAAGAATTCTAGTAATTTTATAGGATTTGTTTTATGCATGGAATCTTGTACTAATCATTAAAGCTATTAATGAAGATGAAAATGAGCTGCACACACATTTTTCACATTGTTGTTTAAAAGCATATTCCAGCAAGACCATGCTCAGCTACTTGGAAGCATTTCAAAGAGTTAGCTGTGGTTGGGGCGTAAGTGAATTATGCCATTATGTGATAACAGGATGCAATTAGTGCCTTTTTGCCACAGCAAAATGTGCTCACCATTATTTTAAATGAAACATTTCCGTTTGTCGTAATCGGTCAGGCAATCTTACTCTTAATCATGAGTTCTCTTGCTCCATAGAGTCCATTAACCATGGCACCCTTTGGTTGCTCTGAGTAGTGACAACTGTGTGGCCCAAAAGTCTGCAAGTTAAGAAACCAGGATTCAGAAAAAGATTACTAAAAGAAATCAAACTCTGAGTAATTGAGAAAACCAATAATGGTTTCAGAAATCTGATCATGAAACATATCTCCCTCCACTGGTTGATGGGGAAAGGCTCAGATAATATGTTATATATAATATTGTCCTACAAGATCACTCTGTCAGCAATTTTTCCAAATTGTTTTTCTTTTTTAAAAAGGAGGGTTTATTTCTGTGTGGGGATGAGGGGTTACCTAATCAGACACGATTTATAATATAAAACCAAAAAAACCCAATAAGATATTTTATAGAGAAAAAAGATCTAATACCTCTCTACAGCTCCCTCCCTCTCTTATGTTGCTTAGGAACTTTAGAGTAGAAAGCATGGAAGAGATGGGCACAAAAAAAGACATGTTTTGATTATGGCAAGGACGTATAGGACTGAAGGTCAAAGTTGGAGGAAAGCTAGGGATCAATGCAGATGGATAGGGATGGCAGGCTTCTCTTTGGCAGGCTACCTGCTGAGTGTACTCTCCCTGTTCTGTGATGAGTTTCATGAACTCTAAAGAGGGCAGATATTCTTATGCCAAGAAGACAATCCATGTTGAGACCATGAACGGTGCTATCTGCTACAGGAGCTTTTGTCTTCTCCCAAGTTCACCCAGCTTCAGTGTGTCCCCTGTGCCATGAACCCCAGGTTCTTTTTGCTTCACTGACTGGTGAGTCAAGCATTGAATGAACATTCCATCATCAGCTCAGAGGGTAACAAGATCACAAAATTAGAGCTGGGAGGGAACTCAAAAGTTGTAGAGACCTATCCTCTCATTTTGTGGAAGAATGAACTAAGACCTGGAGAGGTGAAATGATTTGCCCAGGGTCACCTGGAAGATCAGAAATTTAGAACTAGGGTCTCAGAGGCAACCTGCTCATTTTATAGATGGGGAATGTTGAAGGCCAGGACATGAACTAACTCATCCCAGGTCATTCATAAAATTAGAGATCTAGAGCTAGAATTCCATGGCCTCCATGGTCCAACTCCTTTCTTTTATAGATAGGAGAAACTGAAGACCAAGGAGGGGGAGCAAATTGCCCAAGGTCACACAGGCAGAGGAAGGATTTGAATGTGGGTCCTCTCACTGTATACCTAGCATTTTTCTGCTGTACCATGCTAGAATGGCAGTGGGGAAGTAAATCAACACAAACCATGCATTTGCTAGAACCCATGGGTGTACAGTTTGTACACTTTTGAGGGAGTGACTTCTCTAATTTGAGAGAGCAGGAATCTCCCTGCTACTTAATAGATGCTGTATTATTCTGTTATGCTTTGCGTGTTATTTATTTTTTGTTTATTAATTATTATGCTGACAGCAAAATTCACTGTATGCAAAATCCAAGAATGGCTATTGGCACCTGTGGAGAATCCAAGTTTTACATCACTATGTTGGCTCGTTGGTTGGTCGTTATCTGTCGTTGTGTATTGCTTGGTCAAGGAGACCAAAATGACACCACTATGTTGGGGTTGAGGTACAGTGTGTCAAGCTGTGGCTGATCAGACTGGTACTAGCTTGGAATGCTCTACCACAGATCGGGCACAAATAGTCCATATGAACATTTGGAGTGGAGATGTTTCTAGATTTGAACATCTCATATTGGATGGGGAGGGTGGTATTGGAAAAGAGACACTTAAGCTCTAAGTTTTCATTGTATCAATCCACACATCCATGCATCCCTGGACAGTATTAGTAATATCTTGACTTGTAATAACTTGACAGCTTTGCTACTTCCTAGTTGTATGACCTTGGGCAAGTTCCTTCACTTTTCTTCATCCCAGTTTCCTCCTCTGTAATATGATAAGGTGAGGCTAGATGGTTTCTGAGCTCTCTGCCAGCTTTAGATCTGGGACCTTGTGTGTGTGAAAGTTGTTTCACCTATCCAGGTCTCAGTTTACTCATCTGTAACATAAGTAGATTGGATATGATGGCCTATGAGTTCTAGATCTAGATCTCTTCCACTTTTAAATCTAGAATCCTGTGTGTGACCTAGGGCAAGTCATTTTCCTCTCTGTAAAATGGAGAGTATAAAGAGTAAGAATGGTCTCTGAGGTTCCTTCTGGTTCTGCTATTTTATGGTTCTTTGTGTGTGAGCAATGAAGCTTGATTCATTCTTCTTAAGAGTAGATGGAGCCCACTGTCACACCAACAGATGGGTCTGACTTCCACTTCCACTGAAGCATCCCTGGCTAAAGGAGAACACATTCTGCTTGGACAGGCTACAAGCTTAGAGTGACAGGCAACATAGCTGCTTTGTACTTGGGAGGCTGAAGCTCTTTATCATCAAGGGTTAAAGTCACCTCTCTAGGGTCCCTAAATGTGGTCACTGCTCATTCTTCAAACAAGGAAGAATGACCCTCCTGTAGACTTCACCTCAAGGAAGGCATAAATATATGTCATGACCAGAGTTAACTCTTCATTGTGTATAACCTATTTTAGTTTGATTTATATACTTGTAGAAGGAAAACAAATGAGAGTTTGAGCCCCTAGAAATCCAAGAAAGGTCAGCTAGCCCAAAATGTTGGTTCATTTGTCTTCTGCTGTATGTTTATAAATCAGGAGAAAGGTCATCAGGCACTTAAGATGGTAAGTGGTGGGGTAATGGACAGAAAAACAGAAATAACAAATGATTACTGAACTTCTCAAATGTACTTGAATAATTCTATTTCAGCTGACAGCCAAGTAGTTGGTTTTATTTTTTTTTAGAATTTAGAAAAATTCATATGAAGAAATAAATGCACACATATATAGTCAAAGAGGTGTCCGTAGGTATATATGCACAAACATTTCTGAATAGTTTGTAGATCAGACTTGGGACTTTTCATAGTCCTAGTGTCATCATTTATTCCAAGACTAATTTCATTTGGTCCAGAATGCAACCCAAAGTCTCAATGCCTTCAGTCTTGGGCTCTATTTTTCAGTCTCTAGCTTTTGCCCAGGCTTTATCATTGTGTGGAATTAGCATATATTATCACCCAATAAATTTAGAACTGGAAGGGACATTAGAGGTCATATAGTCCCACCCTCTCATCTTACAGAAACTGAAGCCCAAAGGGTCATCTAACTAGTAAATAGTGGGAAAATTGCCCAGGGTCATAGAACTAGTAATTGACAGAGTTGAGATTTGAAACTGGGTCCAGTGCTCCTTCCCCTGGTCTATGCTGTCTGAAATTGAAGGCTTCAACTGCTTCTTCCTTTGCATATTTCCATTTTCCATGGGAAATTCTTAGCATGTCATCTTGTTCTCTGTGACTACACATCTAAACAGTTAAACAGTTTATGTCTTGATTCAGTGAACACATATTTATTAAGTGCTTATGTTGTCCCAAGCATTTAGCTAGACACTGGGGACACAAAGACAAAACCAAAGTAGTTTCTGCCCTCAAGGGTCTTATATTGGGGGGGAAATAACATCACAGAATCACAGAATTTTAGATTTAGAAGGCACCTCAGTGGTTATTTAGTTCAACCCATTACTAAAAGGATTCTTTATTATAACATATAAGACATAGTCCTCCAGGCTCTGCTTGAAGACCTCCAATGAAGAGGAATCTACCACTTCCTTTCCCCATCCTCCTTAATCTTAGCATCTTCTCTCAGAGATTATCTCTCTTTTGTCATATATAATCGCTCTCTCTCACCATTCTTCCATCCATTTATCTATCTTTCTAGTTTGTACATAGTTATTTGCATGTTGTCTCCCCCATTAGGTCATGATGTCTTTGAGGGTAGGGGCCATTTATACATTTCTTTGTATTGCCAACATGAGCAAAGTGCCTGATACATCGTTGAATTGAGTTGGAGAAACAGCCATCTTAATTTTAGGTACTCCTAAGTGTCAGGAAGGTTTTCTTTCCCTGACTTGAAGCCTAAATTTTACTCTTTGCTACTTTCTCCCATCAGTACTGCTTCTGCCTCCTGGGGCCATGGAGGGTCACTAATACTTAAGCCACTCATCATTTTTCCCCTGCAGATTCTTGAACACAGCCATGAGGATACCCTGTTTGCCATAGGCTCCCCTCCTTCCCCATCATTCTCTTTATCAGGTTGAACATCCCCAGTTTTTTCAAACATTCCTCATAGGATATGGGCTCCAAGTCCTTCACTGTCTTCCTCTGGATACTCTTTACCTTATCAATGTCTTTCTTTTTGTTTTCTTCCAAATTAATTAATTTGTTTTCAGTCTTCAACAATCACTTCCATAAGTTCCAAATTTTCTCCCCCTCTCCCTCTCCAAGATAGTATGCAATCTTATATGGGTTCTACAGATACCTTCCTATTAAACACATTTTCACATTAGTCATGTTGCATAGAAGATTTAAAATGAATGGGAGAGACCATGAGAAAAAACAAATAAAACAAACATAATAAATCTGCTTCATTCTGTGTTCTGACTCCATAGTTCTTTCTCTGGACTTGGATGGCACTTTGCATCATGAGTCCTTTGGAAATATTTTAGATCCTTGCATTGCTGTGAAGGGCTAAGTCTTTCTTAAAGAGTGGTATGCAGAACTGAGCACAGTTTGGATGTAGTCTATGTCAGAATGTATTGTACTCATTGCTTTCCCTTGCTGGAAGGTATGCCCCTCTTAATGCAGGCCATAGTCACAGTTCCTTTTTCGGCTATATCATCACACTGCTAAATACTGCTGAACTGGCATTTCATTAAATACTCCAGGTCCTGTTCAGACACAGTGCTGCCTCCCTGGTCCTATACTTATAAAGGTGGTTCTTTAACCCAAGTATAAAAATGTATGGGCAACTAGGTGTCGCCGTGGATAGAGAGCTGGTCCTGGGGTCAGGAAGACTCATTCAAATCTGGCCTCACTCACTAGCTATGTGATCCTGGACAAGTCACTGTATCCTATTTGCCTCAGTTTCCTTATCTGTAAAATGAGCTGGAGAAGGAAATGGCAAAGCATTTCAGTATCTTTGCCAAGAAAACCCCAAATGGGTCATGAAGAGTTGGATATGACTGAAACCACTCAACAAAAACAGAGAAATTTACATTTCTTCCTATTGATTTTCTTTTTATTAGATTCGTTCTGATGCACTAGCCAAAGGGTGGGGAACATGCGGCTTTGAGGTCACATGTGGCCTTCGAGATTGTTATGTGCAGCCTTTTGTCTGAATCCAAATTTTACAGACAACCTTGAGGCTACATGTGGCCTTCTAGATTCTTAAGTACAGTCTTTTGACT
The DNA here is from genome assembly GCA_023548195.1 of Bettongia penicillata ogilbyi. Lineage (NCBI taxonomy): Eukaryota > Metazoa > Chordata > Mammalia > Diprotodontia > Potoroidae > Bettongia > Bettongia penicillata. The sequence continues at coordinate 4,736,396 of JAJHZJ010000104.1, read as the reverse complement.
GAATCTAAATTTTACAGAACAAATTTTTATAAAATTTGGATTAAGTCAAAAGGTTATACTTAGGGATCTAGAAGACCACATCTGACTTCAAAGCCACAGGTTCCCCACCCCTGCAGTAACCTCTCAAAATCCTTTTGCATCCTGACTCTCTGAGTTGTGCTATGTTGTCTCTCCTAGCTTTGTGTCATCTGCAAATACGAAGAGTGTCCTCCATCTATGCCTTCATCCAAGTCATTGATAAAAATATCCAAGCATAGATGTCTAAGGTACTCCACTACAGACCTTCTGTCACCTTGAATCTGGCCATTCACCAAGCTCCAAAATCATCTCATTGTATTATTGGCTAGGGTACATCTCTCCATATTTTTCCTAAGAATAATATGAGAGACTTCATCCAAAACTTAGCTAAAATCTAGTTAATATCCCCATTTATCTTCATCTACTAGTTTAGGAACCCTGTCAGAAATGGAAAGTGAAGGTGGTCTGTCATGACCTATCCTTGCCAAAGCCATATTAAGTCATTGTCATCACTGCTTCCTTTGCTAGCTATTGGCTCACTATCTCTTTCAATGATCCATTCTAGAATCTTGCCAATAACCAAATTAAGCTCACTGGCCTATAATTCCCAGCCCTCTCCTCTTACCTTTCTTTTTTCCTTCTAATTGGGACATTAGTCCTTCTTGAGTCATCTAGTACTTTCCTATTTTTAAGGATCTTCTGATTCCTTTCAAGTGATTGTGGCTTAGAAATCATATGTGGTAGTTCTTTGCATGAACCAGTAAGTCAATGAGCATGTATGAAGGGCCTACTAAGTGCCAAACACTGCATTAGGCATTGAAGATAGTGACCAAAACGAAAGTCCCTATCCTCAAGCAGCTCACATTTTAAGGTAGATGCAAGTACAAATATAAGTCAATGCAGAATGACATAGATAGAACAAATGCAAATACTGTATCAGATTGTATGCTGTCTTGGGGAGGTGGGAGGAAAGGGAGGGGAAAAATTTGGAACTCAAAATCTTATGAAAGTCACTGTTGAAAAGTAAAATTAAATAAATTAAAAAAGAAGAAATACAAATAAAAATGAGGTTGTTGGGAAGTAGTTCACGAAATGGTCACTAACAGTTGGGAAGATCAAGAAAGGCTTTATGTCAAAGGTGATGTTTCTATTTTGAAGAGAGTGATTGTATGACACAGAAGTGGGGAGGGTATACATTCTAATCCACAGGGAATGTTGGTGTGAAGTCAAGGGAATAGGAGGGAGCACAGCAGATGAGAAACAGAAAGAAGTGAAGTTTGGCTGGATTGCCTGGAGCAGGAGGGGAATGATGGCTAAAGAAGCTAGGAAGATAGGTTGCTGCCTGGTTGTTTAGGGCTTTAAAAGCTCAGTAGAAAAGTTGACATTTCACCCTGAGGCAATGAGGAGCCCTTGGAGTTGCCCTAATAGAGAAGGGACTCACTCAGTTGTTTATTTCAGGGAAATCACTCTGCAACATCATTTAGGATGTATTGCAGTGGGGAGAAACCAACTGTTGGGACAATACAGGAGAATGGTGATGAGAGCTTGAACAGAGGGGGCAGTTGGGGGGAGTGGGAAGAATCAGGATAGGCTTCCTGTAGAAGGTAGCAACTGATCTTAGCTTTGAAGGGTGCAAAGAATTCTCCAAAGTGGTAGAGGTACAGAGAGATGGCATCCCAGGCATCAGGGACAGTTTGTTCAAAGGCAGGAAGGGAGGAGATAGGAGATAAAAGTGCAAAAAGAACTGCAAAGTAGGTCACTTTTTCTGGAATGTGGAATGAGGGAAGATGAATCAAGTGCAGTAACACTGGAAAGGTAATGGGGATGGGTTTTCAAAGAGGAGTATGTATTTTATCATAGAGGTAAGAGGGAGTCATTGAGGTTTCTTGAGCAGGGGAATGACATGGTCAGAGTTCTACTTTAGAATTTCAGTTTGGCAGCAATTTGGAGGATTGTTTGAAGAGGGGAGAGAATGGAAGCAGGGAAACTAATTAGGAGGCTATTTCCATAGTTCAAGGGAGAGATAAGGAGGGCTTGAAATATGGTGGTAGCTTTTAAGTGGTAGCTGCAAAATACATTGTCCAGGTAGAATCAATCCACCTTGGTAATTGATTAGGTGTGAGGCACAAGGGAGAGAGAAGAGTTAAGAATGACTGCAGGTTAAGAATGTCACGCAGGGGTGGGGTTAAGCGGGAGGTGCCTATGGAGCATCTATATAGAGACATCCATTAAACAGCTGTTGGTTGAGGTATATACTTCAGGATTTCTGGATACAGAAATCTGATTTCATCCTTGGTCTAAAGATGCTATAGGTGAGTCCCTGTGAGGTGTTATCAACAAGAGAAACAATAGAAAAAGCAGAGGACCCAGTCAATTAAATGGCTATTAAATAGCCATTTAATTGACTATAAAGGACAATTAAAAAAAATGCTTCTCAATAGACTCAATTTTATTTGACCTCTTACCTGAATCTACAAGTTGTTTGAACTGCCTGGACACTTCACTGAAAATAGGTAAACAAGTTTTGTTTTGTGTGTCTGGATACATGTGTGTAGAGACACCAACTCTTGTTTTTGAAGTCAAAATCCCACTTAAACTGTGTTTTCTTCCTCCACTTTATCAAATGTTGAATCAGACATGATTTTTTTCTTATATTTTATTACTTTTGCAACTTTAAAAGGCAGCAACTATGTGACTCGCAGCCCCCTTTCCAGCCGTGATGGAAGCTGGGTAGCACGATTAGCTGGTATTATGATGTGATTTTACTGTAGTTACTTTAGTAAAAGGAGTTAAGGGAATGCATTGCCAACAGGTAAATAACTCTAAATGCGCACTGCCTCCACCCCTTTCCCCCCAGTACTGGGTTCTTTTGTTTCAAATGCTGAATACATTTTAATTCAGGGAGTCCACTAGAAGAGATCCTAGACCTGGAAGGTTTGTTTGTGGGACCACAAAAAGCATCTGGAGATGGGGGATGGGCTGACCTCCAAAACACCCAACGTCTAATCTCTCCATCGGCCCCCAATTTCTTCTGCCAGTGCAAGGGAAAAAAAAAAAAAGCCAACGTACCTTCTATCTCGAACCGTTTGTTGAAAATCTGGCCCCTTTGCCCACACATTTGGCTCCTGGGTTCTGAGCACCTCCCCATTACTATAACGACCCACAACTATTATGCCCATTTTCCAGTGGGGGAAGCTGAGACCCCTAGGGAGAGGAAGTGCCTAGTTCCTCCCCTCCTCTAGTGCAGGCTGGAGGTGGAGGACGGTTTGGGGCTGGGAGTTGGCATTTTTAGGGCAGGGGCCATCCCCCCCAGTCCCTTGCAATTTCTGCGCCCTGGGCGCAGTACAGGGGAGCACTCAGCCCTGGAGCCACGTGCGGAGTGAGGCCAGCGCTCGAATCCGGAACCCGCGGGGACCGCACTGGGCAGCCGGGGGCCTGGAGAGACGTTTCTGCGCAGAACCCGAGGCCAGCACGGTAGGGGCGCCGTCCTCGAGGCCCGGCCGTTTGGGGCTCTCTCACCCAGCGCCCTCCCCAACTAGCGGGGGTGGGTGGTGGGTGGGCGCCCGGCTTCAGGTGTTTCCATGTCCACCTGCACCTGTGGGCAACCGGGGGAGGGTTGGGGTGGGGCACCTGCCGCAGATCTTCCGCGGAGCCCAAGGGACTCGCAACTGGGGGTTAGTGAGATCTCAGCTGGAACATGTGCGCGCTGTCCTCCCGGAGCGACCCTCTCCTCTCGGACCCCGCACATCCTCTCTCTTTTTCTTTTAACTTCTCTTCTAACCTGCCCGGCCTCGTACCGTCGGTCCCGTGGAAGCTCGCTGGGTAACAGCCCAAAACTGCTCAGATGGAACAAGGTCTCTGTAAAATAGGTATTTTTAAATGAAGCCGGAGGGGAGGGGGTGGTGGTGGCACTTTACCGTCTCCTAGGGTACCTCAGTGCCCAGCACCCTCCTCAGGTAGGTAGGCATGACCAGGGTACTGGGGTGGATGTTCTTTAGGGAGGCAAAATTTTATATATATTTTCTAAAAAGAGCATCGCTTCCATGACGTTTTTCTCAGGCCCTTTGAGGTTATGGGGCTGCTCGACCTTGATCCAGCTTTAAGGCGAAGCCCTGTGGTTTGAAGGAGTAAATGTAATTAATGAACACATCATTTCTGAATTTCTCCAAGTCAGCCTCCCGAAAGAGTTTTTAAAAACTAGGCTGCTGCTTGGCTTGCAAGAGATCTCATAGCGCTTTAGGAAGCAAGCTGTTGGCCTTTCATGTTAGAGCAAAGGAGAAGGAAGAGACACCAAAAGAGAGTGTATCGAGAGGTAGAGTCCTAGTTTTGGAGCCATAGGGGCATAGATTTAGACCTGAAAGGAAACTCCAAAAGATCGTTTAGTCCAGAAGTTCTTAACCTGGAGGTGCTGCAAACTTAGGTCGGGAAAAGAAATTACATCTTTATGTCCACTAAACTCAGATTTAGTATTTCCTTCAAACATGAAATTCAAAAAGAAAAAAACATTCTAAGAAGAGTCCCTAGTGTGAGAGTTTCCCAGCCACGGTTCCTTGAGAGCCCAGGGATAATCTTAACCATTTTTATATCTCAAACTGGGAGAGTCAAAAAAGTATGTAACTATAGTAAACCGAAAAGAAATTTATTAATGCACTATGGAAGACTACTCAGAGTAGTAACAGTCTCACCCTCCTGGGCTAGAGATAGAGTTTCTAAAACTTGTTAGGCTTGCTTAGAGGACACAGCTGAACAGGACATTTCTAGACCAAAAGGAAACAGAAAGGATCTAGCAAGCCTTAGCTGGAGGGAGAGGTCAACAGAGATGCCAAAGATCAGGTTTATTCTTGTGCTGATTTCAGCACTTCTCTGTGGACAGCCTCAGGAGGATTACCTGTATTGTGAGGAAATTTCAGAGGTGATAGAACCCCCTTCTAAAATGGAATTTGTGAACTTTGTCCTCAGGCCACTCCTGTTTAGACAACACTGTTACTGATAGCAGCAGCAAACCCAAATCTTCAAATCTTTCAAAATTCACATGATCATTCCCTGGAAAGAAAAGTGAAAACAGAGATTTAATCCATTCACCCACCTTGTGACACACTGGTTACAAATGAATTGGTCTACCTCTTCAAAGGGCTACTTACATGATAAGCGTAACAATGCCAGAATGCTTTTTTCCCTTTCTGCATTGGCCCGTAGTTCTGTTAAATCCTTTCAGCCTGTCCCTGATGTATTTCTAGTGTGTCATCATTTGATTTCATGGACTAACTCTAAGCACTTTACCATTCCCAAATAAATTAAGGACTTGTTCACAGATATATTACAATTTTACATCATTATAAAAACATTATTCTGAGAAAGGGGCTATGTCAGACTGTCATTGGGGTCTGTGATACACAAAAAATTAAAAGTCTCTGATCTGGTCCAATCTGAGGCCAAGAGAAGAGGAAGTGAATTCCTGAGGTCACACAAACAATAAATAGAAGAGCAAAATTTGAACCCAGGATCTCTAATCAACATTTCAAATCCTGTGTGACTTGCTCTCTCAGAGCTTGTTTCCCAGTCTTTCAGACAACAGGGGTTAACCTAGGTGATCACAAAGGTCCTTTTTCCACTTTGGCTTTCTATGACTATATGAGAGTCTTTGGGACATTGTGAGTTTATATTCCTTTAACTAGGACTTTTACTAACCAGTGTCTTCCCTCTTCCCAACTTGAAAAAACTTTTCCGAAGTGCTACGTTAGAAATAACTGCATTTGGACAGTCATTTTATTAAGAGGTACCATGGCCTAGTTTAGGGGTGGGGAACCTTCACCCTTAAGGCCCCATGTAACCTTCTAGGTCCTCAAGTGAAGCCTTTTAAAAAACTGAATCCAAATTTTACAGAATTCAAAAATTAGGATTCTCCAAAGGACCCACTTAAGGACCTAGAAGGCCACATGTAGCCTTAAGGTTGCAGGTTTCCAATCCCTGGCCTAGTGGGTAGAGAGCTGACCTCAAAGCCAGGAAGCTCTGAGTTCAAATTGCTGCCTCCCCACCAAACAAGCTTTATGACCCTGGGCAAGTCTCTAAGACTAAGCTGCAGAGAAGGCATGTACCTATGTTGGGAGAAATCCCAGATCTACTCTCTTCTTTCGTGAATGAAATAGCTTCAGAAGGGAGGCATGGCTTAGTGGGTAGAGAACTGGCTTCTCAGGCAGGCAGATATGGATTCAAGGTTCGCCCATAAACAGGGGCAGCTGTGTGACCCAATCACTTATCCTTCGCAGTGCTACAGGCAGCCTTGTAAGACTGCCAGCTGCAGAGACAACAACACTGGCCTGTGATGGTGGGGGAAGTGTCCTCACTCACATAGGGTGTCTTACAGCAGTGAGGTCACAAGCTCAGTGTGAGTCCCTTCAAAGGGTTAAAATAGCCCCAATCCTCAGGGATTCTGCAGTTGGTCCATTCAGCATGACAGATTCTGTCAGAGAAGGTTTCCAGTTTGATTAGCGCTGCCTAGGCTGCCCTATGAAATTTAACAATGCCACATTGGAAAGAGACCTTTGGAAAAACTCCTCTTCCTGAGTTCAAATTCAGTCTCAGATACCTACTAGCTGTATCATTCTGGGCAAGTCTCTTAACCCTTTTTGCCTTAGTTTCCTCATCTGTAAAATGAGCTGAAGAGGGAAATGGCAAAACCACTCCAGTACCTTGGCCAAAAAAAACCCAAATGGGGTCCTGGAGAGTTGGACCCAACTGGAGAACAACTGAAAAAAGCAGAAAAGCACAATGGTCCATGAAACTGTTCTCTAATTGTTCTATGTGCCATGTATGTCTTGTCTTTGAAGGCTGTAGTTTCTTTCAGAGCAGGAACTTGCCCCTCTATGACCCTTGTAGTCTCCATGAATTTGAAGTTGGACTTGAATTCAAGCCTTGACTTTAGCATTAAGTAGCTGTATTTGGCCAAGTGACTGATTGGTTTTTCTCATTTGTAAAATAGCCACAGTCCTACCATCCTAATCTCATGAGTGGCTTCATAGATACTAAAATCTAAAAATGATATAAAAATGTGGATTATTACCCTTCTAGACAGATGAACTTTCTATGTTCTCAGAAGGAGAGGTATAATATGAAGGAAAGATTCCTGGATCTGGAGTCAAACGATCAAGATCCTGGCTCTGCCACTGACTACCTATATAACCCTGGACAGCCCCCTCCCCCAGTCTCACTTCCTCATCTACAAAATGAGGGGATTGGACCTGAGGACATCTGAGGTCCCCCATAACTCTAGAATCTATTTTTAGGGGTGGGTGGTGGCCTTAAGGCCACATGACATCCTGTAAGTACTCAAGTGTGGCTCTCTGAATCCAAACTTCACCTAACAAATCCTCTTAAAAGGATTTGTTCTGTCAAACTTGGACTCAGTCACAAGGTCACACCTGAGGACCTAAAAGGCCTCCTCTGATCTAGAGCTACAATCTTAGCATGATAGTTTGTGAAGTCTCCAGAACATTTACAGTTATTCCTCTGAAGTCATTGAACAGTCACAGAGTAACATCAGCACTCTCTTGAGATCTCCTTCCAGGGAAAGCTGGGAAGTTTTATAATTCCATTTTTGATACTTGGATAATCCAGTCTTTATAAAGAACCTATTTGATTTCCTGTGACCTATTATCTGTTATACTATTTAACACCAGAAACTTTAAAAATAGGATTGTGTCCATGTTAAATATTTCTTGATAAGATCAAAACCAAATTCTAGGAATACTAGGCTTGATCTCAGCCACAGAAGAAGTTTCAGAAAACAGAGTAAAGGCCTGGTCAGCAACTGGACATCAACTGGATTAGACAGGTTGAGGACTGACTGGTCTGCTCATATCTCTAACAGCCTTCCCTCAGACAGTGACCACAGGTCCAAGATCATATCTATAGACTTCAGTAAGTATAATTTAAGTATTTTTCTAGGCCCTGGAGGTACAGACACCAGGGCAGAATTTCCCTTGCCCCCATGGAACTTAAATTATACTTGTAACATACAAAATGTGGAGGGAGGAAACACAAGCACCCGGGAATGAAAAAAGATATCCTTGGAAAAGTACCCCTGAGGTGAGCTGTGGAAGGAAGCCTCGGGTTTTAAGAGGCAGCAGGAAGGAAGGGAGGCCTTCCAAGTAGGAGTGGCAGCTTGAGTGAAGACTTGAAGTTGGAGGATGGAGAGTACATAAAGGGGATTATGTGAAATAAGTGTGGGAAGGGTACTTATAGTCACACTTTCAAGGGCTCGAACTGTCAAACTAAGGTATTTGTACTTTATCCTTGATGCAGAATCAAACTATTATAGGTACTTCTAAAAATAATTCAATTAAAAAAATAACAAAAACCTATTTTCTTTCCTATCCTCCCTTATTTGAAAAAATTTTTTAAAAACTCCAAACCCTTGTTACAGATGTACAGTCAAAACCAATTCCTGCATTGACCATGTCCAAGAAAAATGTCTTTTTCTGCACCGCAGTTTATGATCACCTTTCTGTCAGGAGGTGGGTAACATGCTTCCTCATTGGTCATTGCATTGATCAGTTTGAATGCCTTTCAAAGTTGTTTATCTTTACAGTAGTTATCATATGATTGATCTTCTTGGTTCTGCTTCCTTAACTCTGTCCATTTATACTATCTTCCAACTTTTTTCTGAAACTCCCCTTTTCATCATTTCCTATGTAACAATAATATTCCATTACATTTGGTATACCACAGTTGGTTCGGTTATTCCCCTCATCGATGGCTACCCCTTTAAGTTTCCAATTCTTTGCTACTCCAAAAGGTTTTGCTATCAATAGTTTCATGTATATGGGCCCTTTTGCTCTTTCTTTGATCTCTTTGGGATTTAGCCTGGTCTTATTAGGCCAACAGTCAGAGTCACCAATCTGATGACTTTTATTGGAAGGAGTTACTGATTTTGCTCCACAGCAGCTGAATGAAGCAAGTGATAGGTTAAAGATTCTTAAAAAGAGGAATAACATGGTCATACTTGTGACTCTAGGAAGATTAATTCAGTAGCTGAGTGGAAGATGGATTAGAGAAAGGGATAGACTGAAAACAGAGAAAGTGATTAGAAGGCTATTGCTGTTGTCCAGGCAAGAAATGATGGGGGTCTGGAACTAGGCTAGTCTGCTCAGCTTGTTGCAGAAGTAAAATTAACCAGACTAGGCAACTGATTGGATTTAGAGACAGAAGAATCTGGGAGGACTTCACAGTTGTGAAGCCTGGTGATTGGAGACTTGAAGGTATTGTCTCTGGGCTAGAAAATGATCCAGTTGTTTGAAGGAAGAGAACATTGAGACCAGGATAGGAATCTCATTTGTATTTGTCCCAGGAAAGGACGCATGGGACAGGAACCTGGGTTACGAACCAAGTAGCTCATGGCAGGTGTGGTTTGGTTGACTTTGTATTTTATCTAAATTTGGTTGAGGGAGTGAAAAATATCTTCGTGAGGCAGTTTTTAGAAGACAAAATCAAAACTATCAATAGTCATGTAAAAAACTAAATCACCACTGATTAGAAAACTACAAACTAACACAACTCTTGAGATATACCACCTCACACCTGTCAAGTTGGCTAAAAATGATAAATGTTGGAGGGGTTGTGGAAAAATTGGGGTATGAATGTGATGTTGGTACATTCTGGAGAAGTTTGGAACTATAGGCAAAGGGCTGTAAAACTATGCATATCCTCTGACCCAGCAATGCCACTACTAGGTCTGTATCCCAAAGAGATTAAAGAAAAAGGAGAAGGTCCTATTTGTAGAAAAAAAAATATACAGCTCTTTTTGTGGTTGCAAAAATTGGAAATTGAGGGGATGCCCATCCATTGGGGAATGGCTGAACAAGTTGTGGTATGTGATTGCAATGGAATACTATTATTTTATAAGAAATGACGAGCAGGACAGTTTCAGAAACACCTAGAAAGACTTGAGCGAACTGATACTAAGTGAAGTTAGCAGAACCAGGAGAACATCATAGTCAGTAACAGCCATATTGTATGGTGATCAACTGTGAAAAACTTAGCTATTCTGATCAGAACAGTGATCTAAGTTACCTATCAAGAAAAATGCTATGTACCTCCAAGAGAACTGATGAACTCTGACTGTAGATTGAAGCATACTTTTAAAAAAACAGAATTTATTTTTGTTGTTTTATTTTGTTTTCTTTTGTAATGTGGCCAATATAGAAATGTTTTGCTTGATTTCACATGCATAATTGATGTCAAATTGCTTACCTTCACAAGGAGGTAGGAAGGATGTGAAGGAGGGAAAAAATTTGGAACTCAGTTTAAAAACATGATTGTTAAAATTATTTTTACATGTGATTGGGAAACGTTTAATGAAATAAGTAAAACTAATTTGTTTTTTAAAAAGTACACTAACAAAATACATTGTCTAACGTATGAGTTTATATTTCACCCCACTTGTGTAAATTAGCCATCAAAAGCTGAAAAAGTTTACTGCTCACTCTTCTCTCTGGAGGCTGCTGTGGAGTAAAATCAATGAAGTCCATTTTCTTGACTGCATACCTGGCAGCAATTGACATTCAGGCCCAGGCAAATAGCTCTTTAAAAGACTACCCACCTCCACCAACTCTCCTTTCTCCTTCAGTATTTTCAGATTCTCTTTTATTTATTTTTGGCAAGACCCCTAATATCCATTATATGCAAAAGCCATGAAAGTTTCCTTTGAAAAATATGGTTCTTCTTCCACTGTTACTTATAATGTTAATAATAACAGCAGCAAAAAAACATATGTCGTTTATGGTGCCTTATGTTTTACCAAACTTGGGGTGACATGTGGGTCATCCTGTTCATACCTGGTTTTAATTTCTTCCACCAGGTCTCTATACTTTGAAAATTTGTCATTCTGTGTCATTTGGAGAATAAGAAATATTTAGTATGGTAGTGTTTATTTCAAATGTCATTCTTTAGTTTTGATGGTTCAGTGTTAATTCCCCATAGATGTAGGCAACAGTTCTGTTTGTTATGATGCTCTGGATTCTGTGCAGTTCATCTGTTGAATTCTCAGATATATTTCGATGGTTGTATTTGTGGTAAAGGGATTTGTTGTGTTAGTCTGTGAAACTAGTGAGCTCATGGTATGTCACTCTAGTACTTGGTTGGATCTTTCTAGGTATCTGGTAGGCCCTGATTTTTGTACCCCTCTACTTATGATACGTTGGGAAGTTTCCATTTGATTTTATTAATCAATCAGTGAACATTTGTTTAAGTGCCCACACTACCAGGCACTATGGTAAGCTTGGGGATACAAAAAAAAAAAAAATCCCTGCTCTCAAGGAGCTCAAAATCTATTGGGAGAGACAAAATGCAAAGGAATATATACAAACAAGCCATATACAGGATAAATAGGAAATCATCAATGGAGGGAAGACATTAGAATTAAGAGGAGTTGGGAAAGGCTTCCTGTAAAAGATGGGATTTTGTCAGGGACTTAAAGGAAGCCTGGGAAGCCAGTAGATGGAGATGAGGGGGAATTTTCCACACATGGGGGACATTATGATTTTAATGTCCCCCTTGTAGTCAGAATTAACAATCCTTCCAAGTATGTGTATTCCTTTTAGAGACAAAATAGAATGAAGTAATATATGGCCAAAATATCTGGATGGAATTTGCATACCAATCTTGGTAGAGACTATAACTACTTTTCCTGGTGGCAAATCCAAAGGTGTGAGAGTATGTAAATCATACCCAGCTAAGCCTGCCATTACCAGAATGGAGCCTGGGCATGTGGATTCACAACCCACCACTTCAAAGTAACATTTATTGGCCTCTGGGCCCTGATTTGTAGATTAGGTATCATCATTCAGTTTGGGGGGGGGGGTTAACCTGTCCTTTAAGAGTCTGTTATTATTTTTTTGATATATAATTTATTTTTCATTTCTTAACATTCACTTCCACAAGAATTTCAAATCAGAATTTACTCCCCATCTCTCCCCACTCCAGGACAGCATGCACCCCATCCACCCTTTCCTTCAGTCCATCTTCCCTTCTATTACTCACCCTTCTTCCATCCCCCTTCCCCTCTATTTTCCTGTAGGGCAAAATGGATTTCTGTACTCCATTGCTTGTATAATTTAATTTCCAGTAGCATACTAAAACAACTTTCAATGTTCATTCCCAAAGCTTTGAGTTCCATACTTTTTCCCTCCCTCCCCACCTACCCTCATGGAGAAAACAAGCAATTCAATATAGGTCATACATGTGCAACACTACAAAGCACAGGTCACAGAAGGTTGAAACTTTTAAGGAGGGTATTGTGGCAGGGGACCTTATGTTTGGACTATGAAGGAGATCAGCTTCCTTGGAGCATCCTCGAAGTCTAGCCAGTGGTCCATGTGTCCTCAGTAGCAGGTTAGGGGTGGGGTAGGAGAGGGTATGTGTGTCGTCTCTCAGCTTTGGTGTAGCTGAGTCATTAGAGGGGGCAAGTTCACCACAAAAGGGCAGTGAGGAATTAAAATCCTGTTGGGGCATTTACCATTCCTCAGAAAGAGAGTGGTAGACATTTCATGATACCAGAGAACTTTTAGGGATAAAGAATCTGCCTATTGTTAGATTATCTGAGGATGAAAGGAGTCAACATATGTGGAGGTGTTAAAGGTATGCTACTATTCTTAGAATTCATGAGCTGTATCTATGACATAGAAACAGCTGGTTGAAAAATGAAACGGCCAACTGAGTGCTTTGCCTACATGTTACCGTGAACTGGTTCTTACTAAATTTTGGATTGCATTCACTGCCTTATTTTGACATTGGTGAAATGAAGTTGTAAAAGACTAACCATACTTCCCTCTGTCCTATCCTGCCCTTCATTTATTCCATTCTCTCCCTTGACCTGTCCTCCCACAATAGTGTTTGCTTCTGATTATCCCTTTCCCCAATTTGCTGTCCCTTCTATTATCTTCCCTCTCTTATGTCCTTCCCCCTTGCATTCCTGCAAGGTAAAATATATTTCCTTATCCAATTGAGTGTGTGTTATTCCCTCCTTAAGCCAAATCCGATGAGAGTAAGGCTTACTAATTTCCTTTCATCTCCCCATCTTCTCCTCCACTGTAAAAGCTCTCTTTCCTTTCATGTCAGATGATTTACTACATTCTATGCCTCCCTTTCTCTTATTCTTACTCTTGGTACATTCCATTCAACAGTCAATTTTATTTTTTTAGGTATTCTCCCTTCATATTCAGTTCATCCTATACATATATATGTGTGTATACATATGTACATATATATACCCATGTACATATACATACCTACACATGTATAATCTACACATACATACCCATACACACCTACATACATACATATATATATATATATATATATGTGTGTGTGTGTGTGTGTGTATATACATTCATATTCCCTCTAACTACCCTAATACTGAAAAAAGTCTCATGAGTTACAAATAAGACCTTTCCATGTAGGAATGTAAGCAGTTCAACTTTAATGAATTTCTTAAGGCTTCTCTTTCCTATTTACCTTTTCATGTTTGTTTTGATTCTTGTATTTGAAAATCAAATTTTCTATTTGGCTCTGGTCTTTTCAATAAGAATGCTTAGAAGTCCTCTATTTTATTGAAATTCTATTTTTTCCCCTGAAGTATTATACTCAGTTTTGCTGGGTGGGTGATTCTTGGTTTTAATCCTGTCTGCTTTGATGGCTAAAATATCATATTCTAAGCCCTTCAATCCCTTAGTGTAGAAGCTGCTAAATCCTGTGTTATCCTGATTGTGTTTCCATAATACTTGAATTGTTTCTTTCTGGCCACTTGTAATATTTTCTCCTTGACCTGGGAACTCTGGAATTTGGCCACAATATTCCTAGGAGTTTTCCTTTTGGTATCACTTTCAGGAGGTGATCAGTGGATTCTTTCTGTTTCTATTTTACTCTCTGGTTCTAGAATATTGGGAAGTTTTTCTTGATAAATTTCTTGAAAGATGATGTCTAGGCTCTTTTTTGATTATGGTTTTCAGGTAAACCAATAATTTTTAAATTATCTCTCCTGGATCTATTTTCCATGTCAGTTGTTTTTCCAATGAGATGTTTCACATTATCTTCTATTTTTTAATTCTTTCAGTTTTGTTTTGTAATTTCTTGGTTTCTCATAAAGTCATCAGCTTCCATATGCTGCATTCTAATTTTTAAAGAACTGTTTTCTTCAGTGAGCTTTTGAACCTCCTTTTCCATTTGAAAAATTCTACTTTTTAAAGCATTCTTGTCCTCAATGGCTTTTTGGACCTCTTTTGTCATTTGGGTTATTCTATTTTTAAAGGTGTTATTTTCTTCAGCATTTTTTTGGGTCTCTTAGCAAGCTGTTGACTCGCTTTTCATGATTTTCTTGCATCACTCTCATTTCTTTTCCCAATTTTTCCTCCACCTCTCTTACTTAATTTCCAAATCCTTTTTGAGCTCTTCCATGGCCTGAGACCACTGCATGTTTTTTTTGGAGGTTTTGGATGTAGAAACCTTGACTTTTGTGGCTTCCTCTGATGGTATACTTTGTTCTTCCTCATCTGAAAGGATGGAAGAAAGTGCCTTTTTACCAAGAAAGTAACTTTCTATAGTCTTTCTTTTTTCCCTTTTTGGGACACTTTCTCAGTCAGTTACTTAACTTTTGAGTCCTTTGTCAAGTGCAGGATGTACTCTAGGGACCTGTAAGTTCTCAGTTCCTCCAACATGGCACAATCAAGGGAGAGGAGTTTACTCCTCTTCTGGCCTATGCTCTGTTCTATGAGCAACCACGAGCATTCTTTTCTGCCCATGATCTTCGAGTAGGGTTCCCTCTCCACAGCCACAATCACCTGTGCCATGACCAGTTCCACCATGCCAGCATTACTCACCCCTGAAGAGCCACTTGGAACTGAGACCCAGATCAGTTGCTTGATACCTCCAGGTTCTTTAGGCAGAGGGCTCCAAAAGTGGATGCTTCTGCTTCAGTGGCTGCTGCTGCCCTCGGGCTGGGGCCAGACTACACTTCCCTTTCACCCAGGTGAAAGAGCTTTTTTACTGACCTTTAAAGCTGTCTTTGGCATTTGTGGGTTGAGAAATCTGGGAACCTCATCTGCTACCCATGTTTCTTGGCCCTGAAGCCTACTTCAATCTTGCCCATGTCATGTTGTGTACTAAAGCTAAGCTGCATTCCAGTCTGAGCCTGGTGTGATAGACCTTTCCTGTTGGCCTTTCTCTCTGTCTTGGGCTGGAAATCTCTTTTACTCTGTTGTTTTGTGGCTTCTGCTGCTCTAAAATTTGTTTAGAGTCATTTCTGCAGGTATTTTATAGACTATGGGAGGAGAGCTAGAGCAGGTCTGTCCTTCTACTCTGCCATCTTGACTCTCCCATCTTGGCTGTGCCAAAGTGAACCATTTCTAAAGGAAAGGCAGGGCATGTTCAGCACCCTGAGAGTAGGCCTATACATCCTGGGCAGCTAAGGTCGTTGGTGCACTTTCAGTAAGCAATAGGATTTCAGGCAGCCCAGCAATAAATGTAGAGGAAATTCTTTGGCCTGCTACAAGTGGTCTGAGGGCCTTAAGCAGCCTGCAGGCCCAGATCAGAGCACAGAGAAAGTTGGACAAGTGGTCACTGGACCTAACCTGTGTCCCTCATTTCAATGATGTCCATAAGCTAGGAACAGGAAACCAGGTCACAGAAGGTTGAAACTTTTAAGGAGGGTATTGTGGCAGGGGACCTTATGTTTGGACTATGAAGGAGATCAGCTTCCTTGGAGCATCCTCGAAGTCTAGCCAGTGGTCCATGTGTCCTCAGTAGCAGGTTAGGGGTGGGGTAGGAGAGGGTATGTGTGTTGTCTCTCAGCTTTGGTGTAGCTGAGTCATTAGAGGGGGCAAGTTCACCACAAAAGGGCAGTGAGGAATTAAAATCCTGTTGGGGCATTTACCATTCCTCAGAAAGAGAGTGGTAGACATTTCATGATACCAGAGAACTTTTAGGGATAAAGAATCTGCCTATTGTTAGATTATCTGAGGATGAAAGGAGTCAACATATGTGGAGGTGTTAAAGGTATGCTACTATTCTTAGAATTCATGAGCTGTATCTATGACATAGAAACAGCTGGTTGAAAAATGAAACGGCCAACTGAGTGCTTTGCCTACATGTTACCGTGAACTGGTTCTTACTAAATTTTGGATTGCATTCACTGCCTTATTTTGACATTGGTGAAATATAGATTCAATAACTGCCTTCAAGGATTTAAAGAACTTTTTCTCTGAAGGTTGAGGAGTGGCTGTTTTCCACCACCATGGAAGACTGAAGAAGAGAATGGACTAAGCTCTAGCATAAGAAACCCAAGATAATTAGAAGGAAACACTTTCTAACAAAGGGATTTATTTGTTGCCATTGGTAACTGAAAGAGCTCATAGAACTGCTTTTTGCTTTTAATTGAGATTCTCAATGAGGAAAGTACAAACCATTTTCTCTTTTGAGATTGTGTTTGACCAATCTCCAGGTATCAGTAGGATGGAGAACATGATCTTCTATGAAGCTGAATAATTTATATTACCTTGATTTATGAGTGTTGATGTTGAGTTAGTTGCTTATGGTGTCACCTGTGGAATCTCCTCTGGACCCTTGACTGCTTCAAGGAAGAAAAGGAAGTGTTCAAAAAAAGCCCTTGTTTTCTTGCCATAGATACCTCATCACACAAACCAGCCAAAAGATGTTGATTGAGAGCCATTTGAATGAGTAGCATAGTTCTGGGTATGATGAATGTCCTGTAGCCTGTCCAGAATGACCCACAGGTTCTGTAATGCTTTGCACAGTGAGCAGGACCTTGTGGGGACTGTTTGTTTCACAGTTTCAGGAGTGATGGAGGATGTAACAATGGCAACAACTCCCATTTCTCTGGCACTTTAAGGTTTACAAGGTGCTTCTTCACGGTAGTGCTGAGTAGGAAGCACCTTGTAAACCTTTACCTCTTTCATCACTCCTGAAACTGTGAAACCAATAGTGTCCACTAGACATCGTGAGAAATCTTGATCTTTTTGATATATCCTTCACTTTTTACTTGTGGTAGTCAGGGGCCTAAAGGAGATTCTGCAATGCAAATGCTAGTTCAGGACTCCCAGAAATTCATGGATGAAGACTAACTAATGAAACATTTTTGATACTTGGCCATCATGTGACATTGGAGCTGGAAGAGACCTTAAAGGCCATCATTTGGCAAAGGAAGAGTCTGAGGGTCAGAGAGGGGAAGAGATTTTCTGAAGATCATCCAGCTATTTTATGACAACTATTTTATATTATGACTTCCACCCAGGTCCCTAGATTTGGTGTATACACATGAATATATATGTGTGTATGTATGTATATACACAAACATCCATGCACACGTGCAGCCATATGCACAACAGTGCATATGTATGTATATGTGCACACATATATCTATATACATAAATCCATACACACAGATACATGTGTGTACATATACCCATGTATAGAAGTAATACTTGTAATGTGTGCATGTGTGAATGTACACACATGCATTTGTATACACGTGTGTATGTATATGTATATATGTTTGAAGGAGGAAGAACGTTTCTAGAATCTTACTTTATACAGAATGATTATTCAGCTCTCCCATTGGTGAAATGCTGAACCAGCTGGCACATAAGTGTAATACATGATGGCATTTTTCTGTTCATTGTTCTACCATTCCAACTATGTGCTTCAGCAGATGAACAATATAAGATGCATTGTTTTGTGTATTTGGTTTTATGATTAATAGATGAAACACATATGGTGGCTTAGAAATTTCTTCAAAGAGGGAATGATTATAATGGCAGTGTTTTTACAGTCTTAATCGGTAATAAATTGAGGAATATGTTACCTCTGAGCAGGACAATAATTTTTTTGACTTTTCACATTTGTTCAGCTTGATACATGCACCAGTATGAACACATCAGCGTTCTTTCTTAGGTCAGTATTTGAAAATATTCCCCATATAATTTTGTGTGACTTTCAATGTGGTTCCTTTTTTTGCCTTAATATAGTCAAAATGTAAGAGAAGGATAATGCAAAATTGACATTGGGAGAAAATATAATTAACATAAAATGAAGAAGTCATTTCATTCTACATATTAAGAATGCTGAAGATTTCAGGGTGTATTGCCTGATACAGTCATGTAGTATATAAAATGAAAAATATTACAGGAAGGAAAACTATTCTTTCCAAAATTAAAAAAAAAAAGTCTAGAAAGCCTTGATTTCCAGCTCATTGAAATTCAATTACAGCACTTGTCTGAGGAGAAATTTCAGTTCAAGATCCTTGAAAAATTCAAGTTGTCCTTGAGATTCTGTGCTATGCCGCTCCTACATCTCATCCGCCAGCTGAGCCAGCTGATGGGTTAATTAATCACATCAGCCCAACTGGAAGGTGCCAGTTTCAAGGAGTTCAACTGAATCAACATTGTTACTGCCAACGATGCTTTATTCCCTACCTTGATGAAGAAGAGTGCAAGTCCCATAAATGACCAAGAAGACTGGAAAGCTTTGGTTAATAGCTCTGGAAGTACCATCTAAATACTATCAGTTCTTTCCCAGGTCCCCTGTGACTTCCTTCATTGTGGTGTGGAAGCAGAAATCACTTTTGGTCACTGGTAAAAAGAACTTCTAGAAATGTGCAGAAGTTCAGTTTTCATCATATCTTCAAAGTGAAATTATCCAGGTTACAAAAATCATAATGAGCTCTATTCTCAGTTTTATGTAATATTAATGTTTCTTCCCTTTATATATTGATAAGCATTTTTGTATCATTGACATTTCATCAGATATTTTTTATTTGGCATTCTTGAGCTCTCTTTTTAATGGAATATAATATGTGTCATTGTATTAATTTGTCATCCCTTTATCCTCAATTGGGCATTGTAAGTTCAGTGTGCCTCTGTTATTAAGCGAACATTGAAAACACATTTAGGTATCTCAAACTCATTTGGGGGAATAATCTAGTCTTTTTTTTAGTGTTTACCACAATGTTCAGGTAGTATAGATGTGACTCTAAAATACCCAATTCCATCAATAGTTAAAAACCCTCAGTTTAACTGGTTGTCACTGCATGCACTTTCCATCCAGTTCTGCTCCATATAGACCCAAATGAGTCATTTGGCATGATATTGATGTTGCTGGATTTTTTTCTAGCTTTCAGTCAGTTGTGTTGGCATCATGTAGATAAAAGCCTAAATCTCTGATTTTTCTGGGCCTCTTTTTGCCTTTTGCTTAAATCTTTAACAAAATTGGGAACAGGTAGAGTTGGAAGGAACTTTGTGTGAAGCCAGCTAGCTGTCTTGTGCAGGGATTGCCACTGCTTGTGTAAATGAAGGTTACCTAGCTTCCCTCCTTTCTTTATTGGTCTCATATATATCTCTCTTCTCCTATTAGTGATTTTTATTGGGAGTGGGGAGGAGGGCATCTGATCCCATCTTAGCAATAGCTTTTGGGAACTGAGAGAAAGCTAGATACAGAGGCACACTTGTCACATCAGAGCTCCAGTCTCATTCTGTTCTCTAATCACAACCCCTTAGCCTCCCATCTATTTGTTTTCAACTCTCTGATGTTATCTCTTTGATTTAAATTCTCTGTGACATCCCTCCTTCTCTTTTCTCCCTTTCCCTCCCTTTCTCACATGGCTCTGCCTAAAGGCTGCACTCTTGATAACGAGTCTTTTGCAAAGGGGAAAACATTTAGGTATATGCTGAAAAATAATTACACAAAATTTGGGGTCACTTGCCATTGTGTAGATAACAACTGAGAATGTGGGGTATGCTGGATGTTGGCTATCACTGCGTGACTGGCTTGTTTCCTTTTCTAGTCATACAACATTGACAATGTCAATGATACTTCCATTGCACAAGTCTTATTGATAGAATGTCACAGTGTTCTCATGATTTGACCGTGTACCTATCCATTGGCATTTGGCTGATTTGCCACCCCCATTCTTTGGATACTATGATGTTCCATTACTCAGTGCTGCACAATATCACTAGATAGGTATTGATATTAAAAAGACTGAGCATTTGTTTTTATTTTGCTGAGAAGCTTGGAATCACAAAATGTATTTCCCAAAGGCAGTGCAACCTGTTCTTTTCCTCTGCTTCAACTCTGGACTCAGTCCATTGTTTACCATTTCTGTCCAAGATAGATGTACTGATCTACCAGCTTTAAAGGTTGTTCAAACAATGATAGGCATCCTAGGCGTGCTGTATTGCTGCTATGTGGATAGTTAAGTGACACTATTTTGAGTGATTATGGATCTCATTTAGGAAGATCTGCAGTGTTCCAGGCTTAATACAATCAACATGGTGTCATCTGCAAACAGGAGGATGTGGAGGGCTTCACTCAATTTGGACACTTCTCCTTTGCATGCATCCTCTATGACTTTGGGAACACCTTTAATGAAGAAATGTCTCCCAATTTTATACCTTACTTGATAGGACTAAACAGAGGGTCTTGGTGGATTCTCAAATGTATCAGCCTAGGATGGAAGTCTAGTGGAACTGAGTGAGAGAGAAGTGCAGAACACCAGGTAACAACATCAGCCACTCCTGAGACTATCAGTGTACATATCAAATGTCTGTAAGTCACCCACCTGAACTTCCGGGAGCCAAGATGGCAGAGTGATCTGTAAATGCCCTTCTCCTCCCCTTGTTAACCTTGAAAAACCCAGAGAATATTTCTTCAGGAAAAATTCTGGAATAGTGGGATCAGCTGATCCCATTCTTAGCCAGAGAGACTAGCAAAATAGCTAAGAAGGGTCCTCTTGCTGTGGCTGAAGGGGAACAGTGCAGGACCAGAGCTGTCCCAGACAGCCCCCCTCTGTGAATCAGGAGGAGATCCTGAGACCCAAGGGGGTGAAGCCCCCAACTGCCAACACCAGGACCCCAGGCATGCCTTAGCATCCCAGTGGAATTGGGAAGATGCCAGCACAGAGAGGATCACCAACCTTTGAGCTTGCCTAAGCTCCCATCTCAGCAGCAGAGACCTGCTGTAGCCAGATCACCCCTCCCTACAACTTAACATAGCAAACTTCAGGGAAACACAGAAAGACTTAAACTGGTCTCTGCTTTCTCACACCAGCCAGCTCAACACCAGGTAAGCTGCAGCATTTTAGCTTCTAGCTGAGAGAACCAGAGCCCACAACACACAAAGCCTCAAGTTTTAGGCATAAGAACTGCAGGACAGAGCCCCTGGTGCCTCAGAAACAGAGATCTATTTTAAAAGCCAGGAAAAGGGTGATCAACATGAACAAGAAGCAAACCAGAAAAGACCATAGAATTTTCTGTGGGGACAAGGACCAAAACACAAATACCAAAGAGGTCAGCTTTGAGACAATACTCTCCTCTGAAACTTCAGAAGGAAATATGAATTGGTGGAAAAACATCAGTTACTGTGGGTAGGTTGAGCTAATATAATAAAAATGAC
Organism: Bettongia penicillata ogilbyi; assembly: GCA_023548195.1. Taxonomy (NCBI): domain Eukaryota; kingdom Metazoa; phylum Chordata; class Mammalia; order Diprotodontia; family Potoroidae; genus Bettongia; species Bettongia penicillata. The sequence goes on along the minus strand of JAJHZJ010000104.1, from coordinate 4,714,922 downwards.
TATTCTACCTAAATTAATTTACTTATTCAGTGCTATACCAATCAAACTATCAGAAAAATATTTTCTAGAGTTAGAAAAAATATCAAAATTTATCTGAAAGAACAAAAGGTCCAGAATATCAAGGGAATTAATGAAAAGTAATGCTAGGGAAGGGGGCCTAGCCCCACCAGATCTCAAATTGTATTATAAAGCAGCAATCATCAAAACCATGTGGTACTGGCTAGGAAATAGAGGGGTACATCAGTGGGATAGGTTAGGTACTGAAGCCAATGAATATAGCAATCTACTGTTTGATAAACCCAAGGACTCCAGCTTCTGGGATACGAACTCACTGTTTGACAAAAACTTCTGGGAAAACTGGATAACAGTGTGGCAGAAACCTGGCATAGATAAATGCCTGACACCATACACAAAAGTCCAAATGAATACAGGACCAGAAGAGGTCTCTGGGACAGAATCCCCAGCAGGGAGTGTCCCAGAACCTTCAACCCACAAGCTCCAAAGAAAGCTTCAAAAGTCAGTGTGTGAGGGCTTTCCCAGCTGGGTGAGAGAGGAGCACCTGTCCCAGGTGGTGACAGTGGGCAATGGGCACCTACACTGACTGCGGAAACAGCCTGAGTCCATTGTCTGAAAAAATGGGCCTTCAGTGATATAGAGGACTTTCAAGCATTCATGATGAAAAGACCAGAACTGAATAGAAAATTTGACTTTTAAACCCAAGAATCAAGAAAAGCATGAAAAGGTAAACAGGAAAGAGAAATCATAAAGGGCTTTCTAAAGCTGAACTGTTTATGTTCCTACATGGAAAGATAATATTTGTAACTCTTGAGACTTTTCTCAGTATGTGAGTAGGTGGAGGGATTACACACACATACACACACATATACATACATACATACATATAGACAGAGAGTACAGGTTGAGTTGGATCAGAAGAGATGATATCCATAAAAAAAACTAAAATTAAGGGGTGAGAGAGGAAAATATTGGAAGGAGGAAGGGAGAAATGGAATGGGGCAGACTCACTCATAAAAGAGATAAGAAAAATCTTTTTCAATGGAGTAGAAAATGGATGAAGTGAGAAGGAGAAGTGAAGCTTACCCTCTTCACATATGGCTTAAGTGGGGAATAACATGCTCACTAAATTTGGTATGAAAAATCCATCTTATACTACAGGAAAGGGGAGAAGGGGACAAGTGTGGTGAGGGTGATGATAGAAGGGAGGGCAAGTGGGCTAAGGGAGTAACTAGAAGTAAACACTTTTGGGAAGGGACAAGGTCAAATGAGAGAATAGAAAAAAGGGGTACAGGATAGGATGGAGGGCATTGGTCTTACACAACATGACTGTCATGGAAGTTTTTGCAAAATGACACATATAGAGCCTACGTTGAATTGCTTGCCTTCTCATTCAGAATGGGTAGGGAGGGAAGGAGGGAGAGAAGTTGGAATTCAAAGTATTAGAAACGAATGCTGAGAATTGTTATTGCATATAACTGGGAAATAAGAAATATAGGTAATGGTGTATAGAAATTTATCTTGCCCTACAAGAAAAGAGAGAAGATGGGGATAAGGGAAGGGTGGGGTGTGATAGAAGGGAGGGCACATTGGGGGAAGGGGTAATCAGAATGTAATGTGTTGTGGAGTGGAGGGGAGAGATAGGGAGAAAAATTGGAACTCAAAATTTTGTGGAAATGAATGTCAAAATCTAAAAATAAATAAAACTGTTAAAATAAAAAACAAAGAAATGATGAACAGGAAGACTTAGGAGAGACCTGGAAGGACCTATGTGAACTGATACTGAGTGAAGGGAGCAGAACCAGGAGAACTTTCTACCCAGCGACAACCAAAGTGTGCAAGGAATTTTTCTGGTATACTTAGCCCTTCACAGCAATAGAAGGACCTAAAAATTCCCAAAGGACTCATGAGGCAAAATGCCTTCTATATCCAGAGAGAGAACTATGCAGTTGGAAAGCAGAATGAAGCAGAATATTTTCTCTTTTGTTATGTTTTGTTTTGTTTGGGCTTTCCTCATGGTTTCTTCCATTCATTTTAATTCTTCCATGCGACATGACTAAGGTAGAAATGTATTTAATAAGAATGTATGTGTAGATCCTTTATAAGATTGCCAGCTATTGTGGGGAAGGAAGGGGAGAAAATCTTAAGATATGGAAAGCTACAAATAAATTAAAAGAAAAAAACAGGGTCTCAAAAAGAGCTCTCTTCTTTTATATCTTTCAAGGAATCTTGTATGGTATTGACGTGCTTGCGAGCCACTTTGTTGGAGAAGAGCATTTAAAGCATTGTTTTGTTCTAGTAAATCAAATGCTTTTTTACAAATATGATCAATGAAGGCTTCTCAGCCTCTTCCTCTTCAGTCAGTTGTGTGACCATACAGCAGGTATGGTCTCCTGAAGAGAATCATTGGTGAAATCCTCTCCATTTCTTTGTTAGGCCTTCATGAACAGTGCCCTTGGTTTGCGTGTGCATGTGGATCATGATCATGATTTCCCTATTCTCTGTAGGGTTCCTCTGTAGTGTGACCTATTCTTAGGTGCACCTTCATGTTACTGGGAACTGGGGTGGATGGTTGTTTGAACCCCAGCATTGTTTCTTTTACTCATCTGAAGTATTATCTGCAAATTTGAAGAAAAGGTACCCAATGAAATGAGCTAACTCCAAGACCATGGAATGGAATAATATCAAGTTCTCCTACCACTCATTCTCAAATAGTTACTTGTCTGTTCCCCACCCCTTTCCCCCATGCTTTTATATGTCTTTCAAGGAAGCCCTAATCTCTTTAACAGTTTTCTACTCAGTGTGCCCACGAGAACTGAATGGGCAGCTAGGTAAAGCAGTGTACAAAGATCACTGGATTTGCAATCTGGATTTGAACTCAGGTTTTCCTGACTCAAACATACCTGTTGTGACCCTGGGCAAGTCACTTAATTGGTGCTTGACTCAGTGTCCTCCTTTGTAAAATGGAGATAATGATAATAGCACTTATTTCTCAGGGTTGTGAGGATCGAATGAGGTATTTGTATAGAACTTTGTAAATTTTACAGAACAATATAAAGAAATTCTAGCTGTTATTATTGGTTGTAGTAGTACTCAGTCACATCAGTTTCTATGGGTTCCTCATCAGGACTTCGTTCTTTTTTATTTGCTTGCTTACTTGGCATCTGCCCTTCTCTCTGACTTCCACTTTCACTTTCCTTCCATTCCTAGTGAAGTCCTGTTCCACTCTTGGCCAGTAGTTGACCATTCTTAGTCTAGTCTCTTTATCATCAGCAAGATATCCAACATTCTGTTCAGCTAATACATGAGATTCTGGGGATACTCTTCTCTCAGAGGAAAATATATCGCAGAATCCCTGCATCCTATCTTTTTGTTTCTTCATAAAAATTTTGTAACGTTGGGAAAGTATGTATATGGACTAGTGATTCCTGATGTTTTCCAGGACATTCATTCTTCAAAAATAGTGTTTAAAAGTTTTTTTTTTTTTAAATTTAAAGTAAGTTTTGACTGCTTTATCACTACTGCTGTCTTAGATTACTTTCATTGTTACCATATAGAAAGCTCAGTTACAGGTTGTATTCAGGTCTTGTAGAAGCCAGATTTGGCAGGAGTAGACTGGGGAGGAAATCATTCTTCAGACCTTTTGTTGTTTGTTTTTTGAGGGAGAGTGAGGCCACGACTTTTGATTTCATTTGGGTGCAACTCTCTCCACTCTGCCGAAATTACCTCTCATTTTGATTAATACAGCATTTTAATTAGTTTTTTATATTTGACTTTGTTTTCTTGGGTTTAGTTGCATTGAGATGATCATTCAGAATTTAGGGTGGAGGATACCCTACAAATGAGAAACCATTTGTGTATAACAAGCATCAGATATGCCAGAAGGGGAGAGTACATAACAGGAATGTGGAAGTCTTGAGGGCATGTAATCTCTATGGAACATAAAAGTCGGGAAGACCAATGACATGAGACTTTAGGAAGGCAATTTCTTAAATGGGACATTTTCTGCTCATAAGCCTGATGAATGTTGAACGAGGTGAATGGATGAAGGGCAAGCCTCCTTCACCTCCGGGGGAAAGATGGTGACAGAATCATTGTACACTCCCATTTGGAACTTTAGACAATGGAGGTTCTATGTGCTCTTGCTGTCTTGAAAGGATTAGTGTTAAATGAAGACTAATGTACAGACCAAGACTAAACAAAAAACATTTTTTTCAGGAATGTCAGCTAGCTAGTGAGATGGAAATGGTTGAAATTAGGAATGACAGCAGCTGTTAGAAACACAATTTGTAACAAGTTGTTGTAGACATGATAATATGTCGTGGTAGTGCACAAAGGTTAAAGCCATATGATGGCTGGTTTTAAATAGAATCTGTGTAATTCTTAATAAACAAACACATCAAAACATCCATTATTTATACTGTAGACTGAGATAGCTGTTTTGAAATTCATATCAATTCCCTTTTTATTTTTTAAGAAAGCTGTTGTTAATGATTACTTTGGGTCTTATGGGATTTGTTGGCTTTTAGTGTTTATGCATGTTTATTTTTAGCCCTTTTCATCTTTTTTTTTTCTATCTTTTACCTCAGTCAAATAATTCATATGGAAAAGAGTTGGTAGGGTAAATCTGAAATGTGTAGGCAACTTGCAAAAATTAATTTAAACCTAATTGAATTTTTAAGTCATCACAATATCTCTTTAAAGTTGTTGCAAAGGGAAAGAAGCTTGATACAGTGGGCATGCTATGTAAACAAACTCGATAAAGGGAATACAAATGTGTCTGTAGGGAAAAATTAAGTGAAAGCAGAGTAGCCCTATCAAACCTATTCTTCTCCCCTACATTGATATGACAGTGGTGTTTCTTCCTCTGCCATAACCCAGCAGGATCAAGCATTGGATCAATATTTATTGTATTGAAACATTAGAGATTTGGGGTTGCAGGCCTTCTTGGGAGCTACAGGGACCTGCCATGGGGCAGTACTTCCCCTAATCCAATTCAGATGGATGAGGATCGTAAAGATAATGATTGCCAAGGAAATAGATCCCATGCCCTAACTCTGTAATCCATTTCACTGTTGAAATAATCTCCGTGCTACAATTTAATTAACTGTAGGGTTGAGTTTTCAATGATTTAATCACTGTTATTGCATTCCTGTGAAGTCTCCCAGTCCTGTAGCTCTCAACTCATGCAAAAGTCTAAGTAATCTTGAGCACAGTAAGAACAGGGAGTCTTCAATTTTGTGTGAAGGGAACTACTCTCTGCATTGGTGTGCAAATTAACTGGGACAAAATGAAATAAATTAATTTCTACATTTTTTATATCTTTTAAAAAAAAACTTATTGTATGATATGACCTTGTGCTGTAGTTACTTGTTTTAAATGACTTGGAATTTAGTTCATGAGATTTTGACATGTCCTTTAACTCATCATGAAAGCACACTGGATATTAAGCATACATTTGAAAAGTTCACTTTTTCAAGTTTATTCTCAATAATAGCCCATCCCTTTTAAAATAAATTTATTTACTTATTTTAAATGTCATTTATGATCTCTCCCTCCCACTGTGCTATTCCCCTTCCCTTTGAGAAAGAAAAAAGAAAACCCTCATTTCTGACAAACATAATCCAGTGACACAGATTCTGATATTGTCCATGCCCAGACTTATATGTCTCTTTCTTTGTGCATTTAAAAGTTCACTTTTCCCGCAAGTAACACCCCTTTTGTTTCTAATTTTGATTGCCACTTAAAAAGCTGTGATAAATATGTTTTGTACACATAGAGTCTCCTTTTCCTTTTTATTTGATGTCTTTGGGCATTTATAGGCCTAGCAGGGATATCTTTGAGTCAAATGGAATTTACAGTTTAGTAACTTTTGATGCTTGGTTCCAAGTTGCTTTCTAGGATGGCTAGACTAATTCTTATCTCCACCAACAATAAACTAGCATGGATTCCAATATGTAATTTTCCTCTTTTGTCATTTTTACCATTCTGAAGGGTGTGATTTGAAGCTTCAAAATTTCTATAGGTTTGATTTTTCTAATTGTTAATGATTTAGAGCATTTTTAATGTTGTGGTTGATCTTTTGAGTTTCCTCCTTTGAAAATTGATGATTTGTATCCTCTGGACATTTAATTTTTGGGAAATGACTTATTCTTGTACACTTGAATCAATTATAAATATATACACACATGCATGTATGTAGATATATATTGTACACACATATAATACATATACATATAACATGAGATCTTTATTAGAGAAACTTGTTCTTACTTCCTAATTTTAACTTTTAGATTTGTTTATACCTATCCTTTTAAATTTCATGTTGTCAGACTGTTCATTTTATCTTGTATAATTTTCTCTTTCACTTGTTTAGTCTTCCCTATCCATAGGTCAAAAAGTAATTTCTTCTTTGCTTCTCTGATTTGTTTATGATGTTACCTTTTGCATCTAGGTCACATATCCATTTGAAACTTGTGGTATATGATATGAGATACATGGTGTGAAATATTGATCTAACTCTAATTTTTGCTGGACTCTTGTCCAGTTTACTCAGCAGTTTTTGTTAAGCAAGCATTTCCTCTTAATAACTTGAGTTAGGGGTTTGTTGAACATTATACTGCATATTTGTTTCCTTTTATATATTGTATATATAATCTGTTCCAGCAGTGTTAAGTCTGACCATGTCACCCCCTTCTCCAAAAAAAATTCCAGCACTTCTCCATTATTTCCAGTATCAAATATAAAATCTCCTGTTTGCCTTTGAAGCTCTTCACATGGTCCCTTCTCTGTCTTTCCAGTTTCCTTTTCACATGCTCTGTGATCTAACAACACATAATACTCCACTTTCTGACTCTGTATTTTCATTGACTGTTCTCCCCTGCCTGCAGTTCTCTCTCTTATCTCTACTTGTTGGTTTCTTTTAAGTCTTAAGTTAATATCCCACCATCAGCAAGATTCCTTTCCTGATCCTCCTTAATCCCGGTGCCTTCCCTTTGAGATTATCTCCAATTTATCCCATGTTATGTTTTGTCTGTACATCGTAGTTTGCATGTTGTCTTCTCCTCCTTCCTCCTCTTCCTCCTCTTCCTCCTCCATTCATCAGGGATGATTTCTTACTTTCTTTGTATCCCTACTGCTTAGTTCAGTGTCTGGCGCATAGCAAGTTTTTAACACTGGAAGGACCAGATGCTTCAACTGATGTAAAAGAAATTATTATTTTACTTTGAAATAAAAAAAAAAATTCACCCCTTTATTTTCTTTGCTTTATGGATAAAAAAATGTACTGTGACAATCAGCTCAGTTTGATCATTTGAGTGATCTTAAATTCTCATTCTTCTGGTGTTAATAAATAATTTTTTACTTGATTTCCATGGGTAGATCTTGATTTTTTTGACCAGTAGCAAATCATGTTAATAATTACTTCTTTCTAGTACAGTTGAAGATCTTACATTCATATATCCCTTTGTTTGACTCCGTTCTTTCCATTGGTACCTTTGAGATTTTTGAATTTTTGTTCTTCCATATGAATTTTATTATTAATTTTTGGCTTTATAAAATACTACTTTTGTACATTGGTATGATATTGAATAAGTAAAGTAATTTAGATCATATTGTTATTTTTACTGTATTGGCTCCTCCTAAGATTAGAGGGTTTTCCAGTGAGATCGGGGTAAAACAAGGATGGTCAAAGTTACTCCTACAATTTAACAACATCTTGCTAATCTTGCTGCAGATGCTAGATATAGCAGTAGCAGAGGGAAGGGAAGCATGTTTATGTCCACATCTTGAAAAACCTTTTGTGACAAAGCATGGTATATAATGTCATATTGTAGTATTCCATCTCATTTGGAAATTTCTGTATTTTCAGAACAATTCTGCTTCTTAGTATATTAATAGTTCATTCCCTCTGAAAATAAAAATCCCCAGTGCATTTATGGGTAGATTTTTTTATACTCTGATGAAGATCTCTAAATCTTTGAGACTGGCTTCGACTACTTCTGACAAATTTTCTTAGAATGAAAACATGAGTTTGGAAGTTATACTTTTCTGAATCTTCAGGACTCCAATCTTTGTATTATCTTCACCATGGAAACTATTTTGCAGTCATCCAAATGATTAGTAACCTCTTTGTTGTGCGGTGGTTATTTTTTTACTGACCTTATTAATTTTCCAACTTAAGTCTTAAGTCTGAAGGACCTTGTTTTCTGAGGCTTCATTAGGCCATTTCACAGTAAGAGTTCAATAAGGATATTTTTTTCTTGGTAAATACACTTTCCTTTTAACATGACTGGTTGTGTTTCATTGTTGAGTTCCTTGACATCCCCATGCCAAAAACTCTCACAATATCCCAAATTGTCACAGAAGTGTGCTGTTTGAGAACTACAACTCATAATAGTTTCCTGATAGTATTACCTATTCTTCAAAACCACAGAATTCAAAACATGAAAGAGAAACATACATGAGCAGGACATGAAATCTAGCACTTAACTAACTGAATTAGCTAGTTGTAGAAACAAATTCAATCTGTTTTTATTTGGCCAAGATTAGATGTTTCAGGTCAAGCCTTATGTCATCAGAAGCACTTATGTGTGACCATTGTGGCCACAAAACAAAAATATTTCAAAACTATTTCTTATGCCAAGTACTACACATATACTATATGCACATGCATAAAGCCTTGGAATTAATCTCCAAAGAAGATAGGAAGCAGCAGCCAATGTGTAGATCTACCTGGTAAGGGTTCAAGGCATAGTATAGCAGGATTTGGAGTCAAGGATGTGGATTCAAATGCTGGCTCTGCTACTTCTTACTTGTGTGACCCTGGGTAAGTCACTTAGCTTTTCTGAGCCCCTTTCCTCATCTTTGAAATATTTAGTAGGTAGTCGGAAATGAGGCTGTGGATATTCAGTCCAGGAGCCACCTCCATAGAGAGGAGTATTAAATGCATGAGTGTTGATGAGGTCACCAAGTGAGAGTATGGAGAAGAAATAATGATCTAGGATGGCATCTTGGAGAACAGGGTATAAATGTTGATGATGAACTGCTGAAGGAGCACGTAAGGTAGGAGGAGAACTGATAGAGAGCGTCATTAAAACACAAGGAGAAAGGTTCCAGGAAGAAGATGGTAAGTGATGTCAAATGCAGCTGATAGATAAGCAAGATGTGCACTGAAAAAAAAAATCATCCGATCTGGCAAATAAGAGCTTTGGTAACTGTGGAGAAAGGAGTTTCAGTTCATTAGTGATTGAGGAAACCAAATTGTGTGAGTTAAAAGAACTAAGTGAGGGAAAAAGCTGAGGCTTTTTTTTTTCTGCGAATTTGACTGAGATAGGGAGGACAGAAATAGGAATTATGGGAATATTAGGGCCTAGAGAAAATGGTTGTTCATCCTTTGTTCTTAGAGCAGATGACATCATGAGGGCGATGTCTTCATTTTTGAGTGACCTTAAGTGAAGCAGAGCTGCACAAAGTGCTCAGCCTCACTCTCTTGCAGTCATCCAAGTCCAGTGGCAAGACAGAAGTCAAGTTGACTGAAAGTGGCGTAGGATGTTGTGGAGGATGTTGGCCTTTCTAAATTAAGGTCTTTCCCAGGCCTCAGTTTGTCTCAGGCAATGCCTCTTCAGTGACTAAGGGCTAGGTAAGAACTGACACCAGTACTCACGTGAGACATTAAGGGGAGATGTGTCAACGCAGACATCATATGTGTACTAACTACTCCAGGAAGAAAGTATAAAGGTTATGCCTCATGTGAATGGTACTTACCCTCCAGAATAAAATCCACTGACAAGCAAAATCTAAACCCTACAGCAATCATATTGACATCTCCACCAGGAAGTGCTGTCAGCACCTCATACTCAGTAGGTCCCAAACTGGAACTCATCTTGTTTCCCTCTAAACCCTCCCACTCCTCCTTCCCTTCACTCAGATTCATCCTTCCTTCTGATTCTTCTTTGCTTCCCATTTCCCCTTTCCCCCTCACTACTCTCCTGGTCTGATCAGTGGTCAAATCTTGTGGATTTCACTTTCATGACACCTTTGACACAGGTTTCTGCATTTAGTGGATTTCTTTTTCATTGTTATAACTTATTTGAAGATACTTGTCTTTGGGGTGAATTCCACGTGATAGAACTGTGAGATGAGGCCAAAGAGAAAGGATTCTACTTCTGATCCAGTTTGAAATCATTCTCTGTTTACCTGTTACAGAAGGAGGATCAAGGAGATTAAGTTGACTCTGAACAAACACCAAAGTAATTAGATGTGATCGGGAAGATATAATCTGCCCTTTTATAATAGCATGTTGAAGACTTGCTTCATTATATACTCATTTGGCTAACATAGCATGGAGATATCTGGCTTGGTGCCGTCAGGTTAACATGACATTTGTGCCTGAGAGTCTCTAAATATGTTTTAATTTATGACCTTGTATGAAAATATTGGAAAGTCTTTTCTGAAATCCTGAATGTACAGAATAGTTTCAGTGTGCTGCAGTTCAGCTTAACCCATGATGTGCTCCCATCCTCTGCTGCTTCTGTTACAATTCAGAAAAATTGATGACATAAGACAGAGAAGTTAAATTTTGCTCAGCTCAGTCAAGTTTCTTAAAATTTGGGAAACTCAGTCAGGAAGACAACATAGTTTTACAGTTTAGTCCCAGGGCACAGAGAGGAGCACTCAGGCTCCTAAGTATGCAAGTGTATATGTTAATGCATGTCAGTGGCATGACATGACTACTCTTATTTTGAGAGTTTAGAGTCTAGAAGCTTGCTGAAAGGTGCTCTCTTTGGAGCCCTTTTCCTGCTAGGCATTCAGAAGTAAAGGAGATGAAGATGTCTTATAACCACTGCCCCTTGCTGGCTCGTGGGCCCATTGTACTTGTCTTGTGTTGGTGAAGGAGGAGTTAGTCTCTATACCTTGGTTCTCTTCTTTTTTCATCATTCTATGGGTGTGACACAAAAAAAGGTCTTGTCTAGATAAGACTTGATGGACAAACCAGTTGACAATTATCAGTATATAATTGGGTCCTCAATGACTTTGCCTGAATTTCTTATAAAAAAGGAGGTGGGGGTGGGAGAAAAACTCATTAGCAAGAGTATTATCCTACAGCCTTAAGTGTCCAGAGCTTCCTCTGTTGGCAGGTGTACCTGAATGCTCATTCTTAAACCGCTAGCTGGCTAATGATTGGTTTTCCATACTCCAATTTTCAAGTCAATGAACAGTGTTAGGTGGGGCCAACCAGTCAATTCGCATACTCAGGCTTTTTTCTTTCCCATGTTTTCACATCTCACATTTTCTGCCTATTTGAGAGAAAACAAAAGGGCTACTTGAGTAAATGTGCATGTAGCATGTATGAATGGGGTACAAAAGATGTCCACCATGAATTTCGGGGGTTGAGTGGCCTAGAGACCCTCCTCTAAAGGCCTGTACTTAGAACTGTGCTAATCGTGAAGTGCTTATTATCTTGAAGAAGCTTTCTCCTGATACTCTCCTGATGCCCACAGTAGAATAAAAGACATTTGCAGTTACAACTTTAGCCCACTCATGCATGATTCTGTCTACTGAATCATTGTCCTCATCCTCCTTCACCTGACTTGCCCAGGCCTACCCTTTTCTCTCATTGGTATGAGATAAAAGATAGGAAACACTCATGGTAGTTCTTTAAAGACCGTGAGTTTGTCTCCATGTGTTATGGAAGGAGAGGACAAATCAGATCCTTCAGCTAAGAATATGTAGTAAATGAAAGGGCAGAATTCAGAGTGCCACACTGGTAAGTTAGGCGGTTGGTAATTAAGGTGAACTAGTTCTCCCTCATCGTCCCCTTGCAAACTTCAGGGGGAGATTTGGCCTTAACAGGATACTTGGTGTCCAGCAGCATAAAGATGAGCAGTTCACTACCTCAAAACCAGGAAACCATCTAAGCTAAGCCCCCAGTTCCCTCCTCCAGGGAATGAATGTCAGTTAAGGCACCCGGTTAGTCTGTCAGTTGTTTAAGGGTAGAGACTTGTTTGACTTTGTCTTTGTATCCCCAGCATTTACTAGAGTGTCTGGGCCATGGGAGGTGGCTGGTGGTGCAGTAGAGTGCTGGGCCTACGGTTAAGAAAAACTGAGTTCAAATTCAGCTTCAAATACTTACTAGCTCTCTTGACTAAAGGCAAGTCATTGAACCTCTTTTTGCCTCAGTTTCCTCTACTATAAAATGGTGTTAATAATGATACCTACCTCTTAGAGTTGTGAGGATCAGAGATGATGTTTGTAAAGTACTTAGCACAGTGTGTGGCACATAGTACGTACTTAATAAAAGTATTAATTAATTATGTTATGTATTAATTATCCCTTTTCCCTTTCCCCACCTTAAAAATGCTTATAAGATTTGATGTTCCAAATGAAACTTGTAATCTTACCTTCTACACAACATCAGCACAAACTATTTTATTTCTTCTGAAGGCATCACCATTGGCCATATAGTTCTTAACTTTAGAGTCATCGAAGACCAGGAGTTCTTAACCCAGGGTCTGTGAACTTTGTGTTGGTTTTAAAATATTTTTATAACTATTCCAATATGATTAGATCTTTGGTAGTCTTTTGTTTAATATGTAGGCTAGACCAGAGTGGGGGAGACTTTAAAGCAAGAAGAACAATTAGACCATTGCAATAATATAAGCAAGAGCTTGTAAGGCTCTGAAATAAGGCAGGACTTTCTGAGTAGAGAAAAGAGGGCTGATAGAAGAGGTGTGCTGAGGTAAAGTGCTAAGATTTGGCACCTGAGTCATATGTAGTGGAAGGGGGTGGGGATGACATGCTTATAGATCTGGGAGACTGGAAGTATACTGATGTTTTGACAGAAATAGGGATATTTGGAAGAGTCCTGGATTTGGGGTAAGAGATGATGAGTTCTGTTTTGTGCATGTCAAGTTTGAGATTTCCTTGGATTCCTTCAATACTTATTTTTCCCTCTGGTTGTAGAATATCAGGGCAGTTTTCCTTGATAATTTCATGAAAGATGATGTCTAGGCTCTTTTTTTGATCATGACTTTCAGGTAGTCCCATAATTTTTAAATTGTCTCTCCTGGATCTATTTTCCAGGTCAGTTGTTTTTCCAATAAGATATTTCACATTCTATTCCAATTTTTCATTCTTTTGGTTTTGTTTTATGATTTCTTGGTTTCTCAGAAAGTCATTAGCCTCCATCTGTTCCATTCTCATTTTGAGAGAACTCTTCTCTTCAGTGAGCTTTTGAACCTCTTTTTCTATTTGGCTAATTCTGCTTTTGAAAGCATTCTTCTCCTCATTGGCTTTTTGAACCTCTTTTTCCAGTTGAGTGAGCCTATTTTTCAAGGTGTTATTTTCTTCAGCATTTTTTTGGGTCTCCTTTAGCAGGGTATTGACCCATTTTTCATGCTTTTCTTGCATCTCTCTCATTTCTCTTCCCAGTTTTTCCTCCACCTGTTTAACTTGATTTTCAAAGTCCTTTTTGAGCTCCTCCATGGCCTGAGCACACGGGACATCCACCTTCAATGTCTGGGATACAGAGGCCCTGACCTCTACATCTTTCCCTGATGGTAAGAATTGTGTTCCTTGTCATCAGAAATGAAAGGCGGGAACATCTGTTCCCCAAGAAAGTAGCTTTCTATGGTCTTATTTTTCTTCCCTTTTCTGGGCATTTTCCTAGCCAGTTACTTGACTTCTGAGATGCCTCTCCACCCCCACCTAGATCTGCCCAGCTAGTGCTTGGGGTCTGAGATTCAAATGCTGCTCCCCAGACTCAGGGCTTTCAGTGGCAGGTGTGACTGCTATTCAATGTGAGCTTAAGTTCTGGTGATCAGGTTGGGGCAGGGCCGCCTCCCAGGCTCATTTCCCTCAGGGGGTTTATGCAGATATCTTCAGTAATGGCCCTGAGCTCCTTCTTGCTCTGGGAGTCCTGAGCCGCCTCTGCCACTGCCTCCCAAGGGTGCCCGAGTCATGGAGATACCCCGCTCCCCTCTTGGCCAGCCCAGAAGTCTCTCTCACTGACCTGTGGTGCCTGTGGGTAAAGGGACCTTCATGCCCACTGGAGATTCCGTCCCTGAAGCCTGCTTGGATCTGCTCCTCTGGGGCCGCACGGCTAGGGTAGCGCAGGACTGGGCTCCGCTGTCCGGTGCATGACGGACCTTTGTGGACGGCTTTCCAGGACTCTCTGGAATGGAAATGTCCTCCACTGCATTGGTGCATGGCTTGCTCTGCTCCAGAATTTGTGGGGAGTTCTTTTTACAGGAAATTTATGGGCTGTGGATTTGGAGCTAGCATACGTGAGTCTTTCTACTCTGCCATCTTGGCTCCTCCCCCATAGTAATATTGTTCTTGATGTTATGATTTCTATTATCATGCTAACCCATATCCTCCCATTTGTTCTTGAATTCCCCCAAAGCCTGTGTTCTCAGAGGCCAAAAGCATCAGCAGGTCCTGTCAGGTTAGAAAGACTCAAAGGGAGGAGCCTTTAAAAGCAAGATATTTTATGTAGGCTGGCCAAGGACCCTTCTAGCAACGTTCAGGCATGCTCATTAGAAGAGGGTGAAACCATTTTTTTTTTGGGGGGGAGGAAGTCTTAACAGCTTCTTGTGGTATTTGCTAAGGCAAGAAAGGATCAGAATTGACATGTGTGGAGACATAACCCCCACATACCAAATCAAAGCATATCAAAACGTTGTGATTACAGTGACTGACAGTGGAGCATTGGGTTCTGTGCAACACATCTCCCAAACTAAAAGTTACTTTAAAAGGGAGCCTGCCTTTTAAGGCTGTTGTGTTCTGGGTACAGCCCAGCAGTTGTTCACCATGGACAGGGAATTGAGCTTTAGAGAGCCCATCTACTGTTTATCAAAGAATTAGTGGCTGTGTTGGATTCAATTTGCTACCAGTTTTCATATTGTTGGAATACCATCAAAGTTACTCACCACAAAAGCTATACTGAGCATTATTTAGCCTCTGATGATTCAGAAGACATGTTTGGATTTTCCATAAGTTACCTTTGCTATGAGAAACTACATCAGTTGTATGGTATTGTAGCAGTCCAGAGTTGCTCATAAAGTGTTCTGGCTAACAGGTTGCTAGAGAACTGAGAGCTGATTCTACTGACTCTTCAAATTAAAGACAGTCCTGCAATTGCACTTTTTTAGTGGAAAGAAAACCACACCCATATTTTGCAGGCAAATATACAGAATTCTGTCAATAGAATTCTCAGGCATTGTGAAAAGCTAGTGAAAATCAACAGCTGCGGCAAATCATTACCCTTTTTATGGCACTTCAGGTTTAGCTAATTCTGTTCTTGAGAACCCTTTGGCAGCAAGTTGCCGGCATTCGCCCCATTTTATAAATGAGGAAACTTAGGTTTCGGATAGAGTGTGACCTGCCCAGGGTCACACAGGCAATATCAGAGCCAAATTTTGCACATGGGCCTCTGCATGCTCATCCTCATGCTCTTTCCATGACCCTCAGAGGTGAAAGGACATTTTTGAATGAACCATACATATTCATTCCATGAGCCACATAACTTGTGTAGGACAAGTGTTATGGGTTACCTTAGAGGAATTACATTTGTTCCCAGTTGGAATAAAAGCAAAAAGGTGCATTGACTTCTGAAGAACTTAGCCAGTTTTTCAGAAACAGCTAACTATCACATTGGATAAAGCACTGGGCCTGGAGGCAGGAAAACCTGAGTTCAAATCTGGCATCAGACACTAGGATGACAATCCTGGGCAAGTCACATAGCCTCTTTTTGCCTCAGGTTATTCAGTTATAAAATGGGAATAAGAGAGTAGTTACCTCCCTTTCAAGATGGTTTTGAGGATCAGATGAGATCACATAAAATGGGTATTTGATATAAATACTTGTTTCCTTCCTTCCTGGTACAAAAGGCAGTCAGATATACCTTGTTTTATCCAAAAAATGGTGTGATGAAATAAGTTACATCTTGTTGGTTATTTTCTTTTGCTCAGTTGTAGGTTTTTTCCTACTTTTCAAATGTTTTTCCTTTATTTTAAAGCACTTTCTAAATGACTCTCATAAACAGAACTATGATTCACTTCCAGAAAAACCAATACAGAATTTGCACATTTCTCAAAGCCAGAGAAGAAGTGGGCTCCATTTAATCACTTTGCTAGGAAGAAAACAGAACTCTGCTGTGCTTGTCATCTGGACAGATGTGAGTTTTGTGACCAGCTCAGAATCACAGGGTTGGAGTTTGAAGGGACCTCAGAGGTCATTCAGCCTAACTCATATCCTGTTATCTCATAGTTTTTTGATAGTTCATCTAATTGGATTTTTAATTCTCTCTCATATCTAGAAATATAAATCTGTTCCATCCTCAAAGCTTGATGAGAAGGTTGGGGTGGAGGGAATGCAATATTCATTACAATGATTGAGTCATGTTGGATTCACTCTCACCTCAAATAGCCTCTCAGTTGTCAGTATCTCTACCATTCATTCCTGTCTCTCTGCTCACACAGTCGCAGCCTTAGTTCTGACCTGTGCTGTCTCTCACTTGGTGTATTGCAAAGACCTACTAATTGGTCTACTTCAAGCCATCCTCTGCCTAGCTTCCAAAATGATTATTTTCATAAAGCCCAAATCTGACCATGTTACTCCCCTACTCAATAAACTTCAGTGGCTCCCAGTTACTTCTAGTATGAAATATAAATTCTCCATTTGATTTTTGAAGGACTAACCTTACTGTAACTTACCTTTCTAGCCTTGAGTATTGCTGCTCTTCACCACACATACTGGAATATTGATCAATGCAGTGACAACTTATGACTTCTTTTTTAATTAAATTTATTTATTCAATTATATCTATATGTATATTTTTATAATATATTTATATTTGCAAATATATTTATTATGTAATATATAGTATATTTAATATGTAATATATAATATACAATATAATGTGTTATATAGATATATAATATTTGTAATATTATATATTTACTTTATTAAATTTATTTTTCATTGAGAACATTCGCACTCTCAATGAGCTAAGCCAGCTTTCTTAACTGTTCTTTGATTCAGGTACTCCATCTCCTTCCTCCATGCTTTTGACTTGTCAAGTGATCATGTTGAGGTTGCACTAACTCCTATACTCCATCTCTCAGAATCTCTTATTTCCTTCAGGGTTCAGTGTAAGCATCACCTTGTACATGAAGCTTTTCCTGATCTGCCTGGCTGTTGGTGCCTTCTCTCTAAATGTCCCTCCCCCAAGGCTTAGTAGGTGCTTTCAGAAATACTTGTATGCTGATGAAGGAATTCCTTGCTGAGATTCTGGAGGCTCTGGAGTATAGCTGAAAGAACACAGGGTTAGGATCAGGCCTGGCTTTTCATCCTGATTCTTCCTACCCGTGTGATGATAGGCAAAGCACTGCACTTCTCTGCTCATCCTGATTTTGCTCCTCTCTCAAAGGAAGGTATTGGGCTGGATCATGATTACATCTGTATAATACTTTAGGGTCTACAAAGCATTTTGTAATGACTCAGGTAGAAGTGATCTCTCCATTTTCATATTTGTTAAAAGCATGTCTCTGAATTTCTCCTCTTACCATTCTTGCATCTTTCCTTGTATCAAATGTATTTGTATATACATAGTATCCCAGTCTTATTTTGTAAGTTCAGTGAAGCAGGGGATTTTCAGTTCCCCAAATCCTGCACAGTGTTTGCAAAAGAGAGAGCCTTCATGTATGCGAATTGAATTGAACTGAGCAGAGCAATCCATCTGGGGTGTGACTTCATTTTCCTCATGGGGAAGGCAGTCTCTCAGATGAACTTTGGCTACTCCATGTGTGCATGAGAAAGATTAGAGGAGCAGGGCTGCTGTTGGGGGATGGGGTAGGGTAACGTTAGAGACAGGATGAGGAGGGAAAAAAGGGCAGCCCTGGAGGATAGCCTTTCTTTGAGAACTGCGTTCTACAAGGCCTTCTTTTTCTCAACAACACATTCCTTTTGGGGACACTTTTACTTATCAAGATATAAGGGCTTCCCATGTTACCAGGGCAGTGAGGAAATGACCTTTTTCTCCTGTTTCTTCTGCAACTGGGCTGCCTCAGTTACTGTCATCTCCATGTGTGCATTGAGTAAGCCTGCTGGGAGATTTTAGGGTAATTTGGCATGCCTTGCATTATTGTGTTTGGTGGGGAGGATAAAATTAATTGATAGTGTTCTTAATATGACTTGTTCTAGATTTCTGGAGGGCACAGTCTAGGATACTCACTCTTATGTTGTCATCTTCATCTCTTATTAACTTGTGGTTAAATCCACCAATGGTCTTTATCATAGACTTAGGTAGACTTCTAATCAGATGATATCCTCTAACTATAACTATTATAGACACTAAAAAGTCTCTTTCAGCAGAGTTAGCACTTAATATAGGTTAATCATGTCCCCATACACTGACTAGACAGAAATTGCATTGGAAAACATAGCACTAGATCATAAACTCCTTGAAGGTCAAAGCTTGGTCTTAGATTTCTTAGAATTCAGCACAAGGGTCTTCTATTAAGGCCTTCCTTGTTCAGGGTCTGGTATATGGGAGATGGAGATCTCATTCTGGCCCTCAAGGGGAAGCCTTCTTAGTTCAAGGGAAGGCAGTGTTTGCCCCCAACTTCTGTTCTAAAAAAAGCTGCAAATACTATCTCTTCCTCCCACCTCCCCTCCCTTTCAGGAAAAGATGTCACCCTTCCATGTGACTGTAAAGAAAAAATGCAGCTGCTTGTCACTGAGACACCTTGCAGGAGGGACAAGATAGACTTGCACTACCCCTGATAATAATGGATGAGTAAGTGTTAATGCAACTCAGTAGGAAACAAGTGGGCAGTGGAAGGTATGGGGGATTGGGTCAGAAAGGCACTTGATTACAAGGAAATCTTGGAGCTTGTCCCTCCACAACCAGGCTCAAGGGCTGGTTTAGGAACTGAAAAAAAGCCAGTTGGATAACTGATAGTACAAACAGACCTACCCAGTACTGTGGATTGTAAGTAGCCAGAGTGAATAGGTGGTAAAGTCTGGGGGAGAGGAATAACAGTGCTATACCTTCTAAAGAGAAGTTGGTAAGCCCATTTTTAATGAGTACCTCTTTAAAAAATCAGTGAAAAAAGACATAAAAAATAGATAGATAGAAGGGGAGCAAAAAACGTTCAAAGGAAAAAAAATCCATTTCACTGTACAAGTAATTCCCAGTAAAGGAAATTGAGTCAAAATCTCTTGGGGAAAGTGAAGATAACCCCACAAATTCTGCAGGATACCCTGATGAATGTCAGAGGAGCAACTCCAGGAATTTCAAAGAAACAAAGGACTTATACAGATAGAAAGTAGAGCTCTCTTTCTCAGAGACTAGGAAAGTTGGAACTAAAGATAGAGACTCTTTATTTTTGTACATTCTCTGGAAAAGTAAATGACACAGTTGGATAGCAAGAATGTAGAGACAGAAGGAAAAATAATGGAAGATTTTTTTAAAGATTGTGAGAACAGACAAGACTGCCCAACACAAAAATGCTGAATGTCAAGATAAGATACAAAGAGCTAATCTCAGGATTACAGGTGTTCAAAAATAATTACGAAGAAAATATAAAAAAATCAGAAGCCTGAAAATAAAAGCATACAGAAAATCCTCAGAAATATTGAAAGCAAGTAGAAAAATTCAAATCATGAGAATATGCAGGGCATTCACACAAATATATAACATGAATATATACCATACATGGACAAAGAGTATGAAGAGTTTTCAAAAGAAAATATGCAAATTCTATATGACCATATGGAAGTATGCTTGAAATCACTAATGGTAAGAAGAATGCAAAGTAAATTAACTTTGAGGTTGCCTTCCTTTCTTGCAAATAGGCAAAAATGACAAAAGATAAGAGCAGTCATTGCTAGCGGACATTCAAAGACAGGCATGTTGAAGTGATCCAACTATTCTTGATTTCAATTTGAAATTATGTGAGAATATACAGTACTCATGGCTGGACTGTGCCAATGTGATGAAAATTGTATTATCAAAGTTAATTTATAGTTTTAGTGTTCAATCAAATTTTAAAGGGGTATTTTACAGAATTCAGCAAAATAATAACAGCTCATTTGAAGGAACCAAAGCTCTCAAATATCAAGAGAAATAATGAAACAAAAAGGTAGAAATGAAGAGAAAATGGGGGGATAGTAATTCAAAGCAACGGTTTTCAAAGTATGATTTGGGAGTGGCACCAGGTTAAGCCAGTTGGTGCTCATAGAGAACAAGGGGCTAATGGCATGAATGATAACAACTTCTACTTTCAAATTCACCTTTAGACTGATGGGGAGGGAAAATTGCATTACTAAGCTTAACTCCATTCTCAAGAACGGAGATGTGTGGCTTGACAAAATCGGGGGGGTGGTGGTGATACAGAATTGGGTCAATTACAGAATGGGATCAATTTATGAAATGATTGAGAATCGTTTTAATTTCCTCATTTACTAGGTTGTTGTAGAGTTTAATCACTTGGATCTTTTCCCACATGTGAAGGAAAAGGAATACAGACCTTTATAAGAATATGTGGATGATAATATAATTGAATATTTCTTTGATGGTGAACATCAAGGTACAGAGAGTGATGCTTAGGATTGAATGGCTCAATATATTTAGAACTAGTTGTAGGTGCTTGGTGAATTGGTTCCAGCGCCATAGTTCATAGGCTCATTAGATTTCAGATCTGGAGCTGGAAAAAGCCTTAAAGGTCTTCTAGTGCAGCTTTCCTCACTTTTCGGATGAGATCGTGGTAAGTGAAGTGACTTGCCCAAGGTCGCATGAAGAGTGACGGGTTCTGTAATTGCAAGTTCTGTCCTTCTTCCACTGTACCAATAAAGCCTGATGTCACATAACATCCCCATGCACACACAAAGACCTCAGCCAATCCTAGTTCAAAATGGCCAGAGAAGTACTTTTTTAATAGTTATTTTATTTGTTTTCAGTGTTCAATAATCGCTTCCATGTATCTTAGTGTTTTGTAATTGTGTTCATATAGTCCCTGGATTTGTTTTGGCAGGTAGACTCTCAGATATTTTATGGTGTCTACTGTAGCTTTAAATGGGATTTCTCTTTCTATCTCTTGCTGTTGGACTTTGTGAGTAATATATAGAAATGCTGATGATTTATCTGGGTTTATTTTGTAACCTGAAACTTTGCCAAAGTTATTATTTCAAGTAACTTTTTACTTGATTCTCTGGGATTGTCTAAGTATATCATCATATCATCTGAAAAGAGTGATAACTGAGTTTCTTCTTTAGCTATTCTAATTCCTTCAATTTCCTTTTCTTCTGTTATTGCTACAGCTGATATTGAATAATTGTGGTGATAATGGACATCCTTGTTTCACCCCCGATCTTATTGGAAAGGCATCTAGGTTATCTCCATTGCATATAATGCTTGCTGAAGGTTTTAGGTAAATACTGTTTATTATTTTATGGAAAGTTCCATTTCTTCCTATGCTCTCCAGTGTTTTCAATAGGAATGGGTGCTGTATTTTGTCAAAAGCCTTTTCTGCACCTATTGAGATAATCATGTGGTTTCTGTTAGTTTTGTTGTAGATGTGACCAATAATAGTAATAGTTTTCCTAATAGTGAACCAGCCCTGCATTCCTAGTATGAATCCTATCTGATCATACTGTATTATTCTCCTGATAAGTTGCTGTATTCTTTTTGCTAAAATCTTATTTAAAATTTTTGCATCTATATTCATTAGAGAAACTGGTCTATAATTTTCTTTCTCTGTTTTGGCTCTTCCTGGTTTAGGTATCAGAACCATATTTGTATCATACAAAGAATTTGGTAGAACTGCTTCACCATTTTCCCCAAATAATCTACCTACTATTGGAATTAACTGTTTTTTAAATGTTTGATAGAATTCACTTGTAAATCCATCTAGCCCTAGAGATTTTTTCCTAGGGAGTTCATTGATAGCTTGTTCAATTTCTTTTTTCTCAGATGGGGTTATTTAAGTATTCAACTTCCCTTTCTATTAATCTGAGCACTTTATATCTTTTAAAATAATCATCTATCTCATTAAGTTGTCAAATTTATGGGCATACAGTTGGGTAAAGTAATTTCTAATTATTCTTTTAATTTCTTCTTCATTACAGGTGTGTTCGCCCTTTTCATTTCTATATTTTTGGTAATTTGGTTTTCTTCTTTCTTTTTTAAAATCAGATTGACTGAAGGTTTATCAATTTTATTGGTTTTTTTTTTAGAAAACCAGTTCTTAGTCTTATTTATGAGTTCAATAATTTTCTTAATTTCAATTTTATTAATCTCTCCTTTGGTTTTCAGTATTTCTAATTTGGTATTTACTAGGGGTTTTTCAACTTATTCTTTTTCAGCTGCATGCTCAATTCGTTGATCTCCTTTTTCTCCTCTTTCTATTTTATTCATGTAGGAATTCAGTGATATAAAACTATCATTAAGAACTGATTTTGCAGTATCCCATATGTTTTGGTAGGTTGTCTCATTATTGTCATTCTCTTGAATGAAGTTGTTGATTGTTTCTATGATTTGTTGTTTACCCCACTCATTCTTTAGGATTAGATTATTTAGTTTCCAATTAATTTTTGGTTTATCTTTTTTTTAATTATTGTATTTGTTTTCAGTGTTCTACAATCACTTCCATATATCTTAGATTTTTGCCCTCCCTGCTTCCTTCCCCATTCCTCTGCACTCCCTCCCTGTCCCTCCACACTCCCTCCCTGTGATGGCATACAGTTTTATGTAGGTTCTACACATACATTCCTATTAAATATATTTTCACCTTAGTCGTGTTGCATAGAAGAATTAAAATAAATGGGAGAAGTCATAAAACAAACCAAAACATGTTGCAAAAAAAAAAAAGTGATTTGCTTCATTCTGTGATCAAATTCCATAGTTCTTTCCCTGGATGTGGAAGGCATTTTGCCTCAAGAGACCATTGGGAATTTTTTAAGCCCTTTCATTGCAATGAAGTACTTAGTCTACCAGAAAAATTCCTTGCACACTGTGGTTGTTGCTGTGTACAAAGTTCTCTGAGTTGTGCTCCTTTCACTCAGCATCAGTTCATATAACTCTTTCCAGGCCTCTCTGAAGTCTTCCTATTCATCATTTCTTATAGCACAGTAGTATTCCATTACATTCGTATACTACAATTTGTTCAGCCATTCCCTAATTGATGGATGTCCCCTTGATTTCCAGTTTTTGGCCACCACAGTGAGACCTGCTATAAATGTTTTTGTACATGTGGGACCCTTTCTCATTTTTATGATCTCTTGGTGATACAGTTCTAGAAGCTGTATTGCTGGGTTAAAGGGTACACATATTTTTGTAGCCCTTTGGGCATAGTTCCAGACTGCTCTCCAGAATGGTTAGATCAGATCACAGCTCTACCAACAGTGAATTAGTGTTCCAACTCTCCCATATCTTCTCCAACATTTATCATTTTCCTGTTTTGTCATGTTGGCTAATCTGATAGGTATGATGTAGTATCTCAGAGCTGTTTTGATTTGCATCTCTCTAATTGATAGTGATTTAGAGCATTTTTTCATATGACTATAGATAGTTTTAATTTCTTCCTCTGAAAGCTGCCTTACCATTTATCAATTTGGGAATGACTTGTATTCTTGTGCATTTGACTCAGTTCTGTATATATTTTAGAAATGAAGCCTTTATCACAGACACTAGTTGCAAAAATTCTTTCCCATTTTTCTGCTTCCCTCCTAATCTTGCTTGCCTTGGGTTTGGGTGTGCAAAATTTCTCAGTTTAATGTAATCAAAATTATCCATTTTGCACTTCATAATGCTTTCTATCTCTTGTTTAGTTAAAAATCCTTCCCTTCTCCATAAATCTGATAAATACACTATTCCTTACTCTGCTAATTTGTTTATAGTATCAGTCTTTATACCTAGATCATGTACCCATTTGGACTTTATTCTTGTGTATGGTGTTAGGCATTGGTCAGTGCCATGTTTCTGCCATGATGTTATCCAGTTTTCCCAACAATTTGTGTCAGACAATGAGTTCTTATCCCAGAAACAGGGGTCCTTGCATTTATCAAACAGTAGATTGCTATATTCACTGACTAATGTGTCTTATGTACCTAGCCTATTTCTGTTTTGTAGCCAGTCCCAAGTAGTTTTGGTAATTGCTGCTTTATAATACAATTTGAGATCTGGTAGAGTTAGGCCACCTTCCCTAGCATTTCTTTTCATTAGTTCCCTTGATATTCTGGACCTTACGTTCTTCCAGAGCAATTTTGATATTATTTTTTCTAGCTCTAGAAATTGCTTCATTGTATATGGTGCTTTTTAACAGGATATAGTTTCCTTCTTTATCTCTTTTTATTAGCTCTATTTCTGCTTTTTCTTTGTCTGAGATTAAGATTGATGCCCCTGCTTTTTTTACATCAACTGAAGCACAATATATTCTGCTTCAACCTTTTACCTGTGCTCTGTGTGTTTGCCCCTGTTTCAAAGGGTTTCTTGGAAACAACATATTGTTGGATTACAGTTTCTAATCCATTCTGGTATCCATCTCTGTTTTATGGGAGAGTTCATCCCATTCACATTCATAGTTATGATTACTATCTGTGTCTTTCCTTCCTTCCCCTTCCCCCCCATTTATGCCTTTAGTTCTCCCTTCTTCCTTCCCCTCCACAATAGAGTTTTAATTTTTGACCACTACCTCCCTCAGTCTTCTCTTCCTTCTTTTAGCCCCCCTCCCTTTTACTCCCCTTTCCCCTTACTACTTCTTCCCTCCCTTTTAGCCTCCCCTCCCTGTTCTTTCCCCCTTCCCCTCCTGCTGCCTATGGAGCTAGTTAGATTTCTATACTTAACTGAATTTGTTGTTCCCTCCTTGAACCAAATCAGATGAGAGTTAATCTCAAACCATGCTCATCTCCCTCCCCTGTTTCCCTCCTCTGTAATATATTTTTGTGCCTCTTTCTGTGTTGTAATTTGCCATTTTCTGCCTCCTCCTTTTCACATGTCCTGTTTCAATCCCTTTCCACCCTTAAATCACATTTTTATCATCACACTATTTACTTTATAACTACTCCCTCTATCTATATATATATCCCCTCTATATATCATGATAAATGTACCATTCTTAAGATTAACAGCTATTATCTTCCATTATAGGAATGTAAACAATTTGCCCATATTGAATAACAAGTTTTATTTCCCCACTTACCTTTTTATGCCTCTCTTGAAGATCAAATTTTCTATTGAGCTCTGGCCTTTTCATCAGGAAGGTCTGGAAATAAATCCCTTATTTCATTTATTGTCCACATCCTTGCCTGAAATATGCTCACTTTGCTGGGTAATTGATCCTTGATTGTAGTCCCAGCTCCTTTACCTTACAGAATATCATATTCTAATTCCTTAAATCTTTTAATGTAGAATTTGCAAGGTCTTGTGAGATCTTGACTGTAGCTTCTCGATATTTGAATGGTTTCTTTCTGACTGCCTGCAGTATTTTCTCCTTTATTTGATAGTTCTGGAATTTGGAAACAATATTTCTTGGTGTTTTTAGTTTGGAATCCCTTTCAGGAGATGAATGGTGGATTCTTTTGATGACTATTTTGCCCTCTGTAGGACTTCTGGGCAATTTTCCTTGATGATTTCTTGAAAGATATTGTTCAGGCTCTTTTTTTCATCATGGCTTTCTGGTAGACCAGTAATTCTTAGATTTTTCTCTCCTGGATCTATTTTCCATGTCAGCTGTTTTTCTAATTAAATATTTTACATTTTCTTCTCTTTTTCTTTCTTTAGATTCTGTTTGACTGATTCTTGATGTCTCATAGAGTCATTAGCTTTCTACATGCCTGATTCTAATTTTTATATAATTGTGTTCTTCAGTTAGCTTTTGTATCTCCTTTTCCATCTGTCCAATTATTCCTTTTAAGGAGTTATTTTCTTTAGTTAGATTTTTTTTACTTCATTTTCAATTTGTCCAATTTTCTCTTTTAAATTCTTTTGTGGTTTCTTTTTTCATATTTTTAAAATCATTGGTCAGTTTTTCTTCTTTTTCTCTCATTTGGCTTTTAAAATCCTTCTTCAGCTCTTCCAAGAATACTCTTTGGGCTTCAGACCAGTTCATATTCCCTTCTGAAGTTTCAGATGGGAGTATAGTCTCAGTGCTGATCTCTTTGGTATTTGTGTTTTGGTCCTTGTCCCCATAGAAAGATTATATGGTCTTTTCTTTTCTGCTTTGCTTCTTAGTCATGATGATCACCTTTTTCCTGACTTTTAAAGTACATCTTTGCTTCTGGGGCACAGGGGGCTGTGTCCCACAATTCTTGTCCCTTGAACTTGAGGCTTTGTGTGTTGTGGCCTCTGGTTCTTTCAGCTAGAAGCTTAAATGCTGCAGCTTACCTAGTACTGAGCTGGCTGGTGTTGGAAAGCAGGAGTCAGCTGAGTTCTTTTTGGGTTTCCCTGAAGTTACCCTGGAGGTAGCTGCATTAAGTGTGGGGGAGAGGTGATCTGGCCACAGTAGGTCTCCTCTGTTGAGCTAGAGCATAGGTAAGCTCAGTGGTTGGTGATGCCATCTGCTCTAGTGTCTTCCAGATTCCCCTGGGGTTCTGAGGCACACCTATGATTCTGGTGTTGGTGGTTTCTGGTTGCACTCTGGGGCTCAGGATCTTCTCCTGGTTTCCTGAGGTTGGGCTTTCTGGGACAGCACTTGTCCCCTTCAGCCACTGCAAGAGGGATCCTCCTTAGCAATCTTCCTATCCTCACGGGCTAAGAGATTATTTGCCTCTTCTGCTGATCTCACTGTTCCAGGATTTTTCCTGGGGAAATATTTTATGGGTCTTTCAAGGTTAAAAAAGAGAAGGGGAGAGAATTTACAGATCACTCCACCATCTTGGCTCCCAGAAGTTCAAGTAGGTGATTTACAGACATTTAATTTGTGGACTGATAGTCTCAGTAGCAGCTGCTGCAAATGCCTAAGGCTCTGGGCTCTCACTTGCTTGGTTCCACTGGACTCCTGTCCTGAGCTGATATGCCCAAGATTCCACAGTGTGGTTGCTGCCTCAGATTACCCAAGCCTTTCTGCTTGGCCCTCCCATGGCTGGGACCATGCTGGCAAAGCCTGTATTCTCTCTTCAGGGATGTATTGAAGTGACCAGTATGTCCTCCTTTCTCATTTACTTCTTGACCCTAGATGCTTTGAGGAATGTGGTAAATAAGCATTGGCATTTCATGTATTACCTGCTCTTTGGGGGTGGTAAACATGGCCATTCAAACTGAAGCATGGTAAGCCTTCTAACAAAACCCTGACCTGAACCATTCCTTCCTAAATCAATTATTGTTTTGCTTCTCTTGTTGAAAATATGACCAGTCTCGTATAGTTTCAGTGGTAGATGGTTTCAAAGCTGAAAGAGATGAGACAGAATATTGTAGCCCAAATTCCATAACTCCCAGGTGAAGGAGAAAATATTGCAAGTAACCATAAGGAAACAATTCAAGTGTTGTGGAAACACAATCAGGATAACACAAGATCTAGCAGCTTCTACATTAAGGGATCACAGGGCTTGGAATATGATATTCCAGTGGTCAAATGAGTTAGGATGAAACTCAAGAATCACCTACCCAGCAAAACTGAGTATAATGCTTCAGGGGGAATAATGGTCCTTCAGTGAAATAGAGGACTTTCAAGCATTCTTGATAAAAAGACCAGAGCTGAATAGAAAATTTGACTTTCAAAGACAAGCATCAAGGGAATCATGAAAAGGTAAACAGGAAAGAGAAATCATAAAGGACTTATTGAAATTGAACTGTTTACATTCCTACATGGAAAGATAATTTTTGTAACTTTTGAGACTTTTAGTATTAAGATAGTTGGAGGCATTATATACATATAGAGGGCACAAGGTGAATTGAGTAATAAAGGATGATATCTAACAAAATAAAATTAAGGAGTGAGAGAGGAATTTTTTGGGAGGAGAAAAGGAGAAATGGAATAGGATAAATTATCTCACAAAAAGAGGCAAGAGAAAACTTTTTCATTGGAAGGGAAGAGGTGAGAGGTGAGAGGAAAAGAGTGAATGTTACTGTCATCGAATTTGGCTTAAGGAGGGAATAACATGCACACTCAATTTGGTATGAAAATCTGTCTTACACTACAAAAAAATTAGGAGTGGAAAGGTATGGATGGGGTTGGAATGGGGGATGATAGAAGGGAGGGCAAGTTGGAGGAGGGGGTAATTAGAAGTAGACACTTTTGACGAGGGACAGAGTCAAAAGAGAAAATAGAATAAATGGAGGACAGGCTGGGATGGAGGGAAATCTAGTTAGTTTTTCACAACATGACTGTTATGGAAGTGTTTTGCATGACTGCACATATACAACCTATATTGAATTGCTTGCCTTCTCAGCGAGTATGGGTGGGGAGTGAGAAAGGGAGTGAAGTGAGAACTCAAAGTTTTAAAAATGAATGTTAAAAATTGTTTTTATGTGCAACTGTGACATAAGACATGCAGGCAATGAGGTACAGAAATGTGTTTTGCCCTACAGAAAAATAGAGGGAAAAGGTATGAGAGAAAGGGGAGGTATGATAGAAGGAAGGACAGATTGGGGAAAGGGGTAATTGGAATGCACGTTGTCTTGGAGTGGATGAAGGGGAGATATGGGGAGAAAATTTGCCAGTTAAAAGCTTGTGGAAGTGAATATTGAAAATAAAAAGCAAATAATTTAATTTAAAAAATGGTACTTATAGCACTTTTGGTGTATATGGACACTTTTCTGTTTAATGATTGCCTCCATAGGGTAGATAAGAGAAGTGAAATCTCTGAGTCAAAATATGTGTCTTTTTTAGTCTGCATAGTTCCAAATTGCTTTCCAGAATGGTTTGTCCTGATTGACAGATCCACCAACAATGCACTAGTGTTTGTGTTTTCCTCACAACCCCTCCCATGCTGAAAGTTCCCATCTTTTGTTGTCTTTGCCAGTTTTGCTAGGGATTAGGTGAAACCTCAGGGTTGGTTAGTTGTATGTCTAACATTTTCAGCTTTCACATGGTTGTCAGTAGTTCACAGTTCTACTGAGAGTTGTTTGTTCATGTTCTTTGACCACTTATTTGATGCCAAATGGCCACTGGTCTTAAACATTTCCATTAGTTGTCTTCTATTATCTTGGATCATAAACCTTTCTCTAAGATAATCAGTGGAAGGGCTTTTCCCATTTGACCAGTTATCTTCTTATTTTAGACACTCTCTTTTTGTTTGTGTAGAAGTTGTGCAATTTCACATAATCAAAAATATCTATTTTGATTTTCATTGTTATTTCATCAAGTTTTATATTATGTTCCTTATTCTTGGCAGTCTTAATGGATGTATATCATAGAATATGCTGAGTACATATATATATATATATATATATGTATGTATGTATGTATGTATGTATATTTACTCAGAGATATGTACAGTGTATCCCAAATATCTTCTTACACTTTTAAGTTATTAAAGCTTAAATGTGCACTAAGACTTTTGGAGCTTGCTGTATAGAATGCAACTCTTCCAGCTGTGTTATAAAAAAAGGCATTGGCCTTTTCTTCAACTATGTTGAAAAGGAAAAGCAGAACTTGGGGAAAAACTTAGACTGGGTATTGCTGGCTTGGGGATTATTGAACCCTATGGAGTCTGTGGGTAGATTTCAGGGAGTCTAGAAACTTGGATGGGAAAAAAATATATCTTTATTTTCCTTAACCTACCTGAAGTAGGGATCCAGCTTTTCCAAACTGTCAAAGCAGTCCAATACACACAAAAATGCTTAAGAATTCCTAATATGGTCAGTAGGAAATCAGACTTAAGTGTCTTTTATAACAACATAAACATGATTAGAGCCTTGGTTTCCTTTTTTTGTGCAATAAAGGGGCTGGAATGTGTCACTTCCAGCCCTAAAACCTCTCACTGTCTGGTATTGGTAGCTTGGGGTCATTGACCTACATCACAGGTCATTCAGGAGAACATGTTGGCAAAACGACAAATGAAACAAATTGGACTTTACCTAAAAGGAAACCTGCAGAAGGAATGGTGGGGTGTGGCAGAGTGTGGTGTGGTGAGCCAGAATTGAAAACACCGGAACATCAGAGTGGTTTTGATTAAAGTGAATTTTCTGAGCTTTAGAGTCACCAAATCTCACATATGGAAATTATAGTTGCTCTTAATCTGCTTTCAAAAGACTGATGCAAATATTAAAAAGTAATGAACTAACAAGATTGTTTGTTAATGCCACATAAAACTGCTAATTATACATCATTTGCTGCCTACAGCAAAACCCAAGAGACGTCTCCTAAGAAATTGTTAAATAAGCTACTTCATTTGAAATGTGACTACAGCAGAATTGCATGAGGAATTTCCACTTAAGAATCTTACTGCCAATCTCATCCTTAACCCCTCCCTGCACACTCTCATTCATATATATATATATATATATATATATATATATATATATATATATATATCACAAAGTAGTACAGTAAATGTAGCTTAGGAATGCATTTGTTTTGCTCCTGGAAAGTATATCATTAACATATTTGTACCACATATACTTTAAAGAAGTAGATTTCATACTTAACTGTATTTAGTCTGTATTTGGAAGCTGATTATGTTATGTGACTGTTGTAAATTTCATTGTTATTACTTTTAATATTTTAATAGTGTAAGTCACAGCAATAATTTTCTCAAGTATATTTGAAATGCAACTCTGGTGTTGTGTTACAGAATGCTGGCTGAATTTCTGCATCAGATTCAATTCAGAGGCTTTGTGGAAGTGGGGTGCATCATTGGATTTTTTCCATTACAAGAATTCTTTTAAAACAATAATTTGCAGCACTCTTCTTTCTAATTTTCACTTGTCTATATTAACCTTATTTTCAGCGTCAAAGGGTAGCTTTTCATCAGGTACAGGAGAAGTTGGGAACCTCTTGGTTTTTGATCTCTTGCTGGGTACGTTGAAAGAGGAGCCGAAAAGTCACTTTCCAATTGGGAAAGAGACAAGTCCACCCTGATAAACCCCAGCCATTTGTCTGTGGGATAAATTCTTTTTTTTCCCTAATAGATGGACAGAGTGAATTGTCCAAGGAAAGCTATGAGATGGAATTCCTGAGATCTTTCTTTCAAAAACAGAAAAAAGAAATTATTGTATTTAGTTTTTACAAAATATACTTTCCCCCAAATAGCCAAATAAATGTCTTTACAAAGTACGGTCTCCTCAAAACAGTTAAGCAAAACTGCCCAGGAGTGTGATTGTGACTGACTGGATATGGGGATGCATGTGTGCTTTAACTTTTATAGGATAGACCCTACATAAGGAGTTGTACTTGACCCAAGATTTATTGTCTCTCAGTGTTGTCATTATGTGCATTGTTAGAGCCATTATGTTCTTCGTGATGGAGTTGACTGGGTAGATCGTCAAATTACTCCACCCCATCTAGGGTAAGGGAAAAAAAATGCTCTTCTTTGACATCCTGAAAACATCAGAGATTACATTCAGCTTATCAGTTGACAAGCATCCATTGAGGACCTCCTCTGTGCCAGATAGTGCCAGGGACTCAAGGGACTGCAAAGAATGAAATCCCTCCTCACAAGGAGCTTACAATCAGGATGGGGCACACAACAAGGACACAGACAAATCTGTATCCTGGAGAAATAGAAAGTTAGACACACATACACACGTGCACAAACACACACACACCTACAATTGGATTATAAACTTCTTCTTCTGGGTTTCCATCTTGGGCTCTCATAAACCAATTCTTTCTTCCCTGTGTTTGACTTTTTCATCTGTTCATGTCTCCAGCGTCAGTTTCTTGACTAGAATTTTGTATTTGGGTAAGACTGTTTTCCCTTAGTTTTGGATGGTGTGGACAAGTACTGTTTGGACCTAGATGCTAGGCCCTGCTTTCTGTAGGAATGATTAAGTTTGGGCCTAGTCTCCTGTTGGCTTCCCTTGGGTTTTGGCCTGGGCTTGCTCTTCTTTCAACTCTGCAGTTGACTCTGCCTTGTATCAGGAGCTCCAGGTTCCACCCAGAGGCTGTGGATTATTCCAGAATAACACTGGGGCTTTTGCTACCAGATTCTTTCCTCATCCTTTCTTCTTGCTATGGCTTGAGTATTGGTTACTTTGATGTTGTGCTGTGTGGGCACTGGAGAGTGCCCTGCTTACGTGCTGCTTTGTCTTTGGGTCCTGCTGAGCCTGGAATTGGGGTTTTCCAGACAGTGATTATGTGAACACAGTGAGTATTCTGTTGCCTGGGTACTTTGCCTCCAGGATCAAAAGTAAAATTCTCTCTTAGGCATTGAAAACTCTTCAGATCTTGCCCCCTTACCTTTTCTATTCTTACGTCTACCAATCTCTCGTCTCCCTTCGAACATATACTCGGTAATCCAGTGAGCCCTGCCTCCTTATTCAGTAATCCAGTGAGCCTGGCCTCCTTGCTGTTCCTGGAACAGCATATGCCTACTCCAGCCATTTTGACTGGCAGTCCCCAACCCTGGAAAACTCTCCCTCCCCATGTCCATCCCTTGGCTTCCCTGGTTAACTTCAAGCCTTTGCTAAAATCCCACCTTCTACAGGAAGCATCTCCTAGTGCCTTTTAATGCTAGTCAGTGCTTTCCCTCTGAGGATCATTTCCAGCTTATCCTGGCTGGAGTTTGTATGTAGCTGTTTGCACATTGTCTTTCTCATTGGACTGTGAGCTCCTTGAGAGAAGGGACTGTCTTTCTTCTTGCGTTTCTTTAGTGCTTAGCACAGTGCATGGCATCTGGTAGGTGCTTAATCAATGCTTGTTGCCACCCTGCCTTGCCCAGCCCTGTCTTGCTTTTCTTACTTGACTGGTCTGTTTCTGTCTCTGCCTGTCTTCCCTGGCTCTTCCTGGCTCTTGTTCAAGCTCCATGCACTTGGGACTTCTGCAGGTTTCTGACTGTCTCCCTTTTGTGCAGTTCTGACCAGCCTGGAAGAGCTAATTATCCATTGGCCTTCTTTTGGCTGTTTCCTTGGGAAGCATTTTTCCTTGGGAGGTTGGTGAGGGGCTTGGGCTCCTCCTAGTCTAGGTCCTCCCATAATTCCTAAGCCCATGGATTTCTACCTGCTGACTCTGAGGGACGGAAGGAAAGTGATTTGTTCAAGGTCACCCAGATATTTAGTGACTTGAGTCCTTATTATTGAGACAGTAATCTTTTCCCAGTCATACACTGTTTGGGATGTTGTTCTTCCCAACTATGCTTTAAGCTCCTTAAGGAAAAGGACTGTATCATAGTTCGACTTTGTATCCTGCATAGTATTTAATATCCTGCTCTGGTGAGTCTTAATAAACGCATACCAAATGCCTAACAGATGCTTCTCGTGACTCCACAGATTTTCCATGAAATAGGAAATTCTGCTAGCCTCAGAAAAGAAATGGATAGAAGGCTCTGGAAGTCTTCTCTGCCTGGAACTGTTGGTCGTAGTGGAATAGTAATGCAGTCAAGTCAGCTGAGCAGACACTGTGCCCCATGGCATGCTTTTCTGACTGTTTAGACTTTGATTTCCCTGTCCAGGAGGGTATTTTTCTGTACCAGAGCAGTAGCAGATTCCAAGAGTTGGTCATTGGCATGTTGGTAGTGCTTTTGTACTGGATGTTGAGCCAGAGCAAACCATTGGCCTTTTTATTTTGGTGCATGGACCAGGTCCTCCCATTAACGAATGGATTGCATATCATATTTCTTTCAGACTGTCAGATTGTCCCTATTTACAGGTAACTGTTTTTGTCCTCAGGGGACCAGTTTGCATTTAAGACTTTAGGGAATCTTGTACTTTGTTGGTGTCTTAGCTCCCTGCACTAAGTTCAGAAGCATTATTGAGCCCCTCTCCCGCTTCTCTGGGCCAGCCCTGTCCTAAGGGATGGTGATATGAATATCAAAAGGAAGGAGTCCATAGTCCTCTAGGAGCTTCCATTCTGTTGAGACAGACAATATGTAATCAGTATATGCAAATTATAGATTAAAAATGCAAGTAATTTAGGGAAAGAGGGGAAGATTTTCATAGCTGAGGAGATCTGGATGGGAAAGCCTCAAGGAAGCCAGGCATGATGGGAGACTGAGGTGAGGAGGGAGGGAATTTCTAGTATGAGGGAAATGGTCATTGAGATGGGATATGACATATAGTATGTGAGGGTCAGCAGACGACCAGTATGGCTGGATGAGACAGTGTGGGAAGGGGGAGGATGGGCAAGGAGGTTGGGGTAAGGTTGTGAAGGATCTTCAGTGCTAGAGGATCTTCCATTACACTTTGGAGGTAGTAGGGACCTCCCAGGGTTTATTGAGTAGGGGTAGTGATGTGGTCAGATGATGTTTTAGGAAAATCACTGTGACAGCTGAGTGGAATGGATTGGAATAGAGAGAGACTTTAGGCAGAGAAGTCAAGTCAGAGGCTACTACGATAATCCAGGTGAGAGGTGATGAGGGCTTGATGGAAGCACACATGGATTTCTACCCTTCTCTGAATTAGTATATCTTTGTCAGTTGCTGTGGTTGAAAAAACAAGTCATGCAGTGACCTGCCTTCTGCTGGTGAGGCCCTGTTTCCCTAATTAGTCTGATCCCTAGATCATGAGTACAGTTCAGCACTGAGCCTGTGTTCAAAGCCTTTCTGGCCTTTTAGGGCCTGCCTGCAAGAGCTCATATGGCCTTACTATAGGCACACTTGTCTCAAGGCCACACTGAAGCTTCAGTGCAAGACTCAAGTGAAAGATTCATTTATTTACTTATTTGGAGTGATCAACATTCTAGCTTGGCTATTAAACACTCTCTTCAAAGCATTTCTAACTGATTTGCCTTTAAGTGCCAATAAGGGCTTGCAGTACATGAACCTTTATACCTCAGGGAGATAATAATAAGCCCCTTGGAAAAAGTAACAGCACATTGATTGGCTTCTTGATGAGAACTGAATTGGATAAAGCTAAAAATGTCACCTCAGAAAATGATGATTTAGTGGGAAGAATGAAAATGCAAAAACAGAAAATGATCAGATGACTTCACTGGAGTAAAACTGTCTGGACTTGAAACTTTCTTTGTTTAAAACTCATCCATGGTCTCCTATGTTTGAGGACTAGTGGGCATGTGCCCATTTTTCAGCCTAACTTGCTGCCTGCTTGATTCACTAATAAGGTTCATCTTGACTGTGACGTGTCTGATTGTAAGGACTTTCTTGAGGGATGAATGAAACCCAAACAAGAAAATGCTTGGTTCATGTGGAAAGTATGAAGTGGTCTGTTGGGGGAATAGATGATATCACTAGGAATTAATGAAGCAATGGCTAAGGTTTCATTTTTAAGAAAGTTTTGCTGCGATTTCCCTGACCATCTCATTCTTGCCTTCCCAGCGCACGCTCATGTGTCTCAGTTTGCTGTATACGACCTTCTCTTTCAGTAAAACACTTGTTACTTAAAAAGCTCTTTTGCCAAATGGTCCTCCTTGCTAATAGCTCCAGAATTCACCCATTTATTCCTTCAGAACTAGAGATCATGCCCTAAAGGAGCTAGGCCCTTTGGTGTTGGCTGAACTCACCCTGAGACTGAACTCCACTGGTTGGTGGGAGGCTCCCCACCCCCCCATATCCCCAGCTGTTCTTCGTCAGTTCCTTTCCCACTGTAGTCCATATAAGCTAAGGATTCTTAGCACAACTCTGACTCTCTTAGAAAACTTTTGGGTCTTGAAACAAGAGTATATTTCTTCAGAATCCTGGGGTATCCCTGGAGAGGGGCATTGATTTTTTAATGCTATTGGCTCAGACCTCACTCATGTATTTTCCCCCAAGATTATCAGTTGAGAATGATTTTAATCAGCCAGCCTTAAATAACTTTTAGAAAGTGGCATTTACAGTAAAAATGGTTGGTACAAAACATCCCCCAAATTCTGTAATACACCCTTCAGTACATTCAAAGACCAGGGGAAACCTGACTTAAGCTTAGAAAGCACATGTGGTGCTTTTTAAATGGAAAATGGCTCCTTAATGGAAGCCCTTGTTTTCCATTCATGGGGTACTCTGGAAGTTTGCTTTATGGACCTATAGTTTCT
Organism: Bettongia penicillata ogilbyi; assembly: GCA_023548195.1. NCBI lineage: Eukaryota > Metazoa > Chordata > Mammalia > Diprotodontia > Potoroidae > Bettongia > Bettongia penicillata. Next base: position 4,678,839 of record JAJHZJ010000104.1, on the reverse strand, counting down.
TTGCTGGGCTCCTTGAGTCTATTTTCAGTCTGTCCTTGGCTTCCATCCCAGATACTACTGTCACCTGATCTCAGAATGCCACTAGGACACGAGTGGGAAGAACTCCTTTGAAGCCACCTTTGAAGTCACCTTTGAAGCTCTTTGGCTGTGACCTAGGCCAAGGCCTCTCCTTCCTCTCCAGGCAGTTTGTTGTCAGGGGCTTTATCCGAGTATCACAATTGCTCCAGTCTCTAGAATGACTTCCTTCTTAGCTTGTTTGATAGTTTATAGATGACTCCTACTATGTGACCAAGTTTATTCAACATATCTGAATACTCTTCTTGTATAGTATCACTCTGGTTCCAAGGACTTTTTACACTTCATCTGGAGCCTATGCTTGATTGAAACTAAGTCCCATGTTTGAGATTGATTGTTTTCATTCTGTTCAAGTACCAGGGCATCTCATCACTTACCTCAGGAACAAGCACCGTACCTGACACATAGTGAACATGCAATAATTACTTTTTCATTTATTTACCTCCTCCTTTTGAGCTGGTTATTATTCATTCCTGTTCTCTCTCCTCTCCTGCCCATCAACTCCTTTTCCCTCTCCTAGTCTTCCTAGTCACCCCTTCCCACCACCACATTCCCCCGGCATTCTTTTGGCTCTGAGGACCACGAGTTATTTTATGTCTCCTAGTCACCATTACACTACTTGTCCTGGCTTTCCTTTACCTCTTGAACTATGTTGGTGAAGTATGTAGTAAAAGAAATTTGATGGGGAATCTTTGTCCTAAAACTGATGCCTAGGAGGTAAAGGAGTTGGATGGGGAAAATGGTCAGTTCTGGGGTTCACGGATAGGAGAGGATAGAAAAAAACAAACTGATGAATTGGAAAGCAGACCCTTGTCTTATTGCGCAAGATGGGCCTAGATCCGTTTCTGCAACATAAAGTCACAATTACTCCAGTGAATTGAAATGACAAGCCTGTTCTTGTTGGGGGCCTGAGACTCTATGAAAAATCCTTTTGAATGGTAATAAAGGTCCTTGAGACATTCAGTTTGTATTTAATCTATGTTCAGCAACAGTGCCACCTTCTTAAGAAGTGAAGAAAAATGGTATGTGGTGAGGCACCATTCCTCTGACTTCTCAATACTCAAAGCATACTGATTCCTGAGCAGAACTATTCCACATGTCCATTATTGGGAAAAGAAATGGCTAGCGCCATGGAGAAACAGCTGTAATTTCACTTAATTTAGGCCCATCACCTGTTCTCTCTGTGGGAATATCACTCATTACAGCTCATTATAAGGAAGTCATTTGAGATTCTTTGATAGCTGTAGAATTAATCTGTGTCATCATGTGGTTGTGGTCTCTTCCTACAAAGTAAAAGTTTGTTTTTTTCTAGATTTGGCCCATTGATCTTAAAATTGGGTCATTTCATGTAGACCCTTAATAAGGGCTTTGAAAAAAATGGACACTTCAGTTACACTTTTAATACAAGGTCATTGTTAGGGCCAATGTACTAGTTGCAAAATGATATTTCTCTCCTTTTATCGATGTGCTACTTAGTAATTTAGTGACTGTTACAAAATAAATTTGATGTTCCGTGGTGGATGAAGACAAGCCTATGATCTCAACCTTAAGACTCCAAAGAAAATAAATTATTTGATAGTGTTTAGTATTTTTGTTATAATTATTTTCCAGAGAATGAGGTGTAATTTTAATGCCATGTCTGGTTTATGGAAGACTATAAACTTAAAAGATATTCATAACTTTGAACTTTAACCTATTCATTGTCCTGCGTTTTGATTGGCTGCTTATCCCACCTCTTCCTTCCAGACTTCTGGAGTTGTAAACAGAGGAGAATAGGAATGGCTAATGAATCATACTTTGGGACACTGAAAAGGTCAAAGTTGTACAGTTTACTATTATCTTCTAGAGAATATATAGGACATTAAAATTCTGATGCCCCAGTCTTGTGACAAAGAATATAATGAGAACTATAAATAATAAACAGTATAACATGAATCTCCTTGTGACAATGATTATAACTAGAACAGGAAATACTTAACCCATTCCCATTGCTGTCATAAAAAGAGACTGTTTGCCAATAATTTTTTTAACTTCTTTACTCAGAAAAGGAAAGAGCTTCTTCAGTCTAACATAGTGTGTGCATAGTAGGCCATTATGAATATTTGCTGAATTGAATTGAATGTCATGCTTGAAGTCTGAATGATCATTTTGCCACAGTGAATGAATCCCAAGTCCATGAATTGGACTCCCACTTACACTTCTCTCTTTTTAACATCTCTTTGTGAAGGCCAGCATTTTGTTTAAGCCACGTGCTCTTTTCTCCTTTGAGTCATCAGTACCTATAAATGGGACAATGTTTAATGGCTGACTTCCTTTCTGTATGGCTCCCTCTGTCAAAACAAGTGATGACTCTCCAGCCCTTAACAGCAGGTAGTCTTCCTCATTTGCTGTGCCCAAAAGCATCTGTGACCTGTTGACCAACTTTTTGGTGATGAACCTCTCTGAAAATAGCTAGCCTTGGATCACAGGCATGGTTTGTCTGTGAGCTTGGCTTGGCCTGTGACATTTTCAGGTTGGGAGGATCTGCCAGACCTTAGATGTGCTGATGATACAGCTTTCAAGAACCCAGACTTACCCTACATCTACCCCTAACATTCTGTGAATGAATAAAATGAAAAAAAGCATTTTCACAAATATATTTGAATTTCATAGCAGGGACCCAGGCCCATTGGCTCATGATTTTTATTTGCTGTTTAAGGTATTGATTGAAACATAAGTTAAATGAATATACTTCATAATAGAAGGGCAAACACAAATTTGATTCTTCAGTTGGCTAATTGTTCTCTGTTGCTTGCAGTTAATATTCCATCTTTAGATATGGCATTAGAAATAAAAACAAGGAGGATCAGCGTGTTTTCTGTGAATCCAATCATTCATCATGATCTCATTAAGTACCTACCATATTCTAGCTTCTGGGGATACAGACAGAAGTGAAATAAGTAAGACTTTGCCAAAGATAACATGTACATGGGTAGGTGTATACCAAATATATCCCAAGTAAATACAAGGTAATTTGTAGTGTGGAGGTACCAGCACATGGAGAGATTAGGCCAGGCCTCCTGCCAAAGGTGCCACTTCAGTTGAACCTTGAAGGAAAAGAAAGATTCCAAGAGATGGAGATGCAGGAGGCAAGTTGACCACATTTTCTTTGTTCTCTTAGAGGCAGGTTGGTTTGGAGGGAAGTGTGCTGAATTGAGGAGTTGGAGGACCTGGTATTCACATTCCAACTCTTGTTACCACCTGCTCAAGTTTATTTAACATCTGTGGGCCTGTGTTCCTTATCTGAGTCACCAGGAGTAGTAGAGCTGACTGACCAGCTTGAAATCTCAGAGTCTTTATTCTTCTTTCTCTCTGTTCTTTTTCTGTCTTGTTCACTGGTGGGTTTTTTCTTCTTCCTTTTTAAAGTTATTTAGTTTTTGGCATTCATGTCCATAAGTTATAAATTTTCTCTCCCTCCTCCCCCCAAGATTGCATGCAGTCCAGTATAGGCTCTACATATACATTCCTATTCAACATATTTTCACATTAGTCATGTTGTATAGAAGAATTAGAATGAATAGGAGGAACCTTGAGAAAGAAAAAAAACAAAACAAAAAAGAAAATATTGTGCTTCGCTCTGCACTCAGACTCTGCAGTTTTTTCTCTGAATGTGAATCACATTTTCCATCATGTGTGCTTTGGAATTGTTTTAGATGTTTGCATTGCTGTGAAGGAGTAACTCTACCAAAAAAATTACTTGCACACTGTGATAGTTGCTGTGCACAATGTTCTCCTGGTTCTGCTCCCTTCACTCAGCATCAGTTCATATAAGTCCTTCCAGGCCTCTCTGAAGTCTTCCTGTTCATCATTTCTTATAGTAATATTCCATTACATTGATATACTACAACTTGTTCAGCCATTCCCCAATTGACGAGTATCCCTTTGATTTCCAGTTTTTGCTCACCACAAATAGTGCTGCTATAAATATTTTTGTACATATGGGTTCTTTTCCCATTTGTATGATCTCTTTGGCATACAGACCTAGACTTCACTAATTCTCCTTTAGCTCAACCTTAATATTAGTACTTTCCAAGTTTCTGTCCCCTGCCACCTTCTCTTCTCTGTGTTCTTTTCTACCATAGTTTGAGTCAACTTTCTGAGCCAGGCCAGCTACATCAACCCCTCTAGGGGTTGATAGTGCTTTCCCTCTGATGTTACCTCCAGTTTACCCTGTACACATTTTGCATATTCAGAATTGTTGCATATTATCTCCCCTATTAGACTGTGAACTCCTGCAAGTCGGGGACTGCTTTTCCCTTTCTTTGTATGTCTAGTGCCTGGCACATAGTAGGGACTTAATAAATACATGTAGATTTGACTCTGTCTCAAAATGTTTTGACATTCTTGACTATTTTCTATGGTTACTTTTATCACTTCTTTAGACATATAAAATTGTAAAGCTGTGACATGTGGAATAGAGAGTGATATTCACAATGATCTGACTTTTTTCTCTTGTTTTAAATAAGGAAGAACACTAGTTTATTTGACTTTGACTGCATTGGATTTATTTCTTCCCCCATCACTGTGATGGTATTTTGACAAGGAGTTGGTCCCTTATGTAGGTTACTATGTAGGCAGGCTTCTCTCCATACCAGCCCCCAAGAGTACATATCCCTTACTTTCCAGAATACTTCCTTGATATGATAGAAGCCACAAGGGCTGAGCTCTGCACTCTGTTCTGGAATAAAGGGCCTGCAGTTATCTGCCCCACCCATCCAACTCAATACATTCTCTGAACTTCCTATTTCTGTCAATGGCACTATAGGTCTTCTGCTCTCCCAGCCTTGACTCCTTGCTAAACTAAAACTACTCTTGTTAAACTGACCAGGAGTCTTAGTTGCCTTTTCTAACTCCTCATCCTTGTTGATCTCTGTTCATTTATTGGCACTGTTGATCACTATCTCTTCTCTCCCTGCCCCCTGCAGGTATTGGAAATGCTCTATGTGTGTCACCTAGCAGAACTCTCAGGTCTGATGCACACTTGAACTTGGCAGCAAAACTTTCTAATACTTAAAAAATTTTGAAACCAAGAGTTTGAGTGATTTTCAAACATATCTATTAAAATATAAAAATTTACTACCTTCTGATTAGTTTATCAGAATAGCTGATGGACATGGGAGATGGAAGTTGGCATATTTAAAAACAAAAACCAAAATATATAACAGACTTGGAATTGATCAAAGCCAATGATGTACTTCTTATACTTGAATCTCTCATTTCAAAGTCTCTTTTTTAGCTGGGATAATCATTAAAACCAAGTACAGGTGTAAATTGGGCTCAGAAACAGACCTTTCCACCACTGTATCACAAAGTTAAATGGGGATTTAAAAAAATAACGAAATGTTCAATCAACATTTCGTTTGATACAAAATCTTACTAATGCTTTTAGAGAGAGCACAAAGCATTTTGTAGCATTGATAAGTAAAGAATTATTTTAAAAAATGTTTTCTTTATTTTAAATTTCTATTCTGTTTTATCATATAGCATAATCATTAGTGTTGGTATACACATATATAATTTATAAGTAATTAAATAAGCATATATTGGAGGTGAACGTTCAGATATATTTTACTGAACAATCTGAAAAGTGTGAAGACAACTGCTCCCTTCGTTGGCATTCTCATTTCCTCCCCTGTCTTCAGTTACCGGTGCTGTGGTGATGATCCACTCTGTCTTCAGCTCTGATTCTCTCTCTCTCAAGGTTTTAGAACCATGGTTCCAACTTCCTGCTGGACAGCACTACCTGAAATTCTGCATACATTTTTAAAAATCAGCCTGTCTGAGCTTCCTTTTTTCTGTAAATGGATTTACCTTCCAGGCTTGCCTGCTTCTGCCACTGGTGTCACCCAGTAATCCATTCCTGAAATATTAAGGTCACCTTTTACTCTTCTTTCCCCTGTACCATACCCAGCCATTTACAAAATTTGATCATTTGGAACCTATACAGCAGTGGTGTCAATCTTAAATAGAAACAGGATCACTAAATCCTACAAAGGGATTCTTGCTGACTTCATTTTGACTTGGAAAATCACATATTAACATCACCTGTGTTCTATGATATTTTTCTTGATTTTGTGAAATATTTCCCAGTTACATTTGAATCAGGTTCAGAGGTATATTTTGCAAGTGTTGTAGGCCACAATGCCTGCAGATGGGCACCTCTGCTCTAAAGCCTCTCTCCCATCAATCCCCTTTCCACTCCCACTGCTAATTCCCTCTCCTCTAAACTGCTGCAGCAGCTTTCTTGGTTGTCTTCCTACCTCTGCCTTCCAGTTCATCCTTCGCTGCCTTGTCTTGTTCCTTTGCTCAAGTTCCTTCATTGTCTTTTTGTTGCCTGCCCATGGAGACCTAGACTTGCTAGCCTCTAATTCAAGGCGTTGCCTAATCTGCTCCCTGCTCTCCTTTCTAACCTCATTTTCCCATCCTCTGCACACCGACCACTGCAGCCAATCTTTCCTTTTCTTCCCTCCAAGCCCTTGTGGAAGCCACTCTGTGTCAAATACTCCCCACTCAGCCTCCACTAAGATTGTTGTAGAGGAGGATTCAAGACTCAGCTCAGCTACTACCTCTTCCCCTTCCCCACAGATTACTTTGTGTTGACTTGGTAGAGATTCTGGTTTGTCTGTGGACATGTTGTTCTCTCCCCCAACACCTGCCAGTAGAATAGTAATGATTTGAGGGGCAGAGTCTGGTTTTTTTTTCTTTCTGCTCTAAGTATGTAGCACATTGCTGAGCATATAGCATGTGCTTTATACTTAGTAAATGGAGATTCTATTGCGATGTTACTTCATCCATGAAACCTTAACTGATCTCCCTTGATGGCAGAGTTTTCCCTTGAATCTCTGATGAGACTTTCTTTGTACCTTAGCCCTGCAATTATGTGTTGCTTTGTGTTTTAGTTGTTTGTGTTTATATCTTCTCCCCAGCATAGGCCCAGGGACTATCTCTCATTCAATCTGGCCATCTCCCTTATAACTTAGCAGGGAATATAGAAGGTACTCACTAACGGTTTATTGAATAGAATTACATGAAAAGTGATGGTTAACAGATTGGTATTTTCTTGTCTAGATGAAGTTGTTGTGGACTGAGATACTGGGAGCCTTTGTTGACACTCTGAGTAAGAAGAAGAACGCATCCTGCCCTGGTGGTGGTCAGTGTCCCTTTGTGCTACACTCTAGACACATGGCAATGCCATTGCTATGCAGGCTATGTTTCTTCTCAATATATCTTTTAACATCTGGCTGGGGAGGTCTTGGTGATGCCTATCAGCAGGCCTGGCTCATTCATTCATTCATTAAGGGTGGAAATGCAGTAACTGTTTGGTACACTGGGATGAAGCTATCTCCTAGTGAGCAGCTGTTGAATGATTTGCTGAATCCTTCTGTCCAATCCACAGTGAATTAGTGGAATGGTGCCAGCTTCAGGACATGCTCAATGTGAGGGGAAATTCATCTGACACCACTCCTCCGAAGCCTTGTGCTCCCACCTTTGAGTCTGGAACAAGCCAATTTAATGCAATTGGATATGAAGAACCAGAAAGGAAGCTTTGGGGAGGATTCCAGCATCCTCCTTGCTTGAGAAGCTCCACAGGCAAGTGGACATGAAACATGTGCCCAAGGAGCTTTGAGAGATTTTCTCTCTCTCAGATTGCTGGCCTGTTGAGTTAAATCTGATACATCATTGGCAAGGGACAGGAAAAAGTCATCATTCAGAAAATTGTGCCCATACAGCATGGTATCCCCAGTGCCTGGCATAGAGAGGACACTTACTAAATGCTTTTGAATCAATGGCATAATAGGATATGACCTCTTGGATCAAAAGCCCTGTGTTCAAATTCCAGCTTTGTGTTTGCTCCCTGTGTGACCTTGTGCAAGTTCCCATTTCTTTGGTACTATTTCCTCACCTACACACACAGATCTGTTCTGGCCCTTAGGCCTCTGATCCTTTGAGTTCATGCTCTGCAAAGGAAGCAGTGGGACATACTCTAGAGAGTTCTGACTTTCCTGGGAGGGAGTACCTGCCACTGAAGTCCTCTGAGACCTTGTCCAAACCCTTTATTTCTCCATAAAATGAGGGCCTTGTTCTCATTAATCTCTCAGGTCCCTCAAAGTTCTAAATCCTATTATCTTGTGCTCTTAGAATATATTTCCAATTTGGAGGCATCCATTCCGCAAAACTGTTAGAGCTTGATGATAATTTGAATCTAATATTCCTGCATGTTCAACAATCTACCTTATCCCCTGAGTATGTAGTGCTGTACCAGTTATTTCTGTCACCTTCCCCCTCCCCCAATCTATATCAAATTAATTTGAAACAAGGAATACAGTTGGATTGAATTGAGAAAATGTAATTTGTCTCCAGGGCAGTGTAGGTTTGGTTGGTTGGACATGGAAAACTAAGCGTTTGTGGATTATAACGGTTTCTCTGTGAGTGTCATCTTAAATTCCCAGTGGACTCCAGTACCTGAGACTGGGGGCTTGGTGAACTTGGCTGCACATATGAGATCAGATTTTGTTTCCTTTATGGTTGAGAATGGTCAATTTGGTATTAGGGGGCCTGGGTTCAGATCTTTGCTCTGTTCTGAGGTCATATGACCTTGGTCATTACTTTCTGCCTCTAGATTTGTTCCTTCTGAAGGTCCTTTCCAATTCTAAATCCTATTATACTCTGCATAAAGGAGGAGAGGGTAGAAATCAGAATGGTTTTTTGTGGTTGTTGATGGCTTTCCAGATCCCGAACTCTACCCATAATTGCCCATTGTTTTTTGCTTGGTAGGCCTAAGATTAATGAATTTACTTGGAAAATATTGCTGAAATTCATCTGTGATCTCCCAATGGGAAAATAATGAAAGATGTCCAGTTCTCAAAAAAGTTTTTTGAACAATAATTGTCAGTCTTTCAAATGTTAGAACATTTATTGAGTTTCCATTTGACATGAGAGTAGCTGCTTTTATAGCATTTGAGGGGAGAATTTTCCCAAATGTAAACATAAAAATCAAAGAAAGTTGTACTTTGGCTCCCCTGTACTCCCAGTCTTTGAGGACTCAATAACTTTTTCTGTTATGATAGGAGGGAACACTGAAAGATAGGGGATTGAGAGGAGAGCGGGGAATAATCTAGGCAGGCAGAGTAAGGACAAAGGCTGGGGAGGTGACAAAGGCGAAAGGAATTGACACATAGGATGAAGACAGTTATGGATTGAAAGAAGCATGGGCAGTGGGTGTGTAGCATTGTGGAGCCCAGGCTGTTGATGGGGCAGGTTGGACCCACAGGCCTCCTGGTATGATAGCCTTGAGGGCTGCTAGGTCCGTGGCACGTCCCCATAGGAAGGGTAGAATGTAGCTGGAGGGGATTCCTTAAGGAGCCCTTGGGCTGACCCTCCCAGTTTGCTTATGGCCCCTGCAACCTTTTTCCCTGGACCCTCAATGGACTTGCTGCCTTTCTCCAGCTCCTCTGTTTTCAGCTCAGGAGATTCTGAAGCATGTCTTAACATACTAAGAGGAGGGCAAATGGTGATGCCACCCTCATCTGTTTGCCACTCAGCCTGCTGCCCCATCCTTACTCCCCCTCCCCCACCCCCGGCTGCTGGGTTCTTTTGCTGGGACAGGTCTTGGAAAGACCCGATGAATAAGTAGGGATGTTAAAGCCTCTTACTCATGCAGCCACCTGGAGGCCCACTCCATTTGATTCTTCCCCTGTTTTCAGAGAAGCATGCCTGCTGGGCTCAAGGGAGCAAAAGGAGAGCATCAAGCATCCTGATCAAGCAGCCTTGTGGCCATCTCAGCTACAAATTTTGTCCACTCAGAAACTCATCAGACACATCTCAGTTTGATTTTGACGAAGAGGAATTTCCTTGGTAGCTTTAATGAATAAGAGAAGGACAGTGGTTAAAGCAGTATTTTCTCACAAGGCCCTGCCCTGTAAAAAAGGGCTTGTTTTCCTTTCCTGTTGGTGTCCCCCTTCATGAAGCAGGCAAAGGAAAGGGTCGGTGACTTAGTACTCCTATGCAAAAAAACAAGCACTTATGGCAGAGCGTGGAACCTGGGATTCAAGATGGGGGGGGTGAGGGTGGGGGGTGGTGAGAGGAAATCCTGGTGAATTGAGATCTTGCTAAGCAGGCTTGTTGCTGCCTTCAGCTAGCCCATCATAAATTGACCTGAGTAGACTGAGCAGCTGGCAGGCAGGTAGGGGAAGTTCTGCTTCTAGACGTGGTGCTGCCCTGCTGTCTCCCAGAACTTCCTTCAGCTTGGATATAGCTCAACTGCTTCTTCTTGTTGCAGCCTCAGCCCTCCACATCCTCTCCTCTCCACCATGCCAATCAAGAAGACCAGCAGTTGTAGAGTGATTGAATTCATACAGATCTCATCATTTAACATCTGTCCTTGAATCCCCTTTGGCCTGATCATAAAAGGTGCCTCACGTGGGCTTTCATCCTACAGAACTCACTGTGCATTTCAGGCCCCAGATCAGGTCACTGGTGGATGTGGTGGAGGGGGTGCAGAGAACTGGGGGCTTGGAATGCCCCTTTACTCACATACCTTAGGTGGTCACCCTGCTTTATTTGCGTGTCATGCCCTTCCTAATATTTATGGCTTAAGGCTGTAGAGGATGAACTAGACTCTTTTTAAACCCATAAAGTTACAAAATACTTTCAAGTCTCTAACTAGTGCTCTGTGTCTTGCCTTTGTACCTGACATATTGAATTCCTTCTCTGGGCTGGGGCTACATTAGTCTGATGCATTCTTTTGTCTCTGACCACACACATATTTAACTGTGTTAAACAGCAGGAGCCTTTGAAAGCTATGGTAATGATTAAAGAGGAAATCCTGAAACCAAGAGGGTGACTGGATAGCCTGATAGTGAATATCTGGATTCATTGATTTGGTGAATGATTTGCTGATTTAAATAAACACACACACAGGCATGCACACACACATGCACACACACACGCATACATGCACGCACACATGCATGCACACACAGAGACACACATGCACACAGACATACACACATACACGTGCACACACACATGCACATGCACACACGGACATACTCACACTGTGACCCCATGATTTCATTTGGTCCATAAAGGGAAATAGTAAGACAGTAGTACACACACTCAGTTCCTAACTGCCTGCCTTCTTTAGACTGAAGTGATTGAATTTACTTTTGCTCAGAATGTCTGGAGGAATCGCTATTCAGGTGAAGGAAGTTGATTAATTTTCATTCATTTTTCAAAGCTTAAGAACTTTCCACCCAGTATTTGGGACACCGGCATCTCCACCTGGCTAACTGAGCGTGGCTACCCCATTGACAACTTGAGTTCACTTTAACTTGATTATGCCTCAGTTCAGTTCTATTTAAATAATATGTTTGTAAATGCAAGTGTGTTTGCAAGTTTATATGTTCAGGGTAAGAGGAGGGGCCTCATCTGTGAGATGGTTCATTTTTGCTTCTAAATCTTCAGTAAAGCATTTTTGGAGGCATCTCACCTGACCCGTGGCAAGGCTGTTGGAACACGGAACCCATGAAGTCCATGCAGGCCTCACCTCAGCATTCACCCTTTGGGATTGAAAGTAATCTTGTCCAGGAGAGGAAAGGAGAAATAGCAATCCATGCCCATGGATACTCCTCCCAATCCCATGGTCTTTTAGAACTCTGATGAGAAGACCTTTGCAACTCTCCCCTGATGTTAACATCATTATTCAGGAGAGCTTGATGATGTAGTCATACTGACTGGATGCCTTGTCTTGAGTTCCTCCTCTTTCCCATCAAGCTCTGTGTGTTGCATAGCAGGACTTGTATCTTATGAAATAAATTGACCTTTATGTCTATAGACTCTCTTCCCCTCAATGTAACTGTAAAGTGCTTCAAGTAACATGGAATCAAATACATTGCCTCAAGATCTGAAGGAAACTTGGGACAGGCTCAACTCCAAGTTGTCCACCTGTTCTCAGCATTTCCCTAATATAATCTGGTACCCCACTATGGGAGAAGCAAAAGATATGTGGGCTGAAGTAAATGGAGAGGATTTCCTGGAAGAGCCTGAGGCCTTGAGGACTAGGTGGAATTAATGTAGCCCAGGGGCAGGAGGAAAAAGAATAATGACTGAGGACATGGTCCTGGCTGTGGAGGAGGTGTCCACAAGACAGAAATGTTCCCCTGCTCCTTTCTGCTGTGCCCCACCCCAAAAAGGGCAAAAACATTGACTTTAATATGAGAGAAGAGGTGGAAAGAGCACTGGTTTTGCAGTCAGATGACCTTAGTTTGAATTCGGACTCTTACCTGCTGGCTCTGTGACTTTCAGCAGCCCAGCCAATTTCTTTGGATCTTGTGTGTTTTGTGGAGGATTTAGAAAGGGGGAAAATATAAAAGAAAAAAATAGTTAGGGTTTTCTGCCCCACCTTCTCTTCCAAGAAGCTCTCAGCTTTTAACTACTTGACAAATGGCCATGGGTGGAGGGTGGGGTTTAATTATGCAAATATAAAATAGCCATCCAGAGAGGAAAAAACAAACCATCAGGTAACTTTGATGTAAGCTCAGACTACTTTGCAGTATTTACTGCTTGTCACCAAATTAAATTTCAGCTTATATTTAGTAAGAGGATTACAACATTTAAACAAATAATAACTTTACAGAGCAAAACCTAATTATATTTGTTTAGCCTGGTGCTTTGGATCACTCACAGGAAAGATGTTTGGAACTGCCAGTATCAAGTGCTCTGTATTCATTATATCCCATACACTGTTATTGGCTAACAGAGGCTCCATTCTTTCCCCCTCTGCCTGCTAAAGCCAAAATAGACTGAGCTGCATTTGCTAAGTCATTCTTTCTGCAGCTTAGGGAAATTCACAGGTGAGCCAGTTCAGCTTGCTGGGATGGTAAAAAAAAAAAAAAAAAAAAGTCAAGTTCAGCAGAAGAATAATTCCAAATTCCTGGGAACATTAGGTGCCTTACATCTGAATTCCCTTTTGATAGTTATCTGTTCGTGTAATCACTTAAATAAAGATGCTGCAATGTAAACTTAGTATGCCAGTGCCTTTAAAACTTTAAGGGGTAAAAGACATCCTAGTGATGGAAAACCAGACTTCATCATCTCTAGGAACATAAGCTCCATGTTTCATGTAAGGCTGCAAAATATTTCAAAGGATCAAAAATATATTAGTATGTGATCAGTTGTTGGAGTCAGTATTGGTAGCAACCCTGACTGTGGAGGCAGGGGACATGGGCACAGATCTTGTGAGTGTGGGCAGATCACTCCCTCCTCAGACCAGATGGTCCCAAAGATTGCTTCTAGTACTAAATCCCATGATCTGCACATGGGTATGCAGATAGGTTTGCCTGAGAGGCAGTGTACTCTATTATAAATAGCTGACATTTCTGTTTTATGTCTACGATTTGATTTGAGCCTGGAGCCTTAACCCGGTTAAGTGACTACTATCATAGTCTCTGTTCTATAGATGAAGAAACTGCAGCCCAGAAAACTGAATTGACTTGTTTATGCTCATCCAGCTAGGAAGTGCCTTCCCAACTCTGGGAGCAGTCTTCTATGATACCATGCTGCAAACATGCACTTTGGCAGCCTAACTCAGTGTTTGCTTCTACCTGTGAAGAAGACAACCATGAGTCTCAGTGGCTCCATATTTAGTGGACAAAGCACTGGACCTGGAGTCAGGGAAACCTGGATTTGAGGCCTACCTCAAAACTTACAAGTGCTGTGGCAAGGGCAGTGATCATCCCAAGATGCATCATGTGCTGAATGAAAAATAATGAAATGTGACTAATGCCTTGGCCAGAATCATAATGGGTGAAAAGTACAGAGTCTGCCAAATAAGTCCTTTGAGTGAGGTAAATAAGAGGATCCAAGTGGCTCACCATTTCTCCTGAAGATTTCCAGTTAAAGCTGAAGCCTGTGGGCTCTTCTAGATCTCTTCTAAATTGACTATCTCCCTTAGTGCTTAGTATACTGTTCTGTATGCTGTAGGTGTTCAGAAAGTGCCTATTGTTTGTTTGTTATATTATCCTTAATTGTGTCTGGACTGGCTTTTGTCATTCTTGTACTACAATCTAGTGAATCAAATGGGCTCATTACCAGTTAATCAGCTTTTTACAGTGGCATGTCTTTCTCTTACTCTTTCCACCCTCAGTTTGGCATGATTGAATTGACATGTATAATATTGCTGTTACTCTGCGCAATGTTTTCCTAGTTCTTACTTCATTTCAAATCAGTACATAAAAGTTTTCCCAGGTTTTTCTGAAAGCATCCTGCTCATCATTTCTTATAGCGCTACTGCATTGTATTCCTTCACAATCATTTACTATAGTTTGTTCATTCATTCCCAAATTGATAGGCTTCCCCTCAGTTTCCAATTTTTGCTACCACAAAAAGAACCACTATAAATATTTTTGTATATATAGATCCTTTTTCCCTTTTTTATGATCTCTTTGGTATACAGACCTAGTAGTGGTTTTGCTGGGTCAAATGGTGTACACAGTTTTGTAGCCTTTTGGGCATATTGCCAATTTTCTTTCCAGAATGATTGGTTCCATCCTGCTATTCCACCAGCAGAGCATTAGTTTTCCGATATTTCTACATTCCCTTCAACATTTGCCATTTTCCTTTTCTGTCATGTTATTTAATCTTTTAAGTTTAAAGTGGCACCTCAGAGTTGTTTTAATTTGCACTTTTCTAATCAGTAGTGACTTAGAGCCTTTTCTCCATGTGACTATATATATTTTGATTTCTTCTTCAGAAAGCTTCCTGTTCATGTCCTTTAACCATTTACCAATTGGGGAATGAGTATTCTTACAAATTTGACTCAGTTCTATATATATTTGAGAAAACAGGCCTTTATCAGAAAAAAAAAAAAAAAACTTGCTGTGAAGGCCCCCTCCCCTCAGCTTCCTGCTTTGCTTCCAATCTTAGTTGCATTGGTTTTGTTTATGCAAAAACTTTTTAAATTTAATGTAATCAAAAATACCCATTTTACATCCTGTGATACTCTTTTTGTCTTGTTTGATAATAAATTCCTCCATTATCCATAGATCTGACTGGTAAAATCGACATGCCCCCTTAATCTGCTTATGATATTGCTCTTTATGTCTAAATCTGTACCATTTTGACCTTATCTTGGTATATACCCTGAGATTTTGGTCTGTACCTAATTTCTGCCAAACTGCTTTCTAGTTTTCTTAGCAATTTTTGTCAAACAGTGAGTTCTTCTTGGATTTTCTTTAAATCTCTTTAAATATATGATCTCTTTTGATCCTTTCAACAAACCTGTGAGTTAAGTACTACAGACATTATTTCCTTGGTTTTTCAGATGAGAAAACAAGCTCAGCGAGGGCAAGTAATTTCCCTATAATCACACTGTTAGGAAGCTATGAAAATCATGCAGTTTGCTCCCAGTTCTTAGCTTTGGTGCCTGAGGAAAAGAGCATATAGGATTCAGTGCAAACTCATTCTCACTTCAGGAAGAGTTAGAATAACTGACAGACTCTTTTCTTGGTTATCTTTGCATATGAAGGCACACATGTATAATAATCCTTGTTTTCATTATAATTAATGTTCTTTACTTTAGCATTTATTAATCAATATTGCTAAATATTTTAGTTTGGACCCTGGGACACAGAAAGTATAAAAGAAAACTTCTGAAAGAAGGAAAGATGCCAAAAATATATTCAAATGTAATTTCTCCAAAATACTAAGACTGCCTTCTGTCATCCTCTAGGTCCCAAAGGTGCCAGAGAGCGTTGGTAAAGAATGACAAGGCTTAATGCATGAACCACACAAGCAGGTGGTACATCAGGCAACTGGCCTAGATCAAGAAGTGGGAAACAGACGGCAGAGGTGAGCAGATGTCAGCAGATGACTTTAGTACATGCTGGGAAGTGGGGCCTGTGGAGGCAGTCCACTGGGAAACTTGAGAAAAGTGGCCTTCTTCAAAAATTCATTGGTGTGAAAATGTGTACTCTTGAAGGGAGGCAAACATTTTAAGAAAACCTTTGTCCTTGACCTGCAGCCCTCTTGAGTGCAAAATCAGACACAGTGGGAAAGATTCATGAAGCTTTTTCTCGTTCGTTTATCACATATTGGTTGCTCTTCAAAGAACTTTGAACATGGGATATTTGGTGCAGTTTTTATAAAGAAAGTATAACATATGAACTCTCAAGGAACATCTACTTGTGAGACAAAGCATCACATGAAAGCTATAGAGAGCAAAGAGAATGCTACACACAAGCATCGCCTGAAACGGAAAGAAAAGGGCACTGGGTGGTGGTTTTATTTCTAGAGAGCATATGGATTCTAGATAAACTTACATATACTTTATACAGGCATTTGAATTTAATCCCCATGATTGCCCCAAATGCTGAGGCACAGTTGTTAAAGTCTTCCAGTCTTTCATAGAAATCCAAGGTGACTGAGAAGTAGTTCAGCTTTGTGGTTAAGGGACCTGAGTTCAAGTATCAGTGTGGCCACAAAAGGTATGTTTGTAACCCTTTCCTCACAGGGTTGTCAAAAGGATCACGTGTTATGTATAGTGATTTTCACAAAAGTTGGAGGAGAACTCACAGTTTGACCATAGGCAATTTGCCCCTCTTCTTCTGAACTTTAATTTCCTTATCTGTTAAGTGAGGATAATCATTCTGATACTGTGTACCCTTCAGGGCTAACTTAAGAAAATGGTCTTCTGAAACTGAAACTTGTTGCCCAGTGATCTGTATGTGGGTGATTGGATCTGTCAGTATAAGAGGCAGTGGATCAGCCAGCTGAGAGGAGCTGCTGCTTCAGAGGGAAAGAAACGCAGGCGTCCCTTTGGGCTTTGATGTCTGCTGGATATTCTTCTGTAGGCTTCAGACTGGACTTGAAGTTGGAACTGAGACCCTGGTCCACACTTGTGGTCTCTGCCACCGCACTGCTGTTTGCTTCTAGTTTTAACTCTTTTTTGATCCCCAGCCCAGGATCCCTGATATCCCTGATTAATGATTTCCTTAATTCAGAAGTGCTTCCTGGAGTGCAGGTCTCCCTTCGACCACACTGGATATGTGACCCAAGTTTGGGTAGTGATGCCCAAAGCTGTCCCATGGCACTGGTTCCCACATGAGTCTGTGGACTTTTGTTGCTTGAGTGCATAACTTCTCCCTGCTCTGAAGTGTCCCTTGAGACACACTCCTGCCAGACCCTATCCCTATCGTCCACAGACTTCTCTGCCTCTCTTTGATGACCTAGGCTGGAAAAATGACTCACTCTGCCTTTTAATTGGATTTTTTTTTTCCTGTCAGAATTGAATCCCATGCATTTTCTAGATTTGTTTCCTGCAGTTTTGATGGGGAGCTTGCTGTACTGCTTCCTGCTACTGAACCATCTTGAACTATTTCATTTCTGAAGATACCCTTCCTTTATCTATTACTATGTGAGCCCATCCCTTTGAACATAAGACTAAGAAAAGTAGGGGAAAATAATTGAAGAATGCTTTTGAATTTTTTTTTATGATCTAGTCCAATTTATAGACAATTATAGACAAGGAAAAGGGAACTGAAGAGATGGTCTCACCTTATAAGTGGCAGAGTTTGAAGTGGAAATCTGGCCTTCTGACTTCATACCTAAAGTTTTATTTTTTTTTCCTGGTGCCTGTCTCACTCTCTCCCACCTTTGCATTCCTGGCCTCTACAATGCATGGCTTCACAGTGACCCATGTATTTGAACATAGCACACTTAGCTGAACTTGGGACTAGTTGTATGCTTAGACAGTAGGGCTTCTTCCATATCATGCCCAGATAAGTTATATCCCAATAAATGTTGAGCTGCCAAATTACTCATGAAAACTAAATGTCCAAGCTGATGGGAAATAGGCTTCAGTAGCTTATGAGACAGTGGAAGGAGCACTGACTTTGATGCTGAACAACTTGGGTCCATGCCCCATCTCCAGGCCTCATTGTGTCAGTAACCTCTTCACAACCCACTGAACATCTCGTCTCAGGGCTTGTAGATTCCTCCTCCGTAAAATGAGGGGCTTGGATTAGATGGCCTTTGATTGCTCTTTTAGCTTTAGCTATAATCCTGTGTGTGACCTTGGACAAGTTCTTCCCCCTCCCTGGGCCTCAGTTTTCTCTTCTGTAAAATGACTGGGTTGAACTAGATGGCTTTTGAGGACCCTTCCCGGTACAGCTCTAGGATCCTCTGTGTGACCTTGGGCAAAACACTTTCTTCAGTTTCCTCCCCTGTAAAATGGGGAAGAGGGTGGATGAGTTGACTTCTGAGGTTCCTTCTAGGTCTAAATCCTGTAGTACTAGATGACATTCATCTTTCCTACTGCTACTTTGAGACAGCTTGTTTCTGCAGTTAAGTCAGAAATCCACTTTGCTGCTTTGGGAGTTTGTTTCTTCATTGCCTGAGAAGGCCATGCCATCAGAGAAATGATGACGTGACTTGCACTTGACTTTTTTTGAGTAAGAGAGGGCTGTGCAAGGTCACCAGCCTTACTTTCCACTCTGGAACTATTTGGATCCAGTGACCAGATATTCATCAGGATGACTAGAGATGGCTCAAGATGCAATGGGAGACCTTGGCCTTTTAGGCTAAGGCCTTTTCAGGTAAATTATCTAAAGTGAGGTAATTCCCATTCAATGAATAGGCCTCTTTAAAAAGTAGTCAGGGGGATGATCCCTTGAATAGAAAAGAAAAATAAATAAATAGAGAAATCATGGTGAGTGGGGCAGGAGCCTCAGGGTTGTTGTTTTGAAGAGAAACTGTTACTATTGTCATTCACTGTAAGCCAGGAGGATCCAAAAACAGCCATTGAGTGGAGTTTGCAGATCTCATTTGAAAGGGGAGGTAGCTGAATCCAAGACAGGGGAAAGGTCTTGACCAGGGCCTCACAACTAGTAAGTAGTATGATCTGGATGGTAACCTGGCACCCTTGACTCCAAATCAAGTGTTGTTTCAACTAAGATATATGGGGGAAGAGGTGGCAACAATAGAAAACTGGGGTCAGCTCCCCTCAGGACAGCCGTGTTCAAGGGCTGTTGGAGTGGTGATTAGTTGAGCCTCGTATAACCCTGATGAGAGGATATGCCACTGTCCTTAATCAGAAAAACCTACTAGAACAGCCAGAGATGCCCCAAATACCCAGTCAGATGGAGGAGGGGGGACCTGGGTGTTTGGCTAACTGCTCAGATATTTTTTAATAAAGAAACTTAGAGCATTGTCATTAGTGGCAGCTCTCAACAAAACTTTGATCTCTTTTCCCAATGGATAAGCACTCTTGGGGGAGAGGAATATCACTAGAGCCATATTGCGCTTTCAGTTAATGAGATGTGGCTTCTATTTGGTCGAGTTTTATGGTAATGAAGCTTATAATTTACTGACAAACTGGCTGGCTTTCAAAACATTCCCTTATTGCAGTGACATTTTTTATTTTCATCAGAAGCATTGATGTGCCCATTTGTGTGGTGATGACAGCAGATGTGTCCCTTCACTAAAAGGCAGCCACAGTGGAGGGAAAAGGGCAGAAAAGAAAAGGAAGGAGTGGGGGGAGGGAGAACTTTGGGGTTTTCTATTGGGAGTGAAAGCCAGAAACAAATGAATAAATGGCTCAGCTTATTTGAAACATCCTGGAACTCATTAAGTGTGTTATCTGAAATATCAAATATTCATCACGAAAATGTGGTCCCAGATGGGCTGGGCCCCACATCCATTTCCTTGTGTGAATACTGTGGGGCCATTTGTCAGTTAAGTTTCAGTAATGGTAACTCTTCTTTGTATTCCACTTGGAGGTCCACAAAGGGCTTTCCTCATAATAGTAGTGTGAAACAGAGGATTCTTATCTCTTAACTACTTCCAAGGGAAAAGCCCAAAGTGCCCCCCTCCCTCACCCCAGGCAGCTGGTGGACCTGGAGAGGCAGCTGGGAAGGTAGAAAAGAGGTGGGAAGGGGGAGGTACTGGATGGAACTGGAATAACATGGAACTACCCTAGGGTAGGAGGTGGAAGCAAGGCATCTGGTACCTTCTTCCTTGAACTCGGCCTTCAGGATTCTGTTGGTTCTTCTGTGGAGGGATTATAGGTGCTTTCTACACCCTTGAAATTCATGGGCCAGTGCATCCTACCATATTTGCAGTAACTAGAGGACATTTAACAAATGCTAGTTTTTGAGAATAGTGTGTGTGTGATAATTAGTTTTCAGATTACCTAGCCAGAGTCTCTGGAAGGCCATGCCTCATACCTGGAGACAGTCTTGACCTGGATTGATGCACAGCCTATTGTCTCATTGGATAAACAGAGCCCTTCTGGCCCTCAGACATGTCCTGGCCTTCAAACATTCTCTGTTCTTGGTGTCAAACTGAAAGTGATAAAAGGCACTCCCTGACTGTTCCCCATATCCAATGGGATGTTGCCATATTGCAAGAAAAGCAGTGCATTTGGAGGCAGAAGCCCTGAGGTCAAACCCTGTATTTACTGTATATTGCCGCCTTGCCTTGGGGGACAAATCCCTGCTAGTCTTAAGTCTATAATCTTTATATACTTAGTTGGTGACTGTTGCATTTCAGAAGTGATTAAGCACTATGTGCTAGTACTGGTGAAACAGCAAAAAAGGGATCCATTTCTGTGCCTTGGGGAGTTTATTTTCTATTTTGCTATTTTTTTGAAGGGGGAAGGCAAGGCAAATGGGGTTAAGTGACTTGCCGAAGGTCACACAGTTAGTGTCAAGTGTCTCAGACTGGATTTGAACACAGGTCCTTCTGACTCCAGGGCTAGTGCTCTATTCACTGCACTGCCTAACTACCCTGAGAAGCTTGTTTGCTACTGGGGGAAACGGAAACCACTAAGGAGTGGAGGGGGTAGGGGAAGGAGGATGGCACTGTCATTGAGAAGGCAGGAGATAGTGGAGCTATGGATTCCAAAAGATGGGAGATGGAATGTTGGAAGCAGTGAAGAGCCAGGTGAGCTAATGTGGCCATGTGCTAGTCAGGGTAATGGGAGAGCTCTGGGAAGACAAGGGTTAGAGTCCTACTGTTAATGGGGTTAAAATGGCAAAGATAGTACTTTGGATTTGCTTTTAAAGATAGAAGGGAGCTTCTGAAGCTTTTTCAACAAGAAAGTGACATGGTCAGACCTGGGCTTTAGAATAATCAGCTTGGCAGCTGTGAGCAGGGGAGCTTGTGGAGAGGAGAGATCTATTAGGAAGCTCTTGAAACAGTTCCAGTGAAAGGGCATGAGGGCCTGAACTAGGGTGGTGGCTGGGGGAGAGGAGAGGAAGGGATGCAAGCACTGAAGAGTCAGGGAAGAGCTTTAGTAAGACAGGGTTTGATAAAGATAAAGCTGGCACCGTGTGGATGTTCTGTTAGATGGTGGAAGGAGTAGAGGTCCAGAGACCACCTAGGCAGCTATTAATAAAGCAGGGTAAAAGACAGGGGAAGTCAAGTGGGGGGAGTTTGGCCTGCTGCCCTTTCCTAGAAAATTCTGGAAAGCCCTGGGGTTTTATAGGTCATGAAGAGATCTAGCACAGAATGGTCAATTTAATTTTCACACATCCTAATGTCAGCTCTTGCCTTTCTTTTTCATCCTGTTGACCTCCACAAAACAAAGGCTTATAATGAGACTTTAGACAAGATGAATCGTGTGTGTGTGACTGCTCTGAGCAAAGGATAACATTGTCCTGGCCTATCCAAACCTTAAGTTTCTTTTGGAGCCTGAGTTTCACATCAGAAAATAGCTTTGATGTTAAGTTCTTAATGAGTTATATATTCAGGAGGCAGCTATTAAGAGGTTATTACTGAGTAACAGGTTACCAGCAAATGTTCTGATCGTCACAAATATTTAAAATGAGACCATGCATCTCAGAAATTAGGATTGTAACCCAGGCAGTGATGGGGAAGCAGGAAGCCTAATCATGCAATGTGCAATCCCAAGCATTGTTATTCTTTTTATTAGAAAAAATGCTATTTTGAATTATCATTATAATTGTAGATGAGATGCAAAAGAGCATTCTAATTAGAAGCTAATGTCTACACAGCCATTGACACTCTAATGTAAAAAGAAATTTTTATTAGTTAGCTCTTCTCCCCCTCACCTTTTTTCATTTGGGGAACTAGAAGTCAGGAGACTAAAGTTCTAGACCTGAACCAACAAGCATTTGACCTTAAATTTCATTTCCTCATTTCCTTTATTTCTGGAAAAAAAAAGGTTTCCAAAGTCCATTGTGACCCTGACATTATAGAATTTCAGAAGCACTTGGAATTTTAGATGCCATCTCATCCAACCTATGAATTCTATGATATTTTCTGACCCCTGATCTTTGTCTGAAATATGTCGGGGGTTTTTTTCCCCTTTAAACAAACTTCTTTGTCATTCCCCTGAGTTTTAAATGGCATTTTGGCTTTAATACCAAAAACAGCCCTCACCATTACTGTTCTGTAAAATCTTTGTTTCTGTACTGATTGTTCAGATGGCGGCCCCCTCATCCAATGATCACTAGTTAGCTACAATGACGCCTTCTCGAAGTGGTCATCAGGGACAGCTAACTACTTACATGGAATACTTCAGTAAGTGATCATTTCATCTTATGTGGGTGTATCTTCCTCTAGCCTTGGTAAATGGTCTTTGTGAGTTTCTGTGGTTAAAAAAAATGATCATGTTCTTGGCCCACCTTGTAATAGAGCTCTTCAAGCACAGCTAAGTCCCTCCTGGTCCATTCTCTCTCCCCATCCCCATGCAGGTGCTTGCTGCTCAGATGGTAGACACAGCCTCTTATCGGAAGTACTTAAAGCCTTTCTGTCTTGGCTGGACTCATCTGACCTTTCATTCTCCTAGCACAGTTCTTAAGGCTCCAAGGTCTGATCCTTGCCAAGATGAGGAGACATGGGCGGGAGATTTGGAAGGGAGAAGTTAGAATGAACTACTTTTAAACTAGCACAAATATTTGAGTAGAGAAGAGAAACTGTATAGCCAGGAATGAGCATTTTGGAGGAGTCCTAGGGAGCTTTTATTGGGGGTTGTACTATCCTTCCTAGCCAGTGTTTAAACTCAGCAGAATTTCATAGGCTAGAAATTCATAGATAGAAAGATTTTGGGAAAAGCATGGAAGAAAGCATTTAGGTAACATACCACTGGTTGACATTGTGAGGTGAAGGAAATGATAAAAATGGTGGTAGCAATAATCTAGAGAACTTAAGGGATGCTAAACCTTTGTTGGGGAGTTGGATGTCTCTTTACCAATTTGTTGGAGAGGATTGAGGGTGAATTGATTGTCTTGACCTAGTAGTCTAAATCAGAGCCACTCTTTTGTGCTGGGCCTGTAAATGAGAGTCTTCTTCGTGGCACACTTACCCTTTTTGTCCTTTTTGCCTAATTTTTTTTTGAGACATCCAGAAAGCAGAATAAAAGCCTGTATATGCTCAAAGTCACCCTCTTTGTCAACTTGGGAGCTCCTAATTACTACTTAGGACAGCGGCAATATGGTAAAACTGATGGGTCTAGACCTAGGAAGACTCATCTTCCTGAGTTAAAATCTGTTCTTAGACACTTAATAGTTGTGTGACTCTGGACAAGTCACTTCATCCTGTTTGCCTCAGTTTCTTCATCTGTAAAAGAGCTGTACAAGAAAATGGCAAATTACTCCAGTATCTTTGCCACAAAAGCCCCAAATGGAGTCCTGGAATGGGACATGGCTGAAAGGTCTGAGCAGCCATGATTACTACTTTGCACAGTGGCTCTTAATAGTATGACTGAAGAGAAGAATTCTTGGGCTTGGAGTTCCTAGGCCTTGACTCACAGAGGAAGTGTTATAATCTTTCATCTTAATATGGGCGTCAGAGAGGGGTGCCACATGGTTGAGTCAGGAGAGTTCCTGAAATTCCAATCTGGAGAGAGGTGGGGAGTGTGGGGCTGCTTCCTGGATGATGGAAAGGGGTGGAGCTAGTTCCTGGGCAGCTCTAGCTCGGGCTTCTCTTTCAAGGGGAGTCTGGCAGCCATACAGAGGCTTAGAGGCAAGGGGGAAAGGAGTCTATCAGTTGTCTGAGGGCTACCTTGAGTTCTTGGTGGGTTTTCTGAGGAGTGAAATAAAAGATTATCTTGTACCTGATGTCTGCATGGTCACCTGCACAGCTTAGACATTTTCCTTTTATTTCATCCCTAGTGCTTTGCACAGTGCCTGACAGTGTTAATGCTTAATAAATGCTTGTTTTTATTTACTGAGACACAAATTATATTTAAAGATGCAAGCTACATTTATTCTGAAGTTTCTAGAAGAAACTCTGAGTAAGGGTACAATGAGAGAAAAATGTACAACTGATTCATTGAGGCACCCTTTGTGATTGGACTGATTCTGGTTTTGTCTAGAGCATAGGATGATGTCCAGAAGAGCATATCGTCCTCTTCCTATTGATCCACAGTTGTACTTTCCTTTTAGGTTTACAAAGTATGTTGGCTTCAGTATTGATCATCTCCATCCCATGTTAATTCTCCCTCTTCAGTTCACAGAATTGCAGAATCTCAACTTTGGAAGGAACCTCAGAGACCATCTAGCCCTGAACCGGATCCTCTCTGCTATACACTCAGCATGTGACCATCCATTCTTTGCCTCGATGTCCCTATTGAGGAAGAACCACCCAAGGCAGCCACTTGGACTTGTGGTAGCCTTGATTGCTAGGAAGTGGTTTTTTTTTTTTTTTTTTTTTTTTTACTATTAAGGCTAAATTCACTTCTTGCAACTTCTAGCCATTGCTCCTAGTTCTTCCCTCTGTGGCCAAGCAGAAAAAGGTCTAATCCTTCTTCCGCAGAACAGCCTTTCATATATTAGGAAACAACTCTCTTGGTCTCCCTGAGCTGTCTCTTCTCCTGTCTATTGAGCTGCATTTGGCATGGGTCTAGCGTCCTCAGCAGCCTGGTCAGAAGGTCATAGGTTTAAAGCTGGAAGTGACCTTTAAGACCAGTTAGTTGAAGGCTCTCATTTTAGATACGAGGGAGTTGAGGATCAGAGAACTGAACTGACTTAGCCAGGGTGTGGGGTTTGAGCTTGCCAAGCCTTTTAGGACATTTTGTTTATCACGCTCTTTAGTTTATCAGAGTCCTTGCTAATATGTGGCATACACAAATGAACATAATAATTCTCCACTTTGGCTCGAAGACAGCATAAAGTATTTGAATGTAACATTGTTCTGAACACCTTCCTTTAAATGCTGCAACTTAAGACTACATGAACTTACTGAATTACTGTAGCATCTTGGATAAAATAGATCTAGGCTTGTTAGGGACATTTGAAGATTGAGATCACAAACCACTAAAACTCTCATGCCTTTGAAACATGACTGATGACTTGGCTGTGACATCTCTCCCTCTTCCCATTCTTGTACTCATGAAGTTGAGTTTGGAATCCAAGGGTAGGCCTTTCATTTATGTCTACTAAATTATATCTTATTAAGATTCAGCCCATTGTTCTAGCTTGTATGGCTATTTTAGATCCTGATCTTAATGTCCAAATGTTAACTATCCCTTCAAAGTTCTTGTCTTCTACAAATTTGAGAAATCTAACATTTATGTTGTCAGGAAAGTCTTTAATCCAAAGGCTGGACAGCTCCCTGGAGACCTCCCTGAGATCTCCCTCAAAGTTGTTATTGAATAGCTAATGGCTATTGTCTTTAGGCTCAGACATTCAGTTCCATGTGTAACTCCTTCAGTGTACCACTTAACTCGTATCTCCCTGTCTTATTCACAGGCCTAGGAGGAAGGACCTTATGACCTGTGTTACTGAAATCTGTCTTTACAATACAATATTCTCTTAATCTATTAGTTTAGTAACGCAATCCAAAAAAGAAATCACACTAGTCTGGCATGACTTTTTTACTAAGAAAAAATAAAGATATTATAGTGTTTTTAGGCTAAAGATAGGGGTGGAGGGAGAGGAAGAGAGCTGACAAGATTAGTTGGGCACCATGGTTGCCCATACCTCATTGGTGACCATATCTCTTCTGAACGTTGTTTCATTAGTGGACTGCTTGACTTAATAGCCTTTTTACATTGTTTGATGTAGAGGCTGTTTGAAGCATCACAGCATCAAAGAATGTCCAAGTAGGAAAGAAAGAGGTGGCCGATGTAGAAAGAATTCTTTCAGATTTTTGTCCAAGGTGATAGTCTCATCTTGGGATTGCTGTGAATGGAAGGAAAAGTGGGAGGGTTTGCCCAAAAGCTTCTTCCCATTGCAGAAGTACCATGAGAGTCTGGTTTCTGCCCTTGTAGTCTGATCCTAGATTCTGAGATAAGAAAAGATAAGAAAAGATAGGTATATTCCTAGACTACCTGGCCACTCTTAGTGACTTTCTTTAGTGTCCCAAGGAAAAAGAACTGATTTTCAACTGAAGAAAAAAATCTTTGCTAGCTCTAGTAGTACCATGCTGGGTTGGTTTGTGCCTTAGAGTTTAATTCTAGCCTCACCAGAATGGGAGGGCAGTCCAAGGCAGGAAATGAGAAAACAAGAATTTTTTATGGAATGTCTGGCTACTCTTCATGTCTTTTTTTTCCAGGGAGAGGAAGGGATTTTCAACTGAAGGAAGTCTCTCTTAGATCTAGCAATTCCATGAGGAGCTGGTTTGTACCTCAAAGTCTGATCCTAGGCTCAACCAGAAGGGGAAGGCAGGGCAAGGAATGAGGAAATTGAGATTTTATTCCAATGTCTTGCCAGTCTTCATGTCTTTTTCCAGGGAGAGAGAAGGATTTTCAAATGAAGAAAGTCTCTTTTAGATGTAGTAGTACCAAGTTGGGTTGGTTTGTGCCTTATAGTCTGATCCTAGGCTCAATAGAAGTAAAGGGGAAGGAGGGGCATAAGGAATTCTGTATGTTTTCAAGTATCTGTTCACACTTCATGTCCCTTTCCAGAAAGTGGGAGGAATTTGAACTGAAGAAAATCTCTTCTAGGTCTAGTATTCCCATTTGAAACTGGCCTTATAATCTGACCCTAGGCTCAAGAAAAGAGAAGGACAGGGTAGGATAGGGCATGAGGAAATCTGGATTTTTATCCAGTTTCTGGCCACTCTGCATGTCTTTTCCCAGGGAAAGGCAGGGATGTTCAGTTGAAAAAAAAAGTCTCTCTCAGGTTTACTGGTATGATGAGGGACTGGTTTGTACCCTATTGTCTGATCCTAGGCTCACCAGAAGATAAGGGCATGCAGGAGGAAATCAGGATATTTATGGAGTATCTGGCCACTTACTGAAAAAAAGTATCTCCTAGGATAAGTAGTATCATGATGGGCTGCTTTGTGCCTCAAAGTTTGATCCTAGGCTTACCAGAAGAGGAAGGCAGATCAGGATAGGACAGGAGGGAATCAGAATTTTTATCCAATATCTGGCCATTTTTGAAAAACTTTTCCAGGGAAAGGCAGAGATTTTCAAATGCAGAAAATCTTAGCTCGGTCTAGTACTAAATACCATGAGGAGCTTGTATGTGCCTTATGTTGTATGACCCTGGCATCAACCAGAAGAAGAGGGCAAGGGCAGGAGGAAATAAGAATTTGTCTTTAAGACTTGGCCACTCTTCATGTCCTTTTCCAGGGAAAGGTACAGATTTACTTTTCTTTTTTTTTTTTTATTTAACTTTTTACATTCATTTTCACAAAATTTTGGGTTCCAAATTTTCTCCCCTTTTCTCCCCTCCCCCCACCCCAATACACCAAGCAATCTAATTTTCCCTATTGCCAATCTGCCCTCTTTTCTATCATCCCTCCCTTCTCTTGTCCCCATCTTCTCTTTTGTCTTGTAGGGCCAGATGACTTTCTATTCCCCATTACCTGTATTTCTTATTTCCTAGTAGCAACAACAATACTAAACAGTTGTTCCTAAAACTTTGAGTTCCAAATTCTCCCCATCCCTCCCTCCCCACCTTTTCCCTTTGGGAAGGCAGGCAATTCAGTATAGGCCCTATCTGTTTAGTTTTGCAAATGACTTTGATAATAGTCGTGTTGTGTAAGACTAACTGTATTTCCCTCCATCCTATCCTGCCCCCCATTGTTTCTATTCTGTCTTTTGATCCTGTCCCTCTCCAAGAGTGTTGACTTCAAATTGCTCCCTCCTCCCATTGCCCTCCCTACCATCATCCCCCACCCCTTGCTTATCTCCTTCTCCCCTACTTTCCTGTACTGCAAGATAGGTTTTCATACCAAAATGAGTGTGCATTTTATTCCTTCCTTTAGTCAAATGTGATGAGGGTAAACTTCTTGCTTTTTTTTCTCAGCTCTCCACTTTTTTCCTCCACTAAAAAGTCTCCTGCTTGCCTCTTCAATGAGATATAATTTACCCCATTCCATTTCACCCTCTTTCCTCCCACTACATTTCTCTCTCACCATTTACCTTAATTTCTTTTAAGGTATGGTCCCATCCTATTCAATTCACTCTGTGCTCTCTGTCTCTGTATGTGTGTGCATGTGCGTATGTGTGTGTGCATACACACGTGTACGTGTGTGTGTGTGTGTGTGTGTGTGTGTGTATAATCCCACCAACTACCCAGATACTGAAAAATTTTAAGAGTTACAAATATTGTCTTTCCATGTAGGAATGTAAACAGTTCACTTTTGGTAAGTCCCGTATGACTTCTCTTTGCTGTTTACTTTTTCATCCTTCTTCTCATTCTTGTGTTTGAAAGTCAAATTTTCTTTTCAGCTCTGGTCTTTTCATCAAGAATGCTTGAAAGTCCTCTATTTCATTGAAAGACCATATTTTCCCCTGAAGTATTATACTCAGTTTTTCTGGGTAGGTGATTCTTAGTTTGAGTCCTAGTTCCTTTGACTTCTGGAATATCCTATTCCACGCCCTTCGATCCCTTAATGTAGAAGCTGCTAGATCTTGAGTTATTCTGATTGTATTTCCACAATACTGGAATTGTTTCTTTCTAGCTGCTTGCAATATTTTCTCCTTGACCTGGGAATTCTGGTGGCCACAATATTCCTAGGAGTTTCTCCTTTTGGATCTCTTTCAGGCAGTGATCGATGGAGTCTTCCAATACTTATTTTGCCCTCTGGTTGTAGAATATCAGGGCAGTTTTCCTCCACAATTTCATGGAAGATGATGTCTAGGCTCTTTTTTTGATCATGACTCTCAGGTAGTTCCATAATTTTTAAATTGTCTCTCCTGGGTCTATTTTCCAGGTCAGTTGTTTTTCCCATGAGATATTTCACATTCTCTTCCATTTTTTCATTCTTTTGGTTTTGTTTGGTGATTTCTTGGTTTCTCATAAAGTCATTAGACTCCATCTGTTCCATTCTAATTTTGAGAGAACTATTTTCTTCAGTGAGCTTTTGAACCTCTTTTTCCATTTGGCTAATTCTGCTTTTGAAAGCATTCTTCTCCTCATTGGGTTTTTGAACCTCTTTTGCCAATTGAGTGAGCCCATTTTTCAAGGTGTTATTTTCTTCAGCATTTTTTGAGTCTCCTTTAGCAAGGTATTGACCCGTTTTTCATGCTTTTCTTGCATCTCTCTCATTTCTCTTCCCAATTTTTCCTCCACCTGTCTAGCTTGATTTTCAAAATCCTTTTTAAGCTCTTCCATGGCCTGAGCACACCAGACATCCACCTGGGATGCCTGGGATACAGAGTCCCCGACCTCCACATGTTTCAGTGATGGTAAGAATAGTTCCTCGTCATCAGAATTGAAAGGCGGGAACATCTATCCCCCCTCAAAGTAGCTCTCTATAGTCTTATTTTTCTTCCCTTTTCTGGGCATTTTCCCAGCCAGTTACTTGACTTCTGAGATTCCTCTGCACCCCCACCTAGATCCGCCCAGCTAGTGCTTGGGGTCTGATATTAAAATAGGCTTTCCGCGGCAGACGTGGCTGCTATTCAATGTGAGCTTAAGTTCTGATGCTGGGGTGGGGGCAAGGCCACCTCCCAGGCTCAGTTCCCTCAGGTAGTTTATGCAGACACCTTCCGTAATGGCCCTGAATTTCTGTCTGCTGGTCCGGGAGTCCTGGGGGCTGCTGCTGCCTCTGCTGCTCCCTCCACCGCTTCCTCCCGAGGGGGCCCGAGCCACGGAGACACCCCTCTCCCCTCTTGGCCAGCCCAGAAGTCTCTCTCACTGACCTGTAGCGTCTGTGGGCGGAGGGACCTTCCCAGCCGCCGGAGGTTCCGTCCGTGAAGCCTGCTTGGATCTGCTCCTCTGGGGCTGCGGCCAGGGCAGCACTGGGGTGGGCTCTGCTTTCCGGGGTGCAATGGACCCCTGGGGACCGCTCTCTAGGGCTCTGTGGAATGGAAATCTTTTCCACTGTGTTTCTGTGTGCCTTGCAGTGCTCCAGAATTTCTGGGGAGTTCTTCTTGCAGGAAATATATGGGCTGTGGGTTCAGAGCTAGCATATGTGAGTCTTTCTACTCCACCATCTTGGCTCCACCCCCCAGATACGGATTTTCAACTGAAGAAAGTGTCAGCTAGGTCTAGTGGTAGCATTTGGGAATAGTTTGATTCTAGGCTCACCAGAAGAGAAGGGCAGAGCAGGGCATCAGTCAGTCTGTATTTTTTCGAATGTCTGACCACATTTCATGTCCTTTTCTAATGAGAGGAAAGGATTTTTCACTGAAGGAATTCTCTCCTAGGTCTAGCAGTACCATGGAGGGTTGGGTTGTGCCTTACAATATGATCCTAGGCTCACCAAAAGGGATCGTTAGGGCAGGTCAGAAAGAAATCAGGATTTTTATGGAATGTGTGGTGTCACTCCTCTTGTCCTTTTCTAGGGATAAGAAGGGAATTTCAACTGAAGAATGTCTCTCCTAGTTCTAGTAGTGCCAGGCTGGGTCTGATCGTAGGCCTACCAGAGGAGGAGGACAGGGCAGGACAGGGCATGAGGAAATTGGAATTTCTAGCGAATGTCTGGCCTCTCTTCCTGTCCTTTTACTGGGAAAGGTAGTGTTTATCAGCTAAAAACTATCGTAGGTCAAGTAATACCATGAGGCTTTGGTTCATGCCTTATTAGTCTGATCCTAAGCTCAGCAAAGAAGAGAGCAGGTCAGGAGATAATCAGTACTTTTATGGAATGTCTGGACACTCATGTTCTTTTCCCAGGACAGGAAAAGATTTTCAATGAAGAAAGTATCACCTATTTCCAGTAGTCACGTACAGGGCTGGTTTGTGAATTGTAATTTCATTCTAGGGTCACCAGAAGAGGAGGGGCTGGCAGAACTTGAGGAAATAGGGTTTTTTTTGTCAATTGTCAGGCCACTCTTCATGTTCTTTTCCAGGGAATAGCAGGGATTTTTTTTCCCCAAATGTGCTGAGAAAGGTCCGATCACCCATAATCACAGGAATGAACATCTTCACTTTTGGTATTAATAGTAGAGAAGTCTGCCAGATTGCAGCAGTTGATTCCCATATCATGCCAGCAGTGGGAGAGAGATCATAAAGGTGATTCTGAAGTAGAGAAAATTTAAAGGGGAGACTGTAGCATCTGGTCTGTCCTGTGGGTGGTCATCTTGGACGGATGTCTCTAGCTAGTGGACCTGGACCATGAGCTTCAAGAACATCAGACTCAAATTTAGCAATGAATTCATGGTGGCTTCCTTCAATATGATTGAATATGATTGTTGGGAATGATTTCAGGGATAAAAGTTTCTACATGAGATCTGAGTATGCCTGCTCATTCCATCTGTAGAGGACTATTAGAGCTTGAGTAGTGATTAGTTAAATATCTATTGTCAGGGAAGCTGGTAGGACACATGAATGGTATGATCTCACTAGCAAGCACAGACATAACAAACTGCTTTGAATTTCTGAATGAAATAAACATGTAGTATCCTAGAGAAGTACCCTGGGAAGAATACCTTATTGTGGCTAAACAAGCAGAAGACTTTGAATGACATTGTGTCCAAAAGGCAGGGATTGCAGTGGAGGTAAGTCTCACCTATATCTAGTAGTACTACACAGGGCTGTTTTATGCCTTGTTGTCTGATCCAAGGCTCACCAGAAGATGGGGACAGCACAGGGCAGGACACAAGGAAATGAGGATTTTTATGTAATATCTGGCCACCTTTCACGACATCATTCCAGGGAAAGGCAGGAATTTTCAGCTGAAGAAGTCTCTCTTATGTTGAGAAGTACCATGTAGGTCTGATTTGTGCCTTATATTCTGACTCTAGTCTCAATGAGAAGGGGAGTGAGTGTAGGTCTGGGAATGAAGAAAGGGGGATTGTTTTGAAAGTCTATCTATACTTCCTGACCTTTTCCAAGGAGAGGAAGGGGTTTTCATCTGAAGAAAGTCTCTCCTAAGTCTAGTAGTAACATGAGGGTTTGGTGTGTGCCTTATTAGTGTGGGTGGCCCTTGCATCAAAGAAGGGGCAAGCAAGGGCATGAGGAAACCACAAATTTATCCATGTCTGGCCACACCTCATGACCTTTTCCAAGGAGAGGAAGGGATTTTCATCTGAAGAAAGTGTCTCCTAGGTCTAGTAGTACAATGAAGGTTTGGTTTGTGCCTTATTAGTGTGACACTGGAATCAGTGAAGGGGGGCAGGGCATGAGGAAATCAGTAACTTCATGGATGGACTAACCAGACTTGGTGTGCATTTCCAGGGAGAGAAGGGGATTTTCAATGGAAGACATTATCTCTTAGTTCTAGCAGTACTGTGAAAGGCTGGTTTGTGCTTCAAAATTTGACCCTAAGTTGATCAGATGAGGAGGACAGATGAGGATTGGGCATGAAGAAATCTGGATTTTTATCCAATGTTGGGCCACATTTCATGTCCTATTCCTAAGAAAAAGGAAGGGAATTTGAACTGAAAAAAGTCTCTCCCAGGTCCAGTTAGTATGACGAAGAGTCAATGTGTATTTTATATTCTGATGTTAGGCTGAGCAGAAGGGCAGGGCATGAGGAAATGCAGATTTTTTTCAAATGTCTGGCCATACTTCCTGCCTTTATCCCAGGAGAGGAAGGGATTTTGAAGTGCAGATAGTTTCTCCTAGGTCTAGTGGTACCATGAGAGTTTGGTGTATGCCTCATTAGTGTGTGTGGCCCTTGGATCAGAGAAGGGGCAAATAGAACTTAAGGAAACCAGAATTTTACCCATGTCTGGCCACACTTCATGACCTTTTCCAAGGAAAGTATGTGAGTTTCATCTGAAGAAATTGTCTCCTAGATCTAGTAGGGTTTGGTTTGTGCCTTATTAGCGTGATCCTAGAGTCAGCTGAGGAGGGGGCAGGGCCTGAGGAAATCAGTAATTTCATGGATGAACTAACCAGACTTGGTGTCCATTTCCATAGAGAGAAGGGGATTTTCAACTGAAGACATTCTCTCTTAGATCTAACAGTACCATGAAAGGCTGATTTGTTCTTGAAAGTTTGACCCTAAGTTGAGCAGATGAGGAGGACAGATGAGGATTGGGCATGAAGAAATCTGGATTTTTATCCAATGTTGGGCAACTCTTCTTGCCTGTTCCAATGAAAAAGGAAGGGAATTTGGACTGAAAACAGTCTCACCCAGGTCCAGTTAGTACCATGAAGGGTCAATGTGTACCATGTCTTGTGATGTTAGGGAGAGTCAGAAGGGTAGTGCAGGGGAGGGCATGAGGAAATGCAGATTTTTTTTTCCAAAGGTCTGGCCATACTTGCTGTTTTTATCCAAGGAGAGGAAGGGATTTTTAAGTGAAGAAAGTTTCTCCTAGGTCTTTTAGTACCATGAGGGTTTGGTGTGTGCCTCATTAATGTGTGTGGCCCTTGGATCAGAGAAGGGGCAAATAGGACTTAAGGAAACCAGAATTTCACAATGTCTGGTCATACTTCATGACCTTTTCCAAGGAGAGGAAATGATTTTAATCTGAAGAAAGTCTCTCCTAGGTCTAGTAGTACAGTGAGCGTTTGGTTTGTGCGTTATTAGTGTGAACCTATAATCGATGAAAGATGGGGCAGGGCATGGGGAAATAAGTAATTTCATAGATGGACTAACCAGACTTGGTGTCCTACAAGGGGATTTTCAAGTGAAGGAAGTTTCTCCTAGGCCTTGCAGCACTGTGAAAGGCTGGTTTGTGTTTCAAAGTTTGACCCTAAGTTGAGCAGATGAGGAAGACAGATGAGGATTGGACATGAGGAAATCTGGATGTTTATCCAATGTTGGGAAATGCTTCTTGTCCTATTCCAATGAAAAAGGAAGGGAATTTGAACTGAAAACAGTCTCACACAGGTTCAGTTAGTACCATGAAGAGTCATTGTGTACCATGTCTTGTGATGTTAGGGAGAGTCAGAAGGGTAATGCAGGTCATGGCATGAGAAAATGCAGATTTTTTTCAAATATCTGGCTGTATTTGCTGTTTTTGTCCAAGGAGAGGAAGGAATTTTTAATTGAAGATAGTGTCTCTTAGGTCTAGTAGTAATATGAGTGTTTGGTTTGTGCCTCATTAGTGTGTGTGGCCCTTGGATCAGGGAAGGGGCCAGCAGGGCATGAGGAAACTAGAATTTCACCAATATATGGCCACACTTTGTGGCCTTTTCCAAGGAGAGGAAGGAACTTTCATCTGAAGAAAGTGTCTCCTAGGTCTAGTATTACCGTGAGTGATTGGTTTGTGCCTTATTAATGTGACCCTAGAATCAGTTGAGGAGGGGGCAGGACCTGAGGAAATCAGTAATTTCATGGATGGACTAACTAGACTTGGTGTCCATTTTCAGGGAAAGAAGGGGATTTTCAAGTGAAGAAAGTCTCTCTTAGGTCTTGCAGTCCTGTTAAAGGCTGGCTTGTTCTTCAAAGTTTGATCCTAAGTTGAGCAGATGAGAAGGACAGATGAGGATTAGGCATGAAGAAATCTGGATTTTTATCCACCTTTGGGCCATACTTCCTGTCCTATTCCAATGAAAAAGGAAGGGAATTTGAACTGAAAAAAGTCTCTCCCAGGTCCAGTTAGTACCATGAAGGGTCAATGTGTGCTTTATATTCTGATGTTAGGCTGAGTGGAAGGGCAGTGCAGGGTAGGACATGAGGAAATGCAAATTTTTTCCAAATGTCTAGCCATACCTCCTGTCTTTATCCAAGGAGAGGAAGGGATTTTCAACTGAAGAAAGTTTCTCCTAGGTCTAATAGTATCATGAGGGTTTGGTTTGTGCCTCATTGGTGTGTGTGTGACCCTAGGATCAGAGAAGGGGCAAACAGGGAATGAGGAATCCAGAATTTTGTCAGCATCTGGCCACACTTCGTGACCTTTTCCAAGGAGAGGAAGGGATTTTTATCTGAAGAAAAGTCTGTCCTATGTCTGGTAGTATGTTGAGGATTTGATTTGTGCCTTAATAGTGTGGCCCTAGAATTAGTGAAGGTGAGGGCAGGGTCTGAGGAAATCAGTAATTTCATGGATGGACTCACCACAGTTGGTGTCCTTTTCCAGGTTGAGAGGGGAATTTTCAGCTGCTGAAAGTGTCCCCTTAGTCTAGCAGTCCTGCAGTGGGATAGTTTGTGCCTCTGCTAGTGTGATCTTGGGCTAGCCAGAAGAGATGGGCAGGTCAGGTCATTGAGAAATCTGTATTTCCTAGAGCATCTGGCCATTC
The DNA here is from genome assembly GCA_023548195.1 of Bettongia penicillata ogilbyi. Taxonomy (NCBI): domain Eukaryota; kingdom Metazoa; phylum Chordata; class Mammalia; order Diprotodontia; family Potoroidae; genus Bettongia; species Bettongia penicillata. The sequence continues at coordinate 4,643,236 of JAJHZJ010000104.1, read as the reverse complement.
TTCATATCCTTTTCCAGAAAAAGACAGAGATGTTCAACGGAAGAAAGTCTCAGTTTGGTGTAGTAGTACCACGAGAGGTGGGTTTTTGCCTTATTGGCCTGGTCCTATGATCACTGGAAGAGAGAGCAGGCAAAGACTGGGCATGAGAAAATAAGAATTTTTATCCAGTGTCTGGCCACGATTCATGTTCTTTTCCAAGTAGAGGAAGGAATTTTTGATTAAGCAAGATCTCTCCCAGGTCTAGTAGTACCATGAATGACTGGTTTCTATTTCAAAGTCTGATCCTAGGCTTGGAAGTCATTTAGAAGAGGAATTTATGCCAGGTCAGTGTGTGACAAAATCTGGATTTTTATCCACTGTTGTGCCACGCTTCATGTCCTTTTCCAATGAAATAAGAAGGGACTTTCAACTCAAGGAAGTCTTTTGGAAGGCCCAGTCATACCATGAAGGATCACTGTGTGTCTTATATTATGATATTTGTCTGAACATAAGGGCAGTGCATGAGGAAATTGGATTTTTTGAATGTCTGGTCACACTTACTTTCTTTTTTCAAGGAGAGGATGGGATTTTCTTTTTTTTTAAATTTATTTACTTTTAGTTGTCAACATTCATTTCCACAGGGTTGTGATTTGCAATTTTCTCCCCATCTCTCCTCCATTCTGATTATTCTTTCCCTCACTCCCCTCCCTTCTGTCACACTCATCCTTTCCCTTATCCCCATCCTCTCTATTTTCTTCTAGGGCAAGATGGATTTCTATACTCCATTACAGTGTATTTCTTATTTCCCAGTTGCATGCAAAAAGAGTTTTCAACATTCATTCCTAAAATTTTGAGTTTGAACTTCTCTCTCTTCCTCCCTCCCCACCCATCTGCATTGAGAAGGGAAGCAATTCCATACAGGCTATACATATGTAGTTATGCAAAAGACTTCCACAAAAGTCATGTTGTGAAAGACTAACTTTATTTCCCTCCATTCTATCCTGCCCCCTCAGTTATTCTATTCTCTCTTTTGACCTTGTCCCTCCCCAACAGCATTTATTTCTAATTATTCCCTCCTCCCATTTGCCCTCTCTTCTGTCATCCCCCCACACCCTATTTATCCCCTACTCCCCTACTTTGCTTGTGGTGTAAGATGGATTTGCATACCAAATTGAGTGTGTATATTATTCCCTCTGTAAGCCAGATGTGAAGAGAGTAAATGTCACTTTTTCCCTCTTACTTCCCCCCTTCCCCCTCCATTGTAAAAGCTTTTTCTCACCTCTTTTATGAGAGATAATTTACCCCATTACCTTTCTCCCTTCCTACTCCCAATATATTCCTCTCTCCCCCTTAATTTTATTTTGTTAAAGTTTATCCCTTGTTCAGCTCACCCTGTACCCTCCGTCTATATGTATATAGTCCCTCCAACTATCCAAATACTGAGAAAAGTCTTAAGAGTTACAAATATTATCTTTCTGTATAGGAATGTAAACAGTTCAACTTGAGATGATTTGTCTTTCCTGTTTACTTTTTCATGCTTTTCTTCATTCCTGTGTTTGAAAGTCATATTGTCTATTCGGCTCTAGTCTTTTCATCGAAAATACTTGACAGTCCTCTATTTCGTTGAATGATCATTTTTCCCCAGAAGTATTGTACTCAGTTTTGCTGGGTAGGTGATTCTTGGTTTCAGTCCTAGTTCCTTTGACTTCTGGAATATCATAGCCCAAGTCCTGTGATCCCTTAATATAGAAGCTGCTAGATCTTGTGTTGTCCTGATTATATATCCAAAATACTTGAATTGTTTCTTTCTGGCTGCTTTCAATATTTTTTCTTTGACCTGGGAACTCTGGAATTTGTCTACAATATTCCTAGGAGTTTTTCTTTTGGGATCTCTTTCAGGAGGCAACCAGTGGATTCTTTCAATATTTATTTTACCCTCTGGTTTCAGAGTATCAGGGCAGTTTTCCTTGACAATTTCCTGAAAAATGATTTCTAGGCTCTTTTTTTATCATAACTTTCAGGTAGCCCCATAATTTTTACATTTTCTCTCCTGTATCCACCAGCTCAACCAGTCAGTGATCCTCCTAACCCCAGGGCTACCATTCATGGCTGAGATTTAGATTGTTGTTTAATTCCCCCAGGGGCTTTAGGCTGATTTTTCTGCAACCTCAGCTGCTGTGGGGCCAGGGTGAAACTGGGTTCCTTCCTCACCCAGGTGAAAGAGCTTTCTCACTGACCTTTGAAGCAGTCTTCAGCTTTTTTTGGTAGAGAAATCTGGGAACCTGGGAACCACAGCTGCTATTTGTGATTTTGCACTCTGAAGCCTGTTCCTGTCTGGTCCCTGCTGTGCCACATGGCCAAGGCTGGGCTGCACTGTGCTTTGAGCTGGGTGCAATAGATCTTTCCTGTTCGCCTTCTAGCCTGTCTTTAGCTGGAAATCTTTCACTCTGTTGTTTTGTGGCTTCTCCTGCTCTAGAATTTGTTTAGAGTCAATTTTTTACAGGTAGTTTATGGGCTTTGGGGATAGAGCTGGAACAGGTCTGTCCTTCTACTCTGCCATCTTGCTTCCACCTTAGAGGAAGGGATTTTCAGTGGAAGAAAGTCTCAGATTTGTGTTGTAGTTCCGTAGGAGACTGGTTTTTGTTTTGTTAGTCTGATCCTTTGATCAGTAGAAGGGCAGAGCAGTCTTGGACCAGGAATGATGAAATCTGAATGTTTATCTTATGTCTGACCACTCTAGATATCCTTTTCCAGTGAACAAAGAAGGCACCTGAAAGTGAAGGAAGTGTCTCCCAGTTCATGTAATACCATGAAGTGTTAGTGTGTGCCTTATGTTCTGATTTTATACTGAAAAGAAGGGTAGTGCAGGGGAGGGCATGAGGAAATGTGGATTTTATTTCAATTGTCCAGCTGAGTTTGCTGTCTTTTTCCAAGGAGAGGTAGGTATTTTAACTAAAGAAAATCTTAGCTTACCATGAGAGGTGAGTTTTTCCCTTATTATTCTGTTCCTGTGATCACTTGAAGAAGAAGAGCAGGCAATAACTGGGTGTGAGGAAATCAGAATTTCTATCCAATGTCTGGCCATACTTCTTGTCCTTTTCCAAGAAGAGAAAGGGATTTTCAATGGAAAAAAGTCTCTGCTTTGTGTAGTAGTACCATGGGGGGACTGGTTTTTGGTTTATTAGTCTGAACCTTTGATCAGTAGAAGAGCAGAGTAGGCTTGGACCAGGCATGAGAATCTGAATTTTTCTCCAGTGTCTGGCCACACTTTGTGTCTTTTTCCAAGTGGAGGAAGAAATTTTCAACTGAACAAGGTCTCTCCTAAGTCTAGTAGTACCATGAATTTTGTTTATGCTTCCAAGTATGATCTTAGACTCACTGGAAGAGGAATTCAGGTCCGGACAGAGCATGAGGAAATATGGATGTTTACCCAATATCTGGCCACTCTACATGTCCTTTTCCAATGAATGAAGGAGGCCCCTCCAAGTGAAGGCAGAGTCTTCCAGGTCATGTAGTCATATGAGGGGTCATTGTATGCCTTATGTTCTGGTGTTAAGCTGAACAGAAGGGTAGTGCAGAGGAGGGTATGAGGAAATGTGGATTTTTTTGATTGTTTGGCCACACTTGCTGTCTTTTTCCAAGGAGAGGAAGGGATTTTCAATGGAAGAAAGTCTCAGTTTAGTTGGAGTACATGAGTGGTGGGGTTTTCCCTTATTACTCTGATCCTATGATCACTAGAAGAGGGAGAGCAGGCAAGGATTGGGCATGAGGAAATCTGAATTTCTACCCAATGTCTGGCCACACTTCATGTCCTTTATCGAGAAGAGAAAGGGATTTTTAACTGAACAAAGTCTGTCCTAGGTCTAGTAGTACCCTAAATGGATGGTTTGTGCTTCCCAGTCTGATCCTGGGCTCACTAGAAGAGGAATTCAGGCCAGGGAAGAGCATGAGGTAGTCTGGATTTTTATCTTATGTCTGCTCACTCTTCATGTCCTTTTCCAGTGAAAGAAGAAGGGACTTTCAACTGAAGGAAGAGTCTCCCTGGTCAAGTAGTAACATGAAGGGTCTGTGTGTTCCTTATGTTCTGATGTTAGGCTGAATAGAAGGGTAGTGCAGGGCAGGGCATGAGAAAACATGGATTTTTTCGAATATCTTGCCACACTTTCTTTTTCCAAGAAGAAGAAGTGATTTTATTTTTTTCCTTTTTTTTTTTATTTTGGCAGGCACAACTTTTTATTGAAAAACACAAATGATTAATCATAAAAGGAAACACTTGATATAATTGTTTCTTTGTAGTGTTAATACACACGACATCTAAAATACATGTAAAATAAAAGTTTTGGAAACAAAACAGGCTCTCATTTCCAGCTATCTTTCAGTGAAGATTTGAAGGGGTGGGATGGGAGAAGCTTCCTAAACCATTCTCATGCCAGAGGGTGTGATATGTAGATTGCACCACATTGAATCTACATCCAATTGTTTTCCAAAGTGTTATAAATCTGTCCTCTTCCTATTTGAAATGTTTATTTCTGAACAGAGCTCTGAGGAAATGCCAAGTTTTAGGCACATGTTCCATCAGAATATTAACCAACATGCCTCTGGGTATGTGTTGTGACTGTGAAGTAATGACAAGATACAGTGCCTTACAGAGGCAGAAAATGTTCACATTAATACTTTTTTCCAATATGAAACACCATAGATGGTACAGTGTCACTTCCATATGAAAGTGACCCACTGTTGATCTGCAGCTAAGAAAAGCTTAAGTTTTCTTGTGAACATGAAACGAAGAGAAAAGTGAACATTCTTTTTTGAGAGGAGAGTTAAGAGATATTGATGAATGTGGATTTCATCATTTTATCTGAGGATAGGCAGCCATTTTATCTGTAAGTAGGCAGCCATTCATAGTACCATTGCTGACCTGCAGCAGTAAATAGCTTCAAAACTGACTTCTAAATATCCTAACAAGGCAATGCTTTTTCCCATAAAACTATTGAGAGAGCTCTTTTCATACACAAATAACCAGAATGAGTTTATTTTCCAATAGGGAAATAATATAGTAATCATGCTGGCAGCAGTCTTACAAATATCAACTGGCAAGAAGAGCACACAAAATAACTCAGAATGTCATCAAACACTTAAAGGTTAGTAGTAATAATTATGTAATTAGGGCAAAGGAGAGTCTCACCATAGTTGTGAGGTCTGCAAACAATTGCTCCAACTAAAGTGGAATATACTTATCTTTCCTTGACCATGGAATTAATCTTTCTTTGGAAGAAAACTGGATCTCTCTATGAACTTGGTGGGTTTTTACCTATTGTTCCCCCTTGATTTAAATTATCTTATTAAACTTTTCTAACTAACTTTCACCCATATATCTCCCCTCCCATTCCCACCACAATTTGGATAGAGTCCCCCTCAAACCCATGCCAACAAGAGGATTACAAAGATGTATAAGTTTACCTATTTCTCCAGTCAGAATTTTCTGGGTTACAACAAACTCTCCAATCCTGTGACTTAAAGCAAAATGCTTCATTTTGAGTAAGGTTTCTTGGATTCTCATTCTTTAGCTACAAGACTCTTAAAAGGAAATAACTGTTTTGGTTACTTATTGGAAGAACAGTTGTGAAATTTTGACTTCCCCATTTTGCTCTGGACTACTTGACATGTCTCTAGTGTCTGATAAAAATAAGATTACAAAATAACCTGTTTTTTTCCCTTATCTTTACTTCACCTTTCTCTAAATTGGTTTGAAATTGTTTGTAAATATCACACTTCAGTTTATGGTGCTAACCAAAGGTAACTTTAGAACTACTGAAACTTACTTTAAAAAAAACCACTATTCCCTAAGCAAAACTGCAGATAGGGTCAAATTGAATAAGGATCCTAGATCAGGGGGAAAATTGTTTGCATTAAGGTGAACAAGATACATGGGTATCTGGTCTATTTGTAGGCAGTAAACAAAGAAATGTGAGGTAAAGGAAGCTACTGATTTGCTTTGTCTTAAATTTCTCTGCAGAGCTAGAGAAAGAAAAAAAAATTGGATGAATTCTGGTTGCTCTATAAATGTAAACTTAAGAGGAAATCATGTGTTCTTCTCCAAGAACCACACTGACAGGGTGGTAGCAGGACCTTCACTTGAGGGGGCTGTTAGATGTACTGTGTTGTCTTGTGAGAAGGATGCTTTTCCATAGAGGGGTGTGGCTTTTGTTGAGCCACCTTAGCTGCAGCAGGAGGGATGTCTTTGTCACCTCTTGCAGTGACACAAGAAATGTACAAGTTGGTTTAGGTGGACTGTTGCTTTCCCATTCTTGATCATCCTTATCTTTCTCTTTTTTGATGTCTCCACTATGAGGGTGTTTCTGCACAATACTCATTCCACCAGCTTTTACCAGTCTAGTCCAGCTCTAGTCTCTACTTTCTCATCAGTAGGCAAAGACATTGTGGGCACTGACATGCTTTCTCCTTTTTGTCTTGGTTCAAGGGCCTCAGAGCTGGCAACCAGCTATGCGTGCCTGTGGCTAAAAGAGCCCAAGCACATCATCCCCTTGCAATAACTGGAGCAGCTAAAGACTGGAGGAAGTGATTTTCAACTCAGCATAGTGTCTCACAAGTCCAGTTTTACCATTAAGGTTGGTCTTGTTCCTTATCATATGATTCTAGGCTCACCTGAAGATAAGGGCAAGTCTGGAGGATATGAGGATTTTTATGTAATGTCTGGCCACTCTTCATGTTCTTTCTCAGGGAAAGACAGGTATGTTCAACTGAAGGAAGTCTCAGCTTGCTGTAGTATGACTTTGAGAGGTGAGTTTTTGCCTTATTAGTGTGATCCTATGATCACTGAAAGAGGAAGAGCAGGATTGGACCAGGCATGAGGAAATCTGAATTTGTATCCAATGTCTGGCCACATTTCTTATCCTTTTCCAAGGTGAGGAAGGGATTTTCAACTGAAGAAGGTCTGTCCTAGGTCTAGTAGTACCATGAATGGTTGGTTTGTGTTTCAAAGTCTGCTCCTAGGTTCACTAGAGAGGAATTCAGGACAGGGCATGAGGTAATCAGGATTTTTATTCTATGTCTGCCCACTCTTCATGTCCTTTTCCAATGAAAGAGGAAGGGACTTTCAACTGAAGGAAGAGTCTCCTAGGTCGTGTAGTAACTTGAAGGGTCTGTGTGGACCTTATGTTTTAATGTGGGCTGAATAGAAGAGTGGTTCAGGGCATGAGGAAATGTGGATTTTTTTTAATGTCTGTCCACACTTTCTGTCTTTTTCCAAGGAGAGGAAGGGATTTTCAACTGAAGAAAGTCTCAGCTTAGTGGAGTAGTACCATTAAGGGTGGGTTTTTGCCTTATCAGACTGATCCTAGGATCACTACAAGAAGAGTGCAGGCTTGGACTGGGCATGAAGAAATCTGAATTTTTCTCCAATGTCTGGCCACACTTTCTGTCCTTTTCCAAGGAGAGGAAGGGATTTTCAAGTGAAAAAAGTGTGTCCTGGGTTCAGTAGTACCATGAAGGGTCAGTGTATGCTTTATATTCTGATGTTAGGCTGAACAGAAGGGTAATGAAGGACAGGGCATGAGAAAATGATGGTGTTTTTTGAATGTCTGTCTGCACTTCTTGTCTTTTTCCAAGGAGAGGAAGGGATTTTCAACTGAAGAAAGTCTCAACTTAGTGTACTAGTACCATGAGGGTTGAGTTTTTGCTCTATTATTCTGATTTTATGAGCACTAGAAGAGCAAGAACTGGCAGGGTCTAGGCATAAGGAAATCTGAATTTTTCTCCAGTGTCTGGGCATACTTTGTGTCCTTTTCCAAGTAGAGGAAGGGATATTCCCATGAAGGAAATCTCTTCCAGGTCCAGTAGTACCATGAAAGTCCAGTGTGTGCCTTATATTCTGATGTTAGGCTGAAAAGAAAGGTAGTGCAGGGCAGGGCATGAGAAAATGTATAAATTTTTTGAATGTCTGGTCACACTTGCTGCCTTTTCTCAAGGAGAGGAAGGGGTTTTCAACTGAAGAAAGTCTCAGCTTAGTATAGTAGTACAATGGAGAGTGGGTTTTTTTCCTTATTATTCTGATTCTAGGATCGCTAGAAGAGGAGAGCAGGCTTGGATGGGGCATGATGAAATCTGAATTTCTATCCAATGTCTGGCCACACTTCATGTCCTTTTACAGGGAAAGACAGTGATGTCCAACTGAAGAAAGTCTTAGCTTTCTGTAGTAGTACCACGAGAGGTGAATTTTTGTCTTCTTAGTCTGATCTGATGATCACTAAAAGAGGAATAGCAGGCAAGGACTGGGCATGAGGAAATCTGAATTTCTATCCAATGTCTGGCCATACTTAGGTGTCCCTTTCAAAGGAGAGGAAGGGATTTTCATCTGAACCAGGTCTGTCCTAGGTCTAGTAGTACCACGAATGGCTGGTTTGTGCTTCCCAGTGTGAGCCTAGGCTCTCTAGAAGAGGAATTCAGGCCAGGAAAGACTGTGAGGAAATCTGGATTTTTATCCAGTGTCTGGCCACTCTTCATGTCCTTTTTCAGTGAAAGAAGAAGGGACCTTCAACTGCAGGAATTGTCTCCCAGATCCAGTAGTACCATGAAGGGTCAGCATGTGCCTTTTGTTCTGATGTTAGGCTGAACAGATGCTTAGTGCAGGGCAGGGCAGGGCATAAGGAAATGTGGATTTTTTCAAATGTCCACACTTGCTTTCTTTTTCCAAGGAGAGGAAGGGATTTTCAATGAAAGAAAGTCTCAGCTTTGTGTAGTAGTAACGTGAGGGATGGGTTTTTGCTGTTAGTCTGATCCTGTGATCACTAGAAAAGCAGAGCAGGTAAGGATTGGGCATGAGGAAATCTAAATTTTTCTCCAATGTCTGACTGTGCTTTATCCTTTTCCAAGGGTAGGAAGTGATTTTCAGCTGATGAATGTCTCTCCCAGGCCTACTTGTCCCATTAAGGTCTGTCTTGTTCCTTATTGTCTGATTCTAGGCACACCTGAAGATATGGGCAAGCCAGGACAGTGTGAGGATTTTTATGTAGTGTCTGGCTACTGTCCCTTTCCAGAGAAAGACAGGGATATTCAACTGAACAAGTCTCAGCTTGCTGTAGTAGTATCATGAGGGGTGGGTTTTTGCCTTATTAGTGTGATCCTAGGATCACTACAAGAGAGAGAGCAGGATTGGAATGGGCATGAGGAAATCTGAATTTCTGTCCAATGTCTGGCCGCTCTTCATTTCATTTTCTAGGGAAAAGCAGGAATTTTTTACTGAAGAATGTGTCTCTGAGCTCTGCTTGTATTATGAGTATGTGGTTTGTATGCTATGGTCTGATCCTTGGTCCACCAGAAGAGGAGGACAGGGCATTAGGAAATTAGAACTTTTATTGAATACTTGGTCATTCTTTGTGTCCTCTTCCTTGGAAATATAGTGATTTCCAATGAAATAAAAGTCCCATCTTTGTGTAGTAGTACCATGTGAGGTTGATTTTTCCCTTTTCATTCTGATCTTAGGTTCATAGAAGGGAGGGATGGCAGGGCACGAGGAAATCATTATCTTTTCTTTTTTAAAAGTTATTTATTTTTAGTTTTCAACATTCATTTCCACAAGATTTTGAGTTGAAAATCCCTTCCTCTCCTTTGAAAGGGACACCTAAGTATGGCCAGACATTGGATAGAAATTTTCTCCCCATCTTTCCCCCTCCCCCACCCCAAGACACTGTGTATTCTGATTACCCCTTCCCCCAGTCTGCCCTCCCTTCTATCACACCACTTTCTTCCCTTATCCTCATCTTCTCTCTTTTCTCGTAGGGCAAGATAGATTTCTATACTCCATTTCCTGTATTTCTTATTTCTCAGTTGCATGCAAAAACAATTCTCAACATTTGTTCCTAAAACTTGGAGTTCCAACTTCTCTCCCTTCCCTCCTATCCCCACTGAGAAGGCAAACAATTCGATATGGGCCATACATGTGTAGTCATGCAAAAGGCTTCCATAATAGTCATGTTGTGAAAGACTGACTATATTTCCTTCCATCCTATCCTGTCCCCCATTTATTTTGTTCTCTCTTTTGATCTTGTCCCTCCGTAAAAGTGATTACTTCTAATTACTCCCTCCCTCTTTGCCCTTTCTTCTATCATTCCTCCACACACCTCACTTATCACCTTCTCCCCTACCTTCCTGTAGTGTAAGGTAGACTTTCATAGCAAATTGAGTGTACATGTTATTCCCTCCTTAAGCCAAATGTGATGAGAGTAAACTTCACTTTTTCCCCTCTCACCTCACTCCCTTTTCACCTCAATTGAAAAAGCCTTTTCTTGCCTCTTTTATGAAACATAATTTGCCCCATTCCATTTCTCCCTTTCTCTTCCCAATATATTCCTCTCTCACCCTTAATTTTATTTTTTTAGCTATCATCCCTTCCTATTCAACTTACCCTGTGCCCCCTCTGTCTATATGTATATAAACCCTTCAACTACTCAAATACTGAGAAAAGTCTCAAGAGTCTTGACAAATATTATTTTTCCATGTAGGAATGTGAACAGTTCAACTTTAGTAAGTCCCTTATTATTTCTCTTTCCTGTTTACCTTTTCATGCTTCTCTTGATTCTTGTGTTTGAAAGTCAAATTTTCTATTCAGCTCTGGTCTTCTCATCAAGAATGCTTGAAAGTCTTCTATTTCTTTGAATGACTATTTTTTCCTGGGTAGGTGATTCTTGGTTTTAATCCTTGTTCCTTTGACTTCTAGAGTTTCACATTCCAAGCCCTGTGATCCCTTAATGTAGAAGCTGCTAGATCTTGTGTTATCCTGATTGTGTTTCTACAATACTCAAATTATTTCTTTCTGGCTGCTTGCAGTATTTTCTCCTTGACTTGAGAACTCTGGAATTTGGTTACAATATTACTAGGAGTTTTTCTTTTCAGATCTGTTGCAGGAGGTGATCAGTGGATTCTTTCAATATTTATTTTACCCTCTGGTTATAGAATATCAGGGCAGTTTTCCTTGATAATTTCATGACAGATGATATCTAGCTCTTTTTTTTGATTGTGGATTTCAGGTAGCCCCATAATTTTTGCATTGTCTCTCCTGGATCTATTTTCCATGTCAGTTGTTATTCCAGTGAGATATTTCACATTGCCTTCTACTTTTTTCATTCTTTTGATTTTGTTTTATAATTTCTTCATTTCTCGTAAAGTCATTAGCTTCCATCTACTCCATTCTAATTTGTAAGGAACTATTTTTTTCTCAGTGAACTTTTATGAGCCTCCTTTCCAATTGACTAATTCTGCTTTTTAAAGCATTCTTCTCCTCATTGGCTTTTTGTACCTCTTTTGCCATTTGGGTTAATCTATTTTTAAAGGTGTTATTTTCTTTAGCTTTTTTGGGGGGTCTCCTTTAGCAAGTTGTTGACTTACTTTTCATGAATTTCTTACATCACTCTCATTTCTCTTCCTTCCTCCACCTGTCTTACTTGTTCTTCAAAATATGTTTTGAACTCTTCCATGGCCTGAGACCGTTGCATAATTTTTTGGAGGCTATTCATGTGGAAGCCTTGATGTTTATGTCTTCCTCTTATGGTATACTTTGTACTTCCTCATCCAAAAGGATGGAAGAAAAATACCTTTTCTGCCAGAAAGTACCCTTCTATTGACTTTTTTTTTTCCCTTTTCTTGGGCAGTTTCTCAGCCAGTTACTTAACTTTTGAGTCCTTTGTCTGGTGGATAGTATACTCTAGGGACCTGTAAGTTCTCAGTTTCTCCAAGGTGGCACAATCAAGGGAGTAAACTCCTCTCCTGTCCTGCACTGTGGTCTGGGAGCAACCACAAGCTTTTCTGCCCAGTATCTGCGACTAGGATTCCTTCTGCACAGTCAGCATGAGCTCCGCCAAGCCAGCGCTCCTCCTCACTCCAGGATCACCACTCAGAACTGTGACTTAGATCAGCTCCTCAATTCCCCCAGGGTCTTTAGGTGGGGTGCTCCAAAGATGGTTGCTGCAGTGGCTGGTGCTGCCCTGGGGTTGGGGTTAGAGGTGAAAGAGCTTTCTAATTGACCTTTGAAGCTGTCTTTTATGTTTATGGATTGAGAAATGTGGGAACTGCTGCTGTTGCCCAAGTTTCTGTACCCTGAAGCCTGCTCAATTCCTGTCACTTCTGTGTAGCATGGCCAATGCTGATCTGTGTTCCACTCTGAGTGTGGTGCAATAGACCTCTTTCAGCCTTCCAGGCTGTTTTGGGCTGGAAATATCTTTCACTCTGTTGTTTTGTGACTTTTACTGCTCTAGAATTTGTTTAGAGTCTTTTTTTCAGTTAATTTATGGGCTATGGGGGTAGAGCTAGAGCAGGTCTGTCCTTCTACTTCACCATCTTGGCTCCCACCCCTCCATCATTATCTTGTCTTAGAATGTTTGGGCATGCTTAATTTGCTTTATCAAGGAAGAGGAAGGCATTTTCCACTCCAGAAACTCTCTCCTAGGTCTAATAGTACCAGAAGAGGAGGGCAGGCCAGGACAGTGCATCAAGAAATCTGGATTTTTATCCAGTATCTAGCTACTCTTCATGTCTTTTCTCCAGGGATAACCAATGATGTTCAACTGAAGAATGTCTCTGCCAGGTCTAATAGTACCATGTGCAACTGGTTTGTGCCTTATAGTTTGATCCCAGGCTCACATCAGGGGAGGACATGGCAGAAGCAAATACAGTCTTTTATCTCATGTCTTATCACTCTTCATATCCTTTTACAGGACAGGCAGGAATTTTTAACTGAAGAAAGTGTCTCCTAGTTCTGGTAGTACCATGAACACCTTGTCTTTCATCTCTGTTATATGTCTTCAACAAAAGGTGACTGGAGGAAGTGGCTGAGGACTTTTTTCTGTGGCCTGGCCCCTTACAGTATTGGTCAGAATACTCTGAGAATTCTGAATCATTGATTTGCCTGAGGAATGTTTAAGCAGATGAATTTCCTGAAGCTTCATCCAGATCCATTATTCCTTTTTGTTTTATGGAATGTTTTATAGGTCTTTCTCCCTTATTTTGGGCTGTAAGTTTGTCATTGTAGGAGTTGAGGCTACCCAAAGAGAATCCCTGTTGTCCTTGGGTTTGCCATCTAACAGGCTTCTTGTGACACCAGGTCAGGTAATGTGACATAGAAGCTGAGCCTTTGTAGAGGCACCAGCAACACAGCCACCAGGTGTCTGCCTTCCACTCTTCTCCCCTTCTTTTTTTGGGAACATTTAATTGAAAAAAAATTCTCTCATTGTGTATGATATGGTCTAGCTTCTACTCTGGGCTTCACTTTTTAAAGAGAGTGTGGTGTAATGGGAAATCTTGGGGTAATAGATTGAGAAATCGTTTGTGTATGTCTTTGCTCCCCCATTTGCATGTAGATGGCCATAGTAAGGGCTTTATACTTTCTAGTCTCACTTCTTCCAACTCATTATAAGATGACAGTTGAACTTGCCCTCCCCTTCCATATGGACCGTGTGAAGAAAACTGGTTGGAAACTTTCAGACCTTAGAGAAATTAGAGCTATTCTATTATTTTTAAAGGAACAGGTTGTTAGAATTTCCCTTCTTGATGTACAGCATCTCCACCCACATTTTTTTCATCTTTACTTTAATGTATGCCACTGTCTTCATACCTAGGCACCCAAAGGGAGTTAATGGAGGAAAAAGTAAAGATGCTGCTTTATTCCTGAACCATGATAGCCTCAGGCTTTGGCCAGTGGGATTCTTTAGTACAGTGACAATGTCCACAGCAGAAGATTGGAGGCTTTGTGGCCAGAAAAGACCAGTAAGAACATCTAGAGGGCAACCACACATGAAGAAACCATAAAGAGGAAATCAGTAGCAGAACCAACATTCGGACCCATGTCCTCAGTCTGGACTTTAAGTTCTCTTTCTAGAACCTTTCCAAGAAAGATTCAAGTCATTGACTAGATTCCTCATTTGTTAAACATATGGATGACTCAGAAGGCCATTCAAACTAGCACCTCATTGATAAAAGAGAAGGCTAAGGTGCTGAAGGGGAAAGCACCTTGCCCAGGACCACATGCTGGTTATCACTAGAGCTCCAACTAATCTTGTAGTCTTCACTTTTGCCATTCTAGTCTAGTGCCCTTTTTCTGGGTTCTCCTCCTTTCTAAAGTTTATTTGTCCATGACTGATACAGCGTTGCTCAGTACAGAAATGGCCAGAGTGAATTCTCATATTTTCTGGTGAGTTTTTTGATCCTGTGGCTAGTTTAAGATCCAGTTGACTGCTATTGGGTTGCAAAAGGGTATTGATGCTAGCTGTAAAGATAGAGTGTGTGTATTTACAAAGGGTACTGACAGGATAGAAGAAAACTTTTTAATTGTAATTAGGAACTTAGCACCCTCTAGGACAAACATCTCCCAATTATCTCGTTTTGTGCTTCATCCATTATGCAAGTCTGTCAAAAGAGCTCTCTATTCCTCTAAGGCAATTGATTAACATTGACCAGTTTTTCCTCACTTTCAGTTCAAAGTAATGGAGCGAGATTAACAACACAATTATTTGCAGTGGGTTGAGTCTGTTATTTAATTAAAATAAAATAAAGCTGTCCATGAAAATCTACTTGTTTGCTCAGACTCCACAGAGGAGAACTGATTGGGGCATTTTGCTTTATGTCCCAGTAATTTTGTCCCCTTTCTTCCCCTGAGATACCCTCTGCCAGATGCTAGGGCTTGTTCTTTGGAGACAGAGAAGACCACATGATTCTTGCTCAGTAAACCTTGGGTAAGAGGGAATTTTGACATGATGGCAAGAGCTCAAAACATGTCTTGAAAGATTGTAGTGGGAGTCTATGAAGCCCTCACCTTTTTTTCTTTTGTCATTGTGTGAGTAATTGCATTCCATATTTGTTGTGGAGGAATGTGATTGGTTGAGGGTCAGATGAGGGAAAGTCAGAATAAAGTGATTATGGAGCTTGTAATTCCAGCTTCCATTGCCATTCTGTTATGCATTGAAGGGACTATTTCTAGAGAGACCTGCTCTTTCGAACAAGTACCCCTCAAAATGAAGCCCAATATTTTGTGCCTGTTGTTCCTATATATGGGCCACAAGTGGTTTCCTGCCTTCTTAGAAAGAAGGTTAGAAGACTATGTGAGAAGGCTGCCTTCCAGAAGGGAAACATTCACTTCTGTGCCTCTAGAGATAAAGCTTGCATGGGAGCTGGTAACAGGAAACTGGGCTATTGGCTGGGAAACAATGCTCTGCCTTACCAGCCTTTGGTTGACTAGTTAAACAATTGATGCATTTTTAATGATCACTCCTTGGAGATTTTCACGAAGGGCTGTAACTTTAAGCATGGAGAACCTCTGAAGCAGGACTTTTTGTGGCTTTTTGTCAGATTGATATGTTTGCCTGAGGCAGTGCTACTGGCCAGAAAACAATTTGACTATGTTAAAATCCAAGGCAGATAAGTTTTCAAATGTCCAGAGGGAATGATTCATAGGTAGTTTTCAAGCAAACTCAATCTGATGGTTACCTAGAGCAGTATGGATTATTTAGCCAGGATACCTTATTAATAGAATTAATACCTTTTTGAATTCCATTCATATGAAATGATGACTCAAAAAGAGCTAGGCTGTCCTCTGTCCTACTGATGGCATTCACTTTCAAAGGGAAAGTTGTATGGTAAACTTTACTTGTTAACTGGATTTATAAGCTATGTGCACCAGGAGTGTGTATTCCCCCAGTGGGCAAGTGCCACTTTATGAGACAGTCCTTGTTGAATCCATAAACTTCCTTGAGAGACTTGGGGCCCATGAAAACGAGAGAAATAGTCCAGTGTGGGAATGCGGAGGCTGCTGTATTGTGCTCCAGTGATTCCCTTACAATGGGGCTACTCCCTCAGTGCATCAGAAAACTACCTTGTGTCTCAGGGAACATGAGAAATGCCAGGGCTTGGAGTCAGTGTGCTGTTCTTGCCAACTGGCTAGTTTCTTTTTGTTGCTGCTTTTGTTGTACACTGAATAACTTATCATCAAAGACAATGAAATTAGAAAATAACAAATATTGCACATAAAGTGTAAGCTCTCTCCTGGTTTTCTCTTTATAAGAGAATGTATGTGTTAATGAGTAAAATATTAGCAAAGAAATCCATTTTCCTTCTGTGTCTTTGTGTGAGTTCTTTTCCTTTCCTGTGTGGGGAGGGGCCCAAGGAGCAGGATTTGATGCTGTCATTAGGGGTCAGTGTGGTGTAGCGGAGAGTGATGGATTGGGGTCAGAGGATGGGTTTGAATCTCATCTCTGCCCTTTCTCACCTGTGAGACCTTAGACAAATCTCTAACTCCATTTCCTCTTTTGATTATATGATCTCTCAAGTCGCTTGTAGCTGTCAACTTACTGAATTACTGTATTACTATTCTTACCTGGTTTTAGTCATTATGCTTCTCCATCATCAGGCATTATGTATCTCTGACTTCATCCCTTTGTGTGTCTGTGCATATTTTTTTGTATTTTTCACATTGGTTATTTCTTATGGTAAAATAAAATTTCATTACTCGTATCCCACAGTTTGTTCAGTCTCTCTTCAGTCCTTCATTTAGATTGTTAACAGTTTTGGGTTATTATGAGTTAATGTTTTCATTTTGTTAAGTTTTTCTCTCCCTCTAAATAATATGAGATCATACATGTAGAGGTGGAGTGGACTTCACAGGTCATCTAGTCCCAGGGTGAGAAATCTGTGGCCTTGAGGCCAAATGTGGTCTTCTAGATCTTCAAGTGCACCCTTTTGACTGAGTCCAAGTTTCATAGGACAAATCCTTTTATTAAGGGGGTCTGTTTTGTGAAATTTGGTTTCAAAGGGCTACACTTGAGGACTTAGAGGGTCACATGTGCCCTCTATCACAGGTTCTCCCTACCCCTGCTCTAATATTGGAAGTCATAGAGGAGGTGCTGACCTGTACCGGGAGATGGTAGAGGGAGTTTCAATACCAGGAAAGTCTCCCAAACTGATGAAATCACTGATGTCTGCTCTTCTCCTCTCCAAAGTCTAGTGTCCCTGCACATGTAGGTTGTGTACATGCTTTCCTTCATAGACAAAATTTCTCTGTTGGAAGAGCATGTTGTTTAATAAGGTTTCTCCAGGAAACCTCCTTCATAACTTGCCTGGTACATCATCCCTGTTGACCATTGGCTAGCCTTAAAAAAATACACACAAGTACATGGATGAATTCAGTGTTATTGATGTTATTTATTTTTCTGAGTCCTTTCACGATATCCTCATTGTGTCTCCCCTCCCCCCTCCAAGTCAATGGAGCCCTTTTCTAATAACAAAGAAAAACAGTCACAGCATAACTTCCTCTGACAGGATATAGAACGTTTGACTCCAGGAGCCTCCCAACTCTTTCCAACAACAATCATTTGGGAGCCAGCTCCCAGTGTTCTGAGTGCAGCTTGTACCAGTGGGGAAGAGCAAAGATAATTGTCCCATGTGGGTTTTGAGTCTGTGATTTTTGACCTCATTAGTACCACGCTCAAACTTCAGCTAATGCACCATAGACAAGATGGAATTCTCTGTTTCTTTGAAAGGGAAGAATCCAATCCTCTCCTTTTACAGATGAGGAAACAGAGTCTCAGAGTAGTGAAGTGCCTTGCATGGGGTCACACAGATAGTAAGCACCAGAGGTTAGATTTCATTGTAGATCCACTGACTGCAGAATCAATCTACTTTTCCATGTACCATATATACTAATACATGGATCAATGGGTTAAAGCGTGGATAAGTTTGCAATTTTACAATATTTTCTAAAGCATCCATTTTTAATTTAGAATTCCAATTATGGAGGACTTCTGGCAAAATTGTCATGTTAATCAAATAGGCACTGTGGCATTAAAAATTTCATAAGGAAATGCAGGAACATAAGAACTATTAAACATATCTTACGCTGACCGCAGTGTAATAACATGACAATCAATATAGAGTCTTTGAAGAAGGGATTCAACCTAACTAAAGCATTTATCCTAAATAATTGGTAGGTCAAAGAACACATCAACACAATAAAAAAAAATATTTTTCTTCAGAGAAAAGGACAACAATGCAGTGATTTACCAAAATATTTGAGACGAAACCAGAATAGTCTTTTGGGAAAAATTTTGCATCTCTGTATGATTTCAGTAACAAATGAAAGAAAGAACATATCAGTGAATCAGACATGCAAATTAAATAGAAATGCAACAAATCAAAAATGCCATCTAAAATGAGAAATAGGAATTTAGAAAATCCAAGAGAAGATTAACAAAGTTGAAGGCAAAATGAAAATGTCGAGCCAATAAAATGGAGATTCTTTTAAATAAAATACAGATAAACAGATTATAATAAACTGATAATCAGATCATCTAATTTTTTTAAAGAAAGGAAAAACCAATTGCTGATATGAAAAATAAAAAAAATTGTATCAATTGAGGAAAAGAGGAAATTATAAGAAATTATTTTGCCTAATTATATAACAGCAAAATTGGCAACAGATGAAATAGATGAATATTTACAAAACAAGAAATTAGCAAGTTAACACACCAGAAAGTAGAGAATTTTGTTAATAAAATCCTAGAAAAGGAAATAAACAAGTCTATAGTGACATCTTAAAAAGTGTATATTGTGACATAATAGCAAATATTTTGTTAATGTCACATGATGTCATTAGATGCAAAAAATATTTTAACAAAATGCAACATTCATTTCTGATAAAAGCAATACAGAGCATAGAAATAAATAGCTATCTCCTCATTGCAGTAATAATATCTATCTCCAGAAAGAACCAGCAGTATTTATGGAAAAATGTTTGAGGTTTTTCTAATTAGATCAGGGTTAAAGCAAGGTTGTCCATTATTGTAATTATTTGACATAGTTCTGGAAATGCTAACTTTTGCAATAAGACAAGCAAAATTGTGGCTAATCACAGAGAAAAATTAATCAGTTTTTGTAGATGTCTGTAGTGTTCTTGGAGAACTTTCTGACCATTTATATGCCTTTCCCCCTTCCATATCTTTCCTTCCCACTTAGTAATTGAACTCCCAATCATGTGACCCTAGGGTTTTATTGATGAGCTTTCACCTTATGTATTTCTGGTCTCAAGACCTGCACAATGCTTTTCTCTGATCTCGAAGCCACATTACTCTTTGTGTCATCTCTTTCCATGTCCTGACTCTAGCTATATGTGTTTTCATTCTCGATTAGAATGTGAGTGCTTTGGGAATTGCTATTGTCTTGCTTGCTTTTATAGGTATCCCGAGTGCTTAGCACAGTCCTTGGATTATTGTAAGTGCTCAGTAAAAGCTTTTAATTCATGTACTTGATGAAAAAATGGAAACACAGCAGTAAAGTAGCAGAATACAAAATTAAACCACAAAAATCACCAGTCTTTCTGTTTGTTACTAAAACATCCAGAATGAAAATATAGAAATAGAAATTCCATTCCAAGTAATTACAGAAAGTGTAAAATACTTGGGAGTTTACTGACCTGGACACATCAAAGAATTAGAAGAAAACAGTTCCAAAACGTTCTTTATAGAAATCAACTTTAATAATTGGGATAATGTTAATTACTCATGGGTATTCCATGACGTTATAGTAAAACTTAACTGAATTTACTATTCTGAGCCATACAAATTACCAAAGAGTTTAGAGCTAGAAAAAAATAGTCACACAATTCTTCTGGAGGAAGAAAAGGTAAAAAATCTCAGTGGGAATGTGTGTGCATTTGTGTGTGTATGTGTGTGTGTGTGAAGGAAAAGGAAGTGAAAATACTAGATCTCAAAACTTTACTACAAAATTCTCATCATAAGACCTATTTGGTACTGGTTAAAATTTTGAGTAGTGAAACATTTTAGGTCAATAATATACAGAAGGAAACAAATATTATAACTTGATGTTTAGTAACCCCAAAGGTACTTAACTCCTGAGATAAGGGCTATTTAACAGGTATTTCAGGAATTTCTAAGAAAGTCGGAAGCCAGCATTCAGAAATTAGGTTTAGGTCAACATCTTACACCATGTACCTCAGTAAATTCCAAATGGATTATAATACCTAGAGATAAACAATTATAATCATGAACAAATTAAAGGAATGGCTTTACAACCTTTTATAACTATGGCCATGGGAAAAAATCTTGTTCAAGTGAGATGGAGAAGATCAAATAATCAGTTTTGTTTACATAAAATCAAAAAATTCTTGCAGAAAATCAATTTTGTTAAATTAGAAGTGAAATACCTATGTGGAACTTTTTACAGTGAGTTTCTCTAATAAACATTCATATAGGGAGTAATTTCAAATATATAAGAACAAGAGCTATTGTGCAGTAGATAATTGATCAAAAGATAGGAACAAACTGTACTTAACAGAAGAAATTTAAACTATGGAGGAATGTCTCAAATCATGAATAAATGTAAATTAAAATAACTCGTGTTCTACCTTACATCCATCAGATTGTCAGAGGTGACAAACAAGAAAATGCCATGTTATAGAAGATGTGGAAAGGCAGATAACATGAATGAAATGTTCTAACCATTGTGAAAAACTATTAAATTATATCAAAAAAGGCACCTAACTCTGATTATTGACTTTGACCTGGGAATTCCATTACTAGGTATAAGCCCCAAAGAGAAGTTTGAAAAGGACATAAATTTGTGTGTATATGTACCTATTCATGTCTATAAACACATGAGTATATATGTGTATAGAAGTATATGTATATTTGTATGTGATATACATATATAGATATGTATAGCTATATACATGAATGGGGAATTAGAAGGCATAATGATGGTGATGTTTAAACAAAAAAAAAGAAGAATAGAAGATCACTGAGGCATTTTTTAAATACACTGAGGAGAACAGGAGACTATAGTGAGGTTTGGCCAGGTCCTCCCAAACTTGTACTGCAACCTAATTACCATACGTAGTTAAGTGTCCTGATGGCAGTGGACATAGTAAGCTTTTAAGTAGGTGGGAGCATGGCCATTGAGTAGAGAAGTGAGTCAGATATAGTTGTAAAATATTAAGCAGACAGTGACTTGCCTGGTTTGAAATGGCCAGTAGGCAGCTGATGATATGGAACTGGCTCTCAGAAGTAAGGTGGATCTATATATCTGGGCACCATATGCATAGGAATGATATTTAATCAACTCACTATCCTTTCATCACAAGAATATAAATGAGACCTTGAATGCTCTTCACAATTGATGCTACTAAGAGGTGTGTCCTACCTGATGTTTCCTACTTTCTGAGCCCTGTATTGCCTGCTCGTGGTATATCCCAGGTCTGCAAATCCATTCATTTAGCAGAATGTGTTTGTTTCCCAGGTCTTAACAGTATGGGTTCCTCCTGGATATCCTGAGGATTTTCTCAGAAGGGACTTGTCAAACTGGAAACCTGACTGATTTTCAATAAATGTTACTATGTACAAAGTACATTGGGTACTGAGGATACAAAGAGCAACAGGATCCAGACCCTGTCCTCAAGAAGCTCACAGTCTACTAGGTTGAATAAAACACATACAAGTAACTAATAAGGCATTGGCTATGGATGACAAGGAAACCACTAAGTAATACTAGGTATGATGTGAGGAAGAAACATAGTTCCTTCTTGGGATGCATCAGAGAAGACTTCCTGGATCTGAAAGGGTGAATAGGTTTTTAATGGACAGAAATTGGGAGGCTAGGGTGACAGATTCAGTCACTATGGAGTACTAGAGTTTGGAAAGATGGGCATATGTGTGTTATGAAGTTGGAACTGTGGAGATCAGTAGGGGAGAAGCTGGAACAGGTTACCCAGATGCCACCCAGTGCTGTTCTCCTTTATGGTGAGTGAAGAAGTAGGATGAAATTTCCCTTGACATTGACTTAGAGTAAGCAGATTGTGGGAGGGAAAGCCCAGTAATTGATCTGTAGTGATTCTAGAGTAGTCAGTTAATATTTGCCAGTGGTGATGGAGAGAATAGAGTTATCTGTTAACCCTATAGTGCCAGGGTAACTGTGCTTTGAGCAACCACACTCATATGAAGTGTCAGCTTTGATTTCTGAGTTTCCTATAGATCTGATTTTGGTTCCTCAGTCATCCAATCTTCTATGTCCTCCTTTGCTGAATTCTTCCCCGAGCTAGAACATTCAGAGAAGTCCATAGCTGTAAGGGCTGATAGAGTGGTATCCGGATTTGGTATTGGAGTGGTATAATGAGTTGATCATTGGATCTGGAGCCAGAGGTTTTGAGTGCATATCCTGAGCTGCGACTTTTACTAGCTTTATCACATGGAGCTAGTAATTTTCCACTAAGGCTTAGTTTCATTATATATGAAATGGGAACAGTAGTTCTTCTGCTGTTTTATGTATTTCACAGGGTTATTATGAAGGAAGCACTTTTCAGACTTTCAAGTACAGTTAGAAAAGATCCTGTAATGATCCTGAACACATCTTGGCTGCTCTCACTGTTGACCCCAATTCTACAGGGTAGCCCTGAGTTAGGGCTCAGGGAAAGCCCAAGTGCAAAGCCACAGAACTAGCTATTCTATTAAATCTCTAATTTCTATTATATCACAAAAGGCATGCATGGTCCCTTACTTCTTCTGGAGATTGAAACATTTCCCTTAATCTCAAATCCCCATGACTGAAACTACACTTGCTGCTGATCCCTTAAGCTCCACACTCCTAAACTCCTTCCTCAGCAAGACACTGACTAGTCAGCTCAAAGTAACTTGGAGAGGTAAGGTGGGGTGAAGGAGTTGTTGGCTGTTGTATCAAGTGGTAGTAGACTGTTGAATGAGAAGGACCCCCAGCTACAGTGAAATAAGAATTGTGTGGATTTTTTTCTTTTTTAATTTTCTTTTTTTTGGGGGGGCATTACATTTGAGACTAGAAGGATGAACCTCCTCTAGCTTTCCCCCATGGCCCATAAAATATCTGTAAAAAATGGCTCTATACAAATTCTAGAGTAGCAGAAGCCACAAAATGATAGAGTGAAACAGATTTCCAGCCCAAGACAACCTGAAAGGCCGACAGGAAAGGTCTATTGCACCTGACCTGAAACAAAGCACAGACAGGACTGGTGCAGGATTCACAGTGCAGAATCATGGGTAGGTGCTGATGTTCCCAGATTTCTCAACCTACAAATGCAGAAGACATTATGAAAGGTCAATAAGAAAGTTCTTTCACCTGGGAGAGAGAGTGTGGTCCAGCCCTGGCCCTAGGATGGCAGCAGCATTCACTTTTGGAGCCCTCTGACTAAAGACCTTGGGGGAATCGAGTAGCTGATCTGGATCTCAGCCCTGTGTGGTGTTCCAGGGGTGAGGAGGAGCACTGGCAGCTGTGGAGAGGGAATCATACTTGCAGATCCTGGGCAGAAAAGACTGCTTTGGGTTGCTTACAGACCAGAGAGCAGGCCAAGAAAGGAGTAACTCTCCCTTGATTGTGCCACCTTGGAGGAACTGAGAACTTACAGGTCCCCAGAGATATCTCAGAGAAGAGTTGCATAAAATCTCTGAAATCTAGGGTCGTATACCTTTCACTTAACAAAGGACTCAAAAGTCAAGTAACTGGTTGGGAAAATGCCCCAAAAGGGAGAAAAAATAAGACTATGGAATGTTACTTTCTTGGTGAAAAGGTATTTTCTCCCATCTTTTCAGATGAGGAAGAGCAAAGCATATCATCAGAGGAAGACAGTATGGTAAGGGCTTTTGCATACAAAGCCTCTAAAAAATATGCAGTTGTCTCAGGCTATGGAAGAGCTCACAAAGGGTTTTGAAAATCAAGTAAGAGAAGTAGGGGAAAACTTGGGAAGAGAAATGAGAGCAAAGCAAGAAAATCAGAAAAAGCAAGTCAACAGGATGGACTTTCTGGGAGCCATGATGGCAGAGTGACTGGTCCCCTTGTTGACCTTGAGGAGCCCAGAGAATATCTTCCCAGGAAAAATCCTGGAAGAGTGGGAACAGCAGAAGGGGTAAATAGTCTCTTAGCCCATAGGTTAGGAAAACTGCAAAGGGAGGTCCCTCTTGCTGTGGCTGAAGGGGACCAGTGCAGGAACTGTTCAGACTGCCCCAACTCAGCAAACTGGAAGAAGATCCTGAGCCCCAGTGAAGACCGCAACCACCAACACCAGCACCCCAGGGGAATCAGGAAGGCACTAGTGCAGACAGGGTCACAAACCCTGAGCATGCCTATGCTCTAGCTCAGTAGAGGAGACCTCCAAAGGCCAGACCACCCCTCCCCCACACTTAATACAGCTAGCTCCAGGGAAACCCAAAAAGACTTCACCTGACCTCTGCTTTTCAACACCAGTCAGCTCAGCACCAGGTAAGCTGTAGCATTTTAGCTTCTAACTGAAAGAACCAGAGGCCACAACAGACAAAGCCTCAAGTTTTAGTTAGGAGAACTGTGAGACAGAGTCCCCTGTGCCCCAGACATAGAGACCTACTTTAAAAATCAGGAAAAGGGTGATCAACTTGACTAAGAATCAAAGCAGAAAAGACCACAGAATCTTTCCATAGGGACAAAGACCAAAACATGAATACCAAAGAGATCAGCATTGAGACTATACTCCCATCTGAAACTTCAGAAGGAAATACAAACTGGTCTAAGCACAAAGAGCATTCTTGGAAGAGCTCAGGAAGGATTTTAAAATCCAAATTAGAGAAATAGAAGAAAAATTGACCAATAATTTTAAAAATATGAAAAAATCACAGAAGAATGTAAAAGAAAAATTGGACAAATTGAAAATGAAGTACAAAATCTAACTGGAGAAAATAACTCCTTAAAAGGAACAATTGGACAGATGGAAAAGGAGATGCAAAAGTTAACTGAAGAAAACAATTTTATAAAAATTAGAGTCCGGCAAGTAGAAACCTGACGACTCTATGAGACAACAAGAATCAGTCAGACAGACTCTAAAGAATGAGAAGATAGAAGAAAATGTAAACTATCTAATTGGAAAAATAACTGACCTGGAAAATAGATCCAGGAGAGAAAAATCTAAGGATTATTGATCTACCAAACAGCCATGAGGAAAAAAAAAAAGCCTGGACAATATCTTCCAAGAAATCATCAAGGAAAATTGCCTGGAAGGCCTAGATCCAGAAGGCAAAATAGCAATCAAAAGAATTCACCACTCACCCAAACTAAAAACACCAAGGAGTATTGTTGCCAAATTCCAGAAATATCAAATGAAGGAGAAAATATTGCAGGCAGCCAGAAAGAAACAATTCAAATATTGAGGAGCTATAGTCTGGATCACACAGGACCTTGCAGCTTCTACATTAAAAGGTTGGAGGGATTGAAATACCATATTCTGTAAAGCAAAGGAGCTGGAACTACAAACAAGGATCAGTTACTCATTAAAGGTGAGCATAATTTTTCAGGCAAGGAGATGGACGTTCATTGAAATAAGGGATTTCCAGACCTTCCTGATGAAAAGGCCAGAGCTCAATGGAAAATTTGATCTTCAAACACAGGTTTCAAGAGAGGCATAAAAAGGTAAGCGGAAAAAAATACCTTGTTATTCAATATGGGCAAACTGTATCTATCCTTATAAGGGAAGAAGATATTATTTTTAATCTTGAGAAATGTATATTTATTATGATATATAAAAAGAATATACTTAGAGAGAGTGGTATAAAGTAAATCATGTCATGATAAAAATGTGATTTAAAAGTGTTAAGGGATTGTAATGGGAGATGTGAAAAGGAGGAGTTAGAGAAAGGTAAATTACATCACAAGAAGAGGCATGAAAATATATTACAGTAGAGGGAAACAGGGGAGGGAGATGAGCATTGTTTGAGGGTTACTCTCATCTCATTGGGATCAAGGAGGGAAAAACAAATTCAATTAAGTACAGAAATACAACTAGCTCTATAGGCAGTAGGAGGGGAAGGGGAAAAGAAAATGTGGTGGGGGCTAAAAGAGAGGGAAGACGTAGTAAGGGAAAAGGGAATTAAAAGGGAGGGAGACTGAAAAAAGAAAAAGAAGACTGAGGAAGATGGTGGTCAAAAATAAAAACTATTTTGGAGGGGAAGGGAGAAGGGAGGACTAAAAGTATAAATGGGAGGAAAAGGGGATGGAGGGAAAGACAAAGATAGTAATCATAACTATGAATGTGAATGAGATGAACTCTCCCATAAAACAGAGAAGGATAACAGAATGGATTAAAAACCATAATTCAACAATATGTTGTTTACAAGAAACACATTTGAAACAAGGGCAAACACACAGGGGAAAGTAAAAGGTTGGAGAAGAATATACTGTTCTTCAACTGATGTAAAAAAAGCAGGGGTAGCAATCCTAATCTCAGACAAAACCAAAGCAGAAATAGATCTAATCAAAAGAGATAAGGAAGGAAACTATATCCTGCTAAAAGGCACCATAGAAAATGAAGCAATTTCATTACTAAACACTTATGGTCCGAGTGGTTTAGTGTCCAAATTCTTAGAGGAGAAGTCAAGGGATTTACAAGAAGAAATAGACAGCAAAACTATACTAGTGGGAGACCTCAACCTCCCCTTCTCTAAACTTGATAAATCTAACCCCAAAATAAACAAAGAAGAAGTTAAGGAGGTGAATAAAACTCTGGATAAGGTAGACGTAATAGATCTGTGGAGAAAATTGAATGGGGCTAGAAAGGAATATACATTCTCTCAGGAGTGTATGGCACATATACAGGATTTGACCATGTACTAGGGCATAAAAACCTCACAATCCAGTACAAAAAGGCAGAGATAATCAATGCATCCTTCTCAGATCATAATGCAATAAAAATTATATGGAATCAAAGGCCATGGAAATATAAATCAAAAATTAATGGGAACCTAGGCAATATAATCCTAAGAAAGAGTGGATTAAACAGCAAATTATAAACAATCATCAGCTTCATTCAAGAGAACGATAACAATCAGACAACCTACCAAATCTTATGGGATACTGCAAAAACACTTAGGGAAAGCTTTATATCTTTGAATGTCTACATGAATAGAATAGAGAAAGAGGAGATCAATGAATTGGGCATGCAGCTGAAAAAGCTAGAAAAGAACAAATGGAAAATCCTCAAGTAAATACCAAATTAAAAATACTGAAAACCAAAAGAGAGATGAACAAAATTGAAATTAAGAAAACTATTAAACTAATAAATAAAACTAAGAATTGGTTTTATGAATAAGCCAATGAAATGGATAAACCTTTGATAAATTTGATAAAAAAAATGAAAGATGAAAGCCAAATTACTAATATCAAAAATGGAAAGGGTGAACTAACCTCCAATGAGGAGGAAATTAAAACAATCATTAGAAATTACTTTGCCTAACTGTATGCCCATAAATTCAACAATCTAAATGAGATGGATGATTATTTTAAAAAATATAAATTGCTCAGATTAATTGAACAGGAAGTTGAATACTTAACCCCATGTCAGAAAAAAGAATTGAACACGCCATCAATGAACTCCCTAGGAAAAAATCTCCAGGGCCAGATGGACATACAAATGAATTTTATCAAATATTTAAAGAACAGTTGATTCCAATACTATATAGATTATTTGGGAAAATAGGTGAAGAAGGAGTCCTACCACATTCTTTTTATGATGCAAATATGTTTCTGATACCTAAACCAGGAAGAGCCAAAATAGAGAAAGAAAATTATAGACCAATTTCTCTAATGAATATAGATGCAAAAATTTCAAATAAGATTTAACAAAAAGAATACAGCAGCTTATCATGAGAATAATACATTATGATCAGGTAGTATTTGTAGGAGGAATGCAAGGCTGGTTCAGTATTAGGAAAAATATCAGCATTATTCATCATATCAACTGAAAGCCAACAGAAACCACATGATTATCTCAATAGATGCAGAAAAAGCTTTTGACAAAATACAACAACCATTCCTGTTGAAAACACTGGGGAACATAGGAATAAATGGAATTTTCTATAAAATAATAACCAGTATCTACCTAAAACAATCAGCAAGCATTATATGCAATGGGAAGAAGCTAGATGCATTTCCAGTAAGATCAAGGGTGAAACAAAGATGTCCATTATCACCACTGTTATTCAACATGCTGTTAGAGATGCTAACTGTGGCAATAAGAGATGAAAGAGAAATGGAAGAAATTAGAATAAGCAAAGAAGAAACTAAATTATCACTTTTTGCATATCTGATGATAGAGAATTCCAGAGAATCAAGTAAAAAACCACTTGAAAAAATAAATAACTTTGGAAAATTTGCAGGTTACAATATAAACACAGAGAAATCATCTGCATTTCTAAATTTTACTAACAAAATCTACCATCAAGAGATAAAAAGAGAAATTCTCTTTAAAGCTACAGTAGACATTATATGTGGGAGCTTACCTGCTAAAACAAATCCAGGGACTATATGAACACAATTACAAAACACTTTTTGCACAGTTAAAATCAGATCTGAGTAAGTGGAAAAATATCAGTTGCGTGTGGGTAGGCCAAGCTAATATAATAAAAATGACAATTCTGCCTAAATTAATTTACTTATTCAGTGCAATACCAAGCAAACTAACAGATAATTATTTCTAGAACTAGAAAAAAACCCATTCATTTGGAAGAACAAGATCCAGAATATCAAAAGAACTAACGAAAAGAAATGCTGGGGCTGGTGACCTACTCCTACCAGATTTCAAATTGTATTATAAAGCAACAATCATGAAAACTACTTGCTATTGGTTGAGAAACAGAGGGGTAGACCAGTAGCATAGATTAGGTACTCAAGACACAGTAATCAGTGAATATAGCAATCCACTGTTTGATAAACCCAAGGACCCCAGCTTCTGGGATAAGAACTCACTCTATGACAAAAATTGCTGGGAAAACTGGACATAGACCAATGCCTGACACCATACACAAGAATAAAGCCCAAATGGATACATGATCTAGGCATAAAAATTGATACTATAAACAAATTAGGGGAGCAAGGAATAGTTTATTTGTCAGATATATGGAGAAATTTAAAACCAATAAGAGATAGAGAACATTATGAAGGCAAAACGAAGAATTTTGGTTACATTATATTTAAAAGTTTTTGCAGAAATAAACCCAATGCAACTGAGATTAGGAGGGAAGCAGAATACTGAGAAAAAAACTTTTGCAACTAGTGTCTATGATAAAGGCCTCATTTCTAAAATATATAGAGAACTGAGTCAAATGTACAAGAATAGAAGTCATTCCCCAATTGATAAGTTGTCAAAGGATGTGGATGGACAATTTTCATAGGAAGAAATTAAAGCTATCTATAATCATATGAAAAAAATGCTGTAAATCATAATTGATTGGAGAGATGAAAGTCAAAACAATTCTAAGGTAACACATCACACCTATCAGATTGATTAACATGACAAAACAGGAAGATGATAAAAGCTGGAGAAGATGTGGGAGAGTTTGAACACTAGTTCATTCTTGGTGAAGCTGTGAGCTGGTCAAACCATACTGGAGAGCAATTTGGAACTATGCTCAAAGGGCTACAAAAATGTGCATGCCCTTTGACCCAGCAATATCGCTTCTGGGACTCTGTCCCAAAGAGATCATAGAAATAGAAATGGGAAAAATATTTATAGCAGCTCTCATTGTGGTAGTCAAAAACTGGAAATGAAGGGGATGACCATCAATTGGGGAATGGTTGAATAATTTGCGGTATATGAATGTATTGGGATATTATTTTGCTCTGAGAAACCATGAACAGGAAGACTTAAGAGAGTCCTAGAAAGACTTATAGGTACTGATGCTGAGTGAAAGGAGCAGAAATAGGTGAACGGTGTACACAGCAACAACCACAGTGTGTGAGGAATTTTTCTGGTAGACTTCTGTCTGTTTGTCTTTGTTGCCAAAGAAGACCATGCCATCAGAGAAATAATGACATGACTTGCCCTTGACTTTGTTTTGAGTGAGGGAGGCCTGTGCAGGCCATCAGCCTCGCTTTCTCCTCCAGAGCCATCTGAATCCAGTGACCAGATATTCATCGATGACTAGAGATGACCCAGGATGAGGCGGTTAGGGTTAAGTGACTTGCCCAAGGTCACACAGCTAGTGAGTGTTAAGTATCTGAAGTGAGATTTGAACTCAGGTCCTCCTGACTCCTGCACTGGTGTTCTATCCACCGTACCACCTAGTTGCCCTGGTAGACTTAGTACTACATTGCAATGCAAGGACTTAAAAAATTTCCAATGGACTCTTGAGGAAAAATGCCTTCCACATTCAGAAAAAAAAAAACAAACTATGGAATTGGATCATAGATAGAAACAGACTATTTTCTTTCGTATTATGTTTTGTTTTATTTTCTCTTGTTCTATCATTTCTCTCATTCATTTTAATTCTTCTATGCAACATGTATTTAATAGGATTGTATTTGTGGAACCTATATGAGTTTGTACTCCATCTCAGTGAGGGAGTGGGGAGGTGGGGGGAGGGAGGGGGAGTGAGGGGAAAAAAATCTAAGAAGTGATTGTCAAACACTGAAAACAAATAAAATAATTTAATTAAAAAATTTGAGTCAACCACTTGCCAAACGAGAGCCAAAGAAATGCTGATGAAAACAGCACCTTTAAAAACAGACTACCCCAAATCTCAAAAGAGGTCCAAAAAGTCAATGAGGAGAAGAATGCTTTAAAAAGCAGAATTGGCCAAATGGAAAAGGAGGTTCAAAAACTCACTGAAGAAAATGGTCCTTTAAAAATTAGAATGGAGCAGATGGAAAGTAATGACTTTATGAGAAACCAAGAAATTATAAAACAAAGTAAAAGAGGGTGTTACATTTGAGTTTCAAGCTCTTTCCCTTCCTCCCAACCCCACAGTAGAGAAGGTCAACATTTGACACAGATGTATTTTTAAAACTCTGTAACACATAGTAGCATGTATTTTAAGTTCTTTCCCTGAAAGTGGTTAGCATCTTCCTTCATAGATACTTTGTAGTTGGTTTGAATATTCATATAACTCAGAAATATCTAAATCATTCATATTTACTCTTTGAATGTTACTACTATTACTGTATACAGGGTTCTCTGGGTTTTGCTTGTTTCACTCTTCATTATTTCATGCAAGTCTTTTTGTGTTTTTTCTAAAATCAGCCTGCTCATTATTCCTTATAGCTCAGTAGTATTCCATAACAATCATATGCCATAATTTATTCAGTCATTCCCCAGTTGATACCATCCCCTCAATTTCCTGTTTCTTGCCAACACAGAGAGAGCTGCTATAAATATTTTAGAACATGGAGGTTGTTTTCCTTTTTCTCTGATCACTTGAGGAGACAGGTCTAATAGTAATATTGTTGATTATACATAATTTTATAACTCTTTAGGCATAATTCCAGATTACTTTCCAAAATATTTAGATCATTTCAAATTTCCACCAACAGTGTGTTAGTCTTCCAATTTTTCCACATCCTATCCATCATTTGTCATTTTCTCCTCCCCTTTTAGCCAATCTTATAGTGATGAGATGGCATTGCAAATCCGGTTTAATTTGCATTTCTGTAATCAGTAATGATTTAGAACATTTTTCCTTATGTCTATATGTAGCTTTGATTTCTTCCTCCAGAAACTGCCTGTTTATATCCTTTGATCATATATCATTTGGGGAATGATTCATATTCTTATAAACTTGACAAAATTCTTTATATATTTGAGATATAAGGCCCTTATCCTAGAAAGTGGCTGTAACATTTTTCCAGTTTTCTGCTTTCCTTGACTATATTGGTTTTATTTGTACAAACCCTTTTTAATTTAATGCAATCAAAACTGTTCATTTTACATTTCACAGTGCCTTGTATCTCTTGTTTATTCATGAATTCTTCTCCTGTCCATGAATCTGATAGGTAATATGTTCCTTGTTCTTCTAATTTGCTTATGATATCTCCCTTTATGTCTAAGTCATGTGTCTGTCTTGACCACGACTTATGTGTTTTTAATGTGTGTGTTTATGTGTGCTTGAACATTTGTTTGTAATGGTGGATGGATTGTACATAGTATTACAGAATGCCATCACTGTTGATGTTCATTGTGGATTTTAGAGAATTCATGGCAGCAGAATAAAGTAAACATTTGATTTGGCTGGACATAGTGGCGCCACGTTCAGTTAGTCATGTGAATTGCTTTGTATTGTTGCCTAACTACCACGTGGCTCAATAAGAACTGTGCATCTCATTACATGTGTGTCACATTAACTTGGTTTTATATTCTCTGTAATTAAAACACTTCATTGTTTGTGTAATAATGAAACTTGCTTTTCAGACAACATTCTGTTTGCAGCAGTTAGATTGTCCCCTTTGTACATGGAGGACAAATTACACAAAAGAAAGAGTTGTCTTGATCATTGAATTTTTTGGGTGTTTATTGGAATTGGATGGGGGTTATGTCACTCAATTTTAAAATAAGAAGGTGCACCCCAAAGCAGGCACACATCTTTGGTTCTATTGGGGAGAAGATGTGAGTTTGTGCTACCATGTTTGTCGTGTTGTTTAAAGATGTTTTACATCTTATATGGGAAGTTTTTTTTTTTTATTGAGAATAGCAATAATTGCATAAATGGCTTTGAGGATAATGTTAATTTCATGATTACTTTGTAATACAAAGAAAATAGCTATGCAGTTATTATCTAGAGTGACTAATATAGACTTCTCTGTTTCTATCATTTGATCAAAATTTCAGTTGCCAAAGAAAGTGTATTCTAGATTGATTCAAATCCCATGTATCAGAGGCACCCAACACATAGCCCATGGGCCTTGTGCTGCCTACTCCCCAGTATTGCCTGAACCATGTTCAAATGTAAATGGGAAATTTTAAAGAAAATAAATGATCATCAAAAATAGAAAATACTACATTTTCTAACTGTCAGTGTGTGGCCAGCAGAACTCCTTCTGTACTGATTTGTAGCCTGTGTTTCTATTGGACTTCAAGGAGGACTAGCACCTTTATTATGAGGGCTTGCTGAGCCCTTTTCAGGACTGCTCATCTATATTTGTTGTCTGCCTGCCAGCCAACTCTCTGTGGCTCCAAGAAACTGTAGTGTGTGCAGTGGCCACACCCTAGTAAAGCCATCTCAGCAGATGAGCCTCAAACCCATTGGTAAGTTAGGTGGTTGTCTACCCTAAGCATGTGAATACTTTCCCTCCCCAGTGGAATGGGCAGATGAGAACAGTTTGTTCCAATGGCCATGAAGGTGGCTGAAGCAGCACCGTGGAGTGCTTGTAGCTTGGTTAGACATTGAAAACACCAAGGTCATCCGTTGCATCCCAAGCCATTGCCAGTCATATTGACTTTTGACCTGCCACTGGACTTTGATGACTCAGGAAGAGAGAATGAGGTTCATGACTTTGTGCAGCTCTGCCTCCCTTAAATCCAGTTCACTCACTGGTCCATTCATTACCCTGCGATATCATCGATTCTTTTCAAAAACAGGATGAACAACAAGAACCTAATGATTGCACTATGCTAGTTTCCTGCTCACTCACAGGCTAGAAAAGTATGTCACCAACAGAACCATTTGGAGAAGGATCAATTAACCAGATGTTTTTAGTTCATGCAGCACTAAAATAATAGTTTCCCTGATGTAGCCCTTCCCAGTCCCTCCACTCTGCCTTTCCATTTACCGATTGTTTGATTAAGCCATCATCTTGATGCTCCATTATTGGCTTATTGTACAAAGAATTATCAATTTAATGTAAACTAAGGAAACCTTTATATAGTGCTTTAAGGTTTGCATAGCACTTTATCCTCGCAACAACCCTGGAAGACAGGTGTTATTATCTTCATTTTACAGATGAAGAAACTGAGGTATACATTGTGATTTTTCCAGAGTCATACAGCTAGTAAGTATCTGAAGCTGGATTTTAACTCTGATTTTCCTCATTCCTGGTCTAGTGCTTTATCTGCTGTAACCCTTAGCTACCTGTCACTCTGTTGTGCTGCTGGCATCATTCAGCTCCTTGAACAAACACATCCCTTGGCATAGAAAATGAAGAAGAAAAAAACATTTAAAAAAGAAAATAAGGGGAAAAAGTTCAGTCAAACTAACCAACACATCGAAAAAGTCTGATGTGATATGTGTGTGAGTACATGTGTGCGCACACACAAGTGAGCGTGTTGTCTCTCACACACACATTTCTGCAAAGAAATTTCCGGAAGAACATTCTCTTCTCCTTTGTATCTGACCTTGGGCGTTATAATTTCACAGTAGTCACTTTCAGTGACCTTGTTGTTATTTTTCTTTTCATTTACATTGTTTTCCTAAATATTTTGCAATTGCAAATACTAGATTGTTTTCTTTGTACTTACTTTACTTTGTGCCAATTCACGTTTCCCTTTATTTCTCACCATTCATTACTTTCATAGTTTCTCACAAAAGAGTATTACCCTGTTACATTCATGCACTATAATTTCTTTTAACTGTTCTTCAAACCATGGCCATCTAGAGTGAAAATGTTCAGATCTTAGATCTAGAGCTGGAAGGGATCTCGGGGACCACTTTTCATTGCAGTATCATGCTGCTACCCAAAGTCCTACTATAACTTGTGGTTTCAAGAGGACCTTTGGTTTTCTCGTTGACCTCCTTGTATTGAATACCTAGTAATGAGACCTTAGTCACTTTCTTTACATAATTACAGATTGATTTTCCAGGATAATCAGTCCAATTCAGAACTTTTTCACAATGCATTAATGTACCTACTTGTACCACAACCTTTTCAACACTGACTCTTCCTACCTTTTTTTTTCTTTTTCAAGACAATTTTGATTTGTCTTTATTTTTAGTAATCTCAACCATTCTTTCCTGGGGTTGTTAGTAGCTTGCAGTTTCCATCTTGAGAACTTTTTGTTCATATTCTTTCATGACTTATTTAGTGGGGAATGGCTTCTGGTCTTACATATTCCAGTTGTTTATATATCTCGAAAGTCTGACCATTATTGGAGCTATTGGACATAAGGCTTTGTTTTTTCCTAAGTTGCCTCCTTTTCTTCTTTTCTGCATCATTCAAGCAGAAGTTTTTCAATTTCATGTAATCTAAATTATCTGTTTTATCTTTTGTAATCTCCTCTATCCCTGTTTGGTTAAATCTCTATCTTCTTTCTCTCTGTCTATCCTGGAAAGTTTTTTTTTTATCTGCACAGAAGAAGTAAATTGAAAGGAAAGAATTTGAGAGTATTATCCATTCTTGGTCCATGCACTATTAAGCACAAAATACATAAGTATTGCAGTGAGAAGTAAATAGTTTGGTTTATGTTGAGACCTATTCCATTTAGTTAGTCAATATCAGGTAGATAAGGGTCCCAGCAAAGCCTTGTAGTGATATCCCTGGTGTTGCTGACTGGGAAAGGTGAGTTGTTATCATGAAAAAGTATTGTTGAAATGGTAAGACAAGGGAAGAATTTAAGCAAAGTTGTGTCCAGGATGTATAGTACTGTCACTGGAGGGTCCTTGCAACTATCTAAGGCCTAAATAAAGAAGCTGAAACCAGCTCCAGGAACATCTCAGCAGCAAAGTTAACAGCAACACAGTTTAGAGTGGGCAGATGGTGAGTGGAAGTCACTATGCCAGTAGGAATAACTAAAATGGAGACAAGAAGTCCAAGCCAATTCATTATTAACCAGAGAGCAGGTACAGGAAACTGATGGAAAAGTGAAACTGGAGGACAAGCCAGAATGGTTGGTAACCAGGGAAACTGCAGGAGAAGAACTCAGTGCTCTTGCTAGCTGCCAGTTTGCTGGGTTCAGTATGATCAGTATCATTTTTCCTGTTGTTGGTGAACATTGCTGGCCCTGCTCCCATCTGCTTCATAAAGAGGCAAGGTTGTCAAGAGGCCTCTGCTGCTGCCAGACCCCTAATTGTCATCTTGAAACTGTTTCCTATTGTGCTTCTGAGCAGAAGTCGATCCATGTAACATATCAGAAGGGGTCATGTTGATTTTGGAAATGGGGGAATGGGAAAGGGAGTGTATATGCCATATAGGTAGGGGATGATGGCAGGGAATACATGAGATTGGACATCCTTTGTCAAAGAAGAATCTATGAATATGTATCTCCTGAGTGGAATAACTCAGAAAATCTGAACATTATGCTGAGCCAGGTTTTTAAGTGATTAGCCCTTGTGGCATTTTGTTTTGGAATGAATTTTGAGCACCTTCTCAGAAATTCCAATTAGGAGTCCTCAGGCTTGGGCCTAGCAGTCAGAAATTGGGTGTGCTCATGACTGGCTTTTGTTTTGCTCCACCAGAAGCTGGCAGCCTTGCAGAAATGTACAGGCTTTGTGAGATCCTGATGACAGTAATGGAGCTGATGGAGAGAAACATCTGAGGCACAGGAACTTCAAGATGGAAAGATTCTTAGTCTCATTAAAGAAAAGAGGTGACATGCTATGGTTACAGGCAGACATTTCTCCACTTGAAATGGAATCTTGAGTTTCTAGCACAAAGACTTATTCAGCAAGCCTTCTTCTGTGTTGTAGATGCCAGTCAAAACAGATATTTCCAAAAAACGTTCTCATCTTTCCTAATTGCCAAAGTATACCAAATATTAAGAGAACTTGAACTGAAAA
Source organism: Bettongia penicillata ogilbyi (assembly GCA_023548195.1). Classification (NCBI taxonomy): domain Eukaryota; kingdom Metazoa; phylum Chordata; class Mammalia; order Diprotodontia; family Potoroidae; genus Bettongia; species Bettongia penicillata. Next base: position 4,606,727 of record JAJHZJ010000104.1, on the reverse strand, counting down.
TAAAACTTTGGGATTTTCTAACCAAGGTTCACATGGATCCTTGAGGGAAAACAAAAAGATACTCAATTTATTTTCACATGTTTGACAGATATGGAGAGAAGAACTTTCTGAGGGTAAAAGGATATCTAGATTTTCTACCTGGCTCTTTGTTATTTAAAGTAGTTGTGACCTTTCTCATCATTCATCAGTCATAATTCAACTCATAGGTATATTGCAAACTAGACATTTGCAGAGGAAATAAAAAAAACAACCTGTTGTGAACCCTGTAATTTAGAATTCTTAAATATTCAGAAGTGCACTGAGGTGACATTTACTTTGTAGTATAATGAAGAAAATAGTTCCAAAGTTAATAGATACTGGGGGATTTGAAGACAAGGAAATAAAGCAGTACCTGTTCTCAAGCAGTCTCCATTAGGAGTGGGAGAGACTGTAAAAAGTGCATGGGCAAGTAAATGGAATGTATTTTGAGGAAGGAGAGAATACTGGATTGACAGAAAGATAGAGGGTGGTGGAATGAAGATGACAGAGTAACAGCATGTACTTGCTAGAGCTCTCCAACCAAACATAGTCGTATACCTGTAAAAAAGACTCTAAACAAACGCTCAATCTACAGAACTCACAGAATGATGGAGTGAAGAAATCTCCAGCCCAAGACAGCCTGGAAGATTGACGGAAAGTATCTATTGTGCCATGCTGGGAGCAAAGTGCAGTCCAGTGTGGGCCATGCCAGCACAGATGGGACCTAAGCAGTCCTCGGGGGGAAGACAGAAAATAATCCTTGCTTTCAAGGAACTAATGTGTAAAGTTTTATGGTTCGGTTGTTTTTCAGTTGTGTTCAGTTCTTCATGACCCCATTTGGGATTTTCTTGGCAGAGATACTGGATTGATTCGCCATTTCCTTTTGTTGCTCATTTCACAGATGAGAAAACTTAGGCAAACTGGGTTAAGTGACCTGCCCAAGATCACTGAGCTAACAAGCGTCTGAAGTAGGATTTGATCTCAGAAAGATAAGTCTTCCTGACTCCAAGTCTGGTACTTTATCTACTGCACTACCACCTAGATGCCCTAACACGTCAATAAGGGGAGGTAAAACATAAAGATCTGGAAAGGGATTGAGTAGGAAGAGAGTACATCACAAGGGCTAGGTTGCTGATGAGGTAGAGCAGTAGTAGTGTGACTTGAGAGTAAAGTGAGCACAATTAGGGTCTACCATCAAATGCCAGTCCTGCCCAGGAACTCAACAACTAGGGGAGCAGGCCTTAGAGAGAACTTATCTCAAAGTACGTGTGTGTAGGAGGTGTGGTATGGTTGTGCTGGTGAGGAGAGAGATAGCAGGAAGAAATAACTACCTCTGAGAAATTGGATGGTATAGGGGAAAATGTGACCCATATGACTCTAGAAGTACTATTTTGGAGTCTAGGTTTATCCTGTAGAATCTTGGACAGGTCCTTTCTCCCTCTCTTTGAAATGAGGGAGTCATATTAGAGTAGCATAGTAGCCCAAAAGTTCCATGGGACCTGAAATGTCATGAAGACCCACCCCTTCTTTTGCAGAGATGCACAGTGGCTTCCCCAAGATCTTCTAGGTAACTCTGAACTAGCTGGCTCTGAACCTAGGTCATTGGATTGGAGTCTGAGTGGTCTTGCTCTCTGATACTGTAGCCTTCTCATTGGCTTAAGTACTCTCCAGTCACTTTAGTGCATCTATTTGCACATAGGTGATTTGCCAATTCAGGAGTATTCTTATCTCTTCAGTAAATAAAACCTTGCAGTATATCTGATAAACAGTACTTTGCTAACCTTTATTTCTATAACTGCAGGCATTTGAATAAGGAAATTGCATCTCCTTTAAAAATGTTCTAGGATTCTGACTCTCTGTTAACTTAGCCACCACATCCTGTTGTTTTTATTCTGAATTAATGAATTTATAATTCATTAATTTGCTATTGAGGTGGTCTTGCCTCCTAGAATCACCGATAATGGAGGCTATTGATCCAAACATGCATATTAAATATATGTATCCATGTATCTCCTATATATGTGTGTGTATATATCTATACATGTTGTGTCCTTGTTAATCAGTAAGCGCTTATTAAACATATGCTGTGTGCCAACCACTCTGCTTAGCATTGAGGATACAGTCAGATGGACTTTTCATTCATTGCCCTTTGTATGAGAATTAATACCTTTGCGTGCCATTCAAAGACTGCCATAATCTGGCCCTAAATTTATCTTCTATTAGTTCCCATCATGAGCCCTCTGCTTTTAACTGGGTTGATATCCTGCTGCCTCCATACCTTTATTGACACTCTCCTAGATTCTTAGAAATCCCTTTATTCTCCTCTCACCTATTCAAATTTACCTCAGCCTTCAAGGCCTGGTGCCTATCTCCTTCTTAAAGATCACTCTGCTTGCAATGACCTCTTTCCTTTAAAATCTTATTCTGTTCATTTGATGTGCAGCACATCCTGCCTCATCTTGTTAGTTAATTATATTGTGAATATTCTTATCCCTTCAAATAAACTCTGGGCTTCCTGAGAGGAGAGCTGTCTTAAAATTCATTGTATACTTTGCAGAGCCCAATGAAAGGCCATGTGCAGACATGGTGGGATAGCAAAAGGGAAAGAGACTAGACCTGTGATTCTAATGATCCAGGGCATTCCTGAGTGAGGAAACTGACTAACAATGAAGATGGAATTCTCTGCAACTTACTGTCTTAAAGAGTTGTCTCTGCTGTTGGGTAGTTGTCCAACTTTCCCTAGGTCCACAGACAATATGTGTCAGAGGTAGGACTGGCTCCTGCCTCAGACACAGTTGCTTTTTCTTCAGTCATTCCAGTTGTGTCTGACCCCTAGTGACCCCATCTGGAATCTTCTTGGCCAAGACACTGAAGTGTTTTGTCATTTCCCTCTCCAGTTTGTTTTATAGATGAGGAAATTGAGTTAAACAGGGTGAAGTGACTTGCCCAAGGTCACATAGCTAATAAGTGTCTGAGGCATGATTTGAACTCAGGAAGACAAGTCTTTTTGACTCCAGACCTGGTCATCTATTCACTGCAGTGCTAACTAGCTGCTCTAGGATTCTGTTTTTGGGGGATCATATTGGCAACAATGGGGGAAAGGAATTGGAAAGGGGGAGAGAATAAAACCAGACAGACCAAATAGCATGTGAGATGTTGTGGAAGTAAAATTTGACAAGATTACACATTTTTCTGCAATTTAAAGATGAGTTCTGAATTTATTAAGGCTGTCTTTTAGTGCTCTGGGGCTGCATTCACTTAGCACAGTATCATTTGCATTTAACAACACCTGCAGGTAGCTAGGTGATGCTATGGATAGAGTGCTGGCCCTGCAATCTGCAAGATCTGAATTCAGATGCAACCTAAGACACTTATCTGTGTGATACTGGTCAACTGGTACCTTTCTGCCTCAATTTCCTCATCTATAAAATGGAGACATAGTAGCATTTTACCGGCCAGTTGTTATGAAGAGAAAAAGATAGCATTTGCAAAGTCCTTTGAAAAACTTATATTATATCATTGTTAGCTATTATCATTATTTTTTTTCCATTGCCCATTGGGATACCCATACTTGATTCCTTTGAGATTATGGCTTTCCATGATACCTAGTTATGTAGACCCTACTGAAGAAAATTGGAGTTTAAAAGATTTTTTTTTATTCTTGTGTGTGTGTGTGTGTGTGTGTGTGTGAGATAAGGAACAGCCTGTAATCATTGGAAGTGCTAAACGGTTTTCCAAATACAATGAAGCCTACTCTTTTCTCCTTACTTAATGTTGGATCAAGATCATTATCCTTCTTCATTGTCCAGTATCTGTGTACTGATAGACTAACTTAGTGGATTACCTAGTAACTGAAAGTTTTAGTCTAGAGCAAGGGGGTCTTAATCTTTTGTGTGTCTACTGGATTTCTCAGGCAGTTTTGGGAAACCTATGGACACCTTCTTAGAATCATGTTTTTAAAGGCATAGAATAAAAGACTTTATTAAATAAAATATAAATAAATAAAACAAATAAAAGATTATTAAAGAAACCAATTATATATTAAAAGATAATTTGAGAATTGTGGCCATGTAGTGAACTGAAGGCAAAAGCTCACTCAGGTCTGGGATATCTGTTCTTGATGAAAACATGAGGTCACAGGTCCTTGTTCATAGCTGTTATGGCTCACAGGCCAGGACACAACGTGTGCTTAAAATGATACTTGAGTCTTATGTGCTGATTTAGAAGCAACAGTCTACATGTGTTTGGGGTTGGAAGGACCACTGAGTGATCCATAGTTCTTTCTACGCTGTGCACATGTATTGGCTCACTTTTTCAGTGATCAAAGCTACTGATTATACTTTCTAGGTGACTGAGCTCCAGGTGATGTTTGTAATAAGAGAATCACAATTCATTTATTAGGCTGTTCTTTTTATTTTAATTCCCAAATTTGATTGTTTCAGTGCATGCTTCTGGATCAGTTAGGGCAGTTAGGCATCAATTTTAGTTTGCATTTCATAAGCCTTATGTTCTACATTCTCTGAGTACTAACTTCGGCGAACAAGAAACCCTAATAAGACAGAAACATATAAATTGGCAGTGAGCTGTGGGAATAGACACCTACGGACACATTATAGAAATTTGATTGTCTTCCTTTCCCCAGAACTGGATGACCACTGAATAATTTTCTAACTCTAAAATTCTGTGATTCTGTAATATTAGCCAGAATTCATTCCCTGTAAGTAGGGTACCAAATGGAGCCAGCTATCTCTCTTAAACAAACAGTAATCAACAGAATCACTTTAATTCACATGGCAGTGGCATCAGGGATGACTGTGATTATACCATCAGATGAAAATCCACTAGATATTTCATAGAAACCTAAGAGTACCAGATGTCATACCAGATGCACCCATGATCCATCTAACTCAGTGGTATTTGTGAGAATCAGGGGTCACTAGGTGGTACAGTGGATAGTGCACCAGTGAAGGAGTGAGGAGGACCTGAGTTCAAATCTCATCTTAGACACTTGACACTCAACTAGCTGTGTGACTTTGGGCAAGTCACTTAACCCCAATCCTGGGTCATCTGCAGTCATCCTGATGAATATCTGGGCACCGGATTCAGATGACTCTGGAGGAGAAGTGAGGCTGGTGACCTGCACAGCCCTCCCTCACTCAAAACAAAGTCAAATTTGAGTCATGTCCTTATTTCTCTGATGGCATGGTCTTCTTCGACAACGAAGGATGAACACACACGCATACATTTGAGAGAATCAAATAAAATAATGAATGTGAATTAAATTTGTAAATTTGTAATCAGTATATAATTTTAAGATCTCAGAATAATAATACCCATAATTATGAGTCCAAGGAATGCATGTTTTATGGGAGTCCTAGTTATGTCCTGTGAGATTTACTTCAAATATTAATAACTTCTACTTAGTGATCCAAAATTATTCTACCACTGAATTTATCTTACATTTTCTTGAACCTGTCTTCACTGTTCCTCAGTTTCTAGTTCCAGTTCTGGAACCATAGTCTAATCAGTGCTACTATTGTTCTTAGAGTGTATCAGTCTGCACTGTGGATTTGTACATCTAAGAGATAAGAACATGCCTCAACCCACTAGTGAAACCTTACCTCCTTGAATGAACTTGCTTTATTTCAGCGAATACTAGTAATAAGAATTTGACACAGTGGGGTTACATCTCTGCATAAGTAGACATTCAGCCTTGGACACTGTATGAAGTATTTACTCTCAGCCTAGAAGCAATAGGTCAAAAGGCAGTATTTAATAACAAGAAAACAGTGCATACTAAAACACTCTCTGCAATGTCAGTAAGTCATCTACTTTCCTGATTGCTGAAAGTCCTCCAGATATAGGGTCGATTTAGACTCAGGAGTTCCCTGAAATGTACACTTTGAGTTGATTTTTGTTCATTACTAGCTTTGTCTAGTCTGTTATAAAGCAAGATGAGAAGACTTGGCCAGCAGTCTGCCCAGCCTAGTAAGGAGCTGTCCCATTGTCTCCGGTGCTAGCATTCCTTTCTCCCTCTGACTTTTCTGCCCTACTGTGTCTATCTGCTCCACTTCTGTCAACACTGCCCGTCTGATATCCTGCTGCTTCATGAAGTAGATGGGGGAGGTGTTGACAGAACAAGAAGGTGCCAGTATAAATTCAGAGCTCTTTCCTCCATGCCACACTAGTTCACCAATGGGGAACAAGTCCATGTTCCTTATTCCCTTTGTGACATTATAGGCTTAACCCACATCCTCTTTTAGTCTTCATCTTCAGTCCTCACAGGATTGCAAATCTAGATCTGGAAGGGTCCTCAGAGGCTATCTAGTCCAAACTCCTCCTTTTACAAAGGGGGAAAATGAGGTCCAGGGAAGGGAAGGGCTTTACCCAAAGTCATTTACATTGGTGACAATGTTATAGGCAGGATTTGAGTGGAGGTCCTCTGATTCCAGAACTCATACTCTTTCTACTATATAATTCATCTTTATTGATTGAAGACTAGTTACTTTGGTCTATTGAAATATAGTGTAGGTTCCTATAGGTCCAAGTGTCTCTATGTACTTGATTAATGCTATTTGATGTAGGGGAAAGGACCCATTTTTGCCTCTTGGATTTTTATTACTTTATCCTCTTTGCTTGTTTGTGACTATGTACTCCTCTTTGTGCTTTCCCAGAAGGTCTCCATACTGGTGTGTCTCTCTTCATGCTAATTGGGATTACCCATTTGCACCTGACTCCAGTGATTTCATATGCAGGACCTTTTACTATCTGTATAGATGAAATATGGTGTTTTCCCCTTTGTGATTCCTGATTCAGAATCACTCTTGTCAAAGAGGCAGATTCATGTCCTGGGAGGACACTGGAGGGACAGGCAAGCTGGGCCCAACTTAAACCTCTGCCACTTAAAAAAAATTAAATAATTTATGTTTTCCTCTGTTTCATGTAAAAACAATTTTAGTGTTCTTTTATCCCATTTTGAATTCTAAATTCTCTCCTTTCTTTTTTGCCTCATTGAGAAGGAAAGCAGGTTGATAGTCACCTCTGCTAGCTTTGTGACCTTGGGCAAGTCACTTCATCTTTGTATCTTCATATATAAAATGAGGCACCCAGTGGATTAGGTGATTTATAGAATTCTCTAATAATTTGTGTTTTCTTCTCAAACCAAAACCTCTGCCATGAGAGGACTATTCATAGAGTTTCACTTGGAAGGGCTTTCAAGTAAAAGATCATCCCTTGAACCTATTAGCTCCTGATGCCATTTCACTTGGAGACATCTCTAAATATTAGCAAATTTTTATCCTATAATGAGCCAAAATTGACTGCTGTAAGAATTACTCTCACATTGCTCATTTTACCATATTCCTTGTCTGTGTTATCCCTCCCCCTCAAATTCTTGTAGAAAGCTATTCTCTCCTTCCTAAATCTTTATTTCTCCAGGTTAAAATCATTTTCTTCAACTTACCCTCATGTGGCACAATTTTAAAACACTTTCCCATCCTGTTGGCCCGCTTCCAGATACTCCGTAGATTTTCATGGTCACTCCTAAAATATGATTCCCACATTTAAACACAGTACTCTAGGTATTGTCTGACTAGGACAGATAACTGCAAGGTGCATTACCTGTCTGTCTTGACAATCTATCTCATTTAATTTAACTTAAGAATAAATAAATAGATGTTTTTAAGTCAGGCAATGAGCTTTTATTAATTGCCTGTTATGCAGCAAGCACTGTCCTCCTCCATTTACAAATATTATCTCATTTGATGCAGAGAATGGGAAAAACATAGTTCTTGACATCAAGGAGCTTAAAATCCAGTGGCAGAGACAGCATGCAAATAGCTATGTGCATACAAGATATATAGAGGGTAAATCAGAAGCAATCTCAGAAGGAAGCCACTACAATTAAGGGGGACAAGGTAAGCCCTCCTGAAGCAGATGGAATTTCACCTGCTTCTTGTGTGGAGACAGAAAAGCCAGGAGGCAGAGGTGAGAAAGGAGAGCATTCCAAGTATGGGGGACAGTCAATGCAATTTCATGGAGATGGGAGGTGCAGTGTTTTGTATGGAGTATGTGGTGGGGAATTAAGGCTAAGGAGTTCTGGAAAAGGAAGAAGAGGTCAGCTCCTGAAGGTCTTTAAATAATAAACTGAGGATTTTAGATTTCACACTGGAGGTAACAGGGAGTCTCTAGAATTTATTGAGTAAGGGGAGTGACATGATCAGACCTGGATTTCTGGCAACTAAGTAGCGGAACTAAGATTAGAAGGGAGAGAAACTTGAGGCCTGGTGAGTAACTAGAAAGCTGTTTCAGTAGTCCAGGCATGAGATGACGAAGGCTTGCCCTAGGGTGATGGCTGAATAGAAAAAAATGTGTCAGAGGCAAATTGTGAAGGTAGAAATGAGAAGACTTGACGATCAATTAAATATGTGGGATGAATGCAAGTGAGGAGTCAAGAATGGCCCTGAGATCATGAGTATAGGTGACTGGAAGTGCCTTCAACAGTAAAAAGGAAGTTAGAAAAGGGGAAGGAAGGGGGTGGGTATATATTGATTCCTGTTTTGGACAAGTTGAATTTGGGATGCCTAGAGGATATCCAATTTGAAGTTTCTAATAGGCAATTAATTGGTGAGGAGGGACTGGAGTTCCACAGATTATGGAAATATAAACATGTCTGTGTGTATTTATTTTCCCTCCTGGAAATCATATGTAGGTATATGATCATTGAACACATTGAAGTGGATGAGATCACCAAGTATACCTTGTGTGGAAGAAGAAAAGAAGGGCCTTAGGGCATACCCACCACTAGTGGGAATGACCAGGATAATTATCCAGAAAAGGACAGCGAGAATGATTTTGATAGGTAGGAAGAGAAGCAGGAGAGAAGAGCACGACAAAAACCTAGAGAGAAGAGAGTGTCTGAGACAAGAGGGTGACTGACAGTATCAAAGGCCACACTGAGGTCAAGAAGTTAAGAAAAGGGCATTACTTGTGAATTGAGTTTGCTGATAACCTTTTAGAGGATTGTTTCCTAATGATGAGGTTTAAGTTATATTACCTAGGGTTTAGAGGAGAGTGCGAGAAGTGGAGGCACTGAGTATCGATGACTTTCTCAAGTAAGCTGTCCATGATGTGGAGGACATAGGTAGAGGATGAGAGCTTATGGCTATGTGGGCCATAGACAGGCATATTTGTAGGCAGCAAGGAAGCAAAGGAGAGAGGTAGAGATTGAAAAATAGCACCAGACTAGAGATGGTAGTGAGGTTAATCTGTGGGAGAATGAAGGTTAAGAGTTGTGGCCAAGAGGCTGCCTGAATGGAGGTAGACTGTTCAGCTCCCACATTCCTACTCCATTGAAAATATCTTATACTCAGAACAATTGCTTTGGAAAACAAGTCTAGAGACAACTGAAGAATCATTGGATTTCTTGAAAACCATGATTTTTTTTAAAACCCCTAGACATTATTTGAAGAAATCATAAATGAAAACTGCCTAGATCCAGAAGAAGGGAAGGTAAAGACAGAAAGGATTCCCTAACCACTTTTGAAGAAAAACACCCATAAAGGGTATTCCCAGGAATTTTAATGCCCAAATCTAGAGCTTCCACATCAGAGAAAAAATGCCTGCAGTGTTTAAAAAAAAATGAATTCAAGCACAGTCAGCATCACAAAGTATCTTCAAGTTTCTGCTATAAATGAGGAATCTTGAAATAACATACTCTAATAGGCAAAAAGTAAGCTTTCAGTCAAGAAAAACTTATCTTGCAAAGTTGAGTATAATTCTACAGGGGGAGGGAGATAATCCTTTAATAGATTAGGGTACTTTGAATCATTTTTGATTAGAAGACCAGAGGTGAATAGGAACTTTGAAATAAAAATATACAAGTTGAGAAAAACCTAGAAAATTAAAGTCATTTGAACAATTCGAATGGGCTCTATGATGGTGTAGTGCTAACATGCTAATAGAGGAAGAAGAAACTAGGTTCCCCTCAGAACCTTAATGTTCTTAAAGGGCACTGAGGGAATTAAATAAGAGAAAAAAAACCCCAGAGGATGCAGAGGTGGATTGGTTCTGACCGGAACATTTTAAGAGAGTAAAGAGAAGGGAGGGCAAAAGGAGGAATACACTACTGTGGAAAGGAAGGAAAGGAAGTAGAACTTGTTACTTCTTATAATTGGGATATGTAAACAGAAGAATTTGAAAAGAAAGAGCAAAGAGATGGGGGGGAAAGGAGTGAGCATCTAAAGAATCTGTACTGACAAAGGGAGGTTGAACACACAGACACATACATAAACATTATATCAAACCTAAGAAGGAAACAAGTGGAGATGGAGGGCAAGGTTTAAAAGGAACTGTTAACAAACAATAAATTTCCTGATTCTAAAATGGGGATTAAAAGAAAAAAAGAATAAAATCAAAGAACTAGAATATAAAGGACCCATAAATTTAGCCGTGATTGAACAAATTATGTTATATGAATATAATGGAGTATTATTGCACTGTAAGGAATGATGAAGAAGTTTATTTTAGAGAATCCTGGGTAATGTGAACTGGTATGGAAAAAAGTGAGCAGAAGCAGGTGAATGGTTTATATATGGCAATACAAGGCTAAGAAAAATTACTTTGAAAGATTTAGCTCTGTCCAAATTATTCCCAAGTTCAAATCTGGTCTCAGATACTTACTATCTATGTGACTCTGGGCAAATCATTTTACCCTGTTTGCCTTAGTTTCCTCATCTATAAAATGAGTTGGAGAAGGAAATCCACTGTCTTTGCCAAGAAGACTCCAAATGGGGTCACAAAGAGTCAGAGGAGACTAAAATGACTTACCAACAAAAACAAACAACAAAATCAGTGACATGCCATGTCTCCTCCGCCTGACACAGAAATGATAGGCTCAAGATTTAGAAATGTCACGGTCACTATGTAAGTTAAATGCTTATTTGTCACAAGATTCTTTTTCTCACTTTTTAAATAGAGGAGGGATCTTGGAAAAAAGAGGATCATTGAATTTTTGTTGGATGCGCAGAAGAGAGCAGAGAAATATAAAAGAAAATAAATGAACGTAGAATTGTTTTGAAAGTAGCATGTGAAATTTATTATAAACTTTTCAAAAAGTTGGCAGTATGAAGTAGAGATATACAATTTTACATATAATCATTTTTGCATGTATTGCTCTAGCTATGGAAGTAGTAATTTTGTCATGTTTAAATTAAGAATTTAAAAATCACAAAAAAGATGAGTGGGATTAAGGGTGCATGTCAAAGAGTTTTCTTTGCAAGGAGCTCTACCTCTTTATATAAGGTGGGATGTAGGAAGAGATAATGGGGGAAGACTCTTGAATGATATGAGATGAGGAGGGGGTGGGGTGAGAAGGAGCTCTTGTTGAATGGCTTCATTTTTTGGGGGGAGGGGTGAAGTATGAGGTGAGGTGATATCCTTACCCGAGTGGGAGGAGTAAAGGTCTGTGAAATACTTGAGGAGGGATGAAAATGTTTGTAATAACTGCTGTCTTGAGTAAGATAGTCAATTAGAGAGGTGCAAAAAGGTTGTCTTTCTGCAATGAGGGCTCAGTTGAGCTTATGTACCATAACTCTGAAGTGTTCACATTCAAAGTAGTTTCATGATGTTCTCTAACTGTTTTTAAGCACATGGATAAGAAAAAAGATAGCAAGCAATTGGTGGTAGTAATCTAGAGTAAGGTTTGGCAAAGCAAGATGGGTGATAGGACAAGGAGGAAAGGAATCTGAACATATATGATGACGTAGATTTAAACTGATTCACTAAGGAGTTGAGATAGGGACAGGAAGGAGAGTGTAACTAGTGCAAATGTAATAGCCAGAGAAAGACCTGAGGAGTAGAGGGACTGTATAGGTTATGGTGATGATGGAGAAAAGAGTTAGGGGTTATAAGGCAGAAGAAAAACTGGAATGATGAAATACTATTGTTAGATAAAAGGATTTTGGAGTTCATGAACTTAGAAGTTGAATAATTATGAGTGAGGGCAAGATCAAGGATTTGACCATCTCTATGTGTAGCTTAGGTAGGGTAGAGAAGTAGGTCTTGGGATTTCAATAGGTTAAGAAATTGGGAAGTTAAAATATTTGAAGAATGATCTTCCTTCCTTCCTTCCTTCCTTCCTTCCTTCCTTCCTTCCTTCCTTCCTTCCTTCCTTCCTTCCTTCCTTCCTTCCTTCCTACCTTCCTTCCTTCCTTCCTTCCTTCCTTCTTTCCTTCCTTCCTTCTTTCCTTCCTGTCAAAGTCCCATGGTACAATAATAGGGGTTGGGATGGAGAGAAAGCCCACAAACCAGGCACTGAACTCCTTGAGAAAGGAAAGAAAATGTCCTGGGAGTTGGAAAATAAGTTCCTAGAATATGGGTTGAGTGATAAATTTTGATTGAATTAATCTCAAAGGACAAGAGGTTGCTGAATGGTGAGTGTCGAAGGAGAGTCTAGTAGTGGCAATGACAAAGGAGTATTCAGGATCCTCTGTCATTCCCAGTGAGACTTGGAGTGTGAGTGAAAATTCAGCTAGTGCTGAAAAGTTAGGCTTGTGTTGTTGGGTTTACAGGGGGGAACCAGGTCTCAGTGCCAAATAGTATTGCTTCACATTGAGCTTGTAGTCCACAGTGACCCTTGCATCTTTTTTAGACCAGATGCCTCAGAGAATGGCAAGTATTCCACTTTCATAGGAGTGCATATTCCCATTAGGAGTGCTAGGAAATGAGATTGGAAACATAAATGGACTGCACAGTGTAGAGGACCTTGAATGCCAGAGTAAAACTTGTAGACTATTTAATCAGCCGTGGAAAGATACTGGAAGTACTTCAGTGGGGAGGTGACTTTCTCAGACTTTTCATTAAGAAAATTGAGTTGGTGGCTATGAGGAACCACTTTATATGGAGTAAGGAGGGGGAACCATCATTGTGGTGTAGCGAAAAGGGTGCTGAATGGGGAGCCTTATCTGGCCACTTCTGAGTATGAGCTGAGTTATGTCTTTCCCCGCTGTCTTACTAAGTTACTCATCCATAAAATGAAGGAAATCATATGTGATGTGATGGAATCTCGAGCTGGAAGGAATCTTCAAGCCCACTGAGTTGAATACCCTGACTTAACAGAGGAAGAAAGCTAGGCTCCAAGTAGGTAAGGAACACTCCTCTGGTTACTCAGTCAGGAAGTACCAGTGGCAGGCTTCAGATTCACTTGCACTGACTCCAAAGGCAAAATTCTTTCCAATACACCAGCTTGTTGTAATACCTAGCTAACAGGGTTGTCATGAAAAGCAAATGATATAATGTATATAAAGTGTTTTGTCGACTGCAGCACTAGAGAAATGTCAGCTCTTTTTCTTTGCTGTTATGCTAACTGGAAGGATCTTTCTTAGGGTTGGCTTTTTGCTCTGTTGTATTCTTGATGGAAAAAATATGATGAGGGCTTTTCTATCATATTTTTCTGGATTGGAAATGAAAAACAGAGTATAAAACTTTCTCTCTAGGGCATGTAGTCATCCTTACCCCTTCCTTTATTGCCTTCACCAACTTTTGTTGTCTTGGAGGAGAAATAAGAAATTTTATGTGGTTGAGAAAACAAGGTTAGTCAGAGAAATGAAAAGAGAAATAGACCTGGCTGGCCCGTTTTGTGTAGGGGGATGGGGTGCAAAGACATATGATGAGAAGAGGAAGCTGATAGCTCTGCTAGCCAGAGAAACAGGCTAGATTAATTAAAGGAAAGCCACTTTCTTCCTTCATTCCTTGGACGAACAACATTGGTTGTTCATTTCTTTCAGTTGTGTCTGAGTCTTCATGACTCCATTTGGGGATTTCTTGGCAGAGATACTGGAACTGTTGGCCATTCCTTCACCAAGACCAATGGTGTCCAACTTACATAGAAGTCAGGGCCAATAACCTGTACATAAGGATCCCTGTGGGACATATAATATTACCTGTGTTTTATTGTATTTTAATTGATGTTGTTAAATATTTCCCAGTTCCATTTGAGTCTTGTTGGATCTGTGTTCAAGAATGTTGTGGCTTGGGTGTTTGGTACTTGCGCTGTAGATCATGATGCCTAAGCTGTATCTTAAGAGAAGAGAGCAATTCTGTGAGACAGATAAGAAGGGAATGCATTCCAGGCATGAAAGGCAGCCAGTGCAAAGTCACACAGACATGGTTATGATACTGAAACATTATTTTAGCATGAAATTTGTGGACCATAGCAATTCTCAGAGCAGTGCTGCACAGTCGAGGGAAATTTGGATGCCAGCTCTTACTGTGCTGTCCCTTCACCCTTTGGATCTCATTTTTTTTCATCTAGCAAATGGTTGGATTAAATGATCTTTAAGAGTTTTGATATTCTCTGATTTATTCATCTAGACCATCCAGTATATGGGGCAGCTAGCTGGTGCAGTAGATAGAGCTCAGGGCCTTGAGTCAGACAGACTCATCTTTGTGAGTTCAAATCTAACCTCAGAGACTAAGTAGCTGTGTGACCCTGGGCAAGTCACTTCATCTTGTTTGCCTCAGTTCTTCCTCTGTAAAATGAGCTGCAGAAGGAAATGACAAATCATCCCAGTATCTTTGTTAAGAAAACCCCGAATAGGATCATGAAAAGTGGGACACAACTGAAATGACTGGCCAACAACGTCAACCCGATGTGTGGCCCACAGACTAAATGTACCCCATGTGATCCCGGGATGCAACCAGATGGAAAGCATTTTAAAATCAAATGAATGTTTTTCCTGCTTTGTCATCACATATGAATTAGTAGGCCTGTATGAGCTAACCAAATATGATTTCTAGCTATGTAGCCAAATTCTCAGTAATGTTTTGTCCCACCTAGTTCCCTCAAAATACATTCTCTTTCATAAAGCTGTTGAAACAAAAAATCACACATGCCATATGGCCTTCTGATCATGTGGCCCACAAATGAAAAATCCTAAACACCCATTTTGGGCTGTTAATGATTGTTTATAACTTGCCAGAAGTATTACATTTAGAAGGCCTCTTATGGTTGTGATCACAGTTGATGCCAACGGTTCCCATATTGGGGTAGGAGTGATCCGTGTTGAGGATATCATAGATCATTTATGTATATTTACAGAGTCATCACTTTGTGAAAACATAGTGATTTGTTGAAATGAAAGCATTATGTATTTTTCTGAAAGGTATTAATAGTTTGAATTTGAGGCATCAGAGATTACTAGACTATTTGGTGCAGTTGATGAACATTCAGAAAAGTTAAGTAGATGGTCACCAAAAGCCCACATAACTGTCAAGAACAAACTATATCAAATGGTGGAGTACAGGAGCAATCCAGCTGAAATCTACTAACATTCTCTTCCAGAGAACTTTAAAATAACTCATCCCATCAAATTTTAGAGTGGCAGAGCCCACAACTTTTTGCCAACTTAGACAACTTAAGTGGTCAGCAAGAGGTAGTCAATGGGGCCTGGCAAGAAATGCATGTGGGGAGAACACCAGCATCCCTTAGAGGTGGCCAGGACAGTGGTAGTAAAAACAACAGCTTCAGGAGCTTTCATCCAAGAGCTGATAAGAGGATCAGACAACTATTCAGAAGGATGGTAATGAGAACCCTTTGTTGGCACTGGATGCAGCTGGCACTGTTTGGCAATTCTATTGCCCACCCACAAGAATTTCTTGGTCATAGTTCTAGGTCACAGAGGGGCACTTGTGGTTGGTCACAACCCAGCAGGGGTCCTGGTTACAGTTTCAAGGCAGAGAGGAGCTTGTAGCCAAAGGAAAGCATTGGACTTGGTAACAATTTGAGAGCCAAGAGGAGTGCTAACCCTTGTAGTTGCCAAGGAGTAGGGGCCCTTTGTTAGTAAACAACAGAACACAGACCAGGAGAGCAGTCACCACAGCTCTCCTCAGATCATACCACCTTAAAAACTCCAAAAACTTGTAGACCCACAGAACTAGGTCTGAAATTAGCAGCATTTACATGCTGAAGCTTGGAACTATCTCCAGGTGAGCATAAAGTTCAAAGTTAAGAAACAGGTGGGAAAATGAGCAAACAACAATAGAAAAAAAAACTTGACCACAAAAAGCTGCTACATTGGCAGGGAAGACAGACATAAATTCAGAAGAAAACAACATGAAAGCTGCTGTAAGCAAAGCCTCAAAGAAAAATGGTAATTGGATACAAACCCAACAAGAATTGTTAAAAAAGAATTATAAAAAAAGATGAGTCTTAGAAGAAAGGGAAAAGAAATAAGAATGATGCAAGAAATTATGAAAAGAGAATTAACAGCTTGATAAAAGAGGCACAAAAAATACTGAAGAAGTAATACTTTAAAAAATAGAATTGACCTTATGATAGAAGAGGTTCAAAAATTCACCATGGAAAAAACTCCTTAAAATGCAGAATTGGAAAAATGGAAGAAGAAATACAAAAACTCTTTGAAGAAAATAATTCCTTAAAATTAGAATTGGGCAAGTGGAAGCTAATGATTCTGTGAGATATGAAGAAACAATCAAAGTCAAAAGAACGACAAAGAAGAAAATGTGAAGCATCCCAGTGGAAAAACAACTTACCTTGAAAACATATTGAGCAGGGATAACTTAAGACTTACTGGAAAGCCATGATTAAAAATAAAAGCATGGATATTATATTTCAAGAAATTATAAGGGAAAATTGCTCCAATATCTTAGATTCAGAGGATAAAATTTAAAAAAGCCACTGATCACCTCCTGAAAAATATTCCAAGATTAAGACTCCCAGGAATATTATAACCAAATTCCAGAGCTCTCAGGTCAAGGAGAAAATACTTCAAGGAATCAGAAAGAAACCATTCAGAGGGGGTGGAACCAAGATGGCAGAGTGAGAGCAAGTACTCACATAAGCTCTAAGACACTCCTTCAGATACCTCTAAAAAAGAGAATCTGAACAAATTTTAGAGTGGAAGAATACAATAGGAGACAGAGTGTGACAGATTTCCAACCCAGGACAGCCTGGAAGGTTGATGGGAAGGATCTGTTGTGTGGGGCTGGAGGAGAGCACAAGGCATAGGCTATACTCGCACAGACCGTGCCATAGCAAAGCCTAGTAGCAAGCCCTGGAGGATCTGAAGCAGCAGCAGCACTGAGGATACTCAAACATATCAGCCTAGGAAGGGAGTCCAGTGGAACTCAGCAAGGGAGAAGCACAGAACCCCAGGTAACAGCAACAACCACTGCTGAGACTATCAGTCTGTAGATTAAATGTCTGTAAGTCACCTACTTGAACTTCCAGGAGCCAAGATGGAGGAGAGATCTGTAAATGCTCTCCGTCCCTTGTTGACCTTGAAAAACCCAGAGAATATTTCTCCAGGTAAAATCTTGGAATAGAGGGATCAGCTGAAGGGGTAAGCAGCCCTGTGAGACTAGGAAAATTGCCATGGAGGGGGTCCCTCTTGCTGTGACTGAAGATGACAAGTATAGGACTGGAGCTATCCCAGACAGCCCCACCTCAGCTAACCTGGAGGAGATTCTGAGCCCCATGGGGGTGGAACCTGCAATCACCAACACCAGGAACCCAGGCATGCCTCAGCACAACCAGGGGAATCAGGAGGATACTAGCACAGACAGGGCTCACCAACTGCTGAGCTTACCTATCTATGCTCTAGCTCAGGAGAGGAGACCTTTTCCTCTCCAGAAAACAGCCCCTTGGTGGTGCTTGGGCAGAGGACTAGTGTTGTCCTGGCCATGGGAAGATAGGCCAAAAATCAATTGGAAACTAATCAAATCCTAAAGAATGAGTGGGTTAAACAACAAATCATGGGAACAATAACGCCATTCAAGAGAATGACAATAATGAGACAAACTACCAAAACTTATGGGATGCTGCAAAAGCAGTTCTTGGGGGAAGCTTTATATTTTTGAATGCCTACATGAATAAAATAGAGAAAGAGGAGATCAATGAATTGGTCATGTAGCTGAAAAAGCTAGAAAAAGAACAAATTGAAAATCCCCAAGTAAATACCAAATTAGAAATACTGAAAATAAAAAGAGAGAATAATAAAATAGAAATTAAGAAATCTATTGAATAAATAAAGCTAAGAGTTGGTTTTGTGAAAAAAAAACAAATAAAATTGATAAACCTTTGGTCAATTTGATTAAAAAAAGAAACAAGAAAACCAAATTACCAATATATCAAAAATGAAAAGGATGAACTCACCTCCTATAAGGAGGAAATTAAAACAATAATTAGACATTACTTTGCCCAACTGTATGCCCATATATTTGACAATCTAAGTGAGATGAATGAATGTTTAAAAAAATATAAATTGTCCAGATTAACACAAGAGGAAGCTAAGTACTTAAATAAACCCATCTCAGAAAAAGAAATTGAATAAGCCATCAATTAACATCCTAGGAAAAAGTATCCAGGACCAGATGGACTTACATGTGAATTCTGTCAAACATTTAAAGAATAGTTCATTCCAACACTATATAGGTTGTTTGGAAAAATTGGTGAAAGAGTCCTACCAATTCTATTTTATGTACAAATATGGTTCTGATATCTAAACCAGGAAGAGGCAAAACAGAGAAAGAAAATTATAAACCGATTTCTCTAATGAATATGGATGCAAAAATTTTAAATAAGATAGCAAAAAGAATACAGCAACTTATCATGAGAATAATAAATTATGATCAGGTAGGATTGATACCAGGAATGCAGGACTGGTCCAAAGTTAAGAAAACTATCAGCATTATTGATCATATCAGCAACAAAAGTAACAGAAACTACATGATTATCTCAATAGATGGAGAAAAAGCTTTGGAAAAAATACAACACCCATTCCTATTGAAAACACTGGGGAGCATAGGAATAAATGGAGGTTTCCTTAAAATAATAAGCAGTATCTACCTAAAACCATCAGCAAGCATTATATATAATGGGAATACGTTGGATGCATTTCCAATAAGATGAAGGGTGAAACAAGGATATCCATTATCACTACTGTTATTCAATATGGTACTAGAAATGTTAGCTTTAGCAATAAGAGAAGAAAAAGAAATGGAAGGAATTAAAGTAGGCACAGAAGAAACTAATTTATCACTCTTTGCAGATGATATGATGATATACTTAGAGAATCCCAGAGAGTGAAGTAAAAAACTACTTGAAATAACAAACAACTGGCAAAGTTGCAGGTTACAAAATACACCCTCATAAATCATCTGCATTTCTATATATTACTAACAAAGTCCAATAGCAAGAGATAGAAAGAGAAATCCCATTTAAAATTATGGATTGACACTATAAAATATATGGGAGTCTACCTGCCCAAACAAACCCAGGGACTATATGAACACAATTAAAAAATACTTTTCACATGAATAAAGTCAGATCTAAGTAAGTGGAAAAAACATCAGTAGCTCATGGGTAGGCCGAGCTAATATAATAAAAGACAACTCTACCCTAAATTAATTCACTTATTCAGTGCCATCCTAATCAAACCACCAGAAAATTATTTTATAGAGGTAGAAAAATAATATCAAAATTCGTGTGGAAGAACAAAAGTTTCAGACTATGAAGGGAACTAATGAAAAGAAATGCTAGGAAATGTGGCCTAGCCCTACCAGATCTCAAATTGTATTATAAAGTAGCAATCATCAAAACCACTTGGTATTAGCTAAGAAATAGAGGGGTACACCAGTGGAATAGGTTAAGTACTTAAGACATGGTAGTCAATGAATATAGCACTCTACTGTTTGATCAACCCAAGGGCCCTAGCTTCTGTGATAGGAACTCATAGTTTGACAAAAATTGCTGGGAAAACTGAATAACCCTGTGGCTGAAACTGGGCATAGACAAGTGACTGGTACTAGGCAAAAGAATAAAGTCCAAATGGATATATGATCTAGGTATAAAGATTGATACTATAAACAAATTAGGGGATCAAGGAATAGTGTTTCTCAGATTTATGGAGAATGGAGAAATTTATGATTAAACTTGAGATAAAATCCATTATCAAGTACAAAATGAATTAATTTTGATTACATTAAATTGAAAAGTTTTTGTACAAACAAACCCAATGCAACCAAGATTAGAAGGGAAGCAGAAAACTGGGGAATAATTTTTGCAACTAGTGTCTCTTATAAAGGCGTCCTTTCTAACATATAGGTAACTGAGTCAAATGTACAAAAACAGAAGCCATTTCCCAATTGATAAATGGTCAAAGGATATGAACAGGTAGTTTTCAAAAGAAGAAATTTAAGCTATCTATAATCATTTGAAAAATGCTCTAAATCTCTATTGATTAGAGAGATGCAAATCAAAACAACTCTGAGGTACCACATCATACCAATCAGATTGGCTAACATGACAAAACAGGATGATGATAGATGTTAGAGAAGATGTGGGAGAGCTGGAACATTAATTCATTGTTGGTGAAACTGAGCTGATTCAGCCATTCTGTAGAACAATTTGGAACTATGCCCAAAGGGCTACAAAATATGTATACCCTTTGACCCACCAATATCAGTGCTAGGACTGTATCCCAAAGAGATCATAAAAATGAGAAAGGGTCCCACATGTACAAAAATTTTTATAGCTGCTCTCTTTGTGGTGCTCAGGAACTGGAAACCAAGGGGATGCCCATTAACTGGGGAATGGCTAAACAAGCTGTGGTATATGAATGTAATGGAATACTTTTGTGATACAAGAAGAGGAAGACTTCAGAGAGGTCTGGAAAGACTTATATGAACTGATACTAAGTGAAAGGAGCAGAACCAGTAGAACTTTGTACAGAGAAACAACCACAGTTTCTAAGGAATTTTTCTTTTAGACAGCCCTTCATAGCAATGCAGGGACCTAAAAAATTCCCAGTGGCCTCTTGAGGCAAAATGCCATCCACATCTAGAGAAAGAACTATGGAACTGAATCTCAGAAAGAAGCAGATTATTTTATCTTTTGTTTTCTTTAGTTTTGTTTTCTTTTTCTCATGGTTTCTCCCATTCATTTTAATTCTTTCATGCAACTTGACTAAGGTCAAAATGTATTTACTAAGAATGTATATGAAGAACCCATATAAGATTGCATGGTGTCTCATGAAGGGAGGGGAGAAGAAAGGGGGAAGGAGAAAGAAGGGATGGAGAGAAACTATAAAATTTATGTAAGTGATTTTAGAACACTGAAAACAAATGAATAGTAATAAAAATGAAATAATTCAGATCACACGGAGCCATCGACAGGATCTCATAAGATTTAGCAGCTTCCATGTTAAAGAAATGGAGGGCTTAGAATATAATATTTTTGCAGGTAGAGAAGCTAGGATTACAACCAAAAACAATCTTCCCAATGAAACTCAGCATAATTGTTCAGGGGAAAGTGACACTTAATGAAATAGAGGACTTCCAAGTATTTCTCATGAAAATTATCAAATACAAGAAAAAAGGTATATATGAAAGAGAAATCATAAGACACTATAAGTTAACCTATTCACCTTTCTATATGAGAAGATGATATCCCATAATTCCTAAGAGTGTTAGAATTAATAGGGCAGTTAGGAGTCTACATGGAAGGCATAGGTGTTACTTATGTTGACATGATCTCTAAAAATCTATTTACAAGAGACACACTTGAAACAGAAAGAGTTAAAAAATATTTTGGAGCAGAATTTATCATGCTGCTTTATATATGTTGTATTATAAGAAATGATGTGGAGGGTGGTTCCAGGAGAAAAAATAAACATGGTAAATCCTATATGAACTGATGCAAAGTGAAGTAAGAACAGCCAGGAGATCACTGTGCACACTTAGAGCAGTGTTGTAATGATGATCAACTGTGAAAGACTTATCTACTCTAATCAATACAGTGATCCAAGAGAATTTTAAAGAACTCATGATGACAAAATGCTGTCCACTTCCAGAGAGAGAGAGAGAGAGAGAACCCAGTGCGAATTGAAGTATACTTTTCTCAGTTCCTTTGTTTATTTGTTTTGTTTTGTTTTTGCTTTTTTTATTGTATGGCTAATGTGGAAATATGTTTTTATATGATTGAACATGTATAATTCGTGCCATATTGTTTGCTTTCTCAGTGGGTGGGGACAGTATTGGGAGTGAGGGACAGAATTTGGAACTCAAAATTTTCAAAACATTGTTTAAATAAATATGTATATATATACATATTATATATGTATATGTATGTGTGTAAGTATGTGTGTATGTGTGTGTAAATGTATGCAAGTATACACATTTGTTTTCACTCAAGAATTTATTATCAAGAAACACTTCTCATAAGCCAGGCATTATGAAAACTTCCATGGGATGTGAACACAAAGTGAACACAGGAAAACAGTGCCTGCCTTTAGGGATCTTACTTTG
Source organism: Bettongia penicillata ogilbyi (assembly GCA_023548195.1). Taxonomy (NCBI): domain Eukaryota; kingdom Metazoa; phylum Chordata; class Mammalia; order Diprotodontia; family Potoroidae; genus Bettongia; species Bettongia penicillata. The sequence continues at coordinate 4,584,386 of JAJHZJ010000104.1, read as the reverse complement.
TTTTTGTTTTTTTCATTTTGTTGTTTTTACTATTTTATTTGTTTTCAATGTTCTACAATCACTTTCATATAACTTAGATTTTTTTCCCTCTCCCTCCCCCTCCTTCCCCCCTTTCTTCCCCCTCCCTTCCTGAGACAGCATACAATTTCATATGGATTCGACACATACATTCCTATTAAATACATTTTCACCTTAGTCACATTGCATAGAAGAATGAAAATGAATGAGAGAAATCATAAAAGAAACCAAAGCATAATACAAAATAAAATGATCTGCTACTTTCTACGATCAAATTTCGTAGTTCTTTCCTGCTACGTGGAAGGCATTTTGCCTTAAGAGACTACTGGGAATTTTTTAAGTCCTTGCATTGCAATGAAATTCTAAGTCTACCAGAAGAAATCCTCTCACACTGTAGTTGTTGCTGTGTATAAAGTTGTCCAGATTCTGCCCCTTTTGGTCAACATCAGATCATATAATCCTTTCCAGGCCTCTCTGAAGTCTTCTTGTTCATCATTTCTTATAGCACAATAGTATTCCATTACATTCATATACCTCAGTTTATTCAGCCAATCCCCAATGGATGAATATCCCCTTGATTTCCAGTTTTTGGCCACCGCAGAGAGTGCTGCTATAAATATTTTTGTACATATGGGACCCTTTCCCATTTTTATGATCTCTTGGGGATACAGTCCTAGAAGCAGTATTGCTGGGTCAAAGGGTATGCATATTTTTGTAACCCTGTGGACATAGCTCCAAATTGCTCTCCAGAATGATTGGATTAGCTCACAGCTCCACCAACAATGAATTAGTGTTCCAGCTCTCCCACATCTTCTCCGACATTTATCATCATCCTCTTTTGACATATTAGCCAATCTGATAGGTGTGATATGGTACCTCAGAGTTGTTTTGATTTGCATCTCTCTAGTCAATAGTAATTTAAAGCATTTTTTCATATGATTGTAGATAGCTTTGATTTCTTCCTCTGAAAACTGCCCATTCATATCCTTTGACCATTTATCAATTGGGGAATGACTTGTATTCTTGTACATTTGACTCAATTCTCTATATATTTTAGAAAGGAGGCCTTATCACAGACACTGGTCGCAAACATTCTTTCCCAGCTTTCTGCTTCTCTTCTAATCTTGATTGCCTTGGCTTTGTTTGTGCAAAAACTTTTCAATTTAATGTAATCAAAATTATCCATTTTGCATTTCATGATGTTTCCTATCTCTTGTTTATTCAAAAATTCATCTCTTCTCCATAACTGATAAATATATACTATTCCTTGCTCCCCTAATTTGTTTATAGTATCAGTCTTTTTACCTAGATCATTTACCCTTTATTCTTGTGTATGGTGTCAGGCATTGGTCTATGCCTAGTTTCCCCCACACTGTTATCCAGTTTTCCCAGCAATTTTTGTCATACAGTGAGTTTGTATCCCAGAAGCTGGGGTCCTTGGGTTTATCAAACAGTAGATTGCTCTGTTCATTGACTATTGTGTCTTGAGTACCTAAATTATTCCACTGTTATACCTTTCTGTTTCTTAGCCAGTACCAAGTGGTTTGATACTTGCTGCTTTATAATACATTTTGAGATCTGGTAGAGCTAGGCCACTTTCCCTAGCATTTCTTTTCATTAGTTCCCTTGATAGTCTGGAACTTTTGTCTTTTCAGATGAATTTTGATATTATTTTTCTAGCTCTACAAAATTATTATTTGATAGTTTTATTGGTATGGCACTGAATAAGTAAATTAATTTAAGTAGAATTGTCATTTTTATTATTTTGCCCTGGCCTAACCACGAGCAACTGATATTTTTCCATTTACTTAGATCTGACTTTATTTGTGTGAAAAGTGTTTTGCAATTGTGTTCATATAGTCCCTGGGTTTGTTTTGGCAGACAGCCTCCCAAATATTTTATAGTGTCTACTGTAGCTTTAAATGGAATTTCTCTTTCTATCTCTTGCTGTTGGGCTTTGTTAGTATTATGTACAAATGCAGAAGACTTGTGTGAGTTTATTTTGTAAACTGCAACTTTGCTAAAGTTGTTTCTTATTTCAAGTAGTTTTTTACTTTGATTCTCTGAAATTCTCTAAGCATATCATCATATCATCTGCAAAGAGTGGTAACTAATTTTCTTCTTTGCCTCTTCAAATTCCTTCAATTTCTTTTTCTTCTCTTATTACTGCAGCTAACATTTCTAGTACCATATTCAATAATAGTGGTGATAATGGACATCCTTGTTTCACCCCTGATCTTATTGAAAATGCATCTTTCTTATCCCCATTGCATATAATGCTTGCTGAAGGTTTTAGGTAGATATCACTTATTATTTTATGGAAAGTTCCATTTATTCCTATGTTCTCTAGTATTTTCAATAGGAATGGATGTTGTATTTTTTCCAAAGCTTTTTCTCCATTTATTGAGATAATCATTTCATTTCTGTTAGTTTTGTTGTTGATATGATCAATAATGTTAATAGTTTTCCTAATATTGAACTAGCCATGCATTCCTTGTATAAATCCTATCTGATCATAATGTATTATTCTCATAAGTTGTTGTATTCTTTTTGCTACAATCTTATTTAAAATTTTTGCATTTATATTCATTAGAAAAATTGTTCTATAATTTTCTTTCTCTCTTTTGGCTCTTCCTGGTTTAGATATCAAAATCATATTTGTACATAAAAAGAATTTGGGAGGACTCCTTCCCCAGTTTTCCCAAATAGGCTATATAGTATTGGAATTACCTACTTTTAAAATTTTTGATAGAATTCACTTGTAAATCCATCTGGCCCAGGGAATTTTTTCCTAAGGAGTTCATTGATGACTTGTTCAATTTCTTTTTTCTGAGATAGGGTTATTTTAAGTATTCAACTTCCTCTTCTGTTAATCTGGGCAATTTGTTTCTTTTAAAATAATCATCTATCTCATTTAGATTATCCAATTTATGAGAATACAGTTGGGCAGAGTAATTTCTCATTGTTTTAATTTCTTCCTCATTGGAGGTGAGTTCACCCTTTTCATTTTTGATATATTGGTAATTTGGTTTTCTTTCTTTTTTTAATCAAATTGACCAAAGGTTTATCAATCTTATTGTTTGTTTGTTTTTTTATAAAGCCAACCCTTAGTTTTATTTATTAGTTCAATAGTTTTCTTAATTTCAGTTTTATTCATCTCTCCTTTGTTTTTCCTATTTCTAATTTGGTATTTAATTAAGGATTTTCAATTTGTTCTTTTTTGAGCTTTTTCTGCTCCATACCTAATTTACTGATTTCCTCTTTCTCTATTTTGTTCATGTAGGTACTCAAAGATATGAAAGTTCCCTTAAGAAATGCTTTTATAGTATCCCATAAAATTTGGTAGGTTGTGTCATTATTGTCATTCTCTTCAATGAAGTTGTTGATTGTTTCTATGATTTGTTGTTTAACCCACTAATTCTTTAGGATTAGATTGTTTAGTTTACAATTAGTTTTTGTATATGTTTCCATGGATTTTGATTACATTTAATTTGTATTGCATTATGATCTGAGAAGAATGAATTAACTGTCTGCCTTTCTGCACTGGATTGTGAAGTTTTTATGACCTAGTACCTAGTCAATTTTTGTGTATATGCCATGTACCACTGAAGTAAAGGCATATTCCTTTCTATCCCCATTCAGTTTTCTCCAGAGATCTATCATATCTACCTTATGCAGGTTCTATTCACCTCCCTAACTTCTTTCTTGTTTATTTTGAGGTTAGATTTATCAAGTACAGATAGGGGGAGGTTGAGGTCCCTCACTAGTGTAGTTCTGCTCTCTATTTCCTCCTATAACTCCCTTAATTTCTCCTCTAAGAATTTTTATGCTATACCACTTGGAGTATATATGTTTAGTAATGAAATTGCTTAGTTGTCTGTGGTGCTTTTTGGCAGGATATAGTTTCCTTCCTTATCCCTTTTGATTAGATCCATTTCTGCTTTTTCTTTGTCTGAGATTAGGATTGCTACTCCTGCTTTTTTTTATATCAGCTGAAGCACAACATATTATGCTCCAAACTTACCTTTACCCTATGTGTATCTCCCCATTTCAAATGTGTTTCTTATAAAGAACTTATCGTTGGATTATGCTTTTTACTCCATTCTGCTGTTACATTTTTTTTAAGGACAAACTATATCAGACTAGCTTTATATGTCCAGGTTGCTTGCTTCGTTCATCCAAGGGATGTTGTAGCTGGTTTCCCAAGATATCAGCAAAACCTTTGACAGAGTTAAACCTTTCTTTGATATCAAGATGTTAAAATCTGGGTTAGACCATAATAATGTTAGGACCATATGAAACTGGTTGACTGATCATTTTCAAAGTGGTTTGTGGTTTAGTGTCATGTTGGTTTGTTTTAATACAACGTCCACCAATTTGTTACGATGAAATTTGAAGTTTGAGTTGAAAATTTCCACAAACAGTACTTTCAATTTAGTAATCAATTTACATTCTTGAAATTTAGATAGTTTTGAAGATGTGATGACTACTAGAAATATTGAAAGTCCTCCAAATCCATTAGAAAACCATAAGATGAAAAACAGTGTCAGGTAGCAGCAAAGTAAGTTTAAATTTCCCAATCTTCTCTCATAGAGAAGACATCAAGTAGTTTGTCTAATGTTGAAAATTGATGCTTTCAGAAGATAGAAGATAAAAGTAGGACAACAGGAGGAATTGTTAGGTGGTTGAAACAGCTTCTTGTCTATCTTTATTTTGGACAGGGTAGTGTAGGCAAATGATATCATTCAACATGGAAGATATACCAGCCCTCAAAGCTCCTCAGTCTTCTTTGGCTTTTTGGAAATAATTTTTTCTTAATATGTGATAGATTTCACCTCCCCCATGTATATGTGTGTATATATGTATATGTGTATGTACATTATGCATATATTTTATGTATATATGTGTATATATATGTATATTCATATATGATTTTTCTCTCTCTAAATGATCCATAGCCTCAGGTTAATTCACCTGTGTGCTGTCCATTCAATTAATCACTAAGCGTTTTGTTAAGTATCTACTACGTGCTATGGCCTGTCACTAGAAAGATAAAAATGAATCTCTTCTTACCGAGTTTTTAGTCTTTTGAGAGAGATAACTTGTACATATTCAAGAATATGCAAAATAAATTCAAAGTAAGGCCTTATTTAATCTGAGCTTTGAAGGAAACAAGAGATTTGGCCTTCTAGGCATGGAGGACAAAGGTCCAGAGATGAGAGATGGAGTATTATGTGTATATAAAGGTCTTATATGTTTTGTCCATATAGATATGTTATTTCCACTGATAGAATATAAACTACTAGAGAGACAGATTGTTTCATTTTTGTCTTTGTATCTCCACAGACTAGCACAATACTTAATACATACTAGTAGGTGCTTAATAAATGCTTATTGTTTGATTGATATGGGAGGGTCAGCATTAAAGCCTGCTTGGGTTGATTATAGCATGAACAGAGGGAGGTAATGTAAGGTAATGATGTTAGTTCCTGATTATACACTTTATCTTAAACTGTACTCTACAGATTTCAGTTTTAGTCAAGACCCCCAAAATAAAAGTCAAAAGATGAATGATTTGACTAGTTCAGGTTTATGGGAGTATAATTTAGGGATGGAAAAATTGAAGGAGGAAAAGTTGGAAGGAAAGGCATCTGAGGTAGGGGTACCATGCATCCATGGATGTTCTTGAAGCTTAGAATCTGGACTTCTCCATGTAGTCAATTCAAGAAGAGGGAGTTAGGGGAAGAATCTGTTCCTGTAATTTCCATTTATTAAGCTCCAAAGCAGAGAAGATAACAAGCTTAGATGGAATGATGCTTGGATGACTACTCATAATCGTAATCTGGAGACATGGTCATTTTTGCCCTTTGGCCCATATGCATTTGGGCAGTTCCTTCTTCCAGAGAAGGATGATCAACCTTATCCCCATTTTCGAATTTCCTTCTGCATTATATCTACATTTGCCTCTCTGAGCTCAGGGTAGTATGGTTACAGACATGAAGACTTTCAGTTTCATAGAGGAAGGCTGAAAAAAGGAAAAGGCTCTCATGTGGTTGATCAAGATTAAAAGCTGTGAGTAAGAGGTTGTCTCCTGGAGGTTTCCCCATAGCAATGCTTGCTTGGAAACCAAGATTAAACTAGGAAAGAAATAGCTGCTCAGGCCCTTAGCCCTTAACTGTATGCCATCCCTTAAGCAGGTGTAATCCAGGGGCCTGTCAGCAATGAAGTCTTGTCCCAATTGCCTATGTTCAGATATTGTCTTAGAAGATGATCTTTGGTGCTCAGCATAGCATGCTTACTGTATTTCACTGCCTAGAGGCTTTATTTTAGTTTGAAGTAGCAAATACCCACAGTACTGCTTCAGAAGTTCAAAGAGGAGGAGTGGGGTAGTGGGTGATGGGGAGAAAATTTGAAATTCAAAATTTTGTGGAAGTGAATATTGAAAACAAATAAATTTATATGGAAAAAATTCAAAGAGGAAGAAAGAGTTTGGAGGTAGCATCATGGCTGCAAATAGATGGTATGGGGAAGTGGGCAGTCTTGTTTCCATCCATTTATCCATTACTCCTTAAATGGCTGAGTTCAGGAGAGGGATTACCTGCTGAAGTAGCAAAGTATCCTCACATCCCCTTGGCATAGGGATGCAGCCCCTTCATCTAATATTTGCCCCAATCTCCTAACTTGGTCCCTCTTTAAATCAGTGCTAATAGTCAATATATATCATTGGAATAATATTTCACACAATCATAACACTAAAAGAACTTCTGGGGATCATCTTGTCCAATGCTCTCCTTTTACAGAACAAGCTGAGACCCAGAGAGCCAGACTAACTTGTGCAGAATTTTGCAGCCAGTAAGGAGAGCCAAGATTTGAACTCAGATACTCTAGCTGCAAATTTAGTGCTCTTTCCATAATACTGTCCACTCCTAAGTCCTTGACTTTGCATCTGAGGAGCATGGGGGGGTCCTTCTGTATTGTTGGTATTCAGGATGAGCTAAGCATTAAAAAAACCCTGTTAAGGTGGGATCTAGAGCTAGGATTGATCTGGAAAAAGGAGGCGAAAGCAGAAGGTGGTTATATGTTTTTGAGATAGAAGAGACTACAGAAGTCATTTAAAGCAACCCTCTCATTTTATAGATGAAGAACTGAAATTCATGAGGATTGTGACTTAGCCCATGTCTCCCAAGCAGTTGATAGTAGATCCTCTGATTCAAGATCAATTCTTTCTCCTAGAACCATTCTCCTGGTGGCCATGCCCACATTTTCAGTTATTCACTTACTATAAAATTGGAATAGGGTAGTGTGAGATGCAAACAGAATGACTTTGAGATCATATCCCTTCTCCCTTTTTTACTTAAAATGTTTTCTCCCCTCACTTTTGCAAAAATTTTCATATGTATTTCTCTTTTAGGATGATTCAGCAGATCTTGGAAACAATATGATGTTTTAAAAGGATCAGTCCTGAATGAATTTTCATGTGTATTTTCCCTCCTTTTACTGAAAAATTTCTGTCCATTATCCCTAATGCCTGCAGTGGATGTTCTTCTTTCCAACCCTTTTTTCCCAGGATACTTTCAGAAAAAGAGGGGAAAGGGAATAAGCATTTATGTAACACCAACTGTGTGTCAGGTACCATGTTAAGGACTTGTTACAAATAATATTGTATTTGATCTTCACAACAAATCTGGGAGTTGGTGCTACTATTATTCCCATTTTATAGTGGAGGAAACTGATTCAGACAGAGGTGAAGTGAATTTTCCAGGGATCTACAGGTAGTAGTGTCTGTGGCTGGGTTTGAACTCAGACTTTCTTGACTCCAAGCCCAGCATTCCACTGTGCCACTAGCTCAAGAAAAACCAGGAAATTTAATATCATAACATTTTGTTAGTCCTGGAAAACCCACAAAACAGACATAGTGCAAACAGAAAATCCTTTGCTTCTGTATTGCCAACCTTAGTGAGGTAGAAGAACTTTTAATTAGCCCACTTGCTCCCTTAGGTTGGTTTTAACTCCTAGCCCCACTCAACAGGAGGGATTTTTTTAAAGCCCTGCCCTCCATATAGTGATATCTCTAGGTGGCTGTCAAACCATTGACTAAGTAGAACTGTATCTCCCATTCCTCCAAGACTGTTTATACATCAGCAGAAGGAATCTGAAGACAGTTGGGTTGCAGGATGGAGGGAGTTGTAGCTGCATGAGCATTCCTTTTTGGGAGATGATGTGTTCATAACCTAATTTGCTTTGTGGCCAAAAATATTTTCCCTCATTCCCAATAGCTGGGAGAGATTCTATTATCCAGCTGTTGGAGAGATAAGGAAATCACAAATGTATTAATAAAATACGTACAGTTTAGCAAAGCACAGTTAGGGAAGCAGTGCCCAAGGCTTTTTGTAAACAAGATCCTTTTTGCTTGGAGCAGTTGTGGTAGGCCTAGAAAGGAGATTGTTTCCAGAAGATTTGAACATCTTCAAATAAAAGCAGGCATTGAAATGGTTATAATGGAAGTAAAGATAGAGGCAAAACCTTCTGCTACTTAGAGTAGATGAGTACAAGAAGGAATTGCTCTTGAAAGCGTTTTTGTTGGTGTTGTTGTTCTTTTGTTTTAGTAAAAGACAGACAGAGTTCATATACAGTTATTACCTGTTTGACCTTGACCTTGATTAAGTCCATTTTCTTCTGTGAACTACAGTTTGTTGCAAGGGGTAGACTAAGTGGCATTGTAATATAGTGCAAAGGGTATTTATTGATTTTGAAATCTGAGCATCTGGGTTACAATCCTGCTCTTTTTAAAAATTAAGTTAAATTTTTTTTCAAAACAAATTCCATCTTCTCTCCCTCCCCTCATTCCCTTTCCCTATAATGAGAAAGAAATAAAGATAAAACTCCTGTTATAGGCATTCATATTCAAGCAAAACAAATGTCTGTATTGGCCATGCCCCTAAAAATGAATCTGCACTCTATCAGAAGTTTATCAGGAGGCACGCATCATATTTTATCATGAGTCCTTTGAAATCTTGATCAGTTGCTAAGTTTTTCAGAGGTGCTTATATTTATAATTGTTGTATCATTTGTTCTCCTGATTCTGGTGACCCCGCTTTGCATCAGTTCATAAAGTCTTCCCATGCTTCTTTGAAATGATTCCCTTTCTTTGTTTCTTACCTCTTGGGAGTATCCCATCACCTTTATGTGCCATGACTTATTCAACCACTTCCCAGTTGGTTGGAAACCTTCTCAGTTTCCAGTTTTTCTTCCTACTATACAAACAGTTATAAATATTTTTGCCCATACTTAGAGTATGTTTGAATTAGCAGAACCCTTCAAATGTAAAAAAAGTTGCCCCCAAAGCGATTGTGACTTACAAGTTGGTGTCTTGGAATTCTTTTTGCCTCTGGGTCCCTAAGACTCAGAGCTCCTTGAACATAGTAACTCTATTCAGAATGTAGAAAGAATACAGAGACATAGCTAGTTATATTTCTGCATTGGAAGGAATTCATCGAGCAGAAAGGAACCTTGAGAGTACATTTTTTTCAGTCTCTTGTCTTTGAGCAAAAAAGAGAAGACTGAATGAAGGCAATTCCATCTCTTAGGTTGCAGTGCAGACTGAGTGTTGCTAAAGACACACAAGACCCAAAGACCTCTGCATTGTGTCATTTTGCTGGGCCCTTGTCCATGCCTGAGTTTCTTCATTTGTGGAGAGAGGAAACAGAATGATAAAATGGAAATCCCTGAATTTAGAGGTAGAGGGCTGGGTTTGGAAAGTTAGTTCTGGCATTTACTGTTTGTATGGCTTGGACTTCTTGGAAATGTATGTGATTGATACTTTTTTTTACCTAATCCAACTAACATATGGGCATTTAGGTGTCACAGTGGATAGAGTGCCAGGCTTGGAGTTTAGAAGACTTCTCTTCCTGAGTTCAAATCCAGCTTCAGACACTTCCTAGCTCTATGACCCTGGGTGAGTCACTTCACCTTGTTTGCTTCAGTTTCCTCATCTGCAGAATGAGTCAAACACAACTGAACAAAGAGTCAGACACAACTGAAAATTACTCACAATAACAGCAACAAACAAACAAATGCTCAAAAATCCCTTCCCTTCTTCACAACAGTGTCTCTGAAATCAATTAAACACAACCAGCTAATAGGATCATTTTGGCTGAGAGGTCGTGCCACTTACCTACTGCATTTGCTTACTTGTGACCACGGAATTATGATTTTTGGTGTTTGTTTTCCCAGGACCTAGCATAGTACTTTGGGAGTAATAGATATGTGCTTAATAAATATATATTGATAGATTGGCTTTGAATTTTGTGTTTGGATTCTTTTTTTTTTTTTTGTATATATCATCTTTAACTTCCTTGGCATATAAATTCTATAGAGGGATACCTAGGTCAAAAGATAGGATCTGTTTAGCTATTTTTCTTCTATAATTCCAGGTTGTGTTCCAGAGTAGTTTGGACCAAATCTACAGCTCTGAGACTTTGGGGAAACCATATAAACCTCTGTACCTCTGTTTCCTTTGTATTCATCCTTCGTTGCCAAAGAAGACCATACAATCAGAGAAATGATGACATGACTTACATTTGACTTTGTTTTCAGTGAGGGAGAGCTGTGCAAGGTCACCAGCCTCACTTCTCCTCCTGAGCCATCAGGATCCAGTGACCAGATATTCATCAGTTTGACTGGAGAAGGCCCAGGATGCACTGGGAGACCTTGGTCATTCAGGTACTCACTTAGAGTGAGGTAATGCCCATTCAGTGAATAGGCCTCTTTAAGAAACTAGAACACACTGCAATAATGAAATTGCCAGATATTGACAAGAAGAGAGAAGGAAGGGGACTTGAGAAAGGGAAATGTTCTCAAACCTAAACTCTGTTGAAGCTATAACTAATATGAGGTTTTTCTGGCTCCATGAGTCTCCCCAAAGGATAGGAATTGTCGAGAAGACAGAAGGGAGGCAGAGTAAGGAAGGAGGGACTGGGTTACAGGAGAGGTGTATGGAGGTGAGGAAAGGGAGAGAGAAAGGAGGAGGAAATAAAAAGAAGGGAAGGAGTAAGAAGATGAAGAATATGTGAGCAAAATGTTTGGGGAACAGATAGGTAATGAAGGGAAAGATGAAAGAAATAGAGGGAGAAGGGAGCAGAAAGGAAAGTATGTGAATGAGGGAAGAGGAAGGAAGGAAGGGCAGGCTAACGCACTTAGGACTGTGGCTTGGCTAAGTGTGATAAAGGCCGACTGCAGGACACTCTCACTTTCCTCTGTGGATCTTCTCCTACAACTCAACAAGGCAAAGAAAGAGAAAATATGGGGAAAGCATGTTATTTCTCAATATTCCAAGGTGACTTGTGTGATGAAGACTACAGAATGATATTAATTATGCACTGGCGCTGCACAGGACTCATTCTAGACTGCATCAAAAGCAAGGCACTGTGAAATGAAATGAATGATTTAACAACCCCCCAGGCGGAAAAGGTCCTGCTCACCTTAAAGGCCTTCAGGACAGCTTCTTAATTTGATTTCGGTTTTGTTGTGCTATCTTCATTTTATGGTCTTTAGTTACCCTTATTACAAATGTATTTTTGAAGGGTCAAATTAATTTATGTTAACTTTGGTTGTGTACTTCTTGAATGCAAGCTTGCGAAAGCAGCTGGCCTGTTTCAAAACTAGTTAGGAGATCATTTCATTGAGAGCTGCAAAGAACCATAGAGCTCATTAGTCTAGTTCCCTGATTTTTAAAGGTGATGGAACAGAGGCCTGTCATTTCAGGATATTTATGGTACATTCCTAACCTCTAAGGGGGCTATTATGTCCTATTTGCACTTTTCCCCATTCTGAGAGTGCCCACTTCCATTCTTTCTGCCTAGTAGAAACTCATCCATACTTCTAGGACAACCTCAAATCCTATATCATGAAGAAGCCTTCTGTGACTCAGTCAGCTGGGAGCGATCCCACTGCTTCTAACCATGTAGAACATTAATATTCACTTGGCTGTTATCACATAGTGTCTTGTGTTGTTGTATGTCTGGCTTGAGAGGCAGCTTGGTATAATGGGTAGAGTATTCATCAGAAGACCTGAGTTTCAACTGAGATTCTAGTACTTTTTGTCTGTCTGACTTCAGACAAGTTGCTTCTTCCACTTGAACCTTGCTTTCCTCCCCTGTCAAATGGCTTTAGTACTTCTACTTACCTCACAGGATTTAGAGGAAGAAATGGGGTTATAAAAGATTCAATGTAGAGCAGAAAGGAATTGTTGAGAGTTTCCCTACTTTAGCCCTCTTTTTATAGAAAGGAAAGCCAGTGGTTAAGCAATTTGCCTAGGGTTGTAAGGATAGAGCCAGAATTTGAACCCAGGTCCTATGATTCTGAATGTTGTGTTCTTTCCACTGTACTACTAAGCTTTAAAGCTCTACAGAAATGGGAGTTAGTATTATCATTACTTATGTCTTATTTCCCCAGTTACCTGAGCAAAATCAAGAGCTTATTAATCTTTGTATTCTCCACAGCACCTGGCTCGTGCCTTGTATGGAGTTAACATGCATCAAATATTTTTGATTGGTATTATACAGAAACTAGAATGTTTCCTAACACAATGCAGTCAATAAACACTTACTAGGCACTTGCTCTTTGCACAGGATAGTATTAGGTGGAGAACCCTTGAATCCATATGGAGCACACAGCTGTAGAAAGGACAGGGTTACAATTGAAGCAGAGGTGTTCTGATCCTTGCAGAAGTTAGCATTCTGTTTGAGGAAGTGAGACAGATAATCAAAGACATCTTGAAATAGAAGTCTTGATAATGTAGTGTATTTTGAGGGTAAATTTTGATGGAGTACAAGATGGAGGAAAGATCAGTGAGGATTGTGAGTGCTACACTGCAGAAAGAACACAGAGAAAGAAAAGAGCATCCAAGGGAAGGAGATGGGAATGAGAAAGGGGCTAGAGAACAAGGCCATATGAGACCAGGCTCTGGAGGAGGCCTTTCCCAATTTCCTTTGCTGCAAGTATTTCATTCTCTAAGACTTCTACCTTCCCCTTATTCTTCATGCATGGTGTATGTACTGACTTCGTTCATCTTGTCTCCTTTCTTAGAATGTGAGATCCTTGAGGGCAGCAACTATTTTTAGCTTTTTCTTTGTATCTAGCTTGATGCCTGGCATAAAACACTTAAGAAATGATATAAACACTTAATTGCGTGTTAAGTGATTGATTAATCCCCTCAGCTTTGGAAATTCTTACCCCAAGGACATGCTGTTGTGATTAGGAAGGGAGCAGGGGAACTCTTATAGCTGACTATATCTAGCCAGCCCCCGAATAGGTCATGGTTGCCCTCCATCTGGCAGTCCCACCCTGGCTAGCTCTAGATGCTTCTGGAAAGGGATCCACTCATCATCTCTATCGCTCACTACACCAAAGCCCATACCCTTGAGCACCACTCCTCTCTGTATTATCTATTTCCCTTGTTAAAATGCCAGTGGCTCCTTAGAGGCGAGAACTCTCTCAGTTTTGTATTCATTTCTCTAGAGCCACATGCATAGTTGGCACATTCATTCATTCATTGAGCGAGCCTTCACCTGTATGAACCTAGGTGGAGAAGGAGGAGATGGGGGTGTTTTCCATATTTCATTACAAAGTAGAGAGTTTGCATACCCTAACAGATTGATTGGGGACACTGGGAAGAGATATTTTTAAAAATGAGGAAGTAGAAATTCTGAATGAGACACATATGGCCTAGGATTTACTAGATGGCAGATCCCACAAGGACAGAGACAGGATCTTCTTTAGCCCAGTCTCACTCTTGTTACCTCAGACAGGGCTCTGTATGTAGTAGGGGCATAATAAATGATTGTTGAATGGAGTAGAGTTGAAAAAACTTTGTTGTTCTTCAGTTGTTCTTCAATCATGTCTAGATACTGCAGGGGTTTCCTTCTGAAGCTCATTTTACAGATGAGGAAACTGAGGCAAACAGGGTTAAGTGAGTTACCCAGGATCACCCAGCTAGTAAGTGTCTGAAGCCAGCTTTGAACTCATGAAGATAAGTCTTCCTGACTCTATATTCTGTGCCATCCTACTGAATAAGCTTAGGGACATCTAAATAAACCATTATCTCCATTTTCCAGACAAAGTTTATTAAGTCTGACAGTATTACATCTGTCGTATATATCCTGATGGTGCTACTGTTGAGTAAATAAGAGATTAGGCTTTACACAAGTGTTTGTGTATGTGTGTGTATATAGTGGTGTGTCCCACTTTTAGAAAAACCTTTATGCTAAATCTTGAACTTAATTTGGATATGATTCTAGAAGGATTTTCGGCTAGGAGGCAGGAGATGTTGGTTCCCAGAATCCCATATTACTGAAACTTAAAGAGAACCTAAGATTATCAAGGATAATTCCCTAAGGAATTTCAACCCAAGAATGAGGAGTGGTTTGCTCAAAGTCACACAATTAGTTGTAGTAGATCTCAGTCTTTTTTTTAAAATACTGAACTTAAACACCAAATAAGATGGAGAGTTCTGTATACAGAAAAGGATTGCATATAAAGATACAACTGATTTTTCTCTTAAATGATCTATTTATATAAACTATATTTATAATATTATAAATATTGTAGCATTTATAATGAATTCTGCACGTGGTTTTTAGAGTTATTCTACTTGTCTGTAATTCCTTCTGAACTCACTGGTCTGCTCTTTTCTGTGCCTTTTACAAAGATTTTTCAGTGACCCTCTTTTGTTTATTTCCTTCTTGTTATTGTGACAGATTGTATGACTCCTAGTCCAATACTCTTAAAATTTAGCTTATGGTGTGACCTCAGACAAGTTATTTACCCTCTCTATACCTCAAATTTCTTATTTTTCAAATTAATTTATACCTGCCCTGCTACCAAGATTAAATAAAATGATAGGCATGAAAGTGATTTGAAAAGTTAAAAGTATTATCCAAGTACAGGATATTAGGATATAAGGGGTATTATGGGAATAGCCCAATATTTATTTCTAGCAAAATGAAATTAATTGATCTCAGGGTCCCCAACCTGCATAGTCTAAGTCGCATTAGCATTCTGCTCTCCCCTCCTCTCCTGTCTCCTTTCCTTGCTTTCCCTTCTCTTCCTACTATAAATTTCTCATGGCCCATCTTGTTCAGTATGCTGAATCAGCCTCTATGGAAGTGTTCCCTCTAGTGTGTAATATTTTGATGAAACTATAGAGAAGACTGTGTGTCCAAGAATGCCAACTCAGCATTTCCAGCCAGGGATAGAGCTGGAGTCTTGGGACATCTTGGATGTGGATGACCACATCAACAAGAATAAGAAGTCATTTGTTTGTAAAGGGGAAGAACACTACTTACCAAACAACACTTGTCCCATAGATCTTTGAATAAAAAAGGTATCTTTGTGTTTTAAAGGCACTATCTCAACTGTAAGAACAATCTTTTCCAGTCCATAATCATAGCTCAATGACGGCAGTAACTCAAGAGTGTCGGTGTCTTAGAGAAGATAGAGAGAGGGCTGCTTGCAGAGTCAGGAAGGCCTGGGTGTTCTCTACATCAGTGAAATCATGAACAAAACATTAATAAAAACTCATGTTTCCAAGTGTATGTTCCCTGAAACAACCTTGTAAGGTGGGTAGACAGATGTTGAGAGGTGGTTTGGAACTAAATCGTGACTCTGACCCCTACTTGTGATCCTAAGGAAGTTGTTCACTTTCTGCATCTGTAAAGTGAAGATAACACCTGTAGCCCCTACCTACTAGGGCTCTTTGGAGGAAAGTGCTTGATAATCTCTAACAAAACTCCTAAAAATTGGGAGTGCTTAAGTATCCTTATTACACATTATCCTCCTTTACAGATGAAGAAATGTGACCTGCCCAAGACCATGCAGCCATTAAGTGCTACTGTGTTGTCAAGTTCTGGGCCTCCTGAGTTCACGTCCATTGTTACCTCTTGAAATTAGAGCCAACAATGTTCCATGCCCTTCTGCCACAAGCCATGGAGGAAGAAAAGACCTTTTTCTATAATGTAAAAAAGTAAATCAAATTATTTCAAAGCAAGATTGGAGACAACTGCTGCTCCTTGGCTTTGTTTCTTGTGCCATTCTTCTCTAGTGATTGAACTCGCACACCTGGAGTCTGAAGTGGCTGAGGCCCCATTTGGATGTTCCTAATCTTCAGCGATGCCTGAGCACTCCTGAATCCTGTTCACACTTATTTGCAGCCAGATGCAGAAGACATTTTCACCTATTATTCTGAAAGCTATCATGGAGTGACAGAAAAACCTGCTTGCCAACAGGGAGGGAGAATTGCTCTGTGCTTGACTCTCTTTCAAACAACCATGGAAAAAAAGTTACTCCAGTCAATTTACCAGCATACATATGTGCTCTTTTTAGCCTTAGGTAAGGATATGGACATTTATATATTTATTTTTAAAAGCAGATCAACAATAGTATTTAATCATAGGAATTAATATAAAAAGAAGAAATTAAAGTATCTCAATTTTATTGGCAGTCAAAAATTCAAGAAATATCATGGATGTCAGCTCTGGAAGGGCTTGGAGAAATCATCATGTCAGCTCCTCTTATTTAACACATAAGCAAATGAGCTCAGATAAGGCTGCGTCAGGATTTGAACTCAGGTCTATTTACTCTGATGCTTTTGCTGATGCTTTATGTACCTGTGCATGTAGCTTCTGGGCTGGTGACAGCAAACACAGGCACCATTTTTATTCTGAAATGTTTATGTGCTTTGCTCTTCCAATGGAGTTATAGCATATGATTTAAATACTAAAATCAACTGAAGTATGCTGGGGAAAATGAGGAAAGGCTCAGAGTTAAAGTAGCCAAGTGAAAGTGTTTACAGTGCTCTCTACTCCGGCTCTTACTGCAAGTTGAGAGAAAATCAGCCAGTGTTTGGAAAGTGCCAGAACTACTCGAGTCTTTGATTTTCTGTCATTCTTTCTGTTCCTTTTTTGCCTGTGAAGTCTCAGGATGGTGGTGAAAGCAATCCCAGCTATTTTTTTTAATCTTACTTTGGAAGAATCAGTTTTTATTCAAACCTGGCATTAGGTAGCTTTACCTTCCCACTGTTCTAGAAGCAAATTTGATAGAGCCATTCCCAGCTGGAAGAGTAGCTCAGTTGCTGTTCCTGTCTAGGTAGAGCCTTATTCTATGAAACTCATGCCTTTGGCAAAATAGTGTCACCATGGAATATCAGAGCTGGACAACTAGGTTTCATGCCAACAGCCTATATTTGCCCCACATTGGTTTCCGGGTAATTTTTGCATTTTTATCCATTGCCGTTTCTAGAAGACATACACTCTCTATTTTGGAGCTGGGAAAACTGAGGTTTAGAGAGGCTCTAAAAGTTACCCAAGCTCATAGGATAAATTAATGGCAGAATAGGGGCTGAAATCTAGGCTTCCTGGATCCAAGTTCAGCACCCTTTCCATTATCTGAGGTAAAATGTAGCTCTGGGTCTCTCTCTGCCAAAATGATTCCTGTGTATCATTTTGTGTAATACTCCAGAATGGGGTCTAAAAGTCTCTAGATGTTTGGTATGGCTGTCAGCTGAGTGGTTTCTTAGGAGCCTTGAAGGATTCAGGCAGAAGTCCCCAGTATTGAATTTTATTCTCAACTCATTTCTAGAGAGGATTTATCTACATGGATTTGAAAAAAAAAAATCATGGGACAACATTTTTTCTTCTGCATCCCAGCTAAGGGTCAATGTGTACTAGGCCATAAGAATTGCTGAAAAACAGACTCTCAGGCCAGGCTGACATTACCAAAAAATTAAAATATATATTAGAGGAGGAAAAAATTGGCCTTTATAATCTCTCAATTTTGCCCTTAGAATTTCCTTGGCTTTGCTCTTTTCTAAGAGATTGTTAGCTTGGTATTGATCTGGTCATAATGAGAAGGAAGAAATTCTATGGGGCAGAGGAGCAGAAGGTGAAGAACACACATCTGAACTAGACCAGGTTTAGTGGGGTACATGGAGAGGAAGATTCTTGTTGCCTAGGGAAAAAGTCAAAATTGTTGGCTGGCTGAAGTAAATATCTGTAATGTTGCTCTCATTGCAAAATGGATTTCATTGTCTAAATAGGATATTGAATTAGCACCATTCATTTGAAGGCTTTTGCTCAAAGAAAATCGTCTTCTGAAAAATTATATCCAGAAATGCTAGTGCTTGGGGTCAGTCATCCTCTTGAAACTTACCACCCCTTGCTTCTACTTTTCTGTCTTTGTTTTTTTTTTTTTTTAAAAAAAGAGGATTTCCACTGAAACAACATTGCTATTCTGCCATATTGAACTGGGATAGAGAAAGATGTAGCTTCTCCCAAGGAATGTGTCATCTTTTGGAGAGAAGGTGAATTTCAGAAGCCAGCTTCCTAAGGTTCCAGTGAGCATGAAGACTCACTCTTCAAGAGCTCTCCCTGTGTATCTTCACCCTGCAGAAGGAAACTCATTGAACCACAGATCATTTATATACAGAGATTTTTTTTTTCTTCAAGATGATTTTTTTATTTCCTCAATAAATGGTTGCAGAATAAGAAAGAATACAACTCAGGAAATTATGGGCAATAATGACTATAGCCATTGACTACTTCCTTTCTTCCGCTGACATAGCTGGCTTTCTAATTTCCAGGTGGCAGCCAGATAGTGCAGCAGATAGAACACCAGTGCAGGAGTCAGGAGGACCTGAGTTCAAATCTCACCTTAAACACTTGACACTCACTAGCTGTGTGACCTTGGACAAGTCATTTAACCCAAATCGCCTCATCCTGTGTCATCTCCAGTCATCCTAATGAATGTCTGGTCACTGGATTCAGATGGCTCTGGAGAAGAAGTGAGGCTGGTGACCTGCACAGCCCTCCCTCACTCAAAATAAAGTCAACTGCAAGTCATGTCATTATTTCTCTGATGACATGGTCTTCTTCGGCAATGGAAGATGAACACACATGTTATTCCAGATAATTCTCATTCCTAATGAACATGAGACTGGGACTAGAGGGGAGGAAAGATGTGCCCTGCATTCTGTGCCCCACAATCTTAAGCATTGTTTTGACTAACATTTTTAGAGTATGACTGTGGCTGGAGATAAATGAACCAACTGAAAAGTAGTTGGCATCACTCTTCACTTAGCCACGGGGATTTATTGGGAACAACTTCTTTTCATTGTCATAAAGCTGAAGACATTGGTTTATTATGAACTAGGGTAGGGGGTAGGGTTATTTGCTACGTGAGTGAATTGACTCACTTCTCTTTCTTGTCCCTCCTATCCCTCCCTCTCTTCTTTCTGTTCCCTTTCCCTCCCTCCCTTTGTCTCTGGTTCAATCTCATTGTTGATAAACAAGGAAGCTTTGGCCTGCTCTGTTTTTCTGACCTGGACCATTCTGTCCCTCCTTAGGCAACCTGTCAGCCCCCTGTTTCCAAGGACCAAGCAAAGTAAAGTCAAACTTGATGCAGGTGTCTGGTTAGCTTAAGCCACTGTCCCTCTGAACTCCCAAAATCAAGAGCCTCAGCCACTCAGGCAGCCCAGATTACAGGCATGCTCTCCCCGCCACCTAGGCCTTTTCACTTCTGCTAGAACCTAATCAAGAGAGTACTGGAAATGAAGCAATGAGTCCTAATATGAGGGAATTGAAAAAGTTTACAAGTGTTCTTTCCTATCCAGGGTCCCATTGTACCTCCTCCATCTGCAGAGAGATTAGAATGATTTACAGACACAGTTGGACTTCAGCATGATTCCCAGAAGTTAAAGTTGAGGGAAGTACTTCAATAAACCACTATAATAAGATACTTTATTATTATGTTTCTAAATGTCCTGCAGTGTACAGTAATTCAAATATAAAATAATTAAAGACAATTAAAGCCCATTATACTAAAGATTACTTTGTGCTAATGATACAGAGGCTGCTTGCCTTGAGGAAGAATTCCCTCTGAAGTCATTCTGGAAGCTGCTCAGAAGGAGCTAGTTTTAGGAAAGGAGATCTTGGGGAGAAGTGATAAGCAAACCATACCAGGCCCCTCTGAGTGGGGGAAACACTTCCTACTTGAAATCTTGTGTGGTGGCCCCAGTTATGTGACCAAAACACCCTGCCTGGTTCCATGCTATGTCCTGCTGTTTGGGAGGGAGGTGAAACTCAATGAGGCTTTTAAAAGAGAGTTGAAAGGAGGACAGAATTTCAATTCAGGATTGCCAGCCTCCAGGGAGGTAATGCCTCTAAAATATTTGATGAAGTTTAACTCCCTACATTACTGGCAGCCATTATTAAAGGACTTAGCTGTGTCTCCTTCTGGGAACTGTTCCTGTCATCCCATTCTCTCTTTGCTCCAATGGTCTTGTGCTCCTGTGACTGTTTGTGTGCTATAGGCTATGCTGCCCACTTTAAAACATGAGCTCCTTGAAGATAGGAGTTTCTTCTTCTTGCTTGTCGTTGTCTTCCCAAGTGCCTTGTGCAGAGCCTTGTGTAGAGATAAATGATGCATACTGAACCAAATTAATCAAGGCTGGCCAGGATCAACCAGCACCTTCTGGGGCAGTAACTCCCTTCTCTTGCCAAGTGTTAAGCTGGATCAGGATTAGGCCAATCATGACAAAGGGGTCACTGAATGACTGTTGTGGACCCCACCCTTTCACTCACCACCATATGATCCCCTCTTTTCCTTTCTGAGGGTGGTGCAGGGGAGGAAGAGCACTGGAGCCAGGACTGAGATACCTGGGAGACAATCCTCCCTTGTGCTCATGTCCTAGTCTTGACCAAGTTACATATTCTTTCTCTCACTCTCATCAACATCATCATCACCATCACCATCACTGTCACCATCACCACCACCACCAACACCAACACCATCACCACCATCACCATCACCACCGTCACCATCACCATCACCACCAGCACCATCACCATCACCACCAGCACCATCGCCACTGTCACCACCACCACCATCACCATCACTATCACTATCACCATCACCATCATCAACATCATCACCATCATCATCATCACCATCACCATCACCATCACCTTCATCAACATCATCATCACCACCACCATCACCATCACCTTCATCAACATCATCATCATCATCACCATCACCATCACCACCATCACCATCACCATCACCATAATCATCGTCACCGCCACTGTCACCATCACCATTACCGTCATCATCATCATCATCATAGTCATCATCATCCCTCAGCTCTTTTCCACTTCTAAATCCAAGACTCTTCCTTGGTCTTCTTTTTTTCTTTTCCTTACGCTTTAATTAACTTAAAGCAACAAATCTGTCCTGTGTTCTCCACCTAGTCTTTGTGATTTCAAAAGGTGAGTGAATGGTGTTATCCACTATGCCCTCTCAAGTACTTCAGGTAATTTTTAAAAAGTAAAAGTTATAGGTAAGTTACCCATCAGTTGAGAGAGTTTCCACACTAGGGGTTCCCTACATTGATGAAATCACAGATCCAGACACAACAAATAAATAGATAATGACTTGGCCTTGTGTAGGGCTCAGAGGAAGTCCAAGCAGACACATTTTGCTTCCTTTCTGATATGATGCAATAGAAAATGCAAGGAGCTTTGAATCAAAAGACACAGGTTAATGTTTTTTTAATTGAATAATATTGAATTTTATAACCTTAGCTAGCTAAATTAATGAAGTTATTCATTTAGGGTGCTAATGGATGATAATGTCCCATTCACTTATTCTCATTAAGTATTTTTTAAAAAAAGAAGTTTCTTGAGAGAAAATAACACTTAAGAAATTCCTTGGTGAAGATGATAGAGCACAGGACAGGACTCAGGTGAACTCTCCTATCATCCCCCTCCAAACAACTTTAAAATAATGCCTCAAATCACATTTTAGAGCAGTAGAGCTAGGAAAATGTCACAGGGAGACATTTTTCCAAGAGCACAAGCCCAAAATGCAGCAGGAGCACCAGCAGTGGGTCTTGGAGGTGGCCCCAAAAGTAGTAGCTTTGGGAGCTTTCAACCCAGAGATGGTAAGGGTATCAGACAAATGAGTACAAAGAGATTACAAGGGACCCTTTGCTGGCACTGGGCACAGTTAGTACTTATTGTAACTATTACCCATAAACAGTTCTGGGTCATAGTTCTGGGGAAGAGAGAAGCACTTGTACTTGTGGTTGTGGGAAAACAAGGCCTCTACCTGGGTAAGGATCAGAAACAAAACCAAGAAAGCAGTGATTACACCTCTCCCAGGATAACATCACCTTGGAAGTATTGAAAACTTGCAGACTCCTAGAACTAGCTCTGAGCACAGTGGCACAAAAAACCTAGAGCTTGGCATACCAAGAAATAGACTAGAAAAATGACCAAACAACAACAACAACAAAAAAGCACTTGACCATAATAGCTATTATGGTTTCCAAGAAGACAAGACATAAACTTAGAAGAATACAGCGTGAAACCAGCCATAAGAAAAATCACAAATGCAAAATGCTTATTGGATCCAAGGTCAGCAAGAATTCCTGGAAAATTTAAAGAAAGTGATGAGTGATAGAGGAAAGATAGGGGATAGAAATTATATAAATGCATGGCAATTATGAAAAGAGAATTAACAACTTGGTGGTAAAAGAGGCACAAAAATATTGAAGAAAATAACACCTTAAAAAAGAGAATTGGTCTAAAATCACTGAAGAAAATAGTTGATTTAAAGGCAGAGGAGACCAAATGGAAAATAGGCCAAAAATTCGCTGAAGAAAAGAATTCCTTAAAAAAGTAGAATTGGCCAAGTAGAAAAAGATATAAAAGGTCTCTGAAGAAAATAATTCCTTAAAATTAGAATTATGCAAATGGAAGCTTATGACTCCATGACACTTCAAGAAACAATAAAACAAAGTTAAAAGGATTAAAAAAATAGAAGGAAATATGTAATATCTCATTGGAAAAGCAACTGACCTAGAAGATAGATTAAGAAGATATAATTTAAGAATTATTGGACTACCTGACAGCTGTGATTGAAAAAGGTCTTCGACAGACATTATATTTCAAGAAAATTATTAAGGAAAACTTCCTTGATATAGTAGATTCAGATAGTGAAATAGAAACTGAAAGAATTTGCTGATCATCTCCTGAAAAAGATCCCAAAGTAAAAAACTCCCAGGAATATTATAGCCAAATTCCAAAGCTTCCAGATCAAAGAGAAAATACTTCAAGAAGCCAGAAAGAAACAATTCAGATATCATGGAGCCACAGTCAGAATCACATAAGTTTTAGCAGCTTCTTTATTAAAGGTGTGGAGGATTTGGAATGTAATATTCCCGAAGGCAAAGGAGTTAGCATTACAACCAAAAATGTCCTACCCAGCAAAACTGAGTATAACCCTTCTGGGGAAAATATGGGTATTTAATAAAATAGAGGACTTCTAAATATTCCTGATGGAAAGATCAGAGCTGAATAGAAAAGTTGACATTCAAACACAAGACTCAAGAGAAGCATAAAAAGGTAAACATGAAAGAGTAATCTTAAGCAACTGAGAACAGTGTTTACATTCTTATGTAGGAAGGTGATATATGTAACTTCTAAGAACTTTATCATTGTTAGCACAGTTAGAAGGAGCCTATATAAAAGAACTGGTGTGAGTTGACTATGATGGGATGATCACCCCCAAAAAGTAGGGTTGAGAAAGAAGGATGCACTGGAATAAGTGGCAAGAGAGAGGTAGAATGGGGAAATTTTTCTCACATAAAAGATGTGTGCAAGGAGCTTTTATAGTGAAGGACAAAAACATGGGGGTTGGCAGGTAACACTTGAACCTCATTCATCAGACTTGGTTCAAAGAGGGAAGAATATATTTACCTATCCAACTGGGTATAGACATCTATGTTACCTAATAGGGAAATAGGAAGGAGAAGCAAATAAGAAAGAGAGGGGGGTAATAAAAGGGTCGATTAAGGAAGGTAGTAGTTAGAAGTAAAACAGACTTTTGAGGAGGGATAGGACAAAAAAAAAAGAGAAGAATAAACAGAAGAAATTAGAATGGGGGAAATACACAGTAGTCCTAATTGTGAATGTGAATGGGATGAGATCACACATACAATGAAAGCAGGCAACAGAATGAATTAGAAACCAGCATCCAACCATGTGTTGTGTGTGAAAGTTGCACTTGAAACAAAAAAACACACACAGAGTTAAAGGACTGGAGCAGAATCTAATGTGCTTCAGCTGAAGTAAAAAAGGCAGGGGTGGTAATCTGATTTCAGATAAGGCAAAAGCAAAAATAGACCTAAATAAAAGAGATAACCAAAGGTAACTACATTTTACTTAAAGGTGACATAGATAGTGAAGGAATAAAAAAAAAGCATAGCATATGTTTCCAATAAAGGTCTTATTTCTCAAATATATAAGGAACAGGGTTAAACTTATAAAAATAGGAGCCATTTCCCAAATGATAAATGGTCAAGGGATACTGACAGGTAGTTTTCAGAAAAGAATTAAAAACTATCAATAGTCATATAAAAACGCTCTAAATCACTAATAATTAGGAAAATGAAAATAAGCTGAGGTATCATTTTATACCTATCAGATTGGCTAACATGATAGAAAAGGTAAATTAGAAATGCTGGAGAGAATGTGGAAAAGTTGGAACACTAGTGTATCCAAAGAGATCAAAGAAGAAGTAAAAGCACTAAATGTCCTAAAATATAACAGCTCTTTTGGTGTTGTCCAAGCAATTGAAAATTGAAAGGATGTTCATCAGTTGGGGAACGACTGAACAAATTGTGACATATAGTTGTACTGGAGTAATGGAGTACTATTTTGCTGTAACAAATGATGAGGGGTGTGGTTTCAGAAAAACATAGCAAGACTTATATGAACTGAGAAAGTGAGAAGAACTGGGAAATCATTGTGAACAGTAACAGCAATTTTGTAATGATGATAAACTGTGAAAGACTTGGCTACTCTGATCAACGCAATGATCTGAGACAATTACAAAGGACTCGTGATGAAAAAATGCTGTCCACCTCCAGAGAGATGAACTCTTGAGTGCTAATTGAAGTATAATTTTCTCACTATCTTCTTTTTTGCTTTATTTTGTTGCATGACTAATGTAATACGTTTTGCCTGATTTCACATGTATACTTAATATATTGTTTGCTTTTCAGTGGCTTAGGGGAAGGTGGGAAGGGAAGGAGAGAATTTGGAACTCAAAACTTCAAAAAGAAAAGAATGTTAAAATAGTGAAAAAATATAAAAAACTTTCTTGTGGTATGAGGTTTTTTTGGTAGGGGGAGAGGGAGATGTGTTCCTTAAATAGCAGTATAGACAGCCACTTTATAATACAGCCATTCTAGTGGAGAAAAACATGAGCCATTTTTTTGTGGGACTTCATATAAAATTGTGAGACCTTTCCTTAATGCTATTTTTTCTTCATTTTTCATATTTCCTCTTTGCTGTCTCTTTATTTCAAAAGACAAGTCAGCTATGGGACAATAGTCAATGTGAGTCCCTAAGATTATTCATCTTCTAGGTTCTCCTTGCCTTTATATCTTGAGACTATGATAAGTATCTTGTTATTGTTATATTTGCCAGCCTACTGATTAATGCTAGAAAATTCATCAGCATGACATTTAATCGCTTAACTGTCATTGGCCTCCAACCCCTTACCATGGCTCTAAAAGAATCTACACATGCTTTGGCAAGCCCTCCCAACTGAGAAAGACTTTGGGTAGGGCCCTGTACCAGGCTGTATGCCAGTTATCCAATGGCCAATCTAGCTAAGTGCCAAGAAGGCTATTACCAGAATACCAAAGCTATCCACAAATGGGAAATGTCATGGATCCCTGACATATTATTTTTTTATTTTTTAATGTAATTTTATTCTCAGATGGCAGTGTTATTTGTTTTTTAAAATTTCAGTTTTATTTTTAAGTTTGCGTTCTCACTCTCTTATCCCAGTTCCCTCTCCCCCTCCATTGAAAAAGCAAAAAAAAAGTTAAGACCTCTTACTGTGTTGACCATGTCTGGGTAGATATCTAGATAGAGTCATCCTAAATCTATCACCTATTTAGAGGTGAGCAGGATGTTTTGTTATAAGTCTTCTGGAATTATGATTGATCCTTATGTTGATCAGAATTCTTAGGTCTTTCAAAGTCGTTTGTCTTTCTGATACTGCTATATTAATTGTTCTCTTGGTTCTTCCCACTTTACTCACATCAGTTCATGACAAGTCCTCCCAGGTTTCTCTGAAACCATCCACTTCATCATTTCTTACAGCACAGTAGTATTCTATCACATGAATATATCACAACTTGTTCAGCCATTTCCCAATTGATGAGCTCCCTTTCAGTTTCTAATTCTTTGACACAACAAAAAGAAGTACCATTAAGTATTGGGTTCATATTGGGAATTTTTTCTTGACTCTCCCCAGGGACCTCTTTCTATCCCAGTGTTTCCTGCACAACCTTGGTCCTTTTTCAGTCCCTAGGTATGGGAGTGTTTCATGTACCACACTTTTGGTTAGATCCTGTTCCCTGTTTTAGCATGTATCCCTGTATTCTGTATCCCTGTGCTGACCTGGGCTGGAAAATGACTCAGTGAGACTTTTCTCTGATTTCCCAATCAGGATTCAATCTGATGCATTTTCTAGATCATTGCCAGGCATGTGGGCTGCCTTTCTTACTGCTACTGTGCCTTCTTGCCTGTGTCTCTGGATTGCTGACATATTAAAGTTTAACTAATTGGAGGGGAAGGGTTATGAAGGTCAGCTCCTTTCCTATTGTAGGAAAACTCCTGAAAGAAGGACTCCAACTCTCCATAAAGTGAAATAATGGACAGACTTGTATATGTGCATGTGTGTGTGTGTGTGTATACAGTATGTGCATGTCTGTCCACACTTGGGCACACAATGCTTTTTAACATTAAGTAGTACTAGGAGCATGAGGTAGCAATCCTCTCATCTATCACAATTCTTTGGGACCTTTTTTTCCAGGCACCAGTTGAATCTAAAATATGTCAGGGATTTTTTTCTTTCTGTTTTTAAAAGGATTTTTAATTCAGACTTTTCATAATGAGACTATATCTTCTGGGAAGTTTCCGATTGTTGGATGAGTAAAATGCCTGCAGTTTTCATTTTAACTATGTGGTTTTTGCTTTTGGCAGTTTGACATCTCTGATATTGTTTTAAGATAGATATTCTATTTAATATAATTTTTTTTCATTTGGCGATATCAGATAGAAAATGAGAAATAGCTTCTCTCCATTTCCTTTTCCTTCTCCCCAAACGTTGGATTTCATTACAAAATGTGTCTGTAATTGGATTCCTCAGCTTAGGCTAGTGACATAGTGCACTTTCCTCCATAAACAGTTAGGACTTAGGAAGGAAGCTAGGCCTCATCTTCTCCCAAATCTGACCCTCATTTAGGAGAAAAAACAAACCCAGCCCCCCTTGTTTTGTCTTCTCCCCCAGGTTGTTTGCTGCCCTGCCCTGCCCTGCCCTGATTTCTTTATCCTCTGCTGGACAATTGCTCTACAGAAAAATATTACTAGACTGAAGTAGGAATTGTCGCATGGTCACATAGAGCTCCTAATGATAAAGAAACTGATTTCCAGTTCACGTTGAATTTATCCATGGACAGGGGCAGGTTACAGGATCAGGGTTTGTTAGCTTTCAGCCTGGTCCAAGAAGTCTCCAGAAGAAAACTTTCAACATCTCTGTTATGTCTAAGCCAGGGGTGGGGACCCTGTGGCTTCAAGGCCACATATGTCCCTCTAGGTCCTCAAGTATGACCCTTTGAATCACAATCACATGTAGCTCCCAGGCTGCAGGTTCCCCACTCCTAGCTAAGCCATACTGATGCCTACATGATGACTATCCTCTATCATCTACAGAAGGCACAATCTTTGGACTTGGAGAGGTGACATTTCACTTTGGCCAGAAATAGGCCATGTCTCCCAGTGAAACCAGGTCCTGGCCATGTCTAAGCCATTTCCTAAACCTTGTCCCTGACCTCTGTCCCTTGACTATCTCCACCAGAACTCAGAATCCCAACTCTAAGGCTCTGAGAGATGGCTTTTTACTTACCTTGCCAAGAGCCAAGCCAGCTTGCCTTGTCTAAGCCAAGCCCCCTGCATTTGGACCCCTTACTATCTCCACCACAGCTAGATTTGACTATTTTACACCTTTCTGAAGGGTGAGATTTCAGCTCACTTTGCTTCAAATCTGGCTAGATCCAATATGTAGTACATAACCAAACCAGGCTTCCAATGCTCTGTTCCTACCTTGTCTCCCAAGGCACTCAGAATAATGTAGCTACAGCTGTAATAAGTGAGCTTTAGCATGACCCCCAGAACCAGGACAGCTTTCCACCTCCAAACTATGTGGACCCCTGCACTGTATTCTGACCCTCCTTGACTTCCTATCTTGATCAGAGCTAAGACTTCAGCACCTGGGGCTCTGAGAGGTGTATTTTCAGCTTACCTTGCTCAGGTCTCAGACCATATAACTTCCCTATCTCCTAAGTAGGCCATGTCCTACTTATAAACTGTTCCTCTTGCACCCTGACTCTCCTCCACCTTCCATTGGAACTTCCTTTCTTGTGTCTCTGATAGCTGAGATTTTAGCTTACCTCTCTTTAGAGCAGACCATGCCCCATCTTCCAACCACTTTCAAATCATGCCCATTTCAGTATGACTGTCCTTTACTTCCCACCAGAACTCAGAATCTTGCCCTTGGAGGTCTGGTAGATGAGCTTTCATCCTACCTTGCCCAGAACCATGATGCATTACTTGTCCATCCACATCAATACTGTGCCCCCCTCTGTCCTCAACCTCCCACCAGAACTCAGAAAATGACCCCCAAGGCTCTGAGGTATACATTTTCAGCTTCCCTTGCTCAGATCCAGGCCAAATCCTTTGTCCATACTGAATCTAAAACATTTTCCTTGACTTTCCGCTTCTCACAGATTTCAGAATCCTCCCCTTAGAACTCTTAGAGGTGAGCTTTCAGTTTCTCTTGCTTCAAATCAGTTTATGTCTCACTTTCAAATCTTTGACCTTCTCTTGTTTAGGTTCATGGCCTTTTCCACCTCCAAACCATGCTGCTAGATGTCTGCTCCACCTACTTACAGACCTCAGAATCTGCCCCCTGGGGCTCTGATAAGTAATCCTTCAATTTCTCTTGCTCTTTTCTAGGCCATTTCCCACTTACAGCCCACAGCCTGTTGTGTACTTTGGCCATCTTCCACTTCCCACCTGAACTTAGCCTCCCAGCCCTAGGACCCTGAGAGCTGAGTCTTCAGCTCACCTTTTTCAAGTTTAGGACATACACTGTCCACACCAAGTCCAAACCTTCTCCCTTTCACTGGCCTTCCTCCACCTCCCATCAAAACTCAGTAGCCAGTTCCATGGGCTCTGAGAGGTGAGCTTACCTCCACCATCTTAACCATACTCTTTCTTGTCCCTATCCACACCATATCCCCTGTACTCCAGCTCTTTTCCATCTCTCGCTGAATTCAGACTCCTGTCTCTGGGACTTGGAGAGGTGACTTTTCACCAAGCCTTGCCACAACATGGCACCTCTCCATGTCTGTAGTATGCCCCCTCCTAGAAGAACTTGGACTCTCACTCCTGGGCCTCTGATAGGTGAGTTTTCACCTTAAGTTGCTCAGAACCAATCCATGTTCCACTTGGGAACCAAATTCTAACCATACTTCCCCTATAATCTGCCCCACATCCTGGCTAGCCTCTCATGAGTACATTTTCATTTTATCTCACTTGGAATCATCACTTTTTTTCTACTTGTTTTTTGGAGGAGATGGGGTAGGGGGTGATGGGGGCTGGGATTATGGTATAATGATAACTGAATGACAGGATAGCAAGTTGTTATCTTTCTCTGAACTCCATAAAAATAAAAGACCATAAAAATAAATATAGTAATACCACAAATAAAAAGAAAACACAGAAACATCTTTATTTGGAGCATAACTTGTTTATTAAACAATTTTTTAGTGTTTATCCTAATGTGAGATCTATGAAAGAAGATGGAAAGTCACTGGAGAATCAAGTTTATTTTCCTTGACTTATGTGGAATGTTTATTTTGTTGCCAGTGTTGGTTCCTCCTGATGAATAATGTGCACCATCATTCTCCTTTTAGTAGCCACAGCGATTATCCCGAAAACATCTCAGTAGATATTAGTCCATTTGTTATTTATTCTTGTTATACATTCAAAGTCAAAATATACAAAAAAACTAAAAGAACAGGAGCCAACAGGGAAGTGAAAAGTTCTTCCGTAAAAGATCCAGACAGAAAAATACCGAAAAAATGGTTATATTGGTGTCTCTAATGAATCATTCCACTTAGATTCAATTAACTCACAGGAAAACATTTAAGTTATGCTGTTACTAAATGCTCACTCCTTTAAGGGATGGAAAAAATTTCTATGAAAAATCTCAGTAAGAAAACTTTTGAATTCCTTACCATATAGGGAAGAATCACCTTTGGGGGTTAATAATAAAAAAATGCATCTCACTTCTTTATTACTTAATTATTTAGAATACAGAAAATAAATATCGTACTGTACTATAGAAAAAAATATTTGATGAAATATAGCATGACTAAAATCTGAGTTCTTCCTACATCTTAGAAGTGATAGGAGAAGATGATAATGGTTAGTAGATGTTCAGTCCCCTCCCCAAGTTGACCCTTCCTTCCAATCCCTAACTGCTGATGATTAAAAATGCACTATATGTTTCTATACCTATCACTACATTGCTATATTCTTATGGATCATGCCTATGTTGCTATAGACTAATGTCTTATTCAGAGAGAAAATTACTATAACTTTTTTTTGTTGTTAAATAATAAAAGTTATATCTTGGGAATTCATTAAACCATTTCAGTTATTTATGGAGCTCTTGAGATACATCTTGCTCCAATTACAGCACCATACTAGGTAATATAAAAAAGCCCAGTAGTATGCCACAGATGATACTAGAATAGCTAGTGAGAAAGGTCTGAGGTCCAGCCCAGCCCACTGATTTCTGCACAGCTTTCTTCCAAGTGGCATACCGAACTGCACTTTCTTCTGCTTTTATCCGACATTCAAGCTGCTCCACGTTGATAGCTAATAATAGATTGTCAGGTTCATGACTCCAAACACCTATTCCTCCTGCAGAGCCAGTGGCCATGGTGGCACCCATTGAAACTGTTTCAGGCATTGAAGACTTTGCTAACGGAACATGCAATGTATTTGCTTGAAACTGCATTAGATTTTTGTTGCTGGTCATTGCTTCATCTGCTTGCAAATAAGTGCATGTGTTTCCATAATCTTGATTCATGGCATCTAGTATTTCACGGTTCTGGAAACATTCTGTCTCTAACACAGCAAAAGCAACATGTTGTTTTTTTGTGAACTGAGTAATTCCACAAATAATACCGCTTGCACTTTGTCCCCACTATGGTGCGTATAAACCTGAGAGTGCTGGAACAAAGTAGCAGCCATAAGATGTTCCTGCCTCTTCTATTGTTTTCATGATGCCAAGATTGTCTTTAAGCCGGTGAACAGCAGCCCCAGTGATGGCCACGGATCCTTCCAGTGCATAGTATACTGGCTTGTCTCGGCCCTGTTTGTAAGCCATGGTGGTAGGAAGACCATATTCAGAGAATACACATTTTGGACCTGTATTGTGCAGTAAGAAGCAGCCTGTTCCATAGGTGTTTTTGACTTCCCCATCTTGGAGATACATTTGTCCCACCAAAGCAGCAGATTGGTCTCCCAGGCATCCAAATAATGGTACACCTTCCAGAGTTTCAGATTTGATCAGTCCATAGATCTCAGAAGGACTGCAGACATCTGGAAGTATAACCATAGGAACATCAAAAAGCTCACACATCTTTGCATCCCATTTTAGTGAGTGAATGTTGAAAAGCATGGTTCCGCTGGACTTAGTTACATCTGCACAGTGGATTCTTCTACTGATACCTCCAGTCAAATTCCATATCAGTCAAGAGTCAACAGTCCCAAAAAAGACTTTTTGTTCTCCAACAGCTTTCTTAACTTTTCTCGCATTCTCCAAGAGCCAATGGATCTTCACAGCACTGAAGTAAGTGCTCAGAGGCAGACCAGTCTTTGATCTAACAAAGTAGTTTGTGCCAGGAATTCTCTTACTGAGAAGCTCAGCTGTTGACCGGGTACAGAGATCAAGCCACCCCAGGGCGTTGTAAAGAGGCTCTCCAGTAAAATTGTCCCAAATCACAGTTGTACCCTTCTGGTTGCTCACCCCATGGATTTGAGGGTAGAGATGTCGACATTCAGCTGAGCAAGATTCTCACACGTAGTGTCCATATACTCATTGACTACAGTGTTGTAAAGAGGTTCTCCAGTAAACTTGTCCCAAATCACAGTTGTATCCCTCTGGTTGCTCACCCCCATGGCTTTGAGGGTAGAGATGTCGACATTCAGCTGAGCAAGCTTCTCACACGTAGTGTCCATATACTCATTGACTACAGTGTTGTAAAGAGGCTCTCCCATAAACTTGTCCCAGATCACAGTTGTCTCCCTCTGGTTACTCCATAGTCTCCATATACTCATAGACCGATTGCAGGATTTCCCTAGGATTCTGTTCTACCCAACCCTCTTTGGGAAATTTCTGCTCCAGCTCAGCTTAGTGATAACTAAGAAGTTCAGTTGTTTTGAAATTAAACACCAGAAAGCGAGTGGAGCTGATCCCTTGATCAGTAGCACCTACCAAGGACCCCAAGATACTTTTCCTGCCATCTGCCATGAAACCCACCACCTTTGTGTCTTGGCTTAACCGTTTCCCTGGAGATAGTCTTGCCAGAGAGTTGGGAACGCTGGAAGTAGCTATGGGCATGGGAGGGGCAGGGTTCTCGCAAACTTTCCACAGATCCCTAGTTGGTGGAAAAAAATCTTTGCCAGACCACACATAGCAAGGTCAGGATATCTTACAAATATACTTGTAAAATGGAGTCTCTATCTTTGGTTTTGACTTCCCAGCTGTTGATTTTTCTGGTGCCCACCCCCACATGGACCATCTCACTGTGCTGTAGCAAACATTCTACTCCTATTGTTACGGTCTCACCAACCACTTGCTAGCAGTCTAAGGGAAACCTGTTTTCTCACCTCTTTTCCTGCCTCAGACTTGGTCTTTATAAATCAAAGAGTGTTTAAATTCCACACAAAATTTATAGGAGGAAACAAGGATATGTATGACCAAGGGCAGACACTTACATCATGGTGGCCTTAGGGTACATGTTCTTAAACTATTTTGTATTAGGGACTCCTTTGGCAATCTGATAAAACCTCTGGGGAAAAACATTTTTAAATGAGTAAAATAAATTGCCTAGGATCCCAAAGGAAACCAGTTATATTGAAGGACAGTTATCAAGTTGTAAAAAAAAAAAAAAGTTTGCCGACCCCAGATTAAGTACACCTGCTATGCTTGCTCTTTTGCCCCTTCCTTTTCACACGGGAATCCTCAGTCTAGATTGTCAGAGCCTTAAGCCACACTTATGCTCAGTGTACCCCAAATAAAGAGCCTGGGAACTTAAAGAAAAACAAGTTTTTTATAAAGAGAAGTTAAGAGTTTTCTGCCATAAGGCTCTGCCCTGAGCTGCCTTCTTTCCTTTCTCCCATTGTTATACTCTCTCCTTTGGTGACCTCTTCAGTTCCTATGGGTTTATTTCTGTCTGTTCACATGATTAACACACCTATATAGCCCACCTTGCTATCTTTCTCCTGCTCTAGAATTCCACAGCATCAACTGTCTGTTAGACATCTTAAGCTGAATGTCCTATAGGCATCTCAAACTCAACGCATCCATGACTGTACTCATTATCTTTACCCTCCAGTGGTTTCTCCCCCCATCCCCACTTCCCAAACTTCCCTATTAGTTTCAAGGGCACTCAGGCTCACAATCTCAGTCTCATCCTTGACTCCTCCCTCAGACTCACCCCACCTATTCATTCTCTTGTTAAATATTCTTGTTTTTTTCTTACAACATCTCTCAGATTTATCCCCACTTTCTCCACTTGAATAGCTATCATCCTAGTTCACTTAAACTCATCATTCGCTCATCTGCCACGGTGATTTTCCTGAAGAACCTATTTGACCATGTCATGTTCCTATTCCTTAAAGCTGTCCCCCTGTTACCTCCAGGATCAAATGTTCTGTGTTTGGGATATAAAGCCCTTCACAACTGACCCACTTCCTGTTTCTATGCCTTAGCCCTGGCTGTTTCCCATTGCTGTGTACACCTCAACTCTAATTCTTAAAATTTCCTTGGCTTCCTCCAAGTTTCGCCTCAAATCCTACCTTCTGCATTTTCTTGGTCAACCTCCCCTTCCCCACCCATGTCTATGCTCTGACAGTACCTTCCATCTGCTCTTTTTGTGTCTTTTTTACATAACTGCATACATACATATGTATTTATGTGTAACATATGGTTATTTACTCACCCATTAGAATGTGATCAGGGGCTACTGTGGCCTTTTCTGTCCCTTGAACCTGACACAAAGCATGATGCATGACAAGTGCTTAATCAATACTTGATGGGATGACTGGAGAGGCTGTAAAAAGATTGGGACAGTCAGCCTCTGATGAGCTGGCTTGTGACAATTTGTTTTGGTTTTCTCCTTAGGGCCAGTGCTATCCCTAAATTCTATAGCTTTACCCTTGATTTAATTGATTACTTTAATTAAATTGCTTCTGTAGTTGAGATCCTGGTCAGGGATCACATCTCTAAAATAGTATATACTTTTTAGTCTGTTTTATCTCTGCTAAATATTATCTAACATTCATTTATGGGTTTTGAACAAGGTGTCAAAAGAGTGGTATTCCCTTTATAAATCCTGCATACATACAGTATTGCAGCCTATGAGTCATTGTTTTAAGTGGCTAGACTTTATCGTCTCTCCTGACTTATGCTTATAGCCACACATAAATCACAGAGAAGCAGCCCATGGATTTTAGTGTTTGGTCATAATAAAAGAAGGGATTTCACAGTTTATCTTCATCCAGTAGGAAAGAGGTCAGAGATGAAGAACAGATTCCAAGTAAATAGCTTATTGTTAAGTTAATATCACTTAATGAGGAAAATTTCTACTGAAACAACTGGAAAGAAAACATAACCCTTCTTGTTCATCTTTATCACAACTTTCAACGTAAGGAGAAGAATCTCATTGAGGATGAATTTTAGCAAAACCAGCTTTTCAGTTCCTCGTTTTTTGGGGGAAATTAAGACGACATCTTGGAATTCCCAGTTTGTTCTTTGGAGTCAAGTTCCTATATCTTGAAGTTATACAGAAGAACTCAGGTTTTAAGGAATGGTGTGTTGTAGCAAAATGAAAGATAGCCTTAGTAGTCAAGAGACTGGGTTCAAGTCTCTGCTCTGACATATGTTGGCTGCGTGGCTCTGGGCAAGATGCTTAACTTCTTAGTGCCTTTGACAAATGTCTCCGAGAAAGTTTAGAATTGCCTTGACAATATGGAGGGTTTACCCCTGAGTTTCCTATCCCAATGAAATCACAGCTCCCAGTCCTATCTCTGTATCTTTCTAAAGTGCTTTAAAGAAGAAACTGAAGAAGGAGAATGTGAAGGATGGGTGAGGTCAGGAGTGAATATTTCTGTCAGGAGGTTGAAGGGTAAGATAGAATAATGTGACACTCAAGGAAGGGAAGAAAAAACACTTAACACTTGAATCTTTCTAATGCATATATGACACATCATTTAGATGTGAGAACTAGAACCTCAGGGGAGGAGGCATCTGTCTGCTTGTACTCCAGGGAATGATGCTTTTGAAACTTAGGTTCCATCAAAGGGAGAAAGGTCATCCAGGAAGGGTCAAAAATGAGATAGAAGAGTAGTGATGCTGGGTGGCTCCCAGGAATGAATTACTGAGGGAGCTCTTTGTTGACCTGATAGAAACTGGGTCAAGAATCTGCTATCTTCTCAGAGTGTGCATTTGCAGCATAATGGAAGTGCCTCCTGAGAACTATCAGACCTGACAACCATCATATACTTCTGGCATTTCATATGAAGACAGATAACCAGAAGGAAACTAAAGTATAGAGGTGTGGGCTAGATGGTAGTACCTGATCTGGTTCAATCATCAGATGATGTCTCAGCCTTAGTGGCTCATTAACTTAAAGAGTGATATCTCCAGTGAGGTATGTCTTCCCCAAGAGTCTGTCTTTATGTTAGTTCACATTTTTATCTAAGACTTAAATGAATGAATATGTCATCATGCTTATCAAATGTATAGGTGACATGAATTAGCTAACATGTTGACATTACAGATTCAAAAAGGCCCTATCAAAATACATGAACTTTAATGGAATAAATGTGAATTCCTACATTGGAATAAAAAACCTATCAAATATAGAACCAGAGAACTGTGACTATTCAAGTGCAACTTCAGAATCTTACTAGCTGTGTGACTTCTGTATGCCTCAGTTTCCTAATCTATAAAATGGGGATAATAGCATCTACCTCCCGGCATTGTTGATAGGATAAAATAAGATAATAATCACAAAGAGCCTTGCAATCCTTAAAGCATCATATAAATGCTAGCTATTATTAGACAGTAGTTCATTTAGGGAAAAATATCTGAGGATTTTAATAGAAGTTCAGTACGAGTCAGCCCAGTGATGAAGGTCCACCAACAAACTGAATGCTATCCAAAGTTAGATTAAGAGAAACGCCTCTGTAAAGAATGATGGAAGTCACAGTTCTGTTCATATTTTATCAGACCATTTCTTGTAGTACTGTGTTCAGGTCATACTTTTGGAAAGACATTGGTAAACTAAAGAATGTCCCAAAAGAGCAACCAGGACAGTAAGAATGAATAAACATCATAGAAGATCAGTTGTAGGAACTGACGGTCTTTATCCTGAAGAAGAGAGGGCTTGGTAGGCAAGGGTGGATGAGAAAGATAGCTATCTTCAACCATTTCACCTGTTGTCATGGGACAGAAGAATAATGCTTAGCTCCGGAAAGCATAACTAGGAACCGAAGGTAGAAGTCGCAGAGTCAGATTTCAGCTGAATGTGAAGAACAGGTTCCTAGCTGTCCTCCAGTGTCATGCCTTCGGAGGCAGTGGCTTCCCATAATTGGAGGTTTTCAGGCAGAGTTTGGCAGACTACTTATTTGTTGAGGATGTTAGAGAAGGGATTTTTGTGTAGATTTTGGGTGGACTAAAAGCTCTCTGGTTTCCTTTTCTACTCCAAGAATATATGATTCTGTGGAAAGTGAAAGAAGATTCCCTGGTTAAGAATCCATTTGATGACACTTGAATACCTTCAGGAAGGAAGACACAATGAGATGATTGATGTCCCAGGTATATATGGGTGATCTTGAATGAAGCAAATGGAAAACACTTTAAGCCTTTGAGTAGTACAATATCTACTTTAGAAGTAGGCAAAGGACTGCTTTGAATTTTAAAAGCTAATTGATCATCTGGAGGATATGTCATTCATGCTCATGATCCTGCAGCTTAGTAACTGTTCATAAGGGCTAATGTAGTCTGATTTGGTTGCAGATGCCTTAAGGCTTTGACGGGGCATCAGTTGTGAAAACCCAGTAATGTTAGGGTTTTAAGCAATGTCCAAAGCTGAAGAAATTCAAAGGTATGCCAGTGCTTTGCCACTCATAAAGAGAGAAGTCTTAGAACCACAAAGAATATACCATCCTAGGAATCCAGAGACATATTTTTAGTCCAGAGCAGAGGTGGGGAACCTGTGACCTCAAGGCCACATGTGGTCTTCTAAGTCCTTGGCAGTGGCCTTTTGACTGAGTCCAAGTTTTACAGAACAAATCTTTTTGTTGAGGGGATTTGTTTTATGAAGTTTGGATTCAATCAAAGGGCCTAGAAGGCAGGCCACCACATGAGGCCTCAAAGTCTCAGGTTTCCCATCCCTGGTCCAGAGTCAGCCACCCCCAATGTCACCAGGTGTCACCAGTGGTTGAGAGCCCTAACCAATGCTGGGGTGTGATGATGGGAAGAATCATGAGAACAGGAAGGAAAAAAGCAGCAGTAGATAGCAGGCAGAGGAGACCACCAAGAACAAACCATATCATAGAATCTCTGATCTGGAGCTTCTAGAGCTCATCTAGTCTACCTCCTTCCTTTTATCTATAGGGAAACTGAAAACCAGAGGTGGCAAGCTTGCACAGCTACTCAGAGGCCAAACCAGTCACAGTACTTGGGTTTCCTGATTTTAAGAACAATGTTCTTTCTGCTCCACAACTTTACAATTTGGTCTAGGGTCACCTCTGCTTGAAACTGCAGCAGGGAGGGATGACTTGCTATATTCCTTTTATTAGCTAGATACATTCAGATTGATTAAGCAGCCATTGATTCCAAGAGTGGGAACAGGTACAAGAAAGAAAGACCCTTTGTAGCCCTTAGATGTAGTTGCTTTTTTTTTTTTTGTAAATACTGAATGTTTATCAAAGGTTTCACTTATAATTTTATTACTAAGTTAGCAATGTTTCTTTGCAGGTGGATGATCCAGATTTAATTTAGAAGCGGAGAAGGCAGCATAGCAACTCAGTAAACCCTATGCACTGTAAGTATATATAATGCACACAGTTTTTTTGTTTTGTCTTGTTTTTCTTTTTTTACCACAGACCTTGATCACTCCAAGGATTCTGTTGTGTCACGGATACATTATTGTGCTTTATTTGGTTTATGTTGTTTCTTTTTTGCATTTTCTATTACAGAGCAAATAGTATTGAAATTTCTCAGAAACAAATATGAGTCTCCCAGTTATATAATTCAGACTCAGTGTTCCTAATAATCAATACAGTGGCTCTTTTCAAATATGTGATCAATGGAGCAAGCTTTCTTTTGGGGAACAAACCCATGCTTTCAAAGCTTTCAAAGCAAAACCATAGATGCTTTCACAGAGAGACAAACAGGCATAGTGGGAGCCAAGTTGATAAATAGTATTTTTGCACCCATGGCAAGTGGTTACTTGGGGTAAGCCTGCATCAAGAAGAAGCAGGCCCTAAGATATAATTAAGCTGCTGAAGAGGCAAGCAACAAATGCCTTGAAGCAAGCCTGTGGAGTTGGGCCTAAGAGGTGGTCTAGGCAGAAATAAAACACAGACTATTGGGAAGTTGTTGCTATTGTTTCAGGGATGGGGATGAGCAGAGGAAGAAGCCTGTATGGGCACAGGCTGCCTTTTAAAATGCCTTTTGTGGACCAAACTTCAATGGCTCTACTGCTTGGGGATCTTATAGTTCTGAGAGGACTTAATTCTGGCGGTTGAAAGTTGGAGGCTATTTTCTGCTGTGTGTACACTGCTCATATCAGACTATACTGAACTGTCTGGTCACAACCAGATTTTTTAGGTGTGAGATGATCAATGTCTATCTTCCCTGAGAGCAGTTTTCTACTAGGAACCTTTGCAATGTTTAGAAAGAATATTGGAACCATTTCTAGGATAGCTTGGGGTAGCCTAGCCCAGACTTGGCTATGTCAGATTACCTTGTAATTGACAGTCATGTTAAAGTCAACGCTTATCCATAAAGCTGTGGTGATTATCTTTCAAGTGATCAGTGGATTTGGGGCAAACTTCCCAACCAGAAGTCCATTTACAAAAGAATCATGGTTTCATCTGTGTGCATTGTAAATGGGAAATAGCTTCCTTAAGCCTTCTTCATTGCTTTCTCCAAACAAGGAAGATTAGAGCTGAGGAGGGAGAGTTGGAGATCCTGGCAGTCATCGGCAGGGTTGGTGGGAAGATGATCTGAGATTGTGTGTGTGTGTGTGTGTGTGTGTGTGTGTTTGTAATACAGATTAGAAGCCATTGAGCCATTCTAGCTAAGTCACAGGCTGTTTTAGGCCTCACCTAAATTCGCTGAAACAGAATATTTTATATCAGTTCCTGGACTTATTTAACTATTAGTCTAGAAAGCAGGCTAGAAATTCCAAGCTATACTGATGGTCCAGGGTCCAGTGAAATTTAAGGTGACTGCTTTCACTTGGATCCATCTCATGATTTGTCCTATGTCTACCTGGAATATAGTTTATGTGTAGATAAAAGAGAAGACTAACCCAGATACTAATATTGCTTAACCTATTCCAAGTCACACAGTACATTAACAGAGGCAAAATTTGAACACATAACTCTCTGATTGAAATCCCACTGCTCTTTCCACTATGCCATATTACTTCATATTACTGAAGAGTTACTTCATATTCTTTACATACATGACATGTGGATTATGAAGATTAGCTATGGTGGAACAAATTGCTCATTATAATTGCACTGTGGTCTGGATGACCTTCAGTAAAATGATCTTTCAGTGCGTCATCATGGCATAAAAGTGATCCTGATATAGTAAATCACAAACTATGCTATATCCTACAAAGCTAGATAGGGTTCAACTCTGGGCCTCGCAGTGGATGGTATATTTATCCTCCAAGCATCAGCCTCATTAAGTTTGGATAGGCTCATTGCCAAGTTGACCAAAGGGTCATGAGGTTTTGACCACCACTCATGGTGACAATATAGTAACCATATACCATATATAGTATACCATATACAACTCCTGTCATCTGCTTACCAAATGGAGGAAGCTCTGTGTCAAAATAAGGAAAAGCCACAGCAAGGAGTGAGTGGTGGATGTTTAGGGGACCTGGTCAGACAGAGCCAACATCACCCAGGTAATATTTAGCACCTTTGGAAATTTAAATGACATTGTGGACTCCAAGTAGATTTGTTCTCATTCCCTTTCTATCTTTTTGTTTTGTCAGGGTCTTGAATCTGCAAATAATAATTGCCTAGTTGAATTGTTACTGTGTTGTTGAATATTTGACAAATTTCTTCAGAACAATAGCACCCTGTCTGCCTCACTTCTATGTAGTGCAGACACATGGAGTGAGGCAAAGTGGTGTATTGAAGAAAGTGCTGGGTTTGAATTCTGGAAGACCTGGGTTCAAGTCTGATCTCTGACCTTGAGTAGCTGAGTGATTCTGAGCACATCAATTACCATTATATGCCTCAGCTGGTTCTCTTAAGATATATTCATGAGGACTGAGTTATAGTTAGTCCTAGTGGGCTGTGAGGTATTTCCTCAC
The DNA here is from genome assembly GCA_023548195.1 of Bettongia penicillata ogilbyi. Lineage (NCBI taxonomy): Eukaryota > Metazoa > Chordata > Mammalia > Diprotodontia > Potoroidae > Bettongia > Bettongia penicillata. The sequence goes on along the minus strand of JAJHZJ010000104.1, from coordinate 4,543,306 downwards.
ACTGTCCAGATCACAAGTCTTTCCCACATGGAATATGGAATGATAGAATTGGAGGGGGCCTAAGAAACCATGGAGCTAAGTCCCTCATGTTTGTATAGGAAGAAACTGAAGCACAGAGATGTTAAGCCACTTGCCCAATGTTATACAACTAGTTAGTGACAAAGCCAGAACTGTGACTGTTCTCATAGGATCACATGTTGAGAACTGAAAGGGACCTTAGAGGTCGGATCTAAACCCTTACTTAGATGGTCGAGAGATGTTATGTGACTTGCTCAAGGTCACATAAGCTAGTACATGTCAGTGGCAAGATTTGAAATGGGTTGTTCTTGATTCCAGCTCTAGCTCCATTTCCACTACCCCACACTGGTTCTCCTGGTCCTCATTCCTGTTCTTTGTCCATCCCATCACACTACCTCTTCCCTTCTTCTGGTCCCTGACCTCACCTGAGTGTACAGAGCAGTGAAAGTGTTTGGAAGGGCCATCACAGGGCCTACTTTGCTACTGCTTTTCTCTGAGAACATAAAACCTGGGTTTTGATTTGACATGATCAGTAATTAATTGGGTTCTCCCAGGTCTTAGATATGCAGTGCCAGTTTCTGGGCTTGGAACTGGAAGGAAACAAGAGATGGCCTACTTCTTCAGATCCTGGAACTTAGAACTGTATGAGATGAGGTTGTCCTCTCATTCTTCTGAAGCTCTGCTAGGCTGCACACAAATTGAGAGGATCCATATTTCTCTTGTGGAAGCTTTTCCAATTCACTGCATGGATTTACTTGACATTGACTGAGTACTCACAGGATTCTTGGCTCCAGGAATTCCAGAAGGGCTGTCACAGAGAAGACATGTTCCTACCATTGCATATCCAGGCAGTCGCCAAATCCTCTCCATTCTACCATGTCGTTATCTTTTTTTTCCTCTTTTCCATCCTCCTGAAATCACCCTAGTACAGACCCTTATTACATTTTGCCTGGACCACCTTGATGATTTCTTGACTGGCTTTCCTAAGTCTAATCTCAGTGACACCACCGAGTAGAGTATGGAGTCTGGAGTCAGGAGGACTCATGTTCAAATTCAGTCTCAGACATTGACTAGCTATCAAGTTAGTCATTGGGCAAGTCACTGTCTGCCTCAGTTTCCTCAACTATGAAATGAGGATAATGATAGCACCTACCTCCCAGGGTTGTTGTGAGAATCAATGAGACTATATTTGTCAAGCACTTAGCACAGTGCCTGGCACACAGTAGGGGCATAATACATATTTCTTTCCTTCTTTCTTTCTTTCCCTTCTCTAGTCCATGCTGCAAAAGTAACATATTTTGTGGGTCACTTCACTCTTCTTTTCAAAAATATTTACTGGTTTCCCATTAGTGACCAAATAAATTGTAAATTTCTGATCCTGATATTCAGCACCCTTCCCAGTCCCAACCTAACCTCCTTTCCAGCTCTATTATTTTTATTATTATTTCCAGCCCATTCTCTTATGCTGCATTTCAGTCAAACTGAAGTCCCATTTCTGTATTTTTCCTTTTTTCTCCTGTCTCCATAATTTTGCTCATTCTGGGCCTCATTCCTGGAATTTCCCATTCTACACCTGTTAAAAGACTTCTTCTTCATCAAGGTACAACTCAGGTGCCCCCTTCTTTCTGAAGCCCTCCCTGATTGTGCCTCTCCTGATTCACACTCAGATGAAATGGATCTTGCCCTCATCTGATTTAGCATCACAGTCAATTTCATTGTTGAGATTTTACTTGGTGCTTAGATTTTCCCTTATATCATAGTTGCAGATGATTTCTTCCAAGAGATCATAAGCTCATTCAAAATTGAATCTTTCTTATAGCTCTCTCTCTTTGTCTCATAGCATGTTTAATGAGTGCTTCATCAGTGAGTTTTGCTTGTAATCTGCAGAGGGTTTAACATTGTATATGAAAAGCAGGCTAATGAATGACTAAGATGGAAAAAAAAACCAGGATGAAGCCCTTTGAGAATATGAACATTAGATCGTGTCTGCTCTGTTGGCAGGAAGTGCTTGACGTGGAAGGCCCTCTTCATTTGTCCCTTCAGTGGTGACTATCTCATCGCCAAGGACACCAAGTGCAAGACAAAGCAGTAGGCTCTCCATGTTTCCTTAGGCCCTTTGTATGGAGTTTTATTTTGGCTCACAGTAGGAAAAGCAGAGAGAGCAGCATATTTAGAGTCAGCAGATTTAGGTGACAAGTTCCTTCCTCTCTCTGAGGCTTGACATCTTTCTCTATAACACAATGGACTTGGCTCAGATGATCATTGATGTCCAACTCCACCCACAATTTGACAATCAGCTCTCTTTCCTAGTCCTTCCTTCCATGTGCTGTATGGGGCAGCCAAGCTAGCAGTTTCCAGATATTGTCTTGGCTCTTTCCTGCTGTGCTGGGTATTTGTACAGAGACCACCTTCTCCGCCTTCCTCACCTCTGGTAAAAACCTTCTCTTTATTCAGTGGCAAACACAGGTGCCACCTCCTCCCAGAAGCCTTCTCTTTAGCCTCAAGATGAAAATGTTCTCTCTTTCAAGGGTTTTTTTTGGGAGGGGTGGGGGTGGTGCTTGATCATTTCTTCTGGAGCTAATTTTAGTTCCTATCCAGAGTCATGACAAATGATTTTAGCATGTGGGGCAAATTTAGTTGAGTGGAGCTGGAATTGATATGACTAAGAACTGAACACTTTTTTATGTGGTTGAAGTAGACAGGCTGCAGAGGTCATGGGATTTGAGGAGTTTGAAAATGTGGAGACCTAGAAGACTTAAAGGTCCAGCGGTGTGGTTGATGTGGCTCTCAGATAGGCACTCTGCTTATTGGAGGGGGGAATGGGAGGATGACCTGGCTGCCCCATGCTAGTTCTAGTTCTGACTCGTTCGTATTCTGTGGCATATCATGCTTATTTGTGTTCATGTCCTATTCTCTGCTTTGTATTAAAAACTCCTTGAAAGCAGAGTCTCTGTCATTTTTGTCTCAAGAAGTGGTTTGACATTGTAGAGAGAATGACAGACTTGGAGGCAGGAAAAGCTGAGGTCCCACCTGGCTAAGATACTCACTGGCTGTATAATCCCAAAGAGGTCACTTTCCCCCTGAGCCTCAGTGTCCTTCTCTGTAGAATGGAGATAACAGCTGCTGCCTCCATGGCTTGATGTGATGTATGAAAGCTGCTTTACAAACCTCAGAACACTAGAGAAAGCAGAGCTATTGTTATTCTCTGGGTATACTACATGGACTTTTCAGGTCAAAGACTTCCTTTTCAAATCCTCTTCTAATATTTACTACCCATATGATTTTAGGCAGCTACTCAAGTCCCTTCTCCTCTTGGGGCCTCAGTTCTCTCCTCTGAAATATCTAGTCCTCCTAAACCAGGTGGTAATAATAATCCCCGGATCCGGACCGGAAGGTACCTCAGAGGTCATCTGGCCCAACTCCCTTATTTTCTCATTCCTCTCTTCTGCCCCCAACTTACTTCAAGCCTTCCCTAAAATCGTACTTTTTGCTAGAAGACTGTCCCAATCTCACTTGGTGCTAATGCCTTCCCCTGAGTTTATCTCCAGTTTCTTCTGTCTCTCCCTTATTTATACACAGTCATTTGTATATCATATCCTACATTAGACTGGGAGCTCCCTGAGACTAGGGTCCTCCCTTCTTAACTCTAGTAATTAACACAGTGCTTGGTACACAGCAGGATTTTAATAAATGTTTGTCTTCTTGTCAGCCTGACTCAATATCTTGTGCAGTTAAGGAAACTAGGCCCATAGCTGTAGAGTGACCTGCTTGAGGTCCTACAGTTTAGGATAGAGGAGGGTATGGGAGCCTGGGACCTCCTCCTTTGCTGTTGGAGCCTGGGAACTTGCTGTTGTGCAACAGTGGTCATTTAAGACATTTCCCAACTCTGATATTCTAAAATCTCAAAAGGAGGCATTTTAACATAATGATCAAAACACTCTTACTAAACAGATTATTGTTAGAGTAAAAAAGAAATCATAGTGCATCTGCCTTCTTGCAACCAAGAGAGATGAAAATGATTGCTTTTCCTAGAAGGCGCTATTTGGAAACAGAGTTAATTGCCAACCCCCAGAAAGTGCAAACAGCTACACGTTGTATAAAGCTTTTTTTTCCCACCACAGATCCACAAAGTTGCGTTTGAATGACAGGTTGGTAATAGAAAAAAGATGAACGTAGACTTTGATTCTTGAAATGTGAGCCTGGTCTTTCAGTTCCATTTGCACTTTCTTTCTCTGAATTCTTAGTCTGTACACTTTGGGTTTTTGGTCAGCCAGAAGACTATAGCAAGTGAGGGGTTTGAATGCTGTGGCTTTCTTTCCATTAAGCCTTCTCAAATGTAGAGTGCATGAAGACTTCATTTAAAGATAACTTGTTAATTTGCACCTCAGGTGGTGAGCCTGTAAACTAGAAAAGTGGCCCTAAAGATAGCCCCAGTGGGAGCTTTACATGATCATTGTTTTGGGGATGGGATCACTTTCAGGATGCAAAACTTAGGGCTGCCCTTTTCCATCTTAACAAAATGCTTTTTGGTTCCCTTTTGTTCCAGTGTATAGCCATATGTGGGGTGCAAAGGACTACCTGAAATTGGATTGCTCTTAGATTAATTCTTTATTTTTCATGAACAGCCTTTACATAAATAAAAGCTCCTACAGTGGGTCACAGAATCATATGATGTCACTTCTTAAAAAGATCTCAAAGATAATGTAGTCTAATCCTTAGTTTACAGAAAAGGAAAATGAGGTCCAGAGGAGGGAAAAAGCTTTCCTAAGGTTCACAGAACCAGTGCAGGAGCCCACATTTCCTTTCTCTTGCGCTAGGCTGTCATTCAATATAGATAAAATAGAGGAAATTAATATTGTCAAAGCTAGCTAGATCAGGAAAAACTAAGGCAAGGAAATGCAGTCAGTGTGAAATTCAATGTGTGACCAGTTGTCACCCTTTCTGATGCTACCCGTCCGGATGCCTTGTACAACTTCTTGAGTACGAGTCAATGTCCATTCATCACAATTTCTCAACTATGATTCTTGAACTTGGATCAGAAATGATTCTTTTCTGTGTTCTATTTAGCTTGAAGTAGGGTAGAGGAGCACAGAACTGAATTAGTTTTATCATGGTTCAAGCATACATTTCAGGTGAATAAGAGATGAAAAAAGCATTTTAAAATGGAAACCATGTTAATGTATACCTTTTTTCAATTGACAAGTTAGTTTGCTGGTAACAGTTTGGAAAAATATATTAAGTTTTTTTGTATTCATCAAATTGCTTTCCAGTGTTAAATCTAAGGATGAATGAGCTTTGAAATACCTCTCTTTAAATTGATAACGGCAGGGTCTCCAGTGAAGCTCTCCTGCTTCTACTGGCTTACACTTGATTTGCTTTAATATGGGTTATGGGAAAAGGAAAACTATTGGAACTCCATTTAGAGCTGCCTGGCAACAGACAGGTAGAAAAGACTTCGAATTACTCTTTTTCGTTATGGAGGGCCCCTTAGGACTACATTGGAAAGAATTCTGTCTGCCCCAGATAAGAGTCTCCCAGCAGTTTAATGTGCCAATCAGTTGTGCTCAGCAGCCCAGAGTCATCATATTGCAGCTATCCAATAGTTCCAGACCATATGTTCCAAAGGATGGGGAATGTGATATGCTGATGATGGAAAGGGGGAAGTGTCAGGGACTGAATTGTAGGGAAGCAACAGTGCTCTGTTTTGGGGGGAAATATCCCACCAGCTCATAGAAGCATCAGGCAGATCTCCAAACCTACAATTAGGAACAGTGCCCATTCAACATACACAAAGCAAATTTTTGATATTGGATAAATACATAAATAAATGAAAAAAGGGGAGATGCACATAGCACTGGGTTTTCTTTTGTATCAGGTTGAGGTGAATATCAAATCCTCACAATTCATCTTCAAAATCTAGCTGGATTTGGATTACCTGGAATCCGATTAGCTTCATTGGCTGATGCCATAGTTTGCAGAGAAAAAGAAGGATGCTGGCTGGAGATGGTTTTGAATGAAAGAAGTGAGAGAAAAGCACTTTGCTTTTCTCATAATAGTGTTCTAATTGGTCTTGTCATTTCATTTTCCACTCAGTTACCAAGTGATCTTCCTGGTCATACCATCTTCCTGTTCCAGAAATTCCAGTGGCTCCCCGTTACCTCTAAGATAAAAGGTCCAAAGCTCTGTTTGACATTTAAAGTCCTTTACAACATAACTTCTTATGATCTTTCCAGCTTTCTTGCATTCTACCTCACCTTCATGCACTCTAACGTGCAGTGACAGGGACCTCTTACTGTTTCTTCTACTTGATACACCAGTTCCCACCTTGAGTCTTTTGCCAGCACTGTCTTCCATGGCTGTAATGTTCATCCTCCTGGCTTCCTTCAAGAATCAACTTGAATGGTACCATATCTCAGAGACCTTTCCCAGCATCTCTTACCACTCTCCATTCTCCCTGGCTAGTCTTTTCCATCTAAAATGACTTTTTATCCTTTCACTGTCTATTTCTTGCATGTACACAATTATTTGCATTCTGTTCCTCTCACTGAGAGCAAGTAGTGTGTTTTTATCTCTCTTTGTTTCTCTATGGTCTGGCTTGTAGGAAGCACCTGATATAAATATTTGTTACCTAACTGACTTTTTACACTTATCATCTTGAAATGGTGAATAAACCTTGTTCCATAAGTTAAAAGGACCTAGGAGGTGCTTTATTTAGAGTGGGCATAAAAAAGATGTGCAGTATATTATTTATACTAATTCAGCACTTTAATATTAATGAAGGAAAATAATGATGGTACAATATACATGTAAAGGGAAGGGAATGCTAGAATTTTCTTATAATACTTTATAACAACATAACACCTACTGATTAACCAGCTCCTGTGTGCAGAGTACTATACTAAATGCTGAGGACTGGACCTTTGACTAGCAGTTACTGGTCTTGGGTAGGGGATGGTGGCCAGCTGGATATTCATGACAGAAGGGCAGATGACAGCAACAAGGGTAGCCTGGAGTTTGTTAAGATATCAGGGAAAAGCCTAGTTCAGGGGTGGGGAACATGTGGCCTTGAGGACCTAGAGGAGCACATGTGGCCTCGAGGCCCCACATTCCCCACCCCTGGCCTGGTTCAAGGATTTCAAAGTTGTAGTTTATCAGTTTTGGAGCAAACTACTTCTGGACTCCGAGGCTCTTCTTCTTTTTCCTATGTCATAATTGACTAGAGAGGTTGAACTAAAGCAGCTTCCAGAGCCTTGATTGCAGAAATATGATTCTTTGTTCTCTCTACTGGTCCCAGCATGTGTAGTTGGTATCGAGGAGCTTATTTGGGTAACATAAGCATACATATTAGAAATTCAAGTGCAAAACATAAAATAAAAAATAAAAAGCTAAAGGAACACTTCCCCAACCAGAATTATAAAACCCTGTCTCCTTTTTTGAAACCATAGCAACAAAGAGTATGCTATTACATCAGCTTACAAATCAATCAAAATTATATTGAAGGTATAACAAAATTGATAAGCCCCATTAAAATGGAATCTGAGAGAAAACTGCAAAGAAGACCAAGGAATAGTTAGCTGGCCTTCTCAATAGCAGCAGTTAACACATATTTATTACAGCACTTTGGTGTGTTAGTGTTATGATATTTGGAGAGGGTTGGTGATTGTGACAGCCACTAAAAGGGGTCTACTGGGTAAATTGGGGGTTCTCTAGATATAACAACCTTGAATATGCCACATCCAAAGAACTGTTCCACTCACTAAAAATACATACTGCCTGACACCATGAAGACCCAGACTACATAGTGTCTTCTAACTGTAGCAGACTTTGATTTGAGAAAATGCTTATCCACTGATAGAGATAGCAGTATTAGTTCTCATTACCCTTGCTTCTCTCACCAGGCTAAGGAGCATACATCACTGTGCTTATGTGAGCTATAAAATGGGTTGTTTGTGGTCCCATGAGATCCATCTGATCTTAATTGGTTAATCTACCTATTGTCCATCGTCCTTCATACATGATGGGCCCATCATCTTTTCCCATGATAATCTGCTTCTAATACATCTGTCACTTTCTAGTCACCACCAGTCCAGTCGGCACTCCACCTGGGAGCTGTGATCTTTGAAGGCATGCCATCCACATTTCAATTAGAACCCTAGCCCTGATTTAGACTATAACCTTCATCACTTGGTTCTGTCTCCAACACAATGGGGAGCAAAGCCTAACATCCTCCTTGCTTAATCCTTGTCATTCAGAGCAACCATTGTCTAAATGGAATTTTTTTTTCTCCTGTTCTTTCACACTATATTGTAATCTCACACAGATGTATCACAGTCCCGAATTTCTCCAGCATATATCCTCCTTTGCCTATCCCTTCAATTGTGTTTTCTGGAGTTCTTGATTCATTCTTTTTTTTTTTTTAAATTAGTTTTATTTATTTATTTTTAGATTTTGACATTCATTTCCACAAAACTTTGAGTTCCAATTTTTTTCTGCATCTCTCCCCTTCCTCCAGCCCACAATACCTTGCATTCTGATTACCCCTTCTCCCAATGTGCCCTCCCTTCTATCACACATCACCCTTCCCTTATCCCCATCTTCTCTCTTTTCTTGTAGGGCAAGATAAATTTCTATACCCCATTACCTGTATTTCTTATTTCCCAGTTATATGCAATAAAAATTCTCAACATTCATTTGTAATACTTTGAATTCCAACTTCTCTCCTTCCCTCCCCCCATGCCCACTGAGAAGGCAAGCAATTCAATACAGGCTCTATATGTGTTGTTTTGCGAAAGACTTTCACAATAGTCATGTTGTGTAAGACTAACTATATTGCCCTCCATCCTATTCTGTCCCCCAATTTTTTCTGTTCTTTCATTTGACCTTGTCCCTTCTCAAAAGTATTTACTTCTAGTTACTCCCTTCTCCCATTTGCCCTCCCTTCTATCATCCCCCTCACCCCACTTGTCCCCTTCTCCCCCACTTTCCTGTAGTGTAAGATAGATTTTCATACCAAATTTAGTGAGCATGTTATTCCCTCCTTAAGCCATATGTGAAGAGAGTAAGCTTCACTTTTCCCCTCTCACCTCCTCTCTTTTCTCCTTCATTGAAAAAGGCTTTTCTTATCTCTCTTATGAGTGATAGTCAGCCCCATTCCATTTCCCCCTTTCTCCTCCCAATATTTTCCTCTCTAGCCCCTTAATTTAATTTAATTTTTTTATGGATATCATCTCTTCTGATTCAACTCAACCTGTGCTCTCTGTCTATGTGTGTGTGTGTGTGTGTGTATGTGTGTGTATATAATCCCTCCATCTATCCAAATACTGAGAAAAGTCTCAAGAGTTACAAATATTATCTTTCCATGTAAGAATGTAAACAGTTCAGCTTTAGAACTTTTATCACCTTTATGATTTCTCTTTCCTGTTTACCTTTTTATGCTTCTCTTGATTCTTGTGTTTGAAAGTCAAATTTTCAATTCAGTTCTGTTCTTTTCATCATGAATGCTTGAAAGTCCTCTATATCATTGAATGACCATTTTTTCCCTTGAAGTATTGTACTCAGTTTTTCTGGGTAGGTGATTCTTGGTTTTAATCCCAGTTCCTTTGACTTCTGGAATATTGCTCAGGTCCTATTCCTCCCAGTGCCACATGGCCAAGGCTGGGCTCTGCTCTGCTCAGGGTCCTGTGGGATGAACCTTTCCAGGTCAGCCTTTCCAGCCTTTGGCTGGAAATCTCTTTCACTCTGTCATTCTGTGGCTTCTGCTGCTCTAGAATTTGTTGAAAGTCATTTTTTACAGGTATTTTGTGGGCTGTAGGGGAAGCACTAGAGTATTTGTGTCTTTCGACTCTGCCATCTTGGCTCTGACCCCTTGTTGATTCATTCTTAACGCCATTTTACCTTTAGGCACTTCCAGTATTCCTTCCTTAACTGAGTTGAGCTTCTTGCCTGAAAATGTCATATCCCTTGCTACTTTCTCTTGGGCTTTCCATTTTCCTTTACTCCTCTGGTCCTCCTCCTTTCTCCACCTCACAGAATCTAGTGGTAAATTTGGCATTCTCTTTGCTCCCTGATACTACTTCCAAACTCTCCCTTTGTTACCATCTTAAAAATCACTTCTCTTCTTTGTAAGTTCATAAAATTGGATCATGCTGTCCAGATCATTTTCACTGCCATCTGCAAACCTCCAGGATAGTCATCTACCTTCTTTAGTGACTTCAACACATCTGGTTTTATGATCTTTTTTCTCCATCCCCAGTGCTGTCATTGTCCTTCACAGTATCTTTTTTTTCAGTATTATAGAATAATAAGTTTTATTTTGGTGACTTATTATCTCTTGGGCCTGTTTATTCATCTATGTGTCTGAATATCCTTAAATATTTTTTCTTCTTTTAGTCAAATTGACATATTTTGTTTTTTATGTTGTGTTCATTTTCAGAAATACTATTCTCCCTCTCATCACCCCCCACACTCACCTAGTGAGTTCTTCAACCTTCTTAATTCCCACAACTTAGGTCTGTAATCAGGCAACTATAGGGATGGTCACATCCTATACCTTAACTTCGCCTAAGTAAACCATTATATTCCAGAGATCCAGAAATCTCAGATCCTCTGCTATGACCACAACTTCCTGTGCTTCCACAGCACACCACTGCTGTGCTTCTTCTGAACCTTCTTATTGACTTTTCCTTCCTTGATCCCTCCCTCAGTCTATCATTGTTTCATTTCATTTTGACATTCATTTGTTAAATACCTGCTGTGTTCTTGGAACTTGGGATACAAAAGTCAAAATGTAACAGTTCCTGCCTTCAAGGACCTTATCTTCTATTGAGGGGCAGGCAGGGGGGTTATAACCAGAATATTGCTAAATTAACACAAGATAATGTCAGGAGGGAAAGATTTCTTTAAGTTAATTTGCTTATTTTTGGCTTTCAACATTCACCTCCATAAGTTTTAAATTTTCACCCTCTCCCTCCTCTACCTCCTCTGCAAGAAGGCATGCAATCTGATATGTGTTCTACATATACATTCCTATTAAACATATTTTCACATTAGTCATGTTGCATAGAATTAGAACAAATGGGAAGAACCATGAGAAAGAAACAACAACGACAAAGAAAATAGTCTGCTTTATTCTGCATTCAGACTTCATAGTTCTTTTTCTGGATGTGGGTGGTATTTTGTATCATGAGTCTTTTGAAATTGTTTTACATCCTTATATTGCTGAGAAGAGCTAAGTCTATCAAAGTCAGTCCTCTCACACTGTGGCTGTTACTGTGTACAATGTTCTCCTCGTTCTGCTCACTTACAGAATAAGTTCATATAAGTGTTTCCAGGTTTTTTTGAAGTCTTCCTGTTCATCATTTCTTATAGCACAATAGTATTCCATTACATTCTTATATCACATCTTTTTCAACCATTCCCCAATTGATGGTCATCCCCCTTGATTTCCAGTTCTTGGCCACCATGAAAAGAGCTGCTACAAATATTTTTGTATGTGTGTGTCCTTTTCCCATTTGTATGATTTCTTTGGGATATCACCCTAGAAGTGGTATTGCTGGGTCAATGTCCATTTTTACAGCCTTTTGGGCATAGTTCCAAATTGCTCTGCAGAATGGTTGGATCAGCTCACAACTCTACCAACAATGAATTAGTGTTCCAACTTTTCTATATCTTCTCCAACATTTATAATTTCCTTGTTTTGTCATGTTAACCAGTCTGATAGGTATGATGGGGTACCTCAGAGTTGTTTTGATTTGCATTTCTCTAATCAATAGTGATTTAGAACTTTTTTATATAACTATAGATAGCTTTAATTTTTTCCTCTGAAAACTTCCTGTTCATATCCTTTGACCATTTATCAATTAGGGAATGACTTGTATTCTTGTAAATTTGACTCAGTTCTCTATATATTTTAGAAATGAGGCCTTTATCAGAGACACTAGTTATAAAAATTCTTTCCCAGTTTTCTGCAAGAGGGAAAGAATTCTAACAAGAAATGTTTCTGTTAGAATTCTAGCCAGAAACATAGGACTTGGCATCTGACATTAACTTTAAAGGCAGCTAGAAATTCTGAGAGGCAGATATGAGGAGAGAATACATTCCTGATATGGAAGACTTCCTGTGCAAAGAGGTAGAAATGGGAGATAGTATTTGAAATTTAACAAATGTCTAGTATGCCAGTTTGGGTAAAATGTAGAGTGTGAAGAGGATTAATAGGAAATTTATCAGACTTCCAAATGACACAGAGTTGTGAGGGATAGATGGCACATGGAATGACAGCCAGGATGCACAAAGATCTTGACAGACTAGAGCACTGGGCTGGATCTAATAAGGTAAAACACAATAAAGATCAATGTAAAATAATATATGTGGGTTCAAAAAGTCAGTTTCTTAAATAAAAGATGTGGAAGACTTAATTAGACAATGGTTTTTCTGAGAGCAGTTTGAGACCTTTAATAGACAGTAATTTCAATATAAATCAGCAGTATGATGTGGCAACCAAAGAGCTAATGTGATATTAGGCCACATTAAGAGATGCATAGCTTCCTAGAATATAAGGAGGTCATGGCGATCTCATTGGATTCTGTCCTGTTCAGACTGCACCTGGAGTATTACTTTTAATTCTGGTACCATGGTTTTGGAAGGACATTTATAAACTGGAGAAATCCCAGAAAAAGGAAACTAGGATGGTAAGGTGCTTCAAGCTTGTGTCATATAAAGATCAGTTGAAGGAACTAAGGATATTTAACGTGAATAAAAACTGGAATAGGAGGGTGAAGATGACATCTGTTTTCAAGTGTTTGAAGGACTGTCATGTGGAAAATGGATTAGACTTCATAGCATCATTGGACTGTATTTTTAGCTCTTGTATAGTCAAAGCACTTTATTTTGTAAGTGAGAAAACATGCTCAGAGTGGTTATGTGACTTGTCCAGGGACATGAGGCTAATGAATATCAGAAGCAGAATTTGAACTTACTTTTGTGTCAAGCATTATCTCCACTATACCTTTCTTAGACTTAGTTGTTCTTTTTGGGCCCAGAGGATAGAATCAAGGATAATGAGTGAAACTGTAAAGAAGCAAATTCAGGCTTGAGGTCAGGAAAAAAAAAATCCCCCAAATTAAAGCTATTCATAAATGAAATGAACTGTCTCAGGAGATCATGGCTTCTCCCTCACTGAAGGTCTTTCAGCACAGGCAGCATATCCATTTGTCCAGCATGACTTTTTTTTTGGGGGGGGGTACTGAAGAAGATGGCTACTAAAGTACCTTCCAACCTTAAGATTCTGGGATTCTGTGAAATAAGTATGGAAGAGTAGGCAGGCACCAAATCATGGAAAGCTTTAAATGACAGGGTGTGAAGTTTGGGTTTTAACCTGGAGATAATAGCAAGCCAGTATAGACCTTAGAGAAGATGAGTAGCGTGGTTTCACCTGTGTCTTTGGAATTTTAAATTGACAGTTTCTGGAGAGTGGATTAGAATGGCAAGAGATCAGAAGCAGGGATACCCCTGAAGAACCTAGAGTAATGGTCCAGGAGAGAAAATTGATGAAGGTCTGATCTAGGATAGTAGCTGTGTGAGTGGTGTAAAAGAGATGAAAACAAAAGATGTTCTAGAAATGTAATTGCTAAGACCTCTCATATGATTGGATATGAGTGGGGGGAAAGAGAAAGGCTAAGTATAAGTTCTTGGTTGCAAACCTAGAAGTATGGTGGGTCCCTCAGTAGAAATCTGGAAGTTAGGAGGAGGGTCAAGTTTGAAATTGGGGAGGGAGAGATGAGGAATTCATTTTGATTATGTTATGTTTGAGATACCAATGTAATATCCAGGTGGGCAGTTGGCAATATAGAACCAATATAGTTGGTAATATCTAGCAGACAGTTGGTACCAATATAGTTGGTAATATCTAGCAGACAGTTGGCAATATAGAACTGAATTTCAAGAGAGAAACTAGGGCTAGAAATAAAAATTGGGGAGTTATTTGTGTGGAGATGATAGTTGAAGCCCTTGGAGCTGTCAGGATATGCAGTAGTGTAGAGGTTAAAGAGATAAGGGCAGAACATTGGTCTGACAGAAGAAGAACCAAGGTAAGGAACTGTGTAATAGAAATCAAGAGAGAAAAGTTAAGACTGAGATGGTCAGCAGTGACAAAAGCTGTATGTAATTCAAGTAGAATGAGAACTAAGAAAAGACTACCAGACTTACCGGTTAAAACGCCATAGGCAACTTTGGAAGTTTTAAGTGGTGCTAAAAGGGACCAAATGTGAGTGGGAGATGAGGAAATGGAGACAGCAAATGTAGAATGGCTCTTTCTAGGGATTTGTCTGTGAAAAGGGGAAGACATATCTACTTAAGACAATGGCAGGGTCAATTGAAAGATTTTTTTTTTAGTTTAAATTTTATTGATTCATTTTGTTTTTTTCAGCAGTCATTTTCTTATACACAACACCAATCGTTCACTCCCCTTAGTGAACTTTCTCTTGTGACAAAGAAAACCAGTTAAGAAAAAAAACTAATCTACAAAACAACCATGTCTCTCAATGAATGCGTTATTCCTAGACATAGTACATTGCAAATGAATTTTTTAAAAGAATAGAGAGATGGGAAATGAATCAATGATTAGGGAGAGGAAGAGGGATGATTAAGGGGATAAACTTTTGGAGAAGACAGGAAAGATAGTATCAAGGCTGCAAGTAGAAGTTTTTTCCTTCACAAAGGGAAAAGCTGCCCCTTGTCAGAGACTGGAGCAAAGGAAGAAAGAAGAATTATGTGGAAAGGTTTTGAGGTGTAGAGTAAAAAGGGAAATCTCATGGTAAATGATGCAGATTTCCTCAGTAAAGTTGAAGATGAGATCCTCTTTGGAGGAACAAAAAAGAGTGAGTAACATAGAGAGACTAGAGAGAGAAGAGATGGTTTGGAATCGCTCACGTAGAGTCTGAAAAGAATAAAAGCATTGTGGTTCAGGAGCAGGGGTCAGCTGAGATTAGGGACAACACATTGGTAGGGGACTCAACCAGTGACATGACTTTCTCTAATAGCATTCAGCAGCATGTGTAGGTATGAAGAACGCAAATAACATGGACATCCTAGGCTTGGAGTTTTGTGAACAATGATGGGCCAAGGGAGCTGGGGATTCGAGGTTAGAGGATGGCATTTATTTTAACTGCTTAACCATAGAGATGAGACAGGGGAGGGAGCCAGCAATCTCAAATTCTTGTTGATAGACTGGTGTGAGAGGGAGGAATGGATAGAATGATGAGAATGAAGCACAGGTTTAGGAAAATCAAGGCCAAGAGTGATACTGTTAGGAAGTCATGATCAGAGAGGAATTTCAACATTTCTAATTGTGGAGGTAGCACCATTATGGGTTTTGGTGAAATCTAAGATGTGATTATCCTTTTCGGTTGCTGAGGTGAAGGTGTAGGTTATAGAGTTGAGATTGATGAGTTGGTTGACCATGGTGTCCAAGGGATATCAATGTATATGTATGGAAGTCCCCCATGCTTAGAGAAGGGTTTGGGGTATGGAAGAAGACTTTGAGTCAGCTACTGAATTCACTGAAAAAAGACAATCACTTGGAGACCAATAAATGTGTCTGTGACAAGGATTTTGACTCTTTGTTATAAACAGATGTAGCAAATCTTAAAGCAGAGTCTCTGAGTGATGGTGTCAAAGGGACAATTTGGAAATGGCACCGAGGTGCAGGGACTATGCCTTTTCCTTTTCCTGAGCCAGTATTGGGGGACCTGATTAAAAGATCACATAGTAGTGAGGATATGAACTGTGGATGGGTATGAATCAGGTGAATGGGGATGAGAGTAGAGAAAGAGGTGAAAATATAAGAGAAAAGAATTCTCCTTAGCAAACATTAATTTTTGAACACAGAGATGATAAGCAAAACGGAAAGTATGAGTTTGTCAGCCATAGGATGGAGGATGAATCAATTGATTGGTACCCCCACCATCCAGGGTCTTCTGATAAATGGGCATAGCATAGATATTGAGGCATTGGCTTCACTATTCTGACTCTGATCCTATATTTAGCCATTTTAATACTATTTCATCCATATTCAAATTCTGTGACTATCTTGATAATTTCAGAATCCTGGATTAGTCCCTAATATAGCCTTTCTGCTCCTACTTCCTAATCATGAAATATTTCTGGAAGGGAGATATGGGAGTGTGCTCACTCCCTCCCGTTGCTAGGACCCTGCTCCTCATTCATTTCTCACTGACTCCTTATGATCCTCTGATGAGATTTTTGAAAACCTTCTCTCTCCTCAAGTCACCAATTTCTCGTTCCACCTCTACCAGCATATGACCTCATCTATTTTCCTGGTAATATTGCAGCTTTCCCTTTTGAGCTTCCTTTCTTTTAGTTTCATCCTGCTAATGATAAACACTGAATGTTATGTCTTAGATTCCAACTCTTCCGATCTCCATGAATTGTCTTCCTTAACTATGCCCCCTCCATCTTTAAAGTATTTATTTCTGTTCTCTCTTCCTTCTCTGTATGCTAACATGTTCAGAAAGACATTATCTCAAGAAACAAAAACAACAGATGCACTCGCATACACAGACCCAAAACCAATAACTAAGCAGCCCTTCTTTTGAGTCTACCACTGCTGAAGCTTTTGTCCTATCACTCTCCTCTTCATCATTTCTCGACTTTTAGAAAAAGTAGACTATACTTGCTGCCTAACTTCATAACCACCCATTCACCCCCCAAAGTCTAGTGATCTGGCTGTTGTCTCTACTGCTCATCTCAACTGCCTGCCTCCAAGCCTTGCAGTTGTCATACCCCAAAGCATTTTCTCAGTCTTTTTCCTCCCTAACCTCTCTGTTGCATGGCATACTCATCCTTCTTTCTTCTTGTTACTCTCTGTTCCCTTGCTGTCCATGACCCTATCCTCTGCTGGTGTTCTTCCTGTCTTTGTGAGCACTCTTGATCTCCCTTGCTGGCTCCTCTTCCTCCTGCTGCACCCTGCGTGGGGATTCTCCAAGGCTTTGCTCTCAGCCTCTTTATTTTTTCCACTTGCTGTCCATTTATGTCCTCATTCATCCCCATTGTGAATGATCATCTTCTGTGTCAATGACCACCAATTCTGCACACATGTACATAGAGTTCCAGTGTCCCCTTTGCTCTAGTCCCACATCTCCAACTGTCTATTAGACATTTCTACCTAGATGGCCTGCCACCATCTCAGATTCAGCATGGTGAACTCTGAACTCTTCATCTTCCCCCTATGCTTTCCTTTTCCAACCTCCCCTTTATTTTCTTTGATAGTACCACCGTTCTCACAGTCACCCAGGCTCAAACTCTCAGAATCGTGCTTGATTCTTCTCTCTCTTACACCCATCCAATAGTTGCCAAGTACCATTGATGCTGCTTTTGAAACATTTCTTGCAGTTGGTCCCTATTGCCCATGCACTTACAACTCTCATTAATAGTTCTGGCTCTCATTCATTACCTCTTACCTGGACTATTGTAAGAGCCCCCTAATTGTTCTTCTTTCTTCCATTTTCCCCTTTGCAATTCGTCCTTTGCACAGCTGTCAAAATAATCATCTAAGAAGTAGGGTTGACCATATTATTACCTTGCTTAAAAATTGTCTGTGGCTCCATATTCTTTACAAAATAAAATCTAAACTCCTTACTCTGGCATTCACAACTCTTCATAACCTGGTTCTCACCTATGTTTTTAACTTCATTTCTGATTACTCTTTCATATATTTTATATTCCAACCAGACTGGACTCCGTGCTGTTATTGAAATTAGTTTTGCTCTCTCCCATCTGTGAACATTTATATAGGTTGTTTCCTCCTCCCTATCCCCCCTCCCTATGCCAGATACATTTTCTTTTAGTCTTTGCTGCTTGAAATGGTTCTCTTCTTCAAGGTATACCTCATGTGCCACCTCCTCCATGAAGCCTTTCCTCATTCCTCAACATTACAGATGTCAAACTCAAGCCTCCACCCTCCACAATGTTGTATATAAAGAGCAGCAAATAGGCCATGTTGGAAGTCTGAAAATTTGCTAACTTTAAATATTCTATAAAACTCTGTTCTGGATCTTCTTCTCTTTTTTCTCTAGACTATTTTCCTTGGTGGTATCATTAACTCTCATGATTCAATTATGGTCTCTATGCTGATGATTCCCAGATCTCCTTATTTAGCCCTAAGTTTTCTCCAACCTCCAGTCTTGCATCTCCAGTTGCCTGTTTGAAATCTTGAATTGGACAGCCCATTGATATCTTAAACTCAATATATCCAAAACCAAACTCATCTTTCCTCTTGAGCTCTCCCCCTTACTAAATTTCCTATTGTTGTCAAGGGCATCAGCCATCCTCTCAGTTACCCAGGCTTGCAACATAGGTGCTATCCTTTACTTTTTATTGTCTCTCCACCCCCATATCCAATTTGTTGCCAAGTCCAATAGATTCTTCCATTGTGACCTCTCTCATATATTTCCCCTTCTTTCCTCTGCCACTGCCACCATCTTTATCTCCTACCTAGATTTTTGCTGTAGCCTTCTGGTTGCTCTCCCTGCTTTGTCTCTCTCCTAGATCTTCTGAAAGTGCATGTCTATTCACTACACTCCAGTGGACCACTTTGCCCTCCATAATACAATAATCTAATGCCACTGGCCTTTCTGTTCCTCCCCCATGTATGCTATCTTCTCTCTGTGCATTTTTCACCAGTTGTTTCCCATGCTTGGAGTTCTCTCCCTCCCAATCTTCCTCTCCTGGCCTCCTTAACTTCCTTCAAGTCCCAGTTAAAATCCTACCTTCCATCAGAAACCTGAGATTACCTCCAAATTAATTAGTATATACTATATGTGTGTGTGTTTAATCTTGTAAATACGTAGTAGTTTGCATATTGTTTCCCCCATCAGAATGTGAGCTCCTTGAGAACTGGGGTCTTGTTTTGGTTTTGGGTTTTGCCTTTCTTTGTATCGCTAGTGTTTAACACAGGTCCTGGCATGTAGGAAGAACTTAATAAAGGCTTCTTGCCATTGTTGTTGAATTGAAATTGATTTGAATTAACTTGCTCATTTCATCCTCTCAACCTTCTGAATCATCAGTCAGGTGTTGTTATCCCCATTTGGCAGATGAGAAAACTACTGCACAGAGACAAGAAGCAACTTGCCCGAGGCCACACAGCTAGTTGGTGGCAGAGCTTGCCCCAGAACTCCAGACTTCTGATTACTAGCTCTGTGTTGGTTCCGCTAGAATTCTCTGCTTCTTGTGAAGAATCTGAGCATGCTACCTTGGGAAGACATTTCCTCAGTTTTGAGAAAAATGTGGAGAGAAATCAAAGGTGTGCCTCTTCGTTTTAATAGTGAGCTGATCCTGAAAACCTTCTCCCCTTTGTCTCCCTGCCCAGCCCTGCCGGGTGAACATGCTCACTCCCTTTTGCTGGTCACCAAGCCCCTTACCATCTCCATGTGCTGCTGTACTCAAACTATCCTGTGAGCTAATTAAGATTTGTTAGCTGCTGCTATTGTCATTGTGATGTGACTATTCATTAGTCTCTTTTATATCATACTCTCAGATTCTGAGTTTTAATAAGCTCTATCAATTTCCTTAGGCCTTCAGCATAATTATGATTGTATTGTGAGTTCTTTAAATTGATAGCAGAACATTTGTTGCCATGGGTTCATAAAACAGCCAGAGTAGTTGCCCCCGGCCTTGCTCTCTCCCTCCTTTGTTCATGCTCATTTCTAGTTCTTTTCAGTAATGACCTTCACTATCAGGCTGTATTGGGAGATAGCTTAAGACGGATGAAAGACAATATGGTTCAGGGGGAGGCAGGAGACAAGGGTTCTAGTTCTGTCTTTTATGCTTAATTGATTAGTGACCTTGGATAAGACATTCCCCTCTCTGGGCCTGAGTTCTCTCTCTTCTCTAGGCTGAGGTTCCCTCCTCTGTATAATGAGGGGATTGGATTAGAGGATCTCAACAGTCCTTTCTAGCTCTAATGTTCTATGTTCTGATGCCAAATGGGGTTAAAGTGAGTGAAGCAAAAATGCTTCTAATCCCCTTAGATTAATCCAGGCCCCTAGAGGAATTGTATAGCAGGTGTTGATGGCAGAACTGCCAGTCTTTAAGCATGTACTTTCTTCAGCCTGTGTTGGCATGTGGTGTTTTTTATTAGTTCTAGGTTCAGAAATGTCAAGGTCAAGCTGCTACCCCCAATATTGTGCTTCTAAGTTAAGAAAATCTGGGAAGAGGTGTATTTCTAGATTTCATTGATATTTTCCTTTGTGAGTCTTTGAAAGATGACTTTGGGTTTATGTAGAAATGGTTTAAATGCTTCAGTAGTTGTAAGGTTTCAACAGGTGAAGGAAAGGTGAATGCCATCTGCCTCTCATGTTATGCCCTTCTAGTGTCTGTCTGATTCTAGATCATTTGTTTGCTTCTTGCAGGCATTTTAGACGTCATTCCCAAAGGCAGTATTTTCCACATGGGATTAATCATTTTGTTTCCTGCAACTGGGTCATCTACCTTTTGGAAATGACTGTGTTTTCCAAGGTTTGGGAAGGGTTCTAGAAGTATTATTTTCCTGGCATGGGCTATAGGAAAGTAAGACTGGATGAACCTAACAGGAGCTTTCCTTTTTTGTTCAAATATAACTAGGGACTAGCTAAAGAGTAAGAAAGCAGAACAAACTTTGAACTCGTTGGTTTCCTGGGGAACTGTCCTTAATCAGAGAGCAACAGATGTTTGAAAACAAAGTTGGAAAAAGGAGATTCTATATGTTAAATAATAACACCCCAACTTGTATTTTTGTACTATGATACAGTTTCCAAAGCACTTTGTTAACAACTACTCAGTTAGATTAATATTCCCTGTTTTACAGATAAGGACATCAAGGCACAGTGAGGTTGTGACTCTTGCCCAGGGTATATAGCTAATAAGGGCTAGATCTGGGATTTGAACCCAAATCTCATTATTCCAAGTCCATCCTCTATATCAAGCTATTCATGTTTTGAAGTGACCTTTATTAGTGTATTAAGATATAAAATATAAATATATAAAATATACTATTCTTGAGGGCATGGCTTGTGATTGTTTTCATCTTTGTATTTTTAGCACCAAGCATAATTGATTACAGGTGTTTAAAAGAAGGCTGTTGATTTTTGTTAAAGTTGAGCTACTGAAATAACTTGTTTCCATATGAGAAGAGTCTAGTTCTATAAAACTGTACTTTGTAAAGATCTTTGGTAAACTGTAATTCTGTCCATCTCTCTATTATACTTCTGTGCATCTCATTAGATATCTTTATTTGCCTTCCTTGAGGGATTATTTTGTCATGGCAAACTTGTCCTTCTTATGGATAAAAAACTCTAGGAAGGAATCCAACTAAGCCAATCAAAATATGATCCTAAGATTTATTTATGGGCCTTTAAAGTTAGGAATTTGTCCCATTCTTTCTAAATAGATAAAGTAAACTTTGGGCTCTTGAGTTGCCATTTTTCTAAATGGGAACAAGACATATTCAGTAGTGTACCTGTAGTCCAGAACAAAACCAAATTCAAGTTATGTCCATTCTTTATGGGTTGCTATCACATGTGGTAAAGACATCCAATATACCATAAGATGACTGTGAAACAGTTGACTTGCTTCAAAGCATGGGGAATTGAAGAGTTCTCATCGTGTCAACCTTAGTGCGATCTAACAGAAGTTCTCCAAATGGGACTGGAAGTGAGCTTTGAAGAAATACTCCCAGTTTATGTATCTCAGAAGAGGCACAGCTTTCAAAGGTCAGTGAGCTAGAGAGAGAGGGCCAACTCTTTGGTTTGACTCCTCATCTGTGCCACAATCATCATTTTAGTGTGGCGTCATTTGTCATGAAGGTGAGAGAAATTGCTATCTAGTGGTCATCAAAGCGAGCAGAGTGTGTTGTATGGGAGCTTGGGTCAGAAAAAGCCTGGCATTGTATCTAAAGCAGATAGAAGACTGTGGCAGTAGTTAGTAATCATAACACCACTTGTGTATAGCTCTGAATACCCACCCAGGGCCTGCTACTTCAGTAGACTTTGTAAGTGAACCAAATACTGACTTAGTAAACCTGTACTACTTTCGGTGATATAGATGTGACTTCAGACTCAGCAGCAAGATGCCACTATGCAAGTGGAAACGATCCATTTGGTCTTACACAGTGGTAAGTCATCTCCTGAAAGAATTTTCCCATGATTGAATTGGGGAGTTGATTGCCAGATAGCAACGATTAAAAATGACTAGTTATAACAATTAGTAGGCATACGCTACTCGATGCCCTCTAAGTTCCTATCCAGCTTGGAACTTCTATGAATTTAGTTGGGTTAGGATGGCCTGCCCATGGTGAGCCTACCTCTGGAAGGCTTAGACCCTGCACTCTCCCAGAGATGTCATTGGTCATTTGACTACAATTCCATACCTCTGTGGTGATGGGAGTATGACACCTCTTAACTTTCTTGCAATCATCTATTACTCTGGAACATGCAGCTTCATAAAGCCATGAATTAATCTTCAGGGAGAGGAATGCCTAATAAAGAACACAATAATGTGTAGCAGCTCTGGCAATAAAGTTGATGAAAGGTTTCCTGAAAGCCTCCGCAAAAGGTGATATGAGTCCACTTCCTGGCTCAGTGTCGACATTATTTATATTCTCTGGCCATCAGGGAGATGACAGACTTGATTTTGCTTCCTGAACCTCCTACCACACTGGAACATTTGTGTTGCTTTGGGACCTGGCTTTGGGCACTAATGAGTTTTTTATGTGGGGGAATTTGTTTCTTTCATTGGGAAAGACACTGGCAAAATATTTCTGTCTCTGAGATCTGTGATCGGGGTGGGGTACATCCCATTGGCCCTACAAAGAGTTGTAGGACAAAAGGAGAAGAGTCCAAGGGTCTCATACCCACCTTTGGCAAAGTACTTTGTGGGCAGAAGATACCTGAGAAAGAGTGACCTAAAAGGTAGGAAACGTAGACATTGCTATGGCCTGTGAAGTCTCACTTTAATTCATGAGTTTCTGAGAACATATATTCTTATTGGTTTGCAAGGTGAACTAGTTCACTGAAACTTTAAAGTGTGTGTGTCTGTATGTGTACATACACAATACACTTATACACATGCACATACATAAAGAGAAAGACAAAGAGACAGCGACAGAACAGGGACACAGACAGAGAGACAGAGATATCTGAACCTTCTCCACAACTTATAGAGAGCTGTCTGAGATACTGGCATTTATCATACAATCATAGCTCTGGAGCTAGAAAGAATCTGAGTCTGTGCAATCTAACCCTCTTTATTTTATAGATAGCAAACTGAGGCTCAGGGGGATCGAGTAATTTGACCTGTTCACACAATCATAGACCTAAGTCTTTTGGCTCCTCTTTAGCTGTAGCTTTCTTTAGCAAATTCATGTTACTCGTTCTGAATGGGTATTCATGACTTGGTTCATTTCAGTTCAAGCTCTTTTGGGGATCGAGTGCAGATTGGTGGGAGACTATTTCTCAAGATCTAGAATCTGTTTGTCCTTTGTGGAATTGTGATTTGTACATCCATTTATTCAACAACCATTTTATTAAACACTGAGTGTAAAGCTCTGTATTGGGAACTAGAGAGAGTTTAGATAAGACATAGGCCCTGCCCTCATGAAGTTCATGGTCTAGAAAAGGGAAAAAGATGCAGATACTGATGATTAGAAGCCACAGTAGTATTATACCATGCCAGTATTATTACAGAGAAATGTATTAGAGACGTGGCTATATAAGGCAATGCTTCTGTTATTGTAGGATTTAGAGTAGAAAGGCACTCTTGACATCATCTAGTCATACTCCATCATGCTAAAGAAGAAACTGAGGCCCAGAGAGAAGAGGGGACGTTTCAAAGGCAACTTGTGCCAGTTTGTGGCAGAACCAGGATTATAATATCGAAATCCGGTGTAAGGCTCACCAGGGAAGGTTAAGGTTCTTACCACTGGTAAAATGTTTTCCCTTTTGCTTTCAAACTCTCAGTAATTAAAGAGACATAATGATAATTTTGTCTGTACTCTTTTAAAAAATTTTTGACAGCCCACTATTGAAGAGAGAGAGAGAAAAGAGGTGATGTTTGATTGGGTTCTTGAGTAACAAGAACAGCTTTTATTTTATACTTTAATTATTTAATATCTGTACTACATTAACTGTTCTCAAAAATAGAGAAGGAAAGCACACTACTAAACACTTTTTGAGACAAATATAACTACATATAACTATAAATATACACATATATATATAGATATACTAGAGAATAAAGCAAAGAAACCTATCTATAGGCCCATGTTATTAATGAATATCAGTACAAGTATTGTAAAAACAAAGCAAAACTCCCAGAAAATAGACTATAGCAATCTACCTACAAAATATTTTACTAGGATCAAGTTAGATTTATGTCAGGCATGTAAGGATGGATGGTTCAGCTTTAGAAATGCAGTTAATATAACGACATTAAAAATGAATCATAAACAGGTGTAGAAAACACCTTAACAAAATACAATACTCCTTTATGCTAAAATCCCTACAAAATATAATCATAGAAAAAGCCTTTTGCAATATAATAAAATACCTATCTAAATCCAAACCATAGCGTAATATGAAATGAGGAAATACTAGCTTCCTCAATAAACACAGGAGTAAAGAAGGATGCCCTCTTTCCCTGCTGTTATATGGCATAATTCTAAAACCGCTTTTCTAGAGAGGTGATGAGGGAAAAAAAATTATATATATATAATGTATTAATAATATATAAAATAATTATATTCAAATATATTGTAATTATATTAAAATATAACAATATATAAATATAATTATTATATATAAATATATAATATTATATAATCTAATATATAATATTTATATACTATAATTATTTGCTGATGATGTAATGATTTACTTAGAAAATCCTAAGGAATCAGTAGTGAGGCTGGTTAAAACAATAGCTTTACTAAAGTATCAGGATACACACACACACACACACACACACAAACCAAACATAAAAATCAACAGCATTTCTATATACCAATAACAACACCAACAAGGGGGGAGCTATAGAAAGAGAAGTCCCATAAAAAAACTATAAATTATATAAAATATCTGAAAGTCAATCTACTAAAACACCCTCAGCATCTTTATAGATACAATAACAAAATATTTCTTTAAAGAATAATGAACAATTTAAGTAAATGGAGAGAGCTTCAGTGCTCAAGGATGTGACAGAACAATGATAATGCTCCCTAAATTAATGTATAGTTTTAGTACTGTATCAATAAAATGTCCGAGGGGAAATTTTACAGAGCTAAACAAAATGAAAACATCAAACTTTATTTGGAGGAACAAAAAAACAGAAGGCCAAGGGAAACAATGGGTAAAAGCAGGAATCAAGGCCATAATAGCACTTCTAGTTCTCAAAATTTATTTTAAGTAATAAACATCAAATATTTTGTTCTGGTGATAAACTAGAAAAGTAGATTAATGGAATGGAGGGCATAAGGAAGAACTAAAAATATTTGAATTAAACATTTCAGTATATACAAATCCAAGTCATAAATTGCTTAGGGAAGAACTCTGTGTTTGACAAGAATTAATGAGAAAGCTGGAAAGTCTAGTAGGAAATTAGGTTGGGACCAACATTTTATACCACATCAACTCAGAATGGATATGTAACTTGAATATTAAAAGTAATACACACACACACACACACACACACACACACACACACACACACACCCTCCCTGTAGGAGAACCTGATCAAGTACCTTTAAACTGTGACTAAGCAGTGAATTCTTAACCAAATGAGGGACAGAAGTGATTACAAAAGATAAGGTAGGTAATTTATTTTGAACATTGTGAAAAACTTTAAATAACAAACAAAAAGGTGTTTTGAGCAAAATTTTTGCCACTAGGATAGGAAGGAAAGTGGTTAATTTAGGGAAACATTTTTTTTGTATAGAATATCTCTGATAAAGATCTGACATCCAAGATATCTAGGTAACTGACAAAAGTAAATCTGAAAGCCATTCACTAACTGACAAGTGGTCAAAGAAAATGAACAAACAATTCTCAAAGGAAACCCTACAAGCCATTGACAATCATCCTATTGCTCCCTTCCTCTTGGGCCTCTGTTCTCCAGGCTAAATGTTAGTAGGTCCTTCGACTATTTCTCATGTGATTTGAACTCAGTTACCTTCCCCATCCTTCTTGACCTCCTTCGGACACTAACCTTCTTATTAATGTCTTTCTTAAGAAATGATACTTCACTGCCCTTCATAAAAAATGAAGAACTACTTTGATGTTTTGCTATATAACTATAAAATTAGAAAATACAAAAAAAGAACTGGAATAGTCAATTTTGGAGAAGTTGTGGAAAGTCAGGAACACTAGAATACTGTTATTGGAGCTCTGACTTGGTCAGTTCTCAAAAGCAATTTGGAATTATGCATAGAATATACCTTTTGACATAGAGTTTCTCTTGCTGGACATGTACCCTAAGGAGGATGAAGATGATGCCAATAATGATGCCAATAATACCTAGCATTTATATAGTACCTATG
The DNA here is from genome assembly GCA_023548195.1 of Bettongia penicillata ogilbyi. Taxonomy (NCBI): domain Eukaryota; kingdom Metazoa; phylum Chordata; class Mammalia; order Diprotodontia; family Potoroidae; genus Bettongia; species Bettongia penicillata. The sequence goes on along the minus strand of JAJHZJ010000104.1, from coordinate 4,516,710 downwards.
ATGTGCAGGGCATTGTGCTAAGCACTTTACAAATACTCTTTCACTTGATTCTAACAACAACTCTGCAATCTAGGTGCAATTGTCACCCCCATTACAACTGTGGAAACTGAGGGAAGCAGAGGTTAAGTGACTCACTAGGATCACAATGTTAATAAATATCTGAGACAGGATTAGAACTTTGGCCTTCCTAACTCCAGGCCCAGCACTTTATCAACTGTGCCACCTAGCTGCCTCATTCTGTTCAGTCTTTTCAACCATGTTTGACTCTTCATGATCCCATTTGAGATTTTCTTGGGAAGGATACTGCAGTGATTTGCCATTTCCTTTTCTGGTTTATTTTACAAATGAGGAAACTGAGGCAGACAGGATTAAGTCTCTTGCCCAGAGTTACATAGCTAAGTGTCTGGGGCTACATTTGAACTCAGATCCTTCTGACTCCTGGTCTGGTACTCTATCCATTGCACCATATAGCTGCACATTAACTGCCACATATGATAAAAAGAAAGGCCTTACAACAATATTTTTGTTAACCTTTATGTACTAACCAAGAGATGTTTGTAGATTAAGGAATGATTAAGGGGGGTAGAGCCAAGATGGTGGAGTAGAAGGACGGACCTGCTCTAGCTCTCCCTCATAGCCCATAAAATACTTGTAAAAAATGACTTTAAACAAATTCTGGAGCAGCTAAAGACAAAAAGTGACAGAGTGAAACAGGTTTCCAACCAAAGACAGCCTGGAAGGCCAAGAGGAAGGGTGCAGGGTAGAATGCAGCCCAGACTAGGCCATGTGTAACTGACAGGATTGGAGAAAAATTTCAGGGTTCAGAACCACAGGTAGCAGGTGTGGTTCCCAGATTTTTCAACCCAAATGCCAAAGACAGCTAGGTCAGTAAGAAAGCTCTTCCACCTAGGTGAGAGGGGAGCAGCATAGTCTGGCCCCAGGGCAGTGGCAGGTACTGCAGCACTAGCTTCTACTTTTGGAACCCTTAGCATGAAGACCCTGGGGTAATCGAGCAGCTGATCTGGGTCTCAGTTCTGAGTGTTGGTCCTGGGGTGAGGAGGAGTGCTGGCATGGCAGAGCTGGTGGTAGCAGTGGAAAGGGAATCCTACTCACAGTTCCAGGACAGAAAAGAGTGCTTGTGATTGCTCACAGACCAGAATGCAGGCCATGAAAGGAGTAAACTCCTCTTTCTTGAATGTGCAACCTTGGAGGAACTGAGAACTTCTACATCCCTAGAGATATCTCAGGGAACAGCTACACAAAATCTCTGAAGCCTAGGGTAGTATACCCTCCACTTGACAAAGGACTTAAAAGTCAAATACCTGGCTAGGAAAATACCCAAAAAAAGGGAAAAATAAGACTATAGAAGGTTACTTTATTGGTAAAAAGTTACTTTCTTTCATCCTTTCGGATGAGGAAAAACAAGGCATACCATCAGAGGAAGACATCAAACTCAAGGCTTCTATATCCAAAACTTCCAAAAAGTATGCAGTGGTCTCAGGCCATAGAAGAACTCAAAAAGGATTTGGAAAATCAAGTAAGGGAAGTGGAGGAAAAATTGGGAAGAGAAATGAGAGTGATGCAAGAAAATCATGAAAAGAACAACTTGCTAAAGGAGACTCAAAGAAATGCTGAAGAAAATAACACCTTTAAAAATAGATTACCTCAAATGGCAAAAGAGGTCCAAAAAGGCAATGAGGAGAAGAATGCTTTAAAAAAGCAGAATTGGCCAAATGGAAAGGAGGTTCAAAAGCTCACTGAAGAAAATAGTTTTGTTTTTTTTTTTTTTAAATTGGAATGGAACAGATGGAAGATAAAGATTTTTTGAGAAACCAAGAAATTATAAAAAGAAAAACAAAAGAATGTAAACATAGAAAACAATGTGAAATATCTCATTGGAAAAACAACTGACTTGGAAAATAGATCCATGAGAGACAATTTAAAAAGTATTGGTCTACCTGAAAACTATGACCAAAAAAAGGACCTAGATATCATGTTCCAAGAAATTATCAAGGAAAACTACCCTGATATTCTAGAACTAGGGGGCAAAATCAATATTGAAAGAATCCACCACTCACCTCCTGAAAGAGATCCAAAAAGGAAAACTCCTAGGAATATTGTAGCCAAATTCCAGAGATCCCAGGTCAAGGAGAAAATGTTACATCCAACCAGAAAGAAACAATTGAAGTATTGTGAAAATATAATCAGGATAACATAGGATTTTGCAGCTTCTACTCTAAGGAATTGAAGGGCTTGGAACATGATATTCCAGAGGTCAAAGGAATTAGGATTAAAACCAAGAATCACCTAACCAGCAAAAATGAATATAATACTTCAGGGGAAAAATGGAATTTCAATGAAATAGAGGACTTCCAGGCATTCTTATTAAAAAGACCAGAGCTCAATAGAAAATTTGACTTTCAAGTACAAGAATCAAGAGAAACATGAAAAAGTAAACAGGAAAGAGAAGTCTTAAGGACCTCATTAAAGATGAACTGTTTACATTCCTACATGGAAAGATTTTATTTGTAACTCATGAGACCTTTTTCAGTATTGGGGTAGTTAGAGGAAATAGATAGATAGATATAGATAGATATATATCTAGATATATATAATTTACATATATATGTATATGTATTTATATATGTATGTATAGATACGTGTGTATGGGTTTGTATGTATATATTTTATATGTGTAGGTATGTATATGAAAGGAGAATACCTAAAAAATAAAATTTACTGTTGAGTGGAATGTACTAGGAGTAAGAGAAAGGGAGAGATTGAATGTAGCAAATCATCTCACATAAAAGAGGGAAGAAAGAGCTTTTGCAATGAAGGGGAAGAGTGGGGAGATGAAAGGAAATAAGTGAGCCTTACTCTCTTAGGATTTAGCTTAAGAAGGAATAGTACACAACAAGCTGTGCATCAATTCTCTGCTGCCTGTGCTAGTTTTGGCCTATTAATTAACACCAAGAAAGTACAGGTGCTCCGTTATCCACCACCACACCATCCATACGTGAAACTTTCAGGTATAACAAATGGAGAAGTTTTGAATGCTGTGGATAACTTCACTTCCCTTGGTAGTGTACTTTCCAGGGATGTAAACATTGACAATGAGGTTGATGCATGCATTGCCAGACGTAGCTTAGTGTTTGGGAGGCTCCAAAGAAAAGTTTGAGAGGTAAGAGGTATTAGATTGACTACCAAACTGAAAGTTACAGAGCCATTGTGCTGATCTCATTGTTGTATACTTGTAAAACATGGACAGTACCAGGGCCGTGCCAGGAAACTGAATCTCTTCCATTTGAACTGTCTTAGGGAGATTCTAAGGATTCACCTGGCAGGATAAGGTACCAGACACTGAAGTCCTTGCTTGAGCTGAACTTCCAAGCATTCAGTGTATGCTTCAGAGAGTGCAGCTCTAATGGGCTGGCCACATTGTTCGAATACACTTGCCAAAAAGATCATTTTATGGAGAACTCACATGAGGCAGGCGATCACATGGTGGTCATAAGAAGCAATACAAAGAGACTCTCAAGGTCTCTCAAGAGCTTTGGATTTGATTGTGAGACATGGGAGACATTGACACAAGACCACTCAGCATGATGTGCCTACATCAGAAAGACAGAATTGAGACAGTACAAAGTAAACGTAGGATGTACAAATTTGAAGTATCCATTCCAAATATTCACACAGACTATCTGTGCCCAATCTCTGGTAGAGCATTCCGAGATCATATTAGTCTGATCAGCCATAGTCGGACACACTGAAACTTCACTTTATCATGGTGATGTCATTTTGGTCCTCTTTGAGAATGAAGGACAACTGAACCAAACATATGTGTGTGTGTGTATATATGTATGTATGTATTTTTATGTATGTGTATATTATGTATGTGCAGGTATGTGTGTGAAGGGAGAATACCTAAAAAAGTAAAATTTAGTGTTGAATGGAATGCACTAGAAGCAAGAGAAAGGGAGAGGTAGAATGTAGCAAATCATCTCACAAGAAGAGGGAAGAGAGAGCTTTTGCAATGGAGGGGAAGAGTGGGGAGATGAAAGGAAATAAGTGAGCCTTACTCTCATGGGATTTGGCTTAAGGAGGAATGACACACACTCAATTGGATATGGAAATCTCTTTTACCCTGCAGGAAGGCAAGGGGGAAGGGCTTAAGAGAGGGAAGATAACAGGAGGGACAGCAAATTGGGGAAAGGGATGATCAGAAGCAAACACTATTGTGAGAGGATAGGCCAAGGGAGAGAAAGGAATAAATGAAGGGCAGGATTGGACAGAAGGAAATGTGGTTAGTCTTTTACAACATAACTATTATGGAAGTGCTTTGCAATGTTACGCATGTATGACCTATATTGAATTGCTTGTTTTCCCAGTGAGGGTGAGTGGGGAGGGAGGGAGAGAATATGGAACTCAAAGCTTTAAAAATGAATGTTAAAAATTGTTTTAACATGCAACTGGAAATTAAGCTATACAGGCAATGGGATATAGCAATCTATTTTGCCCTATAGGAAAATAGAGGGGAAGGGGGATGGAAGAAGGGTGGGCAATAGAAGGGAGGACAGACTGGAGGAAGGGGTGGATGGGGTGCATGTTGTCCTGGGTGGGTGCGGAGAGATGGGGAGAAAATTTTGAATTCAAATTCTTATGGAAGTGAATGTGGAGAACTGAAAAATAAATAAATTATATATTTTGAAAAATAAAAACCAACAATGGAATGATTAAAGAATTTGTGGTACATGAATATAATGGTATGTTTAATGTGCTGTTAGAAACTATGTATATGATGAATGCAGATACATGGAAAGCCTTAGATGAACTGATGCAAATTGGAGTAAGCAGATTCAGGAAATCAATATATGCAATAATTATAATAATATAAATAGAAAGAACAACCGAAAAACCATTGAAATTGAATGCTTTAAAATTATGTTGACCAAGCTTGTCCCCAAAGGAGAGATAAAGTGTCTCCCCTTTACCCTTTGCCTTCCTTCTTTGCAGAGGTGGGGGACTCTGGCTATGGAATAGCTATCTTGTCAGACTTTTTTTTTTTTTTTTGGATGTGCTGGCTAGTTTTGAAGAACTAGCATTTCTCCCTCTCTCTTTTTATCCTTTATTATAAGAATGGTTCTCAGGGAGTAGGAGGTGAAGGGTTGCAGTAAAAAATATAAGTAATTTAAAATTATAATATATCAGTAGCATGTGTTTTCAGAAAAAGGTGGGAGAGGAAGAAAAAGGTAATATTTAGTTGAGCCTTTCTGAAGTATCCGGAATAGTTTATATTTTAATGCTTTCATTGTGCCTATTTGATATTACAGTTTAATTATGCAGCATTCTGAGTTCCCCTGGGAGAGGGACGGCAAGAAATGTGGTTATTATCATTAATCACCATGGGTCAAATTCTCATTTTTGCATTAACCCCCCATATCTGCTACATACACTGAGACCATATTAACTTAATAGGATGTTGCAAGTACAGAAGAGATCCATAGGAAACAGAGAAAAAATAATCTGACCCTATTTAATTCAAAATGCTGTGAATCTTAAAAAGAATGACTAAAAAGAAAATACATCCCATCTCTATCAAATATGAACTTGTTTTTGTAGATTGTACTGATAACCCATGTGAGGAACAAAGCTCACGCTGCCCTAACTCCACTCCTTTGCTCATGCTGTCTGGTCTCTTGAATGCTGTCTCCCCATTTTTGGTCATTGACAAAATGTCCATCATCAGAGCCCTAATTTAAATGCCCCACTCCTCCACAAGACTTTCCTTGATTCCACCAGTATGAAGTGATTTCTTTTTCCCTTGAACTCATAGCAGTTTGTCTTCCTTTTAGATACTTACTTCAAAGTCATAGTGACCTGTATCTGTATTTTATCTCCTCCAGTTTTGTTGCAACCTTCAGAAGAACCAAGTCTGGGTCTTATTTATTTTAATTTCTCAGAGTTATCTTTAGAATTTCAGAATGACAGAATTTCAGAATTGGAAATGACCTCAGATTCCTTGTAATCTAGCTCATACTAGAAGAAGAATTCACTCTCTGAGATACCCAAGAAGTGGTCATTCACATTTTCCTTGACAACCTCCAATGATGCAAAGAAGATGAAATAGCTCATTCATCTTTTGCAGAACTCTAATTATTGGTTAGCTTTTCCTTATACCAAGTCTGTATCTTCTTCTTTGCAGCTTTTACCTATTGCTCTTCTCTCCATTCTCAGGGCCAATTAGGGACAAGCTTTTCTTCCAGATGGAAGCTCTTAAATACTTGAAGGCAGATCTCCATTTTTTTTTCTTTTCCTGGCTAAGTAACATCAGTTTCTTCAGCCTCCATTCATAGGAGAGGACCATTCTGGTCACCCTCCTCTAGAAATTCCAGTTTAGGTCCTTCCAAAAATGTGGCACCTACAACTGAGCATGTTGCTTTCTGATTTGGTGTGACCAGGGTAGGGTGGGATTATAATATGCTTAACCCTGGACATTGATATCTTTCTTAGTTACATGACTTTTCTTTGCTGTTATGCTGTTGACTATAGAGCTTATGAGCAAGTAGGTGGTGCAGTGGATAGAGCCCTGGGCCTAGAGTCAGGAAGACTCATCTTAGGGAATTCAAATCTGGCCTCAGATCCTTACTAACTAGGTGACCCTGGTTAAATGACTTAGCCCTGTGCTTCAGTTTCTTCATCTGTAAAATGAACTGGAGAAGTAAATGGCAAACCATTCCGGTATCTTTGCCAAGGAAACCCCAAATGCGGTCATGGAGAGTCTGACATGATTCAACTGACCAAACAGCTGAGCTTACAGTCAACTTTACACCTAGCCCCAAGATCTTTTTTCAGATAAATTGATGTCCATTTTGTAGCTCTTATACTGATGTCTATACACTTTGAAGAGTCTAAGGAGCTTTAGAAGCCATTTACTACAACTCATACATGATAGTAATCCCTGCTGTAACACATCCAACAAGTGGTCATCTAGCCTATACTTTTGAGAACTTCAAAGAGGGGTAGTCCATCACCTCTTAGGGAGGCCCATTCCTTGAACTTTGAACATCCATTCTCTTTGGATAACTAATTTTTAGGAAGCTCTTCTGCCATCCAGCCTAAATTTAGCTCCTTACATTTTCTGTCCATTGTTCCTGGTTCGGCTATCTGGGGCCATGTAGGACCACTCCTCCATATGACTGTCCTTTAGATGCTTGGCAATTGCTAATCATATCCACCGTCCCTTTACCCTTAGTTCTTGCTTCTCCAGGCTAAACATTACCTACTCTTTCAATTGTTCATATGTCATGGACTTAGGTCCCATCTTGGTTGCTTTTTTCTGTCTATTCTTTACCTTATCAGTGTCCTTAAACTATGGCCTCTAGAGCTGAATGTAACATATCAAACGAAGTTTGATAGGAACTATCATCTCCCTGTACTGAAAATGTTACCCCAAATTTTTTTTCAGATATATTGTGTACCTATCCCTCCACCAACTTATACTTGTGAGGTTGGTTTTGTTTTTAACTCAAGCAAGCAATTTTACATTTATTCATATTGTATTAGCTTCAGTTCAATACTCTAGCCTGTTAATATATTTTTGGATCCTGACTCTGTTGTCCAGTATGCTAGCTACCTTTGCCCCACTCAACCTCTGCCACAGTTTTGTTTGATCTACAAATTTTACAAGTATACCATCTATATCTTTATCCAAAACCCCGATAAAAATGTTAAACATTGTGTTAAACATTACAAGACCAACCATATATCCATGAGTTACTTCACTGGAGACCTCTTGCCATGTTGGCACTGAATCATTAATAACTCCTCTCTGAATCTGACTATATAACCATATAGGTTGTGAATCCATTGGTTATATTATTGTCTAGTTCACATCTTTTCATATTCTCTATAAGATAGTGGGAGATAATTTATCAAAAGTTTTGCTACAATCTGGATAGATTATAGACATAGCATTTCCCCCTCTATTAATCTGGTAATTCTGGCTCAAAAGCCAAGATGATTAGTCTGCCATGACTGCATCCTGATGGAACCATTCTGGATCTTTGTAGATGTTTGCCAACTATCTCTTTAATGATCCATGCTATAATTTTCTCTGGAATTGAAGTCAAGTTCACTGGCCCATTGTTTGTTGATCGTCCTCTTCCTTTTTTGAGAATTGGGAAATTAGCCCTTCTCTAGGACGTTTCTGATATCACTGCCAATGGCTAGGTGATCTCATTCACCAGATTTTTTAGGACTCAAGGATTTAGTTCATGTTGGTTGGGTGACTTGAATTCATCAAAGGAAATTAGGTTTCCTAGTATTTCCATGCTTATCTTAGGTATCAACTCTTTGTTAATCATTTTTGTTCTTTTATTTCCAATGTCACCTCTTCCTAGGAAAAAGCAAGCAGAATAAGGGTTGAGAAGCTCTACCTTCTCTCAGTTGGCAGTTACCATCGGCTAGTTACTCCCAAGCAAGGTCTTGTCTCATCTTACCTTTCATACTCTTTTTCTGGCAATATGGCAAAAACCAAGGGTTTTTAGTGTCCTTTCCTTCTCTTGCCAACTTCACTTCATTTCAAGTCTTAGCATTCCTGACAGTTGTTTTATGATACCATAACTCACTCTTATATTCAGCTTCTTTTATCTGGGTTTGTGTTCATTTTCTGTTAATTTCTTTTTAAAACTTAACTTGGTACATGAGTTCCCTGTGCATCCTTATCATTCTCTTAGACAAATCTCATATTTATTTTGCAGTACTTTTTTTCCCTTTGTGCCTTCAGAATTTCATCTTTAACATCTCCCATCCCTTTTGAGCTGACATTTTCTATAGCATTTTAGTGCCTATCTTTAGTGCCTATATTTGACCTATATTTCCTTTAAACCCTTTGAAATTGACTTTTTCAAAATCTAGGGTATACATCAGACTATGCCAAAATTTCCTCTCAGGTATCACAAACTCTGTCTGAGAATGATCCATTCACCAGAGAGTACCCATCATTTCTACCTAAGCAACTTTTTAATGAGACTCAGACAAAGAATAGGATACTATCTTATTGGTTCCTTTACCTTTTGGGAAAGCTAGCATTTTAACTGATGCAAATAAAGAAGTTTTCAGCTGCTTTGTTTTTGGCAGAGAGCTCTAGCAGATTTATGGTTCATTGAGTTCCTCCTCCATCACCGCCACCACCACCACCATCATCATCAACATTATTGAGAGGAAAGTTTTTTAAAATAAACTAATATGTATATATAATGCTTGCAGGTTTACATTGTTTTATATATAGATACATACGTATGTATGTACATACGTATGTACATATACATACATACGTATGTATCTATATATAAAATCATATATGGTTCTCACAACAATCCTGTGAAGTAAGTGCTGCTTTTATCCCTGTTTTATAGATGAGAAAACTGAAGCTGAGAGTGCTTTAAATGACTCATCTAGTTTCAGATAGCTAGTAATTGTCTGAGTCAGGATTGGAACTCAGACCTTATACCACCTAGCTGCCACTACTATAACATGCCTATTTGCCAGACTTGTGATATTTCTCCCAAATTGTGCATCTATTTCCTCTTTTTGTCCAGTGGTTTATGCCCTACTCCAATGACAGCAATTTCTTTCTCCCTCCATTTACCTTCACCCAAATAGTCTCCTATCCTGCTTTCTTTATCTGATTCCTACATTTCTTTACATCAGTATCCCTTAATAGAATTGCTATCCCTCTGCTCAGGAGGCAGCTAGGTAGCTCAGTGGATAGAGCACTGGGCCTGGGGTCAGGAGTACCTGAGTTCAAATCTGATCAAGTCACTTAACCTCTGCTTTTCTCAATCCCCTGGAGCCGGAAATGGCAAACCAGTCCAACAACTTTGCCAAGAAATTTCCTTGCACAGTATTGGTGTGCTATGGTCTGAAGAGTTGGACACAACTGAACAACAGGAACAACAACCCCCCTACTCCCCCTTTAACCTATCCTATACTCCTCTAGTCTAGAGGCGGGGTCTAGTTTTGGGTTTCATCACACTAAATCCCAATGATATGGATCAACTGAAGGTTACCTCCTTGCAGGAAGACTGTGTAGCTCCTCTTGTTTATTGCCTACTTTCGACCTTTTTATGTAGACATTTGAGGCCATAGATTTTGCTACAGGCTACTTTCTTGTTAGCTGTAAACCTCTGGTTGTTCTAAATTCTATTTGTCTTCATTGTAGGTACTCTCTCTGACATCTGGCCTGAATGATATAGTCTTCTATTTTCCCAGTCCATTTTTTATTCAAAACCCTTTTGATTAGATTTGCAAGGCTCCTGGCAAGTACATTCCTATTAGCCTTTGTGAGTTGTACCCTAGCCCTGGTCAGAATCTATCATCTATATATGTTAAGCCATGGTCCAAAGGTCAAAATGCCTTTTACACACAGACATTCTTACCCTCCTGTTGACTCTTCAAATGAATTATTCTTAACTGCAAAGTCAGGAAGACTTGAGTTTGAATCTTGCTTTAGACACTTACTAATTATGTGACCTTGGAATGTCACCCTCATAGTTTCAGTTTCCTCATCTATAAAATGGGGATATAATTATAGCACCTACCTCACAGGGTTATGGGGTTACATGGGATAACATGGGTAAAGTATTCTGCAGATTAAAGTACTATATAAATCTTAGCACTTATTATTCATTATTATTATTAGCAATGGTTAGGAAAATACAATTTGTGCCCCTTATTTTTTTTAATGCTTCCTTAGTTTTTATAATTACTGATAATGCTTTGTAGATGCTTTCTGGAAGTACCATTTGTGCCTACATGAGTCACCAGAAGTGGGTATTTATTATCCATTTTGATAAGTCCAGGTCTATTTCCTCTTATGCCTTGGATTCATGCCTCAAGAAGACAACACATCTCTCTAATTGCTATCAGGTTGACAAATGCCCCTCTATCTTTTCCACAGGATAGCAAGAGAACCTTTGCCAACTGCTTTACTAAAATCTAGGTGGCAGTATGTACATGATTTCCTTGACCTTTCAGTTTGATAACCCTTTATAAAAAGAAAACAAGGTTTGTCTGACATAAATTGTTCTTAATAAAATCCTGCTGTCTCTTTGTGATCACCACATCTTTTCTTTAGCCTCCCTAATGAGATCTCCAGCCATTCAGAAGAGATCAGGCTAACATTCCACAAAGGAAAAATCATTTGAAGAATGTCATTTGCCAAGACTATGCTATACAATTGGTTTGACAGACCATTGAGTTAATCCATATGCACTAAACAGATTCTACAAATTGACAAAGAACTGGGTACGAAATTGAATTGGAAGAAAAGAGGAGACTGAACTGGCATTTGGGAAATTGTCCAGTTCTTTCAATGATTCCAGGGTGCTCCCTGACAGAAAATCCTGTCTTTCAGCCCTAGCATTTTTCACAGTTGTCTGTGAAATCATAGATCACCGTAGTCTCAAAATTGTTGATACCCAAAGAGAGCTGTATGGTGGGGCTGCAGTGTTATTACCAGCAGTGACTTGGATGCCAGGAACAGGGTAAAACATGTCACCAGAAGAGTTAGGTGGACAAGAGACAGCAAATTAATATCCTAAGTGTTCCATTGTACTCACAAAGTATTAAAAGAACTGGAGAATGGGCTTCAGTGACTAGTTGGATTCTGTATGGAGGTTTGTTGGAGAACACTTACAAAACCTGTACAAGATGAGACAGTGTGATCAGGTAATGAGCCATAGCCCCGAGGACATGTCCACATCAATGAAATCATGGATCTGATTGTCAGCACTACTGATTCACCAGTACCTTGCACATTAACTTGTGGAGACTTAATTCAACACTTCTGGCACTATGGTCTCTTTACTCTGTGTCTTTAATCCCTGATGCAAATTATAGCCAGTATATGATTTGGTAAATAATTTTAGCTGTTGTGACTGAAAATTCCCTCACTCTGACACCAATTTTCTGGTTGTGATGAGCCTTTATATCTATATTTAGATTGGTCCCTATAGAAAAAATATAAATATTCATTGCTGGGCCCAAGCTTAAAGCCTTTCCAATTTGTTGGGCCCTGCCAGAACTCATATTCTGTTGACATTGCCTTTGAGAACCTAGGGTCATTTCTCTACTTTGAAAAAGCCCAAGGGGACTTTAAGTGGAGGGATTGCAAACTGTAGGTACTTGGTAAAAGTTCACTGAATAAAAGGGTGGATGGATGAATGTCCTTTGAGTCATTAGAAACAAAGGCTATGTGTCAATCTAGGACTATATTGTTATATGTATGGAATTTATTAAGGTAGTTCCTAGATCAATTTCATGAGTTTGTAGGGAGGTGATCAAGACCAGTCTTCTACATAGAATAAGATTGATTGTCTTAATTGTAAAGTACTTGGTGTTATTCCCTCACAGATCTTTTTTTGGATCCTCCTTAAAGTCTCTCAGTACATTTTAGTGCATTAATTAACATATTGTACTAAGAAGGGTAACACTGTAGTGGTTCAGTGGGTCATGTTAAATCATAGTGTTATTAAAATTGTGTTTGTGTGTTCCAAAGCATTTGACTCTGCAAGAAGACAAGGTGTTGATCTTATTGTTCTAAAGGGAAGAAAAGACTAGATTCTCATTTCCAGAAGGTGGAAGGAATAGCTCTATGACGAAGTCACGACAGGTTATTTCTCTAGTTAGCTCATGAGAATGAGAATGTTTTCTGAAAATATTTTTAAATGACTGATTCACTTAACTACATGGTGAGTAATCTATTTAAAATTTTTGTTTCTTTTTTGTGTTTTTCTAAGAACATACACTGACACTCTAGCACTGCAAGGAATGTATTGGTTTTCATTGCTCGTTTTATGGCTAGCGGGGAGAAAGGTATTTTACTGTTGTATTCGTGTTGCTTAATTCCCCCTCCTGAATTAAATTGGACCTAGAATCATTACAATTCTCACGTTAGCATATATTGATAGTGGAGCTGCTTTTGAAAGAGCTTGGATATTTGGCATTTTCCATACAATGGATAGTGTAGAAATACCTAAATCTAGAGTATGCTAGAATTAACGGCTGCAAGAGTGCTTATTTCTGATGCTTTACAGATGGTTTGGAGTTGACTCCAAATCTAAATAAACAGAAAAGGGAAGTTCATTTTTTAATGACTAATCAAATTGCTGAATTCACCATTTTGATCTTCACAGAATCTAATTCTCAGCAGAACTCTGTTTTTAATTTATGCAATACATAATATAATAATCTTCATAATGATCCAAATGTGATTGAATCTTAAACCATTGTTTCAATGCATTAATAACAAGAATTGCTTTATGTTTGATTAATCTCTCCCTGAAAATCAAAACTTCTCTCTACTATCTGGAAGCATGCTGAATCAATATATATAGTGAGGAACCCAAGGGTAAACAAAAGCCTTTTAGATTTCTCATCTCTTATCCTTAAATAATGATAAAAGGTCTGTACTGTTCATACCAAAGAAATGCAACTATTTTCTGTTACAGACACTTTTTGCAATTTGAGTTGTTTTTTCCAAAAGTTATTGGATGAGTTGTTGGGAACCATTCATGCCCTATGCTTCATTTACCATGTGACAAAAAATTATGCATTGTCAAAATCCTGTGTTAGGGTTTAGAAATCCAGTCTGATCAATAATGTGGCCAGGGAATACAAAAATTAATTGGCTGCTTATGAGGTTTGAACATAGGATTTAGGCTGCAGTTACACTTCTATCTACCCAACTGTACAACTCATTAAATAACTAGCGATTTGGAAGTAATCTAGATAATTCAAACATCTTATTCTTTTTTAACTCCCCCAAAGCAACCAATTATGCCTATATTAGACACACAATAAATATTTGCCCAATCGATTTCAGATTTTGCCATTGACATTACTTTAATGAGCCACATTTGATAAGTACAGTACAATAACATTCCCATTTGTATGACATTCAGCTGTCTCAACTTAACCGTGAGAAGTGTGAAACAAATGAAAAAGGCTCCTGAGCAGGGAAAAGACTATCATAAAGCTCATGCATTTTTTGGTGATATAGAAAAGTTGTGCTTCTCTCTGGATTTCTAAGACTGTTGATATAGAAATGTACATAAAATATAAATGATTCAACAGGCTTTCTTTTCTTCTTTGTTGTAAGTAGGTAGCATATTAGAAACAGCAGTTTGGGGAAGCTGACACCAAGAAATGACCAATACAGCAAAGAAAGACATAGTATAATCACCTACTGTAAAGCAGTCTGAGGTCATTGCTTCCAGACCTATGTAATCCCCAGTGGTATTACAGTAGCAATACAATGATATTACAGCACAGTAGGTGACACTGATAGTATGTCCCTTACTTATCTGTAAAGCATTAAATTATGCTTATTAAGCTCTTTCAAAAAAGTTAGGAAGATATATTTGAGATTTCCATCATTAATTTTAATGTTAGTTACCTAGAAAACTCTTTTATGTGGAAGACCTCATTCCCTGACAATTTCAGCTCAGTGGAGTTTTTAATGTATATTGAAAATCATTTGGAGCTTAAAATATACATACATATATGTATACATACATACATGTGTTTTAATATATATATTTACATGTACGTATGTATTATACACACATATTTCTGAGTTTGTATATATGTGTTCGGTGGTGGTGATGGTGGAGAGGAATGTATTTTATTCAGCATGGTTTTTCATTTGAGAAGCGTCTAGTCATTTCTAGTAGCAATGACAGGAGCACTGTGCAAATTTATTTATCATCAAGGTTGATTGGGTTGTCATGATGGCTATTACTGTTTCCAGCATGCTTGTGTTGATAATTTCTTTAATTCTGGGGAGACGGTACAAAGAGACGGAGGCATCATGTGTTTCATGAAGTCTTTTAGCCAGTGTAAAAGTTGTTTTCAGTCATATAGAGTACAGTTTTGAGCAGTTATGGGTCAGAATGAAATTCAAGAACCACTTAGATAGATAGCCTACTATGGGTAGAAGCCTGTGCTTAATGCTAGAGGAATTAAAAAGATTAGATAAAATAGAACCTCTGCCTTCATTTCACTTGTATTCTATAACTATAAGGTCCCTACTCTTTTCAGTGTCATGTATTCCTCTGGTAGTCTGGTGTAGCCTATTGATTTTTTCAGAATATTATTTTAATAGTATTTTATTTTCCCCCAGTTGCATGTTAAAACAATTTTTAACATTTATTGTTTTTTAAATTTTGAGTTCCAGATTCTATCTCTTTCTTCTTCCCTTCCCTCCTTCCTGAGACAATCATTCAGTACAGATTATACATGTGCAATCATGTAAATTATTTTGATATTAGTCATTTTGTAAAAGAAGACTTCAACAAAAAAAGAATAAATGAAAGGGAGAAAGTAAAAAATCTCATGCCTCAGTTTGTATTCAGACATTATCAGTTCTTTCTCTGGAGGCTAAATAGCAGGCTTCATCCTGAGTCCTTTGGAATTAGCTTGGATCATTGTTTTGCTGAGAATAGTTAAGTCATTCACAGTTCTTCATCATACAGTATTGTGGTTACTATGTACAATATTCTCCTGGTTCTGCTCACTTTACTTTGTTATCAGTTCATATAAGTCTTTCCAAGTTTTTCTGAAATTATCTTGTTTGTCATTTCATATAGCACAATAAGATTCCATAATAATCATATACCACCCCTTGTTCAGTCTTTCCCCAATTGATGGACATTCCCTCAATTTCCATTTCTTAGCCATCACAAAAAGAGCTACTATAAATATTTTTGTATAGATAGATCCTTTTCCCTTTTTAAAATTTATTTGGGATAGAGTCCTAGCAATGGATCAAAGGATGTACATCATTTGGTAGTCCTTTGGGTATAGTTCCAAATTGCTCTTAAGATTGGTTGCATTGGTTTATAATTTCACCAAAAATGTATTAGAGCACAGTTTTCCTACACCCTTTCCAACATTTATCATTTTCTCTTTTTGTCATATTAGTTGATTTGGTAGGTGTGAGGTGGTACCTCAAAGTTATTTTAATTTCCATTTCTTTAATCAGTAGGGATTTAGAGAATTTTTTCATATGACTGTAGATGCATTGATTTCTTTTTCTGAAAGCTGCTTGTTCATATCCTTTGACCTTTTATGTTCCCTTTGTTTTGAGTCAATTAGAGTTAAGTGACTTGTGGAGGATCACACAGCTAGTAAGTGAGGCCAGATTTGAACTCAGTTTCTCATGACTCCAGTGCCAGTGCTCTGTCCACTGTACCACTTAGCTGCCTCCTGACCATTTATCAGTTGGGGGGGTGACTTGTACTCTTATAAATTTGACTAATTTCTCTATATAGTTGAGAAATGAAAACTTTGTCATATACTTTTCACAAAAATTTTCTCACAGTTTCCTGCTTTCTTTTTAATTTTGTTTACATTGGTTTTGTTTGTGCAAAACCTTTAAAATTTTACATAATCAAAATTATTTATTTTGATTACATAATTATATAATGCTCTCTATATCTTATTTGGTCCTAAGTTCTTCCCTTATTCATAGATCTTCCAGATAAACTACTTCATGCTCTCCTAATTTGCTTATAGTATCACCCTTTATGTGTAGATCATGTACCCATTTTGACTTTATGTTGGTATATGGTGTGACATGTTGTTCTATACCTCATTTCTGCTATACTGCTTTCCAGTTTTCCCAGAAGTTTTTACCAAGTAATGAGTTTTTGTCCCAAAGCTGGGATTTCATAATTTATCATATATTAGATTACTGTGGTCATTTACTATAATGTATTGTGCATCTGAGATATTCCACTGATCCACCATTCTATTTCTTAGCCAGTACCAAATTGTTAATATAATTATTGCTTTATAATATATTTTGAGATCTGGTACAGCTAAACCACCTTCTCTCATACTTTTTTTTCATTGATTCCATTGATCTTTGAACTTTTGTTCTTCCAAATGCATTTTAATATTTTTCTAGCTCTATATGTTTTTGGTAGTTTGGTATGCCACTGAATAACTAGATTAATTTTGGTAGAATTGTCATTATATTATATTGACTCAGTCTCCAGTTGTTTCAATCTGACTTCATTTGTGTGAAAAGTATTTTGTAATTGTGTTCATGTAGTTCCCAGGTTTGTTTTGGAAGATAGAGTCTCAGGTATTTTGTATTGTCTAACATTATTTTAAATGGACAGAATATTATTCTAAATGTATAAGATAAAATATATGATTAAAAAAGGAAACTATATTGAAATACAATTATCAGTCATTTTTTTAAGTTCATGGATGCCAGATTGATAGCCTCTGGTCTAGAAAATGTATTATGATTTAATTTGGGATCAAAATCAAATATTTATGGTTAAAAGATATAGCATTCAATTTACTTTATATACTGGAATCTCACTATAACAACCACCAAATATGATTTACTGTACTTCAATATTTTAAAAAATCTGTTATTTCATTGTTGTGAGTATTCCTTCCACCAACACATATCTCAACCCTAGGTGATCTTCAAGAGATTTTATGGCTAGAGAGATTCCTCACCCTGTGAACAACTTTATTGGTTAGTTTCATCCTCAGAGAACAGGTACACAATCCCTGATGGAATCTGTATCCAAAACTTTTCCAACTTGGTAGGTCAATGGGAACTCTTTCTCGCTTTTGTTCAGAAGATTCCTTAGCTATGTAAGATGACTTATTCTAAAGAATTCCGTTTGTGAACAACTTTATTAGTTAGTTTCATCCTCAGAGAACAGGTACACAATCCCTGATGGAATCTGTATCCAAAACTTTTCCAACTTGGTAGGTCAATGGGAACTCTTTCTCGCTTTTGTTCAGAAGATTCCTTAGCTATGTAAGATGACTTATTCTAAAGAATTCCGTTTGTGAACAACTTTATTGGTTAGTTTCATCCTCAGAGAACAGGTACACAATCCCTGATGGAATCTGTATCCAAAACTTTTCCAACTTGGTAGGTCAATGGGAACTCTTTCTCGCTTTTGTTCAGAAGATTCCTTAGCTATGTAAGATGACTTATTCTAAAGAATTCCGTTTGTGAACAACTTTATTGGTTAGTTTCATCCTCAGAGAACAGGTACACAATCCCTCATGGAATCTGTATCCAAAACTTTTCCAACTTGGTAGGTCAATGGGAACTCTTTCTCGCTTTTGTTCAGAAGATTCCTTAGCTATGTAAGATGACTTATTCTAAAGAATTCCGTTTTTCTGTGTCAGTGAGAGACTTTCTAGGCATTATACTAAACCAGAAAATAGCCAACATTGCCAAGAGAGGGCTCTGAAAATGAAGATGAAGAGGAGAAGCTGCTGTTATCTGGAATTATGTGCATACAACAACTTCCACAAAAGCAGCAGAGATGCTAGAGCCAACAGAGAGCAATAGAAAGTTTGTGCTAACATTGCCAGAGGACAACAGAAACCCAGAAAAATCAGAGGTGTAAGATGTCCTGTCTATGTGTGCTTTGGCAGTGCGTCTCCTTCATGCATACCTTGAGTCTGACCAAGATACCCACATTCCTGGCATAGGCCCTTTCATGCATGTTCTTTGGCTACCCATGTATCTTGTGTATGGGCTCTCCATACATTTGCTTTGGTTGTGTATCCTTTCTGCATGTGTGCTCTCCCATGGTTAGGAGAGAAAACGTTCTCTTTTTATTTTGTTGGCTCTGTTATTTGATTAAATAGCTTTCATTTGAAAGAAAATGTCCTCTGGCTTGGGAATGGGGACTGTAGGTTTGAGGAGATGTTGACCCAGAAGTACTCCAAGCTAAGGGTATCTTTTCTGAGGATATCTACAAGGGAAAGAGTATCCTAGGGTTTATAGTGAGAACCTTTCCTCCTCACCACCACTTCCTAGAATCTTTAGCTTCCTTCAAGGCTCAACCCAGGGGTCAGCCCCACTCTGAGAAATCTTTATTAATCCCCTTTGTTGTCAGTTTCTCTGTCTTTCTGTATGTCTCTGTCAGTCTCTGTCTTTGATGGTGTGTCTATCTCTGTCTCTCTCACATTCTATACACTTACCTGTGTAATATTTTCTTCTCTTTCCCCCCTCACCTCCAAGAATGTAACTCCATGAGAGCATGGACTGGTTTTGGTCTCTGTATCCCCAGTTACTAGTATAGTATCTCATACATAGTAGGGATCTAGAGTTTGTTGGATTTGATTAAGTTGCATAGCACTATTATATAGCAAGGACAACAATTTAATGAGTTTCACGTATGCAAGCTTTTGGTGAGAGCATCATTTGACTTTGTACTACTGAAAATTGTGGCATTATATGGAATGGTGCATTTTTCTTATTTTTTTTTGGCTTGTATCTTCTGGTCATTGTATCTCATCTAAAATTTGTCCTTCCCCCCAGAACCTCTTACAGGGCTCTAAATCCACTAGATAACTAAGGAATATTTCTTGATTTGCTTGTTGACTAATTATGTGACTAAGAATAATTTTTCTTTGTAAACTTAATGTGCAGTATTCTCTGTTTCAAGAAGAAATTGCAAAATTGAGAAACATCTGATTAATAATGATTATGATTACTGAGAAATATGCAGCACTATATAGTTTTTAAAGCACTCCTTCACCCATCATTCCATTGGGACACCTGGATTTCCTAGGAAGTGAAATTGCAATTTTTAAAGTCAAAAAGGTCTAGGTCAGGGCTTCTTAAGCTTTATCCTCTTGTCACCCCTTCAGCACTTAAACTGTGGGGTCGCAACCTACAGTTTAAGAAAAACTGGTCTAGTTAAGTCTGGGTTCCGGTAACTGATGTAGGGCAATAAGAAGTTCTAGGTAGTCAACCATTTTGATAAAGAGAGATAGAAATGAGGTACAGATTGCTTTCTGTAGAATACTCTACTTGAATGACAAGGCAGGCATAGCTAAATGAACAGAAGTAGGAGACGCTGATTATCATCCACTGTAGCCTGCTCTCTGGGGATTGGATTTATCTTTCCCTGGTAGATAGAAGCCAATGAAAATTTCATTTTTGTTCAAATGAATGAGTATGTGTCTATGTCTTACTGTTTTAAAGCTTGGACAAACTTGTTTATTTTTTTTTTTTTTACCATTTATGTTGAACTCCAAAATTTGTAATAATGATAAAACCTTTTCATTCTCCTGTTGACCTTATGTATGAGCAGACAGTTGCCAGTATTATGATTCACTGTGCATAAACCTTAGGAAACTGTTGTAAAATCTCTAAATCATTGCTCGTCATGGCTAAAAATGAATAGTAGAGCCAAAATGCAAGGTTATAAAAAAATACTATCAACAAGTAAATGTCATGGAAATAGAAATTATTTTTCACTGAGCAGGAACACGAATAACAGTACATGTAATAAATAACTTGTTACGATAAATTCAGTACAATAAAATAATTCATTGAAAGCTTGCGATAAACTATTCAGCACAGGCCATCCATAAATAGACCTTAGCACTGTTCACAACACCCCCTTACTTGAATAACAAGACACGTGAATTGCCAATAGCCGTTTGGATAACTCCAGAGAAAACAGAGCTTGAGGCCTCAGCCATTGCGTGAGGATATTTACTTCAAAATGGGAAAGTCCTGAATTTTAACATTATGAGAAATATTTTTGAAGTCCCTACCAGTAATCCTGAATCTAATATATGATATTATTGTCATTACCTTAGTGAGAAACAACAAGGTTTCAAAATAATGGCTGCTTGCAATTTTTCCTCTGCCAATTGCAGAATCTTTTTAGGGCCATAGAAGTGGTGATTAGGTCTTTAAAGTGATTATAGGATGGAGTTTGCAGGTTTCTTACAGTGGTATCAAAATCATGGTCTATATCCTCAATGCCATATAGGGATTTATACACACACACACACACACACACACACAGTCCTATAGAATAGAATTTCCATCATTATTTTTGGGTATGGAAGTGTATGTATGTTTCTGTGTTGAGAAGGATGAGTGGATACAACATGGAAACAGCTAAATATGTATTGTTATTGTTTCAGCCGTTTCAGTTGTGTCTGACTCTTTGTGACCTCACTTGAGGTTTTCATGGCAAAGATCCTGCAGTAGTTTGCCATTTCCTTCATCTCATTTTACTGATGAGGAACTGAGGCAAACAGTTAAGTAACACCAAGTGTCAAACAGCTAGTAATTAATTGTCTAAGATCGAATTTGAACTCAGGAAGAGGAGTCTTCCTGATTCCAAGCCCAGTGCTCTATCCATTATGCCACTTAGATGCCTATAAGTATATAGAATGGATGATTATTTTAGGAGAACAGAGCACTAACAGCTAGGGAAGAGAGTAGGAGGTAATGTTTACCAATCAAGGAAGGAAAAATGGTTTTACATTTTAGAAAGGTTTCCAACCAGAAAATTTGAAAGGAAAAAATATGGCTTTTTTACACTCTCATGTATCTGCATTATAATTAAGTAAAACTATCTAATCAAACCATTTGGGAAATATTTTCTTTTATGGTCCTTGGAAAGTAAATTGTGGCCTCGATCCATTGCTGCACAGCTACTTGCTGACTCTACTCTTGTTTTCTTCCCCTTAACTCCTGACTTCCGAGTGTTTGGAGCCCTACTGGGAGCAGACAGATTAGAGCAGCAGCATTTGACCAGATTCTTTTAATAACTCAACCTTTTGAGAAGTCTTACCCTCCATGAAATCTTGAGATTAGCTCTGAAACCAAGGTGTGAGCAAGACACATTAACTCACTAATCCCTGCAGTGTCTGGCCTCTCTTGGCCAAGCCTCTGGGCCTCTCATCTGAGCCTACGGGGACCATCTTTTATTGTGTAAGAATTTCATTTTCTAATTTTAATGACACAATTTTTCTGCTGTGTAATATTTTTAGTTGGTTTATATTTTTTCATTCATTTAATGAAAGAAATAGTTTGTAAAATTTCCAGCTATTAAAACAGATGACTCTTAGAGAAAATTTTGAATCTTCCGTTTTTGCTCTCTCTTTTCTCCTACTTTGTTTATCAGACTAGAATATGCCTATATAGATGCTAAGATTGTTGGGGCTATATATTGTGTTTGCCCAAATCTAATTAAGAGTTTTAGATCAATTGGTCAATCGAGAAACATTTATTAAGCGCCTACTACATTCTAGACAGTATCTTAGATGGTAAGTGTACTAATAAAATAGTACAATGGTCTCCATTCTCAGAGAGCTTACATTTTAATGGGACAGATAATCTATAGATAGATAGCTAGATATAGATAGATATAGATATATACACATACAAATACACATATACATACATGTATATGTATGTATTCAGAAGAAATATAAAGAACTAGATACAAGATAATTAGAGGGATTAGAAAAGACATCATATAGAAGGAAGTTCCCTTAAAGGAAAAGAGATTCTGTGTGGAGACAGCACATTCTGAACTCTGGGGGATGGCCATTGCAAAGGCTCAGAGATGAAACATGGAGTGTTGTGAGGAAAATTAGTACAGACAATGGGCCTTCAAAGGGGTGTGAAGGACTTCATTGTGAAAGACTTTAAAAACAAATGGGTGAATTTTTTCTTTATTCTTAAAGACAATAGAGATACTCTGGAATTGGTTGAGTAGGGAGAGTGATATGGTCAGATTTGTATGTAAGGAAAATCATTTTGGCAGCTGCGTGTAGACCTACAGAGATAGAGAGGAAGTGGTTCTTGGGGTCCTGGTGAAATCACTCCACATATATGACTTGCTATGTATTAGACTTATTAAGGCTGTCATTGAGGAAAGGGTCAAGTCAGCAAGACAGAGCAGAATGAGTACAAGACAGGAAGAATGAGATTGAGATGCTGACCTTCTCCCCCCCCCTCACCTGTGTGACTTTGGTGAAATGACTTCCTGTCTTTGCATACATGTTTTGTTTTTTATAAAATGAGTTGCGAGGGGGCGGTTTGCAGTGATCTCTAAGGTCCCTCTTAGTTCCACTTCTGTTGGCAGGGTAAAATCCGACTTAGAGGCCTGCTAGGTTAGAATTTTGCTGCTTTGGCTATGTCTATTGTAGGTGGGTTTTTTCTTTTTTTTGGAGGTGGGGCTGGCCATGACTTGACATTTCATGTATTTGAATACAGGTAATAAGAATGCTGGAATGCTGTTGTACTGTGATTACAAAACCAGTTCATTAGCAGATCAAAAACTTTGTTTTCTAGTACATGGAGCTTCAGCCTCATTATCTGTATGATCATGTGTTTACCTACTAGGAGAGAATTTTGCAACAGTATTTTCTTTTCCATAACATTTTGATCATCTGCAGGAGGTAAACTCTAATGGCATCCTCTTAGCTTAAGGGCAAAACAGAGCCTTGCCATTTTGGTTCATTGGCATGAATGGAAGTACTTAATTTGTGACTTCCAGAATGTTCATTTGCTATAGCTGTGAAAAGTCTCACACATATTTTCATGAGCTTTCCATTATCATGGTACAGTACAAATGGACTTTGTCTTGGTCCTCACCTGAGTAAAGAATATGGCTAGGACCATAGAAGGCTGATGCCATGTTCTGGTCCTTGAATGAAATTATGGGTCAGTTTCCCATACTCCTCCCTTCCTATACAGCACTTTACTACCATTAGGATCATGCCAACCTTACTCCATGTGGCCCCTCCCCCAAAGCTTGGCCTATTTTGCTCCTGAATTCATGTTGCAGTTCTCCTATACCTAGCCTTCAAGTTCGATTGCTTTGGAGAATATCTGACTTTGACTTCAACCTCATTTTCAGTGTATTTTTTTTTTCTTGGATCTTGCTTGGACCATACTCTTCTACAAAAATCCCTTATGATGTGCCTCTCCGCTACACACACCTAGGATTGTTCTCTCCTTCTTGGTGCTATTGGACCTCTATTGCCTCAATCTGCTTTCCATGGAGACAACCAAACAAAGAATTGAGAAATGAAATGAAAAAACTTAAATACTGATTTGAGCAGTAATGAGAGGTACTGTAGCATGGTTTAGGGAAAGAGATAGGGAACAAAACTTTATCAAGCACGTACTATGTGCCAGACACTGTGCTAAGCAACTTTACATATGTTATCTCCTTTGATCCTAACAACAGCCTTGTAAGGTAGCTGCTATTATTTTCTCCCTTTCCTGGTTTAAGGAAACTGAAGCAGACACAGGTTAAGTGGCTTTTCCTGAATCACACAGCTAGTAAGTGTGTAAAACTAGATTTGAGTTTGGGTCTTCCTGAGTCCAGGCCCAGTGCTCCATTCATGATACTACCTTACTTCTCAAGTTTTAGTTTTAATATTTAGGTTTAATCATAGGAACCATGTACTCATTTAGTTGCAGAGTTGGAAGGAATCTCAGCAGCCATCTAGTGTAAGCCATATCTCAGAGGGAATCTCTCCCAGAAAATATCCTTCAAATGGTTGTCCAACTTTTCTTTGATGACGTCCCAAAGCCACCCATTCTGTTTAATGTCAGCTCTCATTCTTAACTAGTCTTTACTGAACTAACATTGATTTTTGCCTCTGCAAGCTTCCACCTGTTATTCCTGCTTGGGCCATCTGAAACCAGATAGAACAATTTAAGCCTTCTTCTAAGTGACAACACTTCAGCATGATTGAAATCAAGTATCTCATGTCTCCTTGGAGTCTTTTCTTCTCCAGGATAAATAACTAATTCTCATGTGGCACAAATTTAAGGCCTTTCACCATCCTGATTGCGCTCCTTCAGACGCTCTCTAGCTTAGCAATGTCCTTCTAAATTGTGGCATCCAGAACTGAACACAGTGTTCTGGATATGGTCAGGCCATGCCAGGATCCCCTGGGACTATTACCTTCCAAGTTCTGGAATCAGTGCTTTTCTTAATGCAACTCAAGCCTGCTTTATGTTTTTTGTCTCTCATATCACACTGATTACCTCATTAGAGCTTACAATCCATGAAAAGTTGGAGTCCTTTTAGAACTACTGTCTAACTATACCAACTGAATCTTGTACTTATGTAGTTGGGCTCTTGTGCCCACATGTAAGATTTTATGTTTAATACTGTCGAATTTCATATTATCAAAACAAAGAACCACTTAAATAGCTGAGGCGAGCTAATGTAATAAAAATAGCAGTGTTACCAATGCTAATTTATAGATTTACTACTGTACTTATCAAGCTACCAAAACTTCCTAGAACTAACTAATATCAAAATTTTTTGTATATTCACTTAGAATATCAAGGTAAATAATGAAAATGGTAAGAATGAAGGGGGATTAGCACTTCCAAATGTCAGACTTATTTTACAATAGTCATCAAAACTGTTTGATAGTGGTTGAGAAAAAGAATAAATCAGTGACACATAGTAGACAAGAAAGAATCAAAAGCAATTATACTCAGTATTTGATAAATAAACCATAATTTTATAAATGTCCTAGGAAGGAATTTCATTGTGTCAGATTCAGTCGAGTGCTCTAGCCTGTCACAATCGTTTTGGATACTTACTCTGTCATCCAGTCGGTTGGTTAGCTGTTCCTTCAGCACTGTCTGAATTGCTAAAGCAATGAGTCTGCCCTCCATGCCTTTATCCAAGTCACTGATAAAAAATGTAAAGGGCACAAGTTCAAGAAGAGATGCTGCCACCTTGGCATTAAACCATTAACACCTGTTCTTCAAGTCCATCCATTGAATCAGTTCTGAATCCACTTAATTGTATTATCATCTAGTCCAGTACTTCTTAAACTGTGGGTTGCAACCCATGACTCATGTTGACCTGAAAGTTTGGTTAAAAAAGGCAAACAGGCTAAATGCATATTGTTTATGCCCTTAAAGCTAGCAGTTGCATAGTCATGGAGTCAGAAGGAAATCTTTGACTGCTTGATAGAAAATGACCAGACTAGAATACACTTTACAATGAGAAGGGAATTTTCTTAGTTATATAAGTTGTAAATTCAGTGAGACAAGGCAATTAACAAGGTAGAGTGAGTTGGAAATTAAGATCCTAGGATGTCTCTTTTCCTCTGTCTCTGTATATCAAGATAAGAAAAAAATCCCAGCACTCTGATTGTAGGCATCCTGTCAAAAACAGGTCTTTGAAGTTGCTGACATAGGAAAGTGCATTTTTAGAGTAAATCAAAGCATTCTGATTGATTAGTTCAGGCTTGGGCCCTTATTAAAAGTCCAAAAATGATATTAAATGTTATCACCCACAATTTAAGAAATGCTGAAGGGGTCGCAAATGGAAAAAGTTTAAGAAGCCCTTAATTCTAGTTCACATCCCTCTATCTTCTCATGTGACGCAGACTTAAGTCCTTTCACCATTATTGTTTTTCTCCTCTTTACAAGCACTGGGATACAAAGAAAGACAAAAACATGGTTCCTGCCCTCAAGGTTCTCATATTTTAATGGAAGAAACAGCAGGGAAAGAAATATACATATCAAATACATATTCCATATAAATGGAGGGATGGAAGTCATCAAAGATTATAGGATTTAGACCATCTAGTCCAAACACTTCATTTTACAAAGGAAGAAACTGAGGTCCAAGGAGGTTGGTGACTTGTATTGAATTTGTCATCTGTAAAAGGTACTATTTTATTTAAAAGACAAACTCAAATAAAAACTTAACAGTTCTTCCCCATCTTGTTCTTGTGAAGTCAGTTTTGAGAAGGTATAATCTTTCATTTATTTCTATTGAATTTAATCTCATTAGATTCATCTCAGTGCTCTAGTTTGTTAGAATCATTTTTGAATTGTGATTCTGTCAGTTAGCTATCCTTCTTAGTTGTATCATTTACAAATTGGATAAGAAAGCTTTCTCCAAGTCATTGATAAAAATGTTAAACAGTAGCCAACCAAGGACAACTCCCTCAGGCTTCAGTAGTAGAGACTTCTGTCAAGTAAACTTTTAACCATTAAATACTCTGACTCTGGTCAATCAACTAGCTCCACAGCCATTTATTTGAATTATTAGCTTGTGTGTGTGTGTGTGTGTGTGTGTGTGTGTGTATAAATAGATATAGACAGTAAGATTTAGATATTTTGATTTTTTTCACAAGAATAGTAGATGGTTTTCATTTTTTTAATTTTTTTTTTTGTTTTGGTCTGGAAATGTGATTTCATTAGAAACTATTGTATAACTCATAGTTTTAAAGTTGCCTAGGAATACTGACAGGTCAAGTCACTGACCAGGATCATATAGACAATATGGGACTTGAACCTAGTTTCTGACTCTCAGATTTTCTTTTTCTGTTACTCATAAGGTATTTTACCAAAACCTAAGCAAAATTAAATCTAGGAAAATTTTATGTGCAGTACTTTCCTGATCTACCAGTTTCATCAAGATTTATTCTGTCATCTCTAACCCTATCAGAAAGGGAAATAATGTTATCCTGGCATGACCAGTTCTTGCTGAAGCTCCTCTTTCTCTTTGAAATTACAATTTCCTTTGTTTTCATTAAACAATTCTTTTATGATTTCTTTTAGAAACTTCCTAGCAACTGAAATCTAACTCACTGGCCTATCACTTGCCGACTCTGTTTTCCCTTTTTGACAATTAGGAGAATGCTTGACCTTCTCCAGGCCTGAAATACCCCTCCTATTTTCCACATTCTTTCCCATATCACTGACTGTGACTCAGCACTCATATCCCCCAACTCTCTCAGTACTTAAGAATATAGTTCCTCTGAGCCAAGTGACTTGAATTCATCAAAAGCAATTCTGTGCACTCTTACTCCTCCTTTCCTTGTCTTGAGTATCACAGCATCTATAGTCATTTTTATTCACTCCTTTCATGGCCTTTTCTTGTCCAAGAAAACAGAAGCAAGATAATAATTGAGCAACTCTCCTTTGTCTCTTGTTAGTCACTGTCATCCTGTCCACCCAGAGGGTACATCTAGCCCTTCTTAGAGCCTTTTCATTTCCCCAAAGTAGCTAAAAAACAAAGCAAAGAAAAAAAGCTTTTCTCCTTGTTGTCTTTGGATTTCCTGGCCAACTTCAGCTTATTCTGAATGGTAGCTTTCAGTTTTCCATTTTTACAGTGGTGTGCTTTGCTTCTATGGTCACTGTGTTAACTGCTATTGTTTCTATTTTCTGTAGCTATATTTTGAAAATCTCAATTCCATGGGCATCTACTTGAATCTTTAGAGAACTTTTCCCTTTGGAAAAAGCAGGAAACTGGAAGGAATTTTCACAGAAGTTTTGCTGATGTAGGAATTATTTTTCAAATATACAGGTAACTGAACCAAATTTATAAGAGAGCCATTCCCCAGATGATAAATGGTCAAAGGATAATAGCTAATTTTCTGAGGAAATGATCAAAACTATCAATACATATACAAAAAATTCTCTAAACCACTAATAATTTGAGAAATGCAAGTTAAAACAACTCGGAGGTATCACTGCATACCTGTCAGGTTTATTAAGTTGACAGAAAATGAAAATTACAAATACTGGAGGGAATGTGGAAAAATAGGTTCACTATTGAACTGTTGGTACAGCTTTGAACTAGTCCAACTATTCTGGAGATCAATTTGGAACTACTCCCTCAAAGCTATAAAACTGTGCAATTTTTTTCACCCCACTGCCCCAAAAGAGTTGCCCTAAAGAGATCAAAGGAAAAGGAAAAGGATTTATATGTGCAAAAATATTTATAGCACTTTTTCTTTGGATAGCAAAAAAGTGGAAACTAAAGGGATGCCCTTCACTTGGGGAATGGTGAAACAAGTTGTGATATGTTAGTACGATATACTATTTTGGTATAAGAAACAATAAGTATGGATGGTTTCAGAAAAAAATCTAAGAAGTCATATATGCAAAGTGAAGTGAGCAGAACCAGGAAAACAGTGCACACAGCAATAGCAATGTTGTCAAGGAAATCAACTCTGAATTTAGAAGCTGTTCAATATATTGATCTGCCATAATTCCAAAAGACTGATGAAAAATACAGTCTACCTCCAAAAAGAGAACTGATGGACTCAGAGTACATATGGAAACATTTTTTTCTCTTTTCTTCTTTTTCTTTTCCCCTCTTTTTGGGGGATATATGACTAATATGAAATATAGTTTGCATGACTTCATATGTACAATAGGTACTGTATTTCTTGCTTTCTCAATAGATGGGCAAGGGGTGGAGAGAGGGAGAGAATTTGGAATTGAAAATCAATACAAAATTGAATTTAAAAATGTTTCCCCTTTGGGAGGAATCAAAATGGCAAAATAAGAGCTAGCATTTTTGTATAGCTCACCCAGCATACCTCTTCCACCACAATTTAGAAAATGCAATAGACAGAATTTTGATTGAGAAAGCTAAGAAGAAGGCACCGTGACTAATTTTTTTTTTCTAGTGCAGGGTAGCTTAGGAAGAGAGAAATCGAGAGGTTTGTGCACCCAGGGGTAGGGGCTGGCTATGAGCCCAGCATAGCTGTGGTAGGAGTGGCAGTAGTGGGAAGCATTTAAGTTCCCAAGGATGGTAAGAAAACTAAGCTAAACACCAGGGCAGGAAACACTGGAATAGAAGAAAAACCCAGGGGATACCTAAACCAGGACTGAGAATAGGAATTGGTGCCAGCTGGCAGGTCTCTTGCCCATTACCCAGTTCTGGGTCATAATTTCAGGGTGGAGAGGACCAGTTGCAAGGGAAAAAGGCCTGAGCTGTGTGCAGAACAAGGAACAAGTTTCAAAACCTCAGCAATGTTTCTCTAAGTCCAGGAACAGAATGAGACTCAGTTCTAACCTTTAGCCCTGAACATAAACTTGTGGTGAAATAATTAGACCAGTAGACTAAGATCAAAAGGGAGCCAGTAGTACAGTTGCTCTGAACCTGCAGAACTTACCAGAGGGCTAACAGTGATTGGGTGGTCCAGCAGTAGTCTACTGAAACTTAACCATACGCTGTCCAACAGACAAACCTGAGTTAGGAACTTGCAGAACTTTCACCAAGAAGGCAGTGAATAGACCTCTCCTCTAATCACACCACTTGGGAAGCACTGAAAACTTGCAGGCTCCAAGACTTCACTCTAAAAACAGCAGAGTTACATAAAATTCAGAAGTTCTGACTAACTAGCCCCACTTCTCCCTTTCCCCCAGAAGTGAGCAGAGCCCAATATTGCTTTAAAGTCGAAAGTCAAAACGTAGGCTGGAAGTTGTGTTTGTCATTTCTTCTTGAAGACGACCATGATATCATGGTCTTGACTTGCAGTTAACTTTGATTTGAGTGAGGGAGGGCTGGGTCCAGTGGCCTGATATTCATTAGGATGGCTGGAGATGGCCCAAGATGCAATGTGAGACCCTGGCCCTTTCAGGCTAAGGTTTTATAGCCTTCTCACTTTGAGTGAGATAAAACCATTCAATGAATAGGCTTCTTTAATGAGCAAACAAAAAAAAGATCCCTACCATAAAGAGCTACTATGGTGGTAGGGAAATTCGAGACACAGATAAAGAAAACAATGTCTTAAATATATCTATAAGCAAAGCCTCAAAAAACATGCAATTTAGAAAGATGCCCAACAAGAATTCTTAGAAGAGCTAAAAAAGATTAAAAGTTAATTCAAAAATCAGAGAAGAACTGTAGAAGAAAAGGGGGGAAAGAAATGAGAGCTATACAAGAAAGTTATGAAAAGAGAATTAACAATATTACTGAGGAAAATATTCCTTGAAAATTAAAATTGGTCATATGGAGGCTAATGACTCCATAAGACTTCAAGAAGACTAACAAAAAAAGAGAGAAGAAAATGCAAAATACTTGATAGGAAAAACAATTGACCTAGAAAATTGATCAAGCAGAGATAATTTAAGCAGTGTTGAGCTACTAGAAAGTCATGAACAAAAAAAGAGGATAGCAATGCATTTTAAGAAATTTCAAAGGAAAATTACCCAGATATCTTAGAACTAGAAAGCAAAGTAGAAATTGGAAGAATTGACCAATCACCCTCTGTAAGAGACCCCAGAATCAAAACTGGGCATATTATAGCCAAATACAGAATTCACAGATGAAGGAGAAAACATTGTAAGCAACCAGAAAGAAATGATTTGTGTACCATGGTGACACAGTCAAGATCACATAAGGTTAGGAGCCACTACTTTAAAGGAATGACAGACTTGCAATATGATATTACAGAAGATAAAGGACCTAGAATTACAAACAAGACTAACCTAGCATATCTAAATATAATCCTACAAGGGGAAAATTGAACATCTAATGACTTATAGGACTTTAAAGCATGCCTAATGAAATAAAAAGAACTGGATAGAAAATATGATATTCAAATGCAGAAGTCATAAAAACATAAAAAGGTAAACATGAGTGCAGCATTATAAGGGACTGAATAAGGTTAAAACATTTGCTTTCGTATATGAGAGATGATACATGTCATCCCTTAGAACATTATCATCAAAAGACATCTTAGAGGTAGCCTAATTAGAAAGTTTGGCTGTGATTTTGTTATGTTGAGATGTTTTCAAAAGATGAATGGAAATGCAGGTAAGAGGAATGTCCTTGGATATTGTAGAAGTGAGAAAAAGAATGGGAAGGTTATCTCAAATAGATAGGGCATACAGGTAGAGTTTAGACAGTAGAGGGGATGGTGATGGTGAGGTAGCAGACAATCCT
The DNA here is from genome assembly GCA_023548195.1 of Bettongia penicillata ogilbyi. Taxonomy (NCBI): domain Eukaryota; kingdom Metazoa; phylum Chordata; class Mammalia; order Diprotodontia; family Potoroidae; genus Bettongia; species Bettongia penicillata. The sequence continues at coordinate 4,485,163 of JAJHZJ010000104.1, read as the reverse complement.
TGAACTATATTCCCATTTGAACTGGTGGAAGGATGGAAGAATACACATATACTCATAGTTAGATATAGAAATTCATCCTACTCAATAGGAATATCATGGAAAAAGGATTAAAAGAAAGGGGGAGAAGAATAAGAAGGAGGGCAGATAAAAGAAGCAGGACAGTAGTCATAAATAAAACATTCTTTAAGAGGGACAGAGTTTTTAAAAAAGAGAATAATTATAAGAGAATAGGTTGGAGCGAATGATATAGTCAACAGTCATAACTGTTAATGTGAAAATGATGAACTTACCCATAAAATGTAAGATGATAGCAAAATGGATTAGAAACCAGAATCCAACATACTTTGTTTACAGATAAATCCAAACATAAAACAAAAAGAAATTAAGGAGCTGAATAGAATTTTAGAATACTTAGATGTTATAGAGTTCTGGAGAATACTGAATGGGAATGGAAAGGAATATACCTATTTATCAGATTGCATGATATGAACACACAATCAACTATGTTTTAGCACATAAAAACCTTACAAACAGATGCAGAAATATTAAATGCATCTGTTTTTCTGACCAAAACACAATAGAAACTACCTTTAACGATTGGTCTTTGAACTATAGATTAAAAATTAAGTGTAATCTAAATATCCTAATTCTAAAGAATGAGTGGGTCAAAGAACAAGTCATAGAAAGAATCAATAATTTCATTAAAGATGACAACAGAGAGAATATACCAAAATTTGTTGGATGAAATCAGAGGTTGGGGAAATGTGTATGTGTGTCTAAATGCTTGCATCAATAAAGGAGAAAAAGAAAAATTAATCAGTTGGGCATACAAATAAAATTAGATAAACAGCAAAATGAACCGTTGAAGTAATCACCAAAATAGAAATCTTGGAAGTCAAAGGGATGATTAATGCAATTGAAAGTTTAAAAATCATTGAACTAATAAATGGAACTGTGAGTAAAACATAGATAAAACAGTGACTAATTTGATTTAAAAATAAAAGAAAATTAAATTATCAGTATTAAAAATGAAACATGTGGAGAGGAGTCAATATGGCAGAGTAGAGGCAGCAACCCAGCCAGACTCTGCCAACATTCCTTTCTGAACAACTTTAAATTAATGTATCATATAGACTTCTAGAGTGGCATAGTAAACATAAGATCATATTGAGACATTTTTTTTCCAGCCCAAGATATCTCAGTGGGTCAGAAAGTGAGGTCTGTGACACAAGAGGCCAACCTGGATCTACTATTGAGATGCACCTCAATAGTAACTATGGAATTTGGAAGTAGCAACAGCAGCAGTAGCTTTGGGAGCTTTCATCTCAGAAATGACAAGGGTATTGGGAAACTTGTTAGAAAAAGATGATGTTGGCATAGGCATAGGACAGGGCACTGTTTGGCAACTCCATTGCCCATACACAGTTCCGAGTCATAGTTCCAGGGCAGAGAAAAGCACTTGTGGTTGTAAGGGTGCAAGGCCCTTTCTTGGATAAAGACCAGAGTGCAAGGCAGGAAAGCAGTGATCATACCTCTCCTCAGATCACAACACTTTGAAAGCACCAAAAACCGACAGCTGTGAAAACAGTAGCATGAAAAAGCCTAAAGCTTGGGACAGTGCCCCCACCCTGAGGTGAGCAGAGCTCAACTTTAACGTAAAGTTCAAAGTCAAGAAATAATCTGGAAAAACAAGTAAGCAACAAAAAAGACCCTGGTCATAAGAAACTACTATGGTGACAAGGAAGATGACAACCTACTCCAAAGGTGATAGCCATATGAAAATAGCTATAAGCAAAGCCTTAAGGAAAAATGCTAATTGAATTAGAATTAAAATTCTTGGAAGAGCTAAAGAAAGAGATAAGAGTGGTAGAGGAAAAATCAGGAAAAGAAATGAGAGTGATGGAAGAAAATTATGAAGAGAATTAATAGCTTGGGAAAAGAGAAACAAACAATACTAAAGAAAATAATACTTTAAAAAGGAGAATGGGTCAAATAGTAAAAGAGTTAAGAAATTTCAATGGTGAAAATACTTCCTTAATAAGAAGTGGCCAAATGGAAAAAGAGGCACAAAAATTCACTTGAAAAAGAAAGAACTTAAAAAGCAAAATTGACCAAATGGAAAAACAGGTATAAAAGCTCTCTGAAGAAAATCATTCCTTAAAAATTAGAATTAGGCAAGTGGAAATTCATGACTTCACAAGGCATCAAGAAACAATCCAAGTCAGAAAAAGGAAAAAAAAAATAGAAGAAAATATGAAATATCTCACTGGCAAAATAAATGGCCTGGAAAACTGGTTGGGATAAATCAAGAATTATTGGACTACTTGAAAGCCATAATAATCAAAAGAGTGTAGACATCATATTTCAGGAAATTATAAAGGAAAACTGCTCCAGCATTTTAGAATTAAAAGGTAAAATAGAAATGGAAAGAATCCATCCATCACTTCCTGAAAGAGATCCCCAAATCAAAACTCCCAGGAATACTATAACCAAACTTCAAAGATTCCATATCAAGGAGAAAATATTGCAAGCATCTAGAAAGAAACAATTCAAGTGCTATAAGACCATAGTCATGATCATGTATAAGATATAAGAGCTTGCACATTAAAGAAGCAGAAGGCTTGGAATGTGGTATTGCAAAAGACAAAAGAGCCAGGATTACAAACAAGAAGAAAAATGGATATTTAATGAAATAGAGGACTTTCAATCATTCCTAACAAAAAGACCAGGGGTGAATAGAAAATTTGAGAAACATAGGACTCAATAGAAGCATGAAATGATGCAGAGTATTGTATAAAGTGCCCAGCTGAGAACTATCAAAGTGAGGAGAAAAATTTTTGACTTGGATCTCTATTATTGTTGTTGATGGTGAGTCATTTCAATCATGTCTGACTCTCTGATCCCATTTGGGGTTTTCTTGGCAAAGATAGTGGAGTGGTTTTTCATTTCCTTCTCCCACTCACTTTACAGACAAGGAACTGAGGGAAACTGGTTAAGTGACTTGTCCAGAGTTACGCAGCTACTAATTGTCTGAGGCTGGATTTGAACTCAGTTCCTCCTGACTACAGAGCTGGAGCTCTATCCACTGTGCCACCTAGATTCCTAGATCACTGGATTGTGCAGAACCTTAGGGGATGACTTTTGTATCTTCAGTTATTTTCTTCTCTATGCTGATAGTTCTGGTTCTCTGGGTCTTTGTGAAGTACCAAGACATCCTTCTACGTTAAAGTCAGTAACCATGCTGTCAGGTATACTTTCCTCATCTCTCTTGCTTTCTGTTTCCTCTGCTTTTTTTCTACATAGGCTATCACAAAGTCACCTGCCTCCTTTGACAAAATATTTGGAATTGCATCCACCATGTCAGTTTCTTTCTTTTTAGCAAAAAACATCATAGTGGTTCTCTCCTTCAGGGTTAAAAATCCAGGGAGCAGGAGCAGGATGTGGATGCATCCTAGAGTGACCAATTGTGTAGTTTTCCTTTGCTCTGGAATCCAAATGATTCTCTGTGCCTTCTGACTAGGAACCTCTTCAGCATTCTCAGAGGCAGACACATTCTCTGAACCTGGCCACATCATCATTGGATAAAATGCAGGTTTCTGTCATTTTCTTCTTTTCTGTCCTAGATACATGGGATTCCTGGCCCTGGGGAACTCCATTGTGGTTTTTCTGGCCAAGAGCTGCCTGATGTCTTCACTGAAGCTAAGTATTTAACATTCAGCATTCTGGTGTTCTACAGTGTGTGAATCTCCTTTCTCCCTACCTACCAGAGCACCAAAGGGAAGGCAGTGGTGGCTGTAGAGATCTCCATTTTAACCTCTAGAGGTAGGTTACTGAGCTGTATCATTATTCCTATATGCTATGTAATTCTTTTGAGGCCAGACAGAAATATGTAGAGAGAGATAAAGAATAAATTGAATTCTAAGGGCAGGAGTCATTCTAGGGCACTGCCTCGTAATTCCTTCCAGAGGCAAAACAGGCTTGAAAACTAAATATCAGTCTGGCATAGGCACTTTTGGCCATATCAGTACTGTGTGAGTCATACTTTTATTGTAAACTATATTATAAAGTCTTAATTTCTCTGATGTTGTCATCATACTGCATTCTCCAATTTCTCTGGGAGACATTTCACCTTCTTATTCTTCCTTTTTTTGCCCCAAACTTAATCTACAAGTAAGTCCTTTTGATTCTCTTGACATAATGTCTTTGAGTTCATCTATCTTTCTATAGTACACATTTCCTCAAGTTCTACTTTCTGTAAGATCTTACTCATCTCCACCATTGATTTTCACCCTTTGACTGGTTCCTCTAGTGCACTTAAATGATAAGTTAACAATAGATATCCTCCAAAAATTTTGTCAGCGCATTTTTCTTAGGATGTCAAGTAACTTCATAATGTCCTCTGTATTCAGTTCCAACTCTGGGGATTGGAACTGTCCATCTTGTAGTGCTCAAATGAGTATGTTTTAACTGGCAAGCAACATAAAGCATGCGATAAGAAAAAAAGAATTTTAGAAATAAAGTATTGAAAACTATGGATCATGGTTAGGAAATTAGACCAAAAGCTCATAGATTACTTAGGAGCTTCACTCTTATAAAGCTGTGATAGTAAACTCAAGTAGATGCAAGCCACAAAACCATGCATAAGTGTCTCTGTGGGCCACATATTGACTTAGAAATCCACATGTTAACATCATCTGTGTTCTATTGTACTTATGTTTATTTTGTTAAATATTTCCCAATTACATTTTAATCTGTTTCAATCCCACTTGGGAGTGCTGTGGACAGTGTGTTTGATACCTCTGTTGTAGTTTATTACTATTTCCTTTAAGGTGAGAGTCAGAAGGCATTGGGTTTGAGCTTAGAATAACATCACACAAAAATGAAAAGTGATGACTTTAAGACAAATTCTTGATTAACAAAAAATTGGCCATATCCATGATTAAATTAAAAAAGCGGAGAATTTAATCCAATAAAGGAAATAAAGGCAGTTATTAGGAGATTATTTTACCCTGTTGCATATCAATACAACTGGCAATCTAAATGAAATGGATGAATATTTACAAAAGTATAAATTGTCCAGATTAGCATAATAGGAACTAGAATACTTAAATCTTATCTTAAAAAAAAAATTGATCTCTCTAAAAAATATACTCTAGGACCAGATGGATTTATAAACAAATTCTACCAAATATTTAATAAATAATTCTAATACTACATGAACTGTTGGAAAAATAGGTAAAGATGGAGTTTTACAAAAATCTTTCTATGATACAGTATAGTTTTGATACCTAAACTAGGGAGAACAAAAACAGGGGGAAAAAAGCTGTCAACCAATTTCCCTAATAACATTGATGAAAAAATTCAAATAAAATACTATATACCAGGTATCCCAAGGATTTTATTAAGTGAGGTGGAGTTTATATCAGGAATGCAGGGCTGGTGCATAGTAAGAAAACCATAAGCATAATTGACCATACTATTAACAAAAACAATAAAAGCATATAATTATTTTAATAAAGATTAAAGTTTTTGACAATATATAACACCAATTCCTATTAAAATATTGACAAGAAAATTGTTCATTATATCCTTTCAAGTAGAAGGACACAGAAAATTGATTAAAAGTGGCTATGAATAGCAAATCAGTGAATTCAGATTTGTTACTATGATACTTCCTGAGAAGTCACCAACAAGACAGTATTTTGTGCCAAAATTTGATTTTTCACTCTGTACTTCTGATATGCATCTGTTTATCCATGGTTATAGTAGACCATGTAATACAGGAATAAATGGAGCTTTCCTTAAAATGACAAATAATGTTTAAAAATTAGAGCAATCATTATATATAATGGGGCTAAACTGGAAGCCTTTCCAGTTAGATCAAGGGTGAAGCAAGGATTCTATTATCACTCATACTTTTCAGTGTTATACTAGTAATGCTAGCAATAAATCAAGAAAAAAATGGAAAGAATAGGCATAGGCAATGATGAAATAAATCTATCACTTTTTGAAGATATGATGGTTTACTTAGAGAACCATAGATAGTCAACTAAAAAAACTAATCAAAACGATAACTTCAACAGAGATGTAGGATTTGAAAAAACAAAATCATCGACATTTCTGTATATTACCAGCAAAACCCAGCAGCAAGAGCTAGAAAGATACATTCTACAGAAACTCTATGGAAAAATACCTACAGACAGTATAAAAATACTTGGAAGTCAATTTTTCAAGATACACACAGGAGCTATATGAATACAATTATAAAACACTTCACATAAATAAAGATAAATCTAAATAATTGGAGAAATATCGTTTGCTTTTGGGTAAATTGAGCTGATACAATAAAATGACAATACTTACTAAATTAATTTATTTATTTAGTGCCATACCAATCAAATTACTGAAGAATTACTTTATAGAGCTGGAAAAAATAATAATAAAATTCATCTGGAGGAACAAAAGGTCAAAAATATCGAGGGAATCAGTGAAAAGAAATGAGAAGGAAGGGAGCCTAGCAGTCTCAGATCACAAACTATACTAAAAAGCTGTAATCATCAAAACAGTCTGATTCTGGGTAAAAATAGGTTGATCAGTGGATCAGATCAAGTACACAGTATACAGAAGCAAATTCACACAGTAATCTAGTGTTTGTTAAAGGCAAAGATCCCAGCTAGTGAAACAAGAACTGGCTATTTGACAAAAACCGGGAAAAAAGGCAAAAAACTAGGCATAGACTAGCATCTCACAACATATACTAACATAAACTCAAAATATGTGCATGATTGAAATATAAAGAGTATTGTGATAAACTAGTGGAACCAGGAAGAAATCACCTGTTAGAACTATAGATAAGGGAAGAGTTCCTGACAAAACACCAGATATAGAAGTTTATAGGTTATAAAACGGATAATTTTGACTACATAAAATTAGTTTTTGCACAATCAAAGCCAATATATCTAAAGCTAGAAGAAAAACTGGAACCTGGAAAAAATATCTTTGCAACAAGTTTCTTTCATTAAGATGCCATTTCTAAACTATATAGAGATCTGAATCAAATCTGTAAGAATAAGAGCTATTCCTCAATTGATAAATAGTTGGAGGTTATGTATAAGTATTTTCAGATAAAGAAATCAAAGTCATATAAAAATGCTCCAAATTACTAATAATTAGAGAAATTCTAATGAAAACAACTCTGACCACCTCAGGCCCATCAGATTGGCTAAGTTGACAAAAAAGGGGAAATTACATGCTAGCGGGGATATGGGAAAACAGGTACACTAATGTATTATTGGTAGAGCTGTGACCTAGTCCACTCATTCTGGAAAGCAATTTGGAACTGTGCCCAAAAAGCAATTAAAGTGTACATACCCTTTGATCCAGCAATACAGCTAGTAAGTTTGTACCCCCAAAGTGATCAAAGAAAGAGGAAAAGCACCCATATATACAAAAATAAATATATAGCAGCTCTTTTTGTGTTGGCATAGAATTGGAAATTGGGGGAGTATCTGCCAGCTGAGAAGTGGCTGACAAGTTATGGTATGTGAGTTCTAGCATTGAAAATTATTAACTATGGCAATGCCAGGCAAATCGTTTCCCCTCTCTAAACCTCAACATTGTTATGTATAAAATAATAATAAGAAACGTCCATAAAATCCATAAAAATATAGTATCCAAGTTTTTTTGTGGGGAAAGTTGTTTTCTGGGGACATAACCCCTCTCCCCTGCCCCAAGCAGTCATTAATTATCCACAGTCAAGTTTGGAAAAAAGACTTCAGTGGACTACCCCAGAAAACAATGTTTGATCCCTTTTGTTTCATATTTTTTTCAATGACTTGAATTAAGACATACAACAACAATATTGTAGAGAAAAACAGTCTTAAAAGACTAAACAACTTTCGTCAATGCAATGAAAACCTCAGTGTGATGATAAACTAGTCTAGAGGAATTAAGTTGAAACAGGATACAACCTCCTGCCAGATAGGTGCTATACTTAAAATGAAGAGACACATACATTTTCAGGCATATACAATGTTCGGGATTTGTTTTTGCTGGACTATGCAGACTTATGACGAGAGTTTTATTTTGTTTTTCCTCCCTTTTTATTTGAGGAGAATGTTACTGGGAGGTATAGAATATGAATACATGTAAAATTAATATATTTTAAAATAATAAAGATACATATGGTATAAGGCATGTTCATGAAGTGTGCAGGTGATACAAAGCTGAGAGGTACAGCCAAAACCCTGGAGGACAGAGTACATGACTCTTCAGAGTCTTAACCTCAGAGATGTAGTTATTTTGGTCAGAAGAATACAGAAATTGCCAGGCTAAGGTAGAAAGGGATTGTGATATGGATTGATAAAGACAGTACCCACACTAATAGAGTCATTTACCTTGAAATGAAGCCAAGCTAAACTATGGCATTAACTTGCATTTAGGAATAGCAGTGCCTGGACCCCCTGGAAAGCCTTGCCCAGAGATCTGGTGTCAGAGATATTTGCTTGGCTTCCATAGGAAAAGTTATCCAATACTGTGTAGTGAATGACCTCTGATCCAAGCTATGTGACATTTGTAATACCTCTTCCAGGAGCAATGACAGATTGTATCTTCAGAGGGGCAATTGTGACCTCAGATTCTAGGGACAACTCTGTGTGTAGTTCTTCCTACTGCATCTCAAGAATTTCCACTGGTAGGCTTCCCATGAGCAATCATCCACCAGATTCACTTAGAGCTTAGCAAAGGGCATAGCAATTGTACTTGGCACAAAACATCTTCCCCAAATCCTCGCACATGCTCTTGTACAAACATATACAGAGCCACCACAAACTTAAAATAAAATCATAGTGAAACAAATGTTCTCTATATGTGGCTCAGGCAGCCTATAACTTTGAAACTGCAGGGTCTGGATATCATTTCTCTTGACAGAGAGTCCTTAGGAGTTCACTGCTTTTAGTACTAGACTAGACTGGTGCCCTCTAGGATGCAGCATCTCCGCTGCCAAGCCGTGATGGGCAGATTGTTCTGCTGCTGGGATTGCTGCTTCCAGGACATGGTGTTTTGGGGCTTATTGTCCTCTCTACAATAACCAGTCTCTACCTTGGCAAAGAAGGAGGTGCCTAGGGCTTTCAGAAGCCTTTCTGATTCTGTTACCTCAACATGTCCAAAACAGAACTCATTTGTCATCCACACCCTTCAAGCTTCCCCTTGTTTCAGCTTTCCTATTACTGTCCTTGCAGTCACCCAAGCTCTCAACCTCAGTGCCTTCCTCATCTCCTGACTTTTACTCTCCCCAACATATAGTCTCTTGTCAGATCTTATCATTTCTTCCTTTGCAACATTTCCCTCTCCACTCACACAGCCACTACCTTAATATAGACCTTTCTCTTTTACCTGGACTGTTGCAATAACTTCCTTGATTTCTTTACCTCAAGCATTCCCTACTGCAGTCCATCCACTAATTATCTTCCAACGGGATTTTCCTAACTTAAGAAACTGACCATGTTACTGTCCCCTCCCCTCCAACTCAGTAAACTTCAATGATGTTTTAATGTCCCCCAGGGCCAAATGTAAAGTCCTCAGTTTGACATTCAAAGGCCTTCCCAGCTTGAGCCCTTCCTCTTTTCTACACTCTACATTACAATTCAGGTATACTGGTCTGTTTAGTGTTCCTTTAACACAATACTACATCTACTAATTGTTCTTTTTGACCAACTGGCAACCATACCTAGAATGTTTTCCCTCCTTGCCTGTGACTCTTAGCAAAACTCAAACCAAATCCCAACTTCTTTAGGAGGCCCTCTCCAGCCTCCCCTTCCCCATTTCTAGTCCATTCCTTCTGAGATTACCTGCCATTTATACTGTGTTTATACAAGATGTATGTATGTAATGTGTTTATAATATGTACATAGTTATTTGCATGTCATCTCCCCAAAAGCAGGGGCATATTTTAGTTTCTATTTACCTGCTGCTTAGCACAATACCTGGCTCATCCTTAGAGTTTAGTAAATGCTTCCTGACTCTCTGACTGGTTTGTCACCAGCCAATCAGAAATTGGTAAGCTATGGCCTTTATTTTTGACAACTCTTGACAGTTCAGGATTGAGTTTCTTGGTGAGTAATCCCATTCTAATTTAGGGTAACCATCTATTTATAATATTTACCAAATATTCATCTCTAGAGACTTGACCAACCAACCAATGGATAATAATTATCAAATAGCTCTGAGTCTTGAGGAATTTTAGTTTTTAATTTTTTTTACTTTAAACCTTTCCTATTGTTCTATCATAGTGGCTAGGCAAAGAGGTATTGAGGCAGTCTGGAGCCTTTGACAAGTTCATTGCCTTGGTTGGCCTTTTCATATGTAGTTGAGCTACTCAAAGCCTCAGATCCCCTAAAAGATATGGAATACTTTATGGGCACCTGAAGGGCTTTACCCTTACACATTATTGACTCTGTGCTTGCTACTTGAAACAAATTTCAACTTTGTTGAAGTCTACTAGAGGCACATCTTTCATGTAACTATGGCTCATCTTTTTCCACCATCTGCCCTCAGAGCAGCCCCTTGTACATCATAAATATTCATATAAATATATAGTTGAGCAAATGATTGCATTATCTTGAAAAGTAAAATATCCACATTTTCTGTCATTATTTTTTAAAACTCAGTACTCACTAAAGTCTTTTCAGGGTTTCCTTCTCATGCTCACTGTAACTGCTTGCAACCCTGCAAGGTCGGTGGTTCATTATTAGAAATATTTAATTCAAAAACAGTTTAACTTCCTTAAAAAGCAATATAATATTATTCATATCTTTTAGCCCTTTGGATTTGCAAACCTCTGACCTTAACCCACTCCACCTGGCTGGTCTCCTGTTGCTTTGCTCACCGTAGTTCTTCCTGTTGTACAAATGGGTGAAATTGAGTTACAGAAAGATTGAAAAGGTGTCAGCAAGCTAGCACAGCCAGTGGAGACCTGGAGAGAATGCCAAATGATTCCCAGAGCTCTGTTCCAGCTATTAACCAAGGCGGGGAGGAAAAGAGTAAACCTATTTCTAAAGTGAATCAGAAAATTAAAACCTATCAGGGTGTTCAGCTCCAAGTGGAATTCTGTGCCTAACCATTGCGGAGCCATCTGAGTTGAAACATTTGGATTGTTCAAACACATTGCACAGATCTGTATTTACACATATAATAAAGGTCAAAATGGTAAGTTATTATCAGATGTCATTTTATTTGAACAGCCAGAGGACAGCCTTTTTATCTTATTGAGTCTTTTTGCTAATTTGCTTTCCTCAATGTGGAGCTTGGAAGGAGCACTGTTACCTAATTCCAGCTACAGCACAAGGGAGCTGAAGACCAGGTGTTGCCATGTGGGTGAGCCTCTGGGTTAGGGTGGGTTCAGTCTTTGAAGATATACGGTGAATTCTTGTGGTTCTAATCAGAGTCTATATCAATATTATCTCAAATTGTATTCTGCAGAACCCTGTGTTCCATATAATGCAAATAAGGATGATGCAGGAAAGTTTCAACCCTAGCAGTATTTCCTCCTCTAAAACATAGAATATGAAATTGTGAATGTAGTATATTATGCCATAATACACATTAGAACCCATGCTATCCTTCCATCTACATTGGCCATCTCACCATTTGCCTGCCACTACTGATCTTTTGCTCTCCACCTGGATTGGCAATCTCCGTACTGGGTCTTCCAGATCTATGTCCCTTCTTCCCAGGAGAATCAATTCACTCTTACCCGAAGACCCAAATAAGTTGGTTGATAACTGTGTGAAGGAAACTAATTAATGCATTTTGTCTGCCAGCTGGTCTTAGACCCTAAACCATGTCTCAGTTTCACATCCCATCTAGCCATCCACCCAGGCCATCTTACCATTTTGCCTACCACTACACATATATCCCTCTCTATCCTTTCTGCCTGCCTTAGATCACCACTCCCTTTCCTGGTTCTCTATTTCCTAATATGTATTGTATTCCCCTATTGAATGTAAACTCCTTGAGGGCAAGGACTGTCTCTTTTTAAAAATCTTTGTATCCCTGGCCGTTAGCAAACATTAATGTTCCTTCATTCATTCATGCTAAATGTACTAATTTTTCATTATGAAATTTGGTTTAAGGTTGTAGTCTTAGAGCAATAGATTTAGGACTATTTAGGATTCTTCTTCATTATCTAATCCAACCATTTTATAAAGGAGGAAAGTGAAGCCTAGGGAGGTTCAATGACTTGTCCAAAGTCACACAGGAAGTAAGTGGCAGAGCTGGGGTTTGAACCTAGGTCTTAGAACTCCAAATCTAATTGTCATAGCACTTACTCTACCTTTCATTTTCCCAGAATTTTTCAACTCTTTCTTTATTTGCTTTTTTATATTTATTTATATTTCTTTATTTCAGGAATATTACATTCCCCCAAACCCTCCTGAGACAGCACTTGTGGCTGGCTCATAAAACTTTAATGTTTTACAAATATTTCATGGCCATCAGTGCTCATATCTTAGAGCAGAGGTGTCAAACATCTGGTCCACTGGCCACATACGGCATACATCTGAGTGTAGCCTGAACCAGATTAAAATGTAATGGGGAAATAGTTAACAAAATAAATAAGAATATAACAGAACATAGATAATGTTAATATGTAGTTTTCTAAGTCAATCTGAATCTTTGAGATCTGTATGTATTTTTTAGTGCCTCCTGTTTCTGTTCAAGTGCGACCCTACTGGGCTCTGGAGTAGAATCTGGAGCACTTGTGCCTCCTTTGAGACATTGCCTGTTTAATAGTATGCATTTTCATTCATGAAAGTCAGGCCTTTGCTTGTATTTGGCAGAAACACTCATATGTATTTCAAGGTCCCAAGGCAAATGTTAGTAAACTTTTAATATTTATTTATATAATAAAAAAAGCTTTAACATTTATTTTCCTTCTATATATGCCATGAATTCATAGGGTCTTGGTTCTAACAGCTTAGGCTCCTTGCCATTGATTCATACCAGATGTACTTCTCTGAGTGGCACAGGTTAATGCTTCAGTTGAACGTTGGTGCCCTTGTCAGTATGAGTCATCAGTGTGATACGGCATCTAAAGCAACTAATAAGCTATAGAAGTAGGGAAGTAATAAGCCCTCGGTACTCTGCTCTGGTCAGATTACTTCATATGGAGTATTGTGTTTAGCTTTGAGTACCATAGTTCAAGAAGGGCATTGATCAACTGGAGACTGTTTGGAGGGGATAACCAAGATGGTAAAGGGCATTGAGTCCATACCATATGAGGATCGGCTAAAGAAACTGGGGATATTTAGGCTGGAAAAGAGAAGGGTTGAGGGTGGGGAGGGAGATGATAGCTTTATTCAAGTATTACAAATTCCATGTATTGTGGAAGGAAGTTTCTCTTCATTCTATTTGCCCCAGGTGGTAGGAGCAAGGGGTGAAAATTGCCATGAGGCCAGCTTAGGCTTCATATCAAGAAATACTTCCCAACTAGTATGGAGTGGGCTGCTTTGGGGGTGAGAGCAGCTAAATCACATTACAAATAAAGCCTTCCAATCTTGCCACAGTAACCAACTCTTCTCAGGCATCCCTTGCTAATGCCCATGCCCTGAATCTCTGCAGTGCCATCTGCCTATATATGTAGCCAAAGAGACAACACAAAGTTTCTGGAAAAAAAGGCTTTGGGAAACATGTATTTTGTCCCTCTCCTCTTTCCTTTTTTGTTATAAATTTAGTAAACCTCTTTAAAGTGCTCTATTGAAGCCCACTTAAGTCACCCTAAAATGACAAGACATTATTGGGTGAGGGGACTGAGGCATACTCCAGAGCCATGTGAAAAAGCAGCACCAGGTGAAAGGCCAGCATTCTCTCTAGCCAAGACTTCTATCAACTGTAGTTCATTGGCATAACTGGTAGGTGTAAAGCTTGGGTATGGGATGAAGAAAGAAAGAAAAGAATGGGGAATGGAATAACAGATTTTCCTATTTGGAGGAGACTTCATCAGGCATCTAGCCCAGCTCACACTTGAAGAAGTATGGCATACCTAACCAGCAGTCATCCAGCCTGTGCTTGAAGACTTAGAAGAGGAAGAGCCTATCAACACTCAGGGCAACCCATTCAGCCTCTGGTCAGAAGAGGAAACATCAAAGAAGGGGATTACAGGGCATGGGAGACATTGTTTTAAGTGTCCAAGTTCATGCTGTTGCCCCCCACCACCAATGCCATGTTACTATTGATTTTGGTGAGTTTATTAACTGAAAGTCTTTTGTTGGGTTTGCTAATTTTGCTTCAAATCCCAGATAAATAATAGGGTTTCCCCTGGGTTGGATTTTTAGTATGAATACCAATTAAGAAGGTAAACTATGCTGGCCTGTCTTTATATACCAGTTGGTCATAAAATATATGTGTGTGTGTATATGTATATACATATAAGTGTGTATGTATATATACTTATATGTCATATGTTACATGCAATTTTAAACAATTTCAATGGGAAGGGAAGCACAAAGAGTTTGACTAAAACTGCTTGCAAACCACAGGAAATATTCACATTTATATAATATTTTGCACTTTCAAAATGATTTTCCTCTCAATATCCCTATGAGATATGGAATTCAAATAGCATTCCATTTTAAAGTTGAAAAAAATGAGGTTTAAAGAAGTTGTATGACTTACCAAGAGTCACGCACACACCTTAGTATAATTACCTAGCCTACATCTTGGTCACTTACTTCCCAGTGTGCAGTGTTATTCCCATTGTGCCAGAGAGAAGACAATCCTCTTAAAAAAAGGACAAATATTAAATAAAAGCAAAATGAAATGAAACATCTTCCTCCTCCATGTAATTGTAGGAAAGCATAGTTAGGATAAGCAGTTTAACAAAAGAAAAATACCACTGAATTTGCTTTGGGTCATCAATAGCATTTCAGAAAGGCTTCAAGGAAGTCACCCGTTGCTTACATGCTCTCTGTGTTTTTCAATAAAGAAAAGTCAGTATTATAAATTTGTCTGAGAATTTCTTTTGTAGCTTGGGCTGTCACTGCACAGTCTTGATCATCCCCCTGCCCCACACTCAATGAACAACTTCAGTGTCCTCCCATTGCCTACCCAATAAGGACCATATTCTTTAGCCTGGTATTCATATGTCTCTATGACCTGACCCCAATCAACCTTTCCAGGCTAACCTCCCCTACTCTGCTTCCCACTCCAGTCAAAGTAGATTACTCACAGCTCCTCAGATGTATCCTCTTAATGTCTAACTTCTGTGCCAGGCTTCCATCTGTATTACTAGGTTGTATTGTACATCTCATTTCTTTTTTGACCTTCTGAGCATTTGTTCATAGATGGAGTCATCCATATACTTAATCCATTGTTTTAAGATCTACTGATGATGTTGTTTAAGCTGCAATACTTCCACAGTTAAATTCAGCTACTTATGTAAATCCAATTTCTTAGGCATATTACAGGTAAATAATAACTTTGGTGATTATCCTGATTTTTGCAAGAGTATGACTGTCTAAAGCTTCAGCTCTTTATAGGAAGACTGGGCCACTAATTTAAAGGCTCTGTTGTTAACCTCTTCTGCTTTGGGCATTTGGCAGCATCTGGGTCCTCAATGTTACAAAAAGTAACGGAACTCTGAGCAAATGGGCATTCCAATCCTGGCACTTGTCCCATGGCTCAGTCAGGAGAGGTGACAGAGAAATGTGTTGAGTACATGAGGTCATTGAACACTTTGAACAGCTTGTGGAACAATGGGACAAACTATGGGTACCCGTTGTGTTACAGAGTGCCTTACAGTGACTAGAATTCCATAAGTACAGATTAGTGATTATGAAATGGAAGAGATAGCAAATATTCATTTTGTATCAAATGTTTGCCTTTGTACCTTGCAGTGGGGTGGATAAGAAGAAAAAGGAAAACAGTCCCTGCCTGCAGGATGTTTAGTCTCACATGGGAGGGATCCAGAATTACAGAATCTCTAAGGTCTCTTCCAACTCTGAGATTCTCTCATTCTGGATCCTTCCCCTGTACCTGAACGGAAGTCACTCCTACAAGATATTTGTCAAGTGATCATCTGGCCTGCATCCAAAGGACTCTAGTGAGAATGGACTTGATTCTTCATGGGGCAACCCAGTCCATATAGGCAGAATCTTCATCGTGAGGAAATTCCCCTTTGTATCAGGTCAAATTTGATTTTTTTGCAGCTTTTACTCATTAGTCCTCTGGGGCCAAGCAGGACAAGACTCATCCCTCTTCTGAATGATAGCTGTTCAAGTACCTCAAGACAGCTATAAATAATAATAGCCCAAAATCCTTCGCCCCATTCTCATATGGAATCATTTCATGGCCTTTCATCATCTTGGCCACTTACTTGCCTTTAGAAATGTTCCAAAATATCAGCGGCAGCTAGGTGATGCTGTGGATGGAGTGCTGGACCAGGAGTCAGGAAAACCTGAGTTCAAATCCAGACCCAGACATTTACTGGCCATGTGCCCCTGGGCAAGTTACTTAATCACTGTATGACTCAGTTTCCTTATTTATAAAATGGAGAAAATAATAGCACCTACCTCCCAGGGTGTTGGTGAAAATAAACTATGCTTGCTTGTCTGTATGTACCACTTGATCATATTATAGATGGCATAACTTACATGCAAATTTTAACCAATTTCCATGAGTTGGGGTGGGGGACAGAAACAGATTGGCTTAAAACTGTTTGCAAACCACAGGAAATGCTGGCATTTATATAATTTTAGAAAATTTTAATTTCCTGAGTTGGTGGCTAATTTCTCATCTATAAAGTTACTGCTTCAATATACTAGATAGTGCCTTAGGAATCCTTCTCAGGCATAGCAGATTTTCAGGGAAGATGAAGAGGAAGAAAAGCAAATCGTTGGAGAGCTAATTTGTCATAAAAATGTGATATTATCTATCTATATGCATACATTATAGATAAGTCACATATATTCTTTAATAATATGAAATACTCTCCCAGATACTTCTAAATCTTTCCATTTTAGAAGTTTCTTTTTGAAATTGTGCTATTTACTCTCATTTAATATACTTATTCCCTTTTTGTCTTGTTTTCACCTTTTAAGGCAGTCTTATGGTAAGTGAATGTCAACCTGAAGAAATGAGTTTATTCATTCAACATTTAATTGGTTTCCATCAAGAGTCTAGAAACTTGCTAGACCTTGAAACTGAGGGGCAGGTAACCTAAAGAAGGTGGGACCTCTATCGTACAGGGGACTCCAAACCTCACATCCATTGAGCTTTCATGCACCCACCAGAGAAGCCCACGCTGGAGGTACTCAAGCAAAAGCTGGATGCCCACTTGGCAGAGATGTTGGAGAGGAAATCTTTGTTCATCTTTGATGTGGACAAGATGGCTTCCGAGGGCCCTTCCAGTTCTGAAATTTCTCTGATCTTGTATTTGCCCAGTTAGGTATTCTATACCAGATGTCCCCTAAACCAATAGTCTTTTGTGATCAGCTCAGATCTGAGCGAGAGAAACTTAGCCCTCTTTCCTAATTTGCACATTCTGCTGTGTGCATTGATAATAGAATACTTTTTGCAGTTAAGTTGTCATCATTTTGATCAGATTTAAAGTTTTAGTACCTTGCCAACTTTCTTGACCTATCTATAGTGGTTAAAGAAATATTACATCTCATTACAACCATTCTAATGAAATCTTATTTAGATATTCCTTTTCGTATGAATGAATATGAAAATTCCAACTTTCAAAAGAGAGATAATTTCTCTCTTTCAGTAACCCCTGACCCTTCATAAAGCTGCATGAGCTAAAAAATTCAGAATATTCTCATCTGCTCTACTAAATTAACGAGCTAGAATTTCCTTTCTGACTAAAACACCTGTATCTTCAGACTACATCCTCTACAGTTATTGTTATCTCAACATTAACCATCTGCAGACTGCCTGGGGAATAAATATATCTAGTCATTATTTTTGCTGGAGAAATAGGAGCTTCATTTCTAAAATATGACTTGTGTCCTTTACCTTTTTGATTTGTCACTGAAGAGATACATATCCACTTCAGCAAGAGAAAAGCAATCATGAATATGGTATTAAAAATCTCTCTAGAAAGAAGGATGGGCAGGACCTTGAACTTGCTTTCCAGAATTCCTTTATGTTATATTTGCTCTTAGACATGCTCAGCCCATCCTGCTCCATGGGTTGTATGGCTTGATTCAGATGATAGCTGACATTTATATAGCACTCCAGAGTTTACAGAGTGCTTTACACACATTGTCTCATTTGGACCTCAACAGCCCTGGAAGGGAAGGGAAACATTGTCTGTAACATAAGGAGTTGGGCCAAATGACCTCTGGGGTCCTATCCCATTTGAACATCATATGATTCTCAGAGGCCCTTACTCCCTGATGGCATCTTGTAGTTTAGGGCACCATCCTAGGATATGTACTCCATCTTTGTGGTACATCCAGTTGCTGGATTCAGTTCAAGGTAATGAAAAAGGATGGTCCTCATTGTTGGTGAAAAGTCAAGTTGGCAAGAAAATAGAATCACAGTATTAATTGAATTAATCATTTGTTGAAAAACAATGTCTTGAATAAATATTCATTGAATGAATAGTGTTTTGTTAATTGAAAAAGGAAGATGAATAAAAACTTCACTGCTCAAGTGACACAATATTAACTTTTTTTAGTTTAAGAAACTCCTCATTTATTAATTCCTGAGAACCTAAATGTAGAGCTCAAAGGAACTTCTGGGGCCATGTGGTACAAGCCTCTCATTTTATAGCAGAGAAAATGAAGGAGGAGAAGTGACTTTCTCAAGGTCACATAGAGAGTACCTTGCAGAACTGAGATTTAAACCTAAGTCCCTTGTCAAGTTCAGCACTCTTTCCACTGAACCATATTGCCTCTTGAGTTTTTGCTTGAATTCTCTCAACAACATTGACTTATCATTTACCATTCATCTCACTGTCTAAGGAAGAGGAGAAGGGAAAGCACAGAGCCTTCTGTTTGGCCACAATTCATGAAGCCAAGAAATCTAAAGACTTAGAAGAGAACCTAGAAAGTCAAATTTCCACAGCCAGGCTCCTTTTTCTTACTTAGCATCAACTGGCTAATGTCCTATCAGTAATCAGAAAATGAGACTTAGAATGTTGCTCCTTCAGCTGACAGCACAATACTGTGTGTTTAACTCCACAAGATACTTTCATTAAGGTCTTTTAGCAAATCAAAATGGTGTGTGTTGAGACTGACAAAGTAATTGTATTCCCACTGCTTTGTTGTTTTGCTTAACAACCTCTTGGCTGCATAGGTGGTCAGTAAAAGAAACAAATGGTTAGCGTTAGGATTGGTGCCAGTTTGCTCAAGCACCAATCAGCTTACTGCTCTCTTTTTCACTTCGGTGCCACTCAAATGGCTGGTGGACTTTAACATAGCCTATCTCTAAAAGTATCTCCCCCCCAACTGCTCTGACATCAGAATAACCTATGTAAAGAGCTCTGTTTTCTAGGGCTCAGTGAGTGGAGAGTTGGATTGTCCTTTTGGCTCTGTGTGACCAGGACCAATCCCTTCTCCTCCCTGGACTGGGATTCCAATCTCTTCTACAAAACAAAGGGATTGGAACATGTCTCTTTAAGAATCCTCACAAGTCTGTGACTATGGATAGGCTTTGGACTTGTGATATAATTGGTATAGAGAGCTCTCAGATAAAGAAACTCTCTCCACCAATGCAGGCCAGCACTTTCTCTGCAAATTAGAGTCTTAGAAAGTAACTCAAGGCATTGAAATTGGTGACTTCTTTAGTCTCTTATGCTGTCTTTTCATTCATGTCATTCTCGTTAACTATGGATGTCTCCCAAGGCTCTGCCCAGGCCTTCTTTTCTCCAGGTTACCTTATTTGGGGATGTCATCTGCTCCCTTGGGTTCAGTACCCATCTCTCTGCAGATGATCCCCAGATCTCTATAGGGAGCCCTAGTCTCTCTCCTAAGCTCCAGTCCCACATCAGTAGCTGATTAATATGATAGCATTATCCAGATCTTGTTTCCACCTTTTATTGACTGTTTGATTCTGTAATCCCACAGAAGAGGCTTTCTAACAGATAAAGGTATTAGACCATGGGGTGTTTTAGTTACACTCAATCAGCTTCTGCAGTGTGGGGCACTCCCTTACAATTTAGATTGCACATTTATATACATTTTTCTTTTTCCTAACAACCCTATGAGGTAGGCATGTATCATTGGGCCTATTTTATAGATTAAGAATCTGAGATTCCAAGAAGTGGAATTTGTCCATTTACCTAGAAGTCGTACGGTGGAGCTTAGGTAGAACTGAGGGTCTTTGATTTCATGTAGCGAACACATGGCATATTGGAGACAGGCCTGGATTTGTGCTCAGGAAGATCCTGATGCAATCATTTCCTTCTTGTGTTAAATGGGAATGATATAGCACTTCCCTCCCAGTGTTGGTTGGAATAGTAAAGGAAATAATGGGTTTGAAGTGCTTCAAAAATATTTAATTGCTATTTAAATGTGAGTTACTTTTGTATTTGAACTTGATTTTTTCGTCTTAGTATTTGTCCTTGCTTCTCTGTTAGACTTATTAAAGGCAGCTAAGTGATACTACAGTGATGATGAGTTTTCCTGAGTTCAAATCTGGCCTCAGACACTCGCTGTGTGACCCTGGGCAAGTCACTGCATCCTGTATGCCTCAGTATCCTCATCTGTCAAATGAGCTGGAGAAGGAAAGGACAACCACATAATCTCTGCTAAGAAAACCCCAAATGGGGTCATGAAGAGTTAAACACGAATGAAAAATAGAAATTATCTCTCCTTATTTCTGTAATTTGTATAGTAATTCATAACTAGGGTGAGGTAGCTGTGATTCATCTCCCTGCTGGGATTGGAGAAGGGGACAGTTTCCTCCCCAGAGTATTGTGGAAATCAGTGAACCCATGCCTTGTCTCCACCTCAGGGTCTCCTGGCTTTAATAGGTGAACCTTGACTTCATCTTGCCTGTGATTATATGCCACTTCCTAGCAGCATCGTCATCATGGCCTTGCTCTCCATTCTCCATCACACCAATCCTGGCACCCTTTGAAGCTGACTGATGAGACTTGTCTTGCCAAGAGTCAGGCCTCACCAGCATTTCCCCAGCTGTTTCTTCACCTTGGCTCAGCTGGAAACTTCCCTCCTCAGCTTTTCAACTCCTCTTTATATGTTGTCTTCCTCTTTGAGAATGTAAGTTCCTTGAGGCCAGAGACTCCTTCCTTCCTTTTATCATAGCCCCCATCACTTAGCACAATGCCTGGCGTAGTGAGGACTTAATAAATTCTCTTTCTGTCTTATCTATCTATCTATCTATCTATCTATCTATCTATCTATCTATCCATCCATCCATCCATCCATCTATCTATCTCTCTATCCATCCCTCTATCTATCTATCTATCTATCTATCTATCTATCTATATCTATCATCTATTATCTATCATCTATCTATCTATCTATCTATCTATCTATCTATCTATCCATCTATCCATCTATCCACTTCTCTCTGTCTGTCTGTCTCTCTATATGTCTGTTCATCTGTCCATCTATCCTCTTCTCTGTCAGTCTCTCTTACTCTCTCTCTCTCTCCTGATTTTCATCTAATCCCCACAGAGCCTGGTGAGGATTGAGTGAAAATTGTTCCTCGCCTCCTCCCCCAGAGTATAAGGAGTAGGGTAGTAGATCTGAGGAGATCAGAAGAGGACAGAGTCCTCTGATCTTCCAGCACCTCCAAAGAGTTATCTTAGTCTCTTTTGACCTGAATCTTAAGTAAGTAAAATTGAATCTTTGTGGGCAAGTCCCAGCTGATACACAACTGACTTTGTTGATAAATATTCTGGAGCTGCCTGATACTCAGAGAGGTTAAGTAGTTTGCCTAAAGTCATCAAGCCAGTGTGGGAGGCAGATTGGAATCTAGATATTCTAGCTTCAAACATGGCCCTCTGGCCAATACACCAGTCTCTTTCCACCTGAATGTGTATGTGTACCTGCTGCTGACTATGGACTATATGACTGTGTGGAAACTCTCTATGTCAGTTTCCTGGGACAGCTCATCTGTAAGTGCTCATCTGTAAGTTAGCTGTAAGTTTTAGAAAGTTATCTAGGCCATTGAGAAATAAAGTGATTTGTCCAGGGTCACACTGCTAATGTGTAAGCACGGTGAGTTGAACCCAAATTTTGCTGATGCCAAGGCCTGTCTCTGCCCACTACATTACACTGTCTCTCATCTGAACCCTATGAGAGAAAAAAAAATGTTCCTTGTGTATGTCAAACAGTAATTTGTTAGCAAAGGGAAGTTTATGGCTCTGTGTTAATGCCTTGTTACCTGACTTAAACTGAATTCACCATCATCAAAGAAAAGCATTGTTTGCTTTCAGGGAGCTGTTTGAGTGACAAATTGGCCTTGTAAGTTATAAGAGGTGGGATTTCATTGACATTCCAGCTGTTGTTTGTCAGAGGAACTTGACTTCCCTATTGTTGAAATGAAGGTATTTGTTCCCAGCTGTGTAATGGAATGGGCAAAGGATGTTTGAAATCAAGCAGTCAGAGGCAATTTATTACTTCAAGTTAAAAAAAGTTCTTTTTTTAAAAAATAAAAAAAAAATCATCTATTCATTCTGCCACACAAACACATAACACACACAAGCAAATTCGAACTTTCTTGCAATTCAAGGAAGTTCTCTAGTGGAGGAATAAGCCTCTTAACAAGATTGCATTTGCTATTGTGCATGTTAGAAGCTGAACAAACAGAGATTGGGCCAGGCTCTGCTCATTCATGTGCCTCCTTGAAAAAACAAATACCAGTTTAATATAAATGGAAATGAGGGCAACATTAGTGGGAACACAAATCTTGATCCATTGTAACCTAATAATGAAAGCCATACTTTTTTAGAGGCTGGATGAATGGATAAAGTCATACTTTTTTGAGTCTGAAGCATCACTGTTTTAGCAAAGATTTGCTTCTTTTCCTCATTTTACTTTGGCTGCCAAGATGTCAGTGAATTTCAGCATTGATGGGAAAATTGCAAAATTGTGCTGAATGTGCCTATCTGCTCTAAAGTACAATTAGGCATCAAATGAGAGATTTTTTCAGTTTCACAAGCCAACCCCCCCCAAAAAAATTAAAAAAAAAAACAACTAGATTGCTCCCAAGTTCTCTTCAAGCTCTTAATCTGTGTTCCTATGAATGAGGGCTTAATAAATAATCTATCTGTTATCTATCTGAATGAATGAGAAAGCATGCATTAAGTGTTTGCTGTGTGGCAAGCCCTATCCTTAACCTTTGGGTATCCAAAAACAGAAACAAGATGACTTTACTGCCATGGAACTTACATCCCACCATTAGAGGAGAGTGGTGCCCAGTCTTCTGGTTTCAAATATTATTGGGATGGTACTCAGAGTCAGCTGGGGAATACAATGACACACCCTTTCCGTTTGCAGTGGCAGTTTTGATTTGATTATGGTTCTGGGATTGGAAAAGGGATGGCAGATGGGAGAGAAAAAAATGGATGGTGAGATGGTGGGGGAATAAAATAAAGTATGGCTGGAGTAGCTGGCTCAATATAGTGGGCTAAGAACAAGGCAGTCAGATACTCACATTTCCCTATTTATCCAGCCTTTGTCAAGAGAATGTAGGCAGTGATTGCTCTTTAATTCCTTGTCCCACATGAAAAGAGATTATTTCCAAGAAAGGTACTGATCAGAAATATTCCTGAATTGATGAACTGATCATTGAAAGAATACAGATCAGCTCTAGAGGTCATGGCTTATTCTCACTTGATGCTTTACTAAGAGTTCTGTCAAATGTGCACCCAAATGAATGAACTTGGTGAGAATACTATTTTTATTTTTAAGACAGATTAACTTTTTGAACTATTTTCTTTATATATGTAAGATACCAACATTAGGAAATTTGAATTAAGAAAAAGTTTGGTTTTGAGTTCTGCCTTAAGCCAGGCAATCAGGAGTCTTTGAAAAACATACAGTATATTTAATAAGAGAGTTAAAGACTACTGGGAATTTGAAACACAAACAGAAAATTAGACACTCAAATGTCATGGTGAACTAAGATTGACCATATTTATTTAATATTCTGATTCTCCGAATGTTTTTGACATCATTGGTGTAGACTTTACCTTTAAAGAAAGATAACAGGCGGAGCCAAAGTGGCAGAGTAACAGCATGCACTTTCTAGAGCGCTACCCCCAAGCCCAGTCAAATACTGGTAAAAAATTGCTCTGAACAAATCTGGAGCTGCAGAACCCACAGAATGATGGAGTGAAGCAAATCTCCAGCCCAGGACATCCTGGAAGGTCATTGGAAAGTGTCTTTGTGCCATGGTGGAGGCAGGGTGCTGTCCAGTATGGGCTGCCTTAGCACAGACAGGACCTGAGCAGGCCTTGGGAAGATTGAATCTCTCACATCTCTGTCAGTTTCCAGACTTCAGGACCCCAAAACACTGAGAACAAATGAGAAGGCCAGTGGAAAAATCCTGTGGGACCAGTGTGGGAGAGTGGATATTACTCTGCCCCAGGGCGGCAGAGGGGGAAGGGGATGGAGGAACCTGCAGCAGCAGCAGCAGCAGAGGCAGAGACAGTGACTGTTTCTGGAGCTCTAGGCCTACCGATTGTGGGGGGATCAAGCGGCTGACAGTACACTTCCCACCCCCACTGGAAGCAGAGAGAACTACCTTGACAAAGAGCTCAAAGTCAAGTAAATGGCTGGGGAAATGAGCAAAAACCAAAAAAAAAGAATTAGACTATAGAATCTTACTTTGGTAACAAGGAACACCAAAACATGCAAACAAAAGATGACAAAGTTAAAGCTCCTTCATCCAAAGCCTCCAAGAAAAATATGAATTGGTCTCAGGCCATGGAAGACCTCAAAAAGGATTTTGAAAATTAAGTAAGAGAAATAGAGCAAAAATTGGAAAGAGAAATGAGAATGATATAAGAAAATCATAAAAAATGAGTCAACTTCTTGCTAAAGGAGACCCAAAAAAATGCTGAAGAAAATAACAGTATAAAAAAAGAAATTAATTCAGGCTTTTCACTGGAAAATCAAGTATTAAAGCTGAAGCTTAAATACTTTAGCCACATAATGAGAAGACAGGACTCATTGAAAAAGAGACTGATGTTGGGAAAGATTGAAGGCAAAAGGAAGAGAGAATGACAGAGGATGAGATGGATAGATGGTATCACGGAAAAAACAAACATAAGCTTGAATAGACTTTGGGTGATAGTGAATGTTAGAAGGGCTGGCCTGTTGTGGTCCATGGGGTCAGGAAGAGTCAGACACAACTGAACCACTGAACAACAACAGCATGATCATTCTTCACTTGGCTTTCTAGAAACTTATCAGTGTCCTTCCTAAAATATGATGCCTAAAAATGAACCCAGAATTCCAATTGTCGTTTGACAAGAAGAGCTCAGTGCAACTGTCATGTCCTTTATTTTGGATACCAAACCTCTCTTAATATAGCACAAAATCCCATTGGCCTTTGTGACTGCCATCTCACTCTGTTGTGATGTGTGTGTGTGTGTGTGTGTGTGTGTGTATTGCAGGGAAGGGAAATATTGAACTTGTGGTCCATTGAAAACCCCAGATATATTTCAGCTGAAAAGTAATATAGCCATACATTTCTATTCTGCTAAAAAAAAGATAACATCCCCTCTCTGCCTATTTCATGAAGGAAGGCAATAGGCATTTATTAAGAATATCCTGTGTGCTAAGCAGCTTTGTAAATCTTATCTCATTTGATCCTAATGATCCTGTGAGGTAGGTTCTATTATTATCTCCATTTTATAGATGAGGAAACTGAGGCAGAGATTAAATGACTTTTCAGGGTCACATAGCTAGTAAGAAGTATCTTGAGTCTGGATTTCAACTGAAGTCTTCTTGACAACTGGCTCAGCATTCTATCCCCTGTGCCATCTAGAACCCTCTAGTGAGTTGTAAAAATAACAATATCCCCCAAATCACCACCTGATTGATGGACAACAGTCTGGTAATGAGCTTCTCCAGACCTCTAATAAAACATACAATCTGTTGCAAAGCACCTTTCCAGTTTGGTAGAACTTGCCAGAAACAGCCTTTGAGGATCACCTCCATCATATAGCAAGGCATCGGAGAGGGATGTCAGTGGAGCTGAGGTGCTGAATAACTGCTGAAATGACAAGTGGAATTCTGAGAGAGCTTTTCTCCTGCCTGGATGCACACTGGATTTGGGGGTTTCATTTTTTTTTCATTGTGAAGTACTTCCTCATCTCCAGCTTTTAAACTGGGGCTATATTTGATGAAGATGTGTGTTGTTTTTCAAGTAATCTGAAAACATGTTCTCTAATGCATATGTTTATTAAAATAATTACTATTACAAATAAATTACAGTATGAATACTAAGACAGTGTTTTCAGAGTACTGGTGGATGAGAGTTAAAAATTATATCCATGAACTCTTTAGAGTTGAAAGCTCACCATTTACATTTGGGCCCACAAATCTCTCAGAACCAGCGTTGAATCTGAAATGTGCTGCTGAAGCTGTCTTCTTATCACACTCTCAGCCTTTACCAGAACTTCACATCCCTATCACACTAGAACAGGAGAAGGAATACCAGGGAGAGGAATCCACAGATAGACTTATTCTTCTCCAGCTGGCTCTTGGTTGCTCAGTATATTGAGGAAGAAACCCAAAGATTCACAAACTTTAAGGAAAATTTCCCCAGGAATCTCAGATTATGCAGTGGTAGCCTTCCCATGTCACAGTTTCATCGGTTTCACACTAGACTCCTGTTTATTCTATGAATCGTCCAGATGTCCCAAAGACCCAGCAGTGGGCCAGCCTAATTAATTTTTTCTTGTCAAGAAACAGCCATTTGTTCTCCTTAAATATCTTTAACATGACCTCTGCACACAGCTCCTAGGGTAGTATAAAGTACACAGTGCTTGCCACATAGCTTTACCATATCTCCTGCCTCTTGTGCTTACATACCGAAACAGAATTTTACAGAATGGTAGCCTTTGTGAAAGAGATGCCAAATCTATGCTGAGAAAGTAGTTCATGTCCTTGGAGAATATGGATGAATAATAGTAGAAAAATATCTTTCACTTCCCTGGAACCATCTTAAGAACTAAATGATACTTAACTAGAGTTGAATTCCCTCATTTCACACCCCTAGTAAATGTGAGTTCCTTGAGGGTAGGGACACATAGGAGACACTTAATAAAATTCCTGTTTAATTATGCTAAATTAGATACTCTGCTGTTCAGGGTCAGGATTTCAAGGGAAAAAAAAACAATTTCAGAAACTTAAACCAACTAAAGGGTTTATTGAGGTTTCAGCTATGTTGAGTCTGAGATGTCTTCAGGACAATTTTCCAATAGACAGCTGGTATTTTGGGACTAGATCTTAGGGGAGAGACTAGAGCTTAAAACATAGGTCTGGGTGTCATCTGAAGACAATTGATAGTTAATCCTATGGGAGCTAAGGAGGTCACCTGGTGAGAGAATGTAGTTAGAAAAAAGACAGAAAAAACACAGAGGTTTAGGCCTTGACCCACAGCTAAAGGCTCAATATGGATGATGATTCAGCAAAGGACACTAAGAGGTAGTCTGATAGGTAGGGAGAGAACCAACCATGTGGGGGTGAGAAAATGCATTCCATACATGGAGTCAGCTAGTGCAAAGGCATGGAGATGGGATATGAAGCTGCACACATAACTTCTCTCAGTAAAGTGGATTGTTCCAAACTATTGAGTTCTGATTGTCAGAGGTTGTATGTGTTTTTATAATGACTGAGAAAGAGATCTGGAATCTCTTACAAAGGCACCATTCTAAGCACCTCTAACTACAGTCAGGAAGAGACATTCCTCCTCTCCACCTCCCCTACTTCTTCACCTCCCAGCCCCCAATTCAGCTGTCTTAGATACTTAGAGCAGGGCCTAGCCTAGACTACTTTTCTCCTCTTATCCCCTGCATTTAGCCCAGTACCTTACATACAGTAAGTACTTAAGAAGTGTTTTCTTTATTCATTCAATAGTATGTATACTCTTCCACCAATTCCCATACAGCTGCTCCTTTACTTCTTTTTGTGTGTGATCTGTGTTCTCAAGGTGAAATGGTCATGGCACTATGGGAGCATGCAGCTAAATTCACAAGAGAAAAAGTGATCAAGGAGCTGGATTCCTCCCTTTATTTAATATCTCCTGGATAATCTTGTAGTATTATAGATGGCCTGTTACCTTGTCCTCTTCATATTCGACTGGCCCAGACCTTGTCTGATCATAGAGTCCTCGACGAAGTCCTTTCTTTCTACTTCATTATATAAATCCTCATTAGTGGATTGTCTATACTGACCGCATGGTCTTAGTGGTTTTTGTTTTTTGTTTTTTTGTTTTTTTTTAACATGCCACACATGGCAGGAAGCTTGATGGTACAGCAAATAGAGCTTGGGGCCACAAGTCAGGAAGACTCCTCTTCCTGAGTACAAATTTGGATTCAGACACTGACTAGGTATGTGACTGGGAAAATCATTTCAAATCACTCCAGTATTCTTGCCAAGAAAATCCCCAAATGAGGTCATGAAGAATCAGACCCAACCAGAAAGCCATGAGCAACAGCAGAATCTGTGAGATATTCAGTGAAAATACTACAAAAATAATGCACTTCAAAAATTAAAATGAGTAAAACACTAGGTACTCTCCTTTGCATCTTTACAATAAGAATGAGAAATTGAACATTTCCAAATATAATGAAAATTATTGACAAAAAATCACTCCCAGTTCTTAAGCCCTTCTCTGTCACAGGCTGAATGCTTCTTCCTATAGATGAATTGTCAAAGAATCATTTGTATATCTTAATAGCTTGTAAATTAAATAGAGTTAATTTCTATTGTTGTTAAATAGATTTTGTACTTTTAATTTTGAACAGTCATTGAAAAAATATTCATCAAGCTCTCACTGAAGAAGTACCATGGCTACTAATGTTCTAACTTCCCCATCCTCAACAGCCTCTTTAGAGACCATGTTATATGAATAAATCTTTTTTTTTTATATTATGAACGAACAGACCTTCATCTCTCATTTATATGTTTAACATTTTGAGGTCTCTGACCCAGTTTGGCGCTCGGTGGATGTCATGTAGCAGATGTTAGACTCCTTGACTTGATAGCTATTTCTGTACCTTTAAAGTCATAATGGGAAATACTGTTTTCTATTGCCCCAGCTCTTCCATTTTCCAGATCCTTCTAAACAGGCTCTCTGTTATCTTAGGGAAAGTTTCCTATACCTCTGTCCACTCAGTGGCCTCATAGACATCCTTCTGGTTCATTAGATATATTTCTAGTCAGTTCTCATCTTTGTAAATATCCTCTTAGCTTCCTCTCTCCTTATGGATAAATCTTGCATCTTCTGACCTTATACTACTCTTTAGTCCTTTTGACTAATTTTGGTGTCCTCTGGTCATTTTAATTGTTCTGCATACTCCTATATCCCATGACCATTTCACCTTGGTACACAGCAGATAGAGCCAAATCTTTATTAACAAAATTATCTTATAATATGAAGTAACAGAATACAGTAACATTTACCAGTGAGAGGAGAGAGGTTCCATATGACATTGCCACTAGAGCCATTCATTAGCTTAAATGTGTTTAAAAAAAACAGATTGGGGAGAAGCTACCAGGAAGTAAAATATTAAAAGAAAGAGAAAATTCAGCCTATTTAGTGCCAAAGGGGCAAAGTCAGAAAAGAGGAACAAAAAGTAGATGCTGTCTCATCTCCCCAATCCTCCTATGGACCACTTCCATGTATTACCATGACCCTCCCTAGCAACAGTCTAGTCACTCTGTGGAACCCTGTGCACTATAGATTCTGTCCCCAAGTTTCTGTTTTCTTCACTCTATCACAACACCTTTCCCTCCTGTCCCTGAAAAAACATTTAGGAATTCAGTTTACTTTTAGCCCATCACCTTCTTAGGTTGCACCTAAAACAGTAGACCTCAATACTCCAAATAATGCCTTTCCCTGTCTAACAGGCCCTAAATAGACCAAGTTTCCCTGCCTTTGGCATTTCAGATAGACACAGACTCACCTTTGAGAATTTTGACTTCTGATCCCAATGAGTTAATTTTTTTTCCCATAGCACTGCTTCTGCACTTATTTAAATGAATCGAAGGTTAGTTCAAAAATCTGAAGAAGGATTATTAAGGAACTGATTAAGTCAATTAAACTGCTTGGGGACTCCTGGCTGCCGTGTTGTTGTTTGCGAGGAACCATAATAAGACAATTAGGATTAATTAAAAATCAGCCTGATTGATTAGGATATGTGAACCTGTACGTGATGTTTCCAGCTAATACTCCAGGACTGTCAGTGTTGCCTCTCTGATCGGCTCTTGCCCTTGTGATTCAGCTTGATGACTTTAAGATATAGCTGGATTCATACTATAACAGGGTAGATTTCCTTTTGGTTTTTCTACTCCTGAGGTTTCCCTGATGTGCCTCTGGAGGTAGAATGCTAGCAGACTTCTCTGCTCTTGATTGTCCAAGTTGAGTTTCTACTCTATTAATGAGGCACATTGGCCACATGTTTTCATTACCATGGAGAGTCAATGTTCATGCAGCAGTGCATTCACACTTGATTCAGGATGCCTACCAAAAGAAAGTAAAATAAAATTTTAAAAAATCCTTAAAATGTTAGGCAAATGGATTGGTGGCTTCCTTACCCAGAGGTCTTAATTCTTCTTGAAAGAATTGATCTATATGTACCTTTCACAATGAACTAGAGTGAATTGAGGGACTTAGTGCTTTCTTTAATTTGGCTTCTATGGATACAAATCTTAATGATTTCTGCACCTATCAAGTCCATTTCCCCAAGGAAGGGTCAGAATCATCCCTTTGAAGAATTGTGAAGTTTGTCTTGAGTTTTTCCCAGTTTCTACACCAGGTACCTTTACCCCTTTTAGTGTCTTTCTGCTTCTCATAGACTGTCAGGACCTCAACTTTCCACATGAACTTTCCCCTTTTCCTGTTTCAGTGGATTGTTCTCACTGGAACCAACTTTCCAGGAAGGAAATAATAACTGATACATTGTGATCCTTCAGTATTTCAATATTTCAATGGATCTGGGAACTACTCAATGATGGGCACCACTTTTACAGCACAGAGAGCCTCTCATCCTCACCTCTTCCTTCTGTTCCACCCTTGTCCCTCTTGATGTATTAATGGAGAGTAATGGTTACAAACAAGTCCACTCGACCCTGTTCAAATCAGTTATATCCAACTTGGACAGGTTCAAATTAGTTCCATCCAGTTCTTAAAGTTTAAACAAGCTCATCTAGTCCAAGGCAACTCTACCTGGCTCAGATTAGTTCAAGGCCATTCCAGAAAGATCCAAACTGGTTCTAATAAGCTCAAGCCATTTCTGACCATTCTGAAGCAGTTAAAGTCACAGCTGCTGCCTCAGACTATGCTCAGCTGCTTGACAGGAATTCAGGTGCATCTGATCAAATGAGATCAGATTCCTTTGCTTTCCTTAATCCATCATGTGATTTTAAATGGGTCATTTTTGGGTCTCTTTCCTTGATTTTCCACCTGGCTCTAGCTCTCAATGTTTGGTCCTTCAGTTCCTTCCTTTATTTACTTAACCCTTTCCCTGTTGAACTTGTTAACTCCTTCTCCAGTCAGAGGATCTGAGATTTTGAGCTGAAGGAGACTTTTTTTTCCCATTTTATAGATGAGTGAACTGAGGCCCAGAAAGTCAAGAGTCTTTGTCTGAGATCATACCATTAATCAATAGTAAAGGAGCATTAAGATCTAGATCGTATGGCTCCAAATAGAATGCTCTTTCCCCTACAACATAGTTTTTTATTTTCTTGGTTCACACTTCCCCCTCCATTAGCCTCTTTACATATCTAACTTGTCTGCCCTGCCCCCATATTGTGGAGAGGCCCACACACACAGGGATAGAACTCACATTTACATTGACTACACCTAAGATGGTTTCTGTTTACTGTTATCCATCACAGCATACCTAGTAGGCGCTCAATAAATATTTGTTGATTCCATTTGATTTAATGACTATATGACTCTCCAGAGTGTTTTAAAATTAAATTGTTACTTCTTTCCTGAAGGTGGCCATTTCCTCCCCCTACCCTTTTTTTCATTTTCATTAACTGAACTGTGCTGATAGCAGGAGGCATAGGTTGTGAGCTTGGCTAGGGACTTAGAAAATCTAAGACCAGCTAGATTATAAGCAGAGACTCTGGTATTTTGTCCTTTTTTTAATTCCCTCAATGACCTAATAAGGGGTAGGCACTGAAGACGTAACAAATAAATGTTTAAGAAAATGAATTGGATGGATGACTCTCCACCCCACTCCCCTACCAAATAATAGAAGATAGGGGAATGATCCTGGGACCTAGAAGGGCTCTAAGTGGAGCCAAACCAGTCAACGAGACAAGATTACTTCATTCTTTAAGAGTAAAAGTAAAGGGAAAACAGGCACCTAAATCAATTTGCAATGTGCTAGGGACCTGTGTATGTAATTTTCTGGTTCTGTTCATACATTTTGGATATGGGAAGAAGGAATAAATGGTGTTTGTGTGTGTGTGAGACAGACAGACAGAGAGGGAAAAAGAAAGAGAGAGAGAGAGAGAGAGAGAGAGAGAGAGAGAGAGAGAGAGAGAGAGAGAGAGAAGAATAACAACGAAGGGTGCTCTTTTCTTTAGACATTGATACCTAAGACTGAGCAATATCCTGGTTTTCTCAGATGCTTTTAGAAATAGCTACTCTTTCTGAGTACCCTTTAAAGAAAAGATGGAAACTTTGGAGAGTCACTTTACAGGCTGTGGAAAATGTCCAGAACTACTGGTAAGTGAAGTATGTTTTATACTCTGGCACATTTACAAATGCCTGTTGAATCCAATGGAAGCTTTTTGTGAATCTGCAAGGAAAGTGAGATCACACTGATTAGACCAGAGATGATTCATTTTCATTTATTATGCACTCCTTATGGTAATTAACAAGTGACAGGAATCAGACTTGTCAAAAAATATTCCTTTTCCATGATGATATCACGTCGGATTCCACTTGTAGTCACAACACATAAATATATATTATTCAGAAACCTTGAACACGTAGGAGTAAAGGCATTTGAAATAAACTGTATTGCAACAGAAGGCTCAGGAGGCTGCACGTCTCCTTCTAATAAGAATTTAATCATCATTTGCATTTTTTTTTTACTTTCTTGCTTGTTACAACATTGAACAACCTGCAAGAATGCCAAAAAGAAATGGGAATGTTGCTTGAATCTTCATCAGCTGGCCTGCCAATTGGAAAACTCACCTCAAGTGACATCTGCAAAGTAAAAGCAAAATTAATTAGAAACCCTCACTTCTGGAAGGTAGACAAACATGTCTTTTCTTATCTCGTCTCTCTGTCAACCATCTGCCTTCTGTATGTGTACGCAGGATGTAATGAACGGCAAGCTAAAACAAAAATGCAAAGGCTTTACTATGAAGAGACAAGTTAATTAGAAACTGTTTATTTTGTTAAGATATTTTAAGGGAAATTTATTAAGACCTGATATGGAAAAAGCAGTTACAACCTGACCAAAAATAAATGATGAATGAGGGGAAAGGACGCTTATTAGACCTCATTCCTACATAGTTTAGAATTGCTTTAGTCTTTAATTACTTAGAAGATAGAATTGTGTCTTTCTTAAAAATAATATCCTCAGAGTTCATAAAATTGTTGAGTTACTTTTTGAGACTTTGAGAAGACCAAGTAAAATTTCAGGCTAGATTCACCAGAAACTTCCATTTGGTGTGCCCTAGAATCTCAGGATGTCCGAATTGGAAGGGCCTTCACAGACCATCTTGTCCAATCCATACCTGATGAAGAACTGTCTCCTCCCCTCAACATTCCTAGAAAAATAACCATCCACCTTTACTATGAAGACCTTTAGGAGTGCTGGAGGGCAACCTCCTGGGGCTGACCATTTTCCTTTAGCATAGCTCCAATAAATAGTTTCTCCTTATAATAGTACCCGATTTTACCTCTTTGCAAGACCTATGGGCCAAGGAAAACAATTCAAATCCCTCTTTCTTTTGCCAGCACTTCAGTGCTACTGAGAACACTGTGGTGACTTTCTCTAATACTAACCTCCCCCACTCCACCCTAATCAACAAATGTAGACAACATAGGCAGGAAATGGGTTGCTCTCTTCAATCAAACATTCCCATTAATGAAGAGTTACTGAAGATCCCATACATGGTCTAGAGTTTTCAAACAACAGGAATAAAATTCAGTTAATTTAACACAAATCAGACTGAACATCATTTTTTTTCCTTGATGGTTCCAAAGGCAGTTTATTATCTTCTCTCTGCCACCTCTACATAAAGTCCCCTCATGACTGGTTTCCATTATTTCCTAAGCTCAAAGATAGATTTTACCATTTGTGTAACTTACTAGAAAAAAAGGTAGAGGAGACATAATGGAAAGACCACTGAACTTGGATTCTGAAGAGTCAGAAGTCCTTGGGTTCAAGTCCTATTCCTCCAGCCTGCTAGTTGTGTGACCTTGAGTAAGTCCATTCCCATCTCTTGGCCTCAGTTTCTTCACCTGTAAAATAAGGGCAATAAACTTGATAATCGTTAACTGAGATCCAATTCAACTTTAACATCCTGTGGTTTCTGAAGTTTTTATGGTATGTAATGTGTTTTTGCTCATCTAATTATAGAGAACTTTGCTTTTTTTGTCTAAATCAGTGTCCAGAGTCCCATCTGTCCCATCTTTACTGCTCTTTGCATCTGATATGGTATCCTGACTCCAATCACCACATGCCGTCTGTGTCCTTTGAATATTAATTCACCAGGGGCCTGCTATGAACAAAGACCAATGCTGGATGGCTCCCTCCTCTGGGCGGCAGGGGCTTCCAGTGTTACAAGGTTTACTTCAGGAGCAGCTAAGCCTCTGGTGACATGCAAAACCAGAGAAAAAGAAAAAACTGCACACACACACACACACACACACACACACACACTCGCACTCACACTCACACTCACACATTCTGTTCAACTCTAGCCTTGCAAATCCTAATTCATCATCTGAGAATTCAGCCCCATTCTAAAGATGAGGTGGCCATGTTGCAATGGAGCCGCTTTTCCTCTTCATTTTTCAGCTCTCTTATCTGAAGCATAGGTGGCATTTTTTGTTGACGCCCTTTCCTCAAACCAGGAAATGTAGCTTGGTATGAGATAACCAGAGAAACAGTTCATGCTGTGCATTCTTAGAACTCTGCATATGTTCAGAGAACATCGTTTTACCTTTCTAATCTCACATTTGAGAAGACGGGTGTTTGAGGATTTTTTTTTTAACTGTTATTTTTTCTTCTGGCCAATGGCATCTTATTTCCTAATTGAGATCCAAACCTGGCTTGTCAAATCTCAGCATTTCAGCTCTCTCAGAGTGAGTTTTAGTTTGGGGTAAATTACATTATCGATTTAGTAATTTGGTTTTAATTAGTTGTATTCACTTGATTGTTTCTCCGTCTGTCTTGACATTTAAAAAATAGGGTTGTGACAATTTATTTCACAGGTTTGAGGTTTTAGTAGGCCTCTGTTTGAAAAAGAAAGTTCATTACTTCTATGTGGAAACTTTGGTTATTTTTGTTAAAAAGAAAGAAAAGCCTATCCAGACTGATTTTTCACCGAGAAAGTCTCTTTGGAGAGTTCACCTTTTTGACCCAGTTGTATATGTTGATAACTAGGGTTATGATGGTGCATATTTACTTGAACCACTCTTCTAAACTTTGAAAAGACATCTTTGATGAAGGAACAATTTAAATAAAATAAACTCCTCTTGAGATTCTTCAAATGTCAGATGATCATTTTAAACATGTAAAGTTTTTAGAATAAGTACCATAACTAAATTCAGAGACTCATTGGATCAATGAATTTTTTAAAAAACAGTGAAATTCTTTTCTATTATAAATGTGCCAAACATCAGCAAACAAGAATATTTCACTTATGAAGAGTAATAGAAAAAATAATTTTGCATGAAACTATAAGTCTCTATTATGTACAGCTTTTTTAAAAGTTTGTATTACATGTAATGCAATACTACGAGTGCTACTGCTCTGCTGGTCTGTCCCCCTTTTGAACTTTCTTTTGCTCTCTTCTGTGTATTTGAATATGTCTCATTGATACTTTTATTTCTTTTCTCTTTTTGTTTTGACCATCACCATGACGGCCTTTCCCTCATTCTATCTCCCTCCCCACAAAGCCCTCCCTTTATAAAAAATAAGTTTAGTTAAGCCAAATAGAACCCCATTCTGGTCATGCCTACAAATGGAAGGCTTTGTAGTTCTGGTCCATTAGTTTTCTGCTTGTAGATGGGAAGCAGGCTTCTTCCTCATCATCATCAGTCTGCTGGAGTTAGAACTGCTCATTGTCAGTTTTGATCAGAGTATTGATCAGAGTTCTTAGGTTTTTTCATATCCCTCCCTACCCCTTACAGTATTATAGTCACCTGGTTCTGCTTACTTTACTAACATCACTTCAGACAAATATCCCTAGATATTCTCTCTCTTTCCTTTATATGGTACATTATAATATTTTATTACTTTTGTATACCATAATTTGTTCAACTGTGCCCCAAATGATGGGCATGTGCTTTATTTTCAGTTCTTTGCTGAAATGAAAAGTATTGTTACACATATTTTTATGCATATTGGTCCTTTCTCTCTGCCTTTTATCGCTGAGTCAAAGACAATGCACAATTTAATTAGTTTGGGTCCACAGTTCCACATTGCTTTCCCTAGTGGTTAGGCCATTGTACAGTTCCCCACAGAGTACCTTAGTGGGCAGTTCCTCCCACAGCCCCTCCAGTAATTGGCATTTGCTTTTTGCCAATCTGATGAGTACAAGGTAGAACCTCTGAGTTGTTTAAATATACATTTCTCATATTAGTGAATCAGCCCTGTTCCATATGGATATTGACAGTTTTTAGAACTGTCTATTTGCATCCTTTGCTTCTGTTCTTATATATTTATAACAGTTTCCTATAAAACTTGGCCTTTATCAGAGAAATTTGTCATAAAGATGTTTTCCTCCCAGTTAACTGTTTCCCCTCTAATTCAAACTTCAAAATGATTTTGATGCAAAAACTTGGCCATATTGTGTCATTTAAATTGTTTATTTTTCTGTTGCTCTGATTGATCCTCCTTTCAAACTGAAATTCCTTTCATCTTGGAGGGACTCTCCCCTATGGCCTGGCCTCCATAGGTCCATCCTCACTTTTTACTGCATAATCTTTATCCCTGGCTAACACGGGACTGAAGTATACTGCACCATTTTTCCTCTGTCCCCATTTTGATCTCCTTCTGTGAGAATGTTAATCAAATCACCACCAATGCAGTGATCTCTGGAAATAGCATCCTAATCGTTCTCTCTGTTGTCCCTTCTTTGAGATTTCCTAGACCTTATCTCTTGCCCAGGCCGTAGTGTCCAGTCTGTGTTGTTTCCTTGTAACATAACTGGAATATAAACTCCTTGAGGTGAAAGACGGTCACCTTTTGGTATTTGTATCCCCAGTGCTGTGGTTTGGCATATAAGAAACACTTAATAAATGCTTTTCATTCATCCATGCATTCTCCTGTTGTTGCAGTTTCACGATGTATTGTGGTGGAATCATATCAAAGAATTCAGTTAGCCCACCTCTAATTCAAGTACAGACATTTTTTTGAGATTGACGTTTCTCATGAAGCTGGCTAAGTTCCAAGAGGAACCGGTGACTTCAGAGAGAGCAAGATG
This sequence comes from Bettongia penicillata ogilbyi, assembly GCA_023548195.1. NCBI lineage: Eukaryota > Metazoa > Chordata > Mammalia > Diprotodontia > Potoroidae > Bettongia > Bettongia penicillata. The sequence continues at coordinate 4,447,328 of JAJHZJ010000104.1, read as the reverse complement.
CATTTTTATAGGGTAAAGATGCAGTTACATAACCGAAATTATGAATATTAAAAAGGCAGAAGGAGTTTGCTAAGGAATTAGGTAACAGAGGAGCGGTCCCAGCCACAGTGCGACTGCACATGTGATTACTCGTAATGCCTATAGAAAAATCAGCCTCTCTATATCCTAAGTCCTCTCTAGGTCAGTTCTTTACTATTACCATGCAGGTGCCTACTTAGGGAAAGTCTCTTCTGTTGTTTTGAGGTCCACATCCTACTTATGCATCCTGGGGGGTGCTGCTTTCTGATTGGCTGAGTACTATGATCCTGTCTGAGAATAGATGGATGTGATTCTGGTGCAATGCATGGACATACCTGCTGTTTCTGTGGGAAATAGGAGGAATGGATCTGGGGGCAGTGGCTAGCTGGAGGCAGTGAGTGGGATCCATCATATGTACATTCCTGCTGTTTTGTGAGAATTATGAGTTCATGGACATACCTGTTTTTCTAGTGAGCAGAGAGGCATATATGAAGAGGTTAGGGTATTGAATGTGTGTGTTGGGGCTGGAGGGAGGCAAGTGACTAGGTAGGGGCAGTGGTCCTGCTGTTCAGTGGGGCCTATAAGGAATTTAGATTGTTGGGGCTGGGGGTAGCTTTAGTAGGATTCCATTACTCTGGTCTTCTCTATTTCTTTAGGTTAAGAACTCTCCCCCTGTCTGTAGTTGGAAAAGCTGTCAACAGTATGACCCTTTATACTTGGATCATAGTATTTCAAGTTAGAATATACTTTAGAGGTTATAGAGGTGCAGTCCCCTATGTTATAGATGAGGCAAGTAATGTCTCTTACAGAGCACAAGCCTGACCTGGTGCCAGGGTCTTTTGCCTTGGATACTGTCATTGTCACCTTTGATTTTTTTCCCAACCACCAACACAGTTGCCTCTTGCCTGAAGCAGGACCAGTCTTTATCATTACAAAGTACTGATTAGGCAGTCCTGTGGGTGCCGTGGAAAGCAGGGTACTCCTCATATGGAAAGCAAGCATCAGCCACAGAGGCAGAACAAGGCTATCAGCTGCAGATACCTGAGATTCAAGGCTGATGCCACTGGCCTGGCTAGTGGAGTGCAGGGATTCAAAGTCCAAGTAATCTTCATAAGATTGGGAAGCCAAAGTACAAAGAGTTTGGGGGAGTTAATGATTTGCTTTATGATTTTCATTGCATGTGCTTGGGTTTCCCAAGCTGACGTAGCAGCACTGACATAGGAAGGATCCGCTAAACCTCCTGGTTTAACAATCCACAATGAGCATGGAGAAGCAAAATCCCTCATTGCCCCTAATTAACACTTGTCAGCTTTCTCCAGATTGTATTTAGGAAATTATATATCACTTCCAATGATACCCCAAATCCTCCCTAGTCCAAGGATGCCATCACAGACTCATGGCCTTGGAGAATCAAAAGGTAGCATCTACTTCAATTTGTGCCTAAAAGAAGTTCCCACTATATTATATTGAATTGGCCAAATGGTCGGCAGATCTCTCCTTAGACCCCTTCTGTGAGGAGGAAGCCACTGGTATCTCACACAGGACAACTTTCATGGCTAGGAAATATTTTCTTAACCTGTGGTCTAGATCTGCCTCTTTCCTTCCTCCCACCATCATTCCTGGTTCTGCTCTCTGTGGCCAAACAGAACAAGTTTAGTCTACTTTCCTTATAGGGCTCTTGGGATGCTTGGAGATAGCTAGCGTGTTCCCCTAAATCTTTGTTCTCTGTGTTAAATGTGCTGATCCTCACCATCACCAACCTGGTTGCCCTCTTCTGGAAGTTGTCTAGCTTATCAACGTCCTTCTTAAACCCCGGGCTCAAGACTGACGCCAGCACATCAGATCATGGCAGAACATGGAGGGCCTCTTACCTCCCCCTTCTGAGGCAGAGCTGCCTCTCTTTCTGCAACCCAACTTTGTATTTGCACATTTGGCTATTGTATCACCCTGCTGACTTTGTCATTGGGTTCCAAGTCCACTAAATCCCTTATGTCTTTTCTCTGAAGGATTTCTGTCTTGGGGATTTCCATTACCAATATCCTTCCAATGATATTGGGAATTGTGAAATACAGTGATTTTTTTGAAAGAATTAAAATGACAAATGGAGTATAGAGAGATACGTGAGGAGTCTTATCATAACTAGCATTTGTATAGCCCATTATGGTTTGCATAGCACTATACATGTTATCTCATTTGATCCCTAAAGCAGTCCTATGAAGTAGGTTCCTTACAAGCCTCATTTTGCAGATGAGGAAACTGAGATGAAGATAATAATAGCTAATATTTATATAGCACCTACTGTGTGTCAAGCACTTTGCTAAGTGCTTTACAGTTATTATATCATTTGGTCCTTGCAACAAGTCTAGGAGATAGGTGCCATTATTATCCCCATTTCACAGATGAAGATATTGAGCCAAGCAGAGGTTAAATGACTTGCTCATCAGGGTCATAGAGCTAGCAAATGGCCAAGACAAGAGTAGAATCCAGGTATCCTTGATTCCAAGTCTATTATTTTTACCTACTGTGTCACCTCATTTAAAGGTTACAGCCTGGTACCAACATGACTTGTGTACAAGAAATGGCATAAAAGAAAATTAAGACTGGAAAAAGATTTGTCTTACCCATGCAGCCAGAACAAGAGAGAAGAGCTGGACAGTCTGAGAAGTCATAACTCTCATAATACCAAGAATACCTGAAAGAAGAATGAGAAGAAATCCAAGGCGTTGTTTAGATCCCACATAGAAGATTCCTAGAAAACCATAGGCAAATATTACATAGGCTGAAAAGGCAGAAAAATAGGCTGCATCATTGACAGGAAAACTGACCCTGAAAGAACCAAAACACCACCAAATTCCCACTGTCTTTCCTTCCATTTCAGTGTTCCTACTCTCCCATTTCATGTGACTACAAACTCAAGTCCAAGAATGATGGAGCTGAAGAGACCTTTAGAGATAATTGAATTAAACTCCTTCCTTTTACAGATGAGGAAACTAAGGCTCAAAGAGGTTAAGTGAGGACCCAGATCACATTGTTTGGAGGTATCAGAGCCCTATGGATATCTCCCCTGCCACTGCGATCAATCTTTTGGTTTTCTCCTTTTCTGTCTTCCTTCTACTCAAAAGACACTACACAGAACAAATGAGCAATTATCTAATGAATGAGAGCCATACAGACAGGCCACCAAAAAAAGCCTATACTTTTCCTTTAGTTTGGTATATACATACATATGAGGGATGGAGAGTGGGTTGTTTGCATTTTATTCTGAATTATGTATCTAATCATTAGGTCCCATTACACACAAATGTATAACTGGAAATTCTAGGGAATTTCCCAAAGTAGCATGTTAGATATCTGACCCTTTTCACCTCCCAGAGATGACCCTGATGAACCATTTCTCTTTTGAGTTTTTCTATTCATAAATCTCTTCCATTATTGGACCTTTTGATTGTTAATATTTGTTGAATATCTCTTAAATGAAAGACACTACTGGGGATAGCAAAGTGAATTAGACACAGTCCTTTCCCTCAAGGAACTCACAGTATAATATGTATAAACGTTCATAGTTAGATAGCGAGCTTATAGTAAGATTTGGATTATGTTCATTTGACTGTGTTTTCCGCTGAACTCTGTATCTTTACCCAAATCAGCTTCCATGTGTGATTACTGCTCCTAATTGTCTCTCTGAAGCTAAGTACAGCTAATGATTAGGGTCACTTGAAGTCACTGGCATCTCTGGGGAGGGCATTTTGGAGGCAGCATTTTCCTATATGTATTTTCTGTTTAGTTAGAATACCATAGTATCATACAACCCTACCTTTGGAAGGCTGATGAAAGATCATGTTTGTTAAGCAGCTGCTGAAGCAGAGGACAGTACTGAAAAGAAAAATAGTTTCTCAGAACAGAAATAAATGATAGAAGAGAAAATAATATTAGCCATATTTCCAAGTGGGTAGAGCATCCTTCATTTGCCTTTACAGTAGACTGGGAAATAGGCAACTCTGAAGGACTTAGCACTAAGGGCAAGATTTTTCTAAAACCAGAGTATATATGGGGAGACTACAGTGCAGTCAACATTGGCATTGTTGCCTGGAGACTACTCATACTGGTGTCTGATTCCTGGCAATACCCTTTGCTAGCCCAGCCTCTGTTGCTTTCTGATGCCACTTCCTTCTTTGCCTGCGTCAGGCATTCTTAGTTGCCCTAGTCTTGGCTGTCTTAGTGCTACCCTGTTTCATCTCTCTCTCCCTTTGTGATCAAGAATCCAGGCAGAAATCACCATCAAAATCCCATCTTTCAGTTGAAACCTTATTCAGTGCTTACCTCCTCCTCCTGTGTCTACATAATGAGCCTCAGTGCCTCTAGAACCTAAGAAGGCAGATAAGTTGTACTCAGGCTTCAGTCACCCGTCCTACCTGTAAAGTCAGTAGCTCTGATCTAGACTGGACAAGTGTTGTGAAATGCAATCTCAGTAGAAAACAAGATGAAGGGGAGGATCCTAGTGGAGCCACTGTTCTGGGTCAAGGGTTAAAGAGCATACCTGCTTCAGAAGGGATTATCCTCATCCTGCACTCAGTGCTATCTTTCCTTACTCTGGGCATGACCCATAGTACAGTCACTAGCTGGAAGAAACCAGGAGATACTTCTGAGGAGAGTGGAGAAAATGACAAAGAAGGGGGAAACACAGTGGACAAGCCATAGGATGCATGTGGCCTGGAGAAAGGAAGACTGGAAGGTGAATGAGTCATGGTCTTCACACCCTTGGAAAGTTGTCCCTATAAGTGCTGTGATGGATGGTTCTCTATTTCCTTCTGCCAAGGGAAAAAAACCAATCAAAAACCTGCTTCATCTGAACACCTGGGATTTAAGTTTGGTAAAAGAATATTTCCTAAGATTGCAAAGGGAACTGAAGAATCCCTTCCCACGGCCACCCTTCCAGAATGGTTTCTGGTTCTCTCTTTCCAAGAAAGAAGGGAATGACTTTCCTTCCCTGAAGCTTTGTTATTACAAAAGTACCCTCCACTGGCCTTACCAAGAGAAACTAAGAAAGCTTGGCCCCAGTCTTTGTGAAACTGCACATTGGATAATTTTGTGCTTTCATGCAAAGCGTATTTGGGGTTTTTTGAATGAGCAAATATGGCTGATGTATCTAAGGGCAGGCACAAAATCTATCAATACAAAGTTCATTAAGGATTTTTGTTTGTATTTGGACCTGGCCTGTGATTTCCTTGCTGTTGGGAACTGCTAGGTCAGCAAATTGCCTCTACCACTGCAGATGAGCATATCCCAACAAGGCACATTCTTAGAGAAGTGCCCGGGGGCACTGGTTACCTGAAGTTCCATGGCATGGCCAGAAGTTAGACTTCAACTCAGGCCTTCTTTACTTGGAGGGCCCCTCTATTCACTATATCAGGCTGTCTCTCTAGGAAAAAATTCTAATTTACCTTCACAATTTTTTTTTTACATGGGCTTCATTGACTTCAGAATTTGTAGTTACTGGTCTCTGTGCTCAGTGCTGTACTCCCACAGTCCTAAAACAATGTCTTTTGAAACACTAGGTATAGTAATAGTAGCTGGCATTTCTATGGGATTTTATTTAATTTGGTCTTCAAACCCCCTATGAGTTGTACAGTGGAAGTATTGCCTCCACTTTACAAGTGATGAAACAGGTGCACAGAGAGGTTAAGCGGAACTTGCCTAAGGTCATCTGGGCAGTCCCCAGCATATAGATTGCTAGGCAAACAAGAGCAAGTATCCTCACAATTGCATCTGGAAGGGTGCCCTCTTAGTCTGTGCCCCTCATTTTCTAGAGGAGGAAAATGGTGCCCAGGGTAGGGAAGCAACTTGTTCCAGTGCGTAGAAAGAGTAAGAAGCCAATCCAGAGTTTTGACTGTTCTTTTCTCATCGTTATAGCCAACTGTGACAATATTCACTATAGGGTAGATCAGTATAGTATGAGTCCATTGAGACACTCATCTAGGAGGGGCAAATTTCTGAGAAGGACCTCATTAAAAGGTGCTTTCATCTAGAAGGAAGTCTAAAAGCCTAGACCCTTGGTCCAGTAGGATAAAAAAGCCCTGATGTAGTATCGCTTTGCAGCAGAATGAAATCATTTAAAGTGTTTCTGCTGTAGCACTCAAATGAGAGAAATTTGGAAAACCGCACAGTAGGCTTCAGGGTCTCCTCTGGGCTACTATAAACCTGAAAGACCTGACCTTCTCACCTTGGTCACAGTAGTTGGATGTAGGCAAGAAGACACTGCATTATCAAGGTCTTTGCTATGGTTCTACAGACCCCCCCCCCCTACTTAATTATATTCAACCTGGCAAAAATGGTCCTGTAAAAATGAATTATTCTGGAACTTTTGTTGTAGAAAATTGTTGTAGAAAACACTCACTCTAGTGGGGTACACTAGAAATAGATCTGGATTCAGAGTCAGAGAAACTGAGTTAAAATACCACTTTTGCCACCTTGACCTAGTCACTACACCTTTCGGGGACTCAATTACCTGAAATGTAAAATGTGGAGTTAGGAGCAAATGACATGTAACATGCCTTTATAGATTCAAATATATAATTCTTTTACTATTTGGTTTTATTTGAAATCTTTGACTTTTTTTACCTGTTTGGTTTTATTTTGAATAAACTTTAAGTTGTTAACAAATAATAACAACTAGCATATAGTACTTTAGGTTTGCAAAGTGTATGGAAAGGAAGGAAAAATGCATGTATTAAAGCACCTATTATCTGCCAGGCCCTGTGCTAAACCCTTGACAAATATTATCTGGGAGGTAGGTATTAGTATCCCAGTTTTACAGATGAAGAAAGTGAGGCAGGTAGCAATTAAGTGACTTGTCTAGGGCTACACAGCTAGAAAGTGTTTGAGGATGTATTTAAACTCATATTCCTGACTACAAAGCAAGCTCTCTTTTATTTACATGTTTTCCCTTTTAAGTTTAAGCTGGCAGATGAGAATAATGCTATAGATATGGTTTATTCAGGTTTTAGTCAAGTATTTGATGCATCATCTCATAATATTCTGGTATAAAAGATGGAGACATGTGGAATGGATGGAATTACCTAGATTCCAAACTGGTTGGATGCCTGACCTCAAATAGTAGCTGTTAATGGTTCAGTGTCAGCTTGGCAGAAGTCTTCTAGTGAAGTGGTCCAGGGATCTGTGCTTAAAATTTTTGACATTTTGGATCAAGGTGTAAATGGCATATCTATCTGTCTGTCCATCCATCTGTCTGTCCATCCATCCATCCATCCATCCATCCATCCATCCATCCATCCAATCGGTGATCATAAGATCATTGGCTGAATATAAACAGATAAAACAGACATGAATGTAATAACATCTTATACTTGATATCTAAAAATTTGACTTCATAAATACAAGATGATGGGATTGTGGTTAGACAGCAGTTTGTGTAAAATGGATTAATATTCAAATCAACCTTCCTGTTGCTACTGTGAAGGGCTTGATGTTCAGCATCTGGATGTGAAAGCCAAAAAAGTGAATGTAATCTTGAGTTGTATTAGCAGAAGCCATAGTTGCCAGGAGAGGCCACAGTTGCCAGGAATGAAAAGGTGACGATTCTACTGTACTCTTCCGTCATCAAACCATCTCTGGAGTATTCTGCTTGGTGCTGGATACCACCCGCTAAGCACTATAGCCCATACAAGCTTTGGGATTACTTCCCAAAGCCCCATTTTCACTGGCAAAGTGGATCCCCTGAGGAAGGTTGCTGTATCTCCCTTCATAGTTACAGGGGTATCTGTGAGGGTTGGGGGAAAAGGAATTTTCCTTTCTGTGCTGTACAGCTTACATGACCCCACTGGTTTGCTTCCCTCCATTAATACTGGTGCCATTAGTCAGCCAGACTTAAGTGGCTTTTAGAAATAGGTATTTACTATATGGTGGCATAAGGAGGCTCAGTTGATAGAACGCTAGGCCTGGAGTCAGGAAGACCTGACTTCAAATCCAACTTCAGACACTTTTTAGCTGTGTGCAAGTCATTTAACTTCTGATTGGCTGACAGAAGGAAATGGCAAACCACTCCAGTATCTTTGCCAAGAAAACCCCAAATGGGGTCACAAAGAATCAGACACAACTGAAGTGAATGAACAACAAAATGGTAGTATAACTGATGCAAAATCTTTCCCCAAAAATCTGTGACATACTCCTGTCAGCACATACAGAATTTAAGAAGTGAGCTCAAGTTTAGAGTGTACATTTGCCAAAGGGATAACTCACAACTCTTGGTTGCTGGCAAGACTCTTCTTCCCTTTGTGGGGGACACTCACGAAGTTCTCTTTAGTCATGATGGAGCTTTTGTCCGGGGCTTTCTAGAATCTTTCTTTCCCCCTTTCCTCTTTTATGTTCTTGGCTCCTGGTACAGACATCACTACCAGCTGCTACTGTTCTGGGGACACTGCTAACATGGGGATTAAAAAGTCCCAATGAAATAATAGCTCCTGCTCTTCTCTCATTTCTTATGCTTGACAATATATTGATACCTTTTTCCCTCCAGTCTCCACTGTTTATCCATCTATAGGTTTCTGGTTTTAACACAAAATGTGAAGAAAAATACATAAATTGGGATGTGTCAGTTCAGTTCAAGAAGCTGTTATTAAATGTACTATGGGCTAGTCACTACACAAAGACACAAAGGAAGCAGTTCCTGCCCTCAAAGTGCTTATATTCTAAGAGGATATACCTAAATTCTAGTAAATGGTGGGATTCGGAACTCTTTGCCTTACAAAGATTTTATAGTAGGAGATGATCTTCAGTAGATTGTATTTTTTAAACTGCATCCTAAAAGATTGCATCTTTTGCCTTTGCATTTTTAAAAGGAAACATCTACAGAAATTTTGCTCCATTTACTCCAGCAGATTAAGTGGGTGTGGTAGAATGGAAGGAGAGCTAGAAGAGGGGAAGGGGCTGACTGTGGGGGACCAAGGTGATTGTGCTTTATCTCTGGGAACCACTTGAACTGTTGTTATAGTGAGGAAGACTTTAATGTAATTTGTTTTAAATGTACTGATTTGCTGTGATCTAACATATGTGTCCCAGCAACCATTCCAATTGTATATATTCCCCCTCCCCCGACTAAAAACAGGTTAGTTCATCAGTTATTCACATAAAGTCAGATATTCTCTATTTTTTAAATTCAGTTTCTTTAGTTTTAGTTTTCAACATTCACGTCCATAAGATTTTGAATTCCAAATTTTCTCCCCATCTCTCCCCTCCCCCCACCCCAAGATGGTGTATAATTTGATATAGACTCTACAAATATATTCATATCAAACCTATTTTCATATTAGTCATGTCTTAAAGAATTAGAACCAATGGGAGAAACCACGAGAAAGAAGAGACAATAAAAAAGAGACAACAGCAATAATATGTTTCCATCTGCATTCAGACTCCACAGTTCTCTCTCTGGATGTGGACAGCATTTTCCATTGTCAGTCTTTTGGAATTGTCTTAGATCATTTCATTGCTGAGAAGAGATAAGTATCAATGTTAGCCATTGCACCATGTGGCTGTTACTGTGTACAATGTTCTCGTGATTCTACACACTTCACTCAACATTGGTTCATAAAAGTCCTTCCAGGTTTTAGCTGAAGTCTGCCTGCTCATCATTTCTTATAGCACGATAGTATTCCATTGCATTCACATACCTCAACATTTTCAGCAATTCCCCAATTGATGGGCATCCCCTCAATTTCTAGTTCTTTGACACCACAAAAAGAGCTGTTATAAATATTTTGGTACATGTGGGTCCTTTTCCCATTTGTATGATCTTTTTGGGATACTGACTTAGACATGGTACTAGTAGGTCGTATGCACATTTTTATAACCCTTTGGGCATAGTTCCAAATTGCTCTCCAGAATTGTTGGATCAGTTTACAACTCTACCAGCAATGCATTAGTGTTCCAACTCTCCCCATATCTTCTCCAGCATTTAAGTCAGATGTTCTTTAAAAGCAGACTCTGCCCTCAAGAAACTTACATTTGACTATAAGAGTTAACATCCCTTCGTGAATGATAGTGAAATATTTTGTGATGAAAGGTTACATGAAAAATGGAAAGTAGCTTTTTTGGTCTTTGCTTATGACTATTAATTCTTTGAACTACATAATAATTCAGGGGTTCTTGGAGACCCATTCATCAAACTCCCTTCAGAACAGACTGGCAGTGCATACAGAAATGTGGAAACTCCTCTCCCTTTTGCTCCTGCCTGGAAAATCTGAGATACCTAGGAGGGATCTCCCTAAAATTGGCTTGACCTCTGGCAGGTCAAGATGGGCCTCTTTCTTATGTTCCACCTGCCCTCAAGCACCTTCATGTTTCAGAATGCATGGGCCTCTTTTCTCTTCATTACTCTTCTATTTTGCTATTTTACACATGTTCTGGTAATGATGGAAGAAAACCGAAAACAAAATGAGGAACTTTATTTATCAAGGGTATCTACTTTATGGAGCAGAAATAAATTGAGGTGACTCCTCAAGAAATCCTCTGTTAAAGTAACTCCCAAATTAATGGTAAACAAAATTGAGTTTTCATGAGGAAGCTTTTCCTCCAGCTATACTCCATAGTGAAATATAGTGGTCAAAGAAAAATTCCTATTAATTTCTGATTCAGAATGATTTTAAGAAGCAATTCCCTCTCTGGTGTGGCAAATTTTTTTTTGTGACAATTTCCCGAATCTCCACAAAGGGTTCAAACCCTACCTGCATATACATGTTACTTGATGCCCCTCCCACCCTCTACCCTATCCCCTTCCCCCCTTTTTGGTGATAAAAGGGCTGGGTGATTTCTGGGTAGGTGCAGATTTGATGAGAAGTAGAAAGACTGGCCTTCCCACTTCACCTCAAAATCAAACGCCCACTGTCTGGGTACCTTGCCAGACTTTCCCTTTCTTGGAATTGCTCCTTTGGGTTAAGTCAGGGATTGTGCTGCAAGAAGGCCCTTAAAAATGCAAATATATCACCTAGGAGGTCTAAAACATTCTGCATTTGGCATGAATTAAATATTTGAATTTCCTGCTGGCAGCAGGGGAGTGCCAAAGAAATACCTTAGCTGGAATCTTAGATTTACAACTGGAAAGAGTCTTAGGGATCACCTGGTATAACACTCTTGGATAGAACAGAGTTGGAAGGGACCTCAGGTGTTATCTAGCCCATTCCACTCTTGTGTGACTTGGGCAGCATTAGTTAATTGTTAAGAAGTTTTTTTCCTGACATCCAGCATAAATATCCTACTCTGTAATGGATTCCCCCCACTGCTCCTCATTCTGCCTCTCAGAGACAAACAGAAGCCTAGTGACTCTTCTGTGGGACACCTCTCCAAATACTTGGAGAATGTCATCACCTCCTTCCCCCTATACCCCATCTCTTCCCTTCTCCTGACTAACTATGCCCAGTTCCTCCAACTCGTCCTCCCATAGCATGATCGCAGGCTCATGTTGTCTTCCCCATTTGAACGTGAGTTCTTTGAAAGCATTTAATGTTGCATTGTGTCTTTGCATTTCCAACATCTAGCACAGTGCCTGGCAAACAATGGGGGCTTAATAAATGCTTATTATTGATTGATGGCCTTTCATCTTCCTGGCCACTGTCTTCTTGACTCTCCCATCATACAATCCCCACATACTAGCAGTCAAGAAAAAGCCACCAAAAGGGATAATGAATTGCCCAAGGTCACAGAGGCACCAAGTCCCCAAGCTGGCACTTGAGTCCAGATCCCCTGACTTGAAATCTCATGCTAGGTCCAGTCCACCAGGCTGCCTTTCCAAGCTTTCTTAAATGATGTGCATGTTGTTGATTTGGATAGTATGATGCTGGAAATGGATGGCTTGAAGGATAGTTTCAGAAGCCCTTACAAAAACTAAAACCATGCCAGATTACCTCTGCATTTGGGCTTTTGGAGTTGGTCTGTAACATTATTGAGCATCCACGGGTGTGGAGAATGCTGTATAAAGCATTTAATTAATTCTCTGTAAAATAGCCAAATTGCTTGAATCTTCTCAAATTAATCCATTCTTCTCACAGTACCTGCTGTGCATGGTGGTTTTACCTATAATCTGCTTTGCTATGTGTGTGTGTGCCAGAAATAGAACTCAACCGAGAAAGGTATGTGAAGCCATAACTATAATTCAACATTTATGCATTTGTAAAAATACAATGCTTTGTGATTAGTGACCTACAGCTCATTTGGGCGCTTTCATAACTGTCTCTTCCCCACCGTGCTTTTGTGTACTCCATGACTTTCCTCCCACCTGTACTCACTATTACCACATGTTATTCTATTTGTTTTTTGGCTGATACTTCTGGGTAACTGATAAATGTTTAATCATCTGAAAGTAGCCACCAGACAATGAGGTAGTTATGATGAGAGTGTTTTGTAAATTTTAAAGTGATGGAGAATGGGAATTATTATTAACACCATTCATACATGGATTACAGAGGAGGCAAACTGGTGACTCTAGGCTGTTCACAGCCCCAAACTCCAAACCAGATTCAAACGTATTTGGGAAATATTTAATAAATAAATAGAAATACAATACAGCATAGATAATGTCAATTTGTGATTTTCTAAGTCGATATATGGCCTGTTCTGATCCCTTTCTATTTGAGTTTTATACCTCTGGCTTAGAGAACAGTGGTGACTAGAAAGCATGCACAGAAGGAACATATCTGTCTAGGGCACACATGTTGAGTGCATCTACACACAGGGGGTGCATGTGGCTGGGGAATGTCTATGGCCAGGCACCTGATACTCTCCCTACCATGGAACTACCAATTGCCTCTGCAGTTACTGTACTCTGATATCTACAGTGTCTCTCCTTTCCACTGGGTGGGCCTTTTCTCTTGGGTGTCTCTACTGATCTCAAACCTTAACTGTAGTAGTACCTGGGGGCTAATGAAACCAATCTCAATATCCTCTTTTATTGGCATGCAAATGAAATTGAATGAACTAGATAGAGCTTCATCCCTGCATTTCTTATGCATATCTCCCAGCAGTGAAACCTTTCTGATTTTCTTACATACAGAAAACTGTAATACAAGATAATACATGATAAATCCATTGGGCCGTGCTTTGTAAGATCTGAGGAGGGAAGGTTATCACTCAATGTTTGAGGATGAGGGGAGAATATACTCTGATACCAGAGGAGGCTTTGGCGAAAAGGAAAAGTGTGAGGAACGACATGGAAACAGAAGGGTACGGAACATTTCCAGAGGACAGAGAATTTGTGGCAAATGAAGGGGTGAGTGTAAGATTAAGGATAGATAAGATAGATAAGTAAGAGGACATAAAATTGAGAAGGTTTAGAGTCTGTAAGGCATTTAAGATTTATTAAGAAGGCAGTATAGAGCCCTTCAAAATTTTTTGTGTTTTGTTTTCTTTTTAAAATCAATATTTTATTTTTTTCAATTACATGTAAAACCAATTTTTAACATTTTTTTTAAAAACTGAGTTCCAAATTCTTTGCCTCCCATACTTCCCTCCTTGCTAAGATGGCAATAAATCTGATACATATATTATATATGTGCAATCATGCAAAACGTATTTCCATATCAGTTCCATTATGAAAGAAAACACAGACCCCACCCCCCAAAAAAAACTTCATGAAAATACAGTAAAAACCAGTATTATTTGATCTGCATTCAGTCTCCATTAGTGTTTTCTCTGGAGGTAGGTAGCATTTTTCATCCTAAGTCCTTTGGAATTGTCTGTGAGTGAACTGAAGCAGCTTTATCTACCCTGGAACTATGATCAGTGTCCCGGACCACTCCCCTGCAGCTTCGATTTTTAGTGTCCTACTGTTCTTCCTTGCCCTGAGACTGTGACCCAGACATGTGACCCAGAATCATATATGTCAGTACAACAGAGTCCTGTACCCGGTGCCAGCAAAGGGACCCCTGTTGTCTCCTTCTGGCCAGTTGCCCCACTCCCTTACCATCTGTGGGTTGAGAACTCTGAAAATTGCTGCTGCTGATTCAGTTGCCTCCAAGGCCTGCTTCTGGCTTATTGGGGTATAGCCTGGGCTAAACCCCAGTGAGACAGACCTTTCTTATCTGTCTTCCAAGTTGCCTTGGAAAATTGTTCCACCTTGTCCTTATGTTGGTTTTGCCAAGAAAACCCCAAAATGGCGTCATGAAGAGTTAGACAGGACTGAATGACTGAAAAAACCGCTACAACAATACGAGCAGGTAGGATAGATCCTGTAATTATAGCCTTCTAGATCTAGAGCTAGGTCATTTAGCCATGTCATTTCACAGAGGAGAAAACTGAGGCCCAAAGAGATTAAGTGACCGTAGTAGAGTGGCCTAGTGGATAAAGCATTCACTTTGGAGTCAGGAAGACTGGAGTTCAAACCTTGCCTCAGATGATGGCTAGCTGTGTGATCCACATAATGAGGAGGTTGGACTCAGCTATAACGTCCCTTCAAACTCTAGATCTAAGATCCAGTGACCCTATGACTTGCTTAGAACACACCACTAGGAAGCGGCAGAGCTAGAAATAGACGCAAAGACTCTTGGCCATTTTTGCAGTGGCCTTTCCCCTGTACTACACTGAATTAATGGATGAGGAATTTTAATATTTTCTTTAAAGTATTGCAAATTGATTGTACGATGAGTATTGCTTATTAGAATCTAACATCTTACTTTTCACTTTTGAATTATTTCTCCTTCAGATTCAAGAAAATTTGCCTCATGTGTTTAAAAAAAAAAGACACTTGATTTTAGAATTTCATGGATTTTTCCACATGATTTATTTAGTTCCATACTTTACCTCTCTTTAGTATTTTGATATGTGGACATGATTAACAATTTAACCTGAAGGCATAGCTCATGTCTTTACTTTAATAATAATAACCCCCCCTGAATTCATATACACTCAAGGACAGAAGAAATGAAACCTCTGTTGTCCATGAATAAAGATATGTGTCTTTGGGTTGTACCCTTTAGAGAAGACCAAGGCTCTTCTGTATTTGGCCAAGAGCACCACTATATATCGACAGTAACTTCTTTAAAATCTACTATTTTTATGGTCCAGTTGATGGAAGTAAACCCATTGATGCTGTCAATGAGACTAATGGCCCTATTTCTATACTTTTTGATGCCATAATTGTGCCATGCTCTCTTTCTACCTAAGGCATTAATGTTTCTTGTTGATTAAATTTTAACATCGAAATTGCTCTTTTATGCTATGTACAAATGCTAAACTTAAATCTTCTAGTAAGATCTTAGCAACTTTAGTTTCCTATGGATTGGCAGAAAATTCATCAGATGCTAGCCACAAGCTCCTCAGAATTAACTGATTTTCTCTCTTTTTTTCCCCCTTTCCAGAGGTCTAGGAAGGTCCTTTGGTAAACTAGACCTGAGATACATAATCATAAGATACTTTATATAAGTCTGGAAGGCATTTCAGAGACCATCTACTCCAACCCCCTCATTTTACAGATGGAATAAACTGAGGCCCTGGGAGGGGAAATAATTTTCCCAAGGTCATAAAGACAATACGTGAAAGGGCCAGAACTTAAACCTAGATACTCTGATTATGACCCAGCACTCTTTCCATTGTCCTGTACTATTTGTCTACTAAGTTCTACCATGCTGGAAAATCTTTGAGGATAACCCGACAATATGTGTTACTTGTCTTCTGAAAAACAGTCCACCTACCTATGGAGAAACATTATTAGGAGGCTGATGATCTGGTGATCATTTTGTGAGGGATGACATGGAATTCCATGAAATAAGGAAAAAAATGATTGGCCATTGACTGATGTGGATTCCCTTCTTGGGCTGAAGTAATAGTGGCATAGTGGTGGGAAATTGGATGAAGGGTGCTCGGAATGTTTTTAGAATATCAATAAATTTTTTCACTTTGACTCTTGGTACTATAACGGTGAGCTCCTTATCTAATGATCAATGAGTGAGTGGATGTATTGCTGAATTACAGCACTATTAATATTATTATTATTATAAACAAAAAGAAAAGACAGAAGGAAGTTGCAATTAAGTGGAAGAATGATTTGCAGGTAGTACTTTGAAGAGGTCTTAGCAAGAATTGAGAGAATGCAAAGGTCTGGCAATTCTGAGCTCTTCATACATATCCCGGTCCCCTCCTACCTTTCCAATCTTCTTACAACACCTTATTCCCTGACATAGACTCTGAAATCCAGTGACATTGACCTCTTGGCTGTTCCATCTCTCAGCTCCAGGCATTCTCTGGTTGTTCCTTAGGCCTGGAATGTCCTTCTTCCACTCTGACTACTTACCTCTCGGGCTTCCTTTGATTCCCAACTAAAATCTCATTTTCTACAAGAAGCCTTCCCCAACCCCTCTTAATTCTAGTGCCTTCCCTTTTAAAATTATTTCCTATTCATCCTGTATAAAGGCTGCTTTCTGTATATTTGTTTGTATGTTGTCTCCCCCATTTCCCCTTAGATTGCAAGCTCCTTGAGGGCAGGGACTATCTTTTGCCTCTTTTTGTATCCCCAGCACTTAGCACAGTGCCTGGTACATAGTAGGAGCATAATAAGTGTTTATTGAGTGATTAACAGAGTGGGTTTTATTACATGCCGAAAAGCAACAGAAAGTGTTGATATTTGATCATCATATATTGTTTTGATAATGCTTTTGCAAAAAGATCACAATAAAAATTGTTATAACACTAACATTGTTTGCTGAGCATAAAAGGGTAGAAAATTTTTGCAAAGAACTTTAGAAGACTATCTCAATCAAATGCACATACACTTTGATACTTTTTGACTTCATTGCAAAGGTGGGAAAAGGTGATGATGGGAAGAAATATATGCGGGTCAAAGATAAGGGGGCTGAAGACTTATACATAACACAGAAACCTCATGATACTGTCTTATGAGCACTTTCTTTGAGAATAGAATAGGTAGGTACTAGAAAAAGGGAGCATCAAATAAAACTGTAAAGAACAAAATAGATTATATTTTTAAAAGGAAAGATTCATTATTGATGTGGGAGTGATTCATGAGTCAGCTCTCTGTGTACAGTCAGACCATAGATTCATCAGAGCTTTGATCAGAATTAGGAAAAGCAAGAAGAAAGA
The DNA here is from genome assembly GCA_023548195.1 of Bettongia penicillata ogilbyi. Lineage (NCBI taxonomy): Eukaryota > Metazoa > Chordata > Mammalia > Diprotodontia > Potoroidae > Bettongia > Bettongia penicillata. Next base: position 4,430,213 of record JAJHZJ010000104.1, on the reverse strand, counting down.
ATTATAATGAGAAAGAAATATGGCCTATGACTGAAACAGTTTGACCCTGTTTTACTTAAATTAATGATTGGATTTTTTTTAATGGAAATGGATAACAGAAATGAAATCGATACCAATTGGATAAAGTGAAATATATCTATATCTATAAATATATAATATATATTATATTGTATATACACATATAAATATATATGTATAAATATATTGTGTATATATTTATATATCTATATCTATCTATGACACAGGCAGTACAAATGGACAGCAAGCTGGGCACAGAGTTGAACAGAAAGAAGAAAGCAGACTCTATGGTCTTTGGGAAATTGCAGAGATCCTTTGCTGACCCCACATTGCCCATGAAAGCAAAAGCCCATCTTTTTAATAATAGCATTCTACCAATATTACTATATGTCAGTAAGATGTAAAATGTATCTTCCTTATAAGATCTAAAAATGACTCTCATGCAGGAGGCATTGGAGTTTCTGAGCAAGCTGCAACTTAGAGCCAATGGAGCCTTCAGAGGAATAACTAAAGGAGAAAGGACCATGAAGGATTTTTATTATATGGTCATGTGGCAATAGTGAGAGTTGACATGTGGACGTTGGAAGTAATTCACCGAGTCCTCCAGCATGTTATATGGCCCATTTATGGACCATTTATATGATTAAGAACTAACTGGGATGAGCATGCATGGATGGGCTTTTGATCATCATAAGTTGAAGGAGTTTCCAAATTGATATTGCAGATTTAAGTATTTCTAAATGTTCTCTTCTCCTTTTTCATTAGAATATTGGCAAACTTTTTCAAACATCAACAAATAAGACTTTTAGTGCCATATTAGTCTGAATATAGTCCAGCATTTTCCACAAAATCTATGTTGTAGAAAACGCAAATGCAACACCATGTAATTTTTCAATGAGAGATGGTTATATGTAAAGTTATATGAACATACATATGTATATATATGTTTATACATGTACTTGTGTTCATAACATACATACACACATAAACAGTTTGAGTTTCAAAGAGTCTTCCTTTAGAAATGGGGCTGAGCCCTGTGGAGTAACACAGGAAGCATCAGAACCATTCCATATGATTTTTACATAATAATGTGTCTGACTTTCCCATTACATTAGTATTTCAGAATTATTACAATTATCCCCCATCTGAAACTGTAATTGAGGTTTCTTTGTCCATTAGTTAATAATTTGAAAACAAATAACTAATTTCACTCAAGGAGCTTAACATTGAAAGTGAGTCATTTTGTTAGTGGAAGAATACTTTTGTAATGTAAATATTTGTCACTATCACAAGTTTGAGTTTTTTTAAGGACACACCTGGAGTCTGACTTGCTCATATTTATTGAGAACAAATGGGAAATGGAAAATACCCGCCATTATCAAGCCGAATTAAATTCAATTTGACCCATATTTATTAAGCACTTACTGGGAGCACCTTAATTTTCTAAGACTGGGGATCGTTACAACAATGAAAAATAAAATGGTCCATGTCCTTAAGAAGCTTATATTCTAAAAAAGAAACTTGCCTTGTTTCTTTCATTAATTTTCTATGAACTCCCCAAGCTTGGGTTTAGGAAACATGACTGTCTTGTAAATAATCTTCTATCAATTCCCCCTACCTTACCTCTTTAGAAACTGGAGTGGCTTCTGTAGGAAAAAGTGACCACTGAAGATCTATAGTTATTTCAAGACATGGGTGAGGTCTGGGATTGAGAGAAGTGGAGTGACGGTGCATGGTGCAGTAGTTACGGCACTGGACCCGGACTCAGGAAGATCTAAACTCTGCTAGGCATCAGACCCTTCCCAGCTGTATGGCGTTGGGCTAGTCACTTAACCACTGTCTGCCTCAGTTTCCTCACCTATAAATATAGATAATAATAGTACCTTTTTCCAGAGTTGTTTTTGGAATAAAATGAGATAATACTTGTAAAGCACTTTTCAAAACTTTAAATGCTCTATAAATACCAGCTGTTGTTACCCATGGTGCTACAGGTATGATTTGAATCCAGATCTCTGCTGACTCCACACAACACTGTCCAGGGCTCTTTGTCCAACACAACCCAGACTTCCTATAAACTGTGCAATATGTGTAGTTTCGAACATTCCCTTATATATTGTAGGGTCGGTGGTAAAGGACTATTTCTGAAATAAGTAGAAGCTACGATCCAGTTTGGCTTCTGATATACACTGGCTGTGGGACAATGGGCAAAGCCATTTAACCTCTTTAAGCCCCATTTTCTTCATCTGTAAAATGGGAATAATCTTCCCTGTCCTGCCTTCTTCCCAGGGTGTAATCTAGGTAAAGGCCTAACCAGATGCTAGTTCTTATGATTGGTATAATTTTGCAGACAGGGCTTAGGGCCTTTTGAAAGAGGGGAGCAGAGGACTCACAAAAGCCAATTCAATTCAGCAAATGTTTATTAATTACCTGCATTGTGTAGGGAACTCTTCCAGGTGCTTGAGAAAGGAAGAAAGACTGAAATGGTTCTTCCCTTTGTTCACTTTCACATCTACAGGACTTCTTAAACATAGAATCCATGAATTCTTTTTTCTTAAGATTTTGATGACTGTGTTTCCCTATTAGTGATTTTCTTTGTTATCCCATGTATTTTATTTTATGCATTTAAAAACCTTTTTCTGAGCCACAGGCTTTGTTGGATTACCAAAAGGGTTCGGGACACAAATATGGTTAAGAACCTTTGTCTAGGAGGAAGAGGAGGTCAAAAGCTGATGTATCCAGAAATGAAATTCAATGTTGCCTAGTAGCTAGAGAGCTGGTCTCAAAATCAGAAAGCCCTGGGTTTGAATTCTCTCTGTCAGTCAGTCAGTCAGATGGTCAGTGAGCATTTAGGAGCCTATGATGTGCCAAGCACTGTGTTAATTACTGACTGACACCTACTTGCTGTATGACTCTGGACAAGTCATTAACACTTCCAGGTCTCTACCAGCTCTGCAAGACTTGAGATTGCTGAGAAGGGGCCATTTTGCATTCTCAGAGGGCCTTTCCTCTCCTAGAAGTTCTCTGTAACAATGAAATCACAGCTCCTTCCTGTCTCTTTACTAGCAGAGTGAGTAGTTGCACCTAGAAAGTTCCTATACCTATAGGACCAGTCTTGCAATAGCAAGTTAGAAAATAAGGAACCTTTTCTTTACCTGATACTGTCCTCTTTCAGCAAATCACTGCAGCTAGTAGGCCTCAATAGTTGCAAAGACAGATTCTTCATGGATTGGGGGAGGAAGAAGGAGGGAAAAGTAGTGGAATAGGGAGGAGACTATGCCAATAAATCACTTTAGAAAGAAGTAGTAATTAGTTTTCTAAACATAGATGGGAGTTCCTTAAAATTGACCATATCCTGAGGTTTCTGCAGAGCATCTTGGAAAGTAGGGTGTGCTTGAATTAGAGAATGTGCCATTTGAGGGCCCAGATTTGGCAGGTGATTGAAAGGAAACAGTTAAAAAGAATATGAACACCTGAAACTAATTTGAAACTCAGCATTGAAAATGTACCACTTGAAAATCTATTTTAAATAATAGATGAAATAGACAATCTCTCACCATCCAGTCTGTTTTTTCCAGGCAAATTATGTGACTGGGAAATGCACCAATTCCATTTCTGTCTTTCCAAAAAAGAACTTATTTAAAATTCTTGAAAAAATTGTCTAGTATTCCGTGATTGCTAGGATTGCTAGGTCAGAAGCTTAGATTCCTGATAGAATGAAGACCAGCTCTCACGCAAGCTTTTCTAAAACAATATGCCATTGCAGGTTTGAGCTTCAAAATCTTCCTTCTAGATCTACAAACATTCCAGCATTTTGCCATGGTAGAAAATGTCCTTGCCCCTTTGTTGAGTAAGGTCCATTGTGTTGTAATCAATGCCGAAGACTGAATCTTGTACTCTCTTGCTTGAAGGTAATAATCGAAGGAGATCAGAAGGGGCCCATAGTCCTGAATGCTTAGAAGGAGGTCACTTCATCCTAAAGGAGGATTACAGCATTTTAGGTAGCATCAAATTATTTCTATGTCTCTATTTCTCAAGATGTGTCTCTCTTGATAGCCAGTTCAGCATTCTTCCCAATTTTGAGATGTGGCATATTCTAACTCTCTCCCCAACTACCAAAAAGAGAAAACAAGAAATAAAATTTCCCTTTTATCTGTATTTGTTTTCTTTTTGTGTTCTATATGCTGTTTCTAAAACAATGCAACAGTAGTCTCTTCTATTAAGCTCTCATATTTTTCCATTTGCTAATAATATTAGGTGACAGTCTTAAGGCTCAGACCACTTTTAATCCTGTCCAGAACCTGGGAGATATTTCTCCAGGTGGTATAATCCACATTTTACATATGAATGAATGTAGCTTAGATAAATTAAGAGCCTTGCCCAGGGGTTGGCAACACTATCTGTGTTTACTTCTGAATTTGTTCCTTGCTCAGTATGTAGCTAGGACCCCCTAGCAACTACTCTTCTCTATCTCTCTTATGTATAGATTCCTCCCCCTTCATTTTGACCTTGGAATGGGTAGAAGGTGAAAAACCCTGCCAGATAGCATCTGATCCTTTCCACTGTGGTTCAGGGATCCCTTGGGATCCCTTGTTCCTGCCCCAGTGCCCAGTTGTGGCTCTGAATACTAGAATGTTCAACATGTGGTGTGCTTCTGGCTGGATTGCATCCCCAGCATCCTTAGATCTCTCTGTCTGTTTCCTGGCCTGGAAAAATGACTCACTGGGATTTTTTTTTTAAATTTCCTGTTCTGATATGTTTTCTGGACCTTTGTGGAGGGAGTTGGGTTGGTGATCTAGACTGTACTTCTTCATACTACTCTGCCATTTTGACTTTACCTCCTGATCTACTTACTCTAAAATATGACTTCAAGATCATTGTCTGGCGAGACAATTCCTCAAATCTCTAAAATTTGATCTCCTTGCTGACTCTCTCCTCACCTTTGACAGAAGGCCAACGCTGTCTCATTTTTCTCAAATACAGCTCTAGGTGCTTGATACTCAAGAAGAGTAGATTTCTTCCAGATGAATGGTGCCCCTTATTTTGCCTATGCTAGATCACATTCGTATTTGTATTAGCTGCTGTCCCTTTTTGCATTATATTCTTCTTAAAAGTCAAGTGGGCCTCATTTTGAAACTGTTTGCTGATATTTTGTTGAGTATAAAATTCATTCACTTCTCCATGTTATTTGCAGCAAGTTTCTGATTTGACCCTAAAGATCACCATTTTAAAGTGAGAGATGTACTTTTTAAATTTTAAATCACATTTGCTAATAGGAACTGAAATTTAGTGTAGAAAAAGTATGTATATCACTGTACTGAGACTTACAAAGATTATTCAAAATGATTTTATGGGTCTTTACATTTATCTTAATTTGGTCTATGCAAAATGGGCATGGCTTATATGTTATTCAAGGTATTAAAATTAGAATCCATATGGGCAATGTTGATTTGCTTTTAATGGGTTAGCAAAAAGTGATACAATAGTGCATTAGGGTAAAATAGATGTTTTAATCCTACCCCAGTTTGTTATGGCTATCCTATCTCTATATGAAATAGATAAGGTAAAAGGTTTCCAGCTAAGAGCTAGAATTGTCCCTTGCATTCACCTCGTTCATTGAACAGAGGCTGAAACTGGCATCCAGGGAGGAGAAGGTCCTTTGCAGGGTTACAAAAGTCTCAATTCAGGGCTTCCATTTGCAGATCCAGTGTTGTTGTCACCTGACCACAAACACTGCCTTTAGTTTCTATTTCAAAGGAATGAATAGATATTAAAAAAAATAAGGATAATTGTGAAAAATGAGCCCAACTAACAAGTCCTCCAACTGTGAGAAATATGCTCACCTTAAACAAAGAACAATGCCTGTTGTGAAATCAGCAAAGCTTTTATTAATCTTTACGTCCATTCCCCCCAAATGGAGCAATAGCCTCACCAGTAAGATAATAGGAATGCTACAATATGTTCAGAAAAATGGAAGCTTCTTACACTGTTCTGAATTTTGGACCATTCCCTGGCCACGCGACTTCATGTTCTCTCTGATAGGCTTTCCCTCAAACAGCTCATCAAGCCTGCGCACAAATTTCTGACCTCCACCTGACCGTGCTGGAGTACAACTCTGATCACCCAAAGCTGTGGAAACAGAACTACTTCCTTGTTTCCCAGATCATTGTAATAAATTATTTCCCACAGGTGGACAGATATATGTGCTCTTTTCTTCCCCTTTTATGAATATTTTTATATTATTGCCCATAATTTCATTAGGTTAAAAAAATGATCTTGGATCTCATCACTCCAGTCCTTCATGCTTTAGAGCTAGAGTGTAAACAAAGGCTACTGTGAAAGGCGACTAAAGAGCTACCCTTGGGATGATTTTGGAACTTGTTAAACTTTCTCCTTCTAAATGCTTAATCTATCTTACTGTTTTATCAGGAAAGCATTTATTAATCGCTTACTGTTGTCCCCAATGGCAGCTAAGTGGTGCAGTGAATTGAGTGCAGAGCCTGAAGTCAGGACGATCTGAGTTCAAATCTAGTTTCAGATGCTTGCCACCTATGTGAGCCAGGCGAAGTCACTTCACCCTGTTTGCCTCAGTTTCCTCATCTGTAAAATGAATTGAAGATGAAAATGGCAATCCCTTCCAGTATCTTAGCCAAGAAAGCCCCAGATGAAGTCACAAAGAAGCCAATATGATTGAAAATGACGGAACAACAACCATATATCCCCAGGCTTTGTGGATGCAAAGACAAAGTGAAAGCCCTGAGGCTGAGAGATGATGCTGAGAGTCTGAGCAAGAAGTCTTCACCCTAGACCAAGGTTTCTTCTTGTCTTTCTTTCAGCATGTCTGCCTTGGGATTCCCATTCTAACAAACTATTTTAGTGTTAGCACATTGGAATATGAACTCTGAACCTCTTTCTAGCCTGGGGGCTTCACTTAAGAGTAAAAAATGGGAAAGATTTTATCTGTACATTCACACACAGTTTTGTAGTTTTCAGTTGTTTCAGTTGTGCTTAACCCCATTTGGGATTTTCTTGGCAAAGATAATGGAGTAGTTTGCCATTTCCTTCTTCAGCTCATTTTACAGATGAAGAAACTGAGGCAAATAGCTAGTAAGTATCTGAGGCCAGATTTGAACTCAGGAAGGTGAGTCTTCCTGACTCCAGGCCGACTCTTTCTCCACTGTGCTACCTAGCTGCCCATACACACATGTGTATAGGTATATAGTATTTATGTATAGATATGTTGTTATACACAAGTGTGTGTGTATGTATTATGGAGAACCTTAACTGTTCTTAGACCTATTTGTTGAATGTTTTAGGATTAATTCTTGAAAATTGTTTCAGTCCATATTTGTGCCCTTAAATGGGTTTTGTTCTATGATAGCAAGATTCAGAAGTCAGTTCTCTTTTGGGGGCATTGACTACATTTGTGTGTGTGTGTGTGTGTGTGTGTGTGTGTGTGTTACAAGATACAACATTTATCAGATCGGGGATCTCACCATTGTGGATGTTCCTCCAGAGATGTAGATCACCACTGGTGAGGATACCTGTGGGGCTGTCTCTGCATCTATCAAAATGACCAATCCATGTTTTTTTGATTATGCACTTCTGTAATGACACATCTTGCTCTTTTAAGACTCTTGGCCCTGGCATGAGAAGATCCTCTTTGCTCATGATCCCTGAAAACATTTAAAAGCCATTCTATTCCTTGGAAGAATGTGGCTAGCTGGTCAACAGAGGTGGGGCCCTGCTGCCTGTTGGCCTGCCCGTGAGGGGGCGCTTCTTCCTCAAGGGCTAGGAATAGCATTCCCTTCTTGTTTTCAGCCATTTCATACAGCCATAGATATGTGGGACCTACATGAGTCTGATGAATAATGGACAAGATCTTTTTTTCATATTAAAACCACCTCACTGAGTCAGCTGCTTCCCTATAAACTAGATAAAGATGACTTGAACAAGGCATTATGGGTCATTTTTGCAGGGCCTTTACTTTTACTGTGTATACTGTAGCCAGGCTCAGTTACTTTCTCTAGGAACATGAACTGAATCTACAGCCCCTGCTCCCCAGAATCCTTCTGGGATTCCACACTGGAGCATTGGGAAAAGCTGGGCCAGAGGAGCATGAGCTCTGGCCCCTCCGACTTCACTGACAGAGATTTGGGAGCAGGTCCAGCAATCTGTAGACGTGGCCGAACTCTCCCATCAGCCTTGCTAAGGTTCCCATGTCTCCTCACTACGGAACTGGCAACCTGTTGATGAGGTGAGACCATTTTTCTTTCTTTGCAAGCCCCAAGTACTTATTCCCCTGAGAAGCCTTCTGCCCTCTATGGGCACCACGTGCTCTCCGGCCTCCAGTATTCTGAGTGTACCTTGTCTGCCCTCTCCTTGACTCCCTTGCTCCCTGCCTTGCATGAGAATCATTCATGTGCATTTTGATCCCCAGACTAGGAGATCTTAAGTATTTTTTCAGAATAATTTTTATTGCTATCTTGTATTTTTGTCGCCTTCATTTCCTGCTGTATCTCTCATCCTTTATGGCCCAGGGAGTCATCTCTTATAAAGAATTTCAAGTGAAAGAAGAAAAATAGTTTAGCAAAACTAAGCAACATATAGAAGAAAACTCTGACATTAAATGCAGTGCCTGCCAGCCATGGCTCCTCACCTCTGCAAAGAAGCAGGGGGAGGATTCTCTCATAGTTCTCATCTGGGGCCAAGCATGGTCATTATTAGACTCAGCTACGAAATATAGAACTGTAGTTCTGAACTTGTAGTTAGCTCTCAAATGTGGCCTCAGTTACTAGCTCTGTGACCCCAGGGAAGTCACCCTCCTTTATCTACTTCTGTTTTCTAACCTGTAAAATAGGGATAATAATAGTGCTGACCTCCCCCCACCCCGTCTCAATGGAGCTGTTGTTAGGATTAAAGGAGATAATATTTTTAAGACATTTAGCACAGTGCTTGGCACATAATAAATGGCATTCCTTCCTTCCTTCCTTCCTTCCTTCCTTCCTTCCTTCCTTCCTTCCTTCCTTCCTTCCTTCCTTCCTTCCTTCCTTCCCTCCTTCCTTCCCTCCTTCCTTTCTTCCTTTTTCCTTGAATTTAAGCTTCTTTAGGGCTGGAGTTATTTTATAGTGAACTTTAAATTCTGGACACCCTTCTCCTCTCCCCCCACACCCCTTGAAAATAGAATTGTTGAGAGGATGCTTTCACATTCTTTCTATGAATACAGAAGTGATATTTGTCATTTTATAAACAATATTTAAACTAAAAAAAGAATGAAGTGGAAGAGTATGTCTGTGATTTCACTTGAAGGGTAAGTAAATGAGATGATTTAGATTTAAGTCTTCTTGGGGAGAAATGTAGTTCCTTCTCCCCCTCCCCTTCCTCATTGCAGCAGACACTCACAGGCCTATGTTGCTGCTCTGCACAGGTGCTTGGACCTGCTCCCTTTCCAACCTGGCCTGGTTTTCTCTTTCTAAGTAAACTGCCCCCACCTCAAGACTCACTGACTATATTGATGCCAAACTTATTGCCATCACCCTCTCATCTTGGTCTTCTGCATCTCAGAACTCCTGAACTCAAGAGATCGGGCATCTCTAGCATCCCTGCTAGCTGGAATTACATTCTTGCAGCACCTCATTATCTAGATGGGATGTTTTCCAAAGCTCGGCCCCTTTCAGCATCTGTGCATTTAGGGTTAGAAATGGATCTGAAACGCACGTACCTGGCATCTGCACAGTGCTGTACCAAGTGTATCATTCATGGTGTGCCTCTCTGTGATTTTGTTTTCCTTCCTGGGATTGGAAAACAGTAGTAAGGTTCAAAATGAAATGATGACTTCTCATCTAGAAAGAAATGTTGAGCTTCAGTGATATTTCCATTTGTCCCCAGGTTTCCAGCTTGTCTTATCCCCAAGGTTGTGCACTGCCTTTTATCCTTTTGAGTTCTTCAATGATCTACCATGAGTCAGTTTGAGAACGTTGTAGGCTTACCAACTCCCATGGATGAGATGAAATCTGACTTGTGGGCTGCTCACATCTTTTGCAGTCGTTAACTGATGCCTTGGATGCCCTGATACAAACATATCGTCTTATTGTTTTTTAAAGACACCTTCCAATTTGACTTGCTCTTCATCCAGTACAGTAAGTTCAGACTCCCCAACTGTTTTATTTTGCCTCCATCAAAATTTTCCACCCACCCCAGGTGCTCATAGTAGCAGTGGAGACAGAGTTGGAAATAATAGCTCCTTCTTTTTGGGGTGGAGAGGTGGATGGGAAGGGAGCAAAATAGTTGCTAACAGGTGAGTGTTTTGAAGTGACTAATAGACATGGGAAACATGAAAAGAATCTGACATCTGAGCATCGTAGAACTAGAAACTGATGGGAAATGCCATGATTCAACAGATGGAATTTGTAGTTGTTTTAAGTGAATTACAAATCTTGACTGTTGAATGCTACCCCTAAATGAGGTTCCTCAAATCTCCACCCGGTGTTTAATTTATTTTCTGTTTCTCAGTGGAATGCAGAGAAAGGAAATCAATACTGAGTTGCTATCTGCCATCCCTTAGCTAAGATTATTTTCAGTGTAGACCAGAAGAGCAACAGTCTGTTGTAACTTATTCTTAGTAAATCATGTCTTGTTTGTAGGCAGTAGAGAAAGTGGTGAAAATAGATGATCAAAACAACAATGAAAATGTCCAAGAGAACACCATGAGCTGATTCTGCTGGAAAGCTCTGGAGCCGTAAGGCAAGGGCAAAGCTTAATGAGTCTACTCCTAAGAACTTTGGAAACCCTGGCATGCCAAGGATCATTCCAGTGGGATTTCTAAGACCCTGATATGGGTCAGCTTATCTCCATATTCTTGATTCTAGCACTGTGAACGAATTTAGATGCTTCTTTATAGAGCATCCTCTGAAACTGTAGATTGCCTTGTTCACTACATGCCCACTCTTAACAGAATCTCCTCCATTTTCTGCTGATTGGGTTTATTTGCCAAGCAAAGAAAACTCTGAAGTTGTACCTATGTAGAAATGTCTTTGGTACCCTTCATAATCTATGCAGAGCTTGGCATTACGTGTCCATAGTGGAAAGTCAGTAATGTGTTAAGGGAAGCAGCTTGGAATTCATTAATGAGGGTTCTGTTTGTAGTTCTATTGTGAAGGATCATCATTTATTAGCTTAAATAATATCTTAGGCCTTGATGAGGACTGTCCTTCTGGGAAAATATTGACCGAGGTTGAGCCTCCTGCTAAGAGATGTAAGCTTATACACTTTATATAGGTACTTGGGAAATTCAAGCACATTATCTCCTCCTGACGAGTAGTAATGGCTATAATAAACTAAAGGGACTTGAGTTTAAACAAACAATGATTCAAGTTGATGATAGAGACACAAATGTGTCACTAATTAATTTGTAGCTGGTCTAATAGTGCTACAATATTCCCACACATTAGCCGGAATGTGAAGCAAGCCAGGGCCATCTCCAGAAGCAAGATTTATCTGCATACAGACATTTGACCAATACTTCTAGCTCCACTCCCTAAGCAAGGGGCATAAAAGAAAGCAGATCATTTCTATACTGGACTCGAAAGTTATAAGCTTTTCTTAAGATCTACTCTTATTGAACTTCCGGATCCTTCCTGGTTTTGCTGATTTTACCCACACTGAGCTCCCCCTAACCTTGCCTGAAGCTGTTCCAATCACTGTTGCTTAACAGCGATTCGTTAATGCCCTTAAGTAACCCAACCTTGAAGTCTCTCTTGTCCCCAGTGTAAATGGTGGTGGGGAAAAAAATCTCAGGGTGCTGGTGGCGAAATGGAAAGGCTTGGAAACATTTCTTTTCCCAGGGTTGAATTGAGACAGGGCTCAGAGAGGATGAGTATGTAGAAAGCAGCACTGAACGGAGTGGAAAGGGTGAAGGAAGGAAGCTTGGGAAAGGTGGGAAGTTGAAAGAAGCATGATTATACTTTGGGGCTTGAATGTTGTACATAGCAAGAGCCTCCTCTCTGCCAGCAAAGGGACCTCTGGGGAAGAGTCATAGGAAGGAAAAGTAAAGGATTGGAGGAACAGGACTTGCCATTCTAAAGATTACATCATTTCTAGTTTTTATGCCTATTCTAAAATTTTATGATCCAAATTTTGACCAGCCATTATGAACACTGCACTCTCTCAGCTGAGGACTTTGCCTCTTACTTTACTGAGGAAACAGGCCCTTCACAATGAACTTCCTCTTCCTTTCTCTTTTTTCCCAAAGCCCTTGATATCATCCTCTTTTCTTTTCTCCTTTAATTTGGAAGAGGTGCCCTTTCTCCTTGCCAGAGTTGTCATCTACATGTGTCCTTGATCCCCATCTCCTCCTGCCTACTCCAGTAGATTTTCATCCTTACTTGTCTTCCTACTTCACTCTCCAAATCTTGATCCATTCCTCTTCTACTGGTTCTTTCCTTACTTCCTTCAAACATACTCAAATCTTCTCCATCCTTTGAAAAATAAATAAACCTTTACTAGATGCTAATATCCCTTTAAGCCATTTTCTTATGTCTCCCTTCCTGTTGAGAGTTTCCCCAACAGATCTAACAGTAGAGCATTAGCATGCCTGTTTTCCTTTTGTCCCTTCAACAATTGTAACTTTGCATTTCTGTCATCTTTGCCAACCTGACGTATCTGAAGCAGAACCTCAGAATTGCTTTAATTTGCTTTTCTCTTATTATTAGTGATTTGTAGCATTTTCAAATATCTATTGACCGTTCCGATTTCTTCCTTTGAGAACTGCTGGCTCCTATCCTTTGGCCATTGCATTTAGCTATTGGGGAATGGATTTCATTCTTGTGACTGGAATTACTTACTTATATATCTAGTCCATCAGACCTTTCTCAAAGGTATTAGTTAAAAAGATTTTCCCCCAGTTGACTGTTTCTGTTTTTATTGTACTTGCATTAATTTTGTTTGCACAAAATCTTTTAAATTTATGTCAAAAAATTACCCATTTTGTATGATGTGACCTGATCATTTCCCTGAACACAGAACCAATGACCTCTTAATTGTGAAATCTGATGTTATTTTCTCATTAGTACTGATCTTTTTTAACCTATCTGCTGCGTCTGGCACTGTTAAACACTCTTTCTTCCTGTTTGCTTTCTCCTTTGTGAATTTTTATAAAATTCTCCTGCTTCTTCTTCTTCCCCTCTGACTGTCTCTTCTCCATCTCTGTTGCTGCCCCATCATCCATAGGTTGTCTCCCAATTTTGGGTATATTCCTAAGTTCTTTCCTAAGCCCTTTCTTGGAACATTCTATTTCTAACTATCATCTCTTGGCAGATGACCTACACATCCATTTATCTAGACCTGAGCTTTAGTCCCACATCATCCATTTTCTCTTAGACATTTCAAACTCAATATCTCAGTGACATCTCAAACTCAACCTGCCAAAACTAAGTTCATTATCTCTTTCACCCCACCCCCATGCTGCAACCTTCCCCTCTTCTAAAGTCCTCTTTCTATCTAAGGCATTGCCATCCTTCCAGACTCCCAGGTTTGTCATTATAGTGTTATTATCTCTTCCTCATTCTTCCAATCATTTGTTAAATCTGGATGCTCCTACTTCTACAACATCTCTTGCATCTGACTGCTCTCTATGGCCACAGTTCCACCTTAGTTCCAACTCCTATGACCTCCTACATGGATTATCGTACCAGTCTCCTGATTAGTCTCTCTGTTTCAAGCCACTTACTCATCCCAGGTAGATCTTCCTCAGGGATTTTTAATAAACCCACATGACACAATTCTTGTTGTGGTCCTGCAGGTCCATGCCATCTTCCACATAGTTGCTTCCATCTTAAAAAGGTAGTCTCAGCACATGCCCATTGTAAGGAAAATGAAATGGGTATTCTTATTTATTTTACTAAAAACTCATGCTTTGAGAGTGATTTCAAGTTTACAAAACTTCCTCCTTCCCACATTGAGGAAGTCCATCCTAGTGACTGGCATGCTGGTCCTAGAGAGAGCCAGGAATACCTAGGTTCAAATCTGATACTTGTGGACAAATTACTTAATCTCTAAAAGCAGCAGACAAGTCTCTAAGCTTTATCTACTAAATCATTAACTGATTGATATTGACTTTGGTGGAGAGAATTCTCACATCCCAATGTTGAGGAAATCATAATTTCTTCCTGTATTTCTCACTCTTACCCTGTGATGGAGGCAGTACCACTATCGTCATTCTCATTATTACATAAGAAGAAACAGACAGAGAAAGCAAATGACTTATCTAATGGCTCCTTTTAATTGGACACCTTGATTCTCTTTTCTCCTATGGGTCACTGTGATCCTGGACATGTCTCCAGGTTTTTCAGTATCTTATTATAAAACAGGCAAGATCAACTGATTTACCATCTCAGAAGCATTTAGCATATCTGTAAGACACTTTTTAAGGTTTCACAGAAAAGCTTAGTTGCATGAATACAAAGACATGATGGGAAATGATTTCTGTCCTCTGAAAAAGACTTACTTGTGACGTTACATGGATAGTAGTTTTCTTTAGTGACCTAAAAAATGACCTTGATCTAAGGAAGACAGTTTTAATGCCAAGAAAATGCTGGGAGAAAAATCTCAAATGAATTCATGTCAGTAAGAGGCATTGATTATGTAAGTGATGATCTGTTTGACGTAACTCTTCCCTAGTTGTCTCTAAATGAAATTGGAATTCACTGATTACCAATCCCAGGTTACAGGCTGTGTCATTTTTGGCCTTAGACTCATGAAAAGATCATACTATATAAAAGTCAAAGTGCTCTTGGAAAGCAGAGTCACATCAGTAGGAAAAAGATTTCAATTCATAGGACACCCAGCTGAAGATCTAAAATTGACACCCCCCCCCCCCAAAAAAAAAAAAAGAAGCGACAATGCTGCTAAAGCAGCAATAGCTTTATAATGGGTGCTTTCCACAATGCTAGTGCTCATAAATCTAAGAAATGAGTCTGTATTTGGATTCAGGGTGAACAAGAGTTCTTCAATAAACTGGCCTGCTTTGAAACTAATGCAGTGCATTTGTATTGAAAAGCAATTATTAGAATTTTATTTTTTCAGCAAGGAGGATTAATCACCTACTTGAAATGATATTAATATTGGGTAATGAAGCTGCTGAAAAAATAGATGACTTTTTATAAACTCCACATCCTGATTTTATTATTATTTTAGTCAGGAGTCATTGTGCTAACATTTGCAGTGTAATTCATCATTATTATTCATATCCTTCATCATTGTTATTTATTCATTGAAAGCTGGTGGTAGGCCCAAGTCGACAAAATCTGCAAGACATAGTCCAAAATCAAAGAGGCTAGTTTAATATTTTATTCTATGTAATCTAATTTAAAGGAATTGTATATGGTGAGTGGCAATGTAATTATTGCATATGTATGTGCATCTATGTATATATGTATATATACATATATATAATATATGTATCTAAATATGCATATTTTGAGCTCATATTTAAAAATACATCAGTGGTAGTAGAATTACCATTGAAAATGTTTTTTTCATTACCGGAGATTCATATGCTGTGATTGTAGACTCTTTGCCTTGTGACCTAATTCAGATATGAAAAGACTAGAGGGGATCTGAACCTGAATAGGATGTGAGGGTTAAGGGTCAGTAAGGTTGATAGAGGGACATTGTTAAATAGTGTCAGCCTGGGGTACATCATTAATTTTGTATCACTCTCATTTTGTAGAAACATATGGGTAATGCATAGATTTTTCCTTTCTTATATTCTTTTTTATGAGTGATGTTTTCTGGGAAGGGGAAGGGGATATAATGGAAGATGAGGGTGATATGGAAACTAAAATATCAATGAAAATCAACTTAAGAAAATGAAATATTACTTTTCAGGCTATGATCTGACAAGAGACTAAACCAAGCATGTAATTTACTTTAACTAGCAGGAAAGGCTTGTGATTAGAGCTCACACTTCCAGGGAGTCAAGGTATCCATCACAGGTGGTTTCACCACTAACTCAGTCCTAGTCCTCCGGTGATCCTGGCTGTCAGACATTTCTAGTTTGGACTGTTCAGTGACTTTCCTATTCCCAATGATTTTTGCAAAATTTCCTCTATTTTAATCTACTCATCACAGTTACAAAATATGTTATATATTTAATCGGTGGTGATGTTGAAATATTCTGTCAACTATAAAGTTAGGATTTAGTGATAGGGCTTGGGTGTGAGGAGCAGGCAGTGAGGATCATTATAGCATGAAAGTATGGTCAGTCGTCAAGGAGAATTCTTTTAAGTATTGAAAATTAACTTGCAGTTCCTTTTTAAAAAAATTTTTTGAAGGGGGTAAGGCAAGGCAATTGGGGTTAAGTGACTTGCCCAAGGTCACACAGCTAGTAAGTATCAAGTGCCTGAGGCAGAATTTGAACTTAGGTCCTCCTGACTCCAGGGCCAGTGCTCTATTCACTTTGCCATCTAGCTGCCCTTATTTGCAATTCTTACTATGCCCTGACTGGTACCTTTCATTATTTAGTACTCATCCAGTTAGGTGGTGATTGGACTTCTGACTGAGAAGTTCAGTTCTCTTCAAGATTAAAATGTGTCACATTTGGAATAATGAGATGCTGAGACTACCCAAAGTGACCTGCAGGGCTGAATACAGATAGAGTCATCAGCTTGTAGAGTGCTAGAACTGGAAGGCACTTTAGATACCATCAAGTCTGTCTTTGATTTTAGATTGAAACTGTAGTTCAGAGAAGGGAAACTAATTGCCCAAAGCCCTAGAAATATAAGTTGCAGTGCCAGGATTTGTATTCACATCTTAGGAGTTTTCTTCCCATATCACCACCCTGTCAGCCATGGAGGGAACTTAAAGATCTTCTGGATGAAACACCTCCCTACCTAGTAAGACCTGCCACTTGCTGAATGTCTCTGACAACTGTCATCTAATTGATCCTGAAACAATTCTATTGACCAAGAACTCGCTAGCGGCAGTGGAGAGACCATTGGATTTAGAGTCACAGCACCAGAATTAGAATCCTAACTCTGCTACTTAATATCTGTGTGACCTTGGGCAAGTCCCTTCCTTTTCCTGGGACTCAGTTACCTCCCCTGTAAAATGAGACAATCTTGACTGCTCTGTTAATCTTATGTACTTAAATTTCAACAAAAATCCAATTAAATCTATGTTTCAAATTATTTACATTTTAAAAATGGATTCATATGTGCAGCTTGCCCATAACAGCTTAGTAGTTTCTCCTGAAACCTCTCCTATTTTCTATATTTATGTATTCATTTTTTCCTTTTATAGTAGTAGTCAGTATATATGCACATAACCTGCTTCTTCTTTGTATGACTTTATGTGTCTTTCTAAATTTCTTTATATTCCTCATACTTCCTGTTTAAATGGTCATAATATAACATACTCTAGTCATTTACTGTATTGACCTGTAGGATGTTCCTGGTTCTTTGAAATTTCTTCTTATATTAGTGTATGTGTATGTACACTTATTGATCTTGTCTTTCCCCTTTTACATTCTTAGGATAAAGTCCTAGTAATAGGATTATTAGGTGTAATGGTAATTTAAGGTTAATCGTGGGTGGGGGGAAGAGTTAAACATCCCCCAGCCCATTAATAGGCCTCAATACCTTCTGTTAACTTCTGTTGCATCACTAGGTCAGAAGGTCCTGTCCTCCAGCTCTGAAAAGTATATAAATATTCTGAGGTGAGATTTTACTTTGGGGCTTAGTTTTTGGAAGAAGGTTTGTGTGCTAGATGAGACTCTGAGTAGCCACTAAAGGGCCCCCCCGGCTTTGGAAACCCAGATGTTGTTGCTTCTCTCTCAGGTAACTATATATGTATTGCTTATGGTCAGACAGTTGGAAATCCTGTCTGTTGATTTTCATTGCTCTGTATTTTCCATGAAGTTCAGGGTGCTGACTTTTTCCCCTGAACTACGTGAATGATATATGTGCTTGATTAAAGTAGATTGTTGACCCCTCAGAAGTTGCTTTCATTTTAGAAAAACACATCTAAGAACCTGTATAGTAGGCCCTCCTGTGTATGCTGGGAGCCTTGCTGTTAAATTAGGTCAAAGACAATGATCATTCATAACTCTTGCTATTTTTCCAGATGGCCCTCCAAAAAGATTTGCAATTGTATCAGAAATGTATGTATACGCTTTTTTCTACAACTATATCGCACTGAATTTTGTCACTTGTAGTTATTTTGGACACTGATGTGCATAAAACAATTTCATTGTGCATATGATTGTTGGCGAAAGAGTGAACATTTTTCGAGTCTTTTTTTTTTTTAGTTTACATTGTATATATCTTTTGTCCATATATACAATGAGTATTGTGAATGAACCCTTCAATGTTTTCTCTAAAAATGTAAACATGTTTTGCATGGGTAAACATATTTTCATTTTAATTAAATTATTTTTAAGGTTAAATATATGAGATTATAAATTTTAAAATTTAAAATCTGTTTTTTGGAGATTTTTTTAATTCTCCTTTCTTCTTACCTTGATGTTACTGCTTTTTGTTGTACAGAATTTAATATTATGTGATCAAATCAATCTACTTTGTCTCTAAGATTTTCTTCCTTTTATATATCTATGTCTGTCTGTCTATCTATCTATCTATCTATCTATCTATCTATCTATCTATCTATCTATCTATTTATCTGTATATCTGTGACAAAGTCCCGAGTATTCTGACAGAGTGTACTATCAGGTTGAAGATAGCTAGGTAGTACAGTGTCACTTCCTGAAGATAGGAAGAAGACTGGGGTTTAAATCTTGTTACATATACTTCCTAGCTGTGTGACCCTGGGCAAGTCATTTGACCTCTGTCTCCTTAGTTTCCTCATCTCCAAAGTGAAGGTGGCAATAACCCCTATCTCCCAGGATTTTTCTGAGAGACAAATCAGGTGATATTTGCAAAGTGTTTTACAAACTTTAAAGCACCACAAAAATGCTTTTCCTCTTCCTCTTCCTTCTTTTTCCTTTTCCTTCTTTTATTATTATTCTATCTCCTACTTTACTTCTCCCAGCTTCTTGGAGGCTCTCTAATACTGCTGATCACTTGCTACTACTTGGTGTGTTTCCCTTAACTATTAGTCAACCAGTTAACTTCACTCTACTGTCAATTAAAAAATGAAATTCTATTAACTTTTATAAAAGGATATTTACTGAGAAAGGATAATGTATACAGAAGTACAAGAAATTCCCATTGTGGGAACATGCTCTCCTTTATTCACACCTCACTTCTTTGGGAGAGTGCTATCAAACTTAGAGTTGTTGCTATAAACATTGCCTCTTGGGAGTCCTTTTTTTCCTTCAAGGAGCCCCCACCAAGTTTACTTCTGGGTGTGCCATAGCCAGTGGATGAACTGCTCCCTTGTTTGCAGGAGGTGTTAGGTCCATTTCCTTTTGTACCAGTTCCACCAGGGCTGGTTACTCATTGGACTAGGCTACTGCTGCTGCTGCTCTGGTTCTAGGGAGACCCTTTTTAGCTCTTCAGCCCTTTTGAAGCTCTCAAAATTCTAACTTCTCCCAACATTTCTTCATAAAAAAGAAGAATACACATATCAGAGACAGTAGAAACAGAAGTACCATCTATCTGTTGCCACATGGTATCCAGGTGAGAAAACTAAGGCAACAGGTAGCAGGTTGCCACTGCCCCACTATCACTCTTTCCCCATACCCACCGGCCCAGAACATTGCTTTCTCTTTCTTACATAAAAGCTGACCAGGAAGAGAGAGGGAGAGAATTCATTTGCTTAAGCATTTTTTATGCATATCCAGTTCCAGATCAACAGCCATTAATACTAGAAGAATTAGAACTTAAGAAGTTCTAGAAGGACAAAGTTGCATCAACTGGTACAGTACATTTTTTTTATTTATAAGGCAAAGAAAATAAAATATGGACATCTTTACTTTTAAATAAGATTATAAGAAAATTGATGCATCAGTTGATGGAACTAGTCCTTTTCCAAAGCTTCTAGTCAACTTACAGTAAGGCAATGGGAAGCACCTGCAGCTGCTCTGAAGCTGAAAGGGAAAGTGGTCTCCATTCACCCATGTCCAGGAGCAACTCACTGGCCTTCACGTGGTGAATGCACATGCTGGAAAGCCTGGGTTTTCACTGGCCAGTCCCTCTTATTGCTTGGCAAAAGAAAAGTACTCTACCCAGTTAACAGGCAAAGATGATTTCCTTTCTTTTAGCTTAAATATTATTTATTTAATTTTGTTTAATGTTGAGAACCAGCAGCAATTTATATGCTGTGACATGATCTAATTTATTTTTACCTTATTATCTGTTTACTTCTAAAACCATCAATTTGATTTTGGGAAAAATCCTTTTCCTAATTTGTATTGCTCATAGGTTTATCATATACCATTCCTTTATGTTATGCAAATTATTCTACATTTTTTTTACTTTTTTATGCCAGTTAATAGAGTTTGAATGAGAACTGCCTAAAAGTATATTTTAAGGATGCTTAAGACAAGTTCATCTTCATTTGCTTTTCACTATTTTTAAAAATTAACTATTGGCATTATTTCTTACTTTCCTATATAACTTTTTTTTTATTTATATGGGAAGCTCATGGATAGTTTGATTGCTAAGGCATTAAATCTATGAAATAATTTGCCTAGTACTGTACTTTTTCACATATTGATCTGAATTGTTCAGGGACTGTGACTTTCCTTCAGATTACTTAATTCTTCCTTAATTTCTGTCACAAATGTATTTTTTCCATTATATAACATAGTGGATAGAGAGCTGGCCTCAAAGCCAGAAAGAATTAGGTTCTAATATTGCTTGTGGCCCATACTGGCTGCAGGCCTTAGCTTTTTAACTTCTCAGCACTCTAGGAAAGTCTAATTCACAATAAAATACTGACTCGTGTTGGTAAAGGGAATCTGTCCTCCTTGAAAATCTTCATATCAGTGGAATTACATATTGGGTCCATATCCCTGTTTCTAGTCTTTATAAAGGTTATAACTGTGTGTTTTTTTCACAGTTTTTCCTTGTCATAAATAGATTTTCTTTTTTATAATGTTTCTTGATCTTTATGGCTCATATATATGAATATAAATGTTTTCTGTGGGCTAAGACTGGAACTTTTGACTATTGTCAAACCTTTTATGTTTCAATTTAAGATCATAGATTCTCTAGGTAAACAATCATGTCATCTAGAAATGTTTTTATCATTTTTATATTAATATTTTGTCATTTTTATATTAATCTCTTTAGTTTCTTTTCCTTGCTGTGATTCTTGACATTCTCAATACTATCAAAAAGAAGTGGTATTAATTGGTACCCTTGTTTGATTTGATTTGATTGGGAGAAAAACAAACAAAATTCTGTTTTTCCTTTGAAAATGATATTGTCCCTATGTTTCACAAAGAAACAATATATTGCATTGAAGAAAAATTTCTCTATTCCTCTTCCTTTTAGTATTTTTCAAAATCCTGGATGGGTGCTATATTTATTGAAGTACTTTTCTGTATTTGTGGATGATATAATTTTTTTCTTGCATATTTATTTTCCTGTTATTGTATTGTTCTTATGTTCCTTGTCTTCATCCTGCTCAATTGGTTTACTTGGGTGTTAGTGATTTCTAAAAATATCTGCTTGTTTTCTCTTTACTAGTGTTTCTTTGTCCAGCATTTTTTTTGCATTTGTCCCAGTTCATTACAGATACTTTTATGGTTCTTCCAGGTTTTTAAAGAAGAACTCTAACCAATGAAGTCTGAAGAAGTAGACCTTTTGTTTTGAGTACATATTAACTCACAAGTGCCAAGGAGAAGCTGTGAAAAAAGGGGGAAAGAGGAGATGGAGCAAAGGATGCAGTGGGGACCGTAGCTACCTGAAGAAATAAGTCAGGCTTTAGTCAGATGTTTAGAAGGTGTGGTCCTTGAATGAAGTGATCTTCAGACATGTCAGGAAGTGGGGGAGGGAGTGATTCAGGGAATAGGTACCTGTAGGTCAAGTCAGGCTCTCAGGAACTCCTCCAATTCTTCATAAAGCAGAACTTGGCTGTCCCCTATTGCATATTATATAACTAGAAATGGAGTCTCAGTGGCAGCGTACTAGTTTCCTACTTCAGTGTGCCAGGCAGGGGACTCCAGTTAGAGAGAAAGCATAGGAGATAGAAATCTGCAAAAGGGAACATTCTTGATGTGCAGGTTTTGAGAGAATATTCATGGCAGGGGCACAAGTCGGGTGAAGAGGTGAAGAAAGGTAATCTGTCAGAGAAAGACCAGTCCCTCAAAAAAAACATAGATTTTGTGTACCATGGCGTTCATATTTGTTATTAAGACTGGCCCATAGTTTTTCTCCTTTCCTTAGATTATTACTTTTTCTAGTCATTTGTTTTCAAATTTCTCTGGTATTTTTGTAAAAAGAAATTTCTTCATTTTATTTATTCTGAACAAAATTTAATTCAGTTTCAGTTTTGTTGTTCACATGAGATGCTAGCGAGACTTACCTAGGACTTCCAGCAAATATGAAGAGTTTTAAAAGAAAAGTTTTGCAATGATATAATTAGAGTATATGACTTTTGTCTTTCTACCAGGGTCCTTGTTCTTGAAGTGTGGGGTGATCTCCTTCCCAAAAGAGAAGGTAAAAAGACTAGAGAAAGACTTCTTTGCTCTTCAGGTTCCTAACGAGAATTAAGTGTTCATTAAAAAAATGGAAGGTCTTCAATGTGAAGACATCTTCACACATTGTGAAAAACATATTTTGTTTTAAGAAGAAACTTGCAGTAAGGGAATCCTGACCTATGTCAAAAGACTGAAGGATCGAAGATTGTGATGCAGTGGAGAATGGGAAAGAACTACAAACCTCTTAAAAGTAGATGAAAATATGAAGAAAGACAGACTTCTGAGGAGACACCTCTTTGTTCTCCAGGGAATGAAGATGTGAATCCATAAGTACCATCAGGTTAGATCTACTAGGGGTCAGAAGTGGCAGAGTTCCACTGGCTTGGGACTTTCTGCTAAGGGGTATTGAGGCAAACATTTGTCTCTCTGATTTTAGTAATAAGAGGCCCGTTATCTTCCTGGGGCACATATTCAGTGCCTGACAGAGAACCTCTGAAGACTTATGAAACCTTATCAAACTGCCCACATCTGCTGTTTCATTTGAATCTAAATGATACGTCTGGAATGAATCTAGAAAGTATTGATAAATCTTATGAAGCCCTGAGCCAGAAGTGCAAGGCACTAGAGATATGCCATGCATGTTTTTCTCTGCTGCTGCTTTGACATGAGAGTTTCAGGTTCAAGAGGTAGTTTTCAGGATTGAAGAGCTCATTACTAAAGTGACATTTAGAAGTGGATTTGGATTTGCACACCACAGCTTAAAATAATAGAAATGATGGCTTTTTGACCAGGGCTGCTGTCCACATGAGTGTTGGCGAAAAAAATAGTTTTTTTTCCCTTCTCTGGAGTTATGAAAATCTAGTCAAAAGGGATTTAAATTGAAAAGGAAAAAAGAAGAGAGAAAAAGCTGTCTATGTCTAGCTTACAAGCCAGATACTATAAAATAACTAAAATGTAGGCAAAATAGCAGGTAGATATATAAAACAAAATTCAAGAAAAAACCACTAAACTCTACATTTATGTCCAAATGCACAAAGTGTGGGTAAAATGTAAGGTTATCTTAACATTCTAATGAAGACAAGTGGACATTAAATTTATGTTCTTAATGACCACTAGGCCTTGGGTGGAATTATATCTCTGGCTGAAATATAGCTCCGAAAGGACAGATTAAATAAAAGGGTTAGATGTGTTAGGAGAGGGGATACTAGCATTGCACATACATGAAGAAAATATATTTACATAAAGAAGTAAAAAAAAGCAGAGAGGGAGAGATATGATGGAGAACATTGAGGTAAAAATCAATAAAAGCAGGAAAGTAGGTAATTTTTGTCGTTTGTGTATATCATTGACCACTTGGACAGAAAGAATAATATCAGGAGTTGTGGAAAGATATAAAGTATCTTGCCTAGAAAGAGTACCATATTAAAATTTAAGAACTTCAGTTATCCAGACATCTACTGTAATTCTATTTCTGCCAAAAAGCAGAACATCTACTCATTTCTTGGTTGCCTTGTAATTTATTATTTTTAAAAGTGGAGAGAATTGCAAGAGGGACCTTTTGGAACTAATTCTGAGCAACAGGAAGAAGCTAGTTGCTTTGGTAGAAATGATGGGAACCCTAGGGGGGAGGTGTCCATATCCTCCTAGTTACTGATGTTAAAAGAGAGGAAATCCAGGCATAGTCTGACAGGAATCCTAGGTTTGGGGAAAATAGTTTACAGAGAGGAGAAATAGATAGGATGCCATGGGCTAAGTTACTACAGAGTAAGAGAGACCAGGGGGGATGGGAAACTCTCAAGAATGAAATTACAAAAGCACAAAGAAAACCTATACCAAGAAGGGGAAAAAGGGAACGTTGTCTAAGGAGACTGGTGGTACGTACAGCACATGGAAGTAAGGGTAGGCAATGTTGGATGAGTATAAAGTGTGTCATGGTCCTCTAAGAGTAATGACAGGTGTTGCTAAATCTCAGGATGAGCTGAACATGAGGAAGGACACAAAGGAAAACAAAACAGGGGTTTGAGAGGTTTTTAGATGAATATAATAACATAGAGTCTGTAAGAACAGCATGGAAAGGAAAAAGATTGAGTCAGGGTAGGACCACTGCCTAGGTTGAATAAAAGGATGAGAAGGAATGAGAGAGTGAAAACAGGAATACTACACTTATTTTCTTTCTGCCTTCTCTGCTTTGTTAGTGTGCCTGGAGGCTAATCTATCATTATTGGTAACTGAGTGAGTAAATCAGTGAGTGCAAACTCACCAAACCCAATTGGAAAACAATTGCTATCTGCACTGTTGTAGGGTACTTCCTGACTGGAATGTCTTTACAACAGTGCAATCACAAATCTGAACTAAATGCAATTCATAACAGGCTTATATCATTTTACCATTTTTATTGAGAATTTCTCACCTGAATAGTCTGAGGTTCCTTTTCATCCCTCATGGGAAACTTTTTTTTAATAGCAAATTCTTGGAAGTCGTTATTGAATGTCTTTCTGCCCTCAGAATGAACATTTTGATTGAAGATGTAACTTTCATGTTCAAAATGTGTGTATATTTTGATCACTTTTGCTTTCTTCCTTGCTCCTACTTATATGAATCACTCCCTTCTTAAGTCCCTTGATAATTTATGGATGAGCCCCTAGACTAAGTTTCCTCAATTTGTTGAACCTGTGTAATATCACTCCATTGTGTATCTGTGTATTACTGTGTCATATACAATTACACTCTATGTGATATCATTGCAATTGCAAGTAATTTTCACTCTTCATCTGAAGGCAATGATCTATTGATCAATAATTTTTCATTTGGTTATGGTGCCAGGATATCTTATCACTTATTTTAAGTGGAGGTAGCTTGACTCAGTTTAACAAATCAATCAAATCCACTCTATCACTAGAAAACCTAGGAAGATTCTGATTGGTACTTTATATTACATAATTCCTTTTTCATCTCCTTGGGTTTTTTGAGGGGGGTTATCTTCATATTCAAATTTAATAATTGTGTTTCTTTGAGATGTGAATTTTGGATTCTGTCCATGCCGGAGTCCTGTGAATTCTTTCAGCTTGGAGAATCAACCTACTTTGATTTATTTTGGGAAATTATCTCCAAATTTTTTTTCATTTTCTTTAAAATATTTCCTATGCCATCTGTGATTCAAATTAATGTTTAAACTTCTTAATCTTCAAAAACAATTTGCAAAAACATCTTCAGTGCCTGTTACTTTGTCAGTTTTATCATTTTTTCCATAATTGTAGGCTTTTCTATTTTTTCTTTTGCCCAGTGATCTTGACTCAATTATATTTATGTTGCTTTTGATTTCTTCTATTGTGGTTTAAAATATTCCATATTGTTTTGTATTTTTGAAAGTTTTCAGAGAGAAGTCATTGTAGAGTGTAAAAATAGATTTGGAGTCATAGTACTTGGCCTGAAATTCTGCCATTGCTACTATTATCTTGTGAGAGCTTAGCTAATGACTTTTTCTTTCTGGCACATAGTTTCCTGGACTGTAAAAGGGAGGGTTTGTTTGTGATCAGGGATTTTTTATTTGGGGTCCATGGACCCTTAAAGGGTCTATGGATAAATTTCAGGAAGGTATTTCAACTTGGATGGAGAAAAATTATGTTTTATTTTCATAAACCTTTAAATTTTTCACATTTCCTTCAGTCAGGAATTTAAAAAAAAATACATTTCTGAGAAGGTGTCCATAGGCTTGACCAGATGGCCAAAGGAGTCCATCACATAAAGAAGGTTAAGGATGCCTACGTTCTAAAAACCCTCCTAGCTCTAAATTTATAATCCCATATATCTTTTTTAAAAAAATTGGAATCTTCCTTTAATTTCACTAATACCCCTATTATAGAGTTCATTTTCTCTTTTAACATTTCGTCCATCACTTTTAATTCAGATCTAGTTAGAAAAGCTATATTAGCTTTATCTTTTGCCTCTGTTATATTCTAGAATTTCTTTATCAAGTCAGACCTTTTGTTTGATTTGTCCATTATTTGTGATGCTAACTTATTTTCCACCTCTTTCTACTTTTCCTTTGTATTTAATATCTTGAGAGGCTGATGGTTTTAGATTCAGGACAAGATGCTTACCTTTCCCAACCCCTGTCCCCCCTATGCTCTCCCCCTTATACATTTGGGATGATGGTTGCATGTTGACCATGTGATCTATATACTTCTGCCCTATATGATCCTCAGATGGGAGAGGAGGATTAAGCTGACATGACAAATTACTGCCAAGAGCTTATGACCTTGTGGTTGTTTTCACCATTATGAGATATTGCTTCCTCTACAATTTTTGCCTCCATCCAATCTACTTGCACCCTGTTGTAGTAGTGTAGCGGCTAATCTAGTTTGTTCTATGTCTCTTTTTATCACCATGGAACTTAGGTTAGGGGAAAGATAAATAAAAAAATTAAATACACCAATGCTTCCATATTGTAGCAAATGTTCTTATCTATCCCCTCTCCCTGCAAAAAGGAGGGAAGAGGTATAATTTCGACTATATGGCCTCTTAGTCCTCTCTGAAGGAAGGATTTGAGTACCTACTATGTTCCAAGTAGTGGGCTAAGTGCTTTACAAATGTGTTCTCTTTCAATCCTCACAACTACCCCTGGGAATTAGGTGCTATTACTATATCCATTTTGTTGTTGAGGAAACTGAAGCAAATGGATGTTAAGTTGCTTGCCTAGTGTCACATTTTTTTTTTGTGATTTTGTGATTTTTTTATCTGAAGTTCGGAAAATATCGGCTGCTGATCTTGACTTGACATGCTTATCAAGTGGCCCAAAGCTTAGAGGTATAACCTCCACACTGGATGACATAGTTAACACCAAAAAAAGCTCAATCTGATGTAACTATCAAAAAAGTTTATGAAATCTTGGGTCACTTTAAGAAAGGCTTAGTGTCCAACACTCTGGAGTATAGTGTTCAGTTGTGATTGCCATGTTTTAAACAGACATTGAAAAATTGAATGGTGACCATAATGATAACAGGCATTGAAATCATGCCAAAGGAGTTCTGGTTGATGGAACTATGGCAGGAAACTATTATTAGGGTAAAGACACAAGAAGTCCAAAGCAATGGGATCTTGACAAATTTCCCTCCATCCTTTTCTGTGACATGCTACTGTGAGGTCCTTCCTGGGAAGGAGGTGATGATAATAACTAACATTTATATAGTGGCTACTATGTGCCAGATACTATGCTTTATAAGTACAACATGTTCTGATCCTTACAACAGTCCTGGGAAGTAGGTGCTATTGTTGCCCACATTATACAGATGAGGAAAACTGATGTTAAGTGACTTGCCCAAGATCACATAGCTAAGAAGTGTCAGAGGCTTGATTTGAATTCAGGTCTTTGTGACTCCAGGTATAGTACCATACCCACTATTCCATGTAGCTGCTTATTAATTAGGCCACCTACCTACTACATCCAAAGAACTTGGAAGTAATGTGTTTCCAAACATCCTTTCATAGAGAAAAGAGGAAACTACATCAACTCCTCCCATACCTGGTTGGCAAAATAGGAAAAAATGTTTCACCCTTTAAGTCTTTTAACAACTCCTCTGTAATCCAGATGGTGTATTAGTTGGCTATCACATGCTTCAGCAAATGTGATTCTTTGTACCCTCAGCACCTTACAATATCCAGATGTGTTCCTGTGCCCACTTCCTCCAGGAGCATAACCATTTGCTGCAAAGATCAAACAAACACACTGGAAACAAATTGCAAAGCAATAAGTAATGAAGGTTGAGATTGGCGTTCAGAGGAGCTGTTGGAATTCATCTAGTTCCCTCAACCCCTTTTTTCTTTTGAAAATACCTCCATCTTTATATGGAGATAATACTAGCTTACTAGTTACCTTAGAGAGATATTAGAAAGATGAATGAAGTAACCTTTGTAAATGGTTTAAACTCATGGGGAGGAAGGCACTGGAGTAGTAAGCAGGAGAGGAGAGCATCGTAAATCAGGGGAGGTTTGGTTATGAAGGAAAAAGTAATCAATCATTCCTTTGTTTACTTGCATTTTCTTCCCCATTTAATGTTTAAGCTTTTTTTTTTCCTTCTTCCCGTTCAAATACCTGGTGTTTAAGCTGAGACAAATAACAGTAAATTACACTGAATGATCCTATTGTGCAGGACCTTTAAACGAACACAGCACCTATTTTTAGCCTGGCCTTTATCTTTAAGGGGTCTTAAAAATAGAATAACAAACAGGTCTTGACACTGGGCAGTGAAAATGAAGGGGAAAACTCTGGGAATGTATCTCTTTGTCAGTCATTGCTTAATTTCTAGTGTTTATGTGGCAAAGCATTCTTTGTTAAAATGGAAGCTTGAGGTGCTGAACTATCTTGTCCTTTAATATGCCATCAAAGAGGGTAGGAGAGGATCTATGCTCTTCCAGGTGAGGAAATGCCCTCAAGCTCTTTGCTGCAGTTTGTTGTTACTGTGAGTCCTCTGTTCTCCAGGATCATTGACATCATGAGGGTGATTTCTGGTCTTGCCAGTGAATTGGATTGAAGTGCAGCAGAGCCCTGCAAACTCATCAGCCTCACACTCTCTCCTCCAGGGTCCTGTGGCAAGACAAAAGTGAGGATGACTGGTGATGGCCCCATCTATTCAATAAATTACAGTTTTAGGAGGCTGCCTAGGATACTGAGAGGTCAAGTGACTTGTCCAGGGTCACACAGCCAGTATATGTCAGAGATAGGACTTAAACTCAAATCTTCTTGGCTTTGAAGCCACATCTCTAGCTGTCATACCAAGCTGTCATAGGATGAAACTATTACTTTACTCCCCAGATTAGTTATGCAGAAATTTTGCCATGGTGATATTCAAGGAATTAGGACTTGGTTTCTCACATTGGGATATTTATTATAATTTACATGGCACCAAAAAGTATGGGAATAAAGGCTTACTTTAACAGAGGAAAAAGTTCTGAGTTTATGAGTTTGAGACTTGGATAGCATGTACCGATGTACGTTCACATTCCATTGTCAAGAATTTTAGTAAGTTATCAACTTTAAATCAACTTTAGCAAGTTGATTTCAGCATATATATATAGTATAACATATAGATATACATATACATGTATGTATATGTATATATATATGAGACGCACATAAGAAAATTAACTGTCCACCAAAGAATTTCTTCTTCACTTAAATATATCTGAAACTGAAAGTATCAGCACCCACACATGCACATACACACACACCTCTCTCTACTTATATGTATGTATGTGTATATATATATATATATATATATATATATATATATATGTAATGAAAGTAATATCTCATAGAGTTTTAGAAATCTTGTCTTGTTTTTAACTTTGGAGTGTACATGCATATGTATGAGTGTGGGGTGGGATGGAAGGATAGGGGTAGGAATAATAGTAGGAAAAAATTTACAAGGTACCCTCTGGGGCAGCTAGGTGGTGCAGTGGATAGAGTACCAAGCTTAGAATCAAGAAGATACATCTTCCCACATTCAGGTATGGGCTCAGACTCTTGCTACCTATGTGACCCTGAGTGAGTCACTTAACCCTGTTTACCTTAGTTTCCTTATCTGTAAAATGAGCTGGAGAAGGAAATGAAAAACCACTCCAGTATCTTTGCTAAGAATGCCCCAAATGGGGTCACAGAGTCAGACATGATTGAAAACTGCTGAACAGCATTAAAAGGCACCTTCTCTCTACCAGACACTGTGCTAAGCTCTGGTCTGTCAAAATATTATAGGGAGAAAAGAGAAGAGCCCCAGACAAAACCTTAAGGAACACCTATGGTTAGAGGACATGGTTTGGAGGAGGATCCAGCAAAGGAGAAAAACTAGGAGAGAGAGTATGTCCTGAACACCTAAAGAAGCCAGTGTTTCAAAAAGGAAGGAATGATCAAGTGTCACAGGACTGAGAGGTTGAGAAAAATGAGGAATTACAGAAGGCCATTGGATTTGGTAACTGAAAGATCATCAGTAACTTTGGAGAGAACAATCTTAGTGGAATGATAACCCTAGTGAATTTTTTTATTCCATCATAGCATTTTCTATTTTTTTTAGACTCTTGTTATCATGCTTACCAAATCCTTGATCTCCAAGGCTAAGCACAACTCTCTGATGATGACACATACAGATCGGAAAGTTTCTGATTTGAGTTACAATTTTAGCACCTTTTACTCTTCAACATTCAGTTAGTCAAGAAGTATTACTTAAGTGCTTACTCTGTTCCAGATGCATATAACAGAAGATGATGCAGACATATATCTTTGAGTCCAGAAGAGAAAAAAAATAAGTCAAAAAGGCTGAAGGAAATTGTGGACAAGTTGAGGAGATTCATTCACTTTGTCTATTGAAATCTCTAGAATCCATTTCATTTTTTTCATCTTAAAACTATCATCAAGGAAGAGAACGGTGGGTCTATATGAAAGGAAAGATGATTTGAAAAATAATGTTAGCAAATGACACTTCCATAGAATCATGGCCCATAGTGAATATTCTGCCCTAATGTTGGCTCCAATCATTAACAGCCTTGGAGCATTCCAAAAGCTTTAAAATATCAGGGGATATAGAATATTACAAAGTCTAATTCTTCACACTCCCCACAGAAGCAAGTTTTATTTCCTTTTCCATGATAAAAACAGTGAATATTGAAATATCCTTGAAATCATGCTTGTGTGAGAGTCTTAATTGGATTCTCTTCATTTTTTACACTCCTGAAGAATGCCAGTTTGAATCCTTGTGGTCAAATAAAGATGGCAGGTTGCTGAGATCTACCAGTCCATTTGTTTGGCTTTGTTATAAACGACCAACTCACAAAGCAGATCCTCAAAATGTCATGAGACTAACTTCCTTTACAGAAGCCACTTCTGATGCTTAAAAGAGCACAATTATATTCTGTTTAAACAATAGGTGGGTGAGATAAACATTCTGTGCTCAGTCAGATTTTTAGTGTGCCACAATTTCCCCAAAAGGCAGTATGTTATCTGTAGAAAACAACGAAAAAATCCTATCCAACAAAGCTTCTAATGGGTTTTGCAGTCCAGTATCTTCATTTCCTAGGCCAAACACTTGACACAATTCACTATGGTCCTCAGTTTTTGGGGGGTGGAGGTGAATTTAGTGATTTTAAGTACTCTTGGAATTCAGTGAAAATGAGATGACTGGAAATTATTTTAACCATAGGAATAATGAAGGTTTTTTTTTAAAAATATGTTTTATGGATAGATAGGTAGGTAGAGATAGATAGATAGACAGACAGACAGATAGATAGAGAGATAGATAGATAGATAGATAGATAGATAGATAGATAGATAGATAGATAGATAGATAGATGGATGGATGTGATTGTAAAACTGTGATGAAATCAATTGGACCCAAGAGGGGAAAGATAAGAGAAAAATGTGAGTATTAATTGGAATAGTGATAGTGTCTTATCTCTAACTTTTCCAATAACTTTTGAATATGGGAGAAGATGAATATAATATGTTAAATGCTTCAGAAAAATATGATCAAAATATAAATACCCAATTCAGAAAACATGAAAAATAAACTATGTGAAAAAATCAATTAGAAAAGGAGTTTGTTTAGTCTCTTTCCTGCCTTGGATGCAGTAAGTTTTAATATCTAACAGCCCCACTTTCTCTAGAGCTGGTAATACACAGTAGAATGCATTAACTGTTATGATGGTTTAAATTGATTTTACTGTTTATCAGCTCTTATTCAGCAAATGGCAAGGATGCTGATACAGCAGTGTCCTGAAGGCAGATTCA
Organism: Bettongia penicillata ogilbyi; assembly: GCA_023548195.1. Taxonomy (NCBI): domain Eukaryota; kingdom Metazoa; phylum Chordata; class Mammalia; order Diprotodontia; family Potoroidae; genus Bettongia; species Bettongia penicillata. The sequence goes on along the minus strand of JAJHZJ010000104.1, from coordinate 4,397,820 downwards.
TCCTCACAGATGCTATCAGCTCTCTAATTCTGGATAGGTCTATCACGGATGTTTCAATATTAAGAAAAGCTCCCCTCCCCAAGTACCCCCAGAATGCAGCCATTGTAGTAGAGAGATTTGTGTTTGTTTTTTTGCATATGAGGGGAAAAGTGAGTGCAAGAGTAAAACGTTAATGTTATCGTAAAAGCTGTGGAAACCAATTTTGTATTCATTGGCCCAAGTGTTCAAGAATTGCCCAATATTAATAAGAACTTTAAGAAATAAAAATACCTCGTGTCTTGATTAACTAAATACTGCTTGTTTCCAAAGGATGACTTTTCCATATCATTGAAATGTTACCCACAATTCATAATTAAAGGCAGGTTCCTAGAGAGCCATGGCTAGGAAGTCTGGAATATGGGGGAAATCTGGTATAGAGAAGACAGAAATTGTAAGATACTGGGAGGCCATTTCACTATAGGCACTATGTGAGCCATATACTTTGATTAGGTTCAATTGTACTGGTATAGTAGAAGAGTAAGGCAGCCTTTAGGCACTGACATATGGCAGTGTATACTTCTTCCCCATGGTAAGCCTTTACACCTCATAGTTTGTCATCAGGCTCTTTATCCTCTGATATATCTTCTGTGGGTTGGTCTGGGATCTTGGTGCTAGAAGAGTAGGAAGCATGCCCTCATAGATGTTTGAACTCTGGAACCAAACCCCCATTACCTTGTGCTAGTCATTGCTCTGGATCCTTATCATCTCTTATGAAAAAATGTATTTCATTTATAAATACATTTTTATGCAATGTTGTTAATATCTTTTCATCTTGAATTTGCTTTCCCCCATTCTCATCACTTCTACCAAAGTCACTTTTCCTATGATATATTTTGGACATACAAAATTTGATTGCATTGGCTTCCATAGCCAATTTTGTATGAGCCACACTTCTTCTACCTTCCATAGCACGAATAATTGAGAATGTGCTCTAGTAAGACCGTAGTTGATGATTCAGTACTAAGAAAAGTGATTTTTTTCTCTTACTTTTCCTCTTTGTAAATTTTCACCAAGTTTCTTTGCTATTGAATTTGTTGTCATTAAAGTAACAAACTCTAGTGAGAAGTCTAAAACATACCTCACCACTTTATTAAGGGACATGTACCATAGGACTCTTCACACACACACACACACACACACACACACACACACATATTTTCTTGACATTTTAGAAAGAAATTAATGAGTGAATCTGGCATCCCTGTTTTCATATATAATGACTAAGATATTTGAAGACAAGGGCCATATTCTATTAAGGTTTTTCATCCCTTATCACAATGTCATATAAGTGTATATGTGTTTGTGTGTGTGTATCTCTCTCTCTCTCTGTCTATCTATAAGACACTTTATGCATGATTATTGAATGGATAAATGACTCTATGACTGACCTTAAACTTATTTTCTTCTCTTGGTTTTTGTCTGACCTTCTATTACTTCAGTTGCTCTCCCCTACTAAATGTCTTTCCTTCCTCACCACTACTCCTAAACACCTTTTTCCTGAAGCAAATATTTCTTTATATTAAATCTTCATTTTAAAGGACTGTATATCTGACATTTTTTGAGGAATTGAGATAGATTGGCATCTTTGATGTGGAATGAAAGGGATGCAGAAAAAGGTTTCATGTTTGTGCACTGGAACCTCATTATGATGCCATCTTTGGTTTCCATTGGGTAGAAAGTTATTGTATAATTCTTCTGGTAACAATAATGTGGTCCTTTTAGATGGGATACAAGAGAAGGTATAAGATACACCAAATTCTGAATAGTGTTCTGATGAGGCTCCATTTTTATACCTCTACATCTCTAGATGTTGCAATTGCTGAAGGTAGAAGCTGGATGTCAGAGAATTTCTCCATGATTCTCCACTTAAAGTGGATGCCTCATCATATTTTCTATCACAATTTCCTATCTGTCTCTTCTCCTAGACTTCATCAGCCATGACTCCTTCAACCAGTAAGATAACGTAAGCATTCACATTCATTGAGTTACTAGACTGGTAGATCAGGGGGCTGATGTAGACCACGTATAACTAGGTTTGACTAAGTCATTTGGCAGTTTTCTGTATTATCCTTGTTGAAAAAGGAGAGATATGGGCTAGAGATGGTGGTGAAGTTCAGTGGATTAGGAACTTCTTAGATGAATAGGCCCAAAGATTAATGGATCAATACTCTTACATTAGAATCGAATACTTCATTCTCCAGTATGTTATATGAGGAAGTATAAATGTCACCAAAGGAGCCAAAGACAGGGAGAGAGTCTGGACTGGATCACATTATTGTAAAGAGGACATTTACATGGAGATGTTAATTTAACACAATAAGAACTTATTAAGTACCCACTTTATGTAGAGCACTATATGAAAAAGAGAGATTAAATGTCTAATAAATGAAAACATTCATCTTAAGGGCCTACAGACAATTGCTGCCTTCTATGTATAAGTTAAGGGTCTGGTATCTAAAGGACATCATAGGCAATCCAAGTACTATTTTAAAAAATGGTCTGAATTTCATACCAAAAGAAAAAAAATCTTTATACAAAATAGAACAGTATGAAGAAGATAATTTATTATATTAGAATCCATAAATCTCTCTTACATAGAACTTACACTTTTTAGGTGTTATATTTGAAACTCTCCTACTTGTTCTTTTACCCTCCGCACTTTCTTCTTTTTCCCTTCTGTCCATTTTTCAAAATATTTCACTGACCCTATTTTCTATTCTTTTTTCATTTCATTTTAGCTTTATTTTGAACTTAATGCCAAATAAATTAGCATTTCCATATATTCTGTAGAACAAAAGTTAAATGAAACTGACAGTATCTGCTATATAAAGGTCATGTTTTTTAAAGGTGTATCATGAATTCAAAATGTAGCTTTCAAATCTCTACTACTTGTCTGCAATTTTTTTGGTCTTCCATGTGTTGCTTCTTGCATTTTTGGGGGTGAGAGGGAACGTATCAAAATAACCCATCTCTTCCCACCTCTCCCCTATTGCATAAAAAAAAAAATAAACCTTTTTTGAAAACATAAAACGTGAAGCAAAAAAATTTCCACATTGGCTACGTTCAAAAATTAATGGACACTCCTTTAGCTGTAAATATTTTTGTTCATACATGGCCTTTTCCTCTTAGACCTGGTAGTGATATTGCTGTATCAAAGGGTATGCACAATTTAGCAACTTTTCAAGTATAGTTCTAAATTGCTTTCTAGGATGGCTAGGCAAATTCATAGTCTACCAGCGTTGTATTAGTGTGCCTGTTTTCCTGAAGTTCCTCCAACAGTTGCCATTTTCCTTTTTTCTCATCTTTACTACCCCAGTACATATGAGTCAGAACTTCAGATTTGTTTTAAATTGCCTTTCTTTAATCACTTCATCTCCTGGTGAAAATCTCTTCTTCATCAGTCCTACCTTTATGAAAGAAACTTAGTTGTAAAGATTTTTTTCCCAATTGCTGTTTCTCTTCTCATTTTAACTGAATTGATTTTGTTTGTGTAAAAATTTTACATTTCATGTAATCCACAGTGTCTGTTTTATCTACAGTGACCTTCCCTGTCCTTTGGTTGGTCATGAAATCTTCCTCTACCTATAGTTCTAACAAATATTTTTCTGTTATTCCCCTCTAATTTGTTCATGATGTGTCGTATCCATTTGGAGGTTATCTTAGCATATGGTATGAGATGTTGGGCTGTACCAATTTGTTGAAGTACTGCTTCTCAGTTTTTCCAGCGGTTTTGTTGAATAATGAATCCTTACTCGAGTAGTTCAGATTTTTGAGTTTATTAAACATTAATGTACTTTGAGTATTTGCTTCTGTATGCTGTGTATCTAATCTGTTCCAATGACAGACCACTTTGTGTTTTAACTTGTACTAAAACATTTAGATGATTATTGCTTTGTAGTATAGTGTGATATTTGCACTACTAGAGAAACGGTACTGACCCAGTTTCTTTGCATTTTAATCATTTTTTATCTCATCACATTCTTGATACTTTGGTTTCTCCAGTTGAATTGTTGTTTTTTTTCCATATTTCTCATTGAATCTTTTGGTAACTTGATTGGCAAGGCTGAAATTAGCTAATTTAGTTTTGATTGCATTTTTTTATTATATTGACTTAGACTACCCATGAGCAATTTACATATCTTCAGTTATTTCGATCACTCTATTTCTGCGAAAGTTGTTTTCCTACAGTACCTGTGTGTTTCTAGGTAGATTTCCAAGTAATTTAAAAATCCTTTAGGTATTTTTTTAAAGGAAGTATTGTATTCTATCTCTTCTTGCTGATTTTTATTGCTTATATACATAAGAAATGATTACATATGAATTGACTTTATATTCTGCAATATGAAAAAATAAATTTTGTATTGTTATCTTTTTCATGTCACCAGAATTTCTCCTAGTAGACTTCTGCCTCACACTGTCCAGGAAGCCATCCCATGTGGCCAAAATATGTTTTTAAATTTAAAAAAGAGTAAAGAAGAGGAAATTAGCAAAACATTTTAGGATAGTGACAAAGTCTGAAAATACATAGAATGTACCAAAACCACAGGCCTCCTACTTCCGAAAGGAGGAGGGAGGTGGTATCTTCCTATGTTTCATACTTGGGACTATGCTTCTTCTTTGCAATTTTGCAAAATTTATTTGATAATTTTGTGGTTATTCTTTCCTTTTAAGTTGTCATAGTTATTGTGTATATTTTTCCTTGGCTCTGTTTACTGCAGTTATTACCAGTTCTTGTAAATCTTTCCATGCCTTTGTATATTTCTCATATATCTTATGTTTTTTATTATTGAATTATTTTATTTGTTTTCAGTGTTCTACAATCACTTCCCTATATCTTAGATTTTTTTCCCCTCCCTCCCCACTCCATCCCTGAGACTGTATGCATCTTAAAAAGGTTCTACATATACATTACTGTTAAATACATTTTCACCATAGTCATGTTGCATAGAAGAATTAAAATGAATGGGAGAAACCATAAAACAAAACATAATACAAAAGAAAATGGTCTGCTTCATTCTGTGATCCAATTCCATAGTTCTTTCTCTGGATGTGAAAGGTATTTTGCCTCAAGAATCCATTGGAAAGTTTTTTAAGTCCTTCCATCGCAATGAGGTACTAAATCGAACAGAAAAAATCCTCTCACACTGTTTGTTGCTGTGTACAAAGTTCTCCTGGTTCTGTTCCTTTCACTCAGCTTGAGTTCATATAAGTCTTTCCAGGCCTCTCTGAAGTCTTTCTGTTCATCATTTCTTATAGTACAATAGTATTCCATTACATTCATGTACCACAATTTGTTCTGCCATTTCCCAATGGATGGACATTCCCTCGATTTACAGTTCTTGGCCACCACAGGTAGAGTTGTTATAAATATTTTTGTACATATGGCACCCTTTCTCATTTCTATGATCTCTTTGGGATACAGTCCCAGAAGTGATATAGCAGGGTCAAAGGCTATACACATTTTAGTTGCACTTTGGCGATAGTTTCAAATAGCTCTCCAGAATGGTTGGATCAGCTTACAACTCCACTAACAATGAATTAGTATTCCAACTTTCCCACATCTTCTCTAACATTTATCATCTTTCTGTTTTGTCCTGTTAGCCATTCTGATAGGTGTGATGTGGTACATCAGAGTTGTTTTGATTTGCATCTCTGTCATCAATAGTGATTTAGATCATTTTTTTCATATGACTGTAGATAACATTAATTTCTTCCTCTGAAAACGCCTGTTCATATCTTTTGAACATTTATCAATTGAGGAATGACTTGTATTCTTGTACATTTGACTCAAATCTCTATGTATTTTAGAAATGAGGCCTTTATCACAGACACTGATTACAAAAATTCTTTCCCCGTTTTCTGCTTCCCTCGTAATCTTGTTTGCATTGGGTTTGTATGTGCAAAAGCTTTTCAATTTAATGTAATCAAAATTATCCATTTTATACCTCATAATGTTCCCTATCTCTTGTTTGGTCAAAAATTTCTCCATTTTCCATAAATCTGAGAAATACCCTATACCTTACTCCCCTAATTTGTTCATACTATCAATCTATATACCTAGGTCATGTATCCATTTGGATGTTATTCCTGTGTACAGTGTCAGACATTGGTCTATGCCCCGTTTCTACCACACTGTTATCCAATTTCCCCAGAAATTTTTGTCATACATTGAGTTATTATCCTAGAAACTAGGGTCCTTGGGTTTATCAAACAGTACATTGCTATACTCACTAACTACTGTGTCTTGAGTACGTAACATATGCCACTGGCCTAACTCTCTGTTGCTTAGTCAGTACCATGTGGTTTTGATGATTGCTGCATTATAATGCAATTTGAGATCTGATAGGGCTAGGTTACCTTCTCTAACACTTTTTTTTTCATTAGTTCTCTTGGTATTCTGGAACTTCTGTTGTTCCAGATGAATTTTGAAATTATTTTTTCTAGCTCTAGTAAATAATTGTCTGGTAGTTTGATTGGGATGGCACTCAATAAGTAAATTAATTTAGATAGAATTGTCATTGTTATTATATTGGCTCAGCCCACCCATGAGCAACTGATGTGTTTTCATTTACTTATACTTGTCTTTATTTGTGCGAAAAATGTTTTGTAATTGTGTTCATATCTGTTTTGGCAAATACTCTCCTAGATATTTTATAGTGTCTACTGTAGTCTTAAATGGGATTTCTCTTTCTATCTATTGCTGTTGGGCTTTGTTAGTAATATATAGAAATGCAGATGATTTATCTGGGTTCATTTTGTAACCTGTAACTTTGCCAAAGTTGTTTATTATTTCAAGTAGTTTTTTGCTTTATTCTCTGGGATTCTCTAAGTATATCATCATATCAACTGCAAAGAGTGATAACTTAGTTTCTTCTTTGCATATTCTAATTCCTTCAATTTTTTTCTTCTCTTACTGCTACAGCTAACATTTCCAGTACCATACTGAATAATAGTAGCGATGATGGACAACCTTGTTTCACCCTGGATCTTATTGAAAATGGATCTAGCTTATCCCCATTGCATTAATGCTTGCTTATGGGTTTAGGTAGATACTGCTTATTATTTTATGGAAATTTCCATTTGTTCCCATGGTCTCTAGTGATTTCAATAGGAATGTGTGTTGTATTTTGTCAAAGCCTTTTTATGGATCTATTGAGATAATCATGTGGTTTCTGTTGGTTTTGATGTTAATATGATCAGTAATGCTAATAGTTTTCCTAATATTGAACCAGCCCTGCATTCCTGGTATAAATCCTATGTGATAATAATGTATTATTATCATGATAAGTTGCTGTATTCTTTGGATTAATATCTTATTTAAAATTTTTGCATCTGTGTTCATTAGAGAAATTGGTATATAATTTTATTTCTCTGTTTTGGCTGCTCTTGGTTTAGGTATCAGAACCATATTTGTCCATAAAAAAGAATTTGGGAGGACTTCCTTTTCAGCAATTTTTCCAAATAATTTATATAGTACTGGAATTAACTGTTCTTTAAATGTTTGATAGAATTCACTTGTGAATCCATCTGGCCCTGGAATGTTTTCCTAGGGAGATCATTGATGGCTTGTTCAATTTCTTTTTCTGAGAATGGGGTTATTTAAGTATTCAACCTCCTCTTCTGTTAGTCTGGGCAATTTATATATTTTTAAAAATAATCACCCATCTCATTTAGATTATTGAACTTATTGGCATACAGTTGGGCAAATAATTTATATTTATTGTTTTAATTTCCTCCTCATTGGAGTTTAGTTCACCCATTTCATTTTTAATATTGGTAATTTGGTTTTCTTCTTTCTTTTTTTTAAATCAAATTGACCAAAAGTTTATCAGTTTTATTAGCTTTTTCATAAAACCAACTCTTAGTTTCATTTGTTAGTTGAATAGTTTTCTTAATCTCAGTTGTATTAATCTCTCCTTTGGTTTTCAGTATTTCAAATTTGATATTGTCTTGGGGATTTTCAAGTTGTTCTTTTTCTAGCTTTTTCAGCAGCATGCCCAATTCATTGATCTCCTCTTTCTCGATTTTATTCATGTAGGCATTCATAGATGTAAAACTTCCCCTAAGAACTGCTTTTGTAGTATCCCATAAGATTTGGTAGGTTGTCTTATTACTATCTTTCTCATGAATGAAAATCATGATTATTTCTATGATTTGTTGTTTAACCCACTCATTCTTTAGGATTAGATCATTTAGTTTCCAATTAATTGTGATTTATCTATCCATGGCCTTTGATTACATATAATTTTTTTTTTGCGTTATGATCTGAGAAAGATGCATTGACCATCTTGGCCTTTCTGTAGTGGATTGTGAGGTTTTTTATGGCCTAGTATATGGTCAATTTTTGTATGTATGCCATGTACTGCTGAGAAAAAGATACATTCCTTCCTATCACCATTCAATTTTCTCCAGAAATCTATCATATATACCTTATCCAGAGTTCTATTCACCTCCTTAACTTCTTGTTTATTTTGAGGTTATATTTATCAAGTTGAGACTTAATTTTGAAGATCAAATTTTCTATTGAGCTCTGGGATTTTCATCAGGAAGTTCTGGAAATCCCTTGTTTCATTGAATGTCCATCTCCTTGCCTGTAATATTATGCTCAAATTTTCTGGGTGATTAATCCTTGGTTGTAGTCCCAGCTCCTTTGCCTTATGGAATATCATATTCCAATCCCTTCAATCTTTTAATGTAGAAGTTGCTGGGTCCTGTGCGATCCTGACCATAACTCCTCAATATTTTAATTGTTGCCTTCTAACTGCTTGCAGTATTTTCTCCTTCATTTGATAGTTCTGGAATTTGGCATCGATATTCCTTGGTGTTTTTAGTTTAGGATCCCTTTCAAGAGGTGTCTGGGGGATTTCTTCGATGCCTATTTTGCCCTCTGGAACTAGAACTCCTGGGCAGTTTTCCTTGATGAGATTTGGGAAGATATTGTCCAGGCTCTTTTTTTTCTCATGGCTTTCTGGTGGACCAATCATCCTTACTTTTTCCCTCCTGGATGTATTTTCTAGGTTTGTTGTTTTTCCAATTAGATAGTTTTTTCATTTTTCTTCTATCTTTTCATTCTTTAGATTCTGTTTGACTGATTCTTTATGTCTCATAATTTCATTAGCTTCTACTTGCCTTATTCTGATTTTTAGCAAATTGTTTTCTTCAGTTAACTTTTTTGTCTCCTTTTCCATCTGTCGAATTGTTCCTTTTAAGGAGTTATTTTCTCCAGTTAGATTTTATGCTTCCTTTTCCATTTTTCCAGTTTTCCCACTTAGGTTTTGTGTTTCCTTTTCCATTTGTCCACTTTTCCCTTTTAAGGAGCTGTACTCTTTGGTGAATTCATTTTTCATATTTTTAAAATCATTGGCCAGTTTTTCTTCTATTTCTTTAGTTTGGCTTTTAAAATCCTTTATGACTTCTTCCAAGAATGCTCTTTGGGATTGAAACCAGTTCATATTCCCTTCTGATGTTTCAGATGGGGGTACTGTCTCACTGTTAACCTCTTTGGTGTTTATGTTTTGGTCCTTGTATACATAGAAAGATTCTATAGTCTTTTGTTTTTTGGTTTGCTTCCTGCTCATGATGATCACCCTTTTCCTTGCTTTTAAAGTAGAACTCTGCTTCTGGGGCACAGGGGGCTCTGTCCCACAGTTCTTGTGCTATTTTTGGTTTTCAATATTTATTTCTACAAGATTTTGAGTTTCAAATTTTCTCCCCATCTCTCCCCTTCCCCACCCCAAAACGCTGTGCATTCTGATTACCCCTTACCCCAACCTACCTGTCCTTCTATCACACCCCTCCCTTCCCTTATCCCCATCTTCTCTCTTTTTTTCTAGGCCAAGGTAAATTTCTATACCCCATGACCTATATTTCTTATTTCCTAGTTACATGCAAAAACAATTCTCAACATTTGTTCCTAAAACTTCAAGTTCTAACTTTTCTCCATTCCTACCTACCCACTCATCACCACTGAGAAGGCAAACAATTCAATATAGGCTATATACATGTAGTTTTGCTAAAGGCTTCCATAATAGTCATGTTGTGAAAGAGTAATGATATTTCCCTCCATCCTATCCTGCCCTGCCATTCATTCTATTTTCTCTTTTGACCTTATCCCTCCAGAAGTATTTACTTCTAATTATCTGTCCCCTCTCATTTACCCCCCTTCTATCATCCTCCCACACACCACTTATCTCCTTCTTTCCTACTTTCCTTCAGTGTAAAATAAATTTTTATACCAAATTGAGTGTGCATGTTATTCCCTCTTTAAGCCAAATGTGAGCAGAATTACCTCTCCAGAGCCACCACCAGCTCTACCACACTAGCTAGCATTCCTCCTCACCCCAAGTTTGCCAGTCAGGGCTGAGATTCAGATCAGCTGCTCAATTCCCACAGGGGCTTTAGGCCAGGGCTCCAACAATGGAAGCTACTGCTGCCTGGGGCTTGGGCTAGACCACTGTATTTCCTTCTTACCCAAGTGAAAGAGCTTTCTCATTAACCTTTGAAGCTGTCTTTGATGTTTGTGATTTGAGGAATCTGAGACCTGCAGCTACTGCTAGTGGTGCCTTGAAGACCCTCCAGTCCTGTCCTTGCCATGGCACTACCCATGCTGTGCTGTGCTCTGCTCCATACCTGGTGCGATAGACCTTTCCTGTTGGCCTTCCAGGCTGCCTTGGGCTGGAAATACCTTTCACTCTGTCATTTTGTGGCTTGTGCTGCTCTAGAATTTGTTTGGAGTCATTTTCTACAGGTATTTTATGGACTTTGGGAGGAGAACTTTTAGATGTGTGTTCTTCTCTGCCATCTTGGCTCTCCCCCTTTTGATTGCTAGGTGAAGTCTCTCTGGGTTTCCCCAGAGCTACCCTGGAACTAGCTGTGGGGAAGGGGTGGTCTGGCCACAGGAGGTCTCCTCTGCTGAGCTAGAGCCTAGGTAAACTCAAGAGTTGGTTTACCTGTCTGCACTAGTGTCTTCCTGATTCCCCTGGGGTGCTGAGGCATGCCTGGGGTCCTGATGTTGGCTGCTGTGGGGCACACCACCCTGGGGCTCTGTATTTCCTTACAGTTTGCTGAGGTTAGGGTTGTCTAGGACAGCTCTGGTCCTGCACTGGTCCCATTCAACCATGGCATGAGGGACCCTCCTTGGAGATTTTCCTAACCTTGGGTTAAGAGACTGTTTATCCCTTTGCCTGATCCCACTGTTCTAGGATTTTTCCTTGGGAAATATTCTGTGGTGTCTTCAAGGCCACCAAAGGGGAGGGAGATAGCAGTTACCAATCACTCTGTCATCTTGGCTCCCTGAAGTCCATATAGGTGACTTACAGAATAATCTGCAGGCTGATAGTCTCAGGAGCAATTACCTGGGTTTCTGTGCTTCTTTCTCCCTCGTTTCCACTGGACTTTGTCCTGAGCTTCTATGTTTGAGAATCTGCAGGGTGTCTGCAATGTCACATTGCCTGAGGCTTCATGCTTATCTCTGCCATGACAGGGGCCCTACTGGTACAGCCTGTGCACTGTGTGCTGTGGGCTCCTCCAGCCCCATGCAAACAAATCCTTGTTGTCAACCTCCCAGTCTATCCTGGGCTGGAGATCTGACACTGTCTCCCATTGGATTTTGCCCTTCCAAAATCCATTCAGATTCTCTTTTTAGAGGTATCTGAAGGAGTTTGTCTTAAAGCTTAGGTGAGTAGTTGCTGTCACTCCGCCATCTTGGCTCCACTTCCTATTTGATTTTTTAATGTGAAAATGTTTAAATTTTATTTTTTCAAATTACAAGTAAAAAACAATTTTTACCTTACATTTTAAAAATATTTGAATTTCTAAATTCTCTAAATCACTATTGATTAGAGAGATGCAAATCAAAACAACTCTGAGGTACCACATCACTCTTACCAGACTGGCTAACATGACAGAACTGGAAGATGGTAAATGTGACAGAGTTGGAACACTAATTCACTGTTCATTGAGCTGTGAGCTGATCCAATCATTCTTGAGATTAATTTGAAACTATGCCCAAAGGACTACAAAATGTGCACCCCCTTTGACCTACAAATGTCATTTCTGGGGCTATATACCAAAGAGATCATAAAAATTGGAAAAGTTCTCACATGTATAAAAATATTTATAGCAGTTCTTTTTGTGGTGGCCAAGAGCTGGAATTCAAGGGGATGCCCATCAATTGGGGAATGGCTAACCAAGTTGCAGTATAGGAATGTATGGAATAATATTGTGCTATAAGAAATGATGAACAGGAGAACTTCAGAAAAGCCTGGAAAGACTTATATGAGCTGATGCTAAGTGAAATGAGCTGAACCAGGAGAATATTATACATAGTAATGGCCACAATGTGTGAGGACTGTTTCTAATAGACTAAACCTTTCACAGCAATGCAAGGACCTAAAATATTCCCAAAGGACTCTTGATGCAAAATGCCATCCACATCCAAAGAACTATAGAATCAGAATGCAGAATGAAGCAGACTGTTTTCTCTTGTGTTGTGTTTTGTTTTTTCTCAGCTTTCTCCCATTGGTCTTAATTCTTCTATGAAACCATGACTAATGTGAAAATATGTTTAATAGGAATGTATGTGTAAAACATGTAAAATGTGTAAAAAGACTGCATGCCATCTTGGGGAAGGAGGGGAGAGGGAGGGGGAGAAAGTTTAAGACATAGGGAAGTGATTATTGAAAACTGAAAACAAATAAATTAATCAAATTTAAAAAATTAAATAAAATAAATAAGAAATTTGAATATCAAATTCACTCCCTCCTTCCCTCCCCTCCTCCTCCCCTCATTGAGAAGACTTGCAGTTTGATATAGGGTTTACATGCACATTCATGCAAAACGTATTTCTCTGTTATCCATATTGTGAAAGAAAATACACACCCTCCCCACTAAAAAACACTAAGAAAAATGAAGGAAGTTTAAAAAATGGTACTTTGATCTGCATTCATAGTATATCAGTTCTTTCTCTGGAGGTGGACAGCATTTTAAAATCATCAGTCCTTTGCAATTGTCTTAAATTGTATTGTATTGCTTGGAATAGCTAAGCCAGTCATAGTTGATCATCATACAGTATTCCTGTTACTGTTTGCAGTGTTCTGGTTCTGCTTACTTGATTTTGTTCAGTTCAGGTAAGTGTTTCTAGGCTTTTCTGAAACCATTCTGCTCATCATTTCTCATAGCACTATAGATATTTTTGTACAAATAGATCCTTTTCCCTTTTCTTTGTCTCCTTTGGGATACAGATCTAGTAGTAGTATTGCTGGGTCAAAGGGTGTGCACAATTCTGTAGTACTTTGGGTATAGTTCCAACTTCTTCAGCATGATTAACCTAGTTCACAACTCCAAGAATAGTGTATTAAGTGTCCCAATTTTTCCATATTCTCTCCAATATTTGTCATTTTCTTTTTGTTATGATAGCCAATCTTGTAGGTGTGAGGTAGTACCAAAGAGTTGTTTTAATTTGTATTTCTTTTTTCAATAGTGTTTTAGACAATTTCATATGAGTATTGGTAACTATGGTTTCTTCTTCTGAAAACTGCTTGATCATATACTTTGACTATTTATCAATTGAGGAATGACTTGTTTTTATTATAAATTTGTCCCATTTTCCCAAATATCTGAGAAATGAGGTCTTTATCAGAGAAACTTGCTGTAATTTTTTCCCCCAGTATCCTATTTTCCTTCTAACTTTGGGTGCATGGATTTTGTTGATGCAAAAACTTTCAAATATCATGTAATCAAAATTATCTCTATTACATCCTGTAATCTTCTCTATCTCTTGTTTGTCATAAACTCTTTTCTTATCTATATATCTGCTAGGTACATTTGCCCATACTCCCCTAATTTTCTTATGGCATCACCATTTATGTCTAAATCATTTTTGTATTTTGACCTTTTCTTGATATATCATATGAGATGTTGGTTTATGCCTAGTCTGCTGAACTCCCTTCCATTTTTCCCAGAAATTTTTGTCAAATTTTGAGTCCTTATCCCGAAAGTTTATACCTTCTTTATGGCTTCTTCATTTTCTTTTCCTAGTACTTGGTTTTTGAAATTCTTGCATTCTTGTTTTTTTAATCTGTCTGTTACATATTTTTAAAAACTATTCATCTATTTTGGTTCCATAGTTAATCTTTTTGGCATATAATTTGTCAAAACTAGTCTTGGAAAAAATTTCTTTTAACATTTTTTCTTTTAATATTTATTTTAATAATGCTTTATTTTTCTTCATTTGTTGTGAATTCTATTTCTTTAGTTTCAATAATGGCAATTTTATTTTCTTATCTCTATTAGTCAGATCAACTAATAGTTTCTCTATTGTTTTTCCCCTTTAAAAATAGCTCCTTGTTTTCTTTATCATTTCAATATTTTGCTTTCAGTTTTGTTAAGCTCTTCTTTCATTTTTCAGTGTTTCTGGTGTGGTTTCTTTTTTTTTTAATTGTTGCTTTTCCAGTTTTTTTTGTAAAGTTGCATGTCCAAAATCATTATCTATTCTTTTCCTTCCTTCCTTCCTTCCTTCCTTCCTTCCTTCCTTCCTTCCTTCCCTCCTTCCTTCCTTCCTTCCCTCCCTCCCTCCTTCCCTTCCCTTCCGTTCCCTTCTTTCTTTCTTTCTTTCTTTCTTTCTTTCTTTCTTTCTTTCTTTCTTTCTTTCTTTCTTTCTTTCTTTCTTTCTTTCTTCTTCTTTCTTTCCTTCTTTCTTTCTTTCTTTCTTTCTTTCTTTCTTTCTTTCTTTCTTTCTTTCTCTCTTTCTTCCTCTTTCTTTCTCTCTTTCTTCCTCCTCACTCCCTTCCTTTCTTTTGTCTTTCTTATTTTCTAGAAAATTTCCCTTAACTGTAGTCATTTCATTGCTGAAGTTATCTCTTGTCTCTGTGATTTATTCTTTGACCTGCAAAATCTTTAGTTTCCAGTTAATTTTAATGGATTTCATCAAAGGCCCTTTATTTAGTATAAAATAATGTTTATAGCTAATATTTCTGGGTTTTTAAAATATTTTTTCAATATTTTTCTGCTCTACTACCTGGCAAGTTTTTGTGAAGGTGCAGTGCATACCTGAGAAATATGTATGCTTCTTCCATTTTATTTCAGCAATTGCCAGCGATGTATCATATCATTAAAAAAATTTCACTCTTTGTTACCTTCACTCTTATCTATCTGTTTAAGGTTTATCTTTATGTGAAAAGAGTAAATTGACATTCTTACCAACATAGGTATGTGCAGAGTATACTGTTCTACTTCCATTCACTCTACCGTATTAGCCAGAACCCGTAGCTTTGCTTCTCAGAAAGAGAAGAGATAGTTTAGAATTAGGTGACCAGAACAGCTTATTGATTCATGTATCTATATATCCTTCTTTGATTGTGCCATCAATGGCTGGTCTCTTATCCATAAACCATGAATAGTTCTATTTGAGTAGTTTGCAACTATATTTATGTACCTTGAGATCTAGAGTAGATGAATTAGTATTGTTCTGACATAATGATATGATCTATATAAAACAGTACACAAATGTCGCTTGTTATTATTCCTAATAATTCTTCTTGCCTAACTTTGGAAGGAGCATTATTTAAAATAATAAATTAGTCTAAGGTCCCTTGTAACCCTAAATACTAAGACTTTATCCACTTCATTCGAATGATCTCTAAAATAATTTTCCTCCCGGAGGTTCTCTAATCCCATGGAATGCCAAATTTTTAATTCTAATTCTAATTTAATTCTAATTTTCAAAAAGAACTTTGTCTTGACCCATTGTAAAAGCATGGACATTGGCCAAGAAAATTATAGTCATTGTTGAGATGAAATTACTTGAGATTTTCCAGAATTATTGTTTTCTGAATTGGTTCCCATACATAATTGCTTTCTTGCTCCTGTGATGTTTAGGTTTAGGTTAAGTTTAGTGGCCAAGAAAACTTTATTGATCTTTTCTTTCTGTATTTATTTCAGTTTCTACACAAGAATTTTATTATTTATAGTGTAACAGACTATCAGAAATAGAAGTAATCTTGTTAATTTCTTGATACAATACTTACTCACATAAGAATCCCTTCTATACTATTCATTAAATATGTCCATCCAGCTTTCACTTAAATATATCTAATAAGGATAATGGCACTATTTCCCATGGCTCTTCTTTCTTCATTGGAATGTCTCTAATCATTAGAAAGCTTTTCCTTTGCTCAAGTGTCTATACAACTCCAACCCCTTATAGTGATTTTTTTTCTGATGACAAACACAGCCAGGTAATCTTTCCCATGAAAACAGCTTTCATGCCCTCATCTCAGTCTTCTCGTATCCTATCCAAATACCTTGTAGTCCTTCCTATGCTCTTCCTATCTATGGACACTAGTTTTTTCAGAATTCTCTTTACCCTCTTCTACCCACACTACAATTTATATTTATGCTTCCTAAAACATAGTCCTTAGAAGTGAATATACTTATTCTGCATCTGACCAAACTAGAACAGAGTCAAGTGGAACCTCCCTTGGTTCAGACATTGTCTCTTAATGCAGTGCAAAATCATATTAGTTTTTTTATCTGCCTTCTCACAATGCTCATTAATAGTGATTTTCTGTCCAGTAAAACACCTAAAGCTTATTTTTAATATGAACAGTTATGGAGATATAACTCATCTTGTACTTGTGAAGCTGTTTTTTTTTTAATTCAAATGTGATGTTGTACATTATTGCTATTAAACTTAATCTCATTTGAATTAACCCATTGTTCTAGCCTTTCAAGATATTTTGAATTCAGATCCTGTCATTCAGAATATCAGGCAGACTATATTCAATAGTGGAAAAAATGTTGGGTTGGATATAGAATCAGAAGAAACTTTGAGACATACGCTCACTTCACAACTTAATTATGTAGTCATGAAAAAAATCATATAATCTCTCCATACCTCAATTTCCTCATCTGTAAAATGGGAATGATTATGCCTATAGTATTTACCTCATAAATTTATTAAGACAATTACATTAGGATATATGTAAAGAATTTTGCACACCTTAAAATCCTACAAAAATTTCAACTGTCATCATTAACTATTCTTACTGTCTCATGTTCTCTTCACATTTGATCTTTGTTTTTATCCAAGCCACTGACAAAAGCATTGAACCATTGACCAAGGGAGAATCCCTAGACACTCTTTAGAGACATTCTTCTACTTTATATGATCCATTAATAAATACTCTTTGGGACCTGTCATTCAAACACTTTTAAATCTAGTTTAAATCTAGTTCAATCATCTATCCCACAACTCTGTCTTGTCCACAAGGAGAGCATGGAGGTGTCTTGTCAAATGCCTTGTATAAATTATATCTTGATATAATATTTATATAGTATTTCCCTGATCTGATAACCCTGTCAAAAAAGGAAATGAGGTGATCCTGGCTTGAATTGTTCTTACTGGAATCACATTAGTTTAAAGTGATCACTGCTTCTTCTAGAATATTTTCTAGAAATTTGATGCAAGCAAAATGAAGCCTATCAACCTTGAGTTTTCAAACCTCTCCCACTTTTTCTTTCTGATAGTATGGTTGTCCTTTCTAGAAGGTTGCCCCTTCTTTTTCTCAGGGATGTTTCCCTCAATTTCATGCAAAAACAATTTTAATATTCATTTTTAAGAATTTTGAATTCCAAATTCTCTCCCTCTATCCCTTTGCCTCTCCCTGAGACAGCAGTCATTTGATATATGTTAAAAATGTGCAGTCATGTAAAACATATTTAATTTTAGTGATGTTGTAAAAGAAAACCAGACCAAAACTCCATGAACATGAAAAAATAATATACTTTGATTTGCATTCAGACTCCATCAGTTCTTTCCTTAGAGGTGTATGGCATTTTTCAACATGAGTCCTTTGAAATTGACTTGGATCATTGTATTACTGAGAATAGCTAAGTCATTCACAGTTGTTCATTGTCCATTATTGCTATTGTTATGTACAGTGTTCTCCTGGTTCTGCTCACTTAACTCTGCATCAGTTCATTTAAGTCTTTCCAGGTATTTCTTAAATCCTCCTGCTTGTTATTTTTTATAGCACAGTAGTATTATGTTACATCCATATACCACAACTTGTTCAGTTATTCCCCAGTTGATGGGCATCCATTCAGTTTCCAATTCTTAACCACCACAAAAAGAGCTGTTAAAATATTTTTGTACAAAGAGGTCCTGAGGTTCCGTTTTTTGTTTATGTCTTTGGGATACAGACCTAGTAGTGGTATTTCTGCATCCAAGATTATGTACAGTTTTATAGTACTTTGGACCTGGTTCCAAATTGTTCTCCAGAATTACTGGACTACTTCTCAATTCCACCAACAGTGCATTAATGTGCCCGTTTTCTCACATCCATTCTAAGATTTGTCATCTTCCTTTCTAATCAGCTAATCTGATAGGTGTGAGATGGTACTTTGGAGTTGTTTTTAATTGGCAATCAATAATGATTTATAACATTTTACATTGGGAGCCAAGATGGTGGAGTAGAAGGATGCATCTCCAGAAGCTCTGTCCCCACAGCCCATAAAATACCTGTTAAAATGACTCTAAACAAATTCTAGAGCAGCAGAAGCCACATAATGACAGAGTGAAAGAAATTTCCAGTCCAAGACAGCCTGGAAGGCCAACTGGAAAGGTGTATAGCACCAGCTTTGGAGTAGAGCACAGCCCAGCATGGGTCGCACAGCATAGCATGGACAGGACCTGGAACAGGCTTCAGGGCACCACTGGCAGCAACAGTTCCCAGATTGCTCAACCCACAAATGCCAAAGACAGCTTCAAAGGTCAGTGAGAAAGCTCTTTCACTTGGGTGAGAATAGAATGTGGTCTGGACCAGCCAGCAGCAGTATCCATTTTTTGGAGCCCTCTGCCTAAAGACCCTGAGGGAATTGAGCTACTGATCTGGATCTCAGCCCTGAGGGGAAGGTTGGGAGTGAGGAGGAGAAGTGCTGGCTGGCGTGGTGGAGCTGGTGGAGACTCTGGAGAGGGAATTCTATTGGCAGATCCTGGGCAGGAAAGAGTGTTTATAGTTGCTCTCAGACCAGAGTGCAGGTCAGGAGAGGAGTAAACTTCTCTCCCTTGATTGTACTACCTTGGAGGAACTGAGAAATTATAGGTCTCCAGAATATACTATCCTTTTGACAAAGAACTCCAAAGTCAAGCAAATAGCTGGGAAAGTGCCCAAAAAAGAGGAAAAGAATAAGACGATAGAAGGTTACTTTCTTGGTGAGCAGGTATTTTCTTCTATCCTTTCAGATAAGGAAGAACAATGCATATCATCAGAGGAAGACATAAAATTCAAGGTTTAGGCATCCAAAACCTCCAAAATAAATAGGTGGAGGAAAAATTAGCCAAATGGAAAAGGAGGTTGCAAAGCTCACTGAAGAAAATAATTCTTTAAAAATTAGAATATAGCAGATGGAAGCTAATGAATTTATGAGAAACCAAGAAATTACAAAACAAAACCAAAAGAGTGACAAAGTTGTTTATTATTTCAAGTAGTTTTTTACTTGATTCTCTTGGATTCTCTCAGTATTTCATCATATCATCTGAGAAGAATAACTTATTCTTCTTTACCTATTCTAATTCCTTCAATTTCTTTTCTTCTCTTATTGCTACAACTAGCATTTCTAATACCTTGTTGAATAACAGTAGTGATAATGGACATCCTTTTTTTCACCCTTGATCTTATTGAAAATGCATGTAGCTTGTCCCCATTGCATATAATGCTTGCTGATTGTTTTAGGTAAATACAGTAGTTAACATGTATAGCAATCTACTGTTTGATAAACTCAAGGACCCTGGCTTCTGGAATAAGAACTCACTGTTTGACAAAAATTGAGGTGGGGGGGGGGAATTGGATAACAGTGTAGCAGAAACTGGGCATAGACCAATGCCTGATACTGTATACAGGAATAAAATCCAAATGGATACATGATCTAGGTATAAAGATTAATACTATAAACAAATTAGGGGAGCAAGGCATAGTATATTTCTCAGATTTATGGAGAATGGAGAAATTTATGGCTAAAGAAGAGATAGAGAACATTATGAAGTGCGAAATGGATAATTTTGATTGAATTAAATTGAAAAGTTTTTGCGCAAACAAATCCAATGCATCCAAGATTTGGAGGGAAGCAGAAAAATGGGAAAGAATTTTGCAACTAGTGTCTGTGATAAAGGCCTCATTTCTAAAATATATAGAGAGCTGAGTCAAATGCACAAGAATACAAGTCATTCCCCAATTGGTAAATGGTCAAAGGATCTGAACAGGGAATTTTCAGAGGAAGAAATTAAAGTTATCTATAATCTCATGAAAAAAATTCTAAGTCACTATTGATTAGAGAGATCAAATCAAAACCACTCTGATATACCACATCACATCTATCAGCTAACCTGACAAAACGGAAAAATGATGAATGTCGGAGAAGATATGGGAGAGTTGGAGCACTAATTCATTATTGGTGGAGCTGTGAGCTGATCCAACCATTCTGGAGAGCAATTTGGGACTACGCCCAAAGGGCTACAAAAATGTGCATACCCTTTGACCCAGCAATCTCTTTTCTGAGACATTATCCCAAAGAGATCATTGAAATGGGAAAGGGTCCCATGTGTGCAAAAATATTTATAGCAACTCTCTTTGTGGTGGCCAAAAACTGGCAATCACGGGGATGCCCATCAATTGGGGAATGGCTGAACAAGTTGTGGTATATGAATGTAATGGAATACTATTGTGCTATGTGAAAAGATGAACAGACAGACTTCAGAGAAGCCTGGAAAGACTTTTATGAACTGATAGTGAGTTAAAGGAGCAGAACCAGGTGAACTTTGTATGCATCAACAACTACAGTGTGCAAGGAATTTTTTTGGTAGACTTAGTACTTCATTGCAAGGCAAAGACTTTAAAAATTCTCAATGGACTCTTGAGGCTAAACACCTTCCACATCCAGAGAAAGAACTATGGAATTGGATTACAGACAGAAGCAGATCATTTTCTTTTGTATTATGTTGTGTTTTGTTTTATGGTTTCTCTCATTCATTTTAATTCTGCTATGCAACATGTATTTAATAGCAATGTATGTGTAGGACCTATAAAAGATTGTACACTGTCTCAGGGAGGGATTAGGGAGGGAGGGGAGAGGGGAAAGGAGCAGATAAAATCTAAGATACATGATAGTGATTGTTGAACCCTGTAAACAAATAAAATAATTCAATTAAAAAAAAGAACATTTCTACATGCAAAATAGAACAGGAAAAGAGAATTATATGGGAAAATAGAAATCTCTATCATGTATATCTTTGTTCTTTTTCAGTAGATACGAAATCTATCATATTATTTTCAAAGCTATTCTGTCTGTTTTCTTGTTAACTTCCTTGAGTTCTTTTCTATACATTTTAACAAATGCATTTATGACCATCTTTTTCTTTGTTTGTGACCTTATAGATAGAGTCACCTCTCCCGAATCCCTCCTCCATACCAAAAATAAAAAAAAGACCTTTTAATAAATAAGTGTATTCAAACAAAACAAACCCTCACATTTGTCATATCCCAAAATGCCTATTTCATTTTGTGTGCTAGGTACTTTCTTAATATCTAGTCTCTCAACCAATTTTTCTCTATTTTCCATCAGAAATCATTCTCATTGACTGAAAAAAACAAGTGAAATCGTTACATGATTTTGATTTCTTGTCATCGCATTCACTCTGAGTCCTGGCCCTTTTTTTCATCCTCCTTTTGCCTCCATTATGGAGTAGACCTGTGATTTAATTATTAGAGAGAACTGCCTGACATTAAGTTCCTCTACCTTCTCTGTAACTGTTTGTCCCAGAGAATTGCCTGAGACACGATTAAATGAATTGGCCAGGGTCACTATAGCCAGGAAGGTCAGAAGTGGGACTTGAACATGCTGCAGATCTTTCTCATGGTGGGGGCAACTCTGAACTTTATGCCACCTGGCCCCTTTTGACTTCTAATTACATGCTTACAAAACTGTTTTTCTTTGATATCTTCGCCAGTCTTAGATCTTTCTTACTTTCACTACTCTTGACATTTTCACTGAATGATGCTATACTTTTGTATTTATCATTTAGTAGCTACCTTTATTTCCATCATTTTTAGTGGTCTTCACTACTTTGTTTTGAACTGCTGAGTTCTCTGTGTTTTTACGTTAGTATCTTTCAATAGCTCTTCCTTTTATTCCTCATCAGAATTGTCAGAATGTGTTGGCACCTTCAGAATTTCATTTTTTAACTTTTTCTTGAGTTACTACATGGCATTCCACTTTTCTTTTCCCTGTACTCTGAAATTGATTATCTGCCAATCTAGTATTTGTACCATATTATGCCCTGCTTTCCTTGCCTTACCTATGCCTTTCTTGAATATAAGAAATTATAAATTGGGTCAGTCGCCTTACCCACATGATTCTCATTGCCACTACTTTAAAAACCAACTCTTCCTCTTATTGTCACAATTCAGTCCATGGCAACAGTTTCCCTTTTCATTTCTTCTCCATTTGTAAGAATGCATCAACTGGACTTTTGTCACAACAATAGCTCTAAGAGATGTTTGGATGATTCGTCTCATTCATACTATTTTATACTTCTATGTATTTATAATCTATTTCTTATAGCTGCTTAGTTGGTCTATAGCAGAGGTGCCAAACACAGAACTCTTACCTGACTCAGATTAAAATGTGATGGGGAATTATTGAGCAAAATAAATAAAATATAGTAAAACATAGATTATGTTGATATGTGCTTTTCTAAATCAATACAACCTAAAGAGAACCTTATGTATCTATCGTTCAATAGCCCTAGTTGTCATTTGACTTTGTCACTATTAGTCTATTGTATACTTGCTTCCATGACATTTGCTGAGATAATTTCTTAAAAATGCTCCCTGTTCTATTGCTTGAATTTCCTTACATAGTACTACTGTACATTCTCTTCCCCCTACCAAATCTTTATTTATTGTGTTCCTTTTTATTAAGGCATACCCCTTCAAACTTTATTCTAGTCATGAATCCCATTCTACCAAACCTCAGTGGTACTCATGAGGTTGAATTTGTTTTCATTCACTATGGTTTTTAATTTATCCCCTTCATTGTTTAATATTGGGAATTTGTGGATAGACACTTGAGATCATAGGGTTTTTTTATCCCTTTTTTGCATTTGTCTCTCGTTTATTGTTATTCTTATCTTACAGGGCCACTCTATCTGGTTTGGCAGATACATTTTGGCAGTTTTCTACTTTCCTTTCCAGTTTAAAATACTCTTAATCAGGTTTGCAAGAATCTTGGCAAATATATTATTCAATTAGCTATCTTTTATGAGGGCATTTTCCTTCTCTGATATGTTACTAAGATTTTTCTGTAGTATTATCAACTCACATATCACAATACATTATTGTACAGGTTATTACAAAGCAGAATAGTTCATCTTCTGTCCATAAAATACTATTCTGTTATCACTGAGCTATCCCAAAACATCTTCTTGTGTTTATTTTCTAGCACAGTTTCTGTGGTAAATGGTAAGTTGCATGAGTAGTGGAGGAGATAAGTTGACCCTATTTTAATACTTTTGTGAGCACCCTCATCATCTCTTTTGTTCAGATAATTCTTCTTACAAATAGATTGAGTACTTATTTTGGAGAATGGTCTTTTAATTGTACTGACTCCTCACTCCATAAGTAAATAATATCCAGAATTACCTGTATAGCCTTCTGTTATTGAAGTACAACCTTTTCACTCACTGAACAATAAAGTTTTATTTTAACCTTCAAGAATGATTTCCTTCTGCGCTATAGATATCTGACCTTTAAAAAAATAATGGCTTTTATTGGGAATTGTGTTCAGTTAGATTCTTGAGCTAGATGCACTTTAATTTATTGACATAAGATTATGATTTATATATGTTTCCTCATCCTTGAAATCTGATCAATTTAACCTATGACCACATAATGAAGTGTTATTAGAATTTTTCCATTAATGGTAGAATAATTAAGATTTTATTCCAATACAACTCATAGTCACTTTTGCATTAACAGTATTGGTATTCCAGGGCCCATATTCCTTTTGGAATACAGTACCCTCACTTCAATGATTATTCAGTTGTAATTCCCCAAACTGTCTCTTTTTGTAATTTCTTCTACACAATTCACTACCACTTCTCTTATTAAACAGCATAACAAATCTGGGTTTGTCCCTTGCCCTAATAACTGTCCTGATACTTTGCTGATAAGCATTTGATATGTATTATTTATTCACAAACTTACTGATCCTTTTTTCTCCATAAACAGAGGGGCACCAGAAAACACTGATTTTTTTGTTCATTTATATCAATACTTATCATCCACTTTCCTTTTGGTTATTTAACATACTTCATAGCATTATAAATAAAATAATTCATAATTATTGCATGCTCCCTTTTCAACTCAGTGGCAGATCTTCTTGCACTATTGGGACAGAGAGATATATAATGGGATGTGTATATATATGTATATATATATATATACATATATATAGACACACACACATATATAATATTTATGCCATACACATATATATGAATATGAATATATACTTACATTGGAATGCACACAAACATATATATATATAGATATATGAATATACATACATATTTATGGGAATACACACTTTTGTACATACACATATATATGAATGTATATATAGCTATGAAAATACATACATATACACATACACACACACTTAAACCTTGCAGATTTCAAAAATTCTGCAGGGTACCCATGGAGCCTTTACTCCTCTTCTCTATATATGGTGTCCACTTAGAACTGCCATGTTTTCTTCAAATGATACTGTCATGTTTGTGTGGTGCTTAAATCATGATGAGTAGAAATGAGAGCTAGAGGCAATGTGATATAATGGGAATACAGGTGCCAAATGTTGGATTTTGAGTCATTTCCTCTAGAGTTCAGACCTTTACTTTGCTACTTATGACCTGGATGACTTTTGTCAAATCTCTTTTTCCATATGTTCCAGTTTCTTCTGCTACAACATGAGGAGGTTGGGTAAGTAGTGATATCTAGCATTTGTTGTGAAATGTTTTTCATTATTTGTAACATTTGAGCTTTAGGGAGAAAATACCCTGTGCTGTAAGGATTATTATCCTTCTTCCCAATTTTTCTAATGAAATAGTTGAGGCCAGATTGATTGAGTGACTTGCCTATGGCCCTCCTCTGGAATATCAGAGGCAGGATTCAAACCAAGGTTCTTCTGCCTCTATGTTCAGTACTCTATCTAAGGTGCTGCTTATGTGACTTTCTACTCTAAATCAAGGGTTATATTGCCCTCCTTTCTGTAGATTGGTATCACAATTTTGACTAATTCTTATAGTTTCTTTTCTATTTTCAAATCCATGTGTTATTAGGCAATGTCATTGTGTGATTAGGGCAGTCATTTTATATATTGTCATTTAACCTGTTTGATCTCACTGCCTCCATTATTTTAAAGTGAGGTTAAAGACAGTTGATACCAAGTATGAGAGCAAGAGCTTGTTATGTTGATCTTGTGATGTCCATTCACTTTTCTGCCAATATAGAATGAAAATATGTAAAGAGAGCAATGCAGAACACATTTTGTTTTTATTAAGAGGAGTTTGAAAGAAATTTGTGTAAAGGTCATTTGGATCTTTAATTCTAGTCAACCCTGAAACTGGCACATCTACTGATACCATCCCTAGTGAAATAAAATCTTCACAGAATTCCAACTGGAGGGTTCTACTGAGACACAGGCCAGTATTTAGCAAAATAAATAATGACCTAGCTAATCAGTCTATCATTTTATATACTGTTGCTCAGCAGCATAGAAAGCTTATTTTACCCTGAAGCTAAGAATATCATCTGACATAACACATTGATTTGGCACTCCTCTCATTACTTTTCTTAAATGTTTCAACAATTTTTAACTGAAAATTGTTATCTATAGGTAATTGAAATTATTTTTTTTCACACAACTATTAGATAGCTGTAGTCACTTGCAACACAAGTCAAAATCATGGGTAGCTCATTTTCCTTGATTTTTAACTGAGGGAATGATGCCCAAGAGAGTAATCCTAAAGACTGATAGTGACCTCTGTATGGGGATCAGGTATTTCCAGAAATAGGACAAGCTTCATCCTGCTTGAGTAGCCAACATTCATCAGCGCTGAGTTAAAGAAAATGTTTCCCAGTGGGAGAGAAGTTTTGACCAGGTACTCATCACCAGCTCTTGGAGTCTTTGGATTTGTAATCCTGATAAATTAATTTCTCTGTCCCCAAGACAGTAGTCTGCCATGCAAGGACTCCTTCCTTTGAAGAATGATGCACACTTTTCTTTCATTCCTAATATATGAATTCCATAGCACAAGAATTTTCAGATTCTCTTCTTTCTTTAAGGAAAGTCAGACATTATTGAGCATCTGGAAAGAATCATCAGGAAACACTTTTAGTTACACTGTCATATTCAGTTCAAGGACAGAGGTGGATCACTCATGATGCTGAAGAGATGAACAAAGTTCTTGGTAATTTGCATTTTTTTCTTCCTCCTATATGTTGGAGAACCTGCCCAAGGTCTTAAGTCTCTCACATCAATAAAGTCACATATTTCTTACAAGAAGATCTTGTTATCCACATTATTACAGGGTGCTGTGTCAATCCAAATTCTTCAAAGTTTTTCTTCTTTTCAGAAGTTGGTAGAATGACAATATTTTCAATGAGAAAAAAAATTTCTCCAGAGATGAGAGGGAAGTTTAGTGACATGCTATGATGATGATAAGAATTTGATATCAAGCATTACCCTTATTCTTTCTGTCAAGCAATAAAACAAAAGAATCTAGTTTAAAAAAAGAACATTCATGTAAAGTTGTTCTGATGTTTAAGAATAAAAATACTCTAATGAGCTCCATCTGGTTCTGTTTAGTTTTCTGCATTTGCTCAATGAATATGGCATTGGGTTCTGACAGGAGATTCAAACTTGAATTCACTGTCTCAGAAGTGGCTGGTATTCCCTGCCACCACCACCCCCTCACTCACACCCCACCCCAGGATTTTAATCTGTCAAATTCTATATCTGTTTTCTTCAAAGTTTGCATCCTATTCTCTCAAAGTGAATATTTATAGACTCTTCATACTATGTTTCTAATATTTCTTCTAAGTTTTAATCATCAATGAAATTAATTTGTATTTCTAGAGGCTATTTTCATCTTTCTGGCATTCAGAGTTGCACTATATCAGTTCAGCAAATGTTTATTAAAGTGTTCTGCTTTTGTGCAGATCATTTTGATAGTTACTGGGGGAGGTGGTTCAGACATCTGTTTACATTTGTTTGTATAAGTCCTTTCACTGATATAGATCATGCCCCTTACTACATGGTTTTGTGAATTGTTCTATGAACTCACTAGAAATTAAGCTTTCTCATTTGAGTTAGGCTAGATCTGAGATTTTAGGCATATAATGTTACCATTAGACCCAGAGGATGACAGGATGTTGTATTTAGATAGGACTACAAGTCATTTAATACAGAGGTATAAGACAGGCAGCCCAGGGCCTGTTGCAATCTCTCCCCTTCTGCTGAATGAGATAAAGATGTAATTGGAAAATGTTAATAACAACAAAAAACTACAACAGAACATAGATAATGTTATTATGTGGTTTTCTAAGTCACTTTGCTGCTGGTAGCGATTCTTATGTAAGGTTTAGTTGTTCCCATTTCTTTTTGAATTTGATACCAGTGATCTAGGCCAACAGCTTAACTTTATTTTTAAATTAATGTTTTGTTGGTGCTTAGTTTTATTTATGAATCCCTTACCAGTGATCTTCCCTGAAGACATGACTCATGGGAGGTGGAGTAGAGGTTCCTTTCAGTGTTCGTGGACTTCCCCTTATCCTAGAAGCTACTCATGGATATCTTGAGGCAGAAATATTTGGAAGTTTCTTATGCTTTCAACCGTATGACCTCACATAAGATTTTCTGTATCCCAGATCTTTTTAGATCAAGAAGAGAGAGTTTCTAGGCAGCCCCTTCCACAGAATTGCTTCTCTAGCATTGCATGTTTAACAGCTTGGGGAGTCCAGACTTGGAGACATACAAGGCCCTTCCTAGGCAGTATCAGGCTTATGGAGACAGGAAAAAAAGAAGGGAACGGGCATTTATTAGGTACCCACTGTGCACCAGGCACTGTGCCAAGTACTTTACGAATGTTATCTCATTTGATACTCACATCAATCCTGGGAGGCAGGTGCTGTTATTGTCTTCATTTTACAGTTGATAAAACTGAGCAGATTGAGGTTAAAAGCCTTATCACTTACCTAGGAAATGTTCCAGGTTGAATTTGAACTCAGGTGATCCTAAGTGCAGGTCCAGTGCATCAGTGCAGATCCACTGCATCGTGGAATGTGTTCCTTTGGTGAAAGCAAAGAGAAGTCCAGTATAGCCCTTGCCTGTATGGAGGAATGGATTTTTCATATGTTCCCTGAAGCTGGAAGGGAATTAGGGAATTAAAATTATGATACAAGAGACTCAAAACCCTAGAATCAGCCTTCACTTAACCAGGAATTTTTCAGTGTAGGGAAAGCTGACCGAAAGAAGATTGCTTCTCCGGGAACCCTAAATTAGTTATATTAACATAAGTCTAGAGACCCATGTGACTCATTAAAGTAAAAGTAGGACACAGAAGAATGTCATATATGTTGCCTCTCTAGTAACCCCAAGATAATTTCCCTTCTGAGGACAGTCCAAATAACAGGATGGCAATATGAACTAGGAGCTTGTATGTAGGATAATAGGAGGAAGCTAGGACTGAGCAGAAAAAAAAAATAGAATTATATTAATGAGTTGTTGGCCACAGCAAGTCCTTTTTAAAATTTTATTTGTTTATAGTTTTCAACATTCAATTATATGATTTTGCATTCTAAATTTTCTCCCCCTCCTTCCATTATCCCCTCTCCAAGATAGTGTGCACAATCTGATATAGACTGTACATGCACAATCATATTAAATATATTTCCTTTAGTAATGTGGTAAAGAAGAATCAGAACCAGAAGGAAAAAAAAACAGTAGAAAGAAGAAACAAAACAAAAAGAGAGAGAGAAAATAGTATGCTTTAATCTGTATTCAGATTCCATAGTTCTTTCTCTGAATGTGGATAGCATTTTCTCAATGTGAGTCTGAAATGTATATTTCTTATTTTTTATGGAATTAAACTGAAGGATGTCCCTTTTCTGATATACACATTATACCTTGAGTATCCCATAGAAGCTTGGAGCACTGAGATATGATAATAACATTATTATTCCCATTTTTCATATGTGAAAACTCAGACACATAGAAGGTAATGACTTGTTCATAGACATTCAAAGAGTAACTATTGAAAATTGAAATTTACCCAGATTTTCTTGTATATGAATCACCTGTTCTATCCACTATACCAGTAGTGTCCAACACATTTAGAAATGGAGGCCACCAAACTCTGCATAAGGATACCTGCAGGCTACATATAGATTTAGAAAATCACATATTAACACTATCTATGCCCAATTATATTTTTACTTCTTTTGTTAAATATGTCCTAGCTATATTTTAATTGAGTTTCTACTGTACCTGACTGACCATTTGTTTACCACCTTAGCATGACACCTTACTGCCTCTTCATACCTATAATTCAGAAAATCTCAGCATGTAAATATGAGAATAGATGCCAAGGTGGGATGTACATTGTTGGAGAGGGTGAGCCTCCAAGGTGAAATTTTGCACTGCTGAATCAAATGCTTTTTTATATTTAGCAAAGAATAAGCATAGTGGAATATTTAGTGTTGTCTATACCAAGGTTGGTAAACTGTCCTACAGCTAGCGCCTATTTTTACATTGTCTACTAGCTAACATTCTTACCTTGTAGGATGCCAGATTTGGTCGATGGGTGATAGTTTGCTGTCCTCTCCTCTTTACTTTTAAGTCAGTTACATGATCATAAAGATGTGATCTACTGTGGAGTATCATTTACAGAGGCCTAGCAATTCTCTTATGAAACTCAGTCAAGATGGTCTTGATGTGGATGTGCAGATTGGAGGTGCCAAACACATCCCAATGTTATTCACAGTATACTCAAACCAGATTAAAATAGGATTGGGAAATATTCAACCAAATATAATAGAACATAGGTAATTTTAATATGTGGTTTTCTAAGTCAATATGTGGTTCACAAAGATCCTGATATACAGTTTTGTGGCCCCTTTTCTCTTTGGGATTGAAACCACTGGTGTAGATTAGTCTCATTAAAAATGTATATGTTAAACATACATCATATTTTAAATATATATTATATATAAAATATATATCATGCACTTATGTATGTGCATACATATGTACATACATACATATACACACATATATGTGAAAGTAGGTGTTTGAGTCAAGTTACTGATGGTCTATTTGTTGCCTTTTTTGATAGCAATTCTAGGATTTTTTTCTAGAACTTTTCAATAGTCCCATCTTTTCTGTATTCTGAAAAAGAAACATGGTAGCACATGCTTGTAATCTCAGGTACCTAAAAAGCTGAGCAGATAAATCTCTTGAGTTAAGGAGTTCTGTGCTACAGTTGACTGAACTGATTGAGTGTCTATACTGAGTTCAGTACCAATAAGCTAAGCCCCTAGGAAGAGCCTATTTGAGAAATCCAGCAGGTCCAAGTGCCAATGCTGATCGGATCAAGGCCAGGCCCATAAGTAGCTGCTCCACTTCCAGCTAAGGTGAACTAGAGGACCAGTTTTCCAAAATTTAATTGATCGATTGATCAATGGATTAAAATATGTACTGTGAGAATCATTCTCTCAATATCCATCAAATTGTGACCCCTCCAGCATGGAACTCTTTCCTGTACTTGGTTTAGCCCAGATGCTATCCCTCTATTTGTTTTCTTCAAAGTGCTGTTTCTATTACTTCTGACAATAAAATCAGGATTGTAAGTAGTGTTAACCTGTCAGGACTCAACTGCCCTCTATGGTGGAAAAAGTTTGTTTTGAAAAGGCTCAAAGTTCTTTTTCATTTTCTGTTACTTTTTCTCCTTCCAGGTTCATCTAGAAATGCCCTTCCTGATTTTGTTTAGTTGAGTTTCATGCCAACTTAACAAAAGAAGTCCTTATTTTCCCTTCCATTGTTTATAACCTTCTACTTTCCTTTCCCATAAGATTTCACTAGTTCCTGTTTGAAACGCATGTTGCCGTTACCTGGCATATCACTTTTCTTGACATGGAGGATCTGTGTCCTGGTTTTAGTAGTTTCTAGTTTGCTTGTTTGTTTTTGCTCTCCTCATGGAATGTGATTTACATGAGTCAAATTTCTATATGAAATTGTTGTGATTAGCATCAAACTCAAGGGATGACTAGATGGCTTAGTGGATAGAGCTCTAGTTCTGGAGTCAGAAAGACCTGAGTTCAAATGTGACATTAGAACTTTCCTAGCTGTTTGACCCTGGGCAAGTAACTTAATCTCTGTTTACCTTAATCCACTGGGGAAGGAAAATGGCAAATCACTCCAGTATCTTTGCCAAGAAAACTCCATGGCCAGTGGGGTCTGTGGGGTCACAGAAAGTCAGTCAACTGAATTGACTGAATAACAAAAACAAATTTTAATCAATTATTATCATTTACTAAACATCTACTATGTGCCAGGAACTGTACTATGCTTTAGGGATATAAAAAGAGGCAAAAACATCCCCTGCCCTCAAGGAGCTCACAGTCAAATATAGGAGACAATAAGCCAACTTAGACAATAATGTATATTTACACATACAACAAAATTGGAAATAATCCACAGAAGGAAGGTACTAGAACTAAGGGGGCTTGGAAAGGTTTTCTTTTTTTTGATAGAAGAGGAAATATTAGATGATAGTTTAGATCTTCAGAGATGAGATGGGACTTAAAGGAAACCAATAGGCATAGTTGAGGAGGGAGAGCATTCTAAGCATGGGGGAATGCCCTCTGTCTTGGTTGTGGAACAGTGAGAAGGCCAGCATCACTGGATCAAAGAGTATGTGTCAGGGAGTAAGGTAGAGGAAGACTGAAAAGTTAGGAGAGAGCTAATTTATGAAAGGCTTTATATGTCACACCAAGTATATTGTGTTTGATCCTGGAGGTGATGGGGAGCCACTGGAGTTTGTTGAGTAGGGAAGTGACTTGGTGAGACCTACACTTCAGGAAAATCACTTTAGTGCTTGAAAGGAGGATGGATTGGAGTAGAAAAAGACTTGAGGTAGGCAGACCCATCAGCAGAGTAGCCTCTGCCGAGGTTCTTAAACTGTGGGGCTTGATCCTATGTGGAGTTGCAACAAATTTGGCAGCTGTCAGAGTTTTCTGAATGTGCAACGACCAAAAATCAAATGTGTGTAATGAATCCAAGATGTTTCTGGCAGCGCTTGCCTCTGTTGCATCAGACACCTTTACTGCAGTTTTGGTTCTGATCACAAACCATATACATTGTACTGCACATACCATCACTTCATACAATACCCGTGAACACAGCTGAAATGCTAAAGGGGGTCTCCACTGGAAAAAAAAGTTTAACAAGCCCTGGCCTCTTGTAATAGTCCAGGCATGTAGTGATAAGGGCTGGCAGGGTTGGAGGAGAGAAGGAGACAATAAATAGAAGATATTAATAGTTTTTAAATTAATTTATTTGTTTTTGGTTTTCAACAATCACTTCCGTAAGTTATAAATTTTCTGCCCCTTCCTCTCCCCTCCCTCCCTGAGATGGCATGCAATATTATATGGGTTCTATACATACATTCTTATTATAAACGTATTTTCACATATGACTATGTTGCATAGAAGTAAAACAAATGGGAGAAACCATGAGAAAAAAACAAAGCAAAACATAATACAAGAGAAAAGAGTGTGCTTCATTCTGCATTCCGATTCTATAGTTCTTTCTCTAGAGGTGGATGGCATTTTGCATCTGGGGTCCTATGGGAATGTTTTAGGTCCTTGCATTGCTGTGAAGGGCTAAGTCTATCAGAAAAAATCCCCCACTCTGTGGCTGTTACTGTGTATAATGTTCTCTTGGTTCTTCTCTTTTAACTCAGCAACAGTTCATATAAGTCTTTCCAGATTTTTCTGAAGTCTATCAGTTCCTCATTTCTTATAGCACAATAGTATTCCATTACATTCATATACCACAACTTGTTCAGCTATTCCTCAATTGATGGGCATTCCCTTGACTTCTAGTTCTTGACCATTACGAAAAAGATATGCTATAAATATTTTTGTACATGTGGGACCTTTTCCAATGTTTATCATCTCTTTGGGATACAGCCCTACAAGTGATATTGCTGTGTCCAAGGGAATGCACATTTTTGTGGTCCTTTGGACATAGTTTCAAATTGCTCTCCAGAATGGCTGGATCAACTCACAGCTCCACCGATAATGAATTAGTGTCCCAACTTGCCCACATGTTCTCCAATATTTATCATCTTCCTGTTTTGTCATGTTAACCAATTTGATAGGTTGGCTATCAACCTCAGAGTTATTTTGATTTGCATCTCTCTAATCAATAATGATTTAGAGCATTTTTTCACATGACTATAGATAGATTTAATTTCTTTCTCTGAAAACTGCCTGTTCATATCCATTGACCATTTATCAATTGGGAATGACTTGTATTTTTGTAAATTTGAGTCAATTCTCTATATAGTTTAGAAATCAGGCCTTTATCACAGATGCTAAATGCAAAAATTCTTCCCCAGTTTTCTGCTTCCTTCCCAATCTCGGTTTCATCATCTTTGTGCAAAAACCTTTCAATTTAATGTAATCAAAATTATCCATTTTGCATTTCATAATGTTCTCTATATCTTGTTTGTTCATAAATTTCTCCATTCTCCATGAATCTGACAAATACACTATCTCTTGTTCTCCTAATTTGTTTATAGTATTAGCCTTTATACCTAGATCGTGTACCCATTTGGACTTTATTCTGGTGTATGGTGTCAGGCATTGGTCTATGCCCAGTTTCCACCACACTGTCAACTAGTTTTCCCAGCAGTTTTTGTCAGATAATGAGTTCTTATCCCAGAGGCTGGGGTCCCTGGGTTTGTGAAACAGTAGACTCCTATAATCATTGACAACTATGTCTTGTGTACCTAACCTATTCCACTGATTTACCCCTCTATTTCTTAGCCAGTACCAAGTAGTTTTGATGATTGCTGCTTTATAATACAATTAGAGACATGGTATGGCTAGGCCACCTTCCCTAGTATTTCTTTTCATTAATTCCCTTGGTATTGTAGACCTTTTGTTCTTTCAGATGAATTTTGATATTATTTTTTCTAGTTCTAGAAAATAAGTTTCTGGTAATTTGATTGGTATGGCCCTAAATAAGTAAATTAATTTAGGTAGAATTGTCATTTTTATTGTATTACCTTGGTCTACCCATGAGCCATTACTAAGATCTGACTTTATTTGTGTGACAAGGGTTTTGTAGTTGTGTTCATATAGTCGCTGAGTTTGTTTTGACAAGTAGACTCCCAAATGTTTTATAGTGTCTACCATAACTTTAAATAGCATTTTTCTTTCTATCTCTTGCTGGTGGGCTTTTTTGTAATATATAAGATGCAGATTACTTCTGTGGGTTTATTTTGTATTCTGCCACTTTGTCAAAGTTGTTTATGATTTCAAGTTGTTTTTTACTTGATTCTCTAGGATTCTTGAACCATATCATCATATTGTCTGCAAAGAATGATAATTTAGTTTATCCTTTGCCTATTCTAATTCCTTCAATTTCTTTTTCTTCTCTTATTGCTAAATCTAACATTTCTTGTACCATTTTGAACAACAGTGTTGATAATGGACATCCTTGTTTCAACCCCCATGTTATTAGAAATGCTTCTTACTTGTGTGTGTGTGTATACATATATACATATACATATATATATATATATATATATATATATATATACATATATATATATAATACTTGCTGATGGTTTTAGGTAGATACTACTCATTATTTAAGGAAGGCTCCATTTATTCCTATTTCCTCCCATGTTTTCAATAGGAATGAGTGTTGTGTTTTGTCAAAAGTATTTTCTGCCTCTATCGAGATATTCATATGGTTTCTGTTTTATTGTTGATATTATCAATATTGCTGACAATTTTCCTAATATTGAATGAGCCATGCTTTCCTGGTACCAATATAACTTGATCATAATGTATTATTTTCATGATAAATTGCTGTAATCTTTCTGCTAATATCCTATTTAAAATTTTTGCATCTATTTTAATTAAGGAAATTGTTCTATAATTTTCTTTCTCGGTTTTGGCTCTTCCAAGTTTAGTTATCTAAATCATATTTGTATAATAAAAAGAATTTGGTAGTACTCCTTCTTTGCTAATTTCTCCAAATAATCTATATAGTATTGGAATTAACTGTTCTTTAAATTTTTGTTAGAATTCACTTGGAAATCCTTCTGGCCCAGGTGATATTTTCCTAGAGAGTTCACTGATGGCTTGTTCAATTTCTTTTTCTGATATGGGGTTAATTAAATATTTATTTCCTCTTCTGTTAATCTGGGCAATTTATATTTTTAAAATATCCATTCATCTCACTTAGATCTTCAAATTTATGGGCATACAGTTGGGCAATGTAATTTCTAATTATTGTTTCAATTTCCTCCTCATTGGAGGTGAGTTCACCCTTTTTATTTTTGATGCTGCTAATTTGGTTTTCTTCTTTCTTTTATTTAAATCAAATTGACCAAAGGTTTGTCAATTTTATTGTTTTTTTTTAATAAAACCAACTCAGTTTTATTTATTAATTCAATGGTTTTCTTAATTTCAATTTTATTAGTCTCTTCTTTGGTTTTCAATGTTTCTAATTTGGTATTTAATTGGGGATTTTCAATTTGTCCTTTTCCTAGCTTTTTCAGTTGCATGCCCAATTCTTTGATGTCCTCTTTCTCTATTCTATTCATGTAAGCATTCAATGATAGAAAAACTTCCCCTAAGAAATGCTTTTGAAGTGTCCCATAAGTTTTGGTAGGTTGTCTCATTATTGTCATTCTTTTGAATGAAGTTATTGATTGTTTCTGTGATTTGTGGTTTAACCTACTCATTGTTTCAGAATAGATTATTTAGTTTCCAATTAATTTTTGGTCTTTCCATGGCCCTTTATTATATAAAATTTTTATTATGTCATGATCTGAAAAAAGAGGTATTGATTATCTCTGCCTTTCTGCATGAGATTGTGAGGGATTTATGTCCTAATATATGACCAGTTTTTGTGTATGGGTCATGTACCACTGAGTAAAAAGGTATAATCCTTTCTGTCCCCATTCAGTTTTCTCCAGAGGTCTGTAATATCTGCCTTCTCAAGAATTCTATTCACCTCCTTAACTTATTTATTTTGAGGTTAGATTTATCAAATTTAGAGAGGGGGAAGTTGAGGTCCCCTACTAGTATAGTTTTGCTCTCTATTTCTTCCTGAAACTCCCTTAACTTCTCCTATAAGCATTTGGATGCTATACCATTTGGTGCATATATGTTGAGTAATAATATCACTTCATTGTCTATGGTGCCTTTTAGGAGGATATAGTTTCCTTCCTTATCTCTTTTGGTTATATCTATTTCTGCTTTTGCTTTGTCTGAGGTTAGAATTGCTATGCATCTATATTTTTTACATCAGCTAAATTATAATATATTCTGTTCCAGCCTTTTCCTTTTACCCTGTGTGTGTCCCCTATTTCAAATGTGTTTCTTATAAAAAACATATTGTAGGATTATGATCTTTAATCTATTCTGCCATCCACCTTCATTTTATGGGAGAATTCATTACATTTACAATTATGATCACTATTTGTGTCTTTCTCGCCATCCTATCCACTCCTCCCATTTGTGCTCTTATTTCTCCCTTCTGCCTTCCTCTCCATAATAGAGATTTACTTTTGACCAGCCTCCTTCAATCGTTCCTCTCTTCTATTGGCCCCCCTCCCTTTTCTTTCCCCTTTCCCCTCCTACTGCTTGTAGGGCAAGTTAGATTTCTATACTTCATTGAGCATGTTGTTCCCTCATTGAACCAGATCAGATGAAAGTAAAGCTCAAATAATGGTTTTCTACCTCCCCTCTCTCTCTATTATGGTATATTTTTGTGCCTCCTGTGGTGATATAATTTTCCTTTTTCTGCCTCTTTCTTTCTTCTTCTCCCATTACAATCCCTTTATACTCTTTAATGATCTTCTTTATAATCACATCGATTAATTTACACTCACTTCCTCTCTCTACATGTGTCCCTTTTAAATGTCATAATAAATATACAATTCTCACAATTAACAGCTATTGTCCTCCCATACACGGATGTAAA
This sequence comes from Bettongia penicillata ogilbyi, assembly GCA_023548195.1. Taxonomy (NCBI): domain Eukaryota; kingdom Metazoa; phylum Chordata; class Mammalia; order Diprotodontia; family Potoroidae; genus Bettongia; species Bettongia penicillata. Next base: position 4,360,437 of record JAJHZJ010000104.1, on the reverse strand, counting down.
CAGTTTGCCCATATGGAATAACACTTTTTCCCCTATTTTCTTTTTCATTCCTCTCTTGAGTCTTTTATTTGAAAACCAAATTTTGTATTGAACTCTGGTCTTTTCATCAGGAAGATCTGATAGTCCCTTATTTCACTGACTGCCCATCTCCTTGCCTGAAATATTATGTTCAGTTTTACTGGGTAATTGATCCTTGATTGTAGTCCAAGCTCATTTGCCTTATGGAATATCATATTCCATTCCCTCCAATCTTTTAATGTAGAAGCTGTAAGTTCCTATGTGATCCTGACTGTAGTTCCTCAATATATGAATTGTTTCTTTCTGACTGCATGCAGTATTTTCTCCTTTACTTGACAGTTCTGGAATTTGGCAACAATATTCCTTGGCATTTTCATTTTTGGTTCTCTTTCAAGAGGTGAATGGTGGATTCTTTCAATGACTATTTTGCTCTCTGGATCTAGAACCTCAGGGCAGTTTTCCTTGATGATTTCTTGGAAGAGATTATCCAGGTTCTTTTTTTCATCATGGTTTTCCAGTAGACCAATAATTCTTAGTTTTTTCTCTCCTGGATCTCTTTTCCAGGTCAGTGGTTTTTCCAATGAGATATTTTACATTTTCTTCTCTTTTTTCATTCTTTATATTTTGTTTGACTGATTCTTGATGTCTCAGAGAGTCATTCACTTTTGCTTGCCCCATTCTAATTATTAATAAATTGTTTTCTTCAGTTAACTTTTTTACCTCCTTTTCCATTTGTCGAATTATTCCTTTTAAGGAGCTTTTTTCTTCAGTTTGATTTTGTATCTCCTTATCCATTTGCCTTATTTTTCTTTTTAAGGAGCTCTTCTCTTCATTGAATGCTTTTTTCATATTTTTAAAATCAATGACCATTTTTTCTTCTACCTCCTTTATTTGACTTTTAAAATCCTTCTTAAGCTCTTCTAAGAATGCTCTTTGGGTTTGAGACCAATTCATATTCCCTTTTGAGATTTCAGGTGTGAGTACAGTGTCAGTGCTGTCCTCTTATGTATTCACAATTTGGTCTTCTCTGCCTCCCTAAAAAGATTTTATGGTCTTTGCTTTTCTGTTTTGCTTCTTTCTCATGGTGATTGCCTTGTTCCTAGCTTTTGAAGTGGATATCTGCTTCTGGGGGTACAGTGGTCTCTAACTCATGTTTCTTTTGTTGAGAACTGGAACTTTGTGTGTTCTCTGGTTCTTTCAGCTAGAAACTAGAATTATGCAGCTTACTTGGTGCTGAGGTGGCTGGTGTGTGCCAAGCCTGAGGACAGGTGGAGTCTTTCTGAGTTTCCCTAGGGTTACACTGAAGCTCTTGTTGTGACATGTAGGGGAAGGGTGGTCTTACCATTGAAGTTCTCCTCCTCCCCTGAGCTAGAGAACAGGCTGACTCAGTAGCTGATGAACCCCCTTCTGTGCTGTTGTCTGTTCTCCTGGCTGTGCTAAGGTATACTGGGGTCCTGGTGTTGGCATTTACAGGTTCCACACCACTGGGGCTTAGGATCTCCTCCTGGTTTACTGCAGTGGGGCTGTCTAGGACACCTCCAGTCCTGCATTGATCCCCTTCAGCCATGGCAAGAGAGACTCTTCTCCTTCATCTCCCCAGTCTCCTGAGCTGATAGACTACAGTACCCCTTCTGCTGATGCCCCTGTTCCAGGATTTTTTCCTGGGAAAATGTTCTTTGGGTTTTTTGAGGTCAACAAGGGGAGGGTAAGAGCACTTACAGTTTACTCTGCCATCTTGGCTCCTGGAAGTTCAAGTAGTCAAGATATTTCAAAGGTAAATTCAACAAGACTTAGCAATAGATATGGGGCTTATGGGGGCAAGGTAAGAGAGTGAGAAGTCAATTTAGCATAACACCTAGACTATGAGCCTGAGGGGCTGGGACAATGGTGTTGCCCTTTATAGTAATAGGGAAGGTAGAAAAGAGAGGGGGTGGGTTTAGGGAGAAAGATAATGATTTACATTTTGGACATGTTTAGTTTAAAATGTCTGCTGGACATTTAATTAAAAATGTCTGAAAGATAATTGGCGATGCGAGATTGAAGGTCAGTAGAAATGCTGGGGCAAGGTAGATAAATTTCAGAATTATTAGTGTAGAGGTGGTAATTAAATTCACAGAAACTTACAAGATCACTGAATGAAGTGGTATAAAGGGAGGAGTGATCTAGGATAGAAATGTGAGGGACATCCAGGGTTAGAAGGCCTAATCTGGAAGAGGTTCCAGTAGAAAAAACAGAATAGTGCTCTTTTAGGTAGGAGGAGAGCCAGGCAAGAAGGGCATCCTGAGAACCTAAAGGAAGGAGAGTGATCAGCAGTGTCAGAGACTATAGAGAAGTTGATGACAATGCCCTTTCCTTTCCCTATCGTACATTTTTCAGCATCTCTAACTTGATTAAGTTATGTCAAGTTGGAGGTATTTTAGTTGTATGTCATATTTTCTTTTCATCTTATTATTTCTTCTAGTTTTGTATTAATTCTGATCTTTGGCAGCCTGATTCTACAGGATCGCTGATTCAAGCATAACTCTTAGATCAATAATAAGTCATTTTTCATCAGCTAAAATATAGTCATTTAATTAAAATTTTTTATTTGATCCTCACCATTTCTGACTCTGATTATTTTCTTGAAGAAAGTTTTCATGGTATGTAGGTGTGAAATTTCTGGGGAATCTCTATGCCTTTGCTTTCTCTTATTCCTTACTTCTGAACTGTATTTTCTGAGACATTATTCACTACCCTTGGTTATGTCCCCATTTGCATTAAAGTCACTGAATAAAAAAGTGCATGCTGATTGATTTTGAATATTAAATAAAGCTCATCTATCCTCACTTCTCTGATTCTTACTTTGTTTGATTATCTAAATATATAAACATAGATATGAGAATTCACCAGGTTTCATGTTTGGAATCTATACCATGACCTCCATTATATTCTTTGTAAATGTTTAGGGAAAAGGATAAAAATGGTTTGCTTATGCTCCAGTGATCAGATGACAAAGTCCTTTATGTAGTTTTTTTTTTTAAATAAAGTTGTTATTGATGTATTTTTACTCTAGTTTTCCTCAGTATGTTTCTCTCTTCCCTTCCCCCTTCCCTTCCCATCAACACATATAACCAAGAGTAGTCCTTTCCAGGCTTCTCTGTGTTCATCACATTTGTTATTTCTTATAGTATAGCAGTATTATATTATATCATACTCATGTACAACAATATGTTTAGCCATTTCCCAATCAATGAACATCTACTTTCCAATTTTTTTGCTATCACAAAAATTGCTGCTATGAATATTTTTTTGTACATGGAAATTTTCTTCTTATTAATGGCCTACTTGGATGTCAGCTTAGTAATGGAATCTCTGGACCAAATGGCATGGATGTTGTAATCATTCTTTGCCTAATTCCAAATTCCTTTGGAAAATGATTGTGCTGATTCACAGCTCTACCAACAGTACATTATTATGCCTGTATTCCCCAAATCCCTTGCATATTTTGTATTCCCATCTTTGATCATATTTGTCCATTTGTAGTAAGGTGAAAACACAGGATTGATTTGATTTGCATTTTTCTTTTTATTTTTTTTATGTAGTTGTCAGTAGTTTGCAGTTCTTTTGAGAATTATTTATTCACATTCTTTGAATGCTATTTTTTAATTGGTGAATGGGTTTTAATCTGATATATTTCAGTTAGTTGTATATATATTTTGGATACCAATACCTTATCAGAAAAGCATAATATAAAGGTATGTTTTTCATATTAAGTGCATTAATTTTGCTTGTGTAGAAGCTTTTCATTTTCATGCAAAGTTTTCCCTTTTATCTTTTGTAATTGCCCCTATCCCTTATTTAATTAAGAATAGATCTCCTACCCAGACCTGTGATAGATACATGTTGTACTTCTTTTCTAATAATTTTTAGTATTATCTTTCATATTAAGGTCACCCAGCCATTTAGAATATATTGTGAAATGAAGGATAAAGCTTTAGTCTAAGCCTAATTTCTGCCAGGTTTACTTTCTAGTTTCCCAGTATTTTTAAAATCAAATAAAGCATTCTTTCTGAAGTAATTCTTGATGTCCATTTTATCAAATGCTGAGTTTTTGAGTTTCATTGTTTCTGATTCTCCCTTGTTTAGTATCTTTCATTGATCTTCCCTCTTTTTAAACCAATATGAGATGGTTCTGATGAATGTTGCTTTATAATACAGTTTGGGGTGTGGAAATGCTATCTCCCCCAACTCGTTTTAGTGCTTTATCTAATGGGTTTGTCAAACTGATTTTTCTTCCAATATTGCTTCCTAGATCCTGAGCTCATTTTCTTGCATGTTGAAAAAGGAATGCAAATTATGTCTGTATCCTTTAAATTATGGTGCCCTGGATAGAGAAGCAAAGGCTTGGTTACCCCAACTTAGTTATGGACCTTGAACCACTATATCTATCTATCTATCTATCTATCTATCTATCTATCTATCTATCTATCTATCTATCTATCTATTATTAATAGATAGATAGATAGATATAAATATAGATATATTAGATATGTTGAGAAAACAATTAATGTTTTGGAAAACAACTCATCATAACCTTCAGTGGATTACATCTTTTTTATTCCTGCATTGTGCCTTGATGAGAAAAGTGACAAGAAAACCAAGCTGAGATTCAGGGAGTCATCCAAGAAATCAGCTCTTAGGAATGGGTTGGAATCAGTGCATGTTCTCCCCAGGTGTGAGTAATCTTTGATGCCTGTGATGTTTGTAATATTAAAAATTTTGGATTGCTTGATTTTAAATGTCATATTCCACCCACTTCAGAATCCTGTTGATATCTTAGAAATATGGACAGCTGGTTACTTCCCTGCTTGCATATATTCTGGCCCCAGGATACCCTTAACAAAAATCTTAATGATAACAGGCAGGAAATATGCCATGTGATGTCGGTGCAGAAATTAAGTTAAAGCACCTGAAGTTTTTAATGTGGCAATGGAAAATTGTTCACTTCACCAAAAATAATGCTTTTAACTCATAACCTGTAAACAATGCATCTATTCCAAATGAGGTACATTTATACACTACTCCATCTCTCTGGATTCACATAGCCTGTTTAGTGATTATTCAACTCCAGTGGAGTGAAGAACTCTTCATTTCATTATATGTGCCACATTGCTTCCAGAGAGATGCAAAACTTTGTCAGTCATAAATGATTCAAATATTCTTTAGTTCTGTAATTTTGATTTGGGAAAAAGAATATCTATTGTTTTGAAGCCAGGTTACTTGTAATCTTATCATATTTCTTTGTATAGTAATTTCTGGCATTTTTTATGACAGAAACAATTGGCTATAAATCAAACTTGTTTGATAACATGGCGAAAATTTTCTCAGTTGTGATGCAGAGAAAACGAACTGCCTTTATTATGGAAGTTCTAAATGGAGGCGCTAAAATTAGTTGCATGGATGAAAATTTATTCTAAAGCATTGAGTGCACATTTGAGTGACTCTTCTGATGGCTAGGCATTGACTGCATGCATGATTTGTTGAGGCTGTTACAGTATTTATATGAAACAAATACTTCTTGCCATTTGAAAAATTAACTAGTGACTCAGAGCCTAAGAAAATTCTACATAAGGTGAGGAAACTAAAGTTTGAAAACATTTCCCTGAATTGTGTTGAGGTATGGGGGAAGAGCCCTAGGTTTCAAGTCACACCTTTGGTTCAAATTCTATATTTGATGCTTGGTTGAATCAATCAGTTAGTATTTAAGCTCCTACTAGATGCCAGATACTGTGTTAAGCCTTGAGGATACAAAGAAGGGCAGAAGATAGTTCCTGTCCTGGAGGAGCTCATGGTCTAATGGGAAAAAAACATGCAGACACATCTGTACAAACACGCTATACGCAGGGTTAATTTAGAGATAATATCCGAGGGAAGGTACAAAAATTATGGAGAGCAGGGATTGGCTTCGGTAGAAGGTGTGATATGAACTGACAATTGAAGGTATCCAGGGATGCCAGGAGGGAGAGAATTCCAGGAATGAGGGAGAGTCACTGAAAACGTTTGGAGTCAGGAGATGGAATTTTGTGTGTGAGTGACAGTAAGGAAAACTATGCCATTGCATTGCAAAGTTTGTAAGATGTAAGACTGGAAGTGTAGGAAGGAGCCACATTACAAAGGGTTTTCAAAGGTAAGTAGAGGCTGTTAGTATTTGATATGGAGGCAATAGGAAGTCACTGGGATTTACCGAATTAGAGGAGAGGTGGTGGTTACATGGACAGATTTGTGCTTTAGGAAGATTAATTTCACAGCTTAGGACAATGGATGAGAGCAGAGAGAGACTTATTTTTTGATGGTATGATCTTTATTATTAAGGTTATGTATTTATTTTGGATGTATTGTGGGAAATGGTATAAGGTACTGGTCTAAGTCTAGTTTCTGCTTTTGTTAGTCATAAAAGACTACTCTGGTCTGGGTCATTTACCCACTCTCTAATTGTCCCATAAGAATTACATGAGATGTCTTAGTGGATGTTTTGCTAAATTCTAGGTAAACTACCTGTGGAAGATTATTCTAATAACCTTGTGAAAAAAGAGATGAAATCATTCTGATGAAAACCAAGCATTCTGCCTTGTTCTTATTACAGCATTCTTTCCTCAGTATTCCTTAATTATCCTTTTAATAATGCATTCTGGAATTTTTCCAGAAAAGATTTCAGGTTCAGTGATCTTTAGTTTATGGATTTCTTTATTTTGTCTTTTTAAAAATTTCATCATTTGCCCCTCTCCAGTAATAAAAGAAGACCTCTGTCCTACAGAATCTTTCAAATATGCCTGACAAAGATGCCATCTCATCAGTAAGTTTGCTCAGGACCCTGGTGTGTAGCTGCTTTGGGTCTAGTGACTTAAATCTATCAAATTCACTTAGATGCTGTAATCATTTGATGATTATTACTTTCTCTTTTCCTAGCAGAGAAAACTAAAGCAGAATAAGAGAATAATTGCTTTGCCTTCTCTCCATCCTCTGTTATTGTCATTCTTTATACCCTGATATTTGGTCTTATCCATTCTTTGACTTTTTCTCCAATAAAGTTTTAAAAATCTATTCCTTTTCATGGTTCTTAACATTCCTATTGTGCTTTGGTTCATTCTGACCTTTAGCGCTCATGAACTATTCTTCCTGGGCCAAGGCATGCTTTTCTTGCCATTCTCTGTCACTAATTCTTGCTTCCATCTTTCATGTCTTTTTCAAATCCAAATTGGTTTCTCAGTTTCCTGTACCTCCACATTTCTCTCTTCACAAAAGTCCCTTTCTCCTCCTTGTTGTATTCTTTTCTTTGTGTCTTCAGAATTTCATCAGTGAAACATAATGCCAAGTTAATCCTTTTCTCTAATTGATTCTCTCTCTCACACCCATCCCCTGGTATTCCAAATCTTCTCTTTAAGCATCCTCCACCTGTCATTTTCCCCACTCTCTTGGCTTAGAACTTTGCTCCTCTCAACCTTGTTTGTGTCATAGTAACCTTTGGCAGACTGATCATCTCCTCAGAATTGCATTTTAAATGCATAAATTAAAATATATAAGATCACAAAACAAATGAATTATTTTTAATACACTTAATTTAAAACAAACAGACAAACAAAAGTTCACAGGAACCCCTAACACTAGTCTGATTCCCTCATTATTACAGAAGATCAACTGAAGCCCCAAGAGAGTAAGGAAATTGTGTCTGCTTAGACAAATAGTTTGTAACAGAGCCAGGATTAAAATGCTGATTCTCTGACTCAGAATACCAGGTTTTTTCACTTGTCCTGCATTGCCTTACACGTTGTCATGTACCAGGTTAAGAACTCCTGCTTTCCTGGGAAAAGAAACCATTTTTCAAGAAACCCCTCTTCACCCTATTTCACAAACCTTTATCATCTCCCATTCTTCTTTCCCTTTTCTCTTGTAATAATGATATGAACTTTCTCCTTCCCAAAGCTACTCTTTCTATATGTACCTTGGGTCCTTACCATTTTCTCCAGTAGATAGCTTGCCAGTACTCTCACTATTATATACTATCTCTGCTATTCTACCTTCCTACATCCACTGGTTCCTTCCCTATTTCCTATAAACATGATCAAATATCCTGCATACTTAAAAACCTCACTGAATCCTACTACCCTTACTCTCATCTTGTATCCATCCTTCTTTTTATGGGCAGACTCCTAGAGAATGCTGTCTTCACTTTTTACCTCTGTCAGTCAACAGAACTTTATTAAACACTTACTATATATTAGGTACACTCTGCTGTCAAGAAGCTCAACAGGCAAATGGGGAAGACAAAATGCAAACAAATAGGTACCTCCAAAATATATACAGAGTACATGAAAGGTGATCTCAGAGAGGAGAGACCTGGTCATTTGGGTACTTTAGTTGATTCTTCAATAAAAAGAAAACCAGGGAAACTAAGAGGAGGAGGGAGTGCTTTCTAGGCATGAGAGAAAGCTAATACCAAGTCATGAACATGTTTGTGAGTATCAGCAAGTTGTCCAGTAGAGTTCCAAAAAGCAGCTGTTTATGATGCGGGACAGCAGTTCAAGAGAAAAACTAGGATTTGTAATACACAAACACACAGGAGCATGGAGGATGAGGGGAGAGGGAGAGAAGGAAAGGGGGAAACTGGGGAACTTGTAAAAAAGGGAGAGGGGGAGGGAGGGGAGAGACAGAGATTAAGAGGGAGATAGAATTTTATGGGGATTGTAATTAAACTCCAGGTATGGAACTCTCAGGTGAAGTAACTCCCTCCATCAATGCTCATCAGCACCTGCTCTACATCTTAAAATCTTAGAGAGTTGCCTGGAGCAAAGGAGTCCAACATGTAGTACACAGCACTCCCAGGTGCCACCAGAACCAGAATCAAATGTAATTAGGAAATATTTAACAAAACAATAAAAATACAGTAAAATATAGATAATATTACATTTAAAAATTAAATCAACTTGTGGCCCACAATGATTTTTATGTACGATTGGGGGCCCCTTTCTATTTGAACCTAATGCCCCTGTTTCTAGAGCACTGAGAGTCTCCATTCTGTAACCTGACCTCTACCAGGTTGCCAAACTGATTCTTCCAGAAGTGAATATATCTGTCCTCTACTCAGTAATCTCCCGTGGCTCCCTTTTTCCTCTAGGATCATATAAAAACTCCTCTCTTTGTCATTTAAAGCTCTTTACAACTTAATTCCTACCCTACTTTCCCAGCTTTATTATGCATTAATCCCCTTCATATACCTTATGTCTGAACTGGCCTCTTTGCCATTTCTTACACACGGTACTCCATCTTTCATCTCTGCTACTTTTCTTGACTAGAAGGAAGGAAACATGTATTTATTAAGTTCCTATTGTGTGCCAAGAATTGTCTCATTAGAACCTCACAACAATCCTGGAAAGTTTGTGTAGATGTTATTATTATCAGCCCCATTTTACAGTTGAGGAAATTGAAGCAGTCAGCAGCTAAATGACTTGCCCTGGATCATCCAGCTAGTATCTAAGGCTGGATGTGAATTCAGCTCTTCTTGCCTCCAAGTCCAGTGCTTGATTCCAAACACTTCACTGTGCCACCTAACTGCTTCAGTGATAATACATGATCATACCATGAAATGGATTTGGAACTAGAATGATGTACACAATCAAAGAGTAATCATTAATGGTCTGATATCTCCTTGGGAAAAAAGACCCTGGAAGTATGCCCTGGAGACTTGTGATGTTTTAACATTTTATTTTTTAAATGAGAAAGATGAAGACATAGAGAGCACACTGGTCTGATTTGCAAATGATAGAAGAATGGGAGGATAGCTTACATATTGGATGACAATGTCTGGATTCAAAATTGTCTTGACAGATTAGAACATTGAACTGACTCTAATAAGCTGAACTTTAAAAGGATAAATGTAAAATCTTACCTTTGCTTTGAAAAGTGACTTCACAATTTCAAGATAGAGGAGACATTGTTAGAAAGCATTATGAAAATGATCCGGTGCTTTTAGTGGACTTTAAGCTCAGTATGAGTCAAGTATGATGTGAGAATCAAAAATTGAATATTGTTTTGGAATCCATTAAAGGAAGCATCATTTTCAGTGATGAAGTAGTGGTTGTCCATCCACACACTGTCTTCCTTAGACTTCAATTGAAGTACTGCTTTCTGGTTAGGGTGCTATAGTTTGGGTAGGGTACTGATAATCTGGAGAACACCTAAGTAGGGGTGGGAAACCTGTAGCCTCGTTACATGTATCCCTGTAGGTCCTCAAGTGTGGCCCTTTGGCCGAATCCAAACTTCACAGAACAAATTCCCTTAAAAAGATTTGTTCTGATTGTGTTGTCATGACTTGGTTATCTTCTATAGACATAACCCTTAATAAAAGTTTTGTTCTGTGAAGTTTGGATTCATCCAAAGGGTCAAACACTTGGGGACCTAGAGGGCCACATGTGGCCTCGAGGCTGAAGGTTCCCCACCCTTGATCCTATAGCAAGAGTTGTTAACCTTTTTTTGTGTGTTATGGACCTGTTGGCCATCTGGTGAAGGCTTCTTAGAACAATGCTTACAAATGCATAAAATAAATTTGTAGGATTACAAAGGAAAACATGTATATTGAAATACAGTTACAAAGTGTTTAAAAAATAAAAAAATCATAGATTCCACATTTAGAACCCCTGTTGTAGAAGAAGGCAACCAAGATGATAAAAGACCTGGAGTTGTCACCAATGAGCAATGGTAAAGGAAATGAAAATATTTATCCTGGAGAAAAGAAAACCCAGGAGCATCATGACAGTAGAGTCCAAATCCATGAAAGGCTACCAGATGCATGGCTAAAAGTGTGACGTTGAGGCTTATTTTAATGGACAACTTCCTAACCATTAAAGTTATTAAAAGGGTTTTCCTCTCATGTGAGGGCTTTATGAAGAGTTTGTATGTTAGGTATTCCTTTTTGGCAGTTGATTGGACTAGATAGACACTGCAATTTCTTCCAACTATGAAATTCTGTGATTCATTCATAATCCATGTAAGTTCATTTCAGTGTTATAGAAAATGAATACAACTTGCCCTTTCTCCTGCTCAATCATATATTGACTGACCTATCAATCATATATTTACTTAATGTCCATCTTAATCTGAGATTTTTCTCTTTCAGCAAATGTTTGTTTCCTTACTATGTGCACAAGACACTGCTGTTGTCACTGTCAATGACACTCAATATGCTAGACACACTCTGTAAAGGTTTTGAAGTCACCTAGAAACCTGACACTTCAAGCCATCTGGCCTTAGATACCTTTTCTGGAGGAACATCCAAGTGTCTCCCCATCATTACTCCCTTTATAGCTTTTACAATCTCTTTTTGGTATTCTCTAGCCACATTTCCACTTAAGGGATCATCTATTGCTAGCAGCCTCCAAGGTCATTCCCAAGAGGTTTCAATACCCTCACAACTTCTCTTCTTTCCATTTTCTAATGCCAGAAGCAGTCATGTAGCAGCAGGATGTGAATGAGAGCATGCAAACCATAATGCTTACTTGTCTATGGCCATTTGGACTTATCATGAAAGAGTGAAACATCTGCTGTGTGCTTCATCAGTTGGCAACTGTTAGTTAGGTGCTACTTCATTTAAATGCAATATCTTTTAAAATAATATTTTGACCTTATAAACTTCCTTCTTTTACAGAGCTTCCAATTACAAATCTAAGCATATGCCCAAGTAGAACTTGGAAAAGAGAAGACTTCGTAAGGTTTTCAAAGTTATTTTTAACCACTTTGAAAACTTTGGTTCTCTCAGTGCTGTGCAGAAATAGCCTCAAATAATGTTTCTCTTCTAGAGTAAAGCCCTTGTTTGCTTTGTACAGCAAGAACCTTCTCTCTCAAATGCTCTTGACCATGACTCGTATGACTAAAAAACAAATAAACAAAGGATATTCTTGTCCAAACTCTCCCTTAAGGTTGGTGAAGTGAGGTTCAGCTTGCCTGATCATCCATATTTTGCTACAGAGTAACCAGAATTTTCCAAACTCCACAATAATTCTCTAGGATGTATGTGTGTTTTGGAGGGAATTAAATGGAGAATATGTGATCTGATTATTGTGGCCATCTTAATAGTACAGATCATCTAGCTTCATCAGAATACATCAGTCATGACACAGAAGGGATGGGTGGACTGTGCCATCATGACTTGGTCATCTTCCGTAGATTTGACCCTGTGTTAAAACAAAGAAAGTTCGGTAGGGAATTATGTCATCATCAAATGGTCTAGAGAGGTCAGTTTAGAAGATATTAATGTTGACCTATAATGACAGATCTAGTACCATGTACATTGGGAAGTCCAAATGAATACTTGTCTTCTATAATTTCATCTTTATTCTCATTTATGTTTAAATAGTTATTTCTATTAATTCCAATTAGATTTTTTTCTTAAAAAATCTCATTTATACTAGTCTTTACTTGAAGAAAATGCTTTTAAAGGTATTTTCATAAGTAATGCTGATATTGAAAGAAGATAACTTATTTTTAGTAGTACCATGAATAGAGTGATACCAATACACCTGCTGTGCACATCAGAATCAACTAGAATTCTGAAGTGTGAATAAACCTGGAATTGAACCCAACCTTTGAGTTAGCAAGGTAATTTGGAGGTTCTTAGAATGCTAGAAATAGTGAATTTTCAGCCTTCACACTGTTTGAATATGAAAACCACGGGCAAGAGATATTCCTTATCAGATGTGACAAGTCCCAGTAGTGCCTTTCAAATTATGTGAAAGAACATTAATATTCCTGAAGAATTTGGTTTTCTCCTTAGTAATTCACAAACCGCAGTTTTTTCCCTGTGTTTTGATGTGCCAAGTCAGTGGGGTTAGCTGGTGGCAATAGGGCACACAGCTAATGAAGCGATCATCCCAGGCACACGTCATCTTTGTCCAGTCAAAGCTGCTGCTGTTGTTTTTCCCATAGGCACAGATTGCTATCCCCTGAATTCCAAAATCTGCAAATGTCTACTCCTGGGCATAAGGATTGACTAAACCACAGACTGAAAATTCATTTTTAGTAAGAGCAAAACTACCAAAGGTGCCCTTGTTCTACTCTTTTTTTTCCATGGATGGCAGGAATTTAGGGTGCTAAGCATTCTCCTTGGTTGTGTAGTCATCTAGTAGCTTGCATTGGGTTAAATATTATTAGGTAAAAATGAAATAAAGAGCAAGCTACTCTTTTAAGGTTTTATTCAAACCACCCAGGTGCCTTTTGCATTCTCCATGATTTTATATTCCCACCCATTACAAAACAGAATGGGCATTGATATTAAAACAGCTTTCTCCCTTCCAAATTGGCCACTACATCTTTCTCTTCTCTCATCTTGTTTTTTCCCCCTTAATGGAACTAGGCTTTCACTTGGTACATTAAAGGACTAATCTAAATGTTATTAAGTCATTAATATAAATAGCATTTGTATCCACTGTGGATGAGAGATTTTCTGTTCACTGTCTATTTTAGTACATTAATGTATGACCTGACATGGAACTAACAATGAGGGCTGAAAATCATATTTACTTCAAATCATTCTGGCTTTAACTCAATTTATTAAGCCTTAGAAATGTAAATTAAGCATATTTATTAACTACTTAAATCAATATATCAGGATGATGGGGAAAAGTGCAGATATATATTATAGAACTGTTTCCAACTAATATTTAGATGAATTCATCAAAGTGGACTCAGCCCCAGATGTCAAATTTCTATTAAAAAGCATACAGGTTTCATATTTGAGAAGAAGCAATAGTACTTTGGCCAAAATGTATGTAGAATTCTACCTAAATGGAAATTCTGTATTGCTCTGGGGTTTTTGTTGCACTTGAGATGTGCACATCATAGCCCCATTTCAGCCATTCACAAAAGTAAAGGAGGCCATCTTGTTTTGTGTTTGTTTCATCTGTCTTATACAAATTGACGTTCAGAATTGTGTTTTGGTCAAATCAGAATTGTCTGTTCAAGTATACATTCCCTTTAAAGTTCAACAGCTTCATTTTTCTCATTTGGAGATGGCCTTACCTGGGTTTTTGGTTCAGTGATAGGTTTTTTATTTTTTTCCAGTCATGACTGTTTTCAGTGGAAAGGTAGACAATTATCTATAATGTAGATGATCATTTCCCGTCTACTGCTCACTGGATACCTGCCCTAGAATGTATTTCCTACTTTTGCCCTGGACTTGAAAACCTTGGTATGAACCATGATAGTGTGAGCGCATGCCTGTGTTATAAGATTAGAGAGTTAGCACCTTAAGTTCTATAATAAGTAATTATAATAAGTAATATAGTTCAAAGCCTTCTTTCTCCTCCTCTGCTTTCCCTTCTTCATCCTTCTTCTGCTGTTGCTACTGTTAGCTCGCACTTATCTGCTATTAAGATTTGCAAATATCTCATGTTATCCTCTCAATAACCCTGGAAGATAGATAGTATTGTTATTCCCATTTTACATTTAAGGAAAAGAAGGCAGACAGAGGTTACATGACTTACTCAGGGTCACACTGCTAGGAAATAGCTGAGGTTGTATTTGAAATTGGATCATCCAGGATTACCTGCCTGAGGCCCAGAGAGGAGAAAACACTGCTCAGGGTCATACGGGTAGGCAATAGCTGAGCTGGGTTCAAAAGTACTAAATCACAATGACATTATATTGTTAAGAGAAGTGAAAAAAAGCATTACGATGACATCCTTACCTACCATGTTGTAACAAGCCTCCTGCAGAAATTTAGATTGCTGCTTATTCAGTTTTCTCTCTGTTCATAAGAACTCTATTATGAGGAATAATATTAAAACTTTTATTTCAGTGGTGGTATTTGGTATTTTCAGGTTTTACTTCCTTTGGGCATGTCATCATGGTATGGTAGAAAATGGATACTTCCATTTTTTTTTTTCACACAGATGAGCATTTTTTGAATTTAAAGATGCAAGTCAAATTAAATCACTTAGCATGATTTTGCTAAGGGAATTTAGAGATTGTTTAGTCCAACCCATACATTAAAGGAATCGTTAATGTAGCATACCTAACAAATAGTCATTCAGCCTCTACTTGAGGAATCCTAAGGAGGAGGAAGCCACCTCCTGTCATGACAATCCATTCCACTTGTAGACAGTTTTATGTGTGAGAAAGGAGGAGTTTTTTCCCTGACTTCTTCCAGTCATCATCATCAGCAGCAGCAGCAGCAGCAATGCCTATGCCCCTCTCAGGCCAAACAGCACCATTGGAATGCCTTTTTCACATGACAACTTTTCCCCCTAAGCCTTCTCTTCTCCAGGCTCACATGACCCCTGCTCACGTGACATGGATTCGAGGTCCTTTGTCATTCCTCTGGACACTCTCAAGCCTATTCATCTCTCTCCCAGAACTGAACCCAATACTCCAGATGAGGTCTGAAGAGGGCCGAGTAAAGTGGGACCGTCACTTCCCTATTTCTGGAAGCTACACATCTCTTAGTGTAGGCCACGGCTGCATTAGTTTTTTTGGCCTCATAGTACTGATTCCTTTTGTGCTTATAGTCCATTAAAGCTTCCAGATATTTTCAATATCCTCCATCTTATGTTTGTAAAATTAATTTTATCTGCCTAAATGTAAGATTTTCACTTCATTCATCTCAACGTCAATATATTTTTCCTGACTATCACCTAATGTGTTAAGTCTCCCTCCCAGCTATGTCATTTGCAAATCTGATTACTTATAATCACTGCTTCCCTTTCTAGATTGATACTAGCTATCTCTTTAATTGTCTATTCTAGAATTTTCCTAGGAATAGAAAGCAAGCTCCCTGGCCTATAGTTTCCATATTCCTTTCTCTCTTCACCTTCCCTTTAAAAAAAAAAAAAAGGGGGATAACATTTGCCCTTCTTGGTTCTTGTGCAATTTCTTGTTTTCTGAGAATTTTCAAATATCAATGACAATGCCTTGGTATTCACTTTTGCCCATTCTTTTATTGCCCAAGGATGTAGTTCTTCTGGGCCAATTGACTTAGGATCATCTAGGGGAGGTTGTGTTTGTATTTTGTTCTCAAAGAAGACCATGACATCAAGATGATGACATGACTTGCAGTTGACTTTGATTTGAGGGAGGAAGGGCTGTGCAAGGTTACCCAGCCTCACTTTCTTCTCCAGAGCCATCTGGGTCCAGTGACTTGATATTCATCAGGAAGACTGGAGATTGCCAGGTTGCAATGTGAGACCCTAGCCCTTTTAGGCTAAGGTCTTATCACATTGTCAGATGTCAGAGATCCACCTATTCAATAAATAGTCTTCTTTAAGTAGTTACTCAAGGGATGGCCTCTTTAATTGGAAAAAAAAATCCAGCTGGGAGGGGAAGACCCTCAGGGTTCCTAGGTAAAAGAAAAACAGAGGTAAGGGCTTAAGGGAGGCAAGAATTTTGAATATCATCTCCCTGTTAAATCATTTTTACCCCTGTCATTTCCATTGCAGAGGTCATTCTCTTTAACTTAGAAAACAAGCCAAATTAGAATTGAACAGCTCTCAGTTCTCTCTGTTACTTATCTTCATCACTTAAACCTCAAGCAAAGGTCCTAACCTTCCTTTATTTCTTCCTATTCTCACAATATAACTAAGAAGCAAACAAAGAGATAGACTAAAAACAAAACCAAATGCCAGTTTGTTTTCACCAGTTTCCTTTGCCAGTCTCAATTCATTCTGACCTTTATCAGTCCTAACACTTTTAATATGGTTGTGCCATCTTCTGCACGTTTTTCAAGATGTGAGCTATTTGGTGAGTTCCTTGTGTATTCACTGGACTCTGCTATCTTCAGGCAAATTCAACTTTTGCTCTGCTTTGGAATTGCTTACTTTTATATTTTCTGAATTTTATCCTTGGACTTCTCACATCAGTCTTGGTGTGACATCCCCTGTAATGTTTTAGTTGAGGATATTCTACCAATATCTCCTCTGAACCTTTTGAGATCTGTTTTACTCAGATATAAGGTACATGTCAGACTAAGCCTAGATTTCCTCACCTTATTATAAGAATGAAGCATGATAGAGTAGATAGAGCACTGGCCTCAAAAAAGGAAGACCTAGATTCAAGTTTGATTTCTGTCTCACTCTGACTATATGACCCTGGTAAAGCCACTGAACATCTCAGAGCTCTAAGCCAGTGGTATCAGAATCACATAGAAACATGGCCACTAAAACATATAGATCCCTGCTGTCTGCCTATTGACTTAGAACATTATCTATATTGTATTGTATTTTTTAAAATGTATTTAAATATTTCCCCTCTACATTTTAATCTGGTTCTGACAACACTCCAATGAGTGTCTGACACCTTTCTTTTTTTCACGTGTCTCTAAGACAACTGCAGAAAATATGCTGACTTTCATTGATAAAGATATCAATGAATTCATAGCTTCAGTCCCTATCTCCAGCCCTGTTGAAAACTCTAGGATAGATCGATATAGATAGGACGATAGATTGGAGAAAGAATTTATTAAAACATTTACTATACCCCAAACATTATGCTAATTGCTGAGGATACAATTCCAAGTAAGCAATACAGACCTTGTCCTCAAGGACCATATTTTCTAATGGAGAAGACAAGACGTAAACAGGTACTGAAAAATGGGTTTGGAAGTGAGGAGGGAGAAGGAAGGTATTTGAGGAGGGTGTGGGTTTAGAGATGGCTGGTAAATGCCATGGGGACCTGGACTCTGACAAGAAAATGCAAAGACTTATGTGGCAGAGGCAGAGAACCTGCATGTGTAATACACGTTTTCATTGTGGTGGCATTGCTAAGAGAATACAGGGGTGGTGATAAAATAGTTAAGAAAAGGTCCTTTCTGAAGGATTCTGGGAAGATGA
Organism: Bettongia penicillata ogilbyi; assembly: GCA_023548195.1. Classification (NCBI taxonomy): domain Eukaryota; kingdom Metazoa; phylum Chordata; class Mammalia; order Diprotodontia; family Potoroidae; genus Bettongia; species Bettongia penicillata. Next base: position 4,342,570 of record JAJHZJ010000104.1, on the reverse strand, counting down.
TGGAGTAGGTCAGAAAATTCAAAGCTCTCAAGATTTTCCCTCACAAAAGAGTTAGAATAGCAACTTAGGGCAAACAAAGTGTGGGTGGAAGTAAATTACAATAGGGGCACAATCAGGGTTTTCATGGGACAATTTGGGAAGATCAGAAGAAAAATCCTAAGATAAGGTTTGATCCCTGTGAAGAGTAAACACCTCCAGTTTGGGGTCCTCTTTAACAACAAGCTGCAAGCCCCAGGGTTAGTTGGTTTGAAAGGCTGCCTTGTTCCCAGCCACGGGAATTTTCATCTCCAGAATAGTGAGAGGAGTTGGCCATTTGAACCCAGGAAGATTGAGGGAACCTCTGCTGAAAAGGAACACCAGACACAACTGTGCTGCAAAGGTAGGCAGGGGTGAGAAGGAACCAGCACATGCCCTATGAGTACAGAAGCAGTGGGAGAGAAAGTCCCTGGCTTTGGATACTTACAGGAGATTGGAAGTTTGGCTTTGGTTCAAGGCAGGAGGGGAGAACTGAAGATCTGGGGTGAGAGGCACCATTTCCCATACCCCAGGGCTAGAGGTGATTACAAAAATTAAGGTATTACTACAAAAGAAATGCACAGGCAAAGGAGAAAATAGAAATAGGAAGCTATTATGGGAATAGAGATGACCAGGTATATCTTCAGAGAAGGATATTGAAGTAAACAAACTCCCAAAGAGTAATTTCAAATGGTCACTTACCCAAAAAGAATTCTTAGAAGACCTTAAAAAGGAGTTTAAAAACTAAATGACAGAAATGGAGGAAAAATTAAAGAAAAAAAATAAGAATAATCCAAGAAAAACAAGGTTATTAAAGGAAAGCCAACTAATTAGAAAATGAAATCCAGAACCTTAAGGAAAAAAGTGACACCTTGAAAATTAGAACTGGGCAAAGTTAAGCCAATGAAATTATAAGAGATTAAGAAATAATTAACCAAAATATGAATTATGAAAAGATAGAAGAAAAAGTGAAACATCCCATAAGAAAAACAACAGATTTGGAGAGTATATCAAGAAGAGAAAATATAAAATTAATCAGACTAACTGAAAAAAATCAGAATAAAAAAATCAGGTGGAAAATATTTGACACAATAATGCAAGAAATAATTAAAGAAAATTGTCCTGAAGCATTAGAATGGGGGGAGGGGGCAAGAAATAGGAAAGAAATCCATCAATCATCACTTAAAAGAGATCCTGTGAGGAAAACTCATAGGAATATCATAGTCAAATTTCAAAACAGTCAGCTCAAGGATAAAATATTAAAAGAAACAAAATTAAAACAATTTAAATATGGTGATACCATAATTAGACTCACACAAGACCTGGAGAAGAAACATTGGAGTTCTGCAGGGCTTGGAACATAATATATCGAAGAGCAGAAGAACGGGTGCTCTGGCTGAAAATACCACATCCTGCAGGGTTAAGTATTATCCTGAATGAAAAACAATGAACATGTGATAAACTTTCAGGCTTTCAAGATTTTGTTAAAAACAAATCCTGGACTTAATAGATTTGACATACAAGAACCAAGTGAAATATAAGGTACAAACCAAAGGCTGATTATAAAGCATTCATAAGGACAGACTGTTTATGTTTTGCTTTATACACACAGACACACACACACATACATATATACATATATATATTTAGACATTTATATGTGTCTAAAATTCTTATTAATAATTGGGTAGCTCATACGTAAGGTTGGGGAAAACCTGAGTAAGATATGAATTTTAAAAATAAAACTATTTAGGAAGAGTTAAAATGAGTAACTATTTTATACAAATGAGGTGCAAGAGGAAGAATGGATACAAAGGAATTAGATGAGGGACGAGGGCTGATAGTTGGTAACTTCCTTTTAATTGGGAATGGATTTAACAGGGAACAACATATATATATATATATATATGTATATATGTATATGTGTATGTATATATCTATAGCTATAAAGAAACATATCTAAACTTTATTGTAGCCTTGGGGGGAGGGAAAAAAGAACAAAGGAAAAAAGTAAAAAAGAGCAGCAGAGAACAAAAGAACTCACAAGGAAGCAAAGATGGACAATTTTCAACACAAGTATTATTAATCAGGCAGGTTTTTTTGAAATGAAAATTTATTGTTACATAAATTGAATCCTCTTGTGTTCTGCTATGCACATGACATGCTTTTTTTTCTTTTTAACTTTATATTTATGTTCCATCATTTAAGTTTGTGATATGTTTTTGGTTCTTTATTCTGTATTTGTGTTTTGGTGTTTGAGTCTAAAAAAAAATTAAAATGAAAAAAAGAGGTCCCTTCCATCCATATTTCCCATTATTTCCACCCCAGCAACTCATTGTCTCTGTTAGTGAAAATTACATGCAGAATAGAATTATTTCCTTGTTGGTTGGTTCCTTTACCTATTGAAGGATGAAATTATCACGAAAGCATATCCACTTCATCCTCCCTAACAACCTGAAATGCACAGAAGAATTCTTTGAATTTCATTGCCTTCTCCAGCAGGAGCCACATAGTGCAGTCACTTAGTTGTGGCAAGAATACCAATACCATCCATTCGATGCACTTCACAATGTTACACACTGCACTCTTCCCACTGGTTAAGATTTTTCAGTCTTGATCGAAGACCTCTATTGATATATGGATAATTGACATCGCCAGAAATTACTTTAGCATGATTCCGTGAGACTTTCAATTTGTTTTAAGAACACCACATCTTTTTTTTCCCATTTTTTTGTTCAAATGATCTGTAAAACACTCATAATAAAATGGGTCTTGTTTCTCACCCTTTTGATCTTTGCCAATATGTTTTTCTCCATTCTTCCCCTTCATGGATTTCCTCATATCATTATGTCTTCTTAATAAGCAATGCTAATCCATCCCATTGCCATTCCTCTTCTCCTCTCCCTCCCCATTCACAAGCTATCTCCATCTACTACCATGTTAATGGAACAGATTTCATCTCCCCCACTACACAATGATGCCTATAAAGTCTGATTTACCTCCATGGATTAGGACCTTGAATTGTGACCCTCTTCTTAAACTTTTAATATTTGAAAATTCATTTGACATTATGGGTTTTAACTACTGGCTTCTTTCTTAGATCTGTTCCCTGTTAAGTTATGGTTATTTCAAATGCTATTTTCCTTCCTTCACTCCAGCTTTTCTCTGGTATTCATAGGATGTATATATTCATGGACAGTTTTTTCATTCCTTCTTTGTTTTATTTTCATGTCCCTTTTGATAAAACTTGTAAGAACCCAAGCAAATACATTTTACCAGCCTTTGTTAGATAAAATACATCCTTGGCTAGGAAACTATCATCCCTCTATTATAAGTTATGGTTTGGAAATGCAAATCTCATCCTTAGACCCTAGCTTCTTAGCCAGACACTCACTTCTCAAACTATTTGTTTTACAAAAGTTATTCTATAGTTAATTTGTAGGATGGTTTCAGAGTTTTGGAGTTTAGAGGGACTTCCACAGCTTTTGACTTCAAATCAATCCTGTCAAACAATATGCCAGAAATGATCATCTAGACTTTGCATGATGACCTCAACAGAAAATATGATGAAAGGAATCTATCACCTCCTCAGGCAATCCATTCTGCTTTTGGAGATCTCTTATTGTTGGCATGTTTTTCTTTTTCCCAAAGTAAAAATATTTAATGTTATGGTATAGAAAAAAAAAGTAATTCCAACTCTTCCCACAAGCCTGGTATACACTCTCAAACAAGTATACCAAGAATTTTCAGAGTAGATAGAAAGAGAGAATATGAGTGGAGATGCACATATGTGTGACCAGTATATAGGCAGATAGCACACATGTGGGTAACAAATGGCTAATGCAAATGTGAGGTGTAATATCTAATGCCTCAAATACTTCAGGCTTGTGGAGCTACTGATTCAGGTTGCTTCCAGTTACCTTGGTCTCATAATATCCATTAAATGCTGTTTCACTGATCCTAATGGATGTCCATCACCTAGTTGTGGTGGTATCTGACTGGGATAAAATCTTAGAATATTTCTGTGCCTTTTTAGCCATCTCTTTGGTAGCCTTACTCTAGGAACACTAGAAGCCTGTCGTATTTTACACCCTCAGAATTTTGATTTTAATGTCTCCTATATCCTCAGAAGGAGGGTCTCAACCAGAGAATGTGCCAAGCTCTTTAGAATGAACAATAAGTTCATCTCAAGGAAGCTAATAACCTTAAACTTAACCTTTCCTTTCTATTTGTTTTTTTAATTAATTATTTTTAGTTTTCAACATTCATTTCCACAAGATTTTGAGTTCCAAATTTTCTCCCTCTCTCTTCTCCTTCCTCCCTGGTACGGCATGCATTCTGATTACCCCTTTCCTAATCTGCCCTCCCTTCTATCATTTCTCCCTTCCCTAATCCCCTTCTCCCTTACTTTCCTGTACGGTAAGATACCCAATTGAGTGTGTATGTTATTCCCTTCTTAAGACAAATCTGATAAGGGTAAGGTTCACTTGTTGGCATGTTTTTGGTATGTTAACCCTAAATTTGACTCTAGCATCTATTTATTGCTCATTTTCAAAATCAAAGTATTGGACGTTTACAATCCATTCCACTTCTCGATATGTGATCCTAAGATGATGATTCCCTTTTTGAATCAAGTCAAACAAGAGTAATTCTTCTTCCTCATGACAGATGTCCACATGTTTGAAGATGGCTATCATGTTCACCTTAAGTCTTCTCTTCTCCAGTGTTGACAACCCAGTTTCTTAAACTGATCATCATATGGTATAACATTAATACGCTTAACTATCTTGGATATCCTAGAGTTTATCACTGACCCTCATAAACTGTATTCTAGAAGCAAAGGATATTATTTTTTGCAAAACAGTTTTGTTCCTGCATTAATTTCCATCTGAAGTAATAATGGAAGTGTTGCCAAAAATGTGTGATATAAGAGTAGCTTGCAATTTATTATGGTGTTCATAAAAACACAATGGAAATGTATCTAAATTCAGAAGAATAAATAGTATTTGAGCATTAGAGGTGAGATAGTCAACATGAAACACATTTTTTTTCAGATAAAAGGAAGCTATCGACATAGGTATGATTTCCTTAAACACTTGCCTGTCTCAGTTTGGGATCTGATAATACATAAGAAACAATTCTATTTGAATAAATGTGTATGCCTTGGATAAATAGATATTGTAACTTATGGTATACATATTAATTTTGAACTGCTTGCTGATTTTCTGAAAAAAAATGACAATTATTCATTCTTTTCTCTAAATATTGGCTAATTTGTGTCTTTAAAATTTTGGGTATTTTGGGAGAAAGTAAAAGCACAAATCTAGCCCACCACTCATAAAACAAAAAAACGCCCTTAGACAAATTTCAATGTTAAATAACAGTGAATAACTATTAAACCAATAGATAATACTGGGTGGAAATCATTGTAAATAATTCTGTTTTTTCTTTGACTTCACTGTGAATTTACTTTTAGGAATTTTCAAAGTGACTTATGTTTGATTGAAAGGCACATGCTGAGTTTAGTAACAGACCTTGTTATTTAGTTCATGGAGTAGTGCTCCTAAAAGATTTTTATAAGATTGACCTTATAAAAATTCAAATTGAATATGCTATTCCATTAATTAAGCAATGCTCTGTTTAATTAGAATTTTTTAAAAAGATGATGGATACTGGATTAGGAATGGCAGGTGAGAAAACAGTGGACTATTCTACCATTGCTTTACAGTAGCTTAATTTTCATATGCTCAATACCCTATTATAAGAAAACAGAACACTGGAACGGAACCTGCAGGCTATCTAGTCCAATGTACTCATTTTTCCGAGTCACAGAGAGGTTAAATGACTTGTCCAAGGTCATAGAAGAAGGGTCAGATGAAAGAATTGAACCCAGGTCTACTGAGAGCTAGAGTTCTTGCCATTTTTGTTGTACCATGCTTACTCTTATAATGCATCATAACTTTTATTCTAACAATTTACAATTCGACATTGTGGTTCTGGCAATGAAGAACATATGAAAGTGATAATTCTTAAATTATTCCAAGGAGAAAGTTAATACCTTGGACCTTATGGGTGACTGGTTATGTGTATGTTAGCTTTTTATATGATATTTTCAATTTTCTCATAAAAATTAAAATATTTTTTATTTATTTCATTAAATATTTCCCAATTACAAATAAAAGATTTTAAAAGTTTAAAATTTTGAGTTCCAAATTGTGTCTTTCACTCCATAAGAAGGCAAACATTTTGATAGCAATTATGTATGTGAAGTCATGCAAAACATTTCTATTTTAATCATGTTTCAAAAGAAAACACAAACAAAAAATAACAAAAGAAAGTAAAAAAGTGTAGTTCAATCAGCATTCACAGTTCATCACTTCTCTTTTTGGAGGTGGATAGCATTTTTTGACAAGAGTCCTTTGGAATTGTCTTGCATCATTGTCTTGATCAGAGTAGTTAAGTCTTTCATGGCTGCTTCTCCCTACATTATTGCTGTTACTACCTGGCTTTGCTCACTTCACTTCATGTGAGTTCATATAAGGCTTCCCAGGTTTTTCTAAAACCATCCTGCTCATCATTTCTTAAAGCACAGTAGTATTCCATCACAATTGTATGCCAAAGATTGTTTGGCATTTCTCCAATTGATGGACATCCCTGGGATCTCAAATTCTTTGCCACCACAAAAAGAGTTGCTGTAAATATTATTGTGCACATAGGTCCTTTCCCCTTTTCTTTAATTTCTTTGGGATATAGACCTAGTGATGATATTGTTAAATTAAAGGATATGCACAGTTTTATAGACCCTTGGGCATAGTTCCAAATTGTTCTTTGGAATGCTTGGACTCCATTAACAGTGCATTAGTGTTTCAATTTTTCTACATCCCCTCTGGCATTTGTCATTTTCCTTTTCTACCATGTTAGCCAGTCTGATAGATGCGTGATGGTACCTCAGAATTGTTTTATTTTGCATTTCTCTAATTAGTAGTTATTTAGAGCATTTTTTTGATATGACTATTGACAGCTTTGATTTCTTCTTCTGAAAACTACCCCTTGCCTTGGTTTTTACCTCTAAGGTAAAATCTGTTCCCTGAGGGTAGCCATCTCCCAAGGGCTTTATCCCAAACCCTCTTCTCTTCTTTTTCTATACTGTCTTCCTTAGTGTCATCTCTTCCTGTTTGAGGTCATGATATTGGTGGAAATGGTGAACCATGAGTTAACCCTCCATACTATTATACTACCTGCTCAAGCCATTGGAAGTATAAATATTGTGGTGTAGACCTTGGGCAGTTAATTGTTAACTTGCCCCTAAGTTGGATTGATTTGCAACCCATCTGGGGGTCTTTGGGCAAGAATATAAAGTGAGTTTTAGGACATTGACAGCGATCTCTTGATATTCCAAGGAATCTCATTGGCACCTGTTTTAAATCTCCCTGCTAACGACTTTTATTTGTTTTTAAGTTCTTCACCTTCTTTTTAATTGCCTTGGGAACAGCTTTTACTGGGGGAGTATTTATTACATGGACTATTTAAACATTCAGGCTGTGAGTGTACCATTGCACCAGATATAGAGTAGTGACTTGGATAATTCTCATGGGTTTGATTTTCATCTCTATGTGAACAACTCCCAGATTCAACCCTAAGTGCTTTCTTGAGCTCTAATCTAAAACCACCAACTGCAGGCTTGACATCTCTACCTGTGTATACCATTAGCATCTGAAACTCAACTTATCTAAAATAGGATTCAGCTTCTTCCCTCATATCTAAAACTTGCCCCTTACAAAGACTTCTCTATTTTTATTTAGGGCATTTCCATCTTCCCTCTTTGCTAGCATCAGAATCTTGAGTAGATCGTGCCTTTTACTGTATGCTAAGTCCCTTGAGTTGTTACTCCATTGCTAAGTCTCCTCAGTTCTTTACACCTGTTCCTTTCTCTGTACTCATATAAACTCCAGTTCAGGCCTTTATCACTTTGGGGTTAGGCTACTCTAATGACTCCACAGTTGGTTTCCTTTCTTTCAGTATCTCCGCTTTCCAATGTATCATCTGTGAAGCTACCAAAATATCTTTCCAAGGAGACAATATGACCATGCCACCTTAATGCTCAAAAATCTACCTCAAGCCTCTCCCTACTCTAGACCATTTTCCATGCAGCTACAAAAGTGATTTTCCTAAAATGCAACTTTGTCTTTGCCACTCCATTACTTAGTAAACCCTACTGCCTCCCTCTTATCCCTTAGAGCTCACATGACAAAAATTTGAAGATGGATTTTTTTTCTTGTTTGCTTTGACAATAATATAGTCTTTACTAGTATACATAGTTAGGACTACATTCTGTATTTTAAAATTGTGATTAAAAAATATTCATATTGATTTCCTAACTCTATCAAGAATTATTAATGCTAACTTTTAAAACATTTGTTAGAGTTACTGGAAGCATAGACTGGTGAAGTCACAGAGAGGGAAGTCATTTCTAATTCCATAGGATCATGAGGAATGACTTGTGGCCAATTTTAATCAAGTTATATTAGGATTAATTATTGAGATTTCAGACATGTTAATTTGTATTTAACTGAAATAAACTTATTGATTCTGGTGATCTTCAATTGCAAAACATATATAATTATGTAAACAAACTGTAAATACAGATATTTCCTTTTAGAAATTTATTTCGGTTATGAGGGTAAAATGCATTTTTAAAATCCAGATTAAACTTAATACTTCATCCAAAAATACATTAAAAGTATATATTATTAGGGTATACAGCTAACTCAGTCTTCACTCGTGTTTTCTTGTTTGCTCATAGTAATGTGTGGAAGCAGGACTCTGACCTGGAAGACTTCACAAGTGCTTATTCAGATCTGTTATTCCGTAGTTCTGATTGTGCTCTTTTTGGATACATCCTAGAAGGACTCAAGACACTAAGTTGCCACTTATGTTAATTAGGACAACTTTACTTTCTCTCACATAGAGCATCAGCTTTTCAGGTACTGGAGATGTTAAAAACAAACATGGTATTTCTAGCTTCATGGATTGTGACACAGGGACTGATGATGAACTACCAGAGCAAATTTGACCCTTTTGAAAGTGATGGCTAAAGTTGAAACTGATTTGGGGTCATTGTAAAAAAAAACAAAAAAAACAAAAAAACCCCACAACTATTTAGGGAAAGCAAAAGAAACTGAGATCCTCTAGAAAATGACATTTCATAAATCATTTTGTGTGATATCTTTTCATAGTGATATCATATTCTTTCTTTGGGTCACAAAGAACAATACATTCCCTCACTGATTTTGTCCATTATTTGTAGGATAGGCTCTAGTGACCATTTAAAAAAAATCTGCGTTTTGAATAGAGGGCTAATTTCCCATGACTATTTTTTGTTAGTGTTAAAATGTGCTGATTTTATACTTTGACCTAAAAGTGCTGATGATTCTGAATGAGTGAATGAAAAGAATATCAAAATAGATGACTTTCCAACTAAAACATGTAAATGATGAAATGTTTAAGAGACAGGTAGGTCTTGTGATAAATTAGTGGTGGTCTAGTAAAGCTCATGTTTGACATTAGTATAATCCTTTGTACAATGTTTTTGTTTTTTTGTAACCCACAAGTGTATGCTTTTTAACATTATGTATTTGTTATGAGTATATAAGCACCAGGTTGATATGTGAAGATATTATTAGTACCATAAGTCACCAGTGATAATATCATCATCTCTTCAAAAACTGGGTCACATACAGTGAATGTGTGATGTGAGCTTTGTATCCTTATAAGCTTTCAGGCATATATGTGGAAAAGTGGGAGCTAGTCTATTGAGAAAATAATTTCTACCAATGAACTTAGTAATGGAGCATGCTGGAGTTATGGTTTATTTTACAGGTCCACTTGGAAAAGTTAATAGGACAATGCCACTTTATATCTATAGTGATTTTATTCTAGTGTTAAGTGATTTGTCTTATATTTATTTTTCTCTTCCCTTAAATTTCAGATATCTTTGCTTTTTTCCCTGTATTGTTGTGTTCTGGGATTAGACTGGAACAGTCTTTCACATTCTAAATGTTTTTTATCGTTAACAAGATACATGGATCCCACAATATTGATTTTACATTTTATTATTTCCCTCTTAGCTCTCCTGCCAGTAAAGTAGTATGGAAAAGAGACATAACACAAGGAAAAATATCATTAAAGTAATTGCCTTACTCTCATTTACCATCTCTTTTTTTTTCTGAATCTTAATTTATTGGTCATTTTCACTTTAATTGTCTTTATACCTCACTTCTACATGATGACATGCATTTATAAGGGAGCAAAATATAGGGTTAAATTATCTGAAAGTCTGCATATTGACAGAGGTGAAGGAGATGGTAAAATGTAAAATAGATCCCCATTTGTTATTTTGCCTTTCTCATAATCAATATAAAGACTGTTAATACCATTTGAAAAGTTATATGACTCTAAGCCAAGACTGGGCAAAAGTGATAATGTAATTGATCATTTCTGTGTGGAGTCTCTTCCTGTGATCCAACGTGCCTCTATATAAGAGAGAGATAAACATAGTCAAATATACAGTTACAAAAGATTTTTCTTTAGTTTCAGGTTTAATCCTATTTCTTTGTAAAGCTGCTTCTTTTGTCCACCTTGATAACAGGTCCCTTTATTGTGGTTGATGATTTTTCTTCCAAATGGCTACAATAATTTTGAAACAACAGATATATCAAAATAAGTACTCAACCACACCCTTACAGTATATTCTATGAGAACAGTTAAGCAAAACTACCTTATACTATAATTTTTTTAATGACAGTATGTGCCATTTTCTATTTCTATAGTTTACCAATAGCTTTTCATTAGAAAATATACATCTTTTAACTTTGATTGTATGGTACAATGCTGTCAGTTACTATTTCACAGTATAATTTGAGGTCAGTAACACCAAGGCCATTCCTTTCTTTCCTTTTTCATAATTTCCCCTGATATTCCTCCATATTAATTTCATTATTACTTTAATTCTAAAGAGTTTATCCTTAGTAATTATATTTGTGTAACAGTAAGCACCCCAACATACATGGGGGGGAGCCTGCCATCACAAGTTTTAGATCTGCATTCATAAAAGGACAGGGAACTTTTGAGGGGTTAACAATCACTTTAATCAAGCACATGTAGCATTCCTTTAAGCAAATACATATATCATTCAGTTAATTCAGGGAGTCAGAACCTTGAATTTCAAAAAAAATACAGAGAAATTAAAAGATCAACAGACATGGCTTCCTCTGCCTGAATTCAACAGACAATTGGACCCCAACTGTCTGACCATAGTTACCAGAGAGGGAAGTATGACATCTGGGTTCTCAAAGCCAGGAGGCTCTTTAGCGGCTTCCCAGAGTCCTCATCTGGCACTCAATCCTTCTTACCAAAATCTAAGCCCTAAAGTAAAAACCTCAACTCATAGTATTTATACGTTGGAGTCAGAGGGTATCCCAACCCTTGAGAACCAGTGCCTCATTAACAAAAGCTGAGGGTGTTCCTACAAATCTTCCCTAATCAAACTCCCCTTAATGGGCAGGGCCATTAATGGATGGGGAAGATCTTAAATCACATTAACAATACAAATACATATGCTGTTTCTAGTTAAAGAAACTCTTGTTTCTGTACTTTACTCCTAGTAAAGACTCTTGACTGATAAAGGCAAGATTCAATCAGGTACTTGATTATACTAAAACAAAAACAGCAAAAGATTCTATTTTGGTTGCCATCACAATTGGTAAAACAGTGAAGAGTAGAACAATAGTATCATCATTTTCCATATTGGCACATTCCAGCCATGAACACTGAATAGCTTTCCAATAATTGAATTCTTCATTTGTGCAAAAAAAGCTATAGTATCATTTAGGTAAGTCCTTTGTTTATTTTGATAGTGTAAGTGCCAGATATGTGTTTCAAATGGAATTTTATTTACAATCTTTTCTTCCTGGTCTTTGTTAGTAATGTACAGAAATGCTGGTAATTTTTGTGTACTTCTTTTACCTGCTTCTCCTTTACTGAAACTATTGTCTTGACTAATACATTTATTGATTCTCTAATTAAACACCCTATGATCTGCAATAGAATAGTCTTGTATCCTGTTGCATATGTGCATTTCCTTAATTCTTTTTCCTTTTCTTGCTGCTACAGCCAGCATTTCTAACTTTGTCAAAGATAGTGCAACATCCTGAGTGCCCGCATCCTTGAGACTCTCCTGAATTTGAAAAGAACTTGGTCCTTTACTCTTTTGGTGCTATTGTCCATTGTGTCTCTTCATTCCTTTGACTGCAAAATAAGTTCATTAGTTCTTCCCTTTGACATCTGTGCCCATAGAGAGATGAGGATTCACGGAGGACCAAAGAATGGATTCTATATTACTGACAACCAAGGACCATCAGGAATTAGTGAGGTTCAAGGATGTGGCTGTACACTTCACCCAGAGGGAGTGGAAATTCTTAGACCCTACTAAAAATGTGCCAATTGATGCTAGACAATTTTAGGAATTTAGTGTCCTTGAAACTTGAAGAGTATGATTCAAATGTGCTTGATGTTTTAGAGTGAGGGAAAATTACTCGGGTACCTGAGAGAGAAGCATTGTATAAAGACCTTGTGTGAAAACTAATTTTTCTCATTCTTAGGGTATTAACATAGAAAGATATCTTATCCATGTAATTGATGTACAAAGTAATTTTTTTTTTCCCCAGAAAGATTACTTTATTCAAGATGAAAGAATTCACAGTGGAGAGAAAACTCAGTCTTGTCATGAATGTTGTAACCTTTTTTTCTGGAAAGCTGACCTTATTAAACATCAGATAATTCACACCAAAGAGAAACCTTTTGAGTGTAGTGAGTGTGAAAAGGCATTTAGCTGGATACCCGACTTTATTAAACACAATGGAGTCACACTGGAGTGAAATCTTATAAATATGAGGAATGTGGAAAGGCCTTTCCAATCACAGGTAACCTTACTCACCATGAGAGAATTCAGACTGGAGAGAAACCTCATAAAGGTAATGAAAGTTTAAGTGTTTTTTGCTGGAAAGATGAGTTAGTTAACAATGAGAGAATTCACACTGGAAAGAGACCTTATGAGTGTAATCAATGGGGAAGGGTTTTTTAGAGCAAACTAACCTTATTAAACATAAGAAAATTCATAATAGAGAGAAACCATATGAATGTAATCATTGTCAAAAGGGCTTCTTCCAGAGAATTCTACTAATTTGTCATAAGAAATATCATGTTGTATAGGAACTTTTTGAATTTGGTGAGTAAGGAATTTTTTTTTTTACGTTGCCAATACATGTAATAATTTTGGGCTCACCTATAATAACATTGATGCATCTTATTTTTAACTACAGATATTTTTTTTTTCTTTTGCAATTTCCATTTTTTATTATGAAATAATCATTAAAAATAAATCTTAAAAATTAATGTAGAAATTAGTGCCCTTGTATGAACTTAAGTGCTCTTGAGAAAGATTCTATTTTTTCCATCATGAATGATACTAGCTCTTCTTTTTAAAAAAGCATTTCTAATCATGTTGAGGAAAATTCCTTTCATTACTAAATAAATATATTTAGCATTTTAAATATACATGAATGTTGTATTTCATTTAAGACTTTTTATATATTCATATATCCATTTGTGTGTGGTTTTTTTTTTTGCTATTAATTAACTATGGTATTATTTTTATTAAGATAGATCCATCCTTTCATGCATGTTATTGATTCAACTGGGTTATAAGGACTATTTAAGAAATATATTGCTTTAGCTCTTTTGCTATTATTTTCTTTACCTTATTTATATTTATATGCATGAATAATGCTATATTGATCTATAATTCTCTTTTGCTTTATCATTTCTTGGTTATACATTAAAACTATGTTTGTTTCAGAGAAGGAATTTAACAAGGCATATTTTCTTATTTTTGGAAAAAGTGTATGTTGTATAAGGATTACATATGCTCTAAATGTTTAATAGAGCTCTCTTATTAATCTTTCTAGACTAGGAATTTTTATTGTGAATTTATTTAGGGCCTTCTCAATATATATTTGTGAAATTGGGATGTTACAATATCTGTCTTATTTTATTTTTTCCCCAAATTTATTAATTTATTTCTTTTCAGTTTTCAACATTTACATGTATAAGTTTTAAATTTTCTTCCTCTCTCTTCCCTCTCCCTCCCCAAGATGGCATGCATTCTTATATGGTCTCTACACATATTTTCCTATTAAATACATTTACACACCCATCATGTTGCATAGAAGAATGATAATGAATGGGAGGAATCATAAGAAAAAGAAAACAAAACACAATGAAATAACAAAAAAGAAAATAGTCTACTTCATTCTGCATTCTGACTCCATAGTTCTTACTCTGGATGTGGATGGCATTTTGGACCATGAGTACTTTGGAAATGTTTTAGGTCCTTGCATTGCTGTGAAGGGCCAAGTCCTATCAAAATCAGTTCTCGCACACCGTGGGTGTTGCTGTATATAATGTTCTCCTGGTTCTGCTCACTTCATCCAGCATCTGTTTATACACACACACACACACACACACACACACACACACACACACACACACACACACACACACACACATATATATATATATATATCTTTTCAGGTTTTTCTGAAGTCCACCTGTTCCTCATTGCTTATAGCACAATAGTATTCCATTACATTCATATACCACAACTTGTTCATCCATTCCCTAACTGACGGGCAGTCTTTTGATTTCCAGTTCTTGGCCACCACAAAAACAGCTGCTAACAATATTTTTGTACATGTGGGTCCTTTTCCCATTATTATGATCTCTTTGGCAGACAGCCCTAGAAGTGATATTGTTGGGTCAAAGGGTATGCACATTTTTATAGCCCTTTTGGCATAGTTACAAATTGCTCTCCAAAATGGTTGCAACTGCTCACAGTTCTACCAACAATGAATTAGTGTTCCAATTTTCCAATATTTTCTCCAATGTTTATCATTTTCTTGTTTTGTCATGTGAGCCAATCTGTTAGGTGTGATGTGGTACCTCAAATTTGTTTTGATTTGCATCTCTCTAATTAATAGTGATTTACAGCATTCTTTTATATGACTATAAATAGCTTTAATTTCTTCCTCTGAAAACTGCTTGTTCAAATCCTTTGACAATTTATAATTTGGGGAATGACTTGTATTCCTGCAAATTGAATTGTGTTCTTTATATATTCTAGAAATGAAGCCTTTATTAGAGACTCTAGTTGTAGAAATTTTTTCCCAGTTTTCTGCTTCCCTCCTAATCTTGGTTGCATTGGCTTTGTGCAAAAATTTTTCAATTTAATGTAATCTAAGTTATGCATTTTACATTTCATAATGTTCTCTGTCTTCCTTGTTTGGTCACAAATTCTTCCATTCTCTATAAATCTGACATATAAACTATTCCATATTCTCATAATTTGTTTATAGTATCAGCCTTTATACTTAGGTCATGTATCCATTTGGAATTTGTTCTGGTATATGGTATCAGATGTTGGTCTATCCCCAGTTTCTGCCACACTATTTTCCAGTTTTGCCAGCAGGCTTTTTTTCAAAAGTTCTTATCCCAGAAGCTCTGGTCCTTGGGTTTATCAAACAGTAAATTGCTATAACAATTGACTACTCTCTTGTGTACCTAACCTGTTCCACTGACCTACTGCTCTATTTCTTAGCCATTACCAAGTGGTTTTGATGATTGCTGCTTTATAATACAATTTGAGATCTGGTATGGCTAGCCCACCTTCCCTAGCATGTCTTTTCATTAATTCCCTTGATATCCTGGACCTTTTGTTCCTCTTTATAAATTTGATATTTTTTGTAGCTCTATAAAATAATTTTTGGTAGTTTAGTATGGCACTGAATAAGTAAATTAATTTAGGTAGAATTATCATTTTGATTATATTAGCTCAGCATACCCATGAGCAACTGATGTTTTTCCACGTACTTAGATCTGGCTTTTTTTGTGCAAATTGTTTTATAATTGTGTTCATATATTCCTGGTGTTGTTTTGGCAGGTAGACTCCAAAATATTTTATAGTGTGTACTTTAATTTTAAATGGAATTTCTTTCTATCTCTTGCTGTTGATCTTTGTCAGTAATATATAGAAATATAGATGATTTATGTGGATTTATTTTATATCCTGCAACTTTGCCAAAGTTATTATTTCAAGTAGTTTTTTGCTTGATTCTCTAGCATTTTCTAATTATATCATCATAATATCTGCAGAGGGATAACTTAGTTCCTTCTTTTTCTAGTCTAATTCCTTCCAATTCTTTTTCTTCTCTTATTGCTAAAGCAAATATTTCTAGCATCATATGGAATAACAGTGGTGATAATGGACATCCTTGTTTCACCTCTGATCTTATTGGAAATGCATATAGCTTATCCCCATTACATATAATGCTTGCTAATAGTTTTAGGTAGATAGTACTTGTCTATCTAAAGATATCTTTAAAGACATCTCCATTTATTCCTAAACTCTCTAGTCTTTTAAAAAGGAATGAGTGTTGTACTTCGTCAAAAGTTTTTCCTGTATCTATTGAGGTAATCATTTTGTTTCTGTTAGTTTTGTTATTGATATGGTTAATAATCCTGTTAGTTTTCCTGATATTGAAGCAGCTCTGCTTTCTTAGTATAAAGCCTACCTGATCAAAGTATATTATTCTCATGATAATTTGCAGTATTCTTTTTGCTAGTGTCTTATTTAAAATTTTTGCATTTTTATTCATTATGGAATTTGGTCTATAATTTTCTTTCCCTGTTTTGGCTCTTCCTGGTTTAGGTATCAGCACCATATTTGTCTAATAAAAAAATTGTAGGACTCCACCTATATTCTTAAATAGTCTATATAGTATTGGAATTAATTGTTCTTGAAATGTTTGATAGAATTCACTTGTAAATCCATCTGGCCTTGGAGATTCCTTGCTAGGGAGTTCATCGATGACTTGTTCAATTGCTTTTTCTGAGATGGAGTTTTTAAGATATTTTACTTCCTCTTCTGTTAATCTGGGCAATTTATATTTTTGTAAATATCCATCCATTTCACTGAGATTGTCAAATTTATGGGCATATAATTGGGCAAAATAATTCATAACTATTGTTGTAATTTCTACTTAATTGGTAGTGAACTCACCCTTTTCCTTTTTGATACTGGTAATTTGGTTTTCTTCTTTTTTAAATATCTAATTAACCACAAGTTTATCGATTTTATTTTTTTCAAAAAACTAGCTCTTTGTTTTATTTATTAGTTCAATATTTTTTTTAATCTCAATTTTATTAATCTCTCCTTTTGTTTTTAGTATTTCTAATTTGGTGATTAATTGGGTATTTTCAATTAGTTCTTTAACTGACTTTTTCAGTTGCATGCCCAATTTATTGATCTCCTCTTTTTCTATTTTATTCATGTAAGCATTCAATGATATAAATATTCCTCTAAGAACTGCTTTCATTGTGTCCCATAAGTTTTGGTATGTTGTCTCATTGTTGTCAGTCTCTCAAATGAAGTTATTAATTGTTTCTATGATTTCTTGTTTGACTCACTTATTCTTTAGGATTAGATTATTTAGTTCCCAATTAATTTTTAGCATATATTAACATGGCCCTTTATTACATATAATTTTTATTGTGTCATGGTCTGAAAAGGATGCATTTAATATTTCTGCTTTTCTGCACTGGATTGTGAGATTTTTATGCCCCAGTACATGGTCAGTTTTTGTGTATGTGCCATATTCCGCTGAGAAAAAAGGTATATTCCTTTCTATCCTCATTCACTTTTCTCCAGAGGTCTATCACATCTACCTTTTCTAAAATTCTATTCAACTCCTTAACTTCTTTCTTGTTTATTTTTATTTCAGATTTATCAAGTTCAAAGAGGGGGAGGTTGAGGTCCCCTACTAGTACAATTTTGCTGTCAATTTCTTCCTATAATTCCCTTGACTTCTCTTTTAAGTATTTGGATGCTATACCACCCAGTGCATATCTGTTTAATAATGGTATTCATTGTCTAATTTGCCTTTTAGCAGGATATAGTTTCCTTCCTTATCTCTTTTGATTAGCTGTTTTTGCTTTTGCTTTGCTTGAGATTAGGATTGCTACCCCTGCCTTTTTTTTTTTTCTCTTCAGCTGAAGGATAATATATTCTAGTCTTTTTACCTTTACTTTATGTGTATCCCCCTGTTTCAAATGTGGTTTTGTAAACAACACATTGTAGGATTATGGTTTTTAATCCATTCTGCTATCTACCTCTATTTTATGAGACAGTTCATCCCATTCACATTCACAGTGATGATTCCTATCCATCTTTCTCTCCATCCTAATTCCCCCTGTTTATGCTTTTATTTTTCCCTTCCCTTCCTCAAAAGAGCTTTGCTTTTGACAACTACCTCCCTCAATTTTCCCTTCCTTCTATCAGTCCCTTCCTTTTCTTTCCATTTTCCCTTACTACTTCTTCTTTCCCTTCTAAACACTCCCCCTTTTCTTTCCTCTTTCCCCTCCTACTGTCTGTAGGGCAAGTTATATTTCTATACTTAACAGAGTATGTTATTCCAACCCTGAACCAAATCAGAAAAGAGGAAAGCTCAATGCTCATCTCCCTCCCTTATTTCCCTCTACTGTAATTTGCTTTTGTGCCTCTTCTTGTGATGTAATTTACCCCTTTCTGCCTCCTCCTTTCCTCTTCTCCCATTACAATCCCTTTGTACCTCTTAATTAGGTTTTTATCATCACACCTGTTAATTTATAACCACACCATTTGTCTATGTATATCCCTTTTAAATGGCATAATAAATATACAGTTCTCATGATTAACAAGTATCATCCTGCCATTGAGGGATGTAAAAGAGTTTGTCCTTATCAAATAACAAGTCTTTACCCCCTGTTTACCTTTTTATGCCTCTCTTGAGTCTCGTATTTGAAGATAAAATTTTCCATTGAGCTCTGGCCTTTTCATCAGCAAGGTCTAGAAGTCCCTTATTTCATTGAATTTCCATCTCCTTGCCTGAAAGATTATGCTCAGTTTTGCTGGAGAGTTAATCCTTGGTTGTAGTCCAAACTCCTTTGCCTTATGGAATATCGTATTTCAATCCCTCACAATCTTTTAATGTAGAAGCTGCAAGGTCCTGTATGATCCTGACTGTAGTTTCACAGTATACTTACTGTTCCTTTCTAGCTGCTTGCAGTATTTTCTCCTTGACCTGATAATTCTGGAATTTGGCTGCAATATCTCTTGGTGTTTTCAATTTGGGATCTCTTTCATGAGTTGATTTGGGGATTTTTTCAATGATTATTTTACCCTCTGGTTTTATGACCTTTGGGCAGTTTTCCTTGATGATATCTTGGAACACACTGTCCAGGCTTTTTTTTTCATCATGACTTTCCCATAGAACAATAATTCTTAGATGATCTCTCCTCGATCTCTTTTCCAGGTCATTGCTTTTTCCAATGGCATATTTCATATTTTCTTCTATTTTTTCATTGTTTCAATTTTGTTTGACTGATTAGTGATACGTCATAGAGTCATTAGCTTCTACTTGTCCAATTCTAATTTTTAATAAGTCATTTTCTTCAATTAACTTTTGTATCTCCTTATTCATTTAGTCAGTCTTACTTTTCAAGGAGTTATTTTCTCTAGTTTTGTACTTCTGCATTCATTTGACCAATTTTACTGCTTAAAGATTAGTTATCTTCAGTGAATTTTCTTCCCATTTTTTTCCATTTTATTTTTAAAATAATTGATCTGTTTTTCTTCTGTCTTTCTTGTTTCACTTTATAATTCTCCTTGAGTTCTTCTAAGAATACTTTTTTGGGCTTGAAACCAGTTATTATTGCCTTTTGAAGTTTCAGATGTGGGCATAGTGTCAATGCTGTCCTCTTCTGAATTTGTATTTTTGTTCTTCCCTTTCCCCGTAGTAAGAGTCTATGTTTTTTGCTTTTCTAGTTTGCTTCATGTTCATTGTGATTCCCTTTTTCTTGGCTTTTAAAGTGGATCTCTGCTTTTAGGGCATGGCAGCTCTGTCCCACTCTTCTTGTGCTTATGGCTATGGGTCTGGTTACTGTGTGTTGTGGCCTCTGGTTCTGTAAGCTAGAAGCTTTATAGTGCTACAACTCACATAGTGCTGCGATGGTGCTTGCTGGTATGTGCTAAGGTCAAAACAAGGTGAAATCTTTCTGAGTTTCCCCAGGATTACACTGAAGTTTTCTGCCTGAGATGTGGTGGAGGGGTAGTCTAGCTGCTTGAGGTCTCTTCTTCCCCTAGGGCTGTTCTAGCACAGTCACTGGTGGACAGGGGTCCATGCTTGTTTCTGCCAATTCCTCTGGTTGTGCGAAGACACCTTGGGTCCTAGCATTGGTGCTTACCAGTTCCACCCCTCTGGGGCTCATGAACTCCTGCTGGTCCACTGAGGTGGGGCTTGCTGTATGCCTCCAGTCTGCCCTGGTCCCTTTCAGTCATAGCAGGAGTGAACCTTCCTGTCAATCTCCCCAGCCTCCTGAGCTAGAAGACTGCTGTACCCCTTCCCCTGTTTTCACTATTTCAAGATTTTTCCTTGGGTAATATTCTCTGGGTGTTTCAAGGTCAATAAGGGAAGAAGAGAACACATATGGCTTATTCCACCATTTTGGCTCTTGGAAGTTCAAGTAGGTGGCTTTCAGACATTTAGTCTGTAAGCTGATAACCCCAGGACTAGTTGCTGCAGCTGCTGTGGGCCCTGTTACCCAACTCTGTCAGAATCCTGTCCTATGTTGACAGGTTTGGGAATCCTCACTTCACTGTGATTCAGTCTACCAGGACCAGCTCCTGCTCTGCTATTGTTGGGTATAGACCCATGCACTCTGCACTCTCCCAGATGGTGGAACAGATCCTTGCTGTCCATCATTCAGATTCTCTTAGTCTGGACATCTTCCCCACTCTGTCTCCTAGTGGATTCTGTTTAGATTCACTTTTTAGAGGTATTTAAAGGAATTTGTGAGAGAGCTCAGGTGAGTCCCTGTTTTCACTCTGCCATCTTGTCTCCAACCACCATCTTGTTTTATTAATTTAGGTATGTTTTATGCACCCAACCATAAGTGTTATGTTTTGATGTCATATAAGGCAGTATTTTGGGTTTTTTAAAATAATTTTCCTTTTTTATTCATCATGAATTCCTCCTCATTTTAGATCGTGGCAGTTTGATTTCTCTCCCTCCTCCACTTCTTGTCTCCCCTTCCTTCTTCTCTCTCTCTGTAAAGGTTTCACAGTTTTGTTCATCAGTTAAAGAAAACAGCATATTTTTGTTGATCTCTTCAGCATTCTTTAAAGAAATTATATATCTCCTTTGAATTTCAAAATTGCTATTTGTGTTCTCATTGGGGACAATTAATTTGGTATTTTACCATTTTATTTTTTTAGTTGGTGCTTTATTTCATTAGTCCTCTCTTTTTCTTTTGTTTTTAATATAAATGTTCAGAGGTATAGACTTTGTTCTAATGATTACATTAGTGGAATCACAAAAGCTTTGATATATAATCTAATTGATATTATTCTCTTTAATGTAAGTATAATTTCTGTGATTTATTTTTATCTACTCTTTTTTATGTGAGAATTTACTCTCTAGTTTGACATATTTTTATTTCTTCTCTTTAATGCAGTTTTCTTGCTTTTAAAAGGTATTCAGTAGTTCTGCATTTCTTTATGACTTTGTTATGCCCCAGATCAATATCACAAATGTCCTTGATGTATTGAAAAATAAGTGTATGCCATAAAATTCCTATTCAATCTTCACCAAAGGTCAATTATCCTTTACTTTGTTCAACATTCAGTTTAGATTAATAGTTCTTGCTAATCTTTCTGTTAGATTTGTCAAAATATGAAAAAGGCATTTTGAAGTTTTCTCTAGCTATTGTTGTATTTTGTAGGTGTTTTCACTAATAGATACCTTTTGTCTTTAAATATTTAAAAGCTATTACATTCTGTGCTTATATAACTAATTTGTTGTTCTTTGACCCAGGATATCTTTAAGTATTTGACAGTATTAACTTTTACTAAGAGCATGCCTGGAGTCCTATTTTTCTTGAGTTAGCTAACCAACAAAAATCTTTATTCTATCTTGTTATTTTAACTCTTAATGAATTTTTGTTTTAATTGTATATCTTCTATGCAGCAAGTTTTAGGATCTGAATTATAATCCTGTTTGTCAGACTCTTCTGTTTTTGAGGTGAGTTTGACCCATTAGTACTCAGGAATGAAATTGGTAGCTTTACTTTTTCCCTCTATCAAATCCTTTTCTATTTTATTTTATTGCAAGAACAACCTATTAATTTGTTTGTTTTCAGTTTTCTACAATCATTTCCATAAGTCTTAGATTTTCTCCCCCTCTGCAGGAGAATATGCAATCTTAAATGGTTTCTATACATACATTCTTATTAAGTACATTTTCACATTAGTCATGTTGCATAGAGAAATTAAAATTAATGAGGGAAACCATGAGAACAACAAAACAAAACATAATTCAAGAGAAAATATTCTGCTTCATTCCATGTTCCAATTCCTAAGTTCTTTCTATGGATGTGGATGTTATTTTGTCTCAGAGTCCTTTGGGAATGTTTTAGGTCCTTGCATTGTGGTGAAGGGCTAAGTCTACCAGAAAAAGTCCTCACACACTGTGACTGTTACTGTGAAAAATGTCTTCCTAGTTCTGCTCATTTCACTCAGCATCAGTTCATATAAGTCCTTCCAGGTCTCTCTGTAGTCTTCCTGTTCATCATTTCTTAGAGTACAATAGTATTCCATTACAGTTATATACCACAATTTGTTCAGCCATTCCACAATTGATGGGCAACCCCTCAATTTCCAGTTCTTGTCCACCACAAATAGAGCTGCTATAAATATTTTTGTACATGTGGGGCCTTTTCCAATGTTTATTATCTCTTTGGGATACAGTTCTAGAAGTGATATTGCTGTGTCAAAGGGTGTGTACATTTTTGTAGCCCTTTGGACAGAGTTCCAAATTGCTCTCCAGAATTGTTGGATTAGCTCACATCTCCACTAACAATATATTAGTGTTCCAACTCTCCCACATCTTCTCTAGCATTTATCAGGAAAATGATGCTAATAACTCTTGAGAACTGAATCTCCAGTATAGCACTTAGAAGGAATATACATAGACAGAGGGTATGAGTATTAATTGACTTTGATGTGATGATATAAAAAAACTGAGGGGTGAAAAAAGGATTGTACTAGAAGATGAGATCTGATTTCTATACCTCTAATCTTTTGGACAGGAATACTTGAGGTTCTCTATTTTATCAAATATCCATTTTTCCCCTAAGGATTATTGGAGGCTTTGAATGGAGGAGCTTTGACTTTGTTGTCTTCTGTTTGCATGTTTTGGTCTTCCTTTTTGCCAAAGTAAGATTCTATATTCTGATTCTTTTTTGTTTTTTGCTCATTTCTCCAGCCATTTACTTGACTTCTGAGCTCTATGAAGAGGTAGATCTCTACTTCCAGTGGGGATAGGTGGTGTACTGTCAGTCACTTAATTCCCCCACAATCTGTTGGCCTAGAGCTCCAGAAACAGTCAGTGTCTCTGCCCCTGCTGCTGCTGTGGCTGCTGTGGGTTCCTCCACCCCCTCCCCCTTCTGCCACCTCAGTGCTGGTTCCAGACCACTCCACTCTCCCACACTGTTCCCACAGACTTTTTCCACTGACCTTCCAATTTGTCTTTAGCGTTTTGGAGTTCCAAAGTCTGGAAACTGCCACAGGCGTGAGAGACTCAGTCTTCCCAAGGCCTGGTCAGGTCCTGTCTGTGCTCCTGCGGCCCATGCTGGACTGTGCCCTGTACCCTGTGTGGTGTGATTGACACTTTCCAGCAACCTTCCAGGCTGTCTTGGGCTGAAGACTTGTGTCACTCTGTCATTCTGTGAGTTCTTCAGCTCCAGAATTATTTTAGAGCTTTGTTTTTTTTTAACAGGTATTTGGCTGGGCTTGGGGGCAGTGCTCTAGAAAGTGCATTCTGTTACTCTGCCATCTTGGCTCCACACTCGGGCATCTCTTTCAGGAGGTGATTGGTGGATTCTTTCAATGTCTATTTCACCCTTTCATACTAGAATATCAAGAAAATTTTCCTTGATAACCTCTTTAAAGATTATGTCTAGGGTCTTTAAAAAAAATGAAAAAAACATGGCTTTCCGATCACCTAGTAATCTTAAATTTTCTCTCCTGGATCTGTTTTCTAGGTCCGTTATTTTTCCAGTCATATATTTCACATTTTCTTTTCTATTCTTTTGACTTTGTTTTGTTTCTTAATATCTCGTGGAATCATTGGCTTCCACTTGCTAATTCTAATTTTTAGGAATTATATTCTTCAGTGAGCATTTCTACATCTTTTTCCATTAGGTCAGTTCTATTTTTTCTACTTCACTTACTTTTTTTTTCAGCTTTTATTTAGTATTTTACTTTTCCCCAGTAACATGTAAAAACAATTTTTAATATTCAGTTTTGAAACTGCAAGTTCTAAATTCTCTCCCTTTCTCCTTCTCTAACCCCCCACCCCCATTGAAGAGGCAAGTAATTTGTTATAGGTTATCCATGTATAGTCATATAAAACATTCATAATAGTCATGTGAAAGAAAACATAGACAAGGAAAAAACCTCAAGAAAAATATAGTTTAAAAAAGTATGCTTCAGTCTGTATTCAGACACCATCAGTTCTTTCTCTGGGGATCAATAGCATTTTTCATCAAGACTCCTTCCAAGTTGTCTTGGATTGTTGTACTTTTGAGACTATCTGGCATTCAGCACTGATTGTTACAATATTGCTGTTACTTTGTTCACAGTACATTTTGCTTTGCGTTACCCTTTGCAAAGTTTTATGAGGACCTACTCTGTTTTTTAAAGGTATTATTTTCTTCAGTATTTTTTATACTTCTCTACCAAGTTTTTGACTTTTTTCATGATTTTTTGTATCACTGTCATTTCATTTCTCAATTTTTCCTCTGTCTCTGTCTCTCTCTCTGTCTCTCTCTCTTTCTTTCTCTCATTGGGACTTGGCCTATACTGGTGCAGCTTATGTTGTATTGTACCCCTCTATCACCCCTGTATGACAGACATTTCCTGCTTCCCTTCTAAGTTGTCTTGGGTTGGAAAATTGTTTCACCCTATTCTTTGGTGGATTCTGCTGCTCCAGAATTCATTTTAGGCATTATTTAAAATTGTTTAGAGGGAAATTTGAGATAGTTCAGGTGAATCCCTGCCTTTTCTCACCATCTTAGCTCTGCCCCCATGGCCTCTTTTTTTCTCTCCTAGGGTCACTTCTAATTCATTTTTGCATTTTCCAAGCAGTTATAATGAATTCTTTTATCTTCAATTTATATTTGTTGGAACAATGAGATGCATTGATGTCCCAGAGACAACTTGAAAACCATCCCAAAGTAATGTATAATTACTTCAAAATGTGTTGCCATTGTTCAAGACCTTATAAAGACTGTAATCATAATTTCATTTTATATTTGGTTTTGCAGGGGACAACGTGTCTTTAATTATAAATATTTGTCCTTCCCCTCTTTTGTTTGACATTCAGCATTTTGGCTTTAGATGGATAGTTCCAAGGGGATGAGGGGCAGCTAGGTGGTGCAATGGATAGAGCACCAGTACAGGAGTCAGGAGGACCTGAGTTCAAATCTTACCTCAGACAATTGACACTTACTAGCTGTGTGACCTTGGGCAAGTCACTAAACTCCAATTGCCTCATCCTGGGTCATCTCCAGTCATCCTGATGAATATCTGATCACTGGATTCAGATGGCTCTGGAGGAGAAGTGAAGCTGGTGACCTACATAGCCCTCCCTCTCTCAAA
Source organism: Bettongia penicillata ogilbyi (assembly GCA_023548195.1). Lineage (NCBI taxonomy): Eukaryota > Metazoa > Chordata > Mammalia > Diprotodontia > Potoroidae > Bettongia > Bettongia penicillata. The sequence goes on along the minus strand of JAJHZJ010000104.1, from coordinate 4,316,688 downwards.
ACAAAGTCAAGTGCAAGTCATGCCATTATTTCTCTGATGGCATGGTCTTCTTTAGACGAAGGAAGAACACACACACACACACACACACACACACGGGGATACATGATAGGATATAGCCTTTCAGTAAATACTTTTGAGAGCATTGTGGGAGTGCAATACATTTTAACAGTAGTTGTTTCTGTAAAGAATGAGATCTCGAACTTTCACATTAAAATATCCATGAAAGATTATTAATTATCTTTAATTGGAACCACAAATATTGAGCATCTACAAAGTAACATAAGTTTAAAGATTTGCATGTGCTCTAGAGGACAATGCACTTTGATTTTAGACATGTAACAAGCTGAGATAGAATGAATGAATGAATGAATCCCAAAATAAATCCATTACCTTTTCATAATGGCTTAAATGTCTGTGAAATCTCACAGTTGTACAGTGCTAAATTATTTAGTTGAAGCAGAACAAACATACCCTTTTTCCACAGTCAAAGGAAAATAGTCTGAGAAGTGTTTCTTTAATTTTGGTGGTTTAGAATAAATTTTTGGTGGCCCACTTAAACCCACCTGTAACCTAGAATTTTTTTACCACCTTTAATGATCACCTTGGTTCTTGGTACCCACTGTACTCTTAGCTGTTGGATTCTTGACATTTGACTTATAAAGATTGGCATAGGACCCTGTGGCAGGTGAGGGCTTGAGTGTACTTACAGTTTAGTTATAGCAAGGTAGGGAAGGCAGTGGTTTTGGAGATAAATACATAGGCAGTTGAAAGGGAGAGAGAATGCAAATAGTGTTTTGCGTTATACTCTTGAGGATATTAAAAAGTTATTTTCTTGACAGATAGTACCTCCTCCTCTCCCCCCACCCCTTACTTTCCTTCCCACTCTCCAACCTAACCCTCTATTTCCTATGGGAATGACTCCCAGATGGTGATGAATGTAAGAATGGTGGTACCTTGATAGAAACATTGAAGTTAGGAGGAGGGGGGAATTTTTTTGGGGGGGAGAGGGAATAACAAACTTTGTTTCAGACATGTCATGTTTGAGGTGCCTATGCAATATCCAGACTCTTGGAAAAGATCATATCTTTGCTCTTGCATTTTGGATGAAGTAGTGGCCCTGGGCTTTCCCAGAGACACTTGGTTACCTCCTGTGGTCTGGTAAGGATCCTTGGAGAGTCACTGAATGAGAGAATCTTTTGCTTTACTTGGAGTGATTGCATGGTATGCACTTATGGAGAATTGAAATCTGTTTTTGATTTCATCCAAAGTAAGTTGACATTTTCTTTATTTTGCTTTTGGCATGCATGATCACATATCACCACACGACTAATTCATCAAACTAGGTCACACATTGGGTTATTAACCAGAGGAGGCGGTAAATATCACACAATTCCTCAACGTGTAATTGAGTAGGCATTTTGAGATAAATAACATGAAGGATGCCCTTTAGGTAAAGTTTAATTATCTGTAAAACAGCCACAATTCCAATCACCAAAAGTTTTCAGAAAAGCAGAAAAGCAACTTCATATTAATATTCCACGAGTCTCTCAAGTCCCAGCCTAGTTTTGGAACATGATTGTATATCAACATCAACATGAATGCCAAGAAGTGATCTTCTTAGCTGTGTTTCTGTCTGGATTACAAAAACATGCTGTTTTTACATTTTTGTTTTGATTTAAAAAAACTGCCTACACATGACTTTGGTAGGAAGTCCTGACATCCCCAAAGTGATATGGGCTTGTGTGGACAAGTAAGGGCACAATCACAGCCTTGAAAATCATATTTTTTTCTTTCCTTGGCTGGGATGATTTCCTAGAACATGTTGCAAATTAGCTGCCATTGATGGAAATGATTTCAAGATTAATGAATGCCCTTCTGTCATTCTTTTATTAATTATCTTTTTCCCTGAGAGTTCAAGGTTATAATTTGTCCTATCTTTTACAAATACTGTATTCAGCTCAACTGAAGTCTACTCTACAACCCAGTCAGACACAATGCAGAAAAATTAGCTTTAAATTTGGGTTTGGTGAAGTTGGATGCTAGATTATTAGCTTCAGAAGAACTTGAGTCTTCGGTCTCCTGATCTGTAAAGTGAGGTTCTCAGTTCATGCAATATCTCTCTATTGGTATTGTGAGCTTCAAATGAGTTAAAGCTCTTTGGCAACCTTAGAATGTTAAATATCAGCTGCTATTGTAATTATTATTTTCATCATCCCCATCATCTACATGTTTCAATTCATTTTAAGTCCCAGTATTACCCATACTGAGGCAGCCATGGAGTAATGGAAGGAACACTAGCTTTAGAGTGGAACTACCTAGATTGAAGTCACATTCCTCCCACTTATTAACTTTGTTCTCTTGAGAAGTCAGTTGTCCTTTCAGAGGCTCAGTTTGTCCATCTTTAAAATGGGAGATAATAATCCTTGGAGTAAGTACTCCACAAAGCTGTTGTGAGGACCAAATAAGAGAGCATATATAAAACAGTTTGTAAACTAAAATTGCCATCCTATGATAATTTTAAGTATTGTTGCTTCCTTTTTTTCCCTTCAACACAAACTAATTTTGTTCAAAACACCGTTCCAGGCAGGAAATGAGAGAGATTTGAAAATAAGTAGGATTTACCTACCAATCAGCTAGCCATGGATAGTTTGTACAAAATGATCTACTCCAGATTTTAAGCCAGTTTCAGGTGGAATATGGTGTCCAACTGGGAAAGCAAGATTTGACATGTTTCCTTCATTGGGACTTTTACAAGAATGAGAAGTGTAGAGAGAGGAAGTAGACACTGGGCCCAGGTGCTGGGAACCTTCTAGGACTTCAGGTTATGAGAAGGATCTCATCGGCCCAGATGGTAATAAATGTACTGCCAGAACTATGAGACGCAACAGAATGCTTTGGGCCAGAGGTCCTCATTAGCATAGGCCCTGAGGCCAAGAAGATGCTGTCTTCCTTTTTCCTTGCCCAGTGGCTGCAGTTGGGCCCAGTTCTGGACTAGCTGCCAAAAGTGGCCTCTTTGGTATCAGAAGATTCTTCAAAGAATATGCTGTCTCCGGTATGCAAAGGTGGGGGATAGCTGCCTATTTGAAGTGGCCTAGGTGCTGCTGGGATGTGGCCCTGACAATTCTTGAGCTTGGGGCTACAGGGCCTGCTAGTCTCAATATGGGTATTAAAGCCAGTCACTTTGCTGGTTCAGGCTTGCTGGTGGGTAGTGCCTCTGTTTTCTGTCATCAGTCCCCTAATGCACAAGCTTTTCTGTCTAGTCTATATGGAACCACAAGATCTGACCTTTCTTTCACCATGTGACCAGGCCATGTGTTGACCAGCCAAGTGTTCAGGTACGAGCATGGCTGGGGGTGATGCTCTGGTTCTTCTCATTTTGTTTTCAGGTTGCTAGTCTTCTGGTTAGAAGAATGAATGTTATGGGGAGGGGCCCACTGCAATGGACCTCTCATTTCCTTGATGGCTCTAGGGGTTAGTGGAGGGTGGTGAGGGACTTAGTTGCTTGGTCCTGGTGGTAGGGAAAGTTTGTCTTTAGCTTCTGAAGCTCTGGGAATTATATGTTAGTTTGGTTGAGGTCTTCATATTTTCAAGTCCAGAAAGATGCTGTTTAATATGAACCGAACTGAAGGTGAGATTGGGACAGTAGCATGAGACAAATAACTGGGATGTGCCACCCTCAAAGCAGCAGAGATGCTGTTCTAGGGTTCTTTCTACCCAAGCCTAATCCATTTTTTTCTCTACCATAGACCCCTCAATATGGAGAGGACTCTGACAGGCTCAACAATGTCCTCATCCTTTTGCTTGATATTCAGCTCAGGCAAAATACTGCAAGAGTGTGGGAGAGGTGGAGAGGTGGGGGTATGGTAAAGAGGCCTTTTCTCCTCTAGCTGGACTCCTGAGAGTAAAGCCTTCAGGCTAAAATCTTCATTCCTGCAAGGAGGCTCTTATACCTGGAGACTGACCAGGAATTTAGATACATTGTGAATGTATTTGTGAGGTATTGCACATACTAGGTGTGTATAGGAGATGGTCTAATTCCAGCCTGTGAACTCACTTTTCCCTTTGTCCACACTTGCTGTGGGGTTGCAGCTCAGCCTGGCCCATTGACCAGAAAGCCAAACTGCCCTCTGGGAAAAAAGCCTTATCTCTTTACCCCAAAGCTGGGAACATTGGACACCTGTCTTCTTACTTTCCTGAGCTTCAAAGTGTTTTCCTGCCTGATAATATGACAACTCCAAGCATACCTCAGTGTTTTTATTCTGGTTCTCCCTTCCTTCTAGTTTTCAGCACAGTGTTTGGCACAGAATAGATGCTTTCCAAATGTTGGCTTCCTTCTTCCTTCCTCTCTGATCCAGAATGCTGAAGTTTTCCTGTCTTATCCTAGGCCCCTATCTATCCATCCCTCTCTATGACTCTCACCATGACCTTCGATTGTTCTGTGCCTAACTACTTCCCTAGTCCATCATCCCCTGTTCTGACCTCACTTTCTTCCATTCGGCATCTTGACCTTGTCGTTAGCCAGTTCCATTTTGTACTGGCCTCTACTCTTAGGCCCCTCTTCCTCTTATGCCATTGCCAACCATCCCTTTCTGACCCCTAATCTTAGCTCATTCCTAGAACCCTCCTTCTCTGCTCCTATTCATATGCTACTGCAGATCCCTGAAAGACCTCACACCACCATGCCAGCTATGACCACTACAGATTTGTTTTATCCAAAATCAACTGGGCCCCTACAACTACCCTCTCCATCGCATCTGTTTCAGTTCTCCTGTTCTCATTTTGAGTCACCTATGCCCACATCTCCCCCTTCTCTGTCACCAAACAACCTTTATTTTGTTGAGAAAATGCATTTTATTCCTCCTGGGTTCTTCCTTCTCAGTTCTTCAACTCAAATCTCCTCAGTCATCACCTGTGCCAACTTCTCCATTTGTGCCCTTGATGCCCTCTGCCATTTCCTTTGACAGCTTGCCCCTTTGATCATCTTCTCTCTTTTTAATCTTCAATTTTCCTTTATTGTTTTTTATCATGCTGCCTCCAAAAATGTGATTGCCTCCTTCCTTAAAAAATTTCACTTGAGCTTACCACATCCTGAAACTATTGCCACATATCTCTCCTCTATTTTACAGCCAAGCTCCTAGAAAAAGCCATCTGTACTTGTGGCATCTATTTCCTTGTCTCCTGCTCACTTCTACACCCTTTCCAGCCTGACTTTCAGACACCCACTTAACTGAAACTGCTCTTTCTGAGGTTGCCAAAGATCTCTTTATTGTTAAAATCATTTGCCTTTGCTATCTTTATTGAGAGTATCCTTTGCTAATGTTTCTTTTTTATAATTAATTTATTTGTTTTCAGTTTTCTACAATCATTTCTATATATCTTAGATTTATTTTCTCCCTCCTTCCCCTCTTCTCTCTCCCCTCCCTCCCCAAGATGATATGCAATCTATATAGGTTCAACACATACATTCTTATTAAATACATTTTTACCTTAGTCATGTTGCATAGAAGAATTAAAATGAATGGGAGAATGAAAAAAAACAAAATATAACACAAGAAAAAATGGTCTGCTTCATTCTGCAATCCAATTCCATGGTGCTTTACCTGGATATGGACAGCATTTTGCCTTAAGAGTCCATTGGGAATTTTTTTAGGTACTTGCATTGTTGTGAAAGGCCTAAGGCTACCAGAAAATTCCTCTCACACTTTGGTTGTTTCTGTGTACAAAGTTCTCCTTGTTCTGCTCCTTTCCCTCAACATCAGTTCATATAAGTCCTTGCATGTCTACTGTTCATCATTTTTTATGGCATAATGGTATTCCATTATATTCATATACCACAATTTGTTCATCCATTCCCCAATAGATGGGCATCCCCTTGATTTCCAGTTCTCAGCCAATACAAAGAGAGCTGCTGTAAATGTTTTTGTACATGTGGAACCCTTTCCCATTTTTATGATCTCTTTGAGATAGCGTCCCAGAAGCAATATTGCTGGGTCAAAGGGTGTGCACATTTTTGTAGCCCTTTGGGCTTAGTTCCAAATTAATCTGCAGAATGGCTGCATTAGTTCCCAGCTACACCAATAATAATTTAGCGTTCCAACTTTCCCACATCTTCTCCAATATTTATCATCTGCCTGTTTTGTCATGTTAGCTAATCTGACAGGTGTGATGTGGTACCTCAGAGTTGTTTTGATTTGCATCTCTCTAATCAATAGTGAATTAGAGCATTTTTTCATATGACTATAGACAGCTTTAATTTCTTCCTCTGAAAAATGCCTATTCATATCATTTGACCATTTATCAATTGGGGAATGATTTGTATTCTGTACATTTGACTCAGTTCTCTACGTATTTTAGAAATGAAGCCTTTTTCACAGACACTAGTTGCAAAAATGCTTTCCCAGTTTTGTGCTTCCCTCCTATTTTGGTTGCATTGGGTTTGTTTGTGCAAAACCTTTTCAATTGAATGTAATCAGAATTATCCATTTTGCACTTCATAACGTTCTCTATCTCTTGTTTGGGCAAAAAATTCTCCATTTTCCATATATCTGAAAAACACTGTTCCTTGCTCCCTTAATTTATTTATACAATCAGTTTTTATACCTAGATCATGTATATATTTGGACTTTATTCTTGTGTACAGTGTCAGACATTGGTCTATGCCCAGTTTTGCCACACTGTTACCCAGTTTTCCCAGCAATTTTTGTCAGATAGTGAGTTCTTATCCCAGAAGCTGGGGTCTTCAGGTGTATCAAACAGTAGATTGCCACATTGACTACTGGGTCTTGAGTACCTAACCTATCCCACTGGTCTACCCGTCTATTTTTTAACCAGTACCAAGTGGTTTCAATGATTGCTGCTTTATAATACAATTTGAGATCTGGTAGGGCTAGGCCACCTTCCCTAGCATTTCTTTCCTTGATATTCTGGACCTTTTGTTCTTCCAGATCAAATTTGATACTATTTTTTCTAGCTCTAGAAAATAATTATCTGGTAGGTTTATTGGTATGGTACTGAATAAGTAAATTATTTTAAGTGAATTGTCATTTTTATTATAATAGCTCAGCCTACCCACGAGCAACTGATGTTTTTCCACTTACTTAGATCTGACTTTTATTTGTGAGAAAAGCATTTTGAAATTTTGTTCATATACTTCCTGGGTTTGTTTTGGCAGATAGACTCCCAGATATTTTATAGTGTCTACTATAGCTTTACATGAAATTTCTCTTTCTATCTCTTGTTGTTGGGCTTTGTTAATAATATATAGAAATGCAGAAGATTTCTGTGGGTTTATTTTGTAACCTGCAGCATTGCTGAATTGTTTATTATTTCAAGTGGTTTTTTACTTGATTCTCTGGGAAGCTCTAAGTTTTATTATATTATCTGCATAGAGTGATAACTTAGTTTCTTCTTTGCCTATTCTAATTACTTCAATTTCTTTTTTCTTTCTTATTTCTAAAGCTAACACTTCTAGTACCATATTGAATAACAGTGGTGATAATGGGCATTCTTTTTTCACCCCTGATCTTATTGGAAATGCATCTAGGTTATTGCCATTACATATAATGCTTGCTGATGGTTTTGGGTAGATACTGTCTATTATTTCATGGATGACTATGTTTATTCCTATGCTCTCCAGTGTTTTCAAAGGAAAAGGTGTTGCATATTCCCAAAAATTTTTCTGCATCTGTTGAGATAATCATATGATTTCTGTTAGTTTTGTTGTAGATATGATCAATAATGGTGCTAGTTTTCCTAATAGTGGACCAGCCTTGCATTCCTGGTATAAATCCTACCTGATCATAATGTTTTATTCTCTTGATAAGTTGCTGTATTCTTTTTGCTAATATCTCATTTAAAATTTTTGCATCCATATTCATTAGAGAACTTGGTCTATAATTTTCTTTCTCTGTTTCGCATCTTCCTGGCTTAGGTGTCAGAAGGACATTTGTATTATAAAAAGAATTTGGTAGGACTCCTTCTTCTCCAATTTTCCCAAATAGTCTATATAATATTGGAATTAACTGTTTTTTAAATGTTTGATAGACTTTACTTCTAAATCCATCTGGCCGTGGAGATATTTTTCCTAGGAAGTTTATTGATGGTTTGTTTAATTTCTTTTTCTGAGATGGGGCTATTTTAAATATTCAACTTCCTCTTCTGTTAATCTGGGCAATTTATAATTTTTAAAATATTCATCCATCTCATTTAGATTGTCAAATTTATTGGCATACAGTTGGGCAAAATAATTGCTAATTACAGTTTTAATTTCCTCCTCATTGGAGGTGAGTTCACCTTTTCTGTTTTTGATATTAGTAATTTGCTTTTCTTTCTTTCTTTTTTTAAAATCAAATTGACCAAAGGTTTGTCAATTTTATTGATTTTTCCATAAAACCAACTCTTAGTTTTATTTTTTAGTTGAATAGTTTTCTTACTTTCAATTTTATTAATCTCTCCTTAGGTTTTCAGTATTTCTAATTTGGTATTTACTTGGAGATTTTCATTTTGGTCTTTTTCTAGCTTTTTTAGCTGAATGACCAAATTGATAGGCCGCCTCTTTCTCGATTTTATTCACATAGTCATTCAAAGATATGAAACTTCCTCTAAGAACTGCTTTTGCAGTATCACATAAGACCTGATAGATTGTCTCATTATTGTCTTTCTCTTGAATGAAGTTGTTGTTTCTTTGATTTGTTGTTTAACCTATTCATTCTTTAAGATTAGATTATTTAGTTTCCAACTAATTTTTGGTTTTATCTTTTCATGGCCTTTTATTATATATAATTTTTATTGCATTATGAGCTGAGAAGGATGCATTGCTTTAATGCACTCGATTGTGAGGTTTTTGTGCCCTAGTACATGGTCAGTTTTTCTATATATGCCATGTACTGCTGAGGAAAAATTAATATTCCCTGCTATTCCCATTCATTTTTCTCCAGAGATCTGTCACATGTACCTTAACCAGAGTTTTATTTATCTCCTTAACTTCTTTCTTGTTTATTTTGAGGTTAGCTTTATCAAGTTCAGAGAGGGGGAGGTTGAAGTCCCCCACTAGTATAGTTTTGCTATATATTTCTTCCTGAACTCCCTTAATTTCTCCTCTAAATATTTGGATGCTATACCACTTGAAACATATATGTTTAGTAATGATTTGCTTCATTATCTATGGTGCCTTTTAGGATGATATTGTTTACTTTGTTATCTCTTTTGATTAGATCTATTTCTGCTTTTGCTTTGTCTGAGATTAGGATTGCTACCCCCGATTTTTTACATCAACTTTAGCACAATATATTCTACTCCAACCTTTTACCTTTACCCTGTGTGTAACCCCCTGTTTCATATGTATTTCTTGTAAAGAACAAATTGTTAGATGATGATTTTTAATCCATTCTGCTATCTGCCTCCGTTTTATGGGAGAGTTCATCCCATTCACATTCATAGTTATGGTTACTATTTGTGTCTTTCCTTCCACACTCTTTTCCCCCATTCATGCTTTTACTTCCCCCTTCTCTCTTTCCCTCCACAATAGAGTTTTAATTTTTGACTACTGCCTCCCACAGTCTTCCCTTCCTTCTTTCACCCCTCTCGCATTTACTCCCCTTTTCCCTTATGACTTCTTCCCTCCTTTTTAGCTTCTTCTCCCTTTTCTTTCCTCTTTTTCCTCCCACTGCCTATAGAACTAGTTAGATTTCTGTATTTAACTGAGTTTTTTATTCACTCTTTGAAACAAATCAGATGAGAGTATATCTCAAAGGATGCTCTTCTCCCTCCCCTCTTTCCCTCTGCTTTAGTATAATTTTGTGCATCTTTCTGTGATGTAATTTAGCTTTTTCTGCCTTCTACTTTTCACATCTCCCGTTACAATCCCTTTGCACCCTTAAATCACAGTTTTATCGTCACATCATTTAATTTATACTCACTCATGCTATCTATGTATAACTTTTTAAAATATTATAATAAATATACAATTCTTAAGATTAACAAGTATCATCTTCCCTTATAGGGATGTAAAATGTTTGCCCATATTGAGTAGCAAGTTATTTTTTTTCCTCATTTACCTTTATATGCTGTCTTGATACTTTTGTTTGAAGGTTGATTTTCCTATTGAGCTCTGGTCTTTTTCATCTGGAAAGTCTGGAAATCCCTTATTTCACTGAATGTCCATTTCCTTGCCAGAAATATCAAGCTCAATTTTGCTGGGTAATTGATCCTTGGTTGTGGTCCCAACTCCTTTGCCTTATGGAATATCATATTCCAGTCCCTGTGATCTTTTTATGTAGAAGCTGCAAGGTCCTGTGTTATCCTGACTATAGCTCCTCATTATTTGAATTGTTTCTTTCTAGCTGCCTGAAATATTTTCTCTTTCACTTGGTAGTTCCGAAATTTGTCAATAATATTCCTTAGTGCTTTCAGTTTGGAGGTCTCTTTCAGGAGGTGATCAGTGGATTCTTTCAATAACTATTTTGCCCTCTGGATGTGGGATATGTGGGTAGTTTTCCTTGATGATTTTTTTCATTTTGATTTTTTTAATAAGGATTTATTTATTTAACTTTTTACATTCATTTTCACAAAATTTTGGGTTCCAAATTTTCTCCCCATTTGTCCCCTCCCCCACCCTAATACAGCCAGCATTCTAATTTCCCCTATCACCAATCTGCCCTCTCTTCTAGCCTCCCTCCCTTCTCTTGTCCCCATCTTCTCTTTTGTCCTGTAGGGCCAGATAACTTTCTATTCCCCACTAACTGTATTTCTTATTTCCTAGTAGCAAGAACAATACTCAACAGTTGTTCCTAAAACTTTGAGTTCCAAATTCTCCCCATCCTCCCTCCCCACCCATTCCCTTTAGGAAGGCAGGTACCTCAATATAGGCCATATCTGTGTAGTTTTGCAAATGACTTCCATATACTCGTGTTGTGTAAGACTAACTATATTTCCCTCCATCCTATCCTGCCCCTCATTTTTTCTATTCTGTCTTTTGATCCTGTCCCTCCCTGAGCATTGACTTCAAATTGCTCCCTCCTCCCATTGCCCTACCTTCCATCATCCCCCCACCCTGCTTATTTCCTTCTCCCCCACTTTCCTGTATTGTGAGATAGGTTTTCATACCAAAATAAGTGTGCATTTTATTCCTTCCTTTAGTCAAATGTTATGAGGGTAAACTTCATGTTTTTTTCTCAGCTCTCCTCTTTTCCCCTCCAATAAAAAGTCTCCTGCTTGCCTCTTGAATGAGAGATAATTTACCCCATTCCATTTCACCCTCTTTCCTCCCACTACATTTCTCTCTCACCATTTACCTTAATTTCTTTTAAGATATGATCCCATCCTATTCAATTCACTCTGTGCTCTCTGTCTCTGTGTGTGTGCGTGTATGCACGTGTGTGTGCACATGTGTATGTGTGTGTGCATGTGTGTGTGTGTATGTGTGTATGTAATCCCACCAACTACCCAGATACTGAAAAGTTTTAAGAGTTACAAATATTGTTTTTCCATGTAGGAATGTAAACAGTTCAATTTTGGTAAGGCCCTTATGACTTCTCTTTGCTGTTTACTTTTTCATGCTTCTTCTCATTCTTGTATTTGAAAGTCAAATTTTCTTTTCAGCTCTGGTCTTTTCATTAAGAATGATTGAAAGTCCTCTGTTTCATTGAAAGACCATATTTTCCCTTGAAGTATTATACTCAGTTTAGCTGGGTAGGTGATTCTTGGTTTTAGTCCTAGTTCCTTTGACTTCTGGCATATCTTATTCCATGCCCTTTGATCCCTAATGTAGAAGCTGCTAGATCTTGTGTTATCCTGATTGTATTTCCACAATACTAGAACTGTTTCTTTCTAGCTGCTTGCAATATTTTCTCCTTGACCTGGGAATTCTGGAATTTGGCCACAATGTTCCTAGGAGTTTCTCTTTTTGGATCTCTTTCAGGCGGTGATCGATGGATTCCTTCAATACTTATTTTGCCCTCTGGTTCTAAAATATCAGGGCAGTTTTTCTTGATAATTTCACGAAAGATGATGTCTAGTCTCTTTTTTTTGATCATGTCTTTCCAGTAGTCCCATAATTTTTAAATTGTCTCTCCTGGATCTATTTTCCAGGTCAGTTGTTTTTCCAATGCGATATTTCACATTATCTTCCATTTTTTCATTCTTTTGGTTTGGTTTGTGATTTCTTGGTTTCTCAGAAAGTCTTTAGATGACTTTTTTCAAGATATTTTCCAAGGTCTTGTTTTATCATGACTTTCTGGTTGACCAATAAATCTTAGATTTTCTCTCCTTGAACTATTTTCCAGGTCAGGTGTTTTTTCAATGTGATATTTTACATTTTCTTCTATTTTTTTCATTCTTTAGATTCTGTATGATTCTTGATGTCTCATAGAGACATTAGTTCCTACTGGCCCAATTCTAATGTTTAAGAAATTGTTTTCTTCACTTAATTTTTACATCTCCTTTTTCATTTGTATGGTTGTTCCTTTTAAAGGGTTATTTTTTCCAGTTAGTTTTTGTACTTCCTTTTCCTTTGTCCAATTTTCCCAGTTAGGTTTTGTGCTTCCTTTTCCATTTTCCCCATTTTCCTTTTAAATTCTTCTGTGATTTCTTTTTTCATATTTTTAAAATCATTGCCTCATTTTTCTTCTACTTCTCTAATTTGGTTTTTAAAATCCTTCTTGTACTCTTCCAAGAGTACTCTTTGGGCTTGAGATGAGTTAGTATTCCCTTCTGACATTTCAAATGGGAGTACAGACTCAATGCTGACCCATTTGGTATTCATGTTTTCTTCCTTGTCCCCATCGAAATATTCTATGGTCTTTTCTGGTTTGCTTCTTGCTCATGATGATTACCTTTTTCCTGGATTTTAAAGTGAATCTCTGCTTCTGGGGCACAGGGGGCCCTCTTTCATGGTTCTTATGGTTAGAACTTGTGGTTTTGTGTATTGTGGCCTGTAGTTCTTTCAACTAGAAACTACAAAACTGTAGCTTACCTGGTGCTGAGCTGGCTGGTGTGCCAAAGCAGAGACTAGGTACAGTCTTTCTGAGTTTTTCCAGAGTCACCCTCTAACTGTCTGGTTTAACTGTGGAGGAGGGGTGGTCTGGTCTCATGAGGTCGAGTCTCCTGAGCTAGAGCATGGTCAAGCTCTGTGGTTGGTAAACCCTGTCTGTTCTAGTGTCTTCCCAATTCCCATGGCTGTGCGGAGGCATGCCTGGGGTCCTGGTATTGGCAATTAAGGGCTCCACCCCCCCTGGTGCTCAGGACCTCCTCCAGGTTCACTGAGGTGGGGCTGTTTGGGACAGCTCTGGTTCTGCACTGGTCTCCTTCAGATATAGCAAGATGAGGACCCCCTTTTGTGTTTTTCCTCACCTCACAGGCTAGGAGACTCTTTATCCCCTAGGCTGATTCCATTCTAGGATTTTTCCTGGGAAAATATTCTCTGGGTTTTTCAAGGCCAACAAAGAGAGAGGGAGAGCATTTACTGATCACTCCACCATCTTGACTCCTGGAATTTCAAGTAGGTGACTTTCAGACAGTTAATCTGTGTGCTGATAGTCTCAGGAGTGGTTGTTACTGTTACCTGAGGTGCTGTGTTTCTCTCCTGTTCACTTCCACTGGACTCCTGTCCTAGCCTGATATGTTTGAGAATCCATGGTGCTGCTGCTTCTACAGACAACCCAGGGCTTCCTGCTTGGCTTTGCTCTGCCTGCACTGATATAGCCTATGTGCTGTGGGATCCTTCATCCCCCCGTGCAACAAATCCTTCCCTTTGACCTTCCAGGCTGTCCTGGGTTGGAAATCTGCCATATTCTGTCTCCTATTGGATTCTGCCACTCTAAAATTTTTTCAGATCTCTTAGGTGAGTACTTGCTGTCACTCTGCCATCTCATTCTAATGTGCCTTATATGTTCTCACCATGTGAAAGGGGAAAGGATTATAAAAGCAAAGCCTAATGAAGCTTCTCAACAATCTTTTACTCTAAAAGTTTTGTTGACATGGAATTTTTGTCCTGCCATCCTGGAAACTGGAATCTCTGATCTTAGATCATAATTGGAAAATCCATTGTTCAGTAGTAAAAGACTCAGATGACAAAGACTGAACAGCTTAGTCCAACTTCAAGTAAATGTACCACAATAGGATTGGTTATTTTCAGTTATGTGCTTCTTCTTAATTAACTGGGGAATAAAATAATCTTAACTATATTGAAATAAAAGACAAATAATATAGATTGAATATGTTTTCGAATCTTAGTGTAAAAACCACAATGAACACTAAATTTTGGAAATATTGAACCCCCTGTCATCCATTTGATTTTGTAGTTAGCAGTGATTAATTTGAGAAAGCTTACAAGTTGATCTGTTGTGTTATAGTGATTTAAAATGTTCTCACACTGTTGTGCAGGTTTGTCAATAATCTGACAGCACAAGCACAGCTCAAGAAAAAAAAAACATTTCAAGCCTTTGATAGTTTTACAAAACAATATTGTAGTGAACTTGTTGGATGACACAAAAATTGATTCCTTGAGTAGCTCTTTAATTCTTACCTTTCCTTACATTACTTCTCTTCAAATGGCACTTGTTCCCTTGGGTATTAGGGAATCCTTCGTGTCTAGTCTTCTATGACTATAGTTTGCAAGCCGCCACTGACCATCAACTAGTATATTCTGAGCTTTATTTTTTCTCTAACTGTAGCTACAAAAGTTTCCCCTTAAGCCTACGGCACACTCTCCTACAACTTCAGCATCTGCAGGAAGAGTGGGCACAAACTTAGAGCACATCAATAGTGTAGAACCTGTGTAGAGAATATGTGTTACTAATACTTCTCCACTTTCCTCTAACACTTTTGGACCTCAAACTCTTTAGAGTCCTCACACTCAGATTGTCATTATTAGTTATCTCTTTTTTTTTTCTTAAAGAGCTCTCTTCTCAGGTAGCAGAGGTTCTCTTCCTGGAATTTCCTTCCTCCCTCAAGGGACTGACTCTTTGTCATGTGTGTCTGGAAGGAGAGTCTCTGTTATATTAAGTACTTATTCAGAGTCTAGCTTCTCCTTGTTGCCAGTAGGTGGCACTGCAGTAGATAGAATTCAGGGTCTGGAGTTAGGAAGACTCATCTTCCTGAGTTCAACTCTGGCCTCAGACACTTACTCATTGTGTGATCTGGGTTTGTTATTGAATTGTTTCGGTTATGAACAACTTTTCATGGTCCCATGCAGGGTTTTATTGGAAGGGATCCTGGAGTGGTTTGCCATTTTCTTCTCCAGCCCATTTTACAGATGAGGAAACTGAAGCAAACAGGCTTTAGTGACTTCCCTAAGGTCACACAAGTAGTGTCTGAGGCCATATTTGAACTCAGCTCCTCCTGACTCCAGGGCCAAGACTCTATCTACTATACCACCTAGTTGCCCATGTGACCCTGAGCAAGCCACTAAAGCCTTTTTGCCTCAGTTTCCTCATCTGTAAAATGAGCTGGAAAAAGAAATGGCACACCATTCCAGTATTCTTGCCAAGTAAATCCCATATGGATCCACAAAGAGTTGAACATAACTGCAAAATGACTGAACAGCAAAAGTTCTCTCTCACTTTTGTCTTGTACTCTTTCATACTGACTGTAGCTGTTGGATGGAGTGTCTCCCTTTCAGCAAGTAACTTCATTGCTAGACAACATGGTCCATCCTGGGGTGGGGAAAAGAAAGAGAAAAATACCCCACTTCCATCAAAGAGGTGAAGAGCCAGGTACTTGCGTAACTACTGGCTCTCTTTTGTATCTCTTGAACTCTCGACTCAAAATGATTAGATTTTTGTAATGATCATGGGAAGATGGAGTAGAAGGAGGGAATAGTTGTTTCCTCATTGTTCCTGCAATTCTGTCTCAGTCAAAGAAGTATTCATACTTGAAAAAGGGGTCACCTGGGGTTAACACCTTGTTGCCATGCTAGCCATCATCATCTTTGATTACATTCTATCCTCTGTGACTACATCAACTGGGAAGTTGGGGCCGGAAGTAAATGACATATAGCCACATTTTGGATGTTGATCTTATTTCACTAAAGACTGAGTTCTCCTTATCTGTTAAATTTAAATAAAATATGAATAGAATTAAAGTAGGTGGGATTTTCACCTGGAAGTCCATTAGTACTCTCAAAGTAACCTGGAGCTGACCCTGAATTTTTTATAGTTCTGCCTTAGTTCATATGCTCTGGAAGGTCCTATCTAGACTAAATGGCATCAAATGGGTTCCCAGTGATGGATTTTACATTAGTCTTCTAGGTGACAAGTCTACCTAAGGTAATGAAATGTTGAAGTACAGACAAGGAAAGAGAAATGGATTTTTGAAGGAGTTACTCCAATAATTCAAGTCAAAAGCTCATTTTTATCTAATTCATCAGGGTAATTGTCCCCAATTCTCTATTGTACTCATCCATTTTTAATAGTCCTTTACATCTGAAAAATGTTTGAAAATCTTCCATTCTTTGAAATTGACACTTTTTTTTCTAATGGCTCCACACTGCGTACTCACTCCTTAGCTTCTTGGAAGGTGACTTTGGTCTTTTCATTGTTCTCTTAAAGCTTCCCTTTCTCCTTTTCTTCCTTGTGTTCTTCTCCATATCCTTTGCTGATTCTTTTTCCTGGCCTTTTAATATATGTTTCAAAATATCTAGGCTATACCTTTCTCTTTACTCTTTCTTTTTTAGATGTCCCATCCACTGAAGTATCTTCAGCTGCCACCTCTGTACAGATGATTTTAAGATCTATAAATCCAGTCCTGACCTCTCTTCCCAGGTCCAGATTCCCATTTCCAACTCTTTTGAGGACATCTCCACCTGGATGTCCCCTTGGAAGTACACATTTATTTTTCTTGCCACTAATACTAATTTATCTTTCCTCCAAAACTTGACTTTTCTATGTTGGTCACTGGCATCACCAGTCCATGTACCACAGTTTTGAAAGTCTACTTCCTCTGCCATACATTTGATCTAATATTTAGCAGTCATTAAGTCTAGAATGCTTATTTTCACTCATGGTTGAAGTCTTGGTTTTTATGTCTTTCATTTCCCTTCCTTCCCACATCCAATCAGTTATCAGTTTATCTCCATGAGCTGTATTCCTCATGGACAGAACTGACCATTGCTCAGATGGTTTGAATGATTCCCCATTCCACCCTAAATAATATCCAGGCTACTTAACCTAGAATTTGAGGTCTTTTACCATCTGGAGCAATGCTGCTGACCCTATTTCTTATGATGTATTCCATGCTGTAACCAAATTGGACTATTTGCCATTCCTCATGGTCAGCTTTTGCTTTTCTGTTTCCTTGCATTGGCTTATATCATTTGCTATACCTGGGATGTTATCCTTCCCCCTCCCCACAACTCTACCTGTAGAAATCCTACTGATCCCTCAAAACCCAGGTCAATTGCTTCCTACTCTTTGGACAAGGATTTTCTTTCCTTCCTTGAGCTATGCATATACATATGTTGTGTCTATATATGTAATATAATATGCATTTGTGTTAATTGTGCTGACAGCTTATCTCCCTTGTAGGCAGTGAGCTCTACCAGGCCAAAGATTGTTTCTTATCTCAACTGTATTTCCCCATTAGAGAGATCACAGGGCTCTGCGTATAGCGGACTCTTTATATTGGGTGCATTGTATTGCATTGAAATGAATCAAGATGCCATTTTTTTTGCCAAAACATAAGGAGAATTTTTAATTATACTTTAGCATCAGATAGCATTGGATCACAGACAAACCATCCCACTAAAAATGTGAATATTTTTCCTGATTTTAGGAAGTTATATTAAAGTGACAATTTCAATTAGGGAACAATTAAGTTCCCTAAGGGGCATATAACAAAGCTTTGAAACCAAAGTGACAGCAGTAGAATCAAAGAGAACTCAGTCTTGCCTTTCTCTTCTGTGCTGTTGATACTGAGGAGGGCAGTGACTCCTCACATGGAGAAACCATTCTCTCTCCCTCCTGAGAAAATTGAGTAAATGTGGCTAACAGTATTTTGCATTCCTCTCTGTTGGAAGAAATCTTCAATTCTCAAAAGTCTTCAGTACTTGTGATGTCCTGCTCAGTACTGAGGGTATTTGTGTAACCTAGTATTATAGTTCTTGTTTGTACTATTATACTTTTTAACTCAAGGGCCAAAAAGGATTGTTATTGCTTAATTGTAAAAAGCAATTCATTGGCTTTTGCAAGTATATACCATGTTCTAGGATAACAAATGAACTCTATTTTCATAGGAAAGACTTCACTGGAAAGAAATATTCTCCATCCAAAGGAAAGCACTCTTCAATTTTAGTGTTATTCAAGTGTAGCACAGGCCAAATTTAGCCAAGAACCAAATGCTGCAGAGACCAGGTAGAGGTGGCCAGTAAGAGACTCAAGGAAGACTGTATCACGTTTGAGGAAAGGGTGATCGTAGCACATCCAGGCATCGTCACAGCATACTCTCATGCCAGTAGCTAACATCAAGAACCACCAAATACCATATTAGTAGCAGCATGTTACAATTCATGGAATGACAGAGATGAACTTGATCCTTATGATTGTGTAGCTCAGCTCCTTCGTTTTACAGAGAACAAAAAGAATTAGTCTTAGTATGGCAACCCCTACAATCCACCCTCTAACTGTACTTTATGAGCTGTGTTTTACCAGATAAATAACTTGACATTTTGAACCTCAGTTTCATCTGTAAAATAGGGGTAATAATACTTGCATTGCATCTCTCCCTGGGATTAGGGAAGACAGTACTTTGTTAACCTTAAAGTACTTTAGAAGTATGAGGAGTTATTATTTATTTAATCTTTGTCTGCCTCTCCTCCCTCCCTTCCTTCCAGGTTTATCCCTATTAGAAAGCCCCCAGGGTACTGTGAGAAGGGAATTCTCACTTTCTGGCCCTCTACTGTAAAAGTAAATTTCTCATTACAGAGATCATCTTGTATGATTTATACCAGATTCTGCATCTCAGTAGAAACAGCCCTGCCCTTTTCCTTAGCGTATTTATATGGTGCCACAGTGAGTGACATATTAGCACCCAACCAACCCCCCCCCCCAAATACTCCTTTTGCAAGCTGCTTTGTGTAGAAGCAGAAAATGACATTGGCCCTGTGACTCTCCACCTTACCTTGCCAGTGTCCATAATTGCATCTATGACCAGCTCATCTACCTCTCCGTTCAGCTAGCAGCACAGTTCAGCTGGGTAGTCACATAAGAAGGAAGGCTCCATTGAACTGCTTTGAAAATGGGACTCTAAATGTGCCAGGGAGAGTGAAATGAATTCTAATGTGATATTGGCCCAGTGGCTCAAACTCAGGAATACTGGATGGACAGTTAGCTGATCTGAAAAGAGGAGAGCACAATGGAAATGTTAAACAATTCGCTGATAATCACCCAGAAGGGATTTAGAAAGTATGCTTTTATAGATAATATTCACCCCAAACCTCTCAAATTAATGCTTTGAAAACCTTCAACCAAATTTGTTTTAATCCCTATAATATGCAGAGTATTACAATTTTCTTTTTTACCAGTTAGGCTTTGCATTAAGCTTTCATGTTTATCTAAAGTATTGAAATGGAATGGAAATTTATACAGTCACTTTCCTAAGAATAATTTCAAGACATTAACCTGCTTGAAAATGACTCAAGCCAACCAATAAAGACTCTCCCACCATTATGAGTGGATACAATCATTGCCCAAGATGCTGTGCTCCATGAAAAGAAAGGTCTTTCTCACAACCTAATTGTTAAACTAATGACAACATTAATATTGTGAGGAAAAAAGGAAAAATACGCAGAAAGCTCAACCCTATAGCCTCAAAGTTTGTCAACAAACTGTCTTGGGTTATTCTAACAGTGGTTTAAAATTAAAAGGGCTGCTGCAATGAGATGAATGCTAATAAAATTTAACAAGCTCTGTCCATAAATCAATGACTTCTAGATCAAATGGTTCTTCTTAATCTCATGAGTTAACTCAGGTGTGTTAATAGCATAAACATTACATTTTCCAAATGACCGCTTGATGCTTTTCTAAGTATAACAGTGGCCTTTGGTTTTGTCAAAATCAGATCCAAAACAGTAGGTATTCTCCCTGTGGGTTTTATTTCCCCACTGAGTTCATTGTATCTCTTAAATGCACAAGTCTCATATCTCTTTCATTAGGAATTTATACCACACACACACACACACACACACACACACATAAACACATACATATAGTTTTTTCTTGTTGTTCAGTTCTTTTGATCATATCTGACTCTCCATGACCCCATTTGTGCTTTTCTTGGCAAAGATCCTGGAGTGGTTTGTCATTTCCTTTCCCAGATCATTTTACAAATGAGGAAACTGAGGCAAGCAGGTTTAAGTGCCTTGCCTAGGGTCACACAACTAGGAAATATCTGAGGTCAGACTTGAGATCAGGAAGGTGAGTTTTCCTGACTCCAGACCTGGCATTCTATTCACTATGCCACCTAGCTATCCTTAAATACACACATATCGCATATATATATATATATATATATGTGTGTGTGTGTGTGTGTGTTTGTGTGTGTGTGTGTTCATATGTGTGTACATACATTACATATGTACAAGTATATATATGCTGCATTTTTCCGTGAAGTAATATAGAATACTCTGTCAAATGTTGTAGCCATTTCTTCAATTTAGCTACAAAGAGTAAAGTTTGAAGTTCTAACACAACATTACTCCACCAAGGCTCTACCTGAGGTGGAACAAGCAGGGTTTTGCCCCAAGGGGCCTAATTTTGAATCTTAACTATGACCCAACTTGTGTGGCTCTGGGTCAATCACTTAACCTCTCTGATCTTCCTTTCCTCATCTATAAAAGGAGACAGTTGAGTTAAATAATCTCTCAGGTTTCTTGGAGCTCTAAACCTCTGCTCCAGAATGCTATGCTATAAAGACTAGGGGAGGGGAGGCAGGCTGCTTTCCTTAGCAGCACCCTAGAGGCTGCTGCCCCGATTCCTCACAACTCACCCTCATCTAGTGACCTGCACCACGCAGCACAATTCAGTTTCCTCTCTTGCTCACCATCCATAGGATTCCATTGGCCTCCTTCACCATTCCCATGAGACTGTCCTCTGCTCCCAACTATTTCTGTCCTAGGTGAAAAAAATCCCTACTTATACCTCTGTTCCAATTTTTTTTTCTTATTAGGGTCAAACTCCACCCACCTTTCATTTCTTAATTCAGAACACCTGGGGAATGGTGTTCCTGGATAACAAGATGGCTTCTCTTAGGTTGATAGAAGTTTAGAGAATCATAGACTTATAGAGTATTAGAGCCATGATGGACTTCAAAGATCATTTAGTAAAAGTTCTTCATTGTGCAGGTAATTACAACATTAACAATAGCTTCTGTCATACAGTGCTTTAAATTTCAAGGCACTGAAAAAATATGTATCCACTATAACTTCCTTACATAATGACAGTGAGGAGTACATCTTATGGGATATAAGGAAATTATGACAGATACTGTTATGCTCATTTTACAGCTGAAGAAACTGAAGTACATGGGAATGACTTACCCAAGGTCACATATTATATGTAAGAAGCAGATGCTCCTGAAAACTATAAACAGAGACCCTTCCTACCTTAGTTTCAGCTGCTAGAGTTGGTTAAGCACAAGGGACTTAAAAGGGAAGCTTGGTGTTCCTAATACTGGAAATGACCTTTGCTCCATAACTACTGAGAATTAAATTGGCTTGACTTGGCATCTGCAGAGGTCAGTTCAAATCTTGCCTTTGGCCTTTTAAAAGCTATGTAACCCTGGACAAGTCACTTAATGGGCCTGAGTATCAGTTCTTATCCATCAAATAGGGATGAGGGTACCAGTAGAACCTACCTTGATAGAGGCATATGAAAACCTGGGTTCAGATCCCACCTCTGACATACTCCTGTGTGACCCTAGACAAGTCACTTCACCTCTCCATTCTAGATAGTGATCCAAGACTGAGTTGTATAGAAGATGCTAAGAGGGAAGCCCTGTAAACCAATGAAAGCACAGATAAAGACTCTTTCCCTTATGCCACCTACCTCAGAGGATTTTTGTGAAGATAAAATGAAATTATGCACATAAGAACCTTTGGAAACTTTAAAACACAATATAAATATCAGCTATTCCAACATCAACAGAAGTTTTGAGTTAAAAAGTGCCTTGGCAATCTTCTAATCTAGAGGTTTCAAAGTCACAGCACACAGAACTCCTGGCTGGGTTAGAACAAAATTAAAATTTATTTGGGAAACGTTTAACAAAATTAGACAATGTTCTTCTATGCTTTCCTAAGTCAATATGTGGTGAACAGAGATTCTTTTCTATTCAAATCTGACACCACTGATTCTAATCTAACACTCCCTATGGATCCCCTCAGGCTCTGTTTGAAGGCCTCCAATTGGGGAGAATTCCCCACTTCAGGACAGCTCTCATTGAGTCATCAAGCTGAAATACACTTCTTTGTGATCTGTTCCCCTCATTACCCCATCATTGCTCCTAGTTCTGGCCTCTGGGGCCAAGCACGAACATGTCTTAGATTCTGTTCCACATGATGGAATTTCCACAACTATTATGTATCTCTGGGCCTTCTCTAGGCTAAACATTCCCAGGCCTCTTAAACTTTTTGTTATACATTTTCAATATGCCTTCAGTTTGTCCATGTACTTACTAGGATATGGCATCCAGAACTCATTCCTGCCCTTATGGCATCTTCTGTCTAGAAAGGGCATATGACAGTTAAAAATAACACATGATGCTAATACAGAGGCGCATATCATGGCTCCATAAGGGCCTAGATGGGGCAAAGTCACTTCTGCTTTGGTGGTAGCAGGGGAGGCTTGGGACTGTCAGGGAGACCATTCTTGGAGAAGTTGGCATTTGTTTGAGATTTTTAAAGGATAGGTGAATAATTCATTGGGTAGGTGACAAAGGGGAGCATTCCAGGTAAAAGTATAATGAGCAGTCCAAGAAGCAGACAAGTGTAGTGTTAGAGTTTAGATGTATATAGCATGATTCCTCATCAATTTTCTGGATTTGTCATTGGTCATTGAATTCATCAAAATTCTTTATCCTTTATGTTTATTAATTGGTATTAATAATATACCTATTATTATTATTTACTTAAATACCTACTGTGTGCTAGGCATTATACTGAGTACTGAGGACAAAGACAAAACAAAACTGTTTGTGCCCTCAAGATTACATTGGGTTTGGGGGTGGGGAGGAATTTGTACACGTATAAATTAGCTTATGTAAAACATATAGTGTTATTTTGTGTTTGAGGGTGCATAGGTCTAAAATGAAGAGTAGTTTGTTAACAATTGAACAGGAGTTCCAGAAGGCGTTTAGGGAAGGTAGGGATAGAAGAGCTGGGAACAATGGAAAGATGGAGCTGATATGGATGAATATGAGGGAGTAAGGGGTGATAGTCAGAAAAGGGAATTTCAGCCTAGAAAACTTGTGACTCAGAATTATAGTGATTAGGGGTGGAAACAAATTGCTGTAGATTGTTATGATGGACACAATATCAAAGATAATATTGATTTGATTATTAATCTCTGGGAAAGGGGCGGGCAATATACTTTGAGTACATTATCTCCCCCAGGATGGGAGAATGGTGATGACCTTCAGGAGAATCTTTTTTCCTTGGACTATTGGCGCATGTAGAGTAGGAGGGGCAACAAGGCAAATATCCAGTTCCTGGTCCTGCCTCATAGTCAAGGCAGAAATCACTTGAGTATTGAGTTCAGACACATTAGCTGGATATTGAAGGAGGAAGATAAAGAACTGTCCCTGGAGTTAGAAAAAAAACTTGGGTTCAAGTTCTGTCTCTGATGCACATTGGTTGTGTGATCCCGGAAAAGCCACTTAGCTTCTCAGTGCCTTTAATACTCTAAGATTCTAAATTAGAGAACATCTGCTGATTTGTACTGGTAAAGGAAGTTTCCTTGTTAGGAGCTCCCAACACCGGTGACATCACAGATCCAGCCCATATCTCTACCTCTGTCTCTATCCTCTCTATCACTATCATTTATATATCTCTATCATTTATATAATCTATATCTATATCCACATTATTTATATCTGTATATCTGTATCTATATAATTTGTATATCTAAATCTGTCATTTGTATCTGTATTGGCTATAAATCTAGATTATATATCATGTATTTATATATTAATGCACTCACATATGATACACACACACACATGCAAATATGTATATTTGTCTTGAAAATAAAGAGATGCTATTCCAAATAACATACAGTGTATTTAATGATCATACAGAATATAGTCTCTTTTCATGCTATAGTGTCTTCCCAAGAAGAATTTCATTTCAGAATAGTTCCCTGACCTTATCATTATATTTATTTATTAAATATTATAGTGAAAGATCTCTGATTTAGTGTTTTATTAGGAACACTGCAAAAGAAAGACATTTTTCTAATTGTGCATTTTTATATGAAGATGTCACTTTTTGACTAAAATTTTTCTCTCTCTTAGCTCATTAGATATATTGCATATGATTTGATTAAAACCTTGAAAGAACAGTCATCATAAATTCAGTTAGTATACACCAGAAAACTTGACCTGAAGCTGTTAAAATTTAGAAAAATAAATATTGGAACATGCATAAGCTATGCAATTTAAAGGAGAGTTTTCAGTGGTACACATTTCATTCTTAACATCCTTTTACAAAATAAAAACAGAAAGTTCTACAAAGTGCTTCAGGACGCAAACTGAGACCCACTAATTCAACTATTTGAGCAAAGGCTCAGTTTTCTCTCAAAGATAAGAGACCAAATTCTGAATAGGGGCTGTAGCAAAGCCATCATTTTTTCTGTATATGATGCTAAAGGGCATGTCCACATATGTCATTTTACATAACTAATCCTACCATTTGATAAATCATGAGGGTGGCCAGGGAAGTTGAACAGTTTGCATGCTTATTCCACAAATTATAAGTCAGGGTTTCTCTCAACATGAAGAGAACTGAGGTAATTATTCATTAATGAACTCTTTTCTTCCTTTCTTTTGGCTTGAAACATCCAGCTTATTTAGTTACCTTTCCCTCTGAATTTCTTACTATGAACCTACTTCAGAAATCCAGGTGAATTCTGGTTGGTTCCTAACAGGAATGGCTTCATTTCCACATGCAGAGATGGACTGTGACTGTCACTAGAAGACCAGCCTCATTAACCATGGAGAAGCTTGTAATTAGAAGGTTAACCAATAGAGCATTAGTGTTTTTCAGCTACAGAAGCCAGTGAAGACTGGCTACTCACAAATCTGGGTGGAAGTATACCTAATGAAGGCTGATTAAAACATATTTGCCAAGAATCTTACAAATCTAATTAAGAGAGTCTCAAACTAAAGAGAAGAGAGCAGAAGAGCATCGATCACCTACCTATATTTATCAGGCTATATGTGATAAAGGTTAGTTGTAACAAAGGAAGAAGAATTGTAGAAGACCAGAGGAGACAATACCCAAGAAAGCAGCCAGCAATGAAAATCCTGACCTCAGGTGTTTGTACACCAGCTCATCAAGTAAAGGAAACACACAGAGATGACTAAAAGATCCTAACAGGGAAATGACTTTGATCTCACAGGCTCACTGAGACTTGGGAGGATCACATCCATTATTGGAATGTAGCTCTTAAATAGTATATATTATTAAAAATGAACATGGTAGGTAAATGAATGGGATATATCTACTTGCAAGAAGATATATTCATATGAAAAAGATCCAAAAAACAAAAGGGAAAAACATCATTGTTGAGTGGTATTTGGGTGGAAATCACTGGATGCTGAAGCCCTTGAACAGAAGGAGGAAATCAGTGAGTTTGGGAAACATCACAAGCCAAGCAGGACAGCCTGGTGTACAATAGCAATAATGGAGAGGAAGGAGGCTCCCTACATATTTCTTGGAGTTTTCTTCCCAGATTAAGGTAACTGCTAATCCTATGGCTTGCCTTAATGCTAATGTAATGCTTCAGAAGATGGAAGAAACAATGAGGAGGAATGCTACTGTGTACCTGACTTTTTTCATTAACTACCTGAGATTTCATTTTTCTTATTTTAACTTTTTTCTGATATCTTTTATTTTAACATTGCCTTCAATTCTAAATCTCTCTCTCCCTTCTCTTGTAACAAAGATTATAAAAAGAAAGCTAATAAATGTAGTTTAGCAGAACTAGCCAAGACTTTAACCAAATCTGACAGCATGTTCATTAGACCACATCCATAATCCCTCATTCTTGCAAATAATAGGAGATCTTTAGCTGGTTCTTTCTTTCCTTTACTTTCTTTTTAAAAATTATTTTTTATTATTTTGTTCAATATTTACCAATAACATAAAAAAAGCTCTTAACAGTAGAATTCTAAATTCTCTCCTTAAGAAGGCATGCATTTTGATAAACAGTTATACATATGAAGTCATACAAAACATATTTCCATATTAGCCATGCTGTGAAAGAGAACAAAAAGTAAAACAATAAAAATAAAGGGAGTAGTAAAAAAATATGCTTAAATCTGCATTCAGAATTTATCATCTCTCTCTAGAGGCAGATAGCATTTTTCATTATAAGTCCTTTGGGAATTGTCTTGGATCGTTGTATTGCTGAGAAGAGCGATGTCTTTCACAGTTGATCATCCTTATAATGTTGGTGTTACCATGTACAATGGTGTCCTTGCTCTGCTCATTGTACTTTGCATGAGTTCATGTGAGTCTTCCAAGATTTCTCAGAAATTGTCCTGTTCATCATTTCTTATAGCCTAATAATATTCCATCATAACCACATACCACACCTTGTTCGGTCATTCCCAAACTGATAGATATCCCTTCCATTTTTTTAGTACCACAAAAGCTGCTATAAATATTTTTGGACAAATAGGTCTCTTTTCTTTTTCATTGATCTCTTTGCAGACCTAGTAGTGGTATAACTGGGTCAAAAAGTATGTGTAGCTTTCTAACACTTTGGGTATAGTTCCAATTTGCTCTCCAGAATGGTTGATCTAGTTCACAACTCTACCAAAAGTGCATTTTTTCGACATCCCCTCAAGCATTTATCATTTTCCTTTTCTGTCATATTTGCCAATCTGATATATGTGAGGTGACGCCTCAGAGTTGTTTTAAGTTGCATTTCTCTAATCAGTGATGACTTTGAGCATTTTTTCATGATTATTCGTAGCTTTGATTTCTTCTTCTGAAAACTGACTATTCATATCCTCTGACCATTGATCAACTGGGTAAAGGCTCTGATTTTTATAAATTTGGCTCAGTTTATATATTTGAGAAATGAGGCCTTTATCAAAGAAACTTGTTGTGAATGTTTTTTTCTCATTTTCCTCTCTTTTCCTTCTAATTTTGATATGTTTCTTTTGTTTGTGCACTAACTTTTTAATTTCATGCAGTCAAGTTTATCAATTTTATAGACTGTGGTGCTCTCTGTCTCTAGTTTGTTCTTAAGTCCTTCCATTATCCATAGGTCTGACAGCTACATTTTCCATGCTCCCATAATTTACTTATGATATCACCCTTTATGTCTAAATTATTTCTCCCTTTTGACCTTATCTTAGCATATAGTGTGAGATGTTCATCTGTGCCTAGTCTCTGTCTTCATCTGATTCTTTCCACAAAGAAGAACTGTATCTTGAACTAGAAATGATAGGAAAGTTGGAAGGACTCCTAATTAATATTTATATTCCTCTTTATATCTGTGTTAGGGAAGGAGAAGAAAAACAGACGTAATCTGATTTTTTGAAAGCAGATTTCAGATTGTTGAGATAAAAATAGTAGGATACCATGGCATAAAATTCTACCTTAGATTTTTTGAAAGCAGATTTCAGATTGTTGAGATAAAAATAGTAGGATACCATGGCATAAAATTCTACAAGTGAAGTCTTCATACCAAGGAAAGAAATGATAAAGCTGGATCATGTCTAAAGGAGGGTGATTGAAACAAAACAAAAAAAAAAGAGTAAAAAAAACCTGCCCATTTTGTTGTAGGAAGTGGTAGAGCAGCTACCAAGGTACATTTAATATTAGAGGAGCTGCTCTGAATCAGAAAAAAGAAACTATGAAAATATTTTTTGAAAGAATAAATCTTTATTCTGTTAGAATAATGACACAATGAGGAAGCACTGGGAGAAGGTTTTGAAAAGGAAAAAAAATGCTATAGGCCAGTGGTGTCAAACTCAAATAGAAATTAAGGCCACTAAACCATATAGAAGGGTCCACACAGGTGCATACTGACTTAGAAAGCCACATAAAAACATTATGTTCAGTTAGGTAGAGCTGAAGAGTGCCAGACCTGGAATTAGGGAGACTCTTCTTCCTGAATTAAAATCTGACCTCAGACATTTACTAGCTATTTAACCTGGGGCAAATAACTTAACTCTGTCTTAGTTTCCTCATCTGTAAAATAAGCTGGAAAAAGAAATGGCAAACTTCCCCAGTTTTTTATGCTGGACTTTTTGTTCGTTCATTCAGTCATGTACAACCCTTCATGATCCCATGGATCACAACACACCAGGCCCTTCTATCTTCCACTCTCAAAGTCTGTCCATTTTCTTATTTGTTGTTTCCCTGACACTATCTATCCTTATCTTCTGTCGTCCCCTTATCCTTTGCCTTTGAATCTTTCTCAAAATCAGGGTCTTTCCCAGTGAGTCCTGTCATCTCATTTACTGGCCAGATTATTTGACTTTTCAGGAAATGGTCTAAAATAATTTCTCTAAGTATTGACAGATTTGATCTACTTGGCCTCCAGTGGACCCTCAAAAGTCTTCTCCAGTATCATAATTTCAAAGTGTCAGTTCTGTGGCACTTATAGTCCAGCTTTCAACAGTCATACTGGAAAAAAAATAGCTTGGACTATATGGACCTTTAAATGCTTTTCTTTTTTTCTGTTCATTTATTAATTTTTAGTTTTCAACATTCATTTCCACAAAATTTTGAGTTCCAAATTTTCTTCCCATCTCTCCCCTCTCACCACCCCATAATGCCTTCCATTCTGATTATCCCTTCCCTCAATATGCCTTCTCTTCTATCACACCTCTCCCTTCCCTTATCCCCATCCTCTCTCTTTTCTTGTAGGGCAAGATTGATTTCTGTACCCCATTACCTGAATTTCTTATTTTCCAATTTTATGCAAAAACAACTCACAATATTCATTGCTAATACTTTGAGTTCCAACTTCTCTCCCTTCCTCCCTCCCCACTTATCCCCACTGAGAATGCAAGCAATTCAAAATAGGTTATATATGTGTAGTTTTGCAAAAGACTTCCATAATAATCATATTATGTAAGACTTACTGTATTTCCCTCCATCCTATCCTGGCCCTCCCATTTATTCTATTCTCTCTTTTGACCTTGTCCCTCCCCCAAAATTTTTACTTCTAATTACTCCCTCTTCCCATTTGCTTTCCCTTTTATCATCCCCCACCCTGCTTGCCTCCTTCTCCCCTACTTTCCTGTAGTGTAAGACAGATTTTCATACCAAATTGAGTGAGCATGTTATTCTCTCCTTAAGCCAAATATGAAGAGAGTGAGCTTCACTTTTTCCCTCTTACCTCCTCCCTTTTCTCCTCCATAGGAAAAGCTTTTTCTTGCCTCTTTTATGGGAGATAATTTGCAACATTTCTCCTTTTCTCTTCCCAATATATTTCTCTCACCCCTTAATTTTTTTTTTAGATATTATCCCTTCTTATTCAACTCACCCTGCACTCTGTGTGTGTGTGTGTGTGTGTGTGTGTGTGTGTGTGTATGTAATCCCTCTAATTACCCAAATATTGAGAAAAGTCTCAAGAGTTACAAATATTATCTTTCCATGTAGGAATGTAAACAGTTCAACTTTAGAAAGTCCCTTATGATTTTTCTTTCCTGCTTACCTTTTCAAACTTCTCTTGATTCTTGTCTTTGAAAGTCAAATTTTCTATTCAGTTCTGTTCTTTTCATCAAGAATGCTTGAATGTCCTCTCTTTCATTGAATGCCCATTTTTTCCCCTGAAGTATTATTCTCAGTTTTGCTGGGTAGGTGATTCTTGGTTTTAGTCCTAGTTCCTTTGACTTCTGTAATATCATATTCCAAGCCCTTCAGTCCCTTAGTGTAGAAACTGCTAGATCTTGTGTTATCCTGATTGTATTTCCACAATACTCAAACTGTTTCTTTCGAGCTGCTTGCAGTATTTTCTCCTTGACCTGGGAACTTTGGAATTTGACTGCAATATTCCTAGGAGTTTCTCTTTTTTGGATCTCTTTCAGGAGGTTATCGGTGGATTCTTTCAATTTTCATTTTGCCCCTTGGTTCTATAATATCAGGGCAGTTTTCCTTGATAATTTCATGAAAGATGATGTCTAGGCTCTTTTTTTGGTCATGGCTTTTAGGTAGTCCTATAATTTTTATATTGTCTCTCCTGGATCTGTTTTCCAGGTCAGTTGTTTTCCCAATGAGATATTTCACATTTTGTTCTATTTTTTCATTGTTTTGGTTTTGTTTTGTAATTTCTTGGTTTCTCATAAAGTCATTAGCTTCCATGTGCTCCATTATAATTTTTAAAGAACTGTTTTCTTCAGAAGTTTTGAGCCTCCTTTTCCATTTGACTAATTCTGCTTTTTAAAGCATTCTTCTCCTCATTGGCTTTTGGAACCTGTTTTGCCAATTGAGTTAGCTTATTTTTAAAGGTGTTATTTTCTTCAGCATTCTTTTGGGTCTCTTTACCAAGCTGTTGACTCACTTTTCATGATTTTCTTGTATTGCTCTCATTTCTCTTCTCAATTTTTCCTCCACCTCTCTTATTTGATTTTCAAAATCCTTTTTGAGCTCTTCCATGGTCTGAGACCATTGCATATTTATTTTGGACATTTTGCAAGCCTTGACTTCCTCTGATGGTGTGCATTGTTCTTCCTTATCTGAAAGGATGGAAGAAAATACTTATTAACCAAGAAAGTAACCTTCTATAGTCTTATTTTTTCCCCCTTTTTGGACATTTTCCCAGCCAATTGCTTTATCTTTGCCAAGAGGAGTGTATATTCTGGGACACTGTAAGTTCTCAGTTCCTCTAAGGTGGCACAATCAAGGGAGAGGAATGTACTCCTCTCCTGGTCTGCTCACTGGTCTGGAGGCAACCAAGACCTTTTCTGCTCAGAATCTTCAAATAGAATTACCTCTCCACAGCTGCCTCCAACTCCACCACACCATCACTCCTCTTCCTCACTCAGTGCCTGGCTCATGGCTGAGATTCAGATCAGCTGCCTTATTCCCCCAGGGGCTCTAGATGGAGGACTCCAAAAATGGATACTGTTGCTGCAGTGGCTGCTGCTTCTGGGGCCAGACAATGTTCCCTTCTCACCCAGATGAAAAAATATTTCTCACTGACCTTTGTAATTGTCTCTGGCATTTGTGGGTTGAGCAATCTGGCAACTGCTGCTGCCAGTGGCTCCCCAAAGCTTGTTCTGTGTCCTGCTCCTGCAGCAGTGCCACTTGGCCAAGGCTGGGCTGTACTCTGCTCCACACCCGGGGCTATAGATCTTTCCTGTCAGCCTTCCAAGCTGTTTTGGGCTGGAAATCCTTTTCACTCTGTCCTTTTGTGGCTTCTGATACTCTAGAATTTGTTTAGAGTCATTTTTATAGGTATTTTATGGTCTATGTGGGGGAATTTCTACAGATCCATCTTTCTACTCCACCATCTTGGCTCTGCCTCTTGACTCCATGCTGTGGAATCTCCAGGAAGGGTCCCATCTGTCACATATGCAGAGATCCAAAGTTTTGTTTGTCCTTTATTCTCCAAGAGCACTATGACATCAAGATGATGACATCACTTGCAATTGACTTTGATTTGAGTATGGGCTGTACAAGTTCACTAGCCTCACTTTCTTCTCCTGAGCCCTAAGTGCTTTTCTTTTAAATACTTTTCAAGAATGCCATATCCTCCTCTGTATTGAGGTGGAGGCAAATTCTTGCCATTGCACCAAAGCACAAGAAATCAAGTTTCACGGTGACAAAAATGACAGACTTTGAAATACAGTAGCACACTTTTTTGTGGTTTAGATGTATCTGACTCTGTTACCCCATTGGGGGTTGTCTTGACTAAGATACTGGAGTGGTTTGCCATTTTTGTCTCTGGCTCATTTCACAGAAGAGGAAACTGAGACAAACAGGGTAAAATGAATTGCCTAAGGTCACATAGCTAAGAATTATCTGAGGCTAGATATGAACTCAGAATGATGAGTCTTCCTTACTCCAGGCCTGGCACTCTATCCACTGCAGCACCACCTAGCTGCCCACTCACTACTGTAATTTTACCTTTTGTCTATTGAGGCTTTGCAGATCCTTAGTAAAAACACTACAGAGGTCTTTGATGTTTCAGCAAGGGACCACATAATTTAGTAAGTGAGATTGTGCCTGATAGCCTCTATATACAAGTCAGAGAAGGAGAAAAGGAAGGAGCTGGTATTTTCTGTAAATACTACCAGCTGGTGATTAGGTGAGAAGCAATGGCCTCTAACACAGTAATGTTCACACAACATTTTCAGTTGCATCTTGAGATAAATTATGGGAATCATCGGACCATAACTTTAGATCTGGAAGTAGGCTTAAAAGTCATCAAGTCAAACCCCTCATTTTACAGATTAGAAAATTGAGGCCTAGAGAGATAAAATGACTTGTCCTAAGTCATCCAATTAGGTATTGTGAGAGGTAGGAGTCAAATGCAGGACTTCCTGAGGCCAAGTGAACACTCACTATATCTAAAGCTCTTCTGCCTGGCTGCCTCAGATAAAGTGCCTGCATTTCTCCCTTTTTTCCCTCCTTCTTTTTTCTTTTGATCACATTTCATCTTTAGGTTTCTGTGGCAGTGAGTAGTGACCAACTGGGAATTAAATTGCAAATGCAGAAGGACAATATTTACAGTGTGGGTTCAACAGCATCATTCTCTGGAGCTAAATGGTTTTCTTCATTCAGAATAATGCAAGTGCTCATGTCTGTAGTTTCTTGAAGTGTAAGCTGCCATAGTGTTGACTCCTCTCTAGGAGGCTAAAACAAAAGAGGGCTCCCAGGGAACTTAGTACTTTCAGATTCTTTTATGAATTTCTCATAGATAAAAAATAGCTTCCAGTGAACATTGGAGCTCAAAATGTAAACCCCTGTCTTATCTCACAAAAAGGGCAAGCTTTGAAAGCAGGAAATCTAGAAATATCTTGAATACACTTGATTCCAAGGTGTAGTAAGAAATCCTTCTTTCTCTTGTTTCTAAGGAGTAACTCTCTTGAACTGGAATTTCCTGCTCTAAAATACAAGCCAGGCAGGACATGAGGAGGGATGATTTGGGAACTTGCTGGCGGTACAGTCTTGGATGGTGAGGCCTAGAGATCATATCATAGAAGGATCAATTAGAGAAACTAGGCATCATGTTTATCCAGTAAAGACATATACAAGGTGATAGGTGTGAGGAAGCTACTGATGACAGACGTATAATGGTCACCTTCCAGTACTTGAAGGACCAGTACATTATAGTGGGGTTAGGCCTGTTCTTCTTGGCTCTAGAAAGCACAAATGTCAATACTATGTACGTAAGTTATACTAGAAGTTATACACATGGGGTGTACTGGAGGAGGGCATTCAATAAGAGCATAATAGTTGATACAAACATATGCTATGAGAAGTATAAACAGAATATATATTTGTGATCACTACAAATAGCTCTAGCCTTTCATCTTAAAAACCATGCTTTTAGCTTCTTTCTGACTGGGCTTGGTTTTTGCAATTAAAAAATAACTTTATCTTTTGCTCTGAGTAAAAAACAAAGTATAGCAAAATCACATTTTAACAAAGTGTCAACTTAAAAGAAATTCAGGATTCATATTATGAATGTAACTGGTAACCCTTTCATCTTTATCAGTCAGATGTTCAGGTCCTAACTTTTAAAATCTGCTGTGATATATGCTTAGCTCAAATCTATGTCCCCAGAGTCACTTAACTCTTCATAGCCTTTGACATAGTAATACTGCTACTACCCCAAAGAGATCAAAGAAAGAGGAAAAGGACCCATCTGTAAAAAGATATTTGTAGTAGCTCCTTTTGCAGTAGTGAAAGACTGGAAACTAAGGTGATGCTCACATATTGGGGAACGGCTAAACATTATTGTATGTGAATATAATGGAATATTATTGAGCCATAAGGAATGATGAAAGGGACATTTTCAGAGGATACTGGGAAGACCTCAGTGAACTTATACACAGTGAAAGGAGTGGAACTAAAAGAATAATTTATATAATGACAACGACATTATAAAGAATAATAACTTTGAAAGACTAGAATTGCGAGCTATGCAATGATAAAAACCCCATTGTGCCAGAGGAATGAAAATGAAGCATACTATTCAATTCCTTCCACAGAGGCGAAAGACTCAGACGGTAGAATGAGACTTACACTTTTGGACAAGGCCAATTAAGGGATTTGTTGTGCTGGACTATGCATTTCTGTTAAAATATTTTTGTATTTATTTCATTATTTACTATTTAATTGTGAGGAGGAGGGAAAGTAAAAAGAACATATAATAAATGAATGTAAAAATAAAGTTAAAAACAGTTAATAGAAACATATGCTTATGTTGTGCTGTACTTTAGTTTTCAAAAGTGAGAGTTCTCAAAAGTATGAATTTGTGGTTTTATTTCTGGAATGTAGATTTCTCTTTTTTGCCTTCTTTTTTTCTTTGATAGATGCTCCTCCCCTTTCTTTTTTTCTTTTCCCCACCTCACATCAGTATTTGATTGATAAAAAAAGAATTTAAGCCATTTCTGTTTCTTCTAAACACTTGCAATGTATTTACATGGGGATTGCTTGTTCATCTTCACATAAAAAATTTTATGTAGATTTTTAATTTCTAAAATTAAAGATATTGATACCTTTTGATTTTTCATGCTCTTTTTCTGTCTTCCTTCCTCTTCCCCCTCCCAGAGAGCCATTTCATATGACAAAGGATATTTTTAAAGAAGAATAGGAAGATTTTAAAAATCAGAAAAACCAATCAATACTTTGAAAAGTTCTGAAAATATATGCAAAAATTTCACTTCCATGGACTCACCTCTGCCAATTAGTATCAAGAGGTGTCTTCTCACATCTCTTCTTTGATCCCATGCTTGCATTCACTTCTGATAGTTTTGTGGAAGTCATTCTTTCCATTTAAGTTGTTTTAGTCTTTGTTAATATTGTTTTCATGGTTCTGCTTTATTCATTCTGTATCAATTCATATAAATCTTTCCATGCTACTCTGTATTCATCATAGTTACCATTTCTTACAGCTCAGTAATATTACATTGCATTTATTTACCACAATTTGTTCAGCCGTACACCAAATCAATGGATAGCTATTTTATTTTCAAGTCTTTGCTGTCACAAAAAGTATTGCTATAATTATTTTGGTATATTTTGGGATTTTTCATCCTTTTGGGAATTAAGCCCAGTAATGAAATCTCTGGGTTACAGGGTATCGAAATGTTATTCACTTTATTTGCACAATTCCAAATTGCTTTCCAAAATGGTTGTACCAATTCACAGCTCTTCTAAAATGTGCTAATGTGCATATCTTCCTACAACCCCTGCAACATTAATTACTCCTCTCTTTTGTTATCTTTGACAATTTGTAGCGTATGTAGCTAATCCTTGTGGTTATTTAGATTCACATTTCTCTTAGTGATTTCGAGCATTCTTTCCTATGATTTTAAGTAGTTTGCAATTCTTCTATTGAGAATTGTCATAACTTGCATTTATTTAGCACTTAAGATTTTACAAAGAACTTTACAAATATCATCTCTTTAACTCATGTCTTCTTGACTCTAGGTTCAGCACTCTTTCCACTGCACCGTCTAACTGCTTGTATCTTTGACCCCTTATCTATTGTGGAATGGCTTTTGATTGTGTATGGATGTATGTAATATATGCATACACATACATATTTATAAATATATTTATGTGTATATTGCACATAAATACAAATATACACACATATGTATGTATATATATGTATGTATGTGTGTGTGTGTATATATATATATATATATATATATATATATATATATATATATATATATTAAACCTTACCTGAAAAAAATTGATACAGGTTTTTTTTCCCCATTCACCTACTTCCCTTCTTAGATACATTAATTTTGTTTGTGAGGAAATTTCATCAAGTCCTTGTCATGTAAATAATCTCCTTTTTGTTGTATGATTGCCCCTATCCCTTGTTCGTATCATGGAGAAAGCTGATATTGCTTCAACTCTTGTGTGTAATTTTTGTCTTGGAGGGGTTTGAGAGGTCATGAGGACTGGAGAAAATGTTACATCTCCCATTTCATTATCAGTCATTGGTACTGAATATTTCTCCAGCTAGTTAATTTTTTTTTTTTTAATTTTTAAGGGGCAATTACTTGTAATCAAAATCTATACTAGAATCTTATATACTTTAGTATGTTGACTCCGAAATATTTTATGTATTTTGTAGTTATTTCAAATGGAATTTCTCTATTATTGCCTCTTAGTTTAATATTATTATCGCTATTATTATTATTTAGAAGTGCTGTTGGTTTGCGTGGGTCTATTTTGAAGTCTCCAACTTTGCCGAAGCTATTAATTTTACCAATTTGTATCTTTTTGGATTCCCTAGGATTTTTTTTATACATTTGCCTATTTTCATACCCTAAATTCCTTTCAATCATTGCTCTTGATATAATTCTAAAATTTTATCAAATAATAGGGAAAGTGGGTAACCTTGCTTTATTCTTTTAATTATTGGGAAAGTTTCCCATCTATCCCCATTGCACATAATACTTGTTTTTGTTTTTATCTAGGTACTTTTTTTGTGAAGTTAAAAAACGGGTACTCTCTGTCTACTTTGTGGGGTTTTAGCATATGAAAGTTGTATTTTTCAAAGTTTTGCTTTTCTGCAGCATTTAAGATAATTATGTGGTTAGGGATATTTTTGTTTTGATTAATTGTGTTTACTGTTTTCCTAGTGCTGAACTATTCTTTCATCCATGGTATGAATCCAACCTGGTCATAATGAATTATATATTGGATCAATTGCTGTGGTCTGTTTGACAAGATTTTATTTAGCATTATTAATAAGTATTCATTAATGATATTGGTCTGTATTTCTGTGTTTTATTCATTTTTGTTTTAGGTATTAGGACTATATCTTTTTAGTAAAAAGGATTTTGGTAGTGTGCTTTTATTCTCAATTTGTTTTTAGAATGATTTGTATAAAATTGGTATTTGTTCTCTTAGAGTGTGATAGAATTCATCATGAACTAGAATTTTTCTTCCTTTGGTTTTCTGTATCATTAACTGTTTCCCCTTCTGAGATCTAATTATTTAATAACTATTTGATCTTTTTCTTTGAAAAGTTTCTGTTTTTGAAATTATTTCTCTGTTTTTTTCTGTTTTGAGTTTTGTTAGCATATGAAAGTGCATGGTAGGTCATAATTCTTTTTATTTTTTTCTCCTTTTATTGGGATTTGAATTATTTACCATTTTGTTGATTGAATTTTCCATCTTCTGTTTTGAGGAAGCTGTCCAGAACTTTGTGATTCTTTTCAAAGAACAAAATTTCGGTTTTGTTTATCATTTCTATAGTTTTTGTTATCATTTTTTTCTGTTTTCCTTCCAATTTTCATTGTTCTTTTGTGCTTATTTTCAGCTTATTTATCTTCCTAATTTAAAAACTGTATATTCATTTCATAAGTCTTTCCAGGTAGTGAGTTAATAAGTATTTATTAGATGATTACTATGTGCCAGGCACTGTGCTAATAGCTAGGGATACAAAGAAAGGCAAAACAGAGCCTCAAATCTTAAGGAATTCGGTCTGTTATAGGATATCCAATTTGAGATGCCTAAGAAGTTAAAGGTAGTAATTAAATTTATGAGAATTGATGAGATCATCAAGTGAAATAATACAGAAGGAGAAAAGAAAAAGGTCATTTTCTATTTCATTTAATAGGGCACAAAGAGTCGGACAAGACTGAATGAAAACTATAACCCCTTCAGGACTTAGCAGCATCCTCAACATTTTGGTATCTTTCATTATTATTATTTTGTATATAATTATGAATTCTTTCTATGATTTGTTCTCTGAGTCACTTATTATTTAAAATTTCATTGTTAAATCTCCACTGCTCTTTATTTTACATCTGTCTATGATTTTTGATTGGGCTCCCTGCACCAATTACTATTTACATTGCATTAGGGTCTGTAAAGAACAGAAAGTCCTCTTTAATGGTAAATATGACTTTGATTCTATCCCATTAAAGAAAGATTTTCCTTTGTTGATGATTGGAGGACTAGCTAGCTGCTTCCAATTACAAGTATTGACCAAGTTCAGGAAGGTCATAAACTGATTTTCTATTTTAATAAATGTATCAGTTGTTTATACACTGATATACATGCAGTTGGATGGACAAACTATAGAGTTTGTGCTTCAGTATGTGAAATATCTTGGACAGACATAGTAAGCTGAGGCTAGAATTCACCAGCAGGGGGACTGTGGTCTCTTTGGCCTTTGGGAAATGACAGCTCTTTTCAGGATCTCAAACAGCTCTCTGGAAAAAAAAGCCTGTCTTTTCACAGCAAAATTCATGGAACAAGAATTTTCATGTCACCCTGTACTTCCTATGCCCCAGGGGCTCCCTGTCACCTCCAGGGTCAAAAATAAAATTCTCCAGAGCCTGGTTCCATCTCAGATGTCCAGTCTTCATCTTGCATACTCTGCCTTCTAGTGACACTGACCTTGCTATTTCTTGAACAAGACACTTCATCTCCAGGCTCTGGGCCTTTTAACTTGCTACCCCTGATGCCTGTGAAGGTGTTCCCTCCTCATCTCCACTTCCTGGCTTCCAGGATTGCCTTCATGATGTCGCTGAAATCACACCTTCTATGGGAAACTTGCCATAGTGCCTTTTATTTTACTCTCCCAGTTGCTGATCTCCCCATTCCCTTTCCTCCTTTGATTAGCCCCGTTTTATTGCACAGAGTTATTTGTTTATAGTTCTTTGCACCTTGTCTGTCCCAGACTGTGAGCTAGTTGAAGGCAAGGGTTGTCTTGCCTTTGTATCCCTACCATTTAGTATTTATTAGATGCTTAATAAATGTTTATTGGCTGATTGCCCCAGGGTCCTCACTGGCTTCTGCTACTTTTGCTGCACACTATGTAAACCCATAGCCATGTCCTCCTGAGTCTGGGGAGTGGGGAAGAGATGTGTGTGTGTGTGTGTGTGTGTGTGTGTGTGTGTGTGAGAGAGAGAGAGAGAGAGAGAGAGAGAGAGAGACAAAGAGAGAGACAGAGAAAGAAAGAATGTATATTGAACTTCCATAAGCAATATCCACCAGCTGTCACACACCCTTGCACCCTACCTATACCCCAAGACCCACCCAGCTGCTCACACCAACTCTCGGACTGTGACTCAGCAACTGGGAGCCTTGCCCATCCATTGAAATGGATGTGAGGCCATGCAGCAGCCACTCAGACCACCTGGCACCATGCTTGGACATACCTAACCCCCATCAAAACTAATCTAACCTCTGCCAACTTGTGGGGGGGTGTACAGGGCTAACCCTAGTTCCTTCCTGAACAGGACTGATTCATTTACATCCCTTGAGAGAGATCCCAGGACCTTATAGTAACCAATCCAGGAACAAAGTGGGCACCCTAGGATCTCCCTCCAAATTCCCTCTCCCTTCCATTGATCACTCAGAAAACTGCTCAGCTGCTGACTGGAAGCCTGACTCTTGGTCATTAACCTGGTCACCATCTTTTAAGAGCTCCAAGGACTGTGATTTGAAATCAACCTGCCCTGGGCACTCGCTCAACCCCCATCCCCAGCTCTCAGCTATCATTACCTATCACCGAATTTGGAAGTGGCTGTATTCCTCACCATATGCTGGAAACTGGTAGAGGAGGACCCAGAATACTCTGGCCTCCGTGGGATTTCGGCCATGCAGTCCATGGGCTGTGCTGCTAAATGTTTAGCAGCCATTTCTCTAAGGACAAAAACAATTTACTCATGAAATAGTTCTAAGTTCAATCTACATTATTAACACTTTATTGTAGATAATTAAGAAAACAATAAATCAAGTCTTGTTTTGAAACATTTGCTAATTTCTGAAAATTTGACAGTGGCTTTTGGGAGCTTGGTTTTAGCTAGATTCAGCACTTGTAATAGATGGAGGGTGGGGGGAGGAGGTAGGAGGAAGGAACTGTAGCTGCACCTGGACTGCTTTGCACAGCAGTTGGAGGGGAGAGGTGGTAGGGGGGTCTGCTGTTTGTTCAGGTGGTGCTGCAACTGGGAGCCTCACCCATCTATTAAGATGTACCTGATACCATGCAACAGTCACTGGAAGCATCTCCCACCACGTAGAAACCAACCTGCCCACCCTGCACTGTTCCCCTCCCCTGCGTCAGAGAAGCTGAAAACTCTGGTCACCTAGGGATCTGTTGTAGGACCCCTCTTTGGCAGTAAGAATCATGTTCAGGAACCCCAGGATGTTGCCTCAGAGCTGAACAAAAGAGAAATTGGGTAGCCTTTATCTCTCCCTCCACCCATTCTCTTCCCTCTTTCCATACTCTACTTAGAAACCCACCCCACCACTGATGTGGAATCCTGCGCTGGACCCCCAACTTGGTCATTGGATCCCTCATGCCCCATAGAAGCTTCTTGGATCCCCAATGACCATGACCTAAGAGCTGCCCACCCCTGTATTGTTAAATGTACAGTTTAAGACAATACCATTAGAATTGGCCCTACTCTGAATTTTGGCCCAGAACCCTTTGCTCGTGGTATGATTGAGAGAGGAGAGACATCCTGTCTGCTCTGGGGCTTTGGGCTGCAGCAACTCCTTCCACACCAGCTTCCACCATCTGCCTTAATAGAGGAACTCTACTAAGCACTGAGGTCACTCCCAGATGAGATTGGGGGAGGGTAGTGATTAGATGAGTGAGGATGTGGGGAAGATGGATAGGCTGGCTCCAACACTCTTCCAGAAACCCTGGTAGACCTGCCACCTACTGACTCCAACCCTGGAATATTGACACAGCACATGGTTACCCTGATCATCCTGCCTAGAAACATGTAAGTACCTCTTCTCTAGTTAGTATTCTAAATCTTCATCAAGAAATTAGTATATTTAGCTTGAATCCATGAATTTTAGAATATTCAGATTCATAATATAATCAAATTGTTTATATAAACAACCCCTCTCCTAAAAAAATTCCCCTTGCCATGCACAGGAGCATTCCCACTCATGTGGCTTACTATCTTAAACATGTGAACACACATGTCAATGATGACACAAGTTAAAATGTAAATTCAAAGGAGAAATTCAGTGAAAGTATTATAAGCAAATCAAACTTGAATGGATTCATATTGAAGTACTTTTCATAAGAAAAAGATTGATTAAAGTAAATCTGCCATGGATCCTTTCTTAAAGTCAAGAATCTCTTTGTAAAACATGGTGAAACTTGATGTGTTGGAAAGACTTGAAATCAGACATCAAGATTCACTTTGCAATTCACTTACTATTCTCTGCCTCAATTCCCTCATCTGTAAAATGGAGTAGGGGTCAACTAAAAGACCTTTAAGCCCTACCTTTCTGTGATTCTGTAATTTATCTCATTTGCAATTCTGGGTATTTGTATGCCAGTTTTTCTTAAAAAGGGACACATCTGTATTGGGTTGGTATCATGAAAATCTGATGAAAGGAAGTGTATGACCTATTTGATAGAGATCCAGCCTTGCCCTCCAAGTCAAAAAGACTTTAAGTGGAATGCTAGCTTTTACATACAATAGTCTACCAAGAGGAGGGGACAGAGGGTCTACTGGTAACTCTCTAGTCCTAGACTTGTCTTTCTGTCGTAACACAGCTTTGATATCATTAGTTTTCTTTGCTGTTGACTCATATTAATCTTATAGCCCACTACTCTCTACCCAAATCTCTTAATTCTTTTTGGTAACTTCTGCCTGGCCATGTGTGTAGATGCTGTATAAATGTGGATGGGAGCTCAGAAGTGAACTTTGAATCTAGGTCTAATTTAGAGTGCTTCTCTCAAGCCATCTAAATCCTGGGATTAGCCTGGGTCTTTTGATTTCAAATGTGAATTTAGAAATTCACTGTGTCCTATGGAAAAGAAAAAAAAATCTTTTGCTCCCTCATGCCTCAGTAAGCTCCCGTATCAATTTTGGTAAACTGAACCTCTCGAAAATCAGCTATTATATTCTGAGTAAAACAGAAATATTGTTTTAAATGAGTAAAATTGCTTTACCTGGGCTGCTCATATCCAGATGGGGAACATACAAGGACTTCTGAGCATTGTACACACTTCTATATTATTTTTTCACCTAGGAATGATGTGAAAGGGCCATCCTACCCCCACAGGACTTTTAATTAGACATTTATCTGAGACAAGCTAGGCATAATTTTACACACCCATTAGCTAATATGCATTTAGAAATCTGTGATCAACAGCTTGAAATCTTGCCAGTTCTCTGAGCTCCAATTAAATATTCATAAATAAATGTGCAATAACCATCTCTAATTTTTTGATAACTTTTCCTTGAAGTTAAATTGTTCCCACCCACTGAAACTATAAAGAGATGAGCTTTTCCCCATTCTTTTTCATTGAGGTTGACAATCATTTGCCAGCTTTTTCTTTAAAAGCCCAGAAACAGCTAGAACTCTCATTAGTCTAGTTTATACAATGTGACTTCAGTTCATGGTAGCCTGATTTAGATGATTATAACTGGATTGTAAAGATGACCTGAAAAATACCACTGAAGCAGATTTCTCTTCCACAAATGCATGTAAGTTTGTTGATGGTTATAGATACGTGACATTTTCATTTCCAATATGGGTATGAATCTTCTTTGCATTTACGGTGCAGACATAACCTAGATGCAACCACTTTCTTAGCACACACATTTCTTGGAATGAGTCTTTCCATATGTTATTAGTACCACTTTTCCCTTAATACTATTCTCTAATTATGCGTTGCTTTCATATTTTTAACGTTGTTGCTCATGGTCCTTTTATATTTTTGGGTAATGCTGATTTGTGTATTCCTCAGCTCTAGGCTATGGGCGCATTGTCTGGTAGGCATTCATTAGCACTTCAAGTTTTTCAATTAGTAACAACTCTGGTTTTTCTCTAGAGTATATTATACTTTGCTGTGGGAATATAGAGCCATTATTTTATTTGATTTCTTACAGATGAGGAAATTAAGGGGAAAGAGGCTAAATGACCCCATCATTGTGTGTAAGAAAGCAGTGACAGAGACTAGTTTAGAGCCCAGGTTTTTTGAGTACTTGTTCACGTAGGTATCATGACAGTCCCATTGGAGGACATGCCCCACAGGAAGGGGATCTAAGGGCTGACACTGGAGCCACAGGAATAATGTTCAAATCCTGCCTTCTGACACTTAACTGCCTGTGTGACCACAGTCAAGGCATGTTACCTACCTTGGGTCTTAGTTTTCCCTACAGTGAAAGGGTTGTACTATATGACCTTTATGATGCTTTCCAGAATAAAACCCATCACACTCTATGTGGCCTTAGAAGAGACACTTCACAGACCTGGGGTGGCCTGTTTCCTCCTCTGAAGCACTATGATTAGACAAGATGATTTCTGAAGTGCCTTCTACTTGTAGGTTTCTTGATTCACCTTGCCTATTGCTGTACCAAGATAGTTCTGTAATTTTTTTCCCTTTTTAATTAGTTATTTTTTGATATATTTTTCAGTTCTCAACATTCACTTCCACAAGAATTTGCATTCAAACTTTTCTCCCCACCCAGGACAGCATGCATCCCATGCACCTCCTTCTCCAGACTGTCCTCCCTTCTTTTACATCCTTCTTCCATTCCCCTTCCCCTCTATTTTCCTGTAGGGCAAAATAGGTTTTTATATTCCATTGCCTATATATCTTAATTTCCAGTTGCATGCTAAAACAATTTATTTATTTGTTTGTTTTTAGTTTTCAACATTCATTTCCACAAGATTTTGAGTTCCAAATTTTCTCCCCATCTCTCCCTTCCCTCTCCCCGAAACACCATGCATTCTGATTACCCCTTCCCTCAATCTTCTCTCTTTTCTATCACACCCCTCCCTTCCCTTATCACCATATTCTCTCTTTTCTTATATGGCAAGGTAGCTATCTATACCCAATTACCTGTATTTCTTATTTCCCAGTTGCATATACAAAGAATTCTCAACATTCATTCCTTAAAACTTTGAGTCCCAACTTCTCTCCCTTCCTCCCTCCCCACGCATCCCCACTGAGAAGGCAAGCAATTCAATATAGGCTATATATGTGTAGTTTGGCAAAAGACTTCCATAATAGTCATGTTGTGTAAGACTAATTATATTTCCCTCCATCCTATCCTATCCCCTATTTAGTATATTCTCTCTTCAGACCTTGTCCCTCCCCTGAACTAATTACTTCTTATTACTCCTCCTATTTGCCCACCCTTCTATCATGCCCCTACTCCACCTATCCCTTTCTTCCTTATTTTCCTGTGGTGTAAGATAGATTTTCATATGAAATTTTGTGTGCATGTTATTCCTTCCTTAAGCTAAATGTGATGAGAGTAAGCTTCATTTTTTCCCCTCTCACCTCTCCACTTTTCCTCTCCATCGAAAAAACTTTTTCTTGGTTTTTTTATGAGATAATTTGCCCCATTCCATTTCTCTCTTTCTCCTCCCAATATGCTCCTCTTACACCTTAATTTT
This sequence comes from Bettongia penicillata ogilbyi, assembly GCA_023548195.1. Taxonomy (NCBI): domain Eukaryota; kingdom Metazoa; phylum Chordata; class Mammalia; order Diprotodontia; family Potoroidae; genus Bettongia; species Bettongia penicillata. Next base: position 4,271,930 of record JAJHZJ010000104.1, on the reverse strand, counting down.
ATTTTTTCAGATAACATCCCTTCCCATTCAACTCACCCTGTGGCCTCTGTCTATATATGTATGTATGTATGCATGTACAATTTCTCCAACTACCCAAATACTGAGAAAAGTTTCAAGAGTTACACATATTATCTTTCCATGTACGAATGTAAACAGTTCAACATTAGCAAGTCCTTTATGATTTCTCTTTCCTGTTTTCCTTTTCATGCTTCTCTTGATTTTTGTGTTTGAAAGTCTAATTTTCTATTTAGCTCTGGTCTTTTCAACAAGAATGCTTGGAAGACCTCTATTTCATTGAAAGACCATTTTTTCCCCTGAAGTATTTATTATGCTCAGTTTTACTGGGTAAGTGATTTTAATCCTAGTTCCTTTGACTTCTGGCATATCATATGCCAAGCCCTTTATTTCCTTAATATAGAAGTTGCTAGATCTTGTGTTATCCTTATTGTATTTCCTCAGTACTCAAACTGTTTCTTTCTAGATGCCTGCAGCATTTTCTTCTTGACCTGGGAATTCTGGAATTTGGCTACAACATTCCTAGGAGTTTTTCTTCTCAGATCTCTTTCAGGAGGTGATTGATGGATTCTTTCAGTATTTATTATACTCTCTGGTTCTAGAATATCAGAGGAGTTTTCCTTGATAATTTCATGAAAGATGATGTCTAGGTTCTTTTTTGATCATGGCTTTCAGCATCCCATGATTTTTAAATTGTCTCTTGAAGAACTATTTTCTAGGTCAGTTGTTTTTCCAATGAGATATTTCACATTGTCTTCTATTTTTTTCATTCTTTTGGTTTTTTGTAATTTCTTGCTTTCTCATAAAGTCATTAGCTTCCATCTGCTCTACTCTAATTTTTAAAGAACTATTTTCTTCAGTGAGCTTTTGAACCTCCTTTTCCATTTGGCTAATTCTGCTTTTTGGCTTTTTGGGCCTCTTTTGCCAACTGAGTTAGCCAATTTTTAAAAGTGCTATTTTCTTCAGCATGTTTTGCGTCTCCCTTAGCAAGCTGTTCACTTACTTTTCATGATTTTCTTGCATCACTTTTATTTCTCTTCCCAATTTTTCTTCCATCTTTCTTACTTGATTTTCAAAATCCTTTTTGAGCTCTCCCATGGCCTGAGACCATTGCATATATTTTTTGGAGGTTTTGGATGCAGGACTTATGTCTTCCTCTGATGGTATGTATTGTTCTTCCTCATACGAAAGGATGGATATCTTTTCACTAAGAATGTAACCTTCTATAGTCTTATTTTTTTCCCCTTTTTGGTCATTTTCCCAGGCAGTTACTTGACTTTTGAGTCCTTTGTCAAGTGACACGTAAGTTCTCAGTTCTTCCAAGGTGACACAATCAAGGGAGAGGAGTTTACTCCTGTCTTGGCCTGTGCTCTTGTCTGGGAGCAACCACATGCACTTTTTTCTGCCCAGGACCTGTGAGTAGGATTTCCTCTCTAGAGCCTCCATCAGCTCCACCTCACCAGTGTTCCTCCTTACCCCAGGAACACCTGTCAGGAATGAGACCCAGATCTGCTGCTCGATTTCCTCATGGTCTTTAGGCCAAGAGCTCCAAAAGTGAATGCTGCTGCTGCCCTGGGCCTGGTGCAAGACCCAGACCCAGACCACACCACACACCCCTCTCACCAGGTGAAAGAGCTTTCTCACTGACCTTTGAAGCTGTCTTTATTGTTTGTGGGTTGAGAAATCTGGGAACCACAGCTGCTACTCATGAATCTGCCCCCTGAAGCCTGCTCCAGTCCTGTCCTTGCTGCATGGCCCAAGATGGGCTGTGCTCCACTACTAGCTCAATGTGATGGACCTTTCCTGTCAGCCTTTCAGGTTGTATTGGGCTGGCAATCTGTTTCACTCTGTCATTTTTTACTTCTGCTGCTATAGAATTTTTTAGAGTAATTTTTACAGGTATTTCATGAGCTATGAGGGAAGAGCAGGTCCATCCTTCTACTCTGCCATCTTGGCTCAGCTGGGTCTATTCTTAATATGTAAGACTTAATAGGGGCAGCAATGGGAGTCTCCCCATCTCCTATTTACACTGAGAGACTCATCCCATGACATTATTTTTATCATCACATTTTATTTTTTTAATTGAAAATTACATTTATTTTAAATTCTTCTTCCAAATCCCTGAGCTAAACTGGGAACTTCATTTACTAACAGGCAGCATTTATACACATAATTATTAGTAATGTTTCAATTACTGTAAAACAGTGATTGGGGCTTCATCATGTTCTCCTAGATGACTCATTTAATTCCCTCATCTCAGAATTAACATTATTTTTATTAAATATGAATAACCACTATAAACAATTCTTCAGCAGAGAAGTTATAATCTAAAAATATCTTACTAAAATCAGCTCCAAATTACCAAGTATGCCAAGTAAAATTTGAGCAGTCTCTTTCAAATTTGTTTTTTAAACAGTTCACTAAAATAGTCTTTAAGTTCTAGAACTTAACTCTTTGTGCTAGTGATAGAAAATTATAAAAATTCATTAAAAACATTGAACAAGGTAGGATGACATGCTAGCGGTCTTAGTGCTTCCCCTTCATTGTGTTAATAGATCAGAAAAGCCTCTTACCTCTTCTGAAACATACCATGGTAGACACCTTGGATCATTTAGTCATATTTTCCCTTGTTTAGGTCCTTCATTTTGTAATTGGATTGTCCATTTTAGATGCAATTTATTTACTTTGCTTCTTTAGAGAATGTTGCTCCAGTCTAGGTCTAGTGGGCAGGTTCAGTCTCTCTCTACACCAGTTAGTTGTTCTATATAACCACTTCTCACTATTGTAGAAATGTATTGTGTCCTCTTTATGTTGTGAGCAAAAGTGGCATGGACCCTTTGTTCTGAACCACTCTGTATTGATTCATTCAAATTAGACTTGTCTCTGAAAATGAGAAATTCTTCTTTTGTTTGATTGGAAAGGTTTGGGATTGTGGATATGGAATGGTGTATACATTGTCAGACAGAGTTGCTGTGTTATTTGGTTTTCTTTAGTTTTTTTTTCCTTTGTTGCAGATGAAGACTCGCTGGAATAAAAATTTTTTAAAATGTTATTTAATGTTTTATTTTCCCCACTTACATGTAAAAACAATTTTAACATTCTTTTCCTCAAATTTTGAATTCCAAATTCTCTCCTTCCTTTCCCTCTCCCCGTTGACAAGGCAAACAGTTTTACATAGGTTATACATGTGTGCTCATGTAAAACACATTTCCATGAAAGTCATCCTTTGAAAGAAAATAGACAAGAAAAATAAATAAAAAGTATTTTCTGTATTCTGGCTCTCCTAGTTCTTTCTCTGGAGATGGACAGCACCTTTCATCATAAGTCCTACAGAATTATTGTCTTGCATCACTGTATTGCTGAGAATCGCTAAGCTATTCATAGTAGATCATCATACAATGTTGCTGTTAATGTGTACAATATTCTCCTGGTTTTGCTCATTTCACTTTGCATCATATTCATGTAGGTCTTTCTATGTTTTCCTGAGAGCATCCTGTTCATCATTTCTTAAAGCACAATAATCCATCACAATCATATACAGCAACTTGTTCAGCCATTCTCCTCAATTTCCAATTACTAGCCACTAATAAAAGAGCTGCTATAATTTTTTTGTACACGTATGTCCTTTATGTTTTTGGGTTTTTTTCTCTTTGGAATGCAGATCTAATAGTCGTATTGCTTTGGTCAAAGGATATGCATGGTTTTACAGCCCTTTGGGCACAGTTCCAAATTGCTCTCCAGAATGGTTGAATCAGTATATACTTCCCCAATAGTATATTAGTATTTTAATTTTCCAATATCCTCTCCAACATTTCTCATTTTTCTTTTCTGTGATATTAGCCAATCTGATAGGTATGAGGTGGTACCTCAGAGTTGTTTAATTTGCATTTCCTTTATCAGTAGTCGTTTAGAGCATTTTATTCATGTAACTATAGATAGTTTTGATTACTTTGTCTGAAAACTGTTCACATCCTTTGACCATTTATTACTTGAGGAGTGGCTCTTATTTCTATAAGTTTGACTCAGTTTTCTTTATGTTTGAGAAGTGAACTCTTTATCAGAGAACCTCACTTGATTTGTTTCAATATTTATAGCAGCTCTTTTAGGGGTGGCCAAGAATTGGAAATTGAGGGAATGCCTATCATTTGGGGAATGGCTGAACAAGTTGTGGTATATGATTATAATGGAATACTATTGTGCTGTAATAAATGGTGAGCAGGAATACTTCAGAAAAACTTGGAAAGACTTATATGAACTGATACTGAGTGAAGTGAACAGAACCAGAAGAGAACATTGTACACAGTAATAGCCACGTTATGTCATGACTTACTTTCATAGACTTGGCTTTTCTCAGCAATGGAAGGATCTAAGACAGCTTCAAAAGACTGATGGTGCAAAAGGCTGTCCACATCTAGAGAAAGAACTATGGAGTCTGAATACAGATGTAAGCCTACTATTTGATCTCTTTTTTCTTTTGTTGTTTTGTTTTGTTTTGTTTCTTCTTTCTCATGGTTCCTCCTATTGGTTCTAATACTTCTTTAAGACAGGACTAACATGAAAATATGTTTAATGTGAATGTATATGTCAAGCCTATATCAGATTGCATGTTGCCTTGGGGAGGTGGGAGGGGAGGGAGGAGAAGAAAATTGAAAACTCAAAAGCTTATGGAAGTGAATGTTGAAAACTAAAAATAAATAAATTTTTTAAAAAATTCACAGTAATGATAATCAACTATGTATTTCCCTCCATCTTGTTTTCCTGTTTATCTTATTCTCTCTCTCTTTACTCTGTTCTCAAAAGTACTTTGCTTCTGACTCTTACCTCCCCCCAATCTGCCCTTCCTTCTATCAGCAGCTCCCCCTCTTCTCTTATCCCCTTTCCTCTCCTATTTCCTACATGGTAAGGCAGATTTCTATGCCCAACTGAACGTGTATTCCTTCTTTGAAGCAATTCCATTGAAAGTAAAGTTCATGTGTCCCCTCTCCTCCTTCCCCCATTTTTCCCTCCACTGTAAAATCCCTTTCTGGCCTCTTTTATGTCAGATAAATTATCCTATTCTACCTTGCCCTATCCCCTTCCCTCAGTGCATTATTCTTTTTCAACCCTTAATTTTAATTTTTAGAGAATCATACCATCACATTGAACTCACACCTCTGCTTTCTCTCTCTCTCTCTCTCTCTCTCTCTATATATATATATATATATATATATATAGATAGATAGATAGATAGATATAGATATAGATATAGATAGATAGACATAGATAGATAGATAGATATAGATATTCATATATATGTATATATAGATATAGATAGATAGATAGATATAGATAGATACACACATATATATACTCCTTCTAACTGCCCTAATAATGAGAAAGTTTTTAGGAGTTAAAAATACACTTTTCCCATGTCAAATTCTCCCTTGTCATATCTCTTATGATTTCTCTTTTCTGCTTATCTTTCTCTGCTTCTTTTGCAGCTTGTATTTGAAAGTCAAATTTTCTATTCAACTCTGGTCTTTTTGACTGGAATGCTTGAAAGTCATCTGTTTCATTGAATAGCCATTTCATCCCCTGAAGGAGTATAGTCACTTTTGCTCTATAGGTGATTCTTGGTTGTAATTCTATTGCTTTTGCCCTCCAGAATATCATATTCCAAGCCCTCCAGTGCTTTAACATAGAAACTGATCTGCCTTATGTTATTTTGACTATGGCTCCACAATATTTGAATTGTTTATTTTTAGCTGCTTGTAGTATTTTCTCCTTTATTTAGGAGCTCTGGAAATTAGCTATAATATTCGTGTGAGTTTTCATTTTGGGATCACTTTTAAGAGGTGGTTAGTAGATTCTTTGAATTTCTATTTCACCTTCTGCATCTAGACTATCAGGGAAATTTTCCTTGATAATTTCTTAAAAGATGATGTGTAGGCTTTTTCTTTATCATGACTTTCAGGCTGTTCAATAATTTTTAAAGCATCTCTCCTAGATCTACTTTCCAGGTCAGCTGTTTTGCCAATGAGATGTTTCACATTTTATTATATTTTTGCCTTCTTTTGGTTTTGTTTTATTGTTTTTTGATGTGTCATAAAATCATTAGCTTCCACTTGCCCAATTCTACCTTTCAAAGGATTATTTTCTTCAGTGAACTTTCATCCATTCATTTTCCTTTGGCCAATTCTACTTTTTACAGAGTTCTCTTCAGTGAATTTTTCTTTATCCTTTTCCATTTGGCCAATTTTGCTTTTAAGGCATTCTTCTCTTCATTGGATTTTTATACCTCTTTTCCCATTTGATCTATTCTGTTTTTAAGGTGTTATTTCCTTTGGTATTTTTTGTACCCCCTCTATCATGCTCTTGACTCTTTTTTTCATGATTTTCTTGTATCACTCTCATTTCTCTTCCCAATTTTTCCTCTATCTCAGTTGCTAGAATTTTAAAATCCTTTTTGAGCTCTTTCATGGCCTGAGAGCAATTCACATTTTTCTTGGAGGCTTTGGATATAGGGATTTTCACTTTGTTGTCTTCCTCTGAGTGTGTGTTTTGATCTTCCTTATCACCATAGTAACTTTCTATGGTCATATTTTTCCTTGTTTGCTCATTTTCTAGCCTATTTCTTAACTTTTAACTCTATGCTATAGTAGAACTCTGCTTCCCAAGTAGAGAGTGCACTGTCCAAAGCTTCAGTATTTTTGTGTAACTGTTCTCAGAAGTAATTCTGGGATCTGTAAGTTTTTGGCTCTTCCAAGGTGGTATGATCTAGGAAGAGATATATTTACTAGTCTCTATAGCTCACTCTTTTTGTGAGCAATCACAAACACTTTTTTCAGCCTTGGAAATATGATCAGCATCCCTGCTCCCCTTTTGCTGCAAGCTCTGCTGAGGTATTGATCCTCCTTGCACTGGGATTAAGACTCAGGACTGAGACTCAGATCCAAGTGTAGGCAATGCAACAAAATCCTGCCCCCAATCCCAGCAAAAGAACCCCAGTAAATCTCCTTCTGACCATTTTTCTGATCCCTTTTCCATCTGTGCGTTGAGAGGTCTAGAAACCACCACTGCTGCCACTGATTTGGTCACCATGAGTGCCATTTCAGATTCGTTGGGGCGAGGTCTGTGCTGCCATGGCCTAAGGCTGACTGTGCTCCTCTCTTACCCTGGTATAATAAACCTTTCCTTGTGACCTCCTACTTTGCCTTGGTGTAAAAGCAAGCATCATGACATACACAGGAAGGCCTGATCACAGGTTCTTAGATCTGCTCTCCTAAATGGAAGGCAAATTTTGAGAGGTCAACAATCATTTAATCAAGCACATGTATCATTTACTTAGTTCAGGGGAAAAAGTCCACACCCTGACTTCGGAGAAAATATAGAGAATTCCAAAGCAGCAGATGTGCTTCCAACTGTCTGACATATATCACAGATCTACAGATAGTTGTCTGATCATACATACATATTTACCAGAGAGGGAAACACCAACATTTGGGTTTTCAAAGCCAGGAGGCTTCTTTGCAGCTTCCCAGATGCTGGCATGTAATAGTCAGTGAACAATTGTTTGTGGAATTGATTTGAATTTTGTTGTCAACACCAGACACACACACAGCAATCCCACCATTTTGATCCATCTTGAATGAATTTCAACCCTGCCTGGAAGTTTCAGAATGGCTCAATATATTTGGCTATTTACCACAAAAGACATTTATGCACGTAAGTTTTCATTACATTACAGGACATCAAAAATGCCCTGGTATCCAGGGAATATAAGGTCTCCTTCTTTTACTATACGTGTAACTGTTCTCTTGTTTTAAGGACATTTTCTTATGCAGCATCCTCCACATGCTGAGTAAAGTTTAAACTTCTTGATGACATCTTTCTCGTTATTCTATTCACATTACCTAGCAGAGTTATTGGCACATAGTAGGCACTTAAGAAAAAACTTGATTTATTCATTCATGCATTTTCCCTGTTCCATTCTTTCATAGGGGTGTTTCAAACAGATTTTTCAAGAGATTCCTTCTAGAGGATAAAAGGAAATAGAAAAATCTTCATGCTTTTTTCTTCTATTGCAGTTTGTCAAAATTATAATAGAAGCTTCTTGCAAGACATACTTAATTCCTACCCATTCTTTACATCTTCACTTGGATATCACTTCCTTCTTCCATGGAACTTTCCTTTGACTCCCTGATTTGTAATACTTCTCATGTTTCACTTTGGTTCTCATCTTTTTAATGTATTTATGTAACATTATGTTCTATGTCTTATGATCTCTCTTTGTCTTATCCTTTGTGAGACTATGAGCTCCTCAGTTGCAGAAGCTGTGTCTTAGCTAAAGTTTTACAAACTCCCCTGTGCCTCACAGAGTGCTCATTACAGCCAATTAACAAATAATTGATTTTAATGACCCTGAAGAATAAATACTAATTTTCCCCTAGTAATTGAAACTTTTGTAGTTGGTAAAGAAGGAAGGAAGGAAGGAAGGAAGGAAGGAAGGAAGGAAGGAAGGAAGGAAGGAAGGAAGGAAGGAAGGAAGGAAGGAAGGAAAGAAAGGAAGGAAAGGAAGGAAGAAGAAAGTTGCAAGAAGAAAACTCATGACCTTGGTGGTATGGACTTTCAAAGGCTGGAAGCAATAGGTCAAAGGGTGAACTGAAAAGGAACTAAAGCACACTAATGTTAGTGTTTCCATTAGGGTCAGGCTGATGGTGCTGAGGTAGAGTGGAGAGAGATATTTTTGTCCTCTGTCATTTGAAACTTAATAAAAAAAGAAACATAATTGTGGCAAATCAAGAATAAAGAGTTTTCAGCTGTGTTTGAACATTGCTGAGGTTTTTAGTTTCCTAGTGGGAAAAAGATTAAGCTGGGGGAGAAAATATTACTTAAATTTATTTTAGTTCAAATAGAATTCTGATTGTTTCTGTAACTGAGTCACCCACACAAAAGAATGTAAATAGAATAAGAGTAACTAGTACATGATTAGCGTAATGGAGACTTGAGATCTTGGAAGTGGAAGGATTACTTCATGCCTTTCATTGCTTCCCATTGGGATAATCAGAATACATTTGTGATAGTTCTTCAATTCCTGAAGACAATTTTAAAAACTGAAGTTTTTAAAGGAGTGGAATGATGTGATTTTTTTTCAATAGTTTATTGTTTACAGGCATAAGCATTCAAAATTTTGATGGCCAAATCTAAGAGAATCCTCGGTGATGGTTACCTTCTGGCTGGAGATTAGGAGTTCAGTGGTTTCTTTTTCACACTGTTGGCTGGAGGTGAAAAGTCCCATCAGTGGCTAGAGGAGAATAATAACTTGTATATTCTTGTCAGAAATAGCTGTGTTTGAATTTGTTTCACACATCTTCCAAGAGTGAATGGGGATCCAAATGGCTGAAGCCATCTTGTGAATTCTCAGAGGTAGGAGGGAGGTCCCAGTCCATCTAGTCCAAATCATCCTGGGACAAGTATACTGACATGCTGGAGGATCTCTAAGGAGGAGAATCCTTACTCTCTCCTGAGGTAGACGATTTTCATTTTGTACATTTCAAATTGAATGTCCCATGTGCTTCTCGCACTTCAACTGTCCAGAGCAAAATACGTTATCTTTCCCAACAAACCAATCGCTCCTCTTAGCTTCCCTCCCTGTTTTGAAAGCTCTAGTACCCTTCCAATCACCTGGGTTAGCAACTTCATTGTTTTTCTCACTTCTTGCTCTCCTCCATAGCCTTAGCTCCTTGCTTGCTATCTATACCAGACACCATGACCTGGAGGTTTTAACCTTAGAGCTTCAACCCTGGGGCTCCATTTTCCTTTTTGATGACTGTCTCTGCACTAAGGGAAGCCTCAGACATGCTTCATGCCTCACTTTCCTCCTCAGCCATCTTGTTGACAGTCTTATTGCTACTTGTATAGATAGCCTTTCCTTTCTTACCGTTTCTTCAGTTCTGGAATCACAGCAGACAATTAGAACAACTCTGCTATGGTTCCTGGAAGATGTCAGCCTATTCTCCCATCATCCCACTCAAGAATCCTGGAGATTTCCAGGACAAAGTACCCCTCTCTGGCCACCAACCGTATATGTGTGGTTTCTTATCCATTAGATTATAAATTCTTTGAGGGCAGAGGACTGGCTGATTTTACTTTTGTATCTTCAGGATTTATCCTGAAGTGCTTAATCAATGTTTTTTTCTTCAATTTCCCTTACCCCATTTATCAAAATTCCCATATCTCATCACGTTTAATTTCTTAACGTGTACACACATTGATTTAATCAACTAGAATGTATAACTGGGGACATGAAAACAACAATGTATAAACAAGATATATACACTGTCGACTGGGGGCAGTCTTCAAAGGAAGGCATAAAGATTCAGGAGAACCAGTGGAAATGCTCAGAATCAGAAGTTGGAGTGTTCTATGATTCAAGGAACTTCAAGGAGGCCAATGTCACTGGAGCATAGAATACTGGGATGGGGGTGGGGTAAGGTACAAGAAGACTAGAAAGGTAAGAAAGGGTTCAGTTATAAAGGGTTTTGCTTGCCAGATAGGGGTTTTTGTGGTTGATCCTAGAGGTAATCAAGAGCCACCGGAATTTATTCAATGGGGGGTTCTGGCATGACATGATCAGATTTGTGCTTTAGGAAGATTAACTTGACATTCTAGTTACTCAGCCACCACTCTAGTCCGGACTTTCTTCATTTCTTGACTGAAATTTTGTCTCTCACAACTGCAACCTATTCTACACACATCTGCAGAAGTGACTCTTCCTATAGTACAGGTATGACCATGGTACTACGCTATTCAGTTGACTTCAGTGGCTCCCTGTTATCACCAAGATAAATTATAAACTTTTCTGTTTATCCTTTAAAGCCCTTCCCACCCTGACCCCAACCTACTTTTCTAATATTGCTAAACACTATACACCAGAAACTCCGTGGTCCAGCATGACTGATCCTCTTGTTCCTCAGACCCAAGGCTGCAATTTCCATTCCTGCACTGGATGTTCTCCATGCCAAGAATGGACTTTGTTCTCTCTTGAGCTTCTTGGCATCCTTGATTTCCTTGAATACTCATCTCCAGGGGCTACTTTTACATCAGGCATTTCTGGGTTCTCCTAGTACTTCCCCCCAGTTACCTTTATCTATTTATTTGTTTCATATGAAGCTGTTTGTATAAGTGTATTTTCTTTTCATTTGAGTGTAAACTCTTTGAGGGCAGAGACTCACTTTGGGTCTTGTGCCTAACACAGTGCTTGACATGTAACAGACATATTTCTAAATACCTCAGGGTGAAGGACATGGGTCTGCAGTACTCCACTAGAAATGTTACTCTCAATTCTCATTGATCAGTTAATGGGCTCTTCACCTCCACCTCAAACCACTTAGTTTTAGTATTATCACCTATCACATATATTTCCATTTTTGTCAAATAATATAATTAGAGATTTTGTCCAAAAGTTTTGCTTTTCTTTTTGTTTACTGAAATCCTTATGTTTGGTTCTGGACACCACATTTTAGGAAGTGGAAAGCATCTAGAAGATTGCCAGCCTAAGACACAATGACCTTGAATTCTCATGTCACATGGAATCATTGGAAGGTGTAGCTAGTGTTTAGCCTGGATAAGAGAAGACTCAATGGAGGTGGGGGGATATTGCAGTTGTATATATCACATGTCAGAGCTATTTCAAAGACCATTGGGGAGAATAAAAATTAGACTTCCTTTCCTGTATCTTTGCCCTTTATCTCTGTAATACATTATTTCCCTTCAGCGGATTTTCTGCTCTTTGAGAGAAGGAACTGTTGTCATTTTTCTCTCTGTACTCTACCACCTAACACAGTGTGTGACACCTAAGTGTCTTTCACATGCTTGCTTAATTGTGTTGCATTGCATTCAACTGATGGTGAAATACATACAGACCTTGAAAATGAAGTTTAAGGATTGTAGAAAGAATACTTATGGGAGTGAGGAGGAGTACAGTTGAGATAGGAATTCATTTTAATGAAGAAATAGTAGAAGCCCCAAATGTCTACTATGTAACACAGGATCATAACTTGCTGTGCTTCCTTTTTGATACAATGTATACATCTTTGTACTTAAATTCAAACCTTCATTAAAAATCCTGTTTTAGAGAGAAATCATGTTGGAGTATTTGCCTATAAGGATGGGTCAATTTCTGGGACCTGAAAACCCTTGTAATGACACTTCTGATTAGGGTTTCCATTCATGGAAGGAGGTAAGAAAAAAATAGCCAAGTAATAAAATGAAGATATCAAAAGTATTACCCAAAGTTCCAGCTAAGAGAAATGCAAATGAGCCATAGTTTTTGAAAATCTTTTAAATGGAAACAACCCTACTTGAACTTCTGATGTGAGTAGACACTTACTATATTTAGGGTTATTTGCCTAAGTCCTGCCACCTAACAAAAATGGGTTGAACCAAAGTTGATATTTGATTCTACAGGTCTTCAGGGAGGTGTATAGATGCCAAAAAAAAATGTTGCCTTGCTTCTATATTCTCTGCCAATAAAAGTAAATGAGGCCATGCGAAAGATTTGTAGTATGTAAAATTTCTCATTTTTGCTGAATATATAACAAGAATGTTTCCTTTTTCCATTGATCTGGCCTTTGGGAGTAACTGCTTCAACATTATAGAGAAAAGGGTTTTCACATACCAGACTAAAGGAGTGGTAGATAGGGCTGTGCTTTTTCATTTTTGTTTCTTTCCATTGACTGTTATTTTAGTGGATGAATTTATTGATCATATTCTCTAAATGACAGATCCAGTTATTAGATAATAAATGCATCATCTGTAAGGTACATCTTCAAGAAGTCTATTATTTTGGTTCTAAAGGCTGCTCCTTCAAACTAAAGATAGGTCCACATGACCAAGTTTAGAAAAAAGTCTACAATCCACTATTTATTTTTATCATGCATGTGTCATAGTGTGCCTCTGAGTAAAGTATATTTAATATTGTACCTTTCCTGCATAACCAATTATCTTATCAATCAATCATCAAGCATTTATTAAGAAACTGTAAAAGTGAAGTTAAGCCTAGACATTTACTCCACCCATTCAAAGTAAGTGATAAGATGCAACTGCTCATTACATATATCAGGTAAGGATGGATCACTCTTATTCAGGACGTATATAAAAACCTGGTATGACAAGTTTGTTGACACTGGATGAGGAGGTTGGTTATATCCTTAGGGGATTATATAAAACCATAGTTCTAGTTGGAATCATATTTAAGGGCCTGGAAATGGAGAGGAGAGAATTCTCCAATTAAACCATTGAGAAGGAATAACTTGGGGGCCTGGGGAAGAGAATGCTTCATTGTTTTCCCTCCCTTATCCTTTATCTGAGAATGATGTGAACTTTAGAAAGTTGGACAATTTGGACTTTTCTCCAGTGTTCTTTGAACAAAATCAATTAACAGCAGCATCTGCATTAGGTGCCAGACTCCTCCCCTTCCCTCCCCTCCTCTCCCCTCCCGTTTCCTCCTCTTTCCTCCCCTTTCCTCCCCATACAAGGCACTGTCATTCTATCATAAAATAGTTTCCTTCTTACCGTGTTTGTAGAACTATAGGATGCTCACCTAGTTTCCATAGAAAGTATTTACTTTATCATGCACCAGTGGTTTAGCGATTGTATCTAAACCAATTAGAAATGTCAGGCTGTTGATTATTTTGCTGTCTATAAAACCCTGATGTACTGTGTGTGCACTTTGCTACAAGAAAATATACTGGTTTGGTAGTATTTTTCATGGCATGGTGTCAGATTATTTTAAAATTTAAGTATCTCTTCTCTGGTTATTTTCTATACTTTCTAGTGCTATATTATAAGGCTGTAAAAAGGTATCCTTCCAACGGGGAGTCTGTAATTGCCCTTCCATTAATCTGTCACACCACATCTTCATTGGAGGTAGAAATGAGTAGGACTCATGGATGGTTATCAGTAACATCGTCAGAGGGTGACCCCAGATCAGTTGCCTGCAATGACTAGTGTCCTTTCTGACAAATCCTAATACACCAGCACTTTGTAGAGTACAATCAATGATCATTTGGTGCCACTCTTTTTTTCTAGTATCAATTGGTCTGTGACAATTTATGGCATGTTTAATACTGATGAACTTGAACACTACATCACTGTTTCAAAATCAGATGAATGCTCAATCTGTGTTCACCAGATATTTAGAATGGGAAGTTGATGTAAACGTTTTCTTGGACTGTCCAATATCCAGTACCTCAGAGTATTCTAGCTGTGGTGTTAAGGTATTGTTCCTGCAAACTGGAACACTAGCAGACGGATTTTTCTTTTGTCTTCTATACTCCATAAAGCAGTAGGAAAAACACAGAATAAAGCCCATAGCAACAAGTTATTTCTTTTACCATCTGTGTGATTTATGTTGTCTTTAAACTGCTTGTATTTTCGAGAGGAATCTGTTTCCTATCTTCAAAAGGATGCCATCCAACATCTCTCAGCTGCTAATTTTGAGCACTTAGAGGTTCCCTTGGGCTGCTGTCAGCTACAACTTATTGCATAGGTACTTTTCACTAAACTCATTATAAAGTGATTAGCCTCCAGCAAGATAGTGCAATAGTACAGTCTTTTTATATTATCTGCAACTATGCCATCGAATTTGATACTGTTGAATTTTATCAGCTGGTGTGTGTAGAAAGAATCCAGGCTTCAACACATGGAAGGTTGTCCCTCCCATACCAAACTATACCTTTCCCCAGCCCACACACAGACACAGGTGGAAATTGTTATGTTTTCCCTAAAGTCAAAATTCTAGCTAATGCTACCTTCAAATAACAATCAGAAAATGCACTATCCTTCTGTTTATCCTTGAATTCCAGAAGATAATTGAGAGGGTTTTTTTCTTGATTTTTTTTTCCCCACAGTGGGGCATTAGTACCTGAACTCATGTGCATATTGATGAGCATATTTGAATTTGATGGATCTCTTCTCTCACGTTAGGGAGTCAGGCTTAGTCAACATTTTTTCACATCTTGACAACTCTAATCCAGGCATAAGAGCTTATTAAGACAGAAGAAAAATGACTGGGCTTGAAACTACTTTGATATATCAATGGATCTGTGTTCTCATAGATGTGGGTATTGTTTCCAGCACCATAGACTACCATCCATCCATATCCCCCTTCATTCTATATGAAATATCCTAGTCTTCCCACAGGTTCACCATGAGAAGTCCACCCATTGTGCTGGGAGGTCTTCCTCTTGAGCTCTTGATGTTGACAGATTATCAAGTCAAGAGTGTAGATTGTCCATCACTCATCTCTTGCTCTTAGTATGTGACTGACCCAACTTTTTTTCTAGTTGTTCATTAATTAATAAGTGTCTATTAAGTATTTACCATGTTCCAATCTCTATGCTAAGTGCTCAGGATAAAGAGAAAAATCACAAACAGTCCCTACCCTTAAAGAGCTCACGTTCTAAGAGGGATGTGACAATATACACGAATAATTCTATAGGAGAGAGAGGCCATGTGGGTGTAGCTTGAGGCAAGTCTTGCAGAAAGCTAGGAATTCTGGGTAGTGGAGGTTACGAGGAAGAGCTGGTACCAAGACCTGGATACCTGTTTCATTAGTAGTGTGTAGCAGCCTACTTGAACTGACCACATGCTTCTTCATTGCCCTTTTGGGTGACCCATAACCTTAATTTTTTGGAGATTGTGCTCCTTGTGATTCACAGTCAGACAGCATCATTGGAGTCAGTGGGCTTCACAATATCAATAGAAAATAATCAATTTATGCAGTTTCTATTGATTTTCTCTGTTGGAGGCCTTAACTACCCTTACCTTCGTTACCTTTACATTTAGTTGCAAAGTTTGTGCTCCTGTCTCCCTGTATGTAAGTTATTTAGAGTTTTCTCTTTACCGATGATGTAGAATTCATTTTTAACCCTGGGTCAAGAATGTTTCTGGTCTGTTTCTTCTGCTGTCTTGCTAACTTTAGTAATTTGTATATTTTCATATTAAATTTTATATTACACTAAGTACAAAATAGCCAGGAATATAGCTGTTGTGAAAAATACAACCCAGATGCAAATAAACATGTGTGTGTCTGTGTGGTATGCTCTTTGGGATTCCATAAGCGTTGTTCCCCTTCATTAATGAATGTTATGGAGACTTGGTTATATGAATATTGCATATATACTTCCATCTATTAGTGGACTCATGAGTTCACTGAAGTAGATTCTTCTTCTCTTGAGGATTTGTGCAGTCATGATACATGTACTTATATATGTATGTGTACCCATGTGTACAAAGAGATGTATTCTAAGTGCTCATGTATGAGAGTCAGTTACTCGGGTGAATTTTTATGTTTTCCTCAGCATTACTTGCCTAATGAGAGGCTGCATGGTGTAGTGAGTAGAGATTGGGCCTTGAGGGCTTTGGGTTGATTCTTCTGACCTCTCACCTAGACAGGCTGGAGCTCCTCTTGGTGTGCTTGGTGACTCTTTAACTGTTAGGTGCAGAGAAGCTGCTCATTGGTATGGGTAAAAAGTTTCTTCCCTGAGGAAGTTAGGAGTTCTGAATTCAGCCACTGTGCATCTGATATCTTCCCAATCTCTTTGGGGCCTATCATATATGTATCACTACATATTCATAACTATGAATTTATATGTTATGCTCACTTTCTCCAACATAAAGTTGGAGTTCATTTATTGAATAAAGTTCATTTATTGAATAAAATATTTTAAAGACAAACTTAAATTCATTTTGGGCATTGCCTTACCTTCACATGTATCTGCATGTACATTGCATAGTCAAATCTCTTCTCCCAGGGCTTCTTAACCTTATTCGTGTCATGGTCTCCTTTGGTGAAGCCTGTGGCTCCCTTCCAAGAATAATGTTGTTAAATGCATACAATAAAACATATAGGATTACAAAGGAACCAATTATATTGAAATGTGGTTATCAAACTTTTTTTAATGTTCATGTACCCCAAGTGAATAACTTCTGCCTTATAAGGCAGCCAAATGGCTCATTGATTAAAAGACTAGACCTGAAGTCAAGAATAGCTGAGCTCAAAACTGGCTTGATCTGTGTGACACTTGATGAGTCACTTAGCCTCTGTTTGCCTCAGTTTCCTCAAGTGTAAAATGGGGATCATAACAACACTCACCTCCCAGAGTTGTAATGATCAAATGCCTGGCATATAACAGGTACTATATAAATATGTATTCCATCCCTCCCCCAATAAGTATTAACACCATTTGTTTTGCTCTGATTAATTCCCATATTTCTCCTTAGCTTTCCTTAATCTGTATAATTCCCCATATTTTCTACTCATTCCTCAGAAGTCCTGGCCCTGGAGAATAGAGAGTCTTATACAAGCTAATTAAAGTTTCACAGCCATTTTAGCTTGCATACATCCTCTGAGGAGACTCCAAAGAGACACACATTATACAAGATGCTTAATACCTGTAAAGGAGTGGCATACCTTTAGACCTTCCCTTTGGTGGATTCTGCTCTGGTCCAGGACTGACTCAGGCCAGTCTGAAGGTTCAGGC
Source organism: Bettongia penicillata ogilbyi (assembly GCA_023548195.1). Lineage (NCBI taxonomy): Eukaryota > Metazoa > Chordata > Mammalia > Diprotodontia > Potoroidae > Bettongia > Bettongia penicillata. Next base: position 4,254,390 of record JAJHZJ010000104.1, on the reverse strand, counting down.
TCAGGACTGGAAGGAAAAGAAATCTCATAGTGTATCTGACATTTTACAAAAGGAAGTTTACTTAACAATACTAAGGGAAAGATATTGAGCAAAGGTACATTGTTCATTCGTCTTGACATAGCACCCATCTTCAAATGTGGTGGATTCATACAACACGTAGTCTCTCTACGGAGCCCCGTCTCCTCCCACATTGGACTTTTGTTGCTTTAGGCAATCTAGAGGCTCTGCCGATATTTCAAACCTTAATCTTCTGGACCAATAAAATTTCAGAGGTAGATTTAAAAATCATCTCTTGATCTGTTTCCCAGGTATGTCTTTTTCACAGTTTATATTTTCTGTTTTTTTCATTCTTTTTAATTGGTTCTATTATTTCTTGTCTTCTACGTTTAACTCTTGGATGTCTCTTCATCCATAATATTTCCTCTGTTTACTCTTATCTCTAGCCTCAATTACTGATTTAAGATGTAATTCCAGGACCAGACTCTGGCTTCTTCTACACACTTGGATGGGGTGATTAGGCACTATTTGGTATCTTCTCACTAGCTTCCACCTTTCCTGATATGTCTGTGCCCAGGACACTAGCAGGCATCAGTGTCTCCAGGCTTAGAGCCCCCCTTGCCTCCAGCATCTCTGATTAGGATACTGCTGTATTTTTCTGTTCTGCATGAAATATCCCCATTGAGGCCTATTCTGCTGGCTTTCTGACCCTCATGGTGCCCCTGGTCTGTGTCCTGCTATGTGATTCTGACCCCTCTGAAGTATCCCCAGGGAGGGCATTGCTACCATCTTCCAACCCCCCTCTGGAGTGTCCCTAGTCAAAGCAGTACTGTGGGCTTCTGCCCTCTGTGGCATCCCCTACACGTGGTGCTGCTGTAGTCCTCTCTCCTTCTGTTGAGTTGTGTCTGATGAGAGCAGTGCTATAGGCTTCTGCTCTGCCCTGAGGCTGCCCTAGTCAGGTAACTTCTGTGGGCTTCTGATCTTTCACCTGAGTTCATGCCAGCTTCCCTGGCACGATTCTACTTTCACTGCATGTGGCTTCTGACTGTCTTTTTTGTGCATTCCTGTTCTGGATGGAGGAGTTTATTGGTGCTTCTTTCTGTTCTCCTTAATGGTTCTTTGTCCTAGTAACCTTTTTAGATTATTGCTGCCCTATATGGCTCCTTTCTGACCTTTAATGATGCCATCTTAGGAAGACACAGGATGTTTTTATGGATAGCTTCCCATACCTTTTGAACTTGCTTTCTTTGTTGAATTGTAGGCCACAAGCTCCCATCTATCCTTTTTACCCCTTGAAATCTGCTTTTTCCACATCTTGGGTATATTTCAGAGTATGCCTGCTTTTCTTCTGTTTCAGATCCAAAAATGAAGTAGTTACATTTAGGATAAAATCTGTAGTCTGTACCTTGGCATTGAAGACCTTCCTCCTTTTCAAAACTCATTTCATATTTCTCCCCTGCTCAGACTACATTCCAAGCAGATAAGACTAGCATTTTCCAAAACTGGGCATGCTCTCAGCCATGTTTGTGTGGACTGAAATCCTGTGACTGAAGTGCCATCTTTCCTCCTCTTTACTTTGTCCCTTACTCTTCCTTCAGGTGCCATCTCCTCCAAGTCCCTCAGTTAAGAAGTACCTCCTACATTCCCCTAACTGTGCTGGTCACTAGAGCACCTGGTTGACTCAGTGGATGGAGCACTTGGCCTGGAGTCAGGAAGACCTTCAAGAGTTCAAGTTTGGACTCAGATAGTTGCTAGCTGTGGGACCCTGGCAAATCACCTAACCCTGTTTCTCTCCATTTCCTTATCTGTAAAATGAGCTGAAGAAGGAAATGGTGAACCACTCCAGTATCTTTGCCAAGAAAACCCCAAATGGGGTCATGAAAAGTTGGACACATCTGAAAACAATTGAACAACAACAAATGCTCAAGGAACTTTCCATTTAAACCTTCCTCAAGAGTTCCCTCATGTATTTAACTGACTCGTTTTTCTTTTCAAATCCTCCTAGAGCTCTATGTCACAGTCTTTCCTTTGTCTTCAGTGTATCCTATCTCCTATTATATCTCTTCATGACTGTATTGTTTTATTTCTCTACCTGCAGCAAATTGACTATAAGGATTTGAATGCAAGGAGCACTTTTTTGTCTTTTTGTATCCCCAAAACTTGGCATAAATACTGAGCACATTTTGTGTTGTTGTCCATGATGGTGATTTCAGTGGTATAAGGCTCCCAGTGAGGAAATGCCCTCCACGTATGCAGATCTCTAAAACTGCCTGGAATTAACCTAAAATGGTAGACAGGACATATGGAGATTAAGTGATTTCCCCAAGGTCCTGCAGTCAGTGTATTTCAGAGGTATGGCTTGAATCTCCCTCTTCCAGATTTCAAGGCCAGCGCTCTATCCCTCTATGGCATGTTGCTTACTTCCTTGCACACAGGAGGTACTTAATGTATGTTCTTCGAACTAGCTGGAAGGGTTTCTATAATTTCTGTACTTTCTTGTTGGTATGAATCAAATCCATAATAGTACTACTCTGTGTTGGAGAAATGTTGTCTGTTGGGGGTGAAGTGGATAGTGAAGCAGGGATTTTTTCAGTCTAGGTATAGAAATGCCCTCTATCAATGAAGACATTGCAGCCTTGCAGAACTGTCTGGAGTGAAGGAGCGGGGTAGAGAATGAGAGATTAAATGGATTGCTTATGGTCGTTCTGCAAGTATGTGTCAGAAGCAGAACTTGAACCCAGTTCTTATGACTCCAATTATAGCCCTCAGTCTGCTACATCCTTTATTCTTTCTCTAGAAATCTTTTAAAATTAGAATTTGCCAGATGTTATGAGGAAGAGAAGAGAGGAGAGGAGAGGAGGGGAGGGGAGGGGAGGGGAGGGTATAAGGCTGACTCTAGCTGGTACTCTGTAAAAAGGAGATTTAACAATGGGCCTAACCCAACAACCTAGAATATTCCAGTTGAGAAAAATGTTGTAAAACCTTGCGTATATTAAAAAAACACATGGGCTGGAAAGTTGAACTTCCCATCAGGCTATCGTGATTTCATTAGTTGAGCAGCTGGACATTAAAGTAGATGAAAATGCAAAACTCCTTTTGCCTGGGCCCTTGCTGAATGAGAAACACCAGTGATATTGGAAGACAATTCAATTGACATACATATGTAATTTTGTTTAAATAATGATATAGCTGGTAATTCCCAGAGAGCCCATTTTGTCTGAGTAGGAAAGTTGCTGTTCTGGGAGTAATGAACGTACAAGTGTCAGGAGGCTAGAAGAAGAAAATGTATTTTGAGGACTTTAGCAGGGACAGAGGGAACAAGGAAGAATTCTGCAGAGAGGAATCCAGCTGAGCTGCTATTTCCCTTCTCTTTTCTTCTCTTCTCTTCCCTTCTCTCCCTTTTTCATTTCCCCCTTTTTCTTTCTCTCCTCTGCTCTCCCCTTTTTTCTTATCCTTACCTTTTCCTTTTCTCTTCTTTCTTTTTTCCCCTTTTCCCCTTCTCTTCTCTCCTCACCTTTTTTCCTTCTCTTCTGTCCTCTTCTTATTATATATTGCATCAGCAATAATATTGGTAAATCTGGAAAATGGGTTCTCTAGTCAAGAAGAAAGGTTCTAAGTTCACCTCACCTCATTTCCTGGTTGTAAAATCAAAATCTCTCTCTCTCTCTCTCTCTCTCTCTCTCTCTCTCTCTCTCTCTCTCTCTCTCTCTCTCTCTCTCTCTCTCTCTCTCTCTCTCGCAGCTTTATAAGACCAGAATATGTTTGGGCAATCTGTCCCCTGGGATTTTGAGCTAAGAAACAGACCAGAGGCAGCATTTTCTGCCTTTATTTTTACCAATAGGGCTAATTTCGTGAGGTGGCAAACTTGGCAAATGTAGAAAAATATCTTCACTACAGACGTGCTATATTGCTTGGAATCCTGGTCATTAATCACTCCTTTGGGGTAAGGCATTACAAGTGTTTTCTAGGAGTACTAATGCATGAAGCCATTACCAGGCATGAACACCTTAATTTAAATGAGTTCATCACATTAGCTAGTCAACCATCCTGAAGGAATGGGGCAAAGGCCAGGTAGGATTCCCTTTGAGAGAGAAAGTTCCAGGTCATGGAAGGAAGGAAGCATTTTCCTAAATACTTACTATGTACCGGGCATGGTATTAAGCATTGGGGATATAGATACAAAGACAAAGAAAGCCATCCCCTTCCCTTGAAGAGCTTACATTGGAAGGGGGAAAGATAAATGCAACAGGGAGCTAAAAAACAGGAGGCAGATGGGTTTTGAAGTACAAGGAAAGTCAGGAAGAGACCATGACAGAGAATAAAGGCAAGTCAGACTTGGATCCTCCAAGAAATCAAGACTCCAGGAACAACTTACCAGTAGAAGTGTGGACCTTGTGGAGGGATATTCCATGCCTTGTCTAGGGAGAGAGAATCCAGGCACTGGGAGAATTTCTAGGCTGAGCCAGCAATAGAAGGGTTGTGATTTTGAAGTCCTGAGAAGTCAGGAGCAGGATTGGAAGGAAAATAGGGAGGACCTTGTAACAGTATGAAGCCTGAAGCAGGGCAGCCAGAGGCCAGTATGAGGAGCCTGGTAACCTGGACAGAGAAGTGAGAGAGTCACCGAAAGGAGGCTCTAGGAGAGCAATGGAAAGTTGGTGTCCTTCACAGTGTTATGTGGGCTCAGCCCTGAGTCCACTTATGTGCCTTTAAGATAGAGCCCTTCCAATGCTCTGAGATTAGGATGTTTTTCCTGAAGAAAGGTTTTCCCAGTTAGTATTTGAGCATGTGCTCAAAAGTAAATGCCTGTTTGACAGGAAATCAATGAGGGTCAAAGCTAGTTATTTACCGTCAGGAAAGGGGGTATACAGGGCAGCACTGACTGGCTGAGATGTGAGATATGTTGGGCTCTCCCCTCCGATTTGGTTTGGATTTTTTCATTTGCCTTCTCATGTCTGCATATTTGCTCAAAGCTGACTGCTTATCATTGCTCTCACCCCTCTGTGTTGTTTTTGTTCTCACAAGTTTGTATCAGTGGACAAACTAAAGACAGTCTCAGAACTTATTAGCTTTTGAGTCATACATAATTTCTTATGATATGAAGTGTGGGGGAAAAAAACCTGCCCTGTATAAATGCCATTGTGTAAGTTACTCATGAACAGGCCCTTTAGAATTTTTCAAGATGCTCATTTTGTAGAGAAATGGAGAAACAGAAATGTCAGCCCCAGCATCTGAAAGGGTACCAATCTCCTGGTAATGAGAGAGGCAGCTGTTTCAATACAAAATTTTCGAAGTAAAATGTCCCATTGTGACTTAGATTCCCTAATTAATTACACAGAAGATTCCAAGTTTAGTGGTATTCTATGACTCAGAGAAAATGGAGGTCTTCAGAAAGAAGGTTTAATCTAAGTCAATTGGATGCTAGTGATTGGAAGTGATCAAAGATAGGTCTCAAGCCCAGAGATGGCTCCTTTGAATAAAAACCAAATTTAATGGAGTATAAAATTCTAAAAGTGAAATTCAAGGTAGTTTTGAGGTTTTGAGGAGTATACAGGGAATCAGAAAATAGGGTTTAAACCCAGTTATCCATAAAGGTAGGGGACTTGTTGAAACATTAGGGATATAGACCATACCTGTGATTTCATCCACATGGGGAGTTGCCAGACCCGGAAACTCTCTCTCGCTGCATCACAGCACCTTATTGTCACTGTCTGTCCTCAGAGAGCTTACCTCAAGCCCTAAGGAGGTGAAGCAACTTGTTCGGAGTCACATAGTTGATAGGGTCAGAAGCAGGCCTTGAGACCAGGCCTGCCCGATGCCAAGGGTAACTGTATTCACTACACTATGCTTGCTCTCCATGAAAGGGTCCACCCTTAGTTAGAGGTATTAAGATTCCTTAGTTTCTCACTCAGAAAAGGATGGATGTTTTTGGCTGCAGGAACTCACAGCAGTATCTATTAAGGATCTGGTATATTTATGACCTTTCAAGGTACAAGGAACAGCAAAGGAAGTTAACATTAAGCATCAGGACACCTGTTGGGAATGTTTGCCACAGAATGACCTGGAAAGTGGCAAATGTTTGTGGCACTCAGTGGCATACCTCAGAGACCTTTTCTTTTTGTCTTTTCCTTTTTATTAAATTCTGTATCTCTCTACCTTTTTGGTTTCTCCTATGCCCCCACATCATTGTTCTCTGTCTTTCATCATCTTTCCTTGACTATGCCCAGGTCATTATGTCTAGAATATGGCTTAGTTTAGACATTCTACTTTTACTCATTTCAATTCAGCAAATGTTATTAAATACCTATTGTGTACAAAGCCCCATGTTCAGTACTGGAGATACAGATACAGGTTCTTTACTCCATGAGTTTATAATCTAAGAGTACTGAAAGGTATATACTTATGTAATGTTTACAGGAGCAAGAGGGAAATAAGTGAAAAGGAGATTCCCATGTATGGAACAGACATGATATTCATTCCCTATGTTCAGATCAAGTAACCTCGCTCCATGATTTTCCTGGATTGAGATAATGTTTGCATCATCAAGAGAAGGGAACACGCCTATTTGATATAACTTTCTCAACTGGGACGAAAGACCCCTCCTGATACTGAAAGGAAGTCAGGGTGGAATCTTGCGATAAAAGTGCTGACATGAAAAAAACAACAGTCATTTATTTCTCTCTTCTTGAGACTTAAAGCTCTAGGTGAGTAATCATGGAAAACCAGATGTAGAACTGTCACAATCGGTGAGTCAAGTTCTATCCAATATATACTTATGGCACTATACTGTATGCCCATCACTCTGCTGGACGGCTTTGCTTCTATCATTTCCCCTGCCTGTGATGCATTCCCTCTAACATCTCTGCCTGTTCAACTTCTCTTCCTCTTTCAAGTCCCAGTTCAAATGTCAGGAGTGATCTCTTCCTCCTCAAAACTCATCTGGTTCTTTCTTTGTACCATTTATATGGAATTTATGTTGTAACCATTTGTGCACATACTACTCTCCTTTACTATCTGATAAGCTCCATGAGCACACAAGACCTGCCTTGATCATCCTTATGTCCTCTGCAACTTATACAATAGTATCATTCTATATATTGGTGCCCAACAAAAAGTTTATAAGAAATGGAGTATTTGGAGCTGAGGAAGACTTAGAGATTATTTTTTAACCCCTTCATTTTAGCATTGTGGAAAGAAAATGCTTTGAAATATAATATGTATTAGTACCATCAAAAACTAAATGGTTACTGGGAAAGCATTAATAACTGTGCATTCATATGCTTGTTTTCTGTACAAAATAAGAGAACAGTTTACAACATGTATTATTTTTTTAATAAAAATTTATTTAACTTTTTACATTCATTTTCACAAAATTTTGGGTTCCAAATTTTCTCCCCTTTTATCCCCTCCCCCCACCCCAATACACCAAGCAATCTAATTTTCCCTATCACCAATCTGCCCTCTCTTCTATCATCCCTCCCTTCTCTTGTCCCCATCTTCTCTTTTGTCCTGTAGGACCAGATGACTTTCTATTCCCCATTACCTGTATTTCTTATTTCCTAGTAGCAAGAACAATACTCAACAGTTGTTCCTAAAACTTTGAGTTCTAAATTCTCCCCATCTCTCCCTCCCCACCCTTTCCCTTTGGGAAAGCAGGCAATTCAATATAGGCCCTATATGTGTAGTTTTGCAAATGACTTCGATAATAGTCATGTTGTGTAAGACTAACTGTATTTCCCTCCATCCTATGCTGCCCCCCCCATTGTTTCTCTTCTGTCTTTTGATCCTGTCCCTCCCCAAGAGTGTTGACGTCAAATTGCTCCCTCCTCCCATTGCCCTCCCTACCATCATCCCTCCCCTTGGCTTATTTCCTTCTCCCCCACTTGCCTGTACTGTAAGATAGGTTTTTATACCAAAATGAGTGTGCATTTTATTCTTTCCTTTAGTCAAATGTGATGAGGGTAAACTTCTTGTTTTTTTCTCAGCTCTCCTCTTTTTCCCTCCACTAAAGAGTCTCCTGCTTGCCTCTTGAATGAGATATGATTTACCCCATTCCATTTCACCCTCTTTCCTCCCACTACATTTCTCTCTCACCATTTACCTTAATTTCTTTTAAGATATGGTCCCATCCTATTCAATTCACTCTGTGATCTCTGTCTCTGTGTGTGCGTGTATGTGTGTATGTGTGTGTGCATGCACACGTGTACATGTGTGTGTGTGTGTGTGTGATCCCACCAACTACCCAAATACTGAAAAGTTTTAAGAGTTGCAAATATTGTCTTTCCATGTAGGAATGTAAACAGTTCACTTTTGGTAAGTCCCTTATGACTTCTCTTTGCTGTTTACTTTTTCATGTTTCTTCTCATTCTTGTGTTTGAAAGTCAAATTTTCTTTTCAGCTCTGGTCTTTCATCAAGAATGCTTGAAAGTCCTCAATTTCATTGAAAGACCATATTTTCCCCTGAAGTATTATACTCTGTTTTGCTGGGTAGGTGATTCTTGGTTTGAGTCCTAGTTCCTTTGACTTCTGGAATATCCTATTCCATGCCCTTGATCCCTTAATGTAGAAGCTGCTAGATCTTGAATTATCCTGATTTTATTTCCACAATACTGGAATTGTTTCTTTCTAGCTGCTTGCAAGATTTCCTCCTTGACCTGGGAGTTCTGGAATTTGGCCACAATGTTCCTAGGAGTTTCTCTTTTTGGATCTCTTTCAGGCAGTAATCGATGGATTCTTTCAATACTTATTTTGCCCTCTGGTTCTAAAATATCAGGGCAGTTTTCCTTGACAATTTCATGGAAGATGATGTCTAGGGTCTTGTTTTGATCAGGACTTTCAGGTAGTCCCATAATTTTTAAATTGTCTCTCCTGGATCTATTTTCCAGGTCAGTTGTTTTTCCCATGAGATATTTCACATTCTCTTCCATTTTTTCATTCTTTTGGTTTTGTTTGGTGATTTCTTGGTTTCTCAGAAAGTCATTAGACTCCATCTGTTCCATCCTCATTTTGAGGGAACTATTATCTTCAGTGAGCTTTTGAACCTCTTTTTCCATTTGGCTAATTCTGCTTTTGAAAGCATTCTGCTCCTCATTGGCTTTTTGAACCTCTTTTGCCAATTGAGTGAGCCTATTTTTCAAGGTGTTATTTTCTTCAGTATTCTTTTGGGTCTCCTTTAGCAAGGTATTGACCAGTTTTTCATGCTTTTCTTGCATCTCTCTCATTTCTCTTCCCAGTTTTTCCTCTACCTGTCTAACTTGTTTTTCAAAATCCTTTTTGAGCACTTCCATGGCCTGAGCCCACCGGACATCCCCCTGGGATGTCTGGGATACAGAGGCCCCGACCTCCATGTCTTTCCCTGATGGTAAGAATAGTTCCTCGTCATCAGAGTTGAAAGGCAGGAACATCTGTACCCCCTCAAAGTAGCTCTCTATAGTCTTATTTTTCTTCCCTTCTCTGGATATTTTCCCAGCCAGTTACTTGACTTCTGAGATTCCTGTCCACCCCTGCCCAGATCCGCCCAGCTAGCGCTTGGGGTCTGAGATTCAAATGGGCTTTCAGTGGCAGGCATGGCTGCTATTCAATGTGAGCTTAAGTTCTGGTGCTTGGGTGGGGGCAGGGCCACCTCCCAGGCTCAGGTCCCTCAGGGGCTTTATGCAGAGACCTTCAGTAATGGGGCGGGTGGGGGCAGGGCCGCCTCCCAGGCTCAGTTCCCTCAGGTCGTTTATGCAGAGATCTTCAGTAATGGAGCTCCTGCCTGCTCAGGGAGTCCCGGGCCGCTGCCACTGCCTCTGCCGCTGCCTCCCGAGGGGGCCCGAGTCACGGAGACACTCCGCTCCCCTCTCGGACAGCCCAGACGTCTCTCTCACTGACCTGTAGCATCTGTGGGTGGAGGGACCTTCCCAGCTGCTGGAAGTTCCGTCCCTGAAGCCTGCTTGGATCTGCTCCTCTGGGACTGGGCGGCCAGAGCAGCACAGGGGTGGGCTCCACTTTCCGGGGCATAACAGACCCCTGGGGACCGCTCTCCAGGGCTCTCTGGAACAGAAATCTTTTCCATTGTGTTTCTGCGTGCCTTTCAGTGCTCCAGAATTCGTGGGGAGTTCTTCTTGCAGGAAATATACGGGCTGTGGGTTCAGAGCTAGCATACGTGAGTCTTTCTACTCTGCCATCTTGGCTCCACCCCCTACAACATGTATTATTTAGGGCATCCTTGATGTAGGTATAAGAAGGAAATGGGCAGGCTTTCACAAATGATATTATATAGTAGATCTCATATTTTGAGTCCCATAATTGATTGGAAGGTATATAGGATACAGGATCCCACTGTAATTGTCTTGCTGACTGTAAAAAATCATTTGATTTGGGAGAGTAGAAGACCACCTTAATGACTCTCCTCCAAAACAGCTTTGTTCTCTGTACATATCAAAATCAAGATGCAGCAACAGAGATATCTTTGTTTGACAACCCTATGATTATGAATATCAGTTGAGGCATAATGCAATGTGACATCTGCTATCATGGAGGATGGCCAACATAGAGTACAAATGGAGGAGGGATTCTCCACAGATGGTGAGGTCCTCCAGCTGCTCCTGTTTGTGAATGACATCATGCCTTGAAAAGCCTTTGAAATGAGATCCATGGATACCTCAAGAGTTCACATTAAGCATTCACATAGGAAAAGCCAAGTGAATATGAAATGCCTGCTGCCCAGATTATGATATGCAGTTGGATAGACAGGTTATAGAGCTGTCCCACAGATACATAGATCTTGGACAGACACTGCATGCAGGCAATGAAATGGGCCAGAACTGAAGATGAGTTTGCTTTGCATTTAGGGACTTATATAGTGTTTTTAATGATTTCAAAGTTTCTCCCTGGAACAAAGGCTCATCATTTTAACACCAATATTCTTCTTATGATACTAAATGTCTGGGAAGCATAGAATAGGATGATCTCTGAAGAATTTAAGGTATCAGTTACCCAAAGTCACTATAGAGAGTCATGGTAATTATAAGTTGCATGGTCTTTTAGGCTGCAACATATTACCAATGAAGACCCATACAGGAGAAGCAGTGTCAAAGGTATCAAATAAATGTGTGAATGTAAAAGGAGATGATCTAGTCAGGTAGCAAGAACAAAGGATTTTTGGTAAACATGTCCCATGCTCCACTGGTACTCACACAATGCCAGGATATCTAGCACCTCCCTCACCCCTCCCCATGTATGGCTGGTCAGGACACCTTGAGAAAAAGTCATATTGAATATTCTGGACCAGACCTGACTTAGGTCAGTCTAACGGTTCAGGCATGGGATTGCTATGAAGTGAGTAACTTTAGATCATTTAACATTTACCCAAAAAAGCGGTTAACTTAATAATACCATGGAAAGGATATTCAGTAAAGATACAGCACAGATTGAGTTAGATATATCTCCTGTGCCTTTGTATTTGCCCTAGTGGTGTTCATAGTCAGCTGAGTGTATTGGGCTTAAAGAATATCCAGCTCCTCATTCTTTTTATTTATACAACCTGAAAACTATGTTCAACCTCAGTCCTTAGTTCCCTAGACCAATTAAGTCTCAAGAATAATTTATTAGACTTTCTTGATGGGCAGGGGAGTTGGGAGATTAGCCCAGCCTGTGTGGTTAGATGTTACTCCTACTGCATCACAGTCCTGACTGACAGAGCCCTAAAAGTCTTCTTTCTCAAAGGTCTTTGACCATGGAACTAACCAGTCTTTGGGTTGTTACAGGACATCCCGTCCTTAAGGATATAGTAACTCTGGACTAGAAAGCACTAGTGGCTGAGCTTGGTGTAGGCATAAGAATAAATGAAACAGAAAGGCAGCACCAACAAAAAATGAAAAACTAAAGCCACATGGCAATTTTCAGGAATTACCAAATACCAAGGAGAATGAGAAATAGCAGTCCCCAGCTTCTCTTCCTCCTTTTGAAAGGACAGAGTCCTAGACCTTCCTAGACCTAGACCAGGACTACATGCTAGGGGTTGCCAAACATTTGTTTTTCAGATAATGTCTCCTGAAGTAAAGCAGTGCTGATGAATGTGAACTTTACTAAGAAGATCAAGTCCACTGTGTACTTAGTGATACCTCCAGCCCAAGAATCAATCCTCAGTAGGAATCAGGGCCAGTCTGTAGTAAGGCAGGGTCAAGAGGTTCTCCTCTTGTCTCTGAGTTACAGTTGAAACCAGGCAGGAGTAAGCTGGAGATTCAATTTCTGCCTCCTCTTAAGGAAAGCTTAAGAAAGCCAAGTCCTCCAGTCAGAGGGGAGAGGAGATTTGAAGGAGGTGGTATCCAAGGCTACCAAGAGGTAGTAGCATGATGATAAGATTAGAAACGATGAGCTTATTCTGGGAGGGGCATCTGGTCCCCAGACAAAAGTACCAATGCCCAACTCTCAGGATGTTCCTGAAGATCAAAGCCAAGCATTACATAAAGCTGTGCTTTGCAAGCCTTCAATTGCCTCATAAATGTCAATCGTTATTTCTCACAAAGCTCTTCTTTCTTTTCCTCTTGAAATTCATTTATACAGTATGAGGTAGTATTTTGGATAGAGCCCTGAACTATTTCTTCATTGCATTGGGAACTCCTTGAGGGCAGGGACTATGTTTTGCCTCTTTTTGTATGCCCAGTGCTTAGCAAAGCGCCTGGGGCATAGTAGGTGCTTAATAAATATTTATTGCTCTTCTTATTGGCATTGACATTGCAACTAAGTGGTATTCCAAAGACCTTGATTCCATTTTCAGTGTACCTCTCTGAAACTGCAGAATGTTTGACTTCAGGCAAATCAGCCCACATCTCTGGATCTCTGTTTTTCTCATCTGTAACATGAAAGCATTGCCTGGATGACCTACAGAGTCTCTTCCAGTGCTATTGCTTCACACATGTGATGCTCAGTTTCTGAATTCCAAAGCATCTCCCAATCAACTGGGGAAAAATCTACCTATTTAGCACGACTAAGGCTGGCTGGATGAGGAGGGGCACATGGCTCTTAAGTATGCTTCTCTACCTATTCCTCTCCTTTCCCTTGAGCTACATGTGCTTCACATAATTTCAGGGGAAAGGAATCAAAAGTGGTCTTCAAAAAATGATGGTTTGAGTGCCAAATATTCCTTTCTACCTGTTTTTAATGCAGCCCTCAAGGTGGGTTTTATACATTTTTAAAACAAAATAAAAAATTATTTTAAAATGTAAAAATCACTCTTTACTGGATCACAGAAAAAGCTATAGCTTCTGGCCTGCTCCCATTATGCCCTGATCTTTAAACAGGTACATATATTTGTGTAGAGGTATAGGTATATAAGTGTATAATATATGCATATATGAGATATATCTCTCTCTCATATTTATACACAAATATATGTGTATGTGTGTATATGTATGGGTATCTATATATATATGAGTGTATATATATATATATATATATACAGACAGACAGATAGGCATATACACACACACACACACATGCATACACATATGAGAGATGGAAGGAGGGAGAGACAGAGAGAGAGTGAGAAAAAAGGGAGGGAGAGAGAGAGAGAAGGAAGGGGAAAGGGAGGAATAGGCAGAGTCATGCTATGATTTCTTGCAGTTTGGGAAAATACCCCAAACAATGCTTATAAAAAGCTGTGCGAATTATGTCTAGTGTTGGGTTGACCAGAGGGGTGTGGAATATAACCACTTGTAGAGGTAGAGCTGTCAGGGAATTGACCACAGGATGCTTCTGGGAAGGAGTACGGAAGCTGAGTAGGGGACAGGCTTCCTTTTTTAATCAATTCTTCTTGTCACTGAGGTGCCTGAACTATGTTATCCTCATTACTATTAAAAGATTGCAAATTCTGCCAGTAACCTCCAAATTGAGTGCCCTGGGCATGACCCCACTGTCTACTAGTTATTCTCTGTTAGTCTAACTAGCACCAACTAGTGCTCTCTACTAGTTATAGCTTTAAAAATAGGGGTCAGTGAGTCATCACAGATAGCTTCCTTCAGAGAATGGCCAAAGAAGTATTTCTGTACCTGTTGGCTAGATGTGGAGAAGGTCCAGAGATGGTCAGCTAAGCTTTCATATAAGGATAAAATAAAACACATAGACTTTTTAAGACTAGAAAGATAAAAATAATTGGAGGATGGGGGAAAGGGGGGTTAAGGAGGATGCATATAACACATCCTTCAAATATGAATGGCTTGCAGAGCCTTGTTTACCAAATCCATATTTACTTGAATTTAGGATTATCCTGGAATCATGAAAAAGGATTTTGAATATTGGATAATAAGCACATGAAACTCAAATCTGCATTTTGGAGTGAAAAATTATAGAGGTGCTTCAGAAGCAGGTGTTCTATATATGCCATTTCATCAAGGGTTTATTAAGGAAAAGTTGGAACTATTCGGGGACATATTCCCAACTTTTTGAGATGAACATAAAGGAAACGTATCCTCCCATAAAAGATTTATCTTTCTCACAATGGTGGACAGGCTGTTGGGCTAGATGGATCATGGCTCTGATCACATTTGCTATTTTCATGATCTCCTGTGGGAATGTAATGCTGGGGAGAATTTGGAGTCAGAAGACTCAGATTCCAAAGCTACCACTGCCCCTCATTCCTGGGTCTTAATCTGCCTCATGTGGAAACTGAAGAGGTTGAAGACTTAGGATGTTATACCTCTGAATCTATGACTTTTGATACATAGATTTATGGATTTGTAAACTAAGCGAAAGCCCACATAGGTTGGAAGGAACAGCCAAATCCAAAAAGGAAAATGGTGGTAAAGAGAGAATTATGGATATGGTTCTCTTAAGCATCATCTTTGGCCTTTTCTAACATGCCTCCAAGATCAGAAATCTTAGTAGCTTCCCAGAAATACCAGAGCTGTGCAAATGGACTAGGACAGCACATATTAGCACTTATATATGATTTAAAGGACACTAGGAAAACCTTTCAGCCCCAAATTTTCATCCTCAGAAACCTGCCCCTGATGCTTTAGTCCTTTTATTTCTCCAGCATAAGAGCATTAGTCCAAGTTAAAATGTAGATATTCCTCAGATAGAGATTTAAGCTATTATTAGCATTAAGGACTTGATGTGAGCATATTCATTAATAATCTTCTAGCTGACAGCTGAGAGCAGGTTTTGATGTGGCAGAAAAAGAGTGGATGGGGAGCATGGTCTTGTAGAGAAGGAGCTCTAGTCAGTCAGCCAGATGAAGGAGCCAGATGATTTAGAAGAGAGAAGAAAAAGCATCCAAAAGATAAGGTAGGATGGGAGTGGAAACAAGCAAGCTACCTTACAGCTTGGTGGAGTAGTCTGTTTTTCATCCAGCACAATGTGTGCTGTCAACAGAAATAGAGGCTTATAATATTTCCTTCATTTCTAAACATGAGTCATGCTCACGCAAGGAATGCTTATGTCCCATGTTTACCCATCAGGCTTTGGGGCATCACCTGTGTACATGGCTACTGAATACCTGCTTTGTCATGTGTGCACATAAACACCTTTCAAACATGTTTATTGATACAAAAACTTCGAGCAACCTCTCCATAGCAGCCCCCTATGAAGTGGTATCAAGGTTATAGATTCTGATGGATGGTTAAAAAAAAAGGAAGGGGACATTTCTATATTGGAAGAAGCTTGAAAGAATACATAATGAAGGCACATGGTAGAGGGAGAAGAGTCCTATGAAACAAAGTCATGGGAAGAATCAGGGGTGCAAGCAAACTGTAATATTTGGGAGCAACCAAGCCCCAGCTAGATTTCCCCCTCACTGCCACTTCCCCAACCTACTCGTTTTTGCCTGAGCCCCTCAGTAAGAAGTGGTAACGTGAAGCATAGGAGGTGTTACCTTGAAATCTTCTGGCCTGAAGAGTTTCAATCTGATAAGATAAGAAATGGGGAGAGTGTGACAGGATCAGTGTGCTAGCTGAGAAAGATGATTGTTACTGTGGTGACAAAAGAAGAAATTAGATCAAGGAAAGAGGGACAACAGCATCCAACTGTTATCAGCCTTCTGTCTGGCAACAGTGACTCAGTCATACATTTCAAATGCCTCTCTCCTGGTTTGCATTTGCACTAATTCTCTTGAACTTTTCCAGAGAGTGCTTTACTTCTTCCTGTCCAATACCAAGAGATCAGAATCCTGGGAACCTACAGTGTACAATTCACATTATCCTAAGGCAGTGGTATTTGTTGGAGTCATGTTAAGCGGGCCTCATTTTATCACATCACCATGATCTGAAACTTTGGGTCGAAATTTGGATTTTATTAGTCATTTTTTCATTTCTTTCTTTCATTTCACTTTTTTTTCATTTCATTTAATCTCTTGTGGAGATCTCAGTATTTTTAATGCTTTGTGTTTTTGTTTATGCCACGGTCCCTTCTCAGTAACACTCTCTGTGCTCCCCCTTCCCCTCTCTTATATATAACAAATTGAAACAGGCACAGCTAATTGATACAGCAACTGGAATCGACAGTGTATGCTCTATTTTATACCTGTAGTCAATCAAAAACCATTTATTAAGCACCTACTGTGTGCTAAATGCTGGAGGTACAAAGAAAAGTAAAGCCATGTTCCCGAAAGGACAGACAGGATGCAAACATCTGTGTCCAAACAACTGTCATTTCTACGGAACCAAGTTTAAATATTATGTCTAATCTCAGTGATGATGCATGTCTCTTCTGTTGTCATTGCACACACCACGCCATACATTCCTAGGGCTCTGAGATCTCCTTTTCAGGGGAACTTTTCCATGAGTGAATCTTTAATCACCTCCTGATTTGAGTTTTGCAAATGTACTTTTCTTAAAGTTGAGTATGCCTGCACTGTAGAAATGGGTGACTTGCAACACTTCTGATTGGCCTTCTAATATTTTGTAGGAAGGCATTTCATCATTTTCTCTTTAACACACCAGGTTCAGGGTAGGGAAGGAGTTTTGATTCAAATCACTTTCCTTTGCTCCAGTTATGTCTCATTTGAGCAGCTCTGTCTTTCACTCACTCATCAGCCACCTCTTCCTCTTTTCTTTTCTTTCTTTTTCTTTTGGCACACCTAAAGAAGGTCAATTTCACCTTCTACAAAATTCCAGGCTGGCATGTAGTGATGCATTATAGTGCCTGGATTGGGATCGATGCTTTCAAGACAGGCTGTGCCCAACATCAATTACCTTGGTTGAGAATCCTAAGAGAGAGTAAAAAACAGTGGCTACTGAGTTTATGGGGGTGGTGATCACTTTCCATGGGCACATTTTTCAGGTAGATTAAAGTATATAGGATGACCAAAGTCATTGCCCATAAATATCAGATGATGTTATCTCAATTTGGGATGGTTTTCAAGAAAAGCATTTCCTTTCCTTTCTTTTTTTTTTTGAGGAGGGAGGGAAGGGAGCAAGGAAGAAGGCAATATGGAGACGGGGGAGAGGGAGAAGAGAAATTTCATCTTGTGGGCTGCCCTTTTGAACTAGAGCTCATTTGGCACCTCGACATTTTAGCTGCTGGCATATTAATGTGTATTCAGGGAAAATGACTCTCATCTGAGAGCTGAGCTGAGATTCACTGTGAGTAAAACAGAAACCTCTGTGTGTGTATGTGTGTGTGCATGCATATTATTCCATTCCACGTGCAGATCATTGGAGAGATCTGTGTAGGTCAGATGTCCAACAAAGGTCAGGGAGTTGTTTTCCTCTTGGTCTAATGCAAGGTTGAAATACTGCCAAAGAAAAAAGAAAAGCAAAAAAACAAAGTTTCCACCACTGAAGAAGACTGGCTTTTTTCATCCCAGGGAAGTAGAATCATCTGTCCTTATAGAGTCAGAAGAATCTCCACCTAGAGCAACATATTTAGGGATCCCATGGGACTCCACTAGGGACAACACTTGGCTACCTGTTGTCCTGATTGGCTTCAAGATGCTAAGTCCTCCCCTGTCTTTCCAGGGCTTTCCAAATATAAGCTAAGTTACAGGAGAGGACACATGCTATTTGCTTGTTTTTGACCTTGATCCTGCTCCTTGCAAAGAACAGACCACCCTTTTTCAATACAGAACCACGGAATCTCTGGATTGGAAGGAACCTCAGTGACCTTTGAGTTTGGAAACCCACATCTAGAGAAGAGTTCTGCCTAAGATATGCCCAACAAGTGGTCATCTAGGCTGTGCTCAAAGATGTCCAATGAGAAGCAAGCTATTGTTTTTTCACATCAGCCCATTTCCCTTTTCTATTGTTTTCCCCTTACATCTAATCACAACCTGCTTCTTTTCAACTTCTCCCCATTGCTTTGAGTGCTGTCTTCCAAGGCCAAGCAGAAATCTAACTAGCCCATGATTTATTCTTCCTACCATGCCGTCTCCTACCTCCAGATCTCCATACAAGCTGTCCTCTCCCCATCTCCTGACCCAGCCCTGCAACTACCAATCTCTACTGTCTTCTCTTCTCATCTTCATCTCAGATTTTTTTAATGTTCCTTCAAGACTCACCTCAAGGACTGGCTCTGACGTGAAACTTTCCCTCGCCTCACTACTTGATAATTTGCTTTTCCTCACCAATTGATCTTTACTTCTCAGTGTGCACATTGTAACTCCCAAATGAATGTGAGCTCCCTGCCATAGCAAGGGGCCTTACAGAAAACTCTGTGAAATTGACTGGAGTTATTGTGTAATGGTAACGTAAATGGGAAAATCTTTCCCATTCATTAATAGGTACAAGTAGGTCACATGGACAAATAGGAATTGTGAGGAACAGCCCAACAAGTGGTCATCTTCAGACACTAGCCTCTAACAGGTTCACTCTTGATCTGGTCAGGCAGGTACCTTCAGGGGGGTTAATAATCAGCTTCATTCTAGTCTAGTCCTCTCAGTAGAGGACTGCTGATAATGGAAACACTAACTCCTACAGCATTCTCTAATCACCCTTCCTGCAGGGGCTAGCAAGAAGGGGAGTCAACTACCCCTACATCTCAATGGAGTCAATGGATACAGGCACAGCTTGTGTACTCCCCTAAATCCCTTAAGTCTCACTGGGGGCCAGTTGAGGCAGGTCCATGCATTCCTGTATGAATTACCTGTGGTTTCCTTCTGGGTTACCCATGGTTTCCCCAACTCTCTGATCAGTGCCCACTTGCTTTATAAGGCAGCAGTCAAAGAAGGCATCTTGTCAACATTAAACTCATAGATTAATTTTAGCAATGTTCTGCACAAGTCTAGTAAATATCAATTGTCACTCCAATGTCTTATGACACAGTTGCCATAGGACTGTCTGTCACTGTGATTCTGGGCATTACTATTTAGAAACCTTGCGGCTATTATGGGAGTTATTATCCGATACCTGGACACTACACATTCCCATGGCCATGGATCCTAAGAAACTAAACTCTAAGAAGAATAACAAAATCCTCCTTATATATATCCACCTACATATCAAGTAATCAAGGCAGGTTTGATTTATTGCTACAGGTGTCCAAGGACCATTGGTATGTGTCTTGAAAAATCTGATGACTAAAATAATTTTTAGCTTCCATGTATGTGGTTCTTACTGATGTCAGTACAGTCCCTTCATTTTTAGGCACCTGTTTCTTTTGGTAAATCTAAAGGGGTAGAACTTCCATAGCCTACATCTGGAATTTTAGATAGTGCTTTGGGCCCCTCCCTGATCATCAAGTTCTTCCTTATATCCAGGATTACTGAAATTAATTAAAAGAATATTCATCGCACAGCTACTGAGGAAGAAGCAACTGACCTCTTTGAGAAAAGAGCCAACCTGGTCAAACCACCTCTCACTGGTAGCTGCCCTGCTAACAGCTACTTGACAGCTGTCCTGTGCCCATTTAAGCCTATTTTCTGTTGCCTGATACTCTGTGGTTGTGGAGAGCTGCCCAATACCCTCTTCACATGAACCTCACTTTCTTGAAGCTTGCTCCGCTTGAACCTTGGACACAATGTGGAACACACTATCCTTGTGACCTTTGGTGATTATTTCTCATCCTTGTGTTGTGCCTTAGTTTTCTCCTCTAAGGAGATTAGATTCTGTGGCTAAAATCACTTCTAGCTCCTGATCTATGTTTTTTTTTAATGTCTTCTTAATAAGCAATCCCAACCCTTTTCTTTTTCCCAAAAGAATCTGTTTTAATTTTTTTTATTCTTCTTCTCTGAATTAACTCCAATTCCTTCTTATATATTCTTACAAGTTAGTTGACCAAAGTTTTACACCTCTGTCCTAATAAGATCCTTTCTTGCTATAGAAGGAAGGACCCCCTAGGTACATGACAATAATAGACTTTCTGTAGCACCCCCAAATATCTTATAAGGATCTGTTTCTCTGCATACTTCTGAGAGTATTTTAAGTCCTTTTTATATTTTCACAATAAGTGTGATTTATTACACTTGCACAGTTGCCAAAATTATTCCAGTATCTTTTAAATCTGTAATGTCAAAGTGCCTTAAATGTTTCAGAGAAAAATAAATTATTGTATTGCATTACTATAAAATCATTTGTAAATACTTGTAAGATTAGGAATAATAATTCATATTCATTTTTGAGAGCATGGTTTACCTCCCTTGTTAATATGCATTAAAAAAAATACCTCAGAGAAGGAAGACAGGTTCATCCTGGCTTAGACCAGTCTCAGGGATGCTCAAGTGGATTCATCAAACATTTATTAAATGCCTATGCTTTGTACAGGTTGCTATGCTTTTTATACTGTGGAGTCACCCATTGGGGATGGGCTCGGCCCCTCCAGATGGGGAGGTTCTGTGACCCTTGTGTTCCAGGAAAGGGTGTTATTAGCTGTTATATATGTATATGGAGACTTTTGGTAAGCCAGTTCCCATGGGTAGGCCCTCTCTCCCTCTCTAGACATATTTCAATTGAGCTTCGTTGTTTTTGATGTTGATGGTTGGCCAAGTAGACCAATTCTTTGTTTCCATACCACTGGTGGTAGAAGTAGATGTAAAGTCACAAGTGATTGCCTATACAGGTCAATCTTTCCACCTTAATGTCAGTTTTCCTCAGAAAGACTAGTGATTGCCATGGTGGAACCAAGATAGCAGAATAACAGCACGAACTTTCTAGAGTGCTCCCACCAAGCCCAGCCAAATACCTGTAAAAAAATGACTCTAAACAAATTGTGGAGCTACAGAACCCACAGAATGATGGAGCGAAGCAAATCTCCAGCCCCAGACAGCCTAGAAGGTCACCAGGAAGAGTCTATTGCACCATGTTGGAAGCAGAGCACAGTCCAGTGTGGACTGGGAGTGCACAGAAGGGACCTGAGCAGGTGCTGAGGGGACTGAATCTCTCACACCTGTGGTGGTTTCCAGATTTCATGACCCCAAAAGCTCAAAACGTTATTTCACAATTATTTATCCTAATAAATGGGGAAAGGCCAAACCCCAAACATTTCTTCTTAGCTTTGAATGTTGTCTGAGAGATAGATTCAGGCATTTCTTACAAGCATACCCTTTTGTTGCTTACCCAGGAACAGATTGGATGGCTGTAGGGAGGAAGAGAAATGGTAAGGAAGCAGCTTTCATTCCAAAAAACTGCTAACCCAGATGCCTGTATTCTTTTTATTCAGAGAACACAAGGTGGGGAACCTGTAGCCTCAAGGCTATGTGTGCCCCTCTAGGTTCTCCAGGTCTACAAAGTTTGGATTCAGTCAAAAGGCTGCAACTGAGGACCTCGAGAACCACATTGGCCTCGAGGCTGCAGGTTCCCCACCCCTGGGCTATACTATTTATTTCAATTTTGAAATTAAACCATACAGGGCTGTGACTATAGAAGATACAGCTATTTGATTCATTTCAATCCAATAAATATTAATTAAGCACTTTCTCAGGCAGAGTGTCATTCGAGGTATTGAGGAAGATGCAAAGATTGTTTAAGACAGGGTCTCTATTCTCAGGGATCTATAATCTAGCATGGTGGATGTGGCTTATGTACAAATCACCTATGGTATAACTAAATGAAAAGTATTGGGAAAGTAAATAAAGGCTTTGTATTTGTAGCAGTGGTTATAGTCCAAGGTAAAAGTAATGTAAAAGTATATTGCTGTGTTTCCATGAAGGTGCTGGGGAAGCATTTTTCCTCCATTTCATTACTTGTAATTAAGCTTTACTCTGTAAACTCCCCAGATGTTCAAGCAGAGACTGCCTGACCACTCCCTGAGAATCCATGCAACTGGTCAAGCATTCGACTGTATGACCTTTAACATTCTCTGAGTCCTGCAGACACAGCCATGCTTTTATCCAGCAATGTGGTTCTTTGAGAGAGTGAAACAGGAAGAATTGTATGCGTATGCATGTGAGTTTGTGTATGCATGTGTATTCTTCAAAAGGCTAGCTACTGTGATTCTCTTTGATATATTAATAAGAACAGTATCTAAAATGTCATTCAACTGCTAAAAATAAACAACTTCCAAAGGTTGTAAAGGAAAATGGCATAGAGGAGGGATTGGGGTTATATATTCACATGGAGAAATTCATCAGGGACGGAGAGCTTGCTGAGTTGGGACAAGAATATCATTCTCTAGTGGAAAAGCCATAGACTTGAGCCAGTGTCCTTCTCTCCCCACAAACAGAAGAAGCAATTCCTTTTGGTTTTGATAAATCTGCCAATGCCTACAAGGAGCTGTCACTATCCTTTCTCTGGTCTTTGAAAGGAGCAGATAGGACTCCTATTAACAAGTGAAAAAATTCCAATTTAGTTTGAATGGAGGATCTAGAGAATATTTCTAGGTTCATCATTTAACTAGAATTTCTGTTGCTGTCTTGGTGGAAAAGTCCACTGTCACAAGAATAGCTTACCTGAATGTAGAATGTGAAAAGTTGCCACCACAGGTTTTATAATCTCCATTGGGAAAATCATCAAACTGAGTCTCAGAGATGTTAAGTGGCTTGCCCATGGCCATGCAACTAAGCAAGAGTCAACCCTTTTTCATTTTGAACCCAGTGCCATATACTCTACATGTTGCTTTGGGGTAAAGGGCAGTTCGGTAGTGCTGCAGTAGATTAAATACTAGACCTGAAGTCAGGAAGACCTGCGTTCAAATCCAGCCTCAGACACTTACTAGTTCTGTGACCCTGGACAAATTATTTAACTCTGCTTGCCTCAGTTTCTGTAAAATGAAATGGAGAAGAAAATAACAAACAACTCCAGTTTCTTTGCCAGGAAAACAAAAAAAACCCAAGTGAGGTCATGAAGAGTGTAACGTAACTGAAACAACTAAACCACAATAATAACACTGGGAATCAAAGTGAGTGCTTTCAAGTTGGTGCTGTGGAGTCAAAACAACAGCCCTGAACATGGCTTCCTTTTTTGACAAGATTACTAAATCACTGGCAGATGAGAAGCATGTTGTAGATAAAGTTTGGGATAAAGTAACTCATACTGTTCCTGAGAAAATGGAGTGGCATAAATTAGATAATATTAATGCAGTTAGATGGAGTTAGAACTGGTTGGATGACAAGACTCAAAGATGTCATTGTGATACCAGGTCTCCAGTGGAGGGCCCTAGGGATCTGGCCTCAGTTTTATGCTATTTAATATTTTTTGATCAACAATTTTAATAAAGCCATAAATAGTATGTTCACTGAACTTGCAGATGATGAAGAGCTAGGAAGGATAGCTAACACAATGCAGGGTCTTGACAAGCTGCAATATGGGTCTCAATCAAATAATAATGAAGTTCTACAGGGTTAAACATCAATTCTTATATTTGGGTACAAAAAATCAATATCAAAAGTATAATATGGGAGTTATATGATTAGGTAGTAGTTATTTTGAACAAAATTATCTGAGAACTTTAATGAACCCCAAGCTAGGTATGAGTCAAAAGTACAATATATCTACCTTCACCCCCCCCCCAAAAAAAAAACCACACCAAAAACTAATGCTATCTTGGGCTGCATTAAAAGAGATATGGTCCTTTCTGCCAGCTCCATCATATTCCAATGAGTTGCCAAAATGACGAACACAAAAGGAAAAAGGAGAGGAACACGATATATGTTTTCTAGGCCCTTTTGAAAACATGGTATTGTCTCTTTGGCTACATATATACAAATATACAAGAAAGGTGATATTGTAGATATCAAGGATATGGGCACAGTTCAGCAAGGAATGCCCCACAAATGTTACCATGGCAAGACTGGACGGGTCTATAATGTTACTCAACATGCTGTAGGCACTGTTATAAACAAACAGGTAAAGGACAAGATTCTAGCCAAGAGAATTAATGTGCGTGTTGAGCATATTAAGCATTCTAAGAGCAGAGATAGCTTCCTGAAGTAGGTAAAGGAAAATGATCAGAAGAAGAAGGAAGCCAAAGAAAAAGGGACTTGGGTTCACCTGAAATGCCAGCCTGCTCCACCTAGAGAAGCACACTTGGTGAGAACCAATGGCAAGGAACCTGAGTTGTTGGAGCCAATCCCCTATGAATTCATGGCATAAACTAAAAAAAAAAACAATAAAAAATCTTGGATTATAAAAAAAGAGAGAGATACGCTTTTCAGGAATAGGGAGCTATTCATCCCACTGTGCTCTGTTTTCATCAGAACTTATCTGGAATATTATGTTTGATTCTAGGTATCAAATTCATAAATGGACACTAATAAGCTAGAAAATGTACAGAGAAGGGCAGCCGGAATGATGAAAGCACTTATGTTCATGTCTTATGAGAGAAGCAGTTGAAAGTCATATTGATTGGTTATGTTTAGCATGGAGAAAACTCAAGGATGATGTGATAGCCATCTTCTGATATGAAAGGCTGTCATATGGAAGAGGGATTGGACTTGTTCCATTAGACTCACAGGGAAGAATCAACAATTTCGGGTGGGAATTTCAGAGAAGAATTTGGATTTTATATAAAAGAAAACAAACAACCTTTCCTAACAAAGAGAAGTATCCAAAAGTAGAAGGCCCTTCTTGAGTAGTGATTTATTTTCCCTCCTTGGGGTCTTAAAGCAGAGGTTGGACCAGGGGTGGGGAACCTGCGGCCTTGAGGTCACACGTGGCCCTCTAGGTCCTCAAGTGTGGCCCTTTGACTGAATTCAATCTTTGCAGAACAAATACCCTTAGGAAAAGGATTGGTTCTGTAAAACTTAGACTCAGTCAAAAGGTAATATCTAGGGACATAGAGTGCCTTGAGGCTCCAGGTTCCCCACCCCTGGGCTAAACTGTTACTTGCTGGATGTGGTACTTTAGGAATTCCTTTTGTGCAGGGGTTGAATGAGCATTGAAGGCCTTTACCGCTCTCAGATCCCATGATTTCATGAAATTCTTGCTTTGCCATCTCTCTGAAAATAGATAGAACAATCCAATTCAATAAATATTTATTAAGCACCTGTATTCCAGGTCAAATGTTGGATGCTGGGGATACAGATATGACCAAAAATGTCACTATTGGCTGCAAAGAGCTACTAAATAGAAAAGCTGACAAAGGCAATGAAGGACCTACGCCTGTGGACCTGATTCTGATGAACAAGAAAGAACTGGCTAGGAGTATAAAACTGACAGAAACCTTGGGGAAAAAAGTGGCCATGTCATCATAAAGTTCACAGTAGCTATGGGAAGGAACATTGAACTTTGATATATTAACCTTTTTTTTTTTTTTTTAGCAAAACAGACTTCAAAAATTTCAGAGAAAAGATACTATGGATTCTAAATGACTGAGTCCCAGGTGGGAGAACTAGAAAGTGCTCAGAACCAAAACTGTGACAATAGAAGACTCACCAGTGATCCAAACAAAGAAAAGAAATTAATCTCAACTAACAAAAGACCACTTATGATGATCTGAGATGCAAATGGTGAAAGGCAGAGCATATGAGCAAGGTTGCATTTATAAAGAATGGCATGAACCTGGAAGGATGCTGTCTGGTTCAATATTTTTATAAACTAATTGGATGAAGACATAAGAGGAATACTATCAAATTTGTACATGACACAAAGCTGGGATGGATAGCTAATATGTTATGACAACAAGCTGTAACTGTCACAGGTAGTGGTGAGATTGTAGGCAGCTCAAGAGGACACTCATGTGCCTAAGGGCAGTCCTGAAGCATGAGATTATAATGATCCCATCAGAAGGAAGTTGCCCTTTCATTACTCAGCTGTGATAGTGGGGTGCTGTCCATAGTACCTAGCCCAAGGACTTGAGATCCTCAAGTGCAATCCTTCATGTGAAATTGGGATTTAGTTAAAGAGTATTGTGTTGGGTTGTCAGTGCCACATTTCAGAAACATCACAGGAGAACTACAAGAATGGTAGCTAGACTGAAAACTATGCCATTAAAGAACAAAATGGCAGGGGGGGGGGGAGAAAGCCTGAAGAATTTTAGCTTAGAGAATATGTGTGGAGGAAATGGGAGTGAGCAACCTAATGGTTTTCCAGTAGTATTTGAATCATTGCTAGGTGAACAAGGAGGGATTAACCTTTTTCAGCTTGGCCCCAGAGGACATAATGAGGAGCAAGGGTTTGACATTCAAAGGAAGCTGATTTTAATCCTATATTTGGAAAGACCTTCTGATGATGAATAAGTAGAAAGTATGAATAAATGACCTAAAAAACTAGTGAGCTCACAGGCAATGGGAGAGTTCAGGGAACTCTGCTGTAAGTGGAAGAGAATGTCTCAGGTCTTCTTGATCTTAACTGTTCTGTGATATTCTTTGCATTAGTCTGTCTAGATCTGGTCCAGATCTCAATAGCCCTATGCTCCTCAGTGCTTGAACCACACAAGTGACATAGGGATTTTGCCAAGTTTTTGGAGTAGCATCTCTGCCAATCCTGATTCATGGAGTGGTTTAGAATTTAATAATTTTTTTAAATGCAGGAGAGCCCAGCACTAATGGAGGAGTCTAGAGGCCCAAAGCTCCAGTGGAATGAATAATTTCAGCAGAGCTTATATTTCCCCTTTCGATGCTGTTGAAACAATTACAAATAGTAATGAAGGTTAATCTATCTCCAAAACATTTTTAATAAGTCAGGAGTGTAACAAAAACAATTTGAACCCACCGAGTCTAACTACTCCCCTTCCACATTTGTAGCAGTAGCCTCGTCCTATTACCCACATAACTGATTCAGATATAATTGTTACTACCATTTATTTTTCAACACAAGAGATTATGAAAAAATACTTGAAAGATTTAATTAAAATCTGTTCTTTCACATTTAATACCTCCTAATGCGTTTAATTAATCTGAATATCCTTAATTACTTCTGTAATTTTTGCCATGTGTAAATAGCTAATTAAAGTATTAGACTACCTTCAAATGTAGCCTAGAATTAAATATATAAATGTTCTCAGGCTGATTAAAGGATTACACCAGAAAGGGTAGTACAGCTTGTGATAAGGTATATGGTATTCTCTTACTCTTTAGTTTTCAAATTCAGAAACCTTTCAATATCTTTTCCCAGCAAATTGATGCTCCCAATCTGTGGTCCTTGTGAAGATATGTGACCCAGAGATTTTCTTTAAACCCATAATAGCCTTTCATTGCTGACCTTTGATTTCTGTTCTTCTTACCCTGCATGTAATTCACAGAAATACAAGGGAGGCCTGCCCCATACGTATCGAGGAAACAAAAAAAGTGTCCACAATTGCTGGAAAAGGCCCAGCCCCAGCATAATATCAGATCACAGTGTAAGACCTGGGTGAGCATTTAAAGGTACTGAAGTCCAACCCCCTCATTTTACAGTTAAAGAAATGGGGACCCAGAGATGACGTGACTTGTCCAAGGTCACGTGATCAACCTGGACTCAGCCTAAGAAGGTTTATGCTGAAGCTGTTAGACTCTTTTGCCTTGCTTTTCATGGAGGAAGAGCTTCCTGTCCCATCATATCCTTTTGGCACTGCACTCTGTGGAAGGAATTTTGTTAGAAAGCAAAGTTTTATCTCTCTGCTTTACTTTCATGAATGAATTCAATCTCTTAATGAATTCAGTTAATTTTCTAACTTGCCTCTAGCCTGATATTAGGTATTATACCCAACACAATGGAACACAGAACCTAAAGACTATAGGGCTTATTCATTTAATTAGAGATTTTTTCATCTTTAAATCACTTTGCAAACATTAATTCAACCCTACAATGCCCTTAATACGTATTATTAACCTCAGTTTAGAGATGGGAACATTGGTGCTGCATTTCTTAAAACTGCTGATAGAAATAGCTGGGTTTTTTAATGATTTGAAGGGCAGCCTCTTGGAATGGTGATGGGTCTTTCTCCCCAGGTGTTCACGTTGCCTACCCCAGTTCCTGCTTCTCTTCAACAATCCTAGCTGTGGAGAGCTCTTTAGTGTCCTATAGCAAGGGAGTCTTGAAGGTATTCAGTGAAGTTCTAGGACTACCATGTCTCCAGTGGCCCAGGTGGTCAACTCCTTGGGACTAGTTTGTACACAAGCAGGATCTGGTCAATTTTTTCAGTCATTTGCTGTTTTGTTGATAGACACACACCTTTTAAGGTCCTGTGGGAAAGATGAAGGAACTGAGGGAAACTAAGAAACTTTCTAGTGGCAGTTGGGGTACCTCAGTCTATAAAGTGCTGGACTTGGAGTCAGAAAGGGCTGAATTCAGATCCTGCCTCAGATTCTTACTGGCTGTGTGATCCTGGGTAAGGCACTTGTTTGCCTCAGTTTCCTTCTCTGTAAAATTGGGATAAATAATAGTGCCTTACCTTCTGAGGTTGTGAGGTTGTTGTGTTTATCCTTTGTTGCCAAAGAAGACCATGCCATTAGAGAAATGACAACATGACTTGCACTTGACTTTGCTTTGGGTGAGGGAGAGCTGTGCAGGGTAACCAGTCTCACTTTCTCCTCCAGAGTCATCTGAATCCAGTGACCCAGTATTCTTCAGGATGACTGGAGATGGCTCAGGATGCAATGGGAGACCTTGGTCCCTTGAGGCCAAGGCCTATTCAGATACTCACTTAGGGTGAGGTAACATGCATTCAGTGAATACACCTGTTTAAGAAGTTGTCAGGGGATGGCCCCTTTAATGAACCAAAGGAAAAATAACTAAATCAAGCTAGGAGGGAAACAGCAATTGATATTATTGATAATCACGCTTAATACAGGAGGGTCCAGAAAGCAGCTCTTAAGTTGGGCTTGGGCAGGGGCCTAGTGTTATGCAATCTATGGGCTTCAGAGTGCAGTAGGTTTAAGGTTTGAGGAAAGGAGAGGACAAGAGAGGACAGGAGAGGAGAGATGAGGAAGAAATCTAGCCAGTAAACCGCAAGTTAACTGGGCATCCTCTGGCCATCCAAATTTACCTTCCTTTGGATAGGAGAGGGAAGGGGAGGGGGAGTGAGACAGGAGAGGAGGAGCTGAGTTACCCAGCTAGCTGGGTCCCCATTCAGGCAGCTGGGTCTACTCACAGAAAGTTGTGTTCGTCCTTTGTGGCTGAAGAAGATCATGCCATCAGAGAAATGATGACATGACTTGCATTTGACTTTGTTTTGAGAATTGTGGGGAAACTATGCAAAAGTGATTTGCAAACCTTAAGGTATTTCTTAAATACTAGCTATTAAGATACTTCACCCTTAGTCCCTATTAGCCTTAGCTTGGTCACTGTTTCTTTGGGCTTGTTTTCTGTTAGCGCACACCAGCTAAAAGATGAAACC
This sequence comes from Bettongia penicillata ogilbyi, assembly GCA_023548195.1. Classification (NCBI taxonomy): domain Eukaryota; kingdom Metazoa; phylum Chordata; class Mammalia; order Diprotodontia; family Potoroidae; genus Bettongia; species Bettongia penicillata. The sequence continues at coordinate 4,224,792 of JAJHZJ010000104.1, read as the reverse complement.
AGACAGGACCAGCTTTGAAATTAGGGAGTAGGTAAAATATAGTATTGTATCCCTTTAAATATTATACCATTGAAATGTATTGACCTTGAGCTCTTCCCTTCAGGGCAAGGGGCTGTGACTTCCTAGGTGACAGATGAGCTAATCTGGTAAACAAATTTGTGCTAATGGGAGAGAGCTATTAGAGATCCTCAGGGTTTTTCCTTCCTTTGCTAGTTAGACCATGCATTTAAGAGATACATTGGAGATAATGTTTCTATTACAAAAAAAAAATCAAAGGATAATGAATTCCGAAGAGGTAGGCACCAGGCCTTGTAGAGGATGTGAGAAAAACAATAGAGGAATTTATGGATTAGCAAGGCCCACAGAACAGCCTTCCATCCAAAGGATGTAGACCTGCAGGGGTGGAGAACCTTTGGTCTTGAGGCCACATGTGACCCTTTATGAACTCAAGTGTAGCCCTGTGACTGAATCCCAATTTCACAGAACAAATCCCCTTAATAAAAGGATTTGTACTGTCAAATTTGGACTCAGTCAAAAGGCTGCACTGAGGACCTAGAAGGCCACATGTGGCCTCGAGGCTGCAGCTTCCCCACCGCTGAATAGGGCATTACCTAATCTGTTCATAGAAGCAGTTCTGAATCCCATAGGAGGAACCTTTGGATAAATGAGGAATGTTATCTCCTAGAGAAGTGAAGACATAGTGGAGATGGGATAGCTATTTCAAATACATGAAAGGCGGCACCCTTCTAATTAGACCATGAGTTGGCAGGGGCTAGATTTGGGTTCATTGTAAGGGGGAAAAGCAATTTCTGAAGTGATAGATCTTGACAAAGTTTTTTTAAAGATATATTGGGGAAAACAAGATCTAAGAAAGGATCATTGCTATGGATGTCTTGGGACCTTGATAACAAACAAAAGAGTGAAATCAGAGGCAGAAAAGATGGCTCAAGTATAGTTTCTCCACAGTTTCTATTACTAACAAAGTAATTCAGTGTTCTGCCCAGACAACATCATGAATTCCCAATTCAAATAGATCTTATTTCTCTTCCTACTTGGGCCTGAGTGGGGCTTACTTTATCGTAAGATGCTCCAAGCATTTATCTTGGCATCTTTCAGAACTATAAATTTTGTCTCCTCTGAAACTCCTCCAGACCAGCAAAGAAACTTTGAATGATTAGTTCTTAGTTTACAGTCCATAGACTGGTAAAGAAGTAAGGCCATGGTAACTTTTAATGTATTAGTTTATGATATATTAGAAATAGCAATGGACTCAGTGTCATCAGAAGCCTTAGACTGAGTCCCTGGTCTATTGCAAACTACTGTTATCACCATGGGCAAGGCACTCCCATTCCTTGATCCTCATTTGTCACATTATTTTTTATTTTATTTTTTAAAATTAATTTTGTTTTACTTTTCAACATTCACTTTCACAAGATTTTGAGTTTCAAATTTTCTCCCCATCTCTCCCCTCTGCCCACCCCTAGACTTCATTCAATATGATTACCCCTTTCCCCAATTTGCCCTACCTTCTATCATACCTCTACCTTTTCTCATCCTCTTCCCCTCTGTTTTCTTGTAGCACAAGATAGATGTCTGTACCCCATTATCTGTATGTTTTATATCCCAGTTGCATGTAAAAACAATTTTTAACATTTGTTTTTAAAACTTTGAGTTCCAATTTCTCTCTCTTCCTCCCTCCCCACCCATCCCCACTGAGAAGGCATGCAATTTGGTATAGGTTATATATCTGTAGTCATGGAAAACACTTCCATAACAATCATGATATGAAAAACTAACTATATTTCCCTCCATCCTGTCCTGCTCCCCATTTATTCTATTCTTTCTTTTGAGCCTGTCTCTGTTAAAAGTATTTACTTCTAATTACCCCTCCTCCCATTTGCCCTCCCTTCTATCATCCCCCCACCTACCACTGCTTATCTCATTCCCCTCTACTTTCCTGTAGTGTAAGATGGATTTTCATATCAAATTGAGTATGCATCTTATTCCCTCCTTAAGCCAAATGTGATGTGAGTAAGGTTCACTCTTTCCCTCTCAGTTCTGCACCATTGAAAAAGCTTTTTCTTGCCTCTTTTATGTGTGAGATAATTTACCCCATTCTATTTCTCCCTTTTTCCTCTTCCCAATATATTTCTCTCTCGCCCCTTAATTTTATTTTGTTTAGATATAATACCTTCATATTTAACTCATCCTGTGCCCACTGTCTATATGTACACAACCCCTCCAACTACCCTATTACTGAAAAAGTTTCAAGAGTTACAAATATTATCTTTCTATGTAGGAATGCAAACAGTTCAACTCCAGTAAGTCCCCTATGATTTCTCCTTCCTGTTCATCCCTTTATGCTTCTCCTGATATTTCTGCATCTGAAAGTAAAATTTTCTATTCGGCTCTGGTTTTTTCATCAAAATTCTTGAAAGTCCTCTATTTCATTGAATGACCATTTTTCTCCTGAAGTATTATACTAATTTTTGCTGGGTAGGTGATTCTTGGTTTAAATTCTAGCTACTTTGATCTCTGGAATATCATATTCCAAGCCCTGTGATCCCTTAATGTAGAAGCTGCTAGATCTTCTATTAGCCTGATTGTGTTTCCACAGTACTCAGATCATTTTTTTTTGGCTACTTGCAATATTTGCTCCTTGACCTGGGAGCTGTGGAATTTGGCTACAATATTTCTAGGAGTTTTCATTTTGGGATGTTTTTCAGGAGGAAATCAGTGAATTCTTTCAATATCTACTTACCCTCTGGTTCTACAATATCAGAACAGTTTTCCTTGATAATTTCTTGAAAGATTTTTTTGATCATGTCTTTCAGGTAGTCTGGTAATTTTTAAATTGCCCCTCCTAGATCTATTTTTCAGGTCAGTTATTTTTCCAGTGAGATATTTTACATTGTATGCTATCTTTTCATTCCTTTGGTTTTATTTTATAATTGCTTGATTTTTTATAAAGTCATTAGTTTCCATCTGCTACCTTCTAATCTTTAAGGAATTATTTTCTCCAGTGAGCTTTTGGACCTCCTTTTCCATCTGGCCAGTTCTGCATTTCAAGGTATTCTTCTTCTCATTGGCTTTTTGGATCCCTTTTGTCATTTGGGTTAGTTTATTTTTAAGGTGTTTTTTTCTTCAGTATTTTTTCTGGGTTCCCTTTAGTAAGCAATTGACTCATTTTTCATGATTTTCTTATATCACTCTAATTTCTCTTCCCAATTTTTGCTCTACGTCTCTTACTTGATTTTCAAAATCCTTTTTGAGCTCTTCTATGGCCTAAGACCAATTCATATTTTTCTTGGAGGCTTTGGATGGAGGAGCTTTGAGTTTGTTGTCTTCTTCTATTTGTATATTTTGGTCTTCTTTGTCACCAAAGGGACATTCTATAGTCTGATTCTTTTTCCAGTTTTGACTCTCTCCCCTAGCCATTTACTTGACTTTTGAGTTGTTTGTCAAGGTAGTTTTCACCACCCTGCCCAGTGAAGGTGGTGGTGTACTGTCAGCTGCTTGATCCCCTGGGTCTTGAACTCCAGAAACAACTGCTGCCACTTCCACTGCCCCTGCTGAGGCTGCTGCGGACTCGGCTACCCCCTCTAACACCCTCAGACTGGGGCCAGAACCCTCTACTCTCTCACATTTGTCTAACAGGTTTTTTTCTACTGATCTTACAATTTGACCTCAGTGTATTGTGGTCATCAAGTCTGGAAACCACCACAGGTGCCAGAGATTCAGTCCCCCTGACCATCCTTGCTCAGATCCTGTCTGTGCTGGTGTGGCCTATCCTGGACTGTGCTCTACTCCCAGCCTGGTGCAACAGATGCTTCCCATTGACCTACCAGGATATCTTGAGTTGGAGATTTGCTTCATTCTCTCATTCTGTGGGTTCTGCAGCTCCAGAATTTGTTTAGAGTCATTTTTTACAGGTATTTGGCTGGGCTTGGCAGGAGTGCTCTAGTACATCCTTGCTTTTACTCTGCCATATTGGCTCCACCCTCCCACCCCTATTATTCTAAGAGTTTAGAATACATAAGCCTAGAGTACCTTCCAGCTTTATGTACTATGATTTTAATTTATTTTTAATGTTTTTTTCAAGGTGGTATGTGTATATGTAACTATTTAGCTATATTTTCCCTCTTATTGGTTAGTAAAGTTCTAGTTCACTTATGATAGTTTCACATCTTCAAGAAATCTGATCATTTCCCATCATATTTCAATTTTGATACTGTTTGTGGTTATCATATAACCCTAGACATTATTAGACCCTGACTGTCCAAGGCATGGGGGAGTTTTGTAAGCACATTCTGTCCAAGATTATTATTGCCAAAGAATCTGAAACACAGGCTTTTGGAGTTTGAGGGAAGCTCGGAGATCATCTAGTTCAATCCATACCTGAATAAAAATAACACCACCACTCCCATCCCCACCATAGCACCTCTCCTATTCTCTGTGATCTTTCAAACATCATGGACAGTGGCTATGTAGTATCATTTTCCATTTCCTTGGGATACATACAAGTTTGTGGATCAGGTGATTTGTATTTCTTTCGGGCATATAAGTACTCTTTTACTTACATTGGATTTCAACTCCCTATGCGACACTTTTAGCAGTTGGTTCCTCCTGGTTCGTGAGAATCAGGGCCTAGATAAGCAGTCCCACAAACTGATACAACACTTATAAAGGTATAGTATAAAGCCTGGAGGGGGAAAATGTGTTATTTGTAAAGTAGATGGAGGAAGAACTCATCTTAGGAAGACAAATCCTTTGTTGGGAGAAAATCAGCTAAAAATTATCTGAACAGATCCTTGCCAAGGTCATAGTTAAGTAACCTTGATATGTAGAGTCCTGATAAAGAAAAGTAAGGAATCTTCTCTAGTCCATGTTTGCACTATTGGAGTAGGAGAAGAATCTAATTTTTTTCCTGAATAGCTTAGTAGAGACTTTGGAATAAAAATTAAATATGTATCTGAGTACTCCAAGCACAAATACATATGGAAGAAAATATTATTGAAAACCAGTGATTTTTCATTCTTCTCTTAAGATATTAGAAACAAATTGTAAAACCCTGCAATGACCATGAGCCATAAAATTCTATATGTTTATGCCTGTCTTCTAAAAATATTATATGACTGAAAGTCATAGAAAAAGAAAATATACTGGTAAATCTTGGTGATTTTTTTAATCTTGAAACTGTGGAATTCTGTGGATCGATGACTACAACCAAAGATTTACAGTCTCTCTCACTGAAAGCTCAAAATCGAACAGTGGTGTGGTATTGTAAAGTCGACAAGGCTATAAGGAGGTATGTGAAAGATTGCAGTCCCAGAAACCTACCAGAAACCTTACATAAACAAAGGCCCTTGGCTACTTAGGTTGCAATTAAAAGGTCATACAAGCAATCGAGAGCAGAGGGCCACTAAATCTGGATCTGTTCAGTCTCTGCTCCTGGCCTGTGCCATACTTTCCATCACTGACTGGATGTCAGCAACCTAGAATGCTGCACAGTCAGATTCCTGGTCCCCCTTCACCGCCAACAGTTCTTCATTTCATTCACCTCTGTTGCTATGCACTCTCCTCCATAACATTGTGATTTTACCCATTGCCATGCTTTGATTGAACCAACTAATCATGTAAGGTTATAGGTTTTGTCAATAACATGATATATAATACCAGATAATATTAGATAACACTATAACATAATAGAATACAGGTCAAGATGGCAGAGTAAAAGCAAGGACTTCCCTGAGCTCTCTTCCAAAGTCCTCCAAATACATGTAAGAAGTAATTCTAAACAAATTCCAGAGTTATAGAACCCACAAAATGACAGAGTGAAATAAATCCCTAGGCTCAAGACAACATGGGAAGTCAGCAGGAAGGGTCTTTCACACAAGGCAGGGAGTGGAATGTAGTCCAGTATGAACTTTATTGGCACAGGCAAGCCTGAGCAGGCCTCAGGGGACTAAATCATTGTCAGCTATGGCAGTTTCCAGACTTCTCAACCCACAAAAGGCAGAAAGGTCAATGGGAAAACTCTGTGGGATCTAGGTGAAAGGAGAGTGAACATTCTGGCTGGTTAGGCCCCAGCCTTAGTGTGGCTGGGGTGGCATCTGTTGGCAGTGGCTGCAGCAGCAGTAGCAGTGGCAGAGGCTGCTTCTGGAGCTCTGGGCCCACAGATGGTGGGTGATAAAATTGAGGGATAAAGTGGCTGATACAAAATCCCTGAAGCCTGGCACAGTACACTTCCTCCCACTCCCACTGGAAGCAGAGTCCTAAGTTGACAGAGTTAGAAAGTCAAGTGTTTGACATCATAAAGAACTCAGACTATAGAATCTTACTTTGGTGACAAAGAAGATCAGAGCATACAATCAGAGGAAGACAGCAGAGTCAAAGCTCCTACATCAAAATACTCCAAGAGGAATATGAATTAGTCACAGGCCATAGGGGAGCTCATAAAGGATTTTGAAAATCAAGTAAAGGAAGTAGAGGAAAAATTGGTAAAAGAAATGAGAGTGATGCAAGAAAATCATGAACATTGAGTAAACAGCTTGCTAAAGGAAACCCCCAAATATGCTGAAGAAAATAACACTTTAAAAAATAGACTAACCCAAATGGTGAATGAAGTCCAAAAAGCCAATGAGGGGAAGAATGCCTTAAAAAGCATAATTGGCCAAATGGAAAAGGAGGTCCAAAAGCTCACCGAAGAAAATAATTCCTTCAAAATTAGAATGGAGCAAATGGAAGCGAATGACTTCAAGAGAAATCAAGAAATCATAAAACAAAACCAAAAGAATGAAAAAAATAAAATATAATATAAAGTATCTCATTGGAAAAATCACTGACCTGGAAAATAGATCCAGGAGAGGTAATTTAAAAATTATGGGACTGCCTGAAAGCCATGATCAAAAAAAGAGCCTAGACCTAATCTTTCAAGAAATTATCAAGGAAAGCTGCCCTGATATTCTAGAACCAGAAAGTAAAATAGAAATTGAAAGAATGGAGATGCTTGGTGTAGGGGAGTATCCAAACATATTTAACAGGATAAAGATAATACATGAGGGTTAGAACAGCTGTTGCAATATACAAGCAGAGGACTCATGAGAGACAACATCCAAGGAAAGCTCCAGGGTGTCAAATGTTATAAATACCCAAATTATGGTTAACCACTAAGATGAAACAGAAGAGATCCCAAAGGGAAAGCTGCTAGGAATATTGTAGCCTAATTCCAGAGTTCCCAGGTCAAGTAGAAAATATTGGAAGCAACCAAAAAGAAACAATTTGAGTTTTGTGGAAGTACAATCAGGATAACACAAGATCTTGGCAGCTTCTATATTAAGGCTTATAACATGATATTCTGGAGGTCAGAGGAGCTAGGATTAAAAGTAAGAATCATCTATCCAGAAAAACTGAGTATAATTCTTCAGGGGGAAAAATGGATATTCAATGAAACAGAGAACTTTCGAGCATTCTTGTTGAAAAGAAAAGAGTTGAATAGAAAATTTGACTTTCAAATATAAGAATCATGAAAAGCATGAATCAAGAAGCATGCAAAGGTAAACAGAAAGAGAAATCAGAAGAGACTTTTTCAAGGTGAACTATTTACATTTCTACATGAAAAGATATTTGTAACTCATGAGACCTTTCTCAGTATTAGGGTAGTTGGAGAAAGATAAATAGATACATACATACATACCTATGTGCATGCATGCATACATACATACCACATGGTCAGTTGAATATGAAGGGATGATATCTAAAAAATAAAATTATTTGGCGAGAGGAATATATTGGGAGAAGGAGAAAGGGAGAGATAGAATGGGGTAGATTATCTCACATAAAAGGCAAGAAAAAAGTTTTACAATGGAGGGGAAGAGGAGTAAAGTGAGAAGGAATGAATGAATCTGACTCTCATCGGATTTGGCTTAAGGAAAGGATAATATACACACTCAATTGGGTATCTTACCCTACAGCAAAGTATGGGGGAAGGGGATAAAAGAGAGGATGACAACAGTGAGGGCAGCATGGGGGGGAAGGGTAGTCAGAAGCAAACACTTTAGAAAAGGAACAGGGTCAAAAAAGAAGATAGAATAACTGAGGAGTGGGATAGGATGGGAGGAAATATAGTTAGTCTTTCACAACATGACTATTATGGAGGTTTTTTGCATAACTACACATGTATAACATATATTGAATTTCTTGCCTTCGCAGTGTGAATGAGTGGGGAAGGAAGAAGGGAGAGAGTTTGGAACTCAAAATTTTACAAACAAATGTTAAAAATATTTTTACATGGAAGTTGGAAATAAGATATACAGGCAATAGGGTATAGAAATGTATCTTGACCTTCAAGAAAGTAAAGAGGAAGGGCATAAGAGAGGGAGGTGATAAAAGAGAGGGCAGACTGGGTGGGTGGGGGAGGTGTAATGAGAATGCATGCCCTCTCACAGTGTGTGGAAAGGAAAGATTGGGAGGAAATTTGGAATTCAAAATCTTGTGGAAATGAATTCTGAAAACTAAAAATAAATAAATAAATAAAAGTCTTAAAAAGACATACTAGAATACAATAAAACTTAGTTCCCTCTATAGCATGTCTGACGAGAGGCCATCCAACTTTTGAAGACCTCTGGTAAAGGGCCACCTTGTACTTCCTGAGGCATCCTATTTCACCTTTGGATAACCTTAATAGTTAGAAATCTTTCCTTAAATCCAAATCAAAATATTTGTAACTTCTACCCATTATTCCTAGTACTAACCTTTTCCATCTGACAAAACTACAGATACTTGAACATAGGGATCCTGCTCCCTTTCTTCCCACCAAGTCTTCTTTTTTCCATAGTAGACACCTCTAGTTCCTTCAGCCAATCCTCATGTGATATGGATATTCCTTCATTATTGTATTCTGTATATTCTCCAGTTTATCCATCTCTGTCCTGAAAGCTGGTACCCATAATTGAACATAATCTCGATATTGTGTGACCTGAGTAGGATATAATCCAGCTCTTACTTTCTTAGTCCTAGACATTATACCCCTGAATGCAGTGTATGATAACAACTTTCTGCCTGCCCTATTGCATTTCTGAACCATATTGTGTTTTCATTCCATTAAAACCTTCAGATTTAAGAAAAATAAAACTGATGTCTAACCATGAGTTTCCCCATGTTATGCTTGTACAATTGTGTTTTGAACCCATGAGTCAGATTTTTCATTGATCAAATTTCATTTTATGAGATTCTGCCCTATGTTCTAGCCTAGTGGGCCTCCTTACTTGAGAATCTCTGTTTCACCTTGGTGGTTAACCATAATTTGGGTATTTATAACATTTGACACCCTGGAGCTTTCCTTGGATTTTGTCTCCCATGAGTCTTCTGCTTATATATTGCAACAGCTGTTCTTACCCTCATGTGTTATCTTTATCTTGTTAAATATGTTTGGATATTCCACCCCCCCCCAAACACCTCCATTTTTATTTTAGATGTCTTTTGATCATATTTTCAAAGCTCCAGACCCTAACCTCCCTTTATTTTAAGCTATCCTCTAGAAATCCAGGTGTTCTGAGGAAGCATCTTTTAAACCAGACATTTACTTTTCAATTCTTGATTTTTTTTCCCCTTAAAGCCCTTGCCTTCAATCAGGGGTCATGATTTTTAAAAAAAAATTCTCCATCAGTACCTCAAGATCTTTGGTTTCATTCCTAGAATGTCTCAATTCCTAGCACAATTTTGTATATTCATTCTGGCAATATCTTTGATTTGGTAAATCTCAAAAGTTCTCTGTCATGTCCTGGTTACATGCCCTAAGAAGATAGCAGATCTCCCTATTGTTTGTGACACTTCAACAAGCAGTTGCTTCAGAACTCCTTTTAGGGAGTTACTATCCAACGATCCACCATGAATCTCTTTTTCTGACTCATGTTGGATGATTTGTCACCTGGAAGCACCTATGTATCTGCAGCATCTTTTGTAACAGCACATGCAGCTGCTTCCTCTTCTTAGGGTTCAGCTTATTCCAGTCTTATACCAATTACTGAGCAGGAAGTATCAGTGGTCTTACCACACAACCATCCATGTCCATTCTTCAACCTTCAACCTCTTAACACAGGTCAAGAGTCTCATATGGTGCTTCTGACCCTCCTCCTTTTTCTGATAGAGTGCTGGGCTTGGAGTAAGGAAATCTAAGTTCATGTCTGACATGAGACACTTACCAGCTTTGTCACCCTGGGAAAGCAACTTAACAGTTGTCTGCCTCAGTTTCTCTAACTCTAAAAAGGAAATAATAATAGCACTGAGCTCTCAGGGTTTTGTGAGAATAAAATAACACTTGTAAATTTAACACAGTGCCTGGCACATAGTAGATGCTTGATAAATACTCTCCTCTGCTGCCTCCTCCCTTTTGTTTCTTTTTCCCTACAGAATCTTTCATTCTCCCTAATAACTTGGAGAGTGATGAAACATTTTTTTAAGCTCTCTCACCTTTTCTTCTGGGCTAGAGGCCTATCTTCACTCTGCACTTAGAGAAGATATTTGAATGCTGCATGTATACAAAGATTGCACAGTATGTGCTTCTCTGCCAAATTCCCCTTGCTCTCCATGCTTCCTGGAATCTAGACCCATAGATACCAGTCCTACAGAATTCATTGGTTGTTCTTTTAGTGATCTGCTTTGGCAAATTGCCAAAAGGATTCATAAAAAACTCTTTGTTTCTGTGTGGCAGTCTTCTGGGATTTCTCCCAAGATGAGGCAAGTTTGTTCAGTTACCTTTGGTTAGCAATCAGGAGCTTCCTTCTAAAATTCCTTTGGGTGACAATAAGAACCTCCATTTTATTCTCTCTGGATAACAGCGAACTCCCAAAGTAGTAACCTTGTCAGGTAATGGCCAATTGGCAGCAGTGATGAAATGCGAAGAGTTGGAATCCAGGAACTCATAATGTACTGCCTACACAGTCTCTCTTTGTGCACAATAGGCCGCTTTCTTCCTTGTTGTCATAATTGCGAGTACTCTGGTTGTCTATGTTGGAACAAATGTATTCTCTCGGCTGACTTTCCATTCTTGGCATAGCCCCAATATCTCCTCCCTATCACAGTAGTTGTGTTGTGTCCCACCTCCAGCTGGCAGGAGTAGTGCCCACAGTGCCTTTGTCAAACTGCTGTTACAAGCTGTGGCACTAATTGCCTGGCAGAGGGTGCCACAGAGGAGAAGTGCCAGTACCTTCCCCCTGGAGACTAGGTTCCTATCTCTGGATGAACTCTGGGACTGGTCTAACAGGAGTGAAATCTCAAGCCCATGTCTGAGTCTGGAGCACATTTTCTTTTGTTGATAAATATCAACAGCTATACATAATATACATAAAATATATAAATACATATATATAATATATGATATATATATAAAACAAATATAAATTAATATCAACAGATAAATATCATTGACACAACTAGATAGATGTGTGATGGGAAGGATTAGATGGGTTTTTTTATTTTTTAAAAGAAAATTTGAACTTACAATTTTAAAAAAATTGTAAATCTATATGAATTTTTTGGCTTATATGAGCCTCAGAGTTTTGCTTTGTTTCATTTTTCTCCTTCCCAAAGTATCTTTCATCTTCTTCAGTTAGTTAAAAAGAGGTTAGTTAAAATTCGCTAGATGTAAATTATTGTGAATAAATAGTACCTGTCATTGAGTACTCACTTGACTGGGGTATAGTGGAAATGCCACCAAGAAAACAGGCCCTTAAAAGGCTAGATAATTTCAGTGTTCTTCATGGTCATTGACTGAATCCCTATTTCTAGCCAGCCAATTCAGCTGGCATTATTCATGCCATTGGAGACAAGGGGGTATAGCTAAGAGTGTGGGGATGCATTTGTAGAAATCCATCCCCACTCTTAGGAGAGCAACTTGATGCACAGATAGTGACATGATCTCAAAGGACCTTAACTCTGATTTTGATCTATTTCAAATCTCAGGTGGGTTATTTGATTTTTTCATTTGGTGAAACTTTTTCACTTTGGCAAAATCATTTTGATTTGATGTTTTCATTTTGGTCCTGAAAAAATACATTAAAATAGAATGCATATTTTACCTCGAAATTCTTTGTTGTGAAAAGTGATAGATACATTTTCTTGAAATAAAATCAGAGAATGTCAGAGTTGGAGGGAGGCCTTCATGTCCAATTGGAAATCCCTTTACAGCAGAGGTATCAAACACATATCTTTCAGCTGTGTGTTCGTCCTTTGTTGCCAAAGAAGACCATGCCATCAGAGAAATAGTGACATGACTTGCACTTGACTTTGTTTGGAGATTGAAATGTAATTGAGAAATATTTGACAAAATAAAATGAAACTTAGTTAAAATTGCGTTTTAAAACTAAGACAATATGCAGCCCCTATGGAGCCTTTGTGTGGCTTAGTGGCCCCCATTTCTATTTGAGTTTGGTATCACTGCTCTACCATGTAACCTGCAGGTGGCCATTCAGCTTTGGTTTGGAGGTAGGCAGTACCTCAGTGAAGGGCAGCCCACTGTCAGCTGAAGACAGCCCATTCCTCTTTGAGGGGTAACTCTAATAAGTAGAAGTCCTTACTCAAATCAAGCATATACCCTTTTTAAGCCCCTACTCACTATTCCTCATTTGTGGAATTCATGTGTGTGTGGGGGGGACCACAAGAACCAATTTAATGCCTCTTCCATAAAAAGCTATTATGCCTCCCTCCGCTCCTGCCCAAGTATTCTTTTCTCCAGGCTTGACATCCATTGTTCTAGATTAGCCAATGCTTATATGGGATTTAAGACCCTTCATAGACTTTTGGCAGGAGAAAACTGGTACTTTTTTTCCTTTTCTTTTTTGGTGATGGTGGTTCTGCCTCCAAGGTGATTTTGACCTCAATTCAAGGGAATTTTTAGTCCTTGAAGATGGAGGGAATGTTGAAACTGAATTTATTGTTACTTTCCTTAGAATGGGGATGGATTTCTACAAATGCATCTACACTCTTTTGGCTACACCCCCTTTTCTCCAATGGCATGACTAATGCCAGCTGAATTGGCTGGCTAGAAATAGGGATTCAGTCAGTGATCATGAAGAACATTGAAATTATCTAGCCTTTTAAGAGCCTGTTTTTTGGTGGCTTTTCCAGTATACCCCAGTCAAGTAAATACTCAATGGTAGGTACTATTTATTCACAATAATTTTCATTTCATTTTTGAAAGATTCTCCCAAGGGATCTTCAAAATCTTCCTGAATAAGTTATGTTTCCTTTGTCTTTGTTGGCATTTTGACTTAATTAGCTAAAATGATAATATCTCCCTGAAGTACAGGTAATTGCAATTGGCATCATTTGGGCTAAGATGTGTGGCCTGTTTGAATTTCAGGAACTTTATTCTGGATGGATTTATTTCCCAAAGATGATGTCCCCTCCAGGATCTCTGAACATTTTTTCCTCTGTATACTTGCATACATAATAAAGTTCATTTAAGGGAATCAGCAGATAGTTCCATTCCCTTTCAAAGCAGCAGTTGCAATTCTCCTCACTTTTAGAGCAAACATTAGCTCCAAGTGTGTCCAGGAGATTGTTTTGCTGATTCTTTTCAGTGATTTTTTTTTCCTTTCTCAGCCATTAGAGTCATGAGCAGGGAAATACATATGCAGAATCTTTGTGTTTGTGTGTGTGTTGTTTGGTGTTATTGTTTTCTATATACTAAATTTTATGAATCTAAAATGGCATGTAAAAGTAGAATTTCAAGGACCAGGTATGTTTAGCTTTGTCAATTTCACATTTGTTTTCAGTCAGAATTCATCAAAGTATATTCAGATTTGTACCAATTACCAAGTGGCAAGAAAATCATAAGGATAAAATATTCCTAAGTGGTGGTGAGGGGCTGCTTTTGCTTAGCTTCAGCCTGTGTGATTTGGCTACATGTTTGGTGGCCCAGGCTCCTTTTACACCCACCAGTTGCAGGTAGTAGCCCCCTAGAGTGAGCACTGTTTTAAGTAGCCTAGTCCAGTTGTCTGGTATCAGGGTCATGTGACCAAGACTGGGGCAACCCTCATTTCTGGCGATAGCAGATAGAGCTTTCTGCAGCCTCCTGTCTACAGATTTGCAGTCTGGCCACCTCACATGGTGCTTGTGAGGAAGGTACTTTGTAAAATGAAAATGCCAAAGGAAAATTGGTCTTAACATAGTCTTGTCATAGTCAAACCTTTGTCTTTCTCACCTGTCAGTAAAATGTTAACTACCTGAAGTAGCCAAAGGGGAGAATAGGTGGCTGGTTGGCTGTTTTGTTGATTTGTTCTACAAGCCACTTAGACTTTATGAGGAACACTATATGACAGCTTCTTTCAGAGAAAGGGACTTCACTTAGTTTTCATTTGGGGTGCCGTTGGGAGCTCAGGGAACATATGCTCAGCTGTCATGTCATACACTACCATTAGAACATTATGAACATTTGTTGAGCATGATTTTGGAGGATTCTGATGAGCTGCCAACAGTTGAAGTAGATGAAGGAATTCATATGTGTGTGTGCATGTGTGTGCATGTGCATGTGTGTGATTTCATAGTTTTCAGTCTCATAGTCTCACTGAAACTGAGGTTCTAATCAAGAAGATGATGAGATGATTGGCAAAATGGAGATCAATACCTATGGCACCTTGGCACCAGCACTTGCAGCTGGAGCTTCATAGTCACTGAAACATTAAGATCTCATCCTCAGTACCATTTTTTGTCTAACACCTGTGCTATTTTACAAATATTAGAAGCATTTTTCTTTTTCTGCATTGGAACTCTTGAAATTTGCTTCAGTGTTCAGTTTCAGGTTGCTATATCTTGTTTTTGATGTGTGAAAGTGGTGTGGTATGGTGTGAATTAGAGGTGACATTAGGAATATAGGGAACATGTGCTTACTTGTCATACCAGGGAATAACAACAGAGAGTATTAGATATGGAGTCAGAGGACTTAGTTTCAAATCCCATCCTTGCCACTTACTTGTGACCTTCAGCAAGTCACTTTCTGTCTCTCAGTCTCAGTTTCCTCATCTTTCAAAGAACGGTGTTAGATGAGATGACCTCCAAGGTCCCTCCAAGTTTTCAATTCTGTGACCTAGGAACTTCCAAATTTATCAGTGTCAGAGGGGCATTCATTAGAATTCTCCATCAGTGAAAGAGAAAGACAGAGGTTTCTCTGAGAAGACCTCTTTTGTGACTTGTCAGAAAGCTCTAAGTTTGTACTGTAAAGACAGTGGTAGTCATAAGTTAAGACCACTGCTATGCTCCCTTAGAATTAGGAAAGGTATTCATCAACATGAGCT
Source organism: Bettongia penicillata ogilbyi (assembly GCA_023548195.1). Taxonomy (NCBI): domain Eukaryota; kingdom Metazoa; phylum Chordata; class Mammalia; order Diprotodontia; family Potoroidae; genus Bettongia; species Bettongia penicillata. Next base: position 4,209,499 of record JAJHZJ010000104.1, on the reverse strand, counting down.
GTCTTCTGAAAATATTCTTAGCTTAAAGTGCCTTTAAACCACTGTTTGTCAAGAAATGTTTAAAATATGGGGTCCAAAGGACAGAGTACAGAAAACGTATTTTATGTGCCTGGTTATTTTAGAAATCCCTTCCAAAATCTCATATAGAAAAAGGTGACAAGATATACTTCAATGAATTAAAATACATGGGCACACTTAAAATACTACAGGGTCTGTTTGATGTTGAACGATTTCAAAAATACTCAACTATAAAATAGAGATACCTACTCCTGATGTGTGTGTTACCATTACCAACACATCATCAAATCCAGGAGCCCTTTTTAGATCTTTTCCTCTGTTGTCTCACTGTAGCATACCCCATGTTAGGGATCCTTCCCTTTTCAGTAGTCTCTTTGATCATGTCTGCTTTTCCTACCATCTTCCCCATCTCATCTCATTCATCTTCAGTGGCTCTTTATCTTCCACTGTCTTTCCACTTGTGACCCCTTCAGTGCCAAGCTTAAACTGCGGGACCCACAATTTAGGAAGCTCTGCAAAAGCTTTGTCTTCAGCTGTCTTATCCTAATTCTTAGCTGTTCCATTTCCTACTAGGGCTTCAAATGGGACATCTGTGTGGATGATTCCCAAGGCCTGATCACTAGGCCTTCCTCTTCTTTTCTGAGCTCCAGATGTGTGTTTTATTGCCTGGCATTCAAAGGTCATCTGAGTATGTACAGCTTCTATGTGCAAAAGCTGCTATTGAAATGTTTCCGATAGTTGACTAATGTGTAATCCATGTCCTAAAAAGAGGCCTGAGTCACCCTGGTGTCCTACAACAAAAGGATTTGGGTTCGATCTAAAGTAGAGGAGCTACCCCACTGGCTGTGGTGATAGCAGAAAGGGCAAGCAAAAATAAGGATCTTTGGCTTAAGGGCACTCTGGAATACTTTGTCAGACCTCTTCCCCTTAAGGACTGATTATTTTCCAATTAATAGAGGATGCCAAGATGGAAAATCAGAATATGCATTTCTTTAAATCTATTATTTAATTTCTTGACTTTATGGAAGGTATAGTCTGTGTTATTTGCCAGTTGTCTCCTGGGTGTTTTTAAAAATCACTTTTTGAAAAATGGGCTGAGTGGTTTATAAACACATTAGCTATATCCCTTAATTTCCTAGGAGAAGGATTATCTGATTGTGTTTATATATAGTAAAACCTCAATAATTTTGGACTAATTGGTGTAGAGCATACTAAATTAGTCAGAAGTCTGATTTATAAAATATTTTTAAGGAAATGCATTTCTTATTTTCAATTAACCACAGTAACTCAGACTAGTAGAGGGCCCCAGGAGACTTACTAGAATGTCTTAGTAAGAAGGATTTATAATTAGAATATAAATGATTTTTCTATAGAGAGTTATTTCTAAAGTGTTGATGGTACTTGAAAACAATATCTTCTCCTAAGGATTTTGCTCATTCCCTTCTGCATTCTTGTTTACATTTACTAGGAACAACAAATTTGCTAAAAGAGGTAAACTTTGCTTAGATTCTGTCCAAATTATGACAAATTTTGAAAGAGTAATAATATTAATAATTAAAATTTATGTAGGACTTTAAGGTTTGCAAAGTGCTATAGCCGACAATATGTTGTATCCCTCTGCGTCAAGGACACAAGAAGAGGGAGCCCTCCTGAGAAGGTCCTGATATGGTCAGAAAGTCCCTTTGTAGGAATACTGGAAGCCCCAGGGGGAGATGTGGGAGACAGTATGGTAGTGACTACTCCAAACTGTATGGCCCAGGCCCAGGAGCTCTGAGTTCACTAACACTCTTAATGCTAACACTGAAATGCATAGGGGTGAACCCCTCAAGGTGCAAATTGAGATGAGACCTCTGGCAACCTACAGTGAGACCAAGCATCCTGCCCCAAACTAGCAGTAGGCAGCTCTTGACCCTGTCATAAGGCCCTAATTTAGGAACTAAAACTGGAAAGATAGGTAAATAAAGTTTAAAAAATTTATTGCAAGACTAACTCCATAATAATTATAAGCAAAGACTCAAAGTAAAATATAAATTTTTTACAAGGACTTCAAGAAAACCTAGAAAAGATGAAGAGATGTTTAAAAATAGATGGAATAAAGGTTTTTGAGGAAAGAATTGAAAGGAAAATGAGTAGCTTGGAAGATAAAATGAAAGACCAACTCAAGAAATGGAATTCCTAAAAATGGAAATAGACTAAATAGAAATCAATGACTTTATGAGACAGCAAGAATTATTCAAACAAAACCAGAAAATTGACAAAAAGAAGATAATTTAAGATACCTGTTTTAAAAACCGATCCAGAAAACAGATCAAGTAGAAGCAAGAATCATTGGATTTCTTGAAAACCACAAACAAAACAAAACTAAGCCTATACCCAATATTTCAAAAAATAAGAAGCAAAAACTTCCCAGATCTATTTGAACTGGAGGGAAAAGTAAACAGAGAAAGAATTCACCAATCACCTACTGAAAGGATTTCCAAAAGGAAAAGTCCTAGAAATGCCATAGCCAAAATCCACAGATCTTATAGCAAAGAAAAAATACACACATCAAGCAGTTCAAATACCAAGGAATGATTTCACACAAGATGTGGCAGCTTCTCCTAGAATGAATGAATGAATGAAACACTAAGTGCTTACCATGTGAAGAAACTCTGTGCTAAATTCTGAGAATACAAATAGGAAAGTAACAGTCCCTTCTCTCAAGGATAGTTTCAGCTGCAAGTCAGATGGAAGATACCATGATCCTTAGGTGCAACAGCAAAGCAGAGGCAAATATCTGTAAGAGTTACTGATCTTAAACTATTTGATAGGGCTAAGAACCTTGTTGATAAGAATTTTCTTTTCTGGTTCTTCAGTACTCTTGAGATGGCTGCAGACACTGGGCTGGAAGCACTGCCATTCCAAAGATTCTTGAGTTCAGGGTCCTGTGCTGTCTCTATTGGCATCTGAGGAGAAATGATAGTTAAAGTGTTGGTGGGTGGTGGTGGTTGTTTAATCTGCCTGGCATATGTTATCTACTGTGTCTCCCTTGGGATATGTTGTTGCTTCAGTTAACTTGGTTCCTTAGCCCTGTGGGTGGAAGTTTCTTTGTACTTGGCAAGGGATGGCTGGTTTTTCCATATAAACTGCTGCCTACATGATGTTTGTGAGGACTGGGCTGGATTAAGTAAATTGAGATCTCTAAAAGGATTAATGGAAATTACATACAGTTACCTACACATTTCCATCCAGTTCTACTAGCAACTATAACTTAACATACAAAACACCCACTTTAACCTTTTTTCACCAAACCTAGTCCTCTCCTTGACTTAACTATGGATTTTGATGACAACACCATAGTCCCAGGCACCCCCATTGGCAATTACAGTGTTTTCTCCACCCCTCCATCTCCTTGTCTTCAGTATCCAAATGGTCACCAAGCCCTGTTGACCTTCAAGATTCATGGAATCTATATCTTCTACCCTTTTCTTATGGCCCTTCCCATTCTTTTTTGAAAATAACATTTAAGTGATAGAGTTAGTTTTTACACTGCCTATACCTCCCAGTGTAACTCTCTCCTTCACAGGGAGCAATATGGTATAAGAACTGAGAACAAATTGCATCTTAGGCCTCTTTTAAGGGGCAAATCTTAGTTAATCTGCCTGATGTACAGGTTAGACCAGGGCTTCTTAACCTTTTTCTACTCCAGACCCCATTTCAAGTTTTGACAGACATTGGCATTGCATGGCCTGAGGGTATGGGTAATGCAAACTGCACATGTTTTGTGTTCAGAACTGAGACTGCAGTGAAGTTGTGCTATGCAACAAGGAAAAGCACTGCCAGAAACACCTTGGATTCATCATGCATTTGCTTTTTAATTAATTTTGGGTCATTGCCCATTCAGAAACCTTTTACTGTTTCCAAATTTTTCTTGACCCCATATGGGGGATCCTGAGAGTAGCAAAGTACAGTGTAAAGAAAACTCACCTTGGAATGATGTGCTAGTAAATGTCTTCACAATTAGCTCTTGCAAAAATTATACAATGCACTTTTAAACGTAATCAGTATTATTTACATTTTTCTCCATTATTTTCTTGCATCTAGATAAAGAACAAAATAAATGCACACCTGAATCGTAGTGTTTCACAATTTTCTGAGTGTAAATGCTCACAGCTGGTTTGAGCCAGCTCCAGCACTTCCCTGATTGTAGTCAACAGACACAGAAACCTTTTAAACCCTTAAAGCCTCACTTTCCTTTTCTATAAAATGGGAATTGAACACTAGCACTGCCTCCCTGGCAGAGTTGTTGAATCAGTAAAAAAAAAAAACAAAAAAAAACCAAGTATTAAGCACTTAGTAGCAGACACTGTGCTACAAGCTGGGGTAAAAAAGAAAATGAGATAGTCTCTGCTTTTAAGTAGCTTGCACTCTAATAGAGTAAGGCACCAAACACAAAGGGGAACTAGAGTTGGAAAAAGAAGGGGCAAATAGCATGAAAGTACAAGATTGGATATGACCAGGGCAATGATGGCACTAGGGCTTGGCAACATAACATGAAAGCTCATTGATCAGAGCCCAGTGTCTCAGGACTTAAGTTGGAGCTCCTTTGGGAGAACCAGGCAACCTGACTTGGAGATGGCCAGGAAGTTCATTGGCAATTCCTTTGCATACTTTAAAATGCTATAGGAATGAACATTGAGGTGATTATTAATGCCAACAATGCTCAAGAGCCATCTATTTCCTATTATGTGGCTGGCATTCAAGACCTTCCATACTTACTTTTCCAGCCTTATCAACATGTATTACTCAGTATTTTGTCTATGTACTGTGATTTTCCTTCTCTGAGTCTTTTCTCAGGTACTCCTCCCTATTCCTGAAATGCTTCCCCTAACTCTATCCTAGCTGAAATTATATAGGTATCCTTCAAAGCCCAGCCAAATGTTACCTTCTACATGAAATCTCTGTGATCTGTAAAAGAAATCTTCCCTCTTCTGAACTCCCATAGCACTGCTGAAGAGTGAAGAATTTCTCAATGATGTTTTTGGGATCCTTTGGGGTCTATATATATCATAAATTGCTGGAAAATTTAGTCATCTTTGGAATCAGTCTTACTGGATAAATGTGGCAACCTTAGTCTCTATAGTTCAGCTGAACTGAATTGGTTCTAAGAGGGGGAGAAGGTCTCATTTCAGAATGGATTGCTTTAAAAGAATGGTTAATTAAAATAAAGGGCATCCTGGTGGGCTCGAGGCTTGTAGAAGAAAGAACCTAGCAACATATTGAAGTCCAATTTGAAGAAATTGAACTTTGGTTAAAAAGAAATTGACAGGAATAAAAATCAAATCGTGCAAATGGTGAATGAGGTCTGAGTGGATGACTGAGGTGAAGGTGAATGATTTGCCTTCAAACTAAAAGCTTTGGTCTCCAGTGAGAGCAGGATTTGTACCCTGTAAAGGCTATCCTAGAGAAAGGCCTACTTGTGTGTGCATTTTTTTTTGCACCAAAGGACCATGATATATGATGGCAGGAGAAGAGAGAAGTTTTCTTACATAAACCATGATGAGTAGACATGGCACTTTGAAGTCGGAAGGGGAACAGGAGGGAAAAAATCCAAACCTTATTATACTATAGTTGCATATGAGGGAAAACAAACATTAAAAACCAGCTCATCGCCAATAAAAAAGTATTAGCTGGCAGCCTTAAGTTTGGTTCATTTTCATTTGTTAGCAGCACATAATTCTAGATGTTATGTCTTTTAGGGACCTAGTTTTGTTTGCAATTTTATTACCAAACGAGTGTCTATGGATTCATTTTCACTCCTACCTTGTTCTTTTTGCACTTCCTTGTTTATCTTACTTCACATCCCACAATTACACCAGAGAAGGATATACTGTTTTGTGTACCATATAACTAGTATTGAATACTGATTTGATGTAGGTGACTCCTGAGAGAGAGATTGTGTAAACTTAAATATAATTTGAGCTTTCATGAGCTATAGATCATTTATGAGTAGAAAAAGAAATTTCCTAATCTTATAACCCTTTCAGATACTTTTGTAATAGCTTTCTGAGTTGACCAGTTCCTTTAACAAGGTTAAGTAACAAGTGTATGTTATTAAATTAAGGAGAGTCTTGTTGGATAAAACAAGTTTATATTTTATAAATAAAGATTCTCAGAGGCCTGATTTTTTTCTCATGCTAAGCCTAGAAGCCACATATTGAAAATGCAGGAAAGAGATTTTCTTATTCAATCTCTGTGAACAATGCTATATATGCATGGAGCAAGGATTGTGCCTAGATTTCCCTGTCCATTACTGCTAGGCCAGATATCCCAGGAAATGACCCAGGATCATATGACTCCCCAGCTGCTCCATTATTAGGAAATATTCCAAGACACTCTGGAGAAGTTTAAAAAAGAAAAGAGACCAAACAGTTGGTAGAAAGGGATATGTGGACTCCAAGAACCACCCAGAAGGAAAATGGAATGCATTTGAAGGCTGTGCTAGTTTCTGTAAAGTGAGACAGAGGGACTCTAGATCAGCATTTCTTAAACTGTGTGGTTTCTGAAAAAGGAACTTTGGGAGAATTCCCCCACCTCTGAGGGAGAGTTTTGGTTGGAGGAAGAATTGACTGTGACACTGCCTTCAGAGTGATGGAGGAGAACAATGAGTGTGCTTGTTTGGAGGGGGGGGTGATAAGATTCTAAATGAAGACTCTGTGACATGCTCTGATGACTGAATGCCAAATGACCATATTGGGTATTATTCCTTGGGACTTGAAGACCTGTAGGCAGGGTGACATGGAGGCTAGAGCATCACATGAGAATGACCACGAAACCCTAAAAAGCAGTATAATGAGGAGCCATTCTGGAGAGAAATGCAGAAAATCAGAGAGAATCAAACTGAGAGCTACAAGGGACTTCAGAGGCATCTAGTTCACTTTTTGGAGGGTGGGGAGGATTTTATATATGAGCAAATGGGGGTGTGTGTGACTTTTTTAAGGTTATCTAAGTAATGATAGTCATTCAGAAGACTCTTAGATTCAATCCCAGGTTATCTGGTTCTAAATCCAGCTCTTTTTCCATTCTGCATTGAGAGTTCTATTTGTTGCATACTTTAAGTTGAATCCTAGGATCCAAAATGTAGAACTAAAAGGGACCATAGAGACTATTTTCCAACACTCTTATTTTATGGAAGAGGAAAGTTGAGGCCCAGAGAAGTAAAGTGTCTGAAGTTCTGCTAGTCTCTGAAGGGAAGGGTTGTTCACTGGTGGATGTTATCTCCATGAGCATCATGGCTTCCATTGCTTTTGCATTAACCAGTGAATAAATGTGTTCAATATCTGTTGCTTATGTGTTTTCAAGGAGCATTGTTACCAAAGCATTGGGTAGTTCCAGATTTTTTGGTGGGGGCAAATCAGACAAAGTCTATCTAACCACTGTTTTAGGAAGGGCCCCAGACATGTGCCATCTCATTGCTATCTCTATTTTCCCCTAATGTCTTTGTCTTCCCTCATTAGAACATAAGCTCCTTGAGGTCAAGGACTGTCCGAGATTTGCTTATATTTATAAACCCAGTCTTAGCACGGTACCTTACATGTAGTAAGTTCTTAATAAATGTGCTAAATCTCCAAAGAGTAACTGGGCCCTACATGTCAAGACAGAGCTTCTGATATAAGGGATCAGTATGTATTCATTTATTATAATCCTCCTGTTTTGTCTTCATCTGACCTAACTGAAACCCCAGGGGAATCCATCAGGAATGTTTTAAGAAGGTGTATATGCTTCCAGATGAAAGTTGGGAGTCTTCTCAATCCATTGCATGTATGAAACCTGCACTTGCCCTACCCACTTGCTGCTGGTATGTTTTGAATGTTAATATACTTTATTACAGACCTTCAAATTAGGCACTGTCAGGAGAGATAAAAGGGGGTGGATTTAGATTCAAAGGAACTTTAATTAGACGCAAAGGTCAGCAATGGTGGCCAAAAGTCAATGCATCTAAATTAAGTATAAACTTCTCGAAGAGAATATGCTAATCTTTCATGTAAAGTACTTGTCAGGCTGATCTTGGCACCTATCCACAACAATTAAACTATTTTCTATGATGAAATTTTAACAAATGGCAATCCCAGGGTAATTTGGCTGTCAAGTGAATGGAATGTCATTTGTTTCTACAAATGCTAGAATTTCACTTGCTGGCCATCAGAGCATATGTGAGAGTCTGAGTGTGTGAGGCATTGCTTTCTTTTTAAAGTAGAGAATTTGGTTATATGGTGGGATCAGCTGGAGGACTTAAGTTTTGTTCCAGATGAACACCAGTCATTGTGATTTGTTGATTTCTTTTGGTTTTGTTTTGTTTGTCAAGAAAAAAAAAACAACCTTGCAGGTACTATAAATTATTCTTTATTACCCTTTAATTAGGCTACTCCTGGAGATGCTCAGTTATAATAGCTGTTAATATTTCTGAAAGTTAAATTAAGATTCTACACTGTTAGTGAGCAAACTCATTAAAGACATGAAAGGATGACAGAATGAAAAAGGATTTACATTTGTAGAATCTCCTGTAAAATTATTAGAAGTGACAGGTTCCATTTTTTTTGATGCTGGAATCAAGGTAGCATGTCTAAACCATAGTGACACTGTGGTTGGATTCTGCATAGCTGAGAACTAATAGGAAATTAATAGACTGTAATACGGGCCTATTGAATTTGCCATAAGGGTGATACTTTGATGTGTAAGAACAGAAGGCATAATTTCAATCTTTGTTTAGTGTCCTGGACAGCTAGCCTCACTAGCATCTAAGTATGGGCAGGATTAGAAATGTGATGGATAGTCCCACAGTACCTTCCTGACAGCTTTTCTGTTCAAATACAAATTTCTGTCACAGCCTCAGAATGTTTGAAGGAGCATTCAGAGATGAAATATCGTAGCTGCAACAAGCCCAGTGTGAAGCTATTATGTTTTGAAAGGAAAAATAATTACAAACTGTACATCTCCTCAGCACATATCTGTATTAATAATGCATAGTAATAAATACACTGGAGTATACTAATGAAATGTTATTGAACATTAAAGTTTTGGAAACCATAGGGTTATGAATCTGTCAAGAAAAATGTCAATGCATCTGTCTAGTTGGATATTTCAGTACCTGTTTTAGGCAAATAAATATTTGGGAGAGTTAGGAGAGACCATGATTTATACCACCTTTCATAATGTCTACTCAGTCCCTTAAAAAAAGAAATTTGAGATATTTCTAACCTGATTTTAATCTACAATGATCAATACATCCATCTATGTCCCATTCTCCCTTTGAAAGTGTTCAACTTGACTCCCAAGATAATTTTGAGTTGTACAAAAGATTATCTGAAAGTCTTTCTAAGAAACATCACTATTTTCATGTGGCAGTTACATCATTCTGTTCAAATGAATAATTTTTCTCAAAGTAAGAACTGAAGAGGAACTCATTTCTTTAAAACAGAAGTTAAGTAAGAGCAATGTTCCATGACCCATGAACTGAGTCCTGGAAATACTTTCCACCGCATTTCTCTCCTTGTACATTACTTTGATCATCCATGTAGAAGTTGTATTATCTTCCTATGTTGTTTCTTCAGGTAAGTGTTCTCTTAAAAACCAAGCTAATGATTTGTCGTAAAAATTGGTGTCATAGGATCAGATTGTACTCCTAGATAAAGGGCATAGCCAGACTTCTATTAAGGTAAGAAGAAAGTGCTTTACTCAATTCTTTTTTATTAAAACAATACAAGTTTCTTCAGCATTGTCCCACAGTTTGCTTTTTGAGAACATAAGACCCTTCAAAGTGGTTCATCCAGTGCCACTGTCCAACTGTGAAAGTGGTACCAACAAATGTTTGGTAAAAACTTCAGTAACTAAACTTCATGATGCCATTTAGGAATCCATCAAGAAAATAGGACAATCAAAGAAGTGTTGGGAAAGCTGCTTGTGGGGAATGAGACCATGATAATTGATGATCTAGAGAAAACAACCTTATCTTGCTTCTGTCTTCTCTTCTAAGGAGAAGGTTCTTTTGATGAGAAATGATAGAATCAAATTGGCACATAAGATGTCCTTGCTGAGTTCATATCACTTGATCTAAATGAACTACGTCCTTAAAAACAGAAAAAACTGGAAAAAGTGACTCGAGCTCAATATCAATGGTATTTGGATGACAATGAAGAAAGGAAAAAGCAGCACAAAAGTCAAAGGGGGCAAATATCCTGATTTTCAGAAAGTGGGAGGAGAATTGAGTCTGCAAACTGAAGGGCAACTATGTTGTCTTTGATTCCTGGCAAAATCTTAAACTGTGTTATTAAATGGATGATTAATGGAAAAAGGAAGTGGTGATCGCAAAGCATCTGCATGTCATGCCAGACAAAGTTTATGTCCTTTTTTGGATAAGGTGGCTAAGATCAGGGGAGTGCTATATGTGTGTTTACAGACTACTTATATTTTTAGCAAAGTATTGGATAAAGTCTCTCATTGTCCTAGTGTAGAAAGATGGAGAGATATGGACTAGATGATGATACTGGATAGATCTGGACTTAGAATTGGTTGAATTACTAGACCCAAAAAGCAGTCATTAATGGTTCAATATCAACTTGGAAGGTCTCCAATGGGGAGCCCCAAGGATATGTTCTTGGTTTTATGCTGTTTAATATTTTTATCAGTGACCTGGATAAAAGCATAAATGTCATGATTATACAATTTGTGGATGACATGAAGCTGGAAGCAGTGACTCCCATGTTAAATAACAATTTTAAAAAGACTTGGCAGGTTCAAACATTGAACTGAATCAATGTAGGTAAAATTTATTAGGGATAAATATAATACCACTTACTTGGGTTCAAAATATCAACTTCACAAGAACAAAAGGAGCCATGGCTAGACAGTAACTCGTCTGGAAAACATTGGGTGGGTTTATTTGACTTTGCTCTCTCTGTAACATTACTGCAGTGTGATAGGTAACTAAGAAAACTTATGCAATCTTAAGCCAAAAAGAGAAATAGCATCCATTTCAGACCATGTCTGGAGTTCTGGCCACCACTTTTGAGGAGGATAAGGAAAACCCAGAGGCAATGTTGCATTGGTGAGCACGGATTTTTGAAGCCAGGAAGATCTAGGTTCAAATCTTGCCTCTATGACCATGGTACAAAAAGCTTAACCTATTGATGTCGCAGACACTCTAAGCTATAAATTACAGATGTGACTATAAACTACATTAGTGGGGAATAATTTCCATACCAGGAATTCCCCTTGGTGAAAACATTAATGGATATGTAAAGGAAAGAAAGGAAAAGAGCTACACTGTCCAGAGGAAGGTAACGAGAATTGCAAAGGCCCGTTGTATTTGAGGTTTAGTTGAAAGGACTGAGGCTCATAGTAACAGAAGTATTGTAAGGATGATCAACTGTGAAAGACTTAGCTGCTCTGATCAAAACTGATACAAGACAGTTCCAGAGGACCCATGATGAAAGATGCTATCCACCTCCAGAGAGGGAACTGATGAACTCTGAATGCAAATTGAAATATGCTTTTCTTCCCCCCAATAATTTATTTATTTTTAGTTTACAACATTCAGTTCCACAAGCTTTTGAGTTCCAGATTTTCTCCTTCTTTCTCTCCTCTCCCCTCCCCAAGACAGTATGCAATCTGATATAGGCTCTACATACACATTCACATTAAACGTATTTTCACATTAGTCACATTGCAAAGAAGAATTATAACCAAAGGAATGAGAAAGAAGGAACAAAACAAAACAAAAATGAGAGAGAACAAATAGTATCTTTTAATCTGCATTCAGACCGCATAAATCTTTCTCTGGATGTGGATAGCATTTTCAATAATGAGACTTTTGAACTTGTCTTAGAACCTCACATTACTGAGAAGAGCCAAGTTCATCCAAGTTAGTCATAGAACAATGAGGATATAACTGTGTACAAGAAGTATACTTTTTTAAACTTTATTTTTCTTGTGTTTTTTGTCTGTTTTCTTTTGCAACATGGCTAATAAGAAAACATGTTTTGCATGACTTTACATATATAATCAATATCAAATTGTCTTCTCAAAGGCAGGAGACAGAGACAATTTGGAATTCAAAATTTTAAAAGATGAATATTAAACATTTTACATGTAATTTGGTAATATATAATGAAATAAACACATGTATATATACATATATGTGTATATATCTATACACATACATACATATACACATACACACAAATACATACAGATGTAAAAGGACTGGGGTAGGAATTTTGGGCAAGAAAAGGGGGAATGGAGGATGATTATTGCAAGTGGAAGAGGGATTAGATGAATTCTACTTGACTCATAGGACAGAACCAGGACCAGTGTTTGGAAATTACAATGGAGGAGATTCAGATTTAATGGAGAGAATTCCTGAAAAAATGAAAACTGTCCCAAAATAAAATAGATCTCCTAGGGAGTCCTCTCTCCCTGGAGGTTTGCAAGACAAGGCCAGAGGATCACTTGGAAGGGTAATTGTTAAAAGGATCCTTTTCTATGTGTGAGTTGGACTAGTTGACTGCTGAGGTCCCTTATATGTGTCTGAAATTCTTTGATTCTGTGTGACTCCTCCCTCTGCTTTGTGTATTCACTGTCTTCTCTTCACCAAGTAAGAAGGATATAATATCTGTGATTTCTCCTTATTGATTGAACAACTGAAATTCATTCAAGCCTCAGTGTTAGCCTATCTAGATGTTGGTATTTAAGTCTTTATTCTTAATTTTCTTCCTGATCGCCGGGGTCCTTAACCTCTTTTGTTTCCTAGACCCCTTTGGCAGTCCAGAGGAAGAAGTAAGTCTATGGATCACTTCTCAGAATAATATTTTAAGCACATAAAATAAAAATGTAGGATCACTAAGGACACCAATTATGTAGAAATAGTTACATATATACACATATGCAAGAGTATATATAAGATATATATATATACATGCATATATATATATATATATATATCTTGTATATAGTTATAGTGGTATCTATGTATGGTATGGTGAGCTCAGTACTTCTGCCACCAAATTCCTTTAAGGTAGCAATTATGAATGTGGGAGCCTTGAAATTTTATGTGTGTATACCAAAAAACCCAAATAAAATGAGAAACCATTGATTAATTTGGTTTTTAAAAAGAAGAAAACCAAATTAATAGTATCAAAAATGAAAAGGGTGAATTCATAACCAATGAAGATAAAATTAAAATAATTATTAGTAGCTATTTTATCAAAGTATATGCCAATATATCTAACAACACAAGTGCAATGTATGAATATGTACAAAAATATAAATTGCCGAGATTAATGGAAGAGGTGATAGAATATTTCAATAGCCCTATCTCAGAAATATTAATTGAATAAGCCATAAATTAGATCTCTAAGAAAAAAATCCCCGTGACTAGTTAGGTTCACAAATTAATTCTACCAAATATTTAAAGAACAACTAAGTATAATACTATAGAAATTATGTGGAAAAATAGGCAAAAAAGGAATCCTATCAAAATCTATATATGAAATGAATATGGTATTCATACCTAAACCAAGAAGAGCAAAAACAGAGAAAGAGCTATAGGTCAATTTCTCTAATGACTATTGATAACAAAAATTTTAAATAAAATACTAGCAAGGAAGTTACAGCAATATATCACAAAAATCATACGCGATGACCAGATGGTATTTATACCAAGAATGCAGGGCTGACTATAAGGAAAACTATGAGCATAACGGTCCATATCAATAAGAAAAACAACAAAAATCATGTGCTTATCTCAATAGAGGAAGAAAAAGCTTTTGATAAAACCTGGTACTCATTCCTATTAAAACCTTTAAAATATATGGGAATAAATGAAATTTTCCTTAAAATAATAATTAGTGTCCATCTTAAATCATTAACAAGCGTTATGTGTAATGGAGATAAGCTAGAAGCCTTTCCAATAAGATCAGCAGTGAAACAAGGATGTCCATTATTACTTTTCAGTATTGTACTAGCAATGTTAGTTGTAGCAATAGCAAAAGAAAAAAATGAAAGGCATTAGAATAGGCAATGAGGAAGCAAAAGTATCACTCTTAGCAGATGACAACATGGTATACTTAGAGAATCCTAGATAATCAGTTGAAAAAAAGCTAGTGAATATAAATAACAACTTCAGCAATGTTGCATGATACAAAACAACCGCATATAAATCATCAGTATTTCTATGTATTACCATCAAAGTCCAGCAGCAAAAGACTGATAAATTCCATTTAAAATAATTGAAAACAATATAAAATACTTGAGAGTTTTCCTGCCAAGACAAACCTAGGAACTATATGAACATAATTACAAAACACTTTTCACAAATATAACATCAAATCTATAAAATTGGAGAAATATTAATTGCTCATGGGTAGGCTGAGACAATGCAAAGAAAATGACACCTCAGCTAACTAAAATTACTTCTTTCGTGCCATAACATCAAACTACTAAAAATTATTTTGTGGAGCTAAAAAAAATAGTAACAAAATTTACCTAGAAGAACAAAGGATCAGGAATATCAAGGGAATCAATGAAAAAATATGAAGGAAGGTGATCTCAACCTATATTACAAATTGGTGTTTGTGTTCATCCTTCATTGCCAAAGAAGACCAAGCCATCAGACAAATAATGACATGACTTGTACTTGACTTTGTTTTGAGTGAGGGAGGGCTGTGCAGGTCACCAGCCTCACTTCTCCTCCAGAGCCATCTGAATCCAGTGACCAGATATTCATCTGGATGGCTGGAGATGATCCAGGATGAGGCAATTGGGGTTAAGTGACTTGCCCAAGGTCACACAGCTAGTGAGTGTCAAGTGTCTGAGGTGAGATTTGAACTCAGGTCCTCCTGACTCCTGCGCTGATGCTCTATTCACTGCACCACCTAGTTGCTTCTACAAATTGGTAATCATCAAAACAATCAACATATTGGGTAAGAAAGAGTGGTGGATCCACTAAATAATTAGGTATACAATTTTTGTTGCTGTTCAATTTTTCTTTTTCAATTGTGTCTGACCCTTTGTGACCCCGTTTGCTGTTTTCTTGGCAAAGATGCTGGAGTGATTTGCCATTTCCTTCTCCATCTCATTTTACAGGTGAAGAAACTGAGGTAAATGGGGCAAAGTGACTTGCTAGTCACCCAGCTAGTAAATGTCTGAAGCCATATATGAACTCAGTAAAATGAGTCTTCCTGACTCCAAGCCTGGCATTCTATCCACTTTGTCACTTAGCTGCCCCTATGTACACAATATGCAGCAGTCAATGGCATAGTAATCTAGTGTTAATTCTAAGATTCAAGCTTTTGGGAAAAGAATTCACTATTCAACAAAGATTGCTGGGAAAACTGGAAAGCAGTTTGGCAGGAGCTAGGCATAGACCGTGGATGGGGACCCTTGAGGCTACATGTGGCCCTCTAGATCCTTGGGTACAGCTTTTTGACAGTCCAAGTTTGGTAGAATAAATCCTTTTATTAAGGGTATTTGTTCTGTGAAGTTTGGATTCAGTCAAAGGACTGCACTTGAAGACCTAGAGAGCCACATGTGGCCTTGAGACTGAAGGTTCCCCACCCCTGGCACAGGCTAACATTATACACTGTATACCAAGGGGAAGTGAAAAAGGATAATAATTTAGATATAAAAGATGATATCAGAAGCAAAATAGAGAAGCATGGAATACTTTACCTATCAGGAAAGAACCTGTGACCAAACAAGAGATAGAGAACATTACAGGATGTAAAATGGATAATTTTTGTTACATTAAATTAAAAAGGTTTTGCACAAACAAAATCAATGCAGCCAAGATTAGAAGGAAAGAGAAAACTCGTTTCTCAAATATATACAGAACTGAGTCAAATCTGTAAGAATGCGATTGATTCTCCAATTGGTAAATGGTCAAAGGTCCTTATCAGGATCACCAGAAAGAAACCCAATCTGGAGTTATATATTGTATTTCCAGATCTTATGTATTTGGGGTCTTAAACATAAATTAGGTTTATGGGTATTTATTTCACCAATAAAGCCATTTTTTATTTAGATGAATGTATCCTTGTTTCTCTGAACTACCTAGTTTTCTCCAATTACCAATAAAGGAATTACTGCAAAAATAGAATATAAATGAACACTGATTATTTTACATGTTCTTTACCCAAGGAAGGCTAACAATCATGTGATGATGTGTCATACTTAATCATTGAGTGCATTTAAGAATCAGATCTAGGCCACTAAAAAGCCAACTTTTCAGTAATATGATCTGTTTAAACTGGTATCCCTCTGCCTTTGACTCTAATGCATGCAGAAAGCAAAGTAGAGAGAACTTCTGTGTCTGCTTTTCTATTATTTTTTCCCCTTCATTGAACTTTTAAGATTCCAAAGAACACTGAGAAATGCTGATAGTGAGCTTAAGTACACATCAGCAGTTAGATGCATGTATTAACCTGACTAGATTGCAAGGAACAGAAACAGAGTGCCACCTCCCCCCCCCAAACTTCCCCCTCTCGCCATCCTCCTTAGATCCTAACTCTGGGGTTTGTTTTTGGATTGTTTTTACTATATCAGCAAAGAAACCACATAGTTGTGCTGGTAAATGTTTAACAACTGGATCTCTAAAAAAATATGCACATGGCACACTTCTAAGTTTGATTTGCATGATCAACATATTCTTCATCAGTTTCTTAAGTCTAGACAACAAATTAAGCCCTGCTTTGTAATGTTTGCTGAAATTCTGAGGAGGAAATGCTCACATTGAACATTTAACAATTGGTTCCCTGAAGGAAGTTGGACTGAACTGGCTGCAGCAACACTAGTGAAGTCATACATCTCCAAAGGATACCACAGTATAAGAACTGAGTAGCTTTAGCAGGCTACTCTAGTCTCAGTTGGTCTTTGAGATGGGAAGCTACACATGTAGCAGTTTCAGAATTAGCCTTTCCCAGAATTGCAAGCTGAGTCTACTTGGCCCCAGCACTTGAATCTAGCACTGGGTTTATACTCTTTTAGTTCCAGAATCTCAATAGCAGAACCTAGTTGAGGGAAAATTCAAAGTGGAATAAATAAAAGTATATGTGTAGGCCTTCTTTCTGCCCTGAAAAACTGGGCTGGAGAAGAGAGGGTGTGCCATTGTTAGTCTGCTACAAGATGAGTTTCCCCTCCATCCTTCTTCTGGCCCTTTCCTAGCTTAGCATGGTAGAGTTGAAATACTTTGTGACTTCATGCTTGATCAGCAGCCTTCCTCATTACTGTCTTAGCTGTCTTATCAAGCTATCTTATCATATATGATGCCACTGAAATATTACAGTGCTTTAAATCAGTTGACAAATTTTGAAAATACTTATCTTTCTCACTCCATTACATGCCTGTCTCTGTCTCTCCCTCTTTTGTAATTCCACAGTCATTAAATAATAAAGCACATGAAAGTAGTTACAAGAAATCTGATGTTTAAGCCAGCAGTTGTGCTAATTAAAAATAGCAAGTATAGAGTACTAAAATAGGAAGCAAGAGAACTTTAAAGAAAGAAGAGGCAACCTCTGCCCTCTAAGACAAAGAGGGGAAGAGATTCCGGGTCTTCTGTTTCTGATACCTTTTGTTCTAAATGGAAAGACACTTCTAGATGTGGATATTCTAGAGAGGAGCTAAGTAATCTCCTACCCACCCCCATCTACACATTCTATGTGTTTCCACGTCAGTTCCTATGGCAGCTGTCGAACTTTAAAGCAGGGAGAACAGTATGAAAATGAAGGTTATTGTCTACAACAAATATGCCCCTGTCCCCGACTCTACCTGTTATTTCATGGAGATTGGAAGTATTGGGAAAGGAAGCTCCCTCTACCAGTGTAGGTCAGCTGACTCTCTGCAGTGTACCACCTTGGAGAATTGCCCAACATAAGGTTAAGTGATAGTCCCAGGGTCACACAGCCATTGTGTAAAAGGGGATTTGAACCCAGGTCTTTGGGACTCCAAGACGAATTCTCCATCTAGGATATAACACTGTGTCTTATGGACACAGGTTATCTTCCTAATTACAAAAGCTCTAGATAAAGATGTACACAGGGCTTGCTAGAATTCCCTTGGTCTTTGAGGATCTACTCTTAGATTCATTGGTAATTCCAGCTGATGCTGGCTACTTGGACCCTGCCAACCCCTCCCCCCTCCCCCCACCCCAATCCCTGCCAAGGAGTTCAGTCCATCCACATTGAATCACTCTGTAAACTACTCCCCTAATAACTTAGAAGAGATTTCAGGCTCATAAATAGTTTGTCTGGATAAGATGTGAAGTCTCTGTTTCAGTTTGACTTTGACATTCACTCATTTATTTATTTTTTTGTCCTTGGTTGTTCCATTATAACTGTTGAAGTTAACTGACTTCGGAATACAACTAAGCCATAAAGATATGCCTTAAGTTCAATTTATGGCTCAATCTTGAAATAGCATGATAAATGTTTTGAGATTACACTGAGTAAGATCTTCAGAACCACTAGTAAATATTTTATATGTTATCTATCTCTTTAGAACCCATTGTTGCAGTATCTGGGGATTTCTAAGCTATGATGATCAATTTCCTAAGGCGTCTCAGCACAGTCATGGAGCTGCCTGCTCCCATATTTCCTAAACCATAAAGACTTATTTTTAGGCTCTTGTAATTCACAGTTTGCTTAAGAAGTGTACCAACCTAGGACAGGAATGAGAAGGCTTAGAGCCAGGGTTCCAAGCCAGCAGGTCATGAGAATCCATACCAATGAAGATATACACCCACACACATGCCCCCCCCCACCTCACTTACACATGCATACAAACACATACAACTTCTATTCTGGAAAAAGTGACCCACATCTGTACGAGGAGACCAGGGGCCCTTATATGCAAAGAAGTTGATCAGACAGGGAGGGGAATGATGCATCCCAGGGTTGGGCTCATCCTCTAAATGGAAGCCTGTAAGGAAGTCACCAATGGGAGAAGGAAACCAGCTATGGTAGAGAAATTTCAAGGTTGAAAAGGCTGCCAAGTCATTCTGGCAAAGCCTGTGGAGTCAGAAACACAGCTGGGCAGGAATGCATAGCTAAGTTGAGCCTGTCCTCCAAATGGAGAAGTGTATATTATGTAAGTATTTCTGATAAATATTCAGCAATCCTCATATTGTTGTCCTCATTTTACAGATGAGGGCACTAGGACAATCTAAGTTATCACCCATCTCTCTCTTCCCTTTCACATTCAAACTGCTAAGGAAAAAACGAACCCAAATCGTTTATACTCTCTGACTCCATTTTGCCACCTCACAATCTCTTCTCAGGCCTATGCTGTATGGCTTCCAACCTCACTGCCAGACTGAAAGTGCTTTCTCCAATTTCGCTGATGCTCTCCTTACTGTTAAGCCCAGCATCCTTTTCTCAGACCTTGTCCTTTGTAAGCCTCTCTGCAGCATTTGATGCTGTTGACTACCCATCCTACTGGCTGCTCTCTTGACCCTGACTTGTTGTGCTTCCCTTACTAGTTGTCAAACCAACCCTTTGCAGCCTCATTTATAAGATCATTGTCCATATGTCTTGCCTTAATGTAGATTTACTCAAGATCTCAAGTCCTGGGGCCTCCTCTCTCTCCCTCCCTCCCTCCCTCACTCCCTCCCTCCCTCTCCCTCTCCCTCTTCCTCTCTCTCTCTCCCTCTCTCTCTCTCTCTCTCTCTCTCTCTCTCTCTCTCTCTCTCTCTCTCTCTCTCTCTCTCTCTCTCTCTCTCTCTCTTTCTCTGTGATGGTATCATCTCCCATAGGTTCAGCTGTCATTTCTCTGCACTTGAATGCCAGTTCTATGTGTCTAGCCTTCATCTCTCTCCTGCTTTTGAACACATTCACATGGATATCCCCTAGGTATCTCACCTACAATATATTCTCTTTATCCCTAAACCCACCCCTCTTCCTAACTTCCCTCTTTTTTTGAAGGTACTTGGATTTTTACAGTTACCCAGGTTTGTAACCCGGGAGCCATTCCTAGGTCTTTACTCTCACTGTCCTCTTCTCCCTCCACATTTAATTAGTTTTAAAATCTTGTCAGTTCTATGTCCACAATATTTTTCCTGTTCATTGACTTTTCTCTACTCACACTATACCCCTCTAATTCAGGCCATCATCATCTCCTGGACTATTGGAATAGCTTCCTAATTAGACTCTCCATGGCAAATTTCTTTACTTTTCTTCCATGCAAGTGCTGAATTAATATTTCTTTTTTTTTCCTTTTTTGTTTATTTAGTATTTTATTTTCCCCAGTTACATGTAAAAACAATTTTTAACATTTGTTTAAACTTTGAGTTCCAAATTCTCATTGAGAAGGCAAGCAATTTGATATGGGTTTATACCTGTGTGGTCATGTAAGACATTCCCATAATAGTCATGTTGTGAAAGAACACATAGATTAAAAAAAAAACCTTCAAGAAAAATAAAGTATAAAAAGTATACTTAAATCTGTGTTCAGACACCATCAGTTCTTTCTCTCAGGATGGATAGCATTTTTCATCATAAGTCGTTTGGAATTGTCTTGGATCATTTTATTGCTGAGAATAACTAAGTCATTCACAGCTGATCATCCTACAGCATTGCTGTTACTTTGCACATAGTACATTTCACTTTGCATCAGCCCATGTAAGTCTTTCCAGGTTTTTCTGAGAGCATCCTGTTCATCATTTCCTATAGTACAATAGTTGAATTAATATTTCTAAAGTATCTGTCTGACCATGTCACTTCTTTGCTCAAAACCCTCAGTAGTTCCCTAGTGCCTTTTTCCTAACACTTCAAGATCTTCAAAATTGGGCACTAACTTATCTGGAATAATTGTGCCATATTTCCCTCATGTCCTCTACACTCCAGTGAAGCCATCCTACTTTTTGTTCCCTATATATAGTATTCTTTCTTCCACTTTGGTTTAGGATGTCCCTGAATCCAGAATGCTCTCCCTTTCATTTGTGCCTCTGGAAATTCCTGACTGACCTTGAGGCTTTGCTCAAGGACCACCTCTTTCAAGAAGCCTTTCCTGATTTCACCCATTGTTAGTCCCCCCCACCCTAAATGATTTTAGATCTTCTTTGTATGAATTGTGCATTAACATATCAATGGGAAGATACCCTCTGAAATAATATAATAATAACAATAATTAGGATTTACATAGCACTTTAAGTTTTGCAAAATACTTCACATATTCTATCTCACTTGATCGTCACAGCAACTCTGGGAGGTAGGCATTGTTATTGTCTCTATTTTGCAGATGAGGAAACTGAGGCAAAAGATGGTTAAGTGCCTTGCCCAAGGTCACAAAACTTGTAAATGTCTGAGCCTCAATTTGAACTCCAGTCTTCCTGGTGTCAAGTCCATTCCTCTTATCAGTGAACAACTTGAAGTTGCAAACTGTTTTATTTTTGGCTTTATATATTGACTGAATGCTTAGTACATGATTGCTAACTTGAACTGAGTAATACCCAGAGAGGTTCAATGATTGGCTACCTCATTATAATGTTCCCCCCCCATTTGGGTCAGAGCCAACACTAGAGCCCAGATCTCCTGACTCTCAGTCACTTGTACCTCCAGAGTCAATCAGAGAGGATTTTTCTATGGGAGTAAGCTATAGATCCTTGTTCTGATGTACTTTAAGGGCAATATTTTTTGCTAGAAATAAAATTAAACAGGGAAATAAAAATAAAATTAAACAGGAAGAACAAGATAAAGTTTAAGAAATTTGCCTATTTCTAATCAGTCTTGAACTCCTGTCTTCCACCTGAATGTTCTACCCCCAAACTCAGCATTTTATTATTATTATTATTATTATTTTAATTAATTTATTTTTAATTTTTAACATTCACTTCCATAAGATTTTGAGTTTTAAACTTTCTCCCCCTCCCTTCCCTCCCCCCTCCCCAAGATGGCATGCAATCTGATATAGGCTCTACATTTGCATTCATAGTAAACATATTTTCACATTAATCATGTTGTAATGATGAATTAGAACCAATGGGAGGAACCATGACAAAGAAGAAACAAAAAATAAGAGAGAGAGCAAATAGTATACTTTGATCTGAAAATCAGATTCCATAGTTCTTTCTCTGGATGTGGATAGTATTTCCTATCATGATTCTTTTGGAGTTCTCTTAGAGCCTTGTGTTGCTGAGAAGACTTAAGCTTATCGAAGTTAGTCATTATACAATGTTGCTGTTACTGTGTACAATGTTGTCCTGGTTCTGCTCACTTCATTCAGTATCAGTTCATATAATTCTTTCCAGATTTTTCTGTAGTCCACCTACTCACCATGTCTTATGAAACAATAATATTCCATTACATTCATATATCATAACTTGTTCAGCCATTCCCCAATTGATGGGCATCCCCTCACTTTCCAATTCTTTGCCTCCACAAAGAGATGTTGTAAATATTTTTGTACACATGGGTTCCTTTTCCCATTTTTATGCTTTCTTTGGGATACAGACCGAGAAGTGGCATTGCTTGGTCAAAGGGTAGGCACCCAAACTCAACATTTTATTTGCTTATTTTTAAATTAATTTATTTGTTTTCCATTTTCTACAGTCACTTCCATAAATCTTAGATTTTCTCCCTCTCCCTTCTCCCAACCTCCTCTGTCCCCAAAACAGCATGTAATCTTATATGGATTCTACATATACATTCTTACTAAACACTTTTTCACCTTAGTCATGGTGCATAGAAGAATTAAAATGAATGGGAGAAACCATGAAAAAAACAAAGCGAAACAAAACATAACACAAGAGAAAATAGTCTGCTTCATTCTGTGATCCAATTCCGTAATTCCTTCTGTGGATGTGGAAGGCATTTTGCCTCATGAGTCCATTGGGAATTTTTTAGGTCCTTACATTGCTGTGAAGGGCTAGGTCTACCGGAAAAATTCCTCGCACACTATAGTTGTTGCTGTGTAAAAAGTTCTCCTGGTTTTGCTCTTTTCACTCAGCATCAGTTCATATAAACCCTTCCAGGCCTCTCTGAAGGCTTCAACTGAAATCAACATTACCTTTCCCTAAACTTCAGAGTTATCACCAAGTTACCAGTGCACTAGTCTCCAAAGTTCATAATTTTCTTTATCTCTTTCTTCTCTACCCCCCTTTCCCCTGCTTTCTCTAATCCATTGAGTTTCTATTTTCCCTTCATTCTTTTCACATTACACTGTTCTTTCTGCTCCTACTGCCAAGACCCTAATTCAGGCCCTCATCCTGTCTTGCCTAGACTATTACAATTCCTTCTGAACTGATTTCCCTACGTCAAATCTATCCCCTGTCCAATCCATCCTTCACACTGCTATAAAAGTAATTCCTCTAAGGTTAGATAGTTCTGACTGGGTTCAAACTGTTCAAAACCTCTTCACCATTTCCTTATTGCTTCTGTGCCAGAATACTATCTCTTCAGTGGTTCCTTAGTGCCTCTGTAATAGAATACAAACTTAACTTGGAGTTTTAGGCCTTCCATTATACGTATAGTTCTAAACACCTTTCAGCCCCAACTCACATCACGTCTCTTTACAAATTGGATATTTCTGGTAACCTGGCCTCCATGTGTTCTTTAAGTCTTGAGTTACCTCTTTTTTCCCCATCTCTGCCATTCGAAACTCTTTCTTCAGGACTCAGCTTGCTCATTTGCTATTACTTCCATAAAGTTTTTTCTCCTCTCTCAACTGGGTTTACCTCCCCACCACTCCACCCAGTTCCGCAATCTTGCTCAGATGTAAGGTCACTTGTAGCTGTGGATCTGTGATCTTAGGATCATTCTGTCGTCCATATTATACTCTTCCTTACATTATACTTATCTGTGTACATATCATGCCCTCACCCATAGCCTCTGGAAGAATAATACTGTGCCATTTTTTATCTCTGTATCCATAGTACCTAGCAGAGTGTCTTGTACAAAGTAGGTACTCCAATACTCTGTCTACTATGCACCATGCTGCCTTTTATTTTTGGCTAATTACAGTCCACTCTAGGTTACAGTTAATACAAATTTCCAAGTACCCAGAATATACACATCTATCCTAGTAGACTCCTTCCCTCCCCCACCTCATATAATTCAGCATGCTTTCTTAACTGGCATGAAATCTTGCTATAGTCTGTACCTAAGGGAAACAAAACCAGGTAAATAACACAGAGGAAACTCATGGGTGGATTGGTAATGAAGTCACAAAACTCCTCATTTCTGCTAGAGATGCCAACAAGTATGGACCAATATGGCCAGACAGACACTGCTGTAATTCAGCATCTATTTTTCCTGAGCTGTTTGGGGACACATATAGAAAAGACCAAATAATCAAAAGAAAATGAGTCCTTGACCTTCAGCTCACATAACTCAAAAGTAGCTGGACCCATTTTCCTCGAGCACTTCCAAATAAATCACTTTCAGGCACAGTAAACATGGAAAGCTTCAGCCTCCAACGAGATCTCCCCCACACCCCCTCCCAAATGTTGTGAGGCTGCTTAAGGGACAGGACAAGCAATTAAGAAAATGATTGCTGGACCCTGATGAGACAGCTCTCTAAATGAAGCAGAGGTGAAAGTGCTCCCTGGTTTTTTGTTATTTTTTTATCCCCTTTTGGTTGAGCTAATTGGAAATGCATTTTAAAAGTCATACTTGGTTTAATGAAGATAGAGGTCAGGATGTACTTAGGTCTGTATTATGTTCACCACACAGCTGAATTTCTTTCTTATGTGGACCTCAGGTCCCCACAGAGGTTTGGTGGTTTAATTTTATACAAATAATTCTCGTGAACTGTTGACAACAGGAACATCTGGAAAATTTTGCATTTGCAAGTGCTCTGTCCCCTAGTAGCTCATCCTTTAGCACAAGCTGCTGCCCTCTTTCCATATGTGTTGTCTGCACTGTGAACTTTCTCTGCCAACATGATATATTTAAAAAGTAAATAATCTGTAGGGGCTTGGCAAGGGTTGGGGAAGGGGAAGGTTACCAGAAACTTGTGCTCTTGAGGTTTATTATCTGTGGACCTTCTAGATGGAATTATAGCCTCACATTTAGTGAGTGACCTAAAAAGAAGCAGGCCAGTGCCAGAGGACCTTTCCTTCAGGCTCTAACTATATGGCAAATTTAAACTAACAAAAAGGAGAAAATGCTTCAAAATAATTTCCTTATCCTGTTAAGGAAATAGGGGAAAAAAAGTCTTTGTGCAATGTTTGACATTATTTTATTGTCCAGAAATATAATGGCTAGAGATAACTATTTAACTTGGACTCCCAGGGTGGTGACCTGTCCTGCTTCCTGCTCCATTACACAGGTATGCAGTTCTGTTTCAGGTGTTCATTTCAAAGGGGATCCAGACTACTAAATAGGGAAAGTGAGCTCCCCAATTCTTACATTCTTTGGGTCTTCATGCCCATTCCAGCATCCTAGAAAAGGTTCTAATTATGTAATTGCAATGAGGCCATGTGTTGTAGGGGCTTTTCTTGCCCCCTCCCCCATGTGGCATTGACTGCCAGGGGAGACAGAGATGGTATGACTGATGTCTTCTTCCAAGACATATCCAAGTCAGATTTTAATTCCTGCCAGGAGGGGAAATAAGAGGGCATGGGCCAGAGGTTGCTACTCTGCTCTTCTCAGAGGGAGGGGTACAAGGCTAGAGTGATATCTCTTCCCTTCAATATTATTAGTCTAGGGAATGAGGTTTTCAGGTTGGAGCTACCTTCTGGGTGCTGTACATTTTGGGGGGAAAGCAAGAACCCCAACTTTTTTCCAACCCGAGGCTTTTCTCCTTTCTCTCCAAATACCAGCTCCACAATGAATACACATAGAAACTATCAAAGAAAACTCGTTTATTCAGATTGATAGCAAGAGAGAAATCGGAGAAAATCTGAGTGGCAAAGCTTGGATCTGAGGCCAGATGTTTGGACTCAAAATCTCACAATCTTTCCTTTACTGTGTAACTGAGCTCAAGAGCCTAGCTCAGACACTTGATAAGTCACTCTGTTATCTTGGACAAATCACTATTGCTCAGTTTCCTCATCTGTCAAATGAGGGTATTAGATTAGATGACTTTGGAGGTTCTTTCTAGCTCTAGATATATGACCCCTGAGCCTCTGATATTACAGTTGTAATTATATAGTGTTGTAACATTCTAGATCTGTGTTCTGTAATCTAGGTGGCCGTCTAGATTAGAGAAGCATATATAATTATATAAGGTGATGCCATACTTTTCTTCTTTGCTCAGTTAGGGGTTTCCAGCAGCACAACTATTTAAGGGCTCTGGGCGGTGCGGGGGCGGAGGCGGAGGGAGCAGCTGCGGCGGCGTGGGGAGCAGCGGCAGAGGAAGCGGCGGCGGCGGCGGCGGCGGAAGCTGCGGCGGAGGGAGCGGTCGCTCTGGCTGACGGACTCGTTGGCGTGGAGTCCCGGAAGCGGAGCAGCGATGGCGGAGAGTCCTACCGGGGAGGCGGCGACTGGCGGGGCCGAGGTATCGGGGACCCTGGACCCGGGCTTGGGCAGCAGCAGCAGCAGCGGCGGCTACGGGCCGCCCTTCCTACCCGACGTGGGGGGGGCCGTCGGCGGCGGTGGCGGGCGGTTCCGGCGGGCCGGAGGGAGGCCTGACTCCGCTGCCCGGGCTCCCGCCCTCGGCCTTCTGGGACCCGATGCTGAGCTCGGACTGGGACAACGAGCGCCCCGGGCCGCAGTGTCTGCTGCGGATCAAGCGAGACATCATGTCCATTTATAAGGAGCCTCCACCCGGAATGTTTGTTTTGCCTGATCCCCTTGATATGACTAAGATTCATGCATTGGTCACAGGCCCATTTGACACTCCTTATGAAGGGGGTTTCTTCTTGTTCGTGTTTCGCTGCCCTCCAGATTATCCTATCCACCCCCCACGGGTCAAACTGTTGACAACAGGCAATAACACAGTGAGGTTTAACCCCAACTTCTACCGCAGTGGGAAAGTCTGCCTGAGTATTCTGGGTACTTGGACAGGCCCTGCCTGGAGCCCAGCCCAGAGCATCTCCTCCGTGCTTATCTCTATCCAGTCACTAATGACTGAAAACCCCTATCACAATGAGCCTGGCTTTGAGCAGGAGAGACACCCAGGAGACAGCAAAAATTACAACGAATGCATCCGTCATGAGACCATCAGAGTAGCAGTCTGTGACATGCTGGAGGGACTCTGTGCCTGCCCTGAACCCCTAAGGGGTGTGATGGAGAAGTCCTTTATGGAGTATTATGACTACTATGAGGTGGCCTGCAAAGACCGACTACACCTCCAAGACAAGACAATGCTGGATCCTTTTGGGGAGAAGCGAGGCTACTTTGACTACCAGACTCTCCTGGAACGCCTCGAGGCAATTCGTCAGAAGGTGCAGGAGAAACACCAGCAGGACAGTGCTGATGCAGGTGCTGATGCAGATTCTGATGGCAGTTCTGAAGCAGAGGCGGAGACGCCGGGGACCTCAAAGGCTTAGAAGTCCCCCACCCCGTCCCTGGGATGGAGTGGCACCACATCTCCCTCCAGCCCCAACAGCATCCTGCCTGAGGCAAGAACCAAGAGCGGGCTGTTGTTTGCAACCTTCTTGGCATCCTGGTACCAAGGACCATTTTCATCCCATGCCTAGGGCCAATCCCAAGGTACTGATACAGAAGAGCCTGGAGCATGGTTCTCTGGCAAAGAACTGATGGACATTTCCACTGGGGCAGCTTGTTGGGGATAGAAGGCAAAGATTGCAACCCCCAGAGGGGGTTGCCCAGAATAGTCAGTGGGGTCATGGGGGGGGGTGGGGGTGGGGGAGGATGGGGGGGATGAGGGTGGGGTGGGAGGGGTGGGGGGGTTGGGTGAGGGAGTGGGGGTGGGGGTAGGGGGGCAGGGTCAAGGGAGCGGGGAGGGAGGGGAGATGGGAGGGTGTCACATGACCTGTCCAGGTCTGGGTGTCTGTCTTTCAGTCTTGAAGCTGGGCCTTACCTTTGCTTAACCCAGCCCAGTCTAGTGTAACCTCCTGGACCTCATTTCCTGTCTGCCACCATAATTTTGTTTTCCCTAATTTATAGTCACTGTTCTAGACAGACCAAAGAGAAGGAACAGTGGTGGAGTCTGGGCTACTGGTCAGAAAGCTTTACCTAGCACCCAAGCACCTTTCTCTCCTGCCTCTTCCCTACTCCCTTCTGCTGCCATTAGATGGAGATTTGATTGAGACCAACAAAAGGTCTTTGCAAATCCAGCGCAGGCGCCATGGAAACTGAAAATACTGTTTGTTCCCACAATCACTGATTCTCATGGAAAAGTCCTCAACACTGGCAGCTGCTGTCCATTTGGGGTTAAAACCGTTAGGAGAGAACGGTTTCTTCTGAATTCTCATCCAAACAAGGATATTCTTCCTTTGGAGTGACAAGGGGATTGACATTTTTTTGAGGAGTGGATTGTCCAGCTATTCTCCTTGGTGTTTGCACTCCAGTCTATGGTTCCCTCACAACTTCACAGTAATTTGGGACCTGGGGGAAGCAGGGGTGGCCAGTAGCAGAGGGGAAACAGGACTAAGACTGGAGGACTTTGTTCTGGGCTGTGCACGCTGCCAAATGTTGACCCTTGGAAGGGGAACATCAGAGGGGAACTCATCTGCTGGCTCAGTTGGATGTTTGCAGGGCTAGCTCTCATTCTCCCTACCTTTATTTAGCTGCAAAGATCCTTCTGGCTGGTTAACAGAGAAAGACATGCTTTAAGCACTTGCTGTAGTGCTGGGCATCTCCCCTCCTCCCTATTTTGGCTGTGCCCCAAGCTTCCTACTGTATTATGTTTCCCCCTGGGGCATCATCCACACAGCTGTCTAGCTAACCCTAAGGCTTTGGTCAGCATCCTAACTACCTGTGAGGGAGAATGACTGGATTTTGTGGAAGAGAGGTCAGAATTTAAAGGGCCTCTGCCTCATGAACCAGATAAGATACACTTTAGATCTGAAGTTCTAGAATAACCTAGAACTATATTTAACCTAAACACTTACCGTTGTGGGGATGGAGCTTATTGGGCAACAGGGGGAGAATTCTTTGGAAGAAATGTAGGGCAGGAAACAGGGTAAAATGGGCTTGGGGAGTAGGAAGAGAACCATAGGCAACCATTAGTCAAGATTGGTTGTTATTCCACTCAAAACAAGTTTCAAGGCTGCTGGTCTGCCCAGATGCCTAGGTCTGGGATAAACATTAGACTCGGCCCTCAAATTCCCTCCGTTGGAGCAGGCACAGGGTTGTGGATGAGTGTTCTTGGTCTATAGATGCAGTGTTGTCCTTCTGCCATTTAAGTGTTTCTACTTCCAAGTGACAATCCTCTCCCTGATCCTGCCATAAGCAAAGCACCTCTGGTATTGTGGCCCAACTTTTATGCTGTAATCTTGAGTTGAGAAAATGTATGCACAGAAGTCAAAAGAGACATCTTTATATCTGACTGTACATAAATGATTTTTTGTGCAATAAAGTTTGTTGTGGCAAAAAAAAAACAACTGCTTATGCTATGGTTTGATGGGTTATATAAGGAGAGTGTGATTTAAAGAAAGAAATTTAAATGATTAGGCATATTTGGACACCTTTGTCACTACATTTTCATCATTTACCTTAGCTTGAGTCTGGAATTTTCCTTGAATTTTCCTGTGACTCTCAAATTCCTGGGCGGTTTTATCTTAAAAGCCCTTGCATGTGGCCTTCATTTCTTCTAGTTAGAGTTAGATTTGCCTTTCCTTTTGGCTTTTCTGTTTAAGATCTCACCTACTTGACTCAGTGTTGAAACCCCCAGACACATCCGTGGATCAACTATGATTTCACGTGGAAACTAAAGATTCTATTTTGTAACTTGCTTCATGCCCATGAGTTAAGTTTTACTTATGGCAGCAAGAGTTAATTCTGGGAAAGGTCTTCAGTTTCTCTGAACTTCTAATCAGCTCCCAGTCTTCACTTGTCTTTCAGTGACAAAAGCAGAAAGACAAAGGTCAAAGATGTCTATGTTTTGTTTGCCAGTATAGCTTCTCCATAGTTGTCTTTTTCTCATAGTGGATTTAGAACTGGTTGAATGACTGGATCCAAAGAAACCCTTTAAAGGGTTAGTGTCCACCTGGATTCTTGAAGTTTATGGAGTATCATAATGGAAAAATCTGTGTAATCACCATGCCTCCAAACAAGATGAGATTCATATGATGCATGTCCAGTCCCATCCACCAGAGTTTTATTAAGCATTTACATGCTAGACACTGGAGATATGAAGTGATAAGAAAGAATTCTTGTCTTTAAGGTGATTACGTTGTGCTGGAGGAGGCAAGGAATATACCATAGCAATAGGTAATAAAGTACATGCTACTGTGAGGAGAAAGAAAAGTGCTTTAACATCTAGGGGAGTCCAGAAGAGCTTCTTCAAGTCCATAGCACAAGGAGTGAGCCTTGAAGGAGGCTAAAGTTTCTGACAAGAGGAGGTGAGGATAAACTGTATTATTGATAAAGAGGGTCTGTGCAAAGCAATCTATGTCCAAGGGAGAATGTCAAGTCCAGGGAACAGCAAGGAAGTCAGTTTGGCTGGAAAGTGCAAGGGATTTATGAATGAATGGTTGGAATGAAAGAAAGAAAAGCATGTATTAAGCACTTACTTTGTGTAAGCCAAGTGCTGTGCTAAGCCCTGGGGATACAAATAAAAGCAAAAATCTCAGAAAGAGCTCACGTTCCAAGTGGGTGAGTACAATGCAGGAACAACTGTGTACATCTATGATACATACCCTCAAAGAACTTGTATTCAAAAGAACTTGTATACATAAGACAGTAGTTTTCAGGAAGGATACTTTTGGCTTGAGAAGTCACAGTGATGCCAGGGGATTTGGATAATAGACCTTTTCCTGTAACAATGGCAATGGTTAATATGATTATGGTTCCAGTATTGGAAAGTGTCCAGGGGAGTGGAAGGGCACTTATGTCATGGTAGGAGATATGGCAAGGTTCATCATTCCAGAGGATGCAGCAGAAGATGGGGCAGAGAGCCAATAAGGTGGCCAGGGTAGAATGTGAAGCTTGACTGGATTTGGATAAATCTGAATATATAGAATGGAGCCACATTGTGAAAGGCTTAAAACGCCAAACTTAGGAGTTGGTTATCCTACATTGGAGGTTCTTAACCATTTTGTGTGTGTATTATGGATCTCTCTGGCAATCTAATGAAGCTGTCTTAGAAAAAAATGCTTGTTGACTCTAATTTTAATTGAAGGAAATACTATATTTTAGTTAGAGGTTAATGAAAATAAATTAATTTTTTCCCAAGTAAATTCACAGACCTTATTAAATCTATCCATGGATCCCTTAGACTTCAGGTTAAGAACCCCTCTCCTAGAGGTAATAGACAATCACTGATGGGTCTTGAGTTGGGAAGTTGTATGATCAGTCTTATACTTTAGGAAGGTTATTTTGCAACTTTGTAAAAGATGAATTGAAGATTAGAGAGACTAAAACTTAGGAGACCAGTTATGAGGTTGTTCCAATAATCCAAGCGGTGATGAGGACCTAAACTAAGGTAGTGGTTGTGTGAGTGAAAAAGGCAAATGTTATTGTGGAGGTAGAATAGATATAATCGGACAACTTATTGGATATGGAAGAAAATAGGTGAATGACAGTGAAGAATCAAGGATTACCTTCCATTTACTTTGCATATATCTTATATTCTCTCTCTCTTTCTCTAAATATATATATATATATATATGCTTGTTGATTGATTGATTCTCATATTATTCTGTTACTCACACAGTATTAATTCAGTGCTTACTATGTGCCAAATACTGTATTAAGCCATGGAATACAAATGAAGCAGAAAGATACTTCCTACCCTCAAGAAGTTTCCATTCTAATGGGGGAAGACCACACATAAAAGGGTGCTAAAAAGGGGGTAAAAAGATGATGATACACGGAGAAGAAGTACATGATAGACAAGTTTCTGTGGAGATGATTTGGAGGGTACAGCCTGGAGATAAATGAAGATGTGCCTCTTCCTTGAAATGAAGGTCTTTGGAGGAACCAGCCAACTAGAGGGAGATGTCATAGAGGAGGAGGGTGCTTCCAATGTGAGAAGCAGTCTAGGGTGAAGAGAGACAAATCCCTTGGGGATGAATCAGGAGCGCAGCCTAGAGACAAATGTGTTTGTGCTTCATTGCTGAAGAAGACCATACCATCGGAGACATGACTTGCATTTGACTTTTGTTTTTTGCGTGAGGGAGGGCTGTCTGTGCAGGTTACCAGCCTCACTTCTCCTCCAGAGCCATCTGAATTCAGTGACCAGATACTCATCAGGATGACTGGAGATGACCCAGGGTGAGGCAGTTGGGGTTAAGTGACTTGCCCAAAGTCACACAGCTAGTGAGTGTCAAGTGTCTGAGGTGAGATTTGAACTCAGGTCCTCCTGACTCCTGCACTGGTACTTTATCCACTTTACCACCTAGCTGCCCCAAAGAGATAAATGTAAGTTTCATTAAACTGTCATCCCTTTGAGGTCAAGGCCCATTTATTTGCCTATATATCCTTTGGTATGATGACTGTCACATAGTAAGTGATTAGTAAATGTGTGTTGACTGACAAAAGGGAATATGATCATCAAAGCAGTCCAGAGATATTTGAAATCTGGATAGGTGAGAAAGAAATCAAATTTCCTAGTATTAGCATGATTGACCCTGGGCAGAATTGTGAATCAGGGAATATATTGCACAAGAGGCCCTTCATCTTTTTTTCTTAATTTTTACCCCATCTCTCAGTGCTTTTTTGACCACTTGCACTTCAACAACCCTCACCTCTATTCCTGATGCAAATTCAGCAGTGCTTGGTACATAGTAGGTGCTTAATAAATGCTTGCTCACTTGGTACTCTTGTGGAGCTCATGTTCCTATAACAGAGGAAAGCTTTTTGATCAACTAATTCATGCTAGAGTTTAAATGTTTCCTTTGTAAAAAAAAAAAAATGAAAACAAAAATTGAATCCATTTTCAGAGAGGTTGGCCTAGATAGAACAATGTACAATATGTACGATACAAAGGAGCACTTTGTTAAAATTGAAACATCAGGAATTAGTAATGGGACAGAGCTGGCCAATATCACACCATGCAAAGCACTTCCTTTGCCACTTCATAAGGTTGGTCCTCAGTACTTTTTATATTTTACTATTTTTTCCAATAGTGTGTAAAAATAAATTTTGACATTTTTTAAAATTTTGGGTTCCAAATTCTCTTCCTCCTTTTCTATCCTCCCCTTCATCTAGAAGGCAAATCATTTGATACAGATTATACATGTGAGGTCATGCAGAACATATTTCCGCATTAGCCATATTTCAAGAGAAAAAATAGACCCAAAGAGGCCAAGGAAAGTAAGATAAAAAACAGTATGTTTCTGTCTATACTCAGACTCCAGTACTCCAGTAGCTCTTTCTCTCGAGGTGAATAGCATTTTTCATCATAAGTCCTTCAGAATTATCTTGGATCATTGTACTGCTGAGAATAGCTAAGTCATTCACAATTGATCATCCTTAAAATATTTCTGTTACTGTGCACAATGTTCTCCTAGTTCTGCTTACTTCACTTCCCATTAATTCATATAAGTTTTCCCAGTTTTTTTTTTCTGAAACCTCCTTCTTGTCGTATCTTATAGCACAATAGCATTCCTTCACAATCATATACCACAACTTGTTCAGCCATTCCCCAACTGATGAACATCTCCTCAATTTCCAATTCTTTACCACCATGGTCCTTTGTATTAATCACTATATTTAATTTTTATTGAACATATAAGCAATTTCTGCAAACCTGGAAAGTTAACCTTTCCCCCTTTGCTCCACCTTTTAAGATATTCTCACATCAGTTATTCCCTTTACTATCTAACTTACATGCTATGAAGATTTTCAAAAGATAAAGCAACCACATCATTTCCATAACCACAAAAGCTTGGAAACAAGCTTGCAACCTTATTACAAAGAATTCTGTGCAATAACAATGACTTTCTCATCTTCTATAGATTTTTTAAAATATCCTTTCCTCTGAAAACCTCCTCCTGGAGAAGAAATGTATGATTTCATAAAAAGAAACCTTCACATAGACAGTAATCTGTGATTAACAGTAGTCAGGAGAGTATGAGTAAGTTACTGCTGATAAAGACAAATCTTGGCTTGAAGCCTAAAGCCCTGTACCACACACAGTATGGTAGATAGATGTGTGTGCTGCCCCAGGAAGCTGATGCTTGTGATGCTTGTTTCCTGCTGGAGGGGAGATCTAGGTTGCATACTAAAGAAGTAGTTTCAGATCATAGCTGTGCTTTGGAGGATTATTGTTTGCTCCCTTTAAAACAAATTATTCCAGTGGTAAATCCAGGTGAGACTGCTTGCCAAATAGACATCTTCCCTGCTCATAAAATAGTTCAATGTGGCAGGGCAAAGCCCCTCTGAATAGAAATGTCCAGGAAGTAGGATGTTATGGTTTGTTGAATATTCTTATCAACTGGGGGTTATCTTTTAATAATTACTCTTGGCATGCTTTGTAGAATAGTTGAGTCTACTTTCCTGCCTTAGTAAGGTGAGTATGTAAAGATAAGTGAATCTTTGGTGACTTGATGGCCTTGTAATGAATGCTATGGTGTCTTCATTTCGAATTTGAATTCATATTTCATGACACTATGGATAACAAATGATAACTCACATTTATGTGGTGTGCCTAGTTTTATAAAGTCAGAATATATAAGTAGCTGGACTAGATTTATCCTGAGCATGGGCTATCCTTTGGAAATTGGTTTGGGGTTATAGTCTTCATGGAATCCTATTATCAATTCAGTAAATTCAGTTCCCCTCCCAAAAAATTCAAGTCCCTTTTATGTGTAAGGCAGATGACTATAGTACAGTAAAATGAAAGAGTTGTCATCCTCAAAAGAGTTCATGTTTTAGTACTTTATTGCCATTTGTTTTTTTTCTAAAATAGGAGTATAGAAAACCTAGTTAAATTGAGAACTTAGATTAGTTGAGTCTTAGTTTTTCAGAATCATATAAATTAATACTTGTACACACATATATATATATATTTAATGTTTATTTTTCTTGTATTGCCTACTTGTCAGAAATAGAAAACTTAAAAGGATATCCCCCTCCCCACCCTCATCCTACAACTCATTTTTAGTTTTTTTCTTTACTGTATCATCATTCTGATGGGCTATTACAAGTATCTGAAACTTACTGGCTAAAGTTCACACTTTAGAATCAAGGATATGTGACCCAAAAGGCTGTCTGAGATCAAGCTGGTTAATTTTCTTATTGTACTGACAATAATCAAACAGATGGTTGACTGTTGTCCTGGCCTACCATTTGGCTCATCTTCGTAGGTACTGTAGACCAGTACTGAAGTGATGTAGGTGCAGCCATCAGTTTCATCTAGGAAATTTATCAAAAATCAAGCATGTTACACTCTAGCTAAAAAGTATAGTTGAGGACATGACATTTCTCCAAGGGGAAAATTCCTTTCTTGGTCACTCTTTTCAGTGTCTAATTATCTTTAGTCTCTTCCTGAATCTAGTTCAAATCCATTATGTCACACTTTTAAACCTGTTTTGTTTTGCAGACATTTTTCTACAAAGAGAGGGAACATTATGATCACGGTTCTCCTGATAAAAGGAGAGTCTTATTGAGTTGCTTTATTCTTTTCCTCATATTTTTCATTTCCCAGCCTGTCAGCAAATTTCCTTTCTGTGCTTAAATTGTAGGGCAGTCCTAAGAGCAGTGGTTGGAAGTCTTAAAGCAACAAATTAGGATTGATTTAAAGCAGACCTTCCCACCAATTATAGTTCCCCCAGAATCAAATAGGTTGCCTTGGGAGAAAGACTTAGGAAGCCTTCAAGCAAGGGCAAGATATGGATGGAGTCTTGTTTAGCTCTGGGATTGGCTAGATGGCCTAGAACATCTCTTTTAGCTCAGACTTGGTAACTCTCTGCAAAAATTTTCTTGAGATACAATGAGCATGAAAGCAATAACATTAACTACCAAGTCCATCCACATCAACGACAACAGAACAGTTAGCAGTAGTCATGATTATTTCCAAATACATGGGCGAATACAAGAATCCAGCTCACCAACCAGGAGGTCAAGTCCCAGAACCCTGAGAATGTGTGATGCTGAGAAGAACAGAGGCTCTCAAGCCAAGTAGGCCCAGGATGGTAGCACGATATTAGGAAATAATGTTGTGCATAAATGGATTTTTAATGCTGCATTTCAAATTTAAGATATGATATTAATGATTTACTCTTATGTTAGTTGCTTCTCTCCATTTCAGGCCCATAATGACAAAGCTTCCTTTTTAATGTTCAGGACCTGCTGTGCCAATGGTACTTTTAACAAAATACATTTACTTCTGGCTTTTTGACATGGTCTCACACTGAGATAAACAAATTAACAAGATCTATTTAAATTTTGACTTTTTGGTACTTATTTATTAATGGATCTTTAAGATTGCTCTTCCCTTTTTATTTGAGAATACATTCAACCAAGATTATCTTTTCTTGTGTGCTTTCCATGCTAAAAATAGTATGCTTGATTGATTTCTTTATGGCACAAAAATGATGTATGTGATCATACAAATGGCTGTTCTTCTCTTTCCCAAGCTTGAGATGTAGAGTCTTCAGAAGTAAATGCAGATAAAACTATCATCACATCATGAACAAAAGTAGTACAATTGTAAGGTGGCTTCCTTTTGTGAAGTCATTCATTTTGTCTCTAGTTTAAAAAAACTGCATTATGTAGACAAATAACTGTTTATGATCTGTCTACCTGTTGGATTTATATCCCTATCTTAATCACTGTTGGTTACTGATATTGGGATCACTTTGTGCAGAACCTTGCATGGAAAGAGAAGATCTGGTCCCCAGAATGGGATTTCCTTTACAAAGTAAATCAGAACATTTTTTTTCTAAAGCTGAGCCACAGGCAGAGATTCTAGGGGCTAAAAGTTCCAATTAAACCATGAACCCACAAGGAAAATGCCCAATTTCCCTATGGTTTAATCTCAAACTCAAGGAGTTTACAATTTAGTAGGCGAAACAGAAGGTGCTAGTTTCAAAAGAAGATGCTTGAAGATTGAAATGAAGTCCAAGCAGAATAAAGAGCAGCATTGTAGGTAAGAAAGATGCCTAGAATGTGAAGGAAGCAAGAATTGAAGGGCAGCAAGAGACATGGTTTGCACATAATGTTCCTTTATTCTTTCTCAATACTTTCTGTACTACTTCCCATTATTCCTTATCCTGGACCAGAGGTATCCCCCAGATCACTATTTGGAGGTGAAGGTCTGTATTCATTATTGAACATAACATTTTCCGGTAACTAGGTAGCTATAGTGGCTGCTCATACTTAGACCCGCGACTGTACAATGCTCCCTAAGCTCTCGTGAGATTAGGAAAGTCATCTTCTGTCTGTCTCTCTGTCTCTATCTCTCCTCTGTCATCCCACTTCCTGAATTTTTTTGCAACTTAGTGTTACCTAATGGCTTCCTTTAGACTGGGAATTTGCAAACTATGGTCTATGGGCCAAATATGGACTGCTACCTGTTTCTGTATGCCCTGTGAGCTAAGAAGGTTTTTTATATTTTTCTTTTTTTACATTTTTAAAAATTAAATTAAAATTAAAACAATTTTTTCTTTATTCAAATTTTGTTTTCTTTTTTTTTTAGAATATGAAACCTATTCTTAGTTTATAGGATGTATAGAAGCAGGAAGCAGGCCAGATCTGGCTTGTCAACAAATCCCTGCTCTAGTCAAAGCTTTGTCACTTGGTTGCTGCCCCAGTGCCCACTGTTCTTGCCATCCACATCCCACCACGGCTGACATAACAGTCACTATACCCTTAGTTCTTCTAGAGTGAGATAGCCAGGACCACTGTGTCTCCAGCTACTTAATCCATTTCCACCTCTTTTGTTAGATCCACAGTTCTATCCAGCATAGGAAAGAGATCCTCCAGACTTAACTCCTTGTCTTAAGGGAGAGTCTCCAGCCTTTGCTGCTAGCTGACTGCCATAGGGTAATGCTCACTGATCTCTTTTCCTCTTCAAGTAGATAGAGTGTATTTTTTAATATCTTTGGTGTCTTCCCCTCACAAATACGTCTTTGCAGCTGCTTTTCCGCTTCCATTATTGTTTCTAGCCAATCTCCCACTGCCTCTCTTGTTCTTTTAGGGTCACATCATGAAAAAGTACCCTCAAACATTAGAGACACCAGAGGAGAAGAGACAAAGCTGAGGGCTTAATGATAGAAATTTATTGAACTTTATAAGATAATAGTTTTCTAGTTGTTCAAAATCAATGATGAAATTGTAGAAAAGAGCATCTCTTCTTAGCCTGAGTGAGCAGCAATATTGTTTCTGTTGCTTGCTACATGGTCATTGATGCTGGGGTTCTAATGGCAGAATGATACAATCATATAGGAGGAAGATCTCAATCTATCCTGGTGTTTACTCATCCATTGCATTCCTAAAAATACTGGGCTATGATGGCTGAGTTGTGTTGCTTAAAATCATGCAGCAATATTGACTTTTTCTGCTTCATTCATTTCCCACGTAAGTTCTTTATGAAAACAGGTGCCCTAATGGAATTTTCTGTAATTGAGAATTTGTAATACTAGATCTTGTAAAATATCCACATGTTTAAAAGATCCTCATTTCTTTTTCTCTAAAAGCTTTCCTATTAGCATGGTCATGAAAACACCTCATGACATAAAGACTTTGATCATAGTGTATTATGGAGTTATAGTGTATGTAACTGCAAGTGCTAGAGATCAAATGCCTGAGTAGCTCATTTCAGGATTTTTTCCTTTCATACAACTTTTAGGATGATGGGACATGGATAGATATGGTACTAGAATTTCTTGCCCACTACACCATACTTATTGATAATAGAAATTACTGTCAGGAACACAAGAAGGAACTGGTATATCAACTGATAGAAAAATTTGCTTGATTCTTTGAGCTGTTCTTAAGCTCAGAAATTCCAGCCTTTCTGGTGGCTTTAAGGTTTATAAAACTCTTATGAATATTATCTTATTTCCCTCTCACAACAGCCCTGAGAAGTAAATGCTATTATTATCCTCATTTTACAAATGAGGAAATTGAGGTCAAGGAAGGTTAACTAACTTGTCCAAAGTCAGCAGCTAGCATCTATCTAAGGCAAGATTCAAATTCAGATCTTTGAAACAATCTTTCTAGACAAACTTCACTTTGTTTCTCCTCACATTCATTGCATTATAACATTCCATCTCATAGCCTTTACAGAGGCTGCTCCCATTGCCTAGTTCTCACCTCCCCCTCATAGAACCAATTTCTTACTTCCTTCTAAGAACATCTCAGGTATAACCTCACAGACCTAATCTCCCCTCCTTACTTCTTAAGATGGCCTACCAGCCCTCTCCCCCTTCCCCTGTTACACATAATATGTTGTGTATATACTGATCTATGAAAAAGTTGTTTGTCCAATAGAATGTCATGGGGGCCTTCCTTGAATGTCATTTCATTTTTAGCTTTGTATCATCAATGTTTAACATAGTACTCAGCACACACTAGGCCTTCAGTAAATGCTTGTTGAATTAGATTGAATTGAATATCTGACTCCAGGTCTGGTGCTTGACCCATGATTCTATGTTGCCTTTCTCACTGTGAGCAGCTTTTTACAACTACTACTACATTGATTATCTTCATTTTGCTCTCCCCTTTCATCCTTGGTTACACCAACACTCCTTTTTTGTTTGTTTTTGTTTCGAAGAGACATTCGGGATTAAGTGACTCGCCCAGGGTCATACAGCTAGTGTCAAGTGTCTGAGGTCAGATTTCAACTCAGGTCTTCCTGACTTCAGGGCCTGTGTTCTATCCTCTGTGCCACCTAGCTGCCCCCACCTTTTTTATTGGAGTGTAAGCTTCTTGAGGGCAGGGTTTTTGTTTTTTTTTCTGTTAATGCATCGCTAGCACCTAGCACGTAGTTGGTACATAATCAGTGCTTGGTTAATTGAATTATACCTCTTTCTTTTCCCTTGAGTCCTTCCTCTTTGCATGTGGGGAATGTTTGCAAGTCGCATTGATAATGGGCACTTAATTCTGAGGAGGTTGCTGACTCCTCTCTCAGCAGAAGGCCTGAAGGCTCTGGAAGGATGAGTTTCCCAGAGGCTGCCCTACAATCTTACTGCATCCCTCTGGTGTGTTAACATTTAAATATTTATATGAGAAAGTTTGCCAGGTTCATAATAAGCACAAGGAAAATAAATTCATTATGCTTAGGGTGATTACTTTTTACCACTAAGTCTTCTACAGGGCAGCTGTTTATTTTCAGTGTTCATTTTCTTGGATCATTCAGGTAGACAGATGTTGTTTTAGGGCATTTCTGTTCATTTAAGTAACTCCTTTGAATTGTAAATCTACCACCACATTTACTTCTAAAAATTCAGCCTGGAGCTCACAATTCTATCATCAGAAAAATCTTTAGATTAGTAATTCAAAAAAAAAAAAAACCAAACTCCATGTTCTATGTATTTTAAACATATACAAAGATTATGCATCATAAATTACCTTAATTCATCATAACTTCGGTAAAACAAGATTTTTTTTTATGTAACTACAGAATATCTTAATAATTCCTGGACAAGATAAAATATTGTAGTGGGCATATTGTCATAAAATTATACAAGTGCGCTTTACTTTATGCAATTGGTGTAGCCCTGCCAATGTGGGTGTGGTTAAGTATATAAATTCCAAACCTTCTGCCGCACAAATGTAAAACACAGTGGTTCAGTGAGTTTCTTAGGCTGTGTCTACACAATATTAAAGCATCTGGCCAATTCATTGAGGGAATAATCTGTCAAATTGATTATTTGGCATCTTGTAGCTGAAATAGCTAGATGACTGACTCTTATCTTTTATTTTTCAATCACTTGTGTTGGTTTCATATAGCCATAGCCTTAAAGTCAACAGATAATAAGTTTAAGTTAGGTCAACAAGGGGTTATGGAAATGTATTCCTTTTTGAATTGAATTGGCCAATTAATTTCCTTTTTACCCAAATTTTTAGTTCATCGTTTAGTTCATCGCATCATTCATTAAGATCTGGAAGAGACCTCAGAGGCCATCTAGTCCAACTCCTCTCATTTTTTTAAAAATATTTATTTATTTTAAGCTTTCAACATTCATTTCCACAAAATTTTGAGTTCCAAATTTTCTCCCCATCTCTCCCCTACCCCAAAATATCTTGCATTCTGATTGCCCCTTCCACCAATGTGCCCTCTTTTCTAACACGCCTCCTTCCCTTATCCCCATATTCTCTTTTATTCTATTTCTATACCCCATTACCTGTATTTCTTTTTTCCCAGTAATACGCAAAAACAATTCTCAGCATTTGTTCCTAAAACTTTGAGTCCCAACTTTTCTCCCTTCCTCCCTCCCCACCCATCCCCACCGAGAAGGCAAGCAATTCAATATAAGCTTTATATGTGTAGTTTTGCAAATGACTTCTTACTTGTGTAAGACTATATTTCCCTCCATCCTATCCTGCCCCCCATTTCTTCTATTCTCTCTTTTGACCTTGTCCTTCCCCAAGAGTGTTTACTTCTAACTGATCCCTCCTCCCATTTGCCCTCCCTTCCATTATCCCTCCCACCCTGCTTATCCCCTTCTCACCTACTTTCCTGTGGTGCTAGATTTTTATACCAAATTGAGTGCACATGTTATTCCTTCCTTGAGCCAAATATGATGAGAGTAAGCTTCACTTTTTCCCTCCCACCTCCCCACTTTTCCCCTCCATTGGAAAAGCTTTCTCTTGCCTTTTCTATGAGAGATAATTTGCCTCATTCCATTTTTCCCCTTCTCCTCCCAATATTTTCCTTTCACCCCTTAATTTTTTTTTACATACAATCCCTTCCTTTTCAGCTTACCTGTACTCTCTGTCTCTCTGTCTATCTGACTCTGTGTGTGTGTGTGTGTGTGTGTGTGTGTGTGTATAATTCCTCCAACTACCCAGATACTGAGAAAAATTTCAAGAGTTACAAATATTATCTTCTGGGCTTCTGCTGCTCTAGAATTTGTTGACAGTCATTCTTTACAGGTAATTTATGGGCTGTGAGGGAAAAGCTAGAGTATGAGCATTTTTCTACTCCACCATCTTGACTCCTCCCCCAACTCCTCTCATTTTTCAAAGGAGAAAACTAAGGTCCAAGGGTAGGGAAGTCACTAGGCCATGGTCAGATGTAAGCACATAAATTGAGAGAAGGAAGTGATCTTAGAGCTCTTCTGGTTAGCCTTCTCATTTTTTAGAGGAAGAGACCAAGATCTTGAGAGGGAAGAAGAAATTTTCCAGAGCACAAAGATATCTGGATTGTGAACCCAGGATCTCTGACTCTTGATTCACCATACCTTTTGTTACAGCGCAGATGCATTTTGCTTTTTGTAGTACATTCTTGTCTCAGTTGCCCCTAAGTGCCACCAATTGAACTCTCCATTGTAACATAGAAAAATAATTGGGCAAAAATAAGAAATAATACATCTGAAAGTATGTGCAGCTTTCTATCCCTGTACTGTCCCATTTCTCTAAATAAATAGGTCTTTATTCCACAACCAGGATAGAGTATTCCAATTAATCGGAATTAGATGACTCACAGCATGCTTTTGTTCATATTTTATTCGTGTGTATTTATTATTTTCCTGGTTCTACTTGCTTCATTCTGTGTCACTCCATAGAAGTCTTGATTTTTTTTTTAATTGATCAGATTAATCTTTGATTATGCTATAACAGTATTCAACTAGGTGGTGCAGTGGATAGAGCACCAATGCAGGTGTCAGGAGGATCTGAGTTCAAATGTCACCTCAGACACTTAACACTCACTAGCTGTGTGACCTTGAGCAAGTCACTTACTCCAATTGCCTCATTCTGAATCATCTCCAATCATTCTGATGAATACCTAGTCACTGGATTCAGATGGCTCTGGAGGAGAAGTGAGGCTGGTGACCTGCCCAGCCCTCCCTCACTCAAAACAAAGTCAAGTGCAAGTCATGTCATTATTTCTCTGATGGCATGGTCTTCTTTGGCAATGAAGGACAAACGCACACAGCAGAATTCAATTATATTTGTAAACCAGAGTTTGTTCAGACATTGGTGAATCAATAGGTGCCCATTTTTTTTCTAGTTTTTTGCTACCACAAAAATTATGGCTCTTGATATTTTCTTATAGATGAGACCTTTCTTCCTTGATTTGACCTCTTTACCTCCAAATTGTTGAATCACTAGTTTGGCCAATCAATTTTATTAAATTCTGCCCTCCCTCCCAAAAAATCAAAAAATATAAACAAATAAGATTATTTAGAGAAGTCTCAGAGACTTCATATTTGGGTAAAAAAATAAAAACAATGCAAGAAATTTCAGTGTTTTTTTTTTCTGAGATGTAAATTTTTAATAAGCAGGTTGCCTGATGTACCTAGTGACCAACATTTTTTTTGTAAATACATTATCCTAATAATATACTTGAAAAGGAAAAATCACAAACAAGCAACTCATTTGGTTAGAATAGAGTGTTAATAAAGACTCCATCCAGCAACTGATCCCAGTTCATAAAACATAGAATCATGGTCTAGACCTATATATAACCTACTCAATTCTCAGTTTCTGATCTTGGCCTACTATTTATTTCCTATGCCTAAGGCTATGTATGGGAGTGGATGACATATGG
The DNA here is from genome assembly GCA_023548195.1 of Bettongia penicillata ogilbyi. NCBI lineage: Eukaryota > Metazoa > Chordata > Mammalia > Diprotodontia > Potoroidae > Bettongia > Bettongia penicillata. Next base: position 4,165,783 of record JAJHZJ010000104.1, on the reverse strand, counting down.
TCACTACTTACACTGAAACTATGTCTGCTTTTGTTTCTGGTGTGATTCAATTTATAATAACATTTTGAAAACATCATTGGTGTTTCAACAAAAACAGCATAATTGTTCAAAATAATACTGAATTGGTTTGTAGTTATCATTCTCTGCATTGCCACTCCATATTTTGAGTTTCAGTGTCTTATACTCTTTAAATGACTTTGATAGAGTGTCTTCTATCTTTATTATTGAGGGGAATTTTTTTTTAATGTAAGCTAGATAGCTCATAAAACATTTGCTAAACTTCATTGTAATTCCACATGGTCCCAATTTCCACCTCCCTCCCCCCTGCCCCAATGACAATTCATCCATGCCTTACCCAATTTCTTTTTCTTATGTTGTATTTTTAAAAGTCTCTGTTGCTTCTTTTATTGGTTTGGGTGATTTATATTTTTTGAAGATACTCATCAGCTACCTTTGAATTCTCAGTTTTGAGAGAGCATGATAGCTTTCAATAATTATTTTTATTTCCTTTATGTTGTGATTTCACCTTTTGCATTATTTATTTTGAAAACTTGATTTTCTTCATCTTTTTTTGTCATTAGCTAATGGTTTTGTTTTCCTAGACTTTAAAAGAACACTTCTTAAATAAGTTTATTATTTCAGTAGTCTTTGTTTTAATGTTTCTTAATTTCCATAATTTCCAGATTTCTTCCTTTGTACTTGTGTTAGAGTTGCTAATTTGTTTAATTTGAGTCTTTTAAAATTGCATGTTTAGTTCAATGATCCTTTCTTTTTTTTTCCTATTTCATTAAAATAAGTTTTGAGAGATACAAATTTTCCTTTGAAGATGACTTTTATTTTCGGATATTTTTAATTTATGCTAACTCCATTGATTCACTTTTTTTCTGTTTTGCTATAATTAGTTTCATAAGTATATAGAAGTAATAAATTGATATAAGTACAAATGAGATATATGAATTTTCTAAATAACATTTTCACTTGCATACTATAAATATTAATGTTGTCTTATCATTTATCTTTAACATAATCACTTATTGTTTCTATGATTTGTTATTTGGTATTTTATCTAATCCCTTTTCCAGATGTCACTATTTAATCTCTATTTGCGTTTACATTTTTTCTTATATTTCCTTTACTCATTACTATGTTTTCACAGTTGTGAAATCTAAAAATTATTTGTGCATTGTTTTTTTCTTTACTCATTTATTTATGATTCATTTATGCCCTTATACATGATAAATCTTTGCAAAGATACTGTGAGGATTACTGAGGAGTATGTCTTTTAAAAAATATTTACTTATAGTAGTCAACATTGGTCAGTCAAATCTCAAATTTCCAACACTTTCAACTTGTTATTTTCCTTTGTGTTTGTCTTCATTTTGGATTTATCCATTTCTGAGAAAAGAATATAAAATCCTCTCACTATTATTGTGTTGCTAAAATATTTATTTTCTTTTATTTTTGCATATGGAGAGGTAGTGTCTCATAATGGGTAGAGTTCTGAACTTGGGAGTCAAGAATACTTGCCTTCAAATATGACTTCAGAGACTTACCAGTTCTGCCTTTCTGGACAAGACACTGAATGTCCCTGTTCTTCAGTTTGTATATAATGTAAGGGAGCTGAGGCTCTTAAGTTTCCTTCCAATCCAAAAGTTATAATTATATGAACATATTTTGTGCATACATATTCAGTATTATTTTTCTTTTTATTGTTTGTATTGCCTTCAAGCATAATAGTGGTTTCTTATTTTTGTTTTTGTCTGTCTTGGCATTAGCTATTTTACTCTAATTTACTTGAGATCATGAATTCCACTCCGGTTTTTCTGAAGGTGTGTGATGCATAAGAAATTTTGTTTCATCCCTTCATTTTTGCTCTGTGTGTCTTAAGTGTGTTTCTTATTTGCTATTTAATATGCATTCCTTCTTTCTTCTTCTACTTACTGAGTAATTTGATGCATTTACATTTAGGGCTTTGAATTTTAAGTGTGTGTTCTGTTGTTACAGCTAGAGATGCAGATATAGATTCCTCTATCCCTCTATCCTAGGAAAACAGAAAAAGATAGACACTGACAGACATATAGATAGATATTTTTAAATATATATATATAAACACACATACATATACATATCTATCAATATATGTATAGGTATATATGTATATATATGTATAATACATGCATATATGTATATCCATATATCAATATCTATTTTATTTCATTCAAATTAATATTTCAGTGTATATGTGTATATAGATACATGGATAAATAGATTAATTATAATTATTATATATTATATTAATTAAATATAATTGATTCTTCCACTTCCTTTCCTGCCTTTTTCCATTATGTTTTACCATTTAGATGTTTTAACGTGTTATGTCTTTCTTTGCATTCTTGATGTCTCTTGGATGATTTGAGTCCTATTTTTGTGAAGAAGATCAAACAACACACAAAAGACTCTACCACTCCAATAGTCATAGAAATTTCTAGCCCTAATCACATGACAACAGATACCTTATTTCCTATTCTTTCCTTGCTATATGAAAATATTTAATTTTCTTCTGTTTGTTCAGTTTGTACATTGAATATCCTACTTGCCACTGGGATCTTTTGAAGGAATAGTTTTTTTTAGTGAGTGTCCAGTTATTTTCTTTGCTGTGTAGCCTTAGCTTTGGAGAGTATATTGTTTGTGAGTATCAACCAATATTCTTGGCTCTTTGGAATTTCATATACCAATTGTTTTTCTTCACTTTCCTGTATGCACTAGATTATGAACTCCTTGAGGGCAGGGACTTAATTATTCTAATGTTTTTGCACCTACAGTATATGAAAAGTAATAGACACTTAATAAACAATTGTTAGATGAGTGGAAAAAAATAAACCTTATTAAAACATATATTGTCCTCAATCTGCCTCTACACTCAACTGAGAAGCTATGCCAAGTCAGAAGAACATCCTGCAGAGTAAAAACTCTGCCATACTTCTGGGAGACCAATCTACCACACAGCATGGTCTTTTTACCTTTAGACTTCTTGACCAAGTAACTCCAGGGTAAAGTTTTCTTGCTTCTTTAGGGGAAAATAGCCCCAGTCTTTGTGAAATAAATATTATTTCTCCAAGAAATGTGTATTCAGAGTGGTTTTCCTCAGAATCTGAAAGTTTTATTCCTTGTTGCCTTTGTAGTTTGTTCTTCAATATTGTGGTTCTGCAATTTGACTATGATGTTTCTTCATGAATTAATCTTAAATTTTCATTCCCTTGGTATTCTCTGGATTCTCTTGAATTAATCTTTCCTGTCTATTTACAATATCTGTGAACATTTATTTTTATGTAATTTCTGGAATATGGCATTCAGGCTTCTTTTTTGTGTTGTGTTTATAGAATAACAGTAATTCTTAGATTATTTCTTTTCAATTTATCTTCAGGGTCAGTATTTTTGTTTTGTAGTACTTTTCTTCTTCCAGTCTTGTTTTCGTTTTGTTGAACTTCGATTTTTATTACATTATTTTTTTCTTTTCTCTTTGCATTTTTGCATTCAAATTCTATTTTGTTTTTTTAATAGACTACTGTTATGGGGAGTATCTCTGTCTTTCTAAATACTTTAGTCTCTTATTTGACTTATTTCTTACTTAAGAGCTCTAATTTGTTTCCTTAAATGTTTGATAGTTTCATTAAATTATTTCATTGCTCTTCGAAATCATTCCTCACCATAGTAATAACAGAAAGTCAAACAGAGGTTGTCATAATAACTTCATCTCCTTTAGAAAATTGATTTTTGGTGAATTTTCCTTTTTTTACAAAGTACTTGTCCATTGATATAATTCTTCTCCAAATATTTCTTCATTTTTCCTCCTCATTGCCACATTTTTCCTGTCTTTAAACTCTGATGATTTTTCCGAGATTTCCTTATTATAAATGTGCTTCTAACTAATTTCCTTCTGGGGGCCTAGACTGTTGTACCCTTCCCCAGCCCTTACTGCCTGTTATTTTCTTTTAGACCACCATGATTGGATGTGATCTGTGTCCCTTAAGAGGTGAAATTGATCAGCTGGGACATGACTTCAGGGAAACAATGTTGGACTTATTCTCCAGCTCTATTCTTTCATCAACACTATTCTTCTATGGTCTTTCATCCTCTTTAAGAGCAACACTCTTTATTATTTTGGTTGTCCCAAACAACCCTTGAGGCCTGGTCAAGAAGGGTTAGGGAAACAGTCTTCTAGACACTGCTGTTAATGGTCAAAGAAAGTTTTGCAATTAGATTTCTTCCCCAACTTTTATTCTTGTGTTATATTAAATAACTTCTAAGCATCATTGTGCTTCTATTCATACCCTTTTTCCAATATGTTTCCTCCTAAGTTTCATGATCCTTCATCATGACCCCCCTTTCTTTCTCCTAGAGGCTTGTGTCTGGTTTAATTCAGTAACTTCAACCAGTCCTAGGATCAGTATCCTCCCTGGGACATGACCAAAAACATAACTCAAGTAGTCAGTGTTTAAAACATCATTCTCTGCAAAGGACACAGCCCACTCTGGTCTGGAAGAGCTAAGGGCTATAGCTTTGTAGACTAAGCACTGAAATGCCAAGAGATAGGAGGGTCCTAGTGACCTTTAAAGTGGCATCTTCCCTACTAAAATACTAAAAGATGCACACAGATATTTATGGTTATGAATACAGCAACCTCAAGAGCTACAGGGTTAACTTGGCTCTGTGCAGTGGTAGAATTTAGAGAACTTTGGTAAGGAGAGGTGAGGCAAGAGTGCCAGGAATGTGAGATAGGCTTCACTTATTCTTTTTCTGATAAGAATACCTCCGAACAAAATTCTTTCAACTTTCATTTTATTGTCCTTGTTAAACTTGTTACATTTACATCCCCCCCACCTTATTTGCTTATTTAAGTTGAAAGGGAACACTTGATGCAGTTACCTCACTCTTCTTTTTTTCAGAATTCTTCCCATGGAATTAGAATGACTTATGTTATTTGTTTATTTGAAAAGTAAGAACAGATGTCCTACTTAATGTAGTCTATAGATGAGCTTAAAATGAATATATGTCCTGAACATATCAAGGTGATTTGATAAACAAATTAGAAGTGACTGAAGTTATGTGCTTTTTGCAATTAAGGATAGAGAAGGCTTAACTAAACAAGGGATAGAGAAAATGATAAAAGATAAAATAAACAATTTTGAAAGCACAAAATTTAAACAGTTCTAAATAAGTAAAATCAAATACAAAAAGAAACTAATGGCAAGAGAAATATAAATTGAAACAATCCTTATACCTCAAAAGTTGGCAAAACTGATGAAAATTGAGAAGATAGGTTTGTCCTTCTTTCTTGAAAAGGACCATGACATCAAGATGATGACATGGCTTGCAGTTGACTTTGATTTGAGTGAGGGAGAGGGCTGTATAAGGTCACTAGCTTCACTTTCCCCTCTAGAGCCATCCAGGTCCAGGGGCCTGAAATTCATCTGGAACACTGGAAATGGCCCAGGATGCAGTATGGGACCTTGGCCCTTTACACTTTCACTTTGAGTGAGATACACTCATTCAATGAATTCTTTAATTAGTTACTCAAGGGATGACCCCTTTTAATGAAAAAAAAGTCAAGCCAGAAGGGGAAGACCCTCAGGATTCCTGAGTGAAAGAGAAACAATTACTATTTAGTATTTACATTCACTCTGTGCTAGGTAGGTAGAGACCTGTTGTCCAATCTATGAGCTCCAAAGTGAATTGGGTTTAAGGTTTGATCTTTGAGCAAGAAACCTAGACAATAAACCCAAAGGAGAAAAAGATAGCTTTTGGCCATGGAAGAGAGAGGAGAGAAGAGGAGAGGAGATGAGTCTGGAACCAGTTCTTTGCCATACAGAAAAAGAGGTGCTATCAGTATTCTTGTACATACAAGTCCTTTTTCCCATTTCTTTGATCTCTTTGAGATATAAAACAAGTAGTAATATTACCGGGCCAAAGGGTATTTTACCCTTTTGCATATAGTTCCAAAAAGTTCTCCAGAATGGTTGAGCCACTTCACAACTCCAGCAACAATGCATTTACATCCATATTTTTCACATCCCCTTAAGCATTGGTCATTTTCCTTTTCTGTTATGTTAGCTAATCACATGGAAGTGAGATGGTACCTCAGAGTTGTCTTAATTTACATTTCTTAAATCAGTACTGCTTTAGAGCATTTTTTCATATATCTATTGATTGTGCTAAACTTTTTTACTAATACTATCTCATTTGATCCTCACAAAACCCCCAGTGGGGAAATATAATTATTGTCCCCATTTAACAGTTGAGGAAACTGAGGCAAATAGAAGTAAAGTGACTTACCCCATGTAACTGAAATGGTACATTTCTGAGCCTGTGTTTGAACTCAGAACTTCCTGTTACCAGGCCCAGCACTTTATTCACAGCACTACTTAGTTGCCTAGAAAATCATTGAAATAAGTTTTATGTAAAGACAATTCATTATATTTTTTTAAAATAATGTGTCTGTGAGCCAAGATGACAAAGTAAAAGCAGAGACTTCCCTGAGCTTGCTCATAAAACCTTTCAAATATCTGTAAAAATGACTCTAAACAAATTCTCAAGCTAAAAAACCTACAAAATGACAGAGTGAAACAAATTCCCAGCCCAAGACAACCTGGAAAGTCAACAGAAAGGATCTTTCACACCAGGCAGGGAGTGGAGCTCAGTCCGGTGTGGCACAGATGGGCCAGAACAAGCCTTGGGGGACTGAATCATGGACAGGTGTGGTGGGTTCCAGTAAAATAGAAGCTGAAAGAATCCACTGGAAAGCCTCTGGAAAGAGATCCTAAAAGGAAAACTACCAGGAATATTCTAGCCAAATTCCAGACTTCCGAGGTCAAGGGGAAAATATTGCAGATAGGCAGAAAGAAACAATATGACTATTGTGGGAATACAATCAGGACAATATAAGCTCTAGCAGGTTCTACATTAAGGGATCAAAAGACTTGAAATATGATATTCCAGAGGTCAGAGGAGCCAGTATTAAAACCAAGAATCACCTACTCAGCAAAACTAAGAATAATCCTTCAGGGGAAAAAAAATGGACATTCAATGAAATAGAGGAATTTCAAGCATTCTTGCTAAAAAGACAACAGCTGAATAGAAAATTTGACTTTCGAATACAAGACTCAAGAGACTCATGAAAAGTTAAACAGGAAAGAGAAACCAAAGAGACTTATTAAAGTTGAACTGTTTACATTTCTACATGGAAATATGATATTTGTAACTCATGAGACCTTTCTCAGTATTGGAGTAGTTGGAGGAAATAGATAGATAGATAGATAGATAGATAGATAGATAGATAGATAGATAGATAGATAGAGGGTACAGTGTGAATTGAAAATGAAGGAGATATTAAAAAACAAAATTAAGGGGTGAGAAATGAATATATTGGGAGGAGAAAGGGAGAGATAGAATGGGGCAAATTATCTCACATAAAAGAGGTAAGAAAAAGGTTTTATAATGGAGGAGAAGAGGGGGGAAAGTGAGAAGTAATGAATGAACTTACTCTGGTCAGATTTGGTTTGAGGAGGAAATAACTTACACACTCAATTGGTTATCTTACCAGACAGGAAAGTAGGGGGAAAAGGATAAAGGGGGAATGATAGAAGCAAGCGTGGTTTGGGGGAGGGGTAGTCAGAAGCAAACTCTAGAAAAGGAACAGGGTCAAGGAGAAAATAGAATAATTGGGGGGCAGGATAGGATGGAGGGAAATATAGTCTTTTATGACATGACTATTATGGAGGTGTTTTGCATAACTATATATATATATATATATATATATATATATATATATATATATATGTTATGTTGAATTACATGCCTTTTCAGTGGGGAGGGAAGAAAGGAGAGAATTTGGAACTCAGATTTAAAAATTTAAAAATGTTAAATGTTAAAAAATGTTAAAATGTTAACTGTTAAAAAAAATTGTGCATGCAGCTGGGAAATAAGATATATAGGCAATGGGTATAGAAATCTATCTTACCCTTCAAGAAAGAAAAGGGGAAGGGGAATAAGAGGGGGAATTATAAAAGGGACAGCATATTTAGAATGCATGCCATCTTGGAATGGTGGGGAGGGGAAAGATGGGGAGAAAATTTGGAACTTGAAATCTTGTGGAAATGAATGTTGAAAACTAAAAATAAATAAATAATTTTTAATCTTAAAAAAATTAAAAATGATGTGGCTCCTGTATCATATAAATGTAGACCCAGGATTTCCAACCTATTGCCATCAGTACCTTAAAGGTCATGGAGTTCTTAAGGGATATGCAAATCTGTATGGGAATACATAAATAAATATGCATTTTTTTCCTCTGTCAATGAAATCAGTAGTATCTCATACCTGTATGTAGGACTATTTTTGAAAGATATGTTCATTCTTTTGTGATTAAGGATGTAAAATTCAGTTAAATATATTACTGAATTTATACTGACTTTTGTCATGTATTTTTTCAATCATTACATCCTTATAGTCCAAGTGTTTCCATGTGGTACTGTCTTTGGAATTTTGGTATACCAAAAGGGGATCGTTATACTTGAAAGTTTATGAACCACTCCTTAGACCATATTTTCTCATTCTGTGGTTGGAAACCCAGTGAAGAACTCTTACCTCCAGCCATCCAGAAAGTCTGATGTTTACTGAAGTAAGAAATATGAGGAAAAATGCATCTTAGGGGAATTTTAAAGATGTCTTATGAATATTTGTTTGCTTACAACATTTTTCTCATTTGGAAAAATGTTTGATTCAGAGCATTCACTTCCATCAAAAAGCTATGCATATTTAAGCTTGTCAAACTGATGATATTTTCCACAATACCAATCTAATTTGAACCATTCTGTTTAGTCTCAGTTGACACAATGCTTGATAAAGACAAAAAAACCATCTCTAATCACTTTAGTTGGTTACTAATAGACTCATTATTGAGATGAAGATGCTGTTATAGTCAATTTCAGAGATAACCTAAAAAAGGAAGTGTCTAATATGTCTTTTCCATTTTTCTTTCTCTGGGTAATTTTATTTTATGGTTTAAAAAATCCCTCAACATTGAAAGATTCAAGAACTACAATAAGAGGACACAAGAGATATATACAATAGTTACAAAAATATCAACAGTATTGATATATGTTTACATGTCTCATGTAAGTCTGAATAACCAAAGATTTGGATTTAAATTCTGTCATATATTTTGAAGCAAATAGCTCTAAGGTTTATATAACCTATTCACATTATCATAGTTGATAAATTAGCATTTTTAAAACACTAATCTTAACTATATTAATAGTACTGCCACCATAATTTTCTATACTGCCTTTTAGCACAATTATAAGAGCATATTTTTGGATGACTTTTGGCATCACTGAAAGATTGAGATGTGTGAGTCAAAGTTTCTAAAGGACAATCATTTCTTTCCAGGTGCTATGCCTATAATTGTAGTTTCTGCCACTAAGTGAGTTCATGGTTCTGCACCCAGTGACAGTCATTTGAGACTAAATGCACATATCACATCCACATTTGAATATTTAAAAAAAAATTTTAAGATAGTAATATAAAAATTAAGTACTCTGTCCATACTTTCATGTACAACTAAGGGAAAATAATATTTGGAGTAAGATTTAAAAGAAATTAAAAATCCTGGGAACATTATATTACCGTCATGACTAACTTCAATTTTGTTTGTATCAGTTTTTACTTAAGTACCTCCAAGTCTAGTTTTAATTATTTTATTCTTAATTATTTAATTCTAAAGAGTTTCTAGGCAATGAAAATAATGTCTAGCTCTCATCTTACCTCTACATCACCAGCACCTTTTATTAAAATAATTTTTGATATCTTTTGTATTTAAATCTTGCCACTCAAGTTGATATGTTCTTATTAAATATGGAGTTTGGACTTTCTTCTTAGGAAATTGTTTTGTGATTTATTGGAAACTGGAATATTTAATTCAATTATTTCTAGTTCTTTCTTGACTAGTTCATCCCCTTGAACTTCTGTCCTATTTTTTCTAATCAGTACCAAATAGCTTTGATGCTTGTTGCTTTATAATGTAGTTTAACACAAGTTCTTGGATTTTAGAGTACTGGGAGCATCCCAACCTTGATTTTTTCCATCTTTTCTTGGGAGCTCAACTTTCTTTTTGTCTTGCCACTGATTGCCATCCAAACATTAAAAATTACCTGGAAAATGGGTTCATTTATGAATTCTTACCTTTTAAACAAAACATTCTATTCATCAAAATTTAGTAAGCACTTGACACAGAATGTTGTGCTAGGAAGTCTTGGAGTACTAAGGAATAATATTAACTAATCTGTCTTCTAATCTAGATTTTCTGCTGTCATCCCCTCACTCACTTCAAGAAATAATTGTTAATGGGGAGCAACAAGGTCAAAAAAGAGAATAGAGTAAATAGGGGACAGAACACTACACATAATAGTCACAACATGATTATTACGGAAGTCTTTTTCATGACTACACATATATAGCCTATATTGAATTGCTTACCTTCTCAGTGGGGAAGAGTGGGGAGGGAGGAAGGGAGAGAAGTTGGAACTCAAAGTTTTAAGAATGAATGTTGAGTATTGTTTTTGCATGCAACTGAGAAAAAAGAAATACAGGTAATGGGGTATAGAAATCTATCTTGCCCTACAAGAAAAGAGAGAAGATGAGGATAAGGGAAGAGAGGGGTGTGATAAAAGGGAGGGCAGATGGGAGGAAGAGGTAATCAGAATGCATGGTGTCTTGGGGTGGGGGAGGGGAGAGATGGGGAGAAAATTTGGAACTCAAAATCTTGTGGATTTGAATGTTGAAAACTAAAAATAAATTAATTAAAAAAGAAACAATTGTTAAAATATGACCACATGTAAGGCACTTTTCTATGTCGTGGGAATAAAATGACATAGTACCCGCCCTTAAGAAGTTTACAGTATATTAGGGGGTATGTCCAGAGAGGGGATGATGAGATACACAAATAAATAGAACACAACATAGAATATGAGGGGATATATTCAGGCAATGTTATTTAGGAAATATAAATGAAGAAGAGAATGCTTTCAGCCAGGAAAGAGGAAAATCTGGGAAGGAGATGGATCCTGCTTTTATCACCAAGTATATATTACTTGCTTACTATATTCTAGGAGAAGATTTCATTACATACTGCAGAATCAGAGAGTTTGAGAGTTTGAGGAGACTTCAGAGAATGCCTAAGATACCTTATACTTAAATAAGAATCCTTATTATACAAGTGGAATCCAGTTTTTGCTAGAAGACCTACAGTGAAGGGGACCCCACTATTTCCTAAGAAAGCCTAGTCTGCTTTGAGGCAGCTCTACTTATTAAAAATTGTTCCTTACATTCAACTGAATTTATATTTTATATAACTTCAATCCATTTCTCCTAGTTCTAATGAAGTTATAAACAGCTATCCCTTGCATTACTAAAGATCACCCATAACTCTAGTGCCCTTTAAAAAGTAAGATACTTTATTAGTCAAGACAGCAAGATCTTAGGATTATTTTGAGCAAAGCTTGGCAAGGAATAGAAAGGGTTTCTTTCTTCTCCCCTCCCCCTTTCTGGTGGAAATGTCCAGTGAGGTTGCAGCATAATTGTGGTTTGTATTAGCAAGATGAGTCAAGAGAGAATTAGTCCTGGCAGTCAGGATTAGATCTACAGAGAAGCAAAGGTCAGCAGTACCTCAGCTGAATGAACTGCCTGTCAGTCATGTTATGCCCAATAAGGGAACATGAGAAAGGAGTGTGGAGCCCTGCAGTATGGAGAAATGAGTTGTTTTGGTCTCATGTGTTCCTTAAGTTATATGCCTCTTTAATAATATACTCTACATTTGGGTTCATTCTTCCCAAAAATATTTCATATATTTGTGGGAGACTTGAAGCATAACATAAAAAAAAAAAATCACGGCAACTTGTTCCATCACTTCCTGGCAAATATAACAAGGAAAAATGGAAGCAGCGTCAGATTTTGTAATCTGGAGCTCAAAGATCACTGCAGATAGCAACTGCAGTCATGAAATTAAAAGATGTTTGTTCCTTGAAAGGAAAGCAAATCTGGACAGTGGAGATATCACCTTGCAAACAAAGGTCCATATAGTCAAAACTATCCTATTTTCAGCAGTAATGTGTGGCTGTGAGAGTTGGATTATAAGAAAAGCTGAGTGCTGCAGAGTTGACATTTTTGAATTCTAGTGTTGGGGAGACTTTTAAGAGTCCTTGAACAGCAAAGAGACCAAAGCAGTCAATACTTAAAGAAATTAATTCAGACTACTCATTGGAGAAACAAATACTGAAGCTGAAGGTTAAAAACTTTGGCCAGATAAGAAGATGAAACACATTGAAAAAGACCCTGATGATGAGAAAGATTGAATGTAAAACGAAAAGAGTAGGGCAGAGGATGAGATGGCTAGATAGTGTCATGGAAGCAACAAACATGTGCTTAGACTTTGGGAGATAGTGGAGGATAGAAAAGCCTCATGGCATCACGGAGAGTCAGACACCACTGAACCAAAGAATGACAAATACTTCAAGTGTGATATGGCATTTTAATAAATACTGTTGCTTTAAGTTGATCATATCAGCTGATATGCTAGCTCATGAGTAATACTTTTAAGAATTTAGACCTACAGAGGATGTTACCATAAACAAAAATAGGCAAATAGAGGGATAAATTTAAGGTGGGAACTGTTGCATATTGTAAATAAACATTTGCCACTTTAATGATATTTTTTACCAGAAATTTTTTAAAAGTTCAATTTCAGTTTAATAAACACTTATAGAGTAGATATTAATGAGGCTGGGACAGAATTTCTTTCTGCACTTTTGAGAAAACAAATTTGGATATAACACAGGAGAAGTGTTTCTAAATAAAATTACCTTGATTTCCAGAAATTCTGCAGCACACCTTGACTTTATCATACTTTTCCCCCTTAGTTATTGTTCATATCTTTTTATTTTCCTATGGAAATTTAGTGTGCATAAATCTTGTGTCCCCAGTTAGATTATTAACTCCTTGAAGTCAAAGATTGGGACACATCCTTCTTTTGTATGTATCCCACTAGGACAAAGCAAACACTCTAAAGTTTCATTTTATGTGCCAGTGGAAGAATAATTTAGAAAGAAATGATAAAAAAAAATAGAGCCAAGATGAAGGAGAAAACATAAGGACTCACCTGGGCTCTCCCAAGTTCTCTTCCAAACAACTTTAAATAATGCCTCACAATGAATTCTGGAGCAGCAGAACCCACAAAAATTTGTCAAATGGGAAAAGATAGATAGATAGATAGATAGATAGATAGATAGATAGATAGATAGATAGATAGATAGATGAGACAGCTGTAGAGAGATATATGTATATATAGATATAGATGCATATGTATATATGTATACACATACACACATATACTTACAGAGACACACATTGACTGAAGAGAAGAATGCTTTAAAAGTTAGAATTGATCAGAAAAAGATGTAAAAAATTCAGTGAAAAAAAGAACTCCTTTAAAATTGTTAGGTGGTGAGATTTTGATCAATAAAGAAAATAATTCTTTAAAAGTTCACATTGGACTGCTGGAAACTTAGAATACTATGAGATGTCAAGAAATAATAAAACACAATTTTTAAAATGGAAAAATAGAAGACGATGTGAAATACCTCAGTGGAAAAAAAGCATTTGGAAAATAGATGGAGGAGAGATACTTTAAGAATTATTGGACTGCCTGAAAGCCATGATAAAAAAAAAAGCCTACACATCTTTCAAGAAATTATCAAGGAAAATTGCTATGATATTCTAGAACCAGTGGGTAAAATAGAAAAGGAAAGAATCCACTGATCATCTCTTGAAAGAGACCCCCAGATGAAAATTCCCAGGAACATTATAGCCACGTTCCAAGGCTCTCAAGTCAAGGAGAAAATATTACAGGCAGCCAGAAAGAAGGAATTCAAATATCATGGATCCTCAGTAGAATAACACAAGATTTAGTAGCTTTTACATTAAAGGATCAAAGACTTTAGAATATATTATTCTGGAGGGCAAAGGAGCTAAGATTACAACCAAGAATCACCTACCCAGTAAAATGAAGTATACTCCTTCAGGGGAAACGATGGATATTCAATGAAATAAAGGACTTTCAAACATTCCCTGTGAAAAGACCAGAGCTGAAGAGTAAAACTGACTTTCCATTCGATGACTCAAGAGAAGCATAAAAAAAGCAAATGGGAAAAAGAAATCATAAGGGATTCAAATAGATTAAACTGTATTACATTTGTACATGGGAAGATACTTGTAATTCCTAAAATCTTTGCCATTATTAGGGCAGTTAAAAGGTGAACAATCAATTCAAAGAGATGTGAATTGAATATGATGGGATGATATCCAAAAAATTAAAATTAATGGGGGAGAAAGAAGGGAGAAGGGGAAAGGGAAGTAAAATGGTGTAAATGGCCTCACATAAAAGAGACATGAAAGAACTTTTACAGTGGAGAGGAATATAGGAGATGTAGGGTATGGAGTACTTGAATCTTACTCTCATCAGAATTGAAGGGAATAGAATACATAATCAGGTGGACATAAAAATCTATCTTACCCTACAGGAAAATAAGAGAGGAAGGGGATAAGAGAGGCACAGAGAGGTTGGGGCTGGGTAGGAGGGAGGAAAGGCTGATAAAAGGGATGACAGGTTGGGGGAGGCGAGAGAAGTAAAACACTTTTGAGCGTCAACTAGATGAAAGCAGAAAAAAAGTAGGACAAATGGGGGAAATGGGATGGAATGAAATATGCAGTAATTGTAACTGTGAAGAAATGTTTATAGAGTTTCTCTGATAAAGGCCTCATTTCTTATACATATAGCAAACCATGTCAAATTCATAAGAATGCAAGTCACTCTTCAACTGATAAATGGTCAAAGGAGATGAAAAGGCAGTTTTTAGATGGAGTAATCAAAGCTTTCTCTTGTCACATGAAAAAATACTCTAATTGTTGATTATACAGATGCAAATTTAAACAATTCTGAGGTACCACCACACATTTATTAGATCGGTTAATATGACAGAAAAGGAAAACGACCAAAGTTGGAGACGATATGGGAAAATTGAGATACTAATGCACTATTGATGGAATTGTGAAATGACTAAACCATTCTGGAGAGTATTTTGGAACTATGCCCAAAGAGCTATAAAACCACACATACCCTTTGACCCTACAATACCAAAGAGATAAAAAACAAAAATGAAAAGGACCTATATGGATAAAAATATTTTTACCAACCCTTTTAGTGGTGGCAAAGAATTGGAAATTGAGGACTGCCTGTTATTTGGGAAATGACTGAACAAGTTGTAGTATGTGATTGTGATGGAATACTATTACTTTAAGAAATGATAAGCAGGGTCCTCTTAGAAAAAACCTGGAAAGACTTAAATGAACTGATGCAAAGTGAAGTGAGCAGAGCCAGGAGAACCTTGTACCCAATAACAGCAATAATGAACAAATAATTGGCTGTGAATTACTAAGCTATTCTCAACAATACCATAATCTAAGATAGTTCCAAAGAACTTAATGATGAAAAATACTATTCATCACCAGAGAAAGAAATGATGGAGTCTGAAAGATGATTAAAACATACTTTTTGAAAACTATTTTTCTTGGATTTTGTTGTCTGTGTTTTCTTCAACAACATGACTAATATGGAAATAAGTTTTTGTATGAAGGCATATATATAATCTATATGAAATTGCTTGCCTTCTTAATGAGGGGGAAAGGAAGGGAGAATTTGCAACTTAGAATTTAAAAAAAGCTTTTAAAATTGTTTTTATATGTAATTGGAAAAAATTTTAAATAAATATATAAAGAGAAAAAAAGGAAAGCTTGGTTCCATCTTTGAAAAACCAGTTCTTTTTTTTTCATTTTTTTGAGCGAAGTGTAGACATAGACTAAACTTTGTGTAATCCTCACTATCCATTCTGCAATTAAATTCCAATCTTCCCTTCCAACTACTTTTTGAGAAACTGCTAATAGCAAGCAAAATATATGATTTGTCTTACCATCTTTTCCTTGCTCTTCTTGCTTTCTATCTGATAGATGTGCTAATGAACAGGGAAATTGCCAAAATGTAGGGAGTGGAGTAAAGGAGAAATAGAAACAGGAGGAAGGAATTATGACCAAAAAAGAGGTCTTAGAATGACTTCTCTTATTATTATTTGAATTAGTATCTGTATACACATATATGTATATACACACATACACGCATGTACACGTGTATATATGTGTATATGCATGTATGTGTGTATAGAGAGATGTATATATGTATTTATACACATATATAATGTGTATTTGTATGTGTGCATATCTATATATACCTACATAAATACATACACATACATGCATACTAATGTGTATGTATATATACATATATATTTGTATATCTGTATCTATCCCTATATAGGTATGTATTCATACTAGTGTGTGTATGTTCTGTAGTTGATTCTACCATATAGTACAAAAATCTAACCCTCAAAGTTGAATTATTTCCCAAGTTTTCATCAAATATGTTCATCGACATGCTGATAAATACTATTTTCTTGTCCATGACAGTAATGGTGACTTTGCTTTATATTTCATCCTTTACAGATTCCAAAGAAATAAAACCCAGTGATATTTCTATTATCATAAAGGCTGAAGAACAAAGACCATAGTAAAGCCAGCCCAGATATTCTCTTTAGATATGCTCTGTCTGTATATGGCCACATAACACTTTCCTCCCCCTCCACAATACATACCTTAGAAGGCAAAGGCTGGTAAGATCTTTTTTATTTGCAGGCAGCAGATAGTCTCTTGGGCTTATTTGCTCCTATTCCACTAGCCTTAGATTCTCCTTGTTCACAGATATCCTCAACCCTTTACTGAAGTGAAAGGGAAATCACTGAATTAATAAAAAGCATGGAATTACCAAACAGGCAGCATGATACAGTGAATAGAAAACTGAGTTAAGAAGGCTTGGATGCAATTCTGCCTCTGACCCCATACTATGGGACTTTGGTCCACTTACTTAAACCCCCTCATGCTTTTTGTAACTTTCTAAGACTTTAAGTTGTAGAAGAGGTGCTGGCCTAGATTGGAGGAGAGAATTTCATCTTCTGGGAGTTCCCTATAATAAAAAAATCACAGTGCCAGTCACATTCAGTATCACTGTGGTAAGACCAAGCAAATTAATTAGGAGCAACCTTTCCAACACACATGGGCTGTGAGCAGAACTTTATGAATCTCATCCATTCCTTGCCGCAGGGCCTGGCAATAGCCTCAAGGCCAATCTAGAGAACATGGGACACTTTAGATCTCTTTAGGCCAATCACCATAGTAACTTTACTCCATGACAAGGGAGACAAAATCTTTCCAGGACACTGCTTCTGCTATTTTTTTTTAATTTTAAAAAATTACCATATTTACAAGCATGAATATCTCTATAGGCAATGAATGGGAAAATATGATTGTATATGAAACTTTGAATCTATTATGTTTATATTGTTTCATTTTTTTAAAAAAAAGTCTGTATTAGTTTATGTTAAAAATGAGTACATATTGGTTGTATATAGTGGTGCCAACATTATTTTCTTTGTCTTTGTCCCTTTCTGAAATTCTTTCTCTCATCTGTATACAGATGATTCATTGACCCTGGTATCTTTTTTTTTTTTTGCCTATCACTGACTCTCTCCCCACTACTGCTTTTTCCCATTTCAAATTAAATCTTCCCTTGTCACAAATAAGTGTAGTGAGCTCTATCAACTAAATGAATTATTATTGCTAGGCACTGGCTAGTCATTGGATGTTCATGTGAGGTGGGGAATAATATCTAAGTGGAACTACTCCATTGGCCAAATTAAATGTTTGAATATTATGAGATCCTTAGGAATAGAATATTGATGATATTGTAAACCTGTAGTTTTACCTACCCATTCGATCCTTCAGTAATTCAATCTGCCAAACACGAAGTGCCTACACTGTTCAAGAGAAGAGGGAATATAGCATAGGGGTTAGAAAGCTCTTATGCAGGTCAGCAAGGCATGGGCTCAAGTCCTTCTTCTGTCATCTATTGGCTCTATAACCCTGGGCAAGTCACTTAAGCTTTCAATGCTTCAAGCAACTTTCAAAGGCTAGAAGGTGCAACAGTAGAGACAGTTTTCTTGTAATAACAAATTCCAGGAAAGACACTCACCACCCTCCAAAAAAAAAAAAAACAATTATAAGAGACTAGCTACTGGAAATTTAAAAAGGGAAGGACCCCTTTTGCTGTCAGAATGTAGAGTTCCTGTATTAGAAACTGCCTCCTGTCCCCTTCTGGGTCCACAGAACACAATGAAAACTAAAGCAGAAGACTTTGCTTTTTGACTGATAGAAACTGCTGTGCACTTTGTCTTGTTTTCAAGAAATAGTATAGTTTCAGTTAATGTATCACTGTAACATCATAGGCTTTGTGGGTGTCATAAGTATGGACTAGATCCCAGTTAAATTTATGTGACGTAGCTAGGAGGCACTGTAGTGGATAGAATGCTGCACTTGGGGTCTTCAAGACCTGGATTGAAATCTGACCTCAGACATTTGTTATCTGTGTGACCTTGGACAAGTCAGTTTCCTCAAATGTAAAATAAGGGTAATAATAACACCTACCTCCTACAGCCATTATAAGGATGAAAGTGCGATAATGTTTGTAAAGAATATAACACAGTGCCTGGCATGTAGTAGGTGTGATATAAATGCTAGCTATTGTTATTATTATCATTATAGGAATAACTCGTCTTTGCCTTTGTGGACAAAACGTGAAGAGCTGCCAAGACTCGTTTTTAAGGCAGTAAAATAGGAATAATCCAAATATAAATGTAGCAAATTGGCAAAATGGTACATTACTTTCATAGCTAATAACATCGTGATGTTTAAGTGGGTCATCAAATTGCAGAGCACTGTATTTATGTGCTATTGGAAAATACCTAGATGCAGATATTATGCTTTTAAAGGAGCCCAGAAGACATTTTTATTTGTTTCTTTGTGTTTTGATTTCAGGAAACTTCTGTTCAGACTGCAGCTGTGATTTTGGGAGCCAGAGTCCTGAAGTCACTTTAGAAAAGGTACAGAAAATACAGCTAATTCAAATGCTGGGTGAGTGTTGCATGCTGCTAGTCAATGTTTGTGTTTTTTTTTTTCCCTTCTTTCCAAAGGAAAGGTGCTTTTCTTGAGCTCCTTTAACATTTCTTTCTAAAAGGCTGAGAATCTCTGGGCCACTAATCCCACCCAAGTACAAATAATGCTGTTGCTGCTTCTTAACACAATCTTAAGGAATCTTTCATTTGAAGTTGAACTGATGTCTCAGTAATGCCCTATTTGCTCATTACCTTTTGAAAGTATTTTGGAACCAACTTATAGACTCCACAGAAGTCACAGTCTCATGACTTCCTAATTGTAGGATAGAGTGACTTTGCAGATGATTTAAGATAGATGGATAAGGTGAACAAAGGCTTTCTCACTTCTGTCTCTAGTGATGACTGTCCTTTGAACCCAGTCAAAAGTACAACCTTATATGCAACACCAGCTCAGTCAAGTGGTGACTAGGAGAATTCCCAGGTCTGTAATTACTAGTTAGAAACCTGTGTGACTCTGCGTTGCATTTCTAGGGGTGGTCTAAAATAAATGGTTTAACTGCATATATCTTGTATATACATAATGATTTGCATATTCCCTCACCTGTTAGAATATGAACTCCTTGAGAGCATGGATCATATATTTGTCTTTGTTTCCTCAATATTCACATACAGTAAGCACTTAATAAATGCTTGCCAACTACCCTTATCAACTCATTGAAGTTTTCGCATCAATTGAGTCAATGATGTCAGAATATTTCTGTCACCATTTCATCATGTTTCTATTGCTGCTAGAAATGTGTTTATCAAAAAAAAAATGGTGTTTATCAATCTTGGTAATCATTTTTACCAGTATGTTTGGTTCCTTTGGTCCTGATATTCATGATCTGGTCCCAGGCCCACCACAGGCTACAATGTCCATACCTCATTTTTGACCATCATAGGCAATCTATACACAAGGTACCCTGCTGGACACTAGAGAAATAAAAAAAAATTGAGTATTCATAACAAAAGCTAGTAGAGCACAAAGTTTTTAACAAGTTAGAAAAGCTTTAGCCAAGGAAAGATGAATGCTATTGCCCAAGGAAGATCTGAGTTAAGTTTGGCAAAGACTAGCCACCAGGGATGAATTATTTCTTCATGGCATCCCATGTAGTGAAGAGCATTGGAAAGTAACTCAGTTCTGTGTGTCCCCCTTCTTCAGTGATGGTGAAAGAATGGCATTAAAGGGGAAAAAGGATACAAGGAATCATACAACTTTAACTAGTGGGGTCTTTGTCCAGTGACAAGGAATATCTATTATTATTAACATTTTCGGGTGCCATCCAGAGAAAGGATATAAAGGAAGGGACAGAAGAAGAGCAGAGAGATGGTGGCTGGTAACTCTGCTGAAGGTTGCCTAAGACCTCATAACTGTCATGAAGATGTCTGCATTCTTCCTGTGCTATGAATACAAAACATAAGAAAATCTCTCAAGATTTATTGAAACATAAAGACTCCTCACTTCCTCCGATTTATGTCTATAGAGGCACACATGATATTGCTATAAACAATAAAGGTAGCATTTCTAAAAATTACAAAGTCTTGAGGAAGAAACTGAAGATCTGGGGAAGGGGTGTTCGAGTAAGTGGCATTTTCATCACTGCTACCCATAGAAATAAAGGCATTCAGAACAAGAAAATAGATTTGCTTTTAGAGGATGGAATTTGAGAATGATATTTGCATTTCTGTGCTACAGCCTAAAATATAGTTACAACAGGCTGGAGATGGAGCACACCTAACAAGAAGACTTTTACAAATCTAACAAAAGATTTAAACTAAAAAGGAAGAGGCAGGAAGACATCTTTTTACATATATCTAACAAGATAGCAATAGGGAATAGCAAATATAAGGGGAAAGTATAACAACAGAGATGACCAGAAATGAATTTGAGAAACATTCCAAGGAAGGTGCCAGCAAGAAAACATCTGGTCTCAGAGATCTACACACATGTGTAAAAGTACACTTGTATCCCCAAGAGGTTATAAAAATGGGAAAGGGTCCCACATGTACAAAAATATTTATAGCAGCACTCTTTGTGGTAGCCAAGAACTGGAAATCAAGGGGATGCCCATCAATTGGGGAATGGCTGAATAAATTAAGGTATATGAATGTAATGAAGTACTTTTGCACCATAAGAAATGATGAACAAGAAGACTTCAGGGAGGCCTGGAAGGACTTATATGATCTGATGCTGAGCGAAAGGAGCAGAACCAGGAGAACTTTGTGCACAGCAACGACCACAGTGTGTGAGAGTGTTTTCTGGTAGACTTGGAACTTTGTAATAACACAAGAACTTAATGGAAAAAAAAATCCCAATGACAGTTTTCTAAGGCAAAATGCCTTCCACACAGAGAAAGAAATAGAGAAGTCATTCGCAGAATGTAGCAGATCATGTTGTGTGTGTGTGTAGGTTTCAGTGTATTATGTTTTGATTTGTTATATGATTTTTTTCCATTTATTTTAGTGCGACTACATAGCATGACTATAGTGAAAATGTGCTCAATAGGAAAGTATATGTAGAACCTATACAAAATTGTATGCTGTTGCAGGGAGGGAGGGGGGTAGTGGGGGGAAGGTGTGGGGGGGATAAAATCTTAATTTTTTAAGGAAGTGATTGTAGAACATTAAAAGAAAAAATAATAAAAGAAAAAATAAAAGAAAAAGAAAAAAAAGTACACTTATAAGCAATGTAAACTAGAAGTTCTAAGGCAGGGAGGAAACTGACCTCAGGTAGATACCAGTTGAAATCTGGTGGAATGGAAAGCTTCATTTAATTCAAAAGAAACAAGAGATTAGGGGAAAGGAACATGTCATGCTGAATATTTAGAAAATACACTTCTCTGAGGAATTCTCAGTCTCCTTTTATGGAGAAGCATAGTAGAGAGAATAAAGATAACTTTTATAAAGTGCTTTAATGTTTACATAGTGCTTCAAATATATGTGCTCATTTAATTGTCACATTGATCCCATGAGATAGCTACTGCTGTTACCCCTGTTTTAAAGATGAAAAAACCGAGGCTGAGAGAACTTAAGTGGCTTGCCCAGGTCACCTAATTCGTTAATATCTGAGGCAGATTTTGACAAATTATTTCTGATTTCATATCTAGTGAAAGTTAATGGAGTGGAGGGAATTGTGGAAAGATTGCTGAATAATGAAGAAAATTACTGGGCTCTCCCAAATCCCATCTCAAAGTGAATTTTAGAGTATCACAAATAATTTAAAGTTATAGTAATGCAGTCATCCAGTCTAAGACACCTTGGGGGGACTTTTGGAAAGGTCTGACCTTCCCAGTATGCCTGATTGAAGTGTCCTTGGGACAGTCTTGTAAGCAGCCGCCTCAGCTTCTAGAGCTTTCATCCCACAGATGGTGTGAGGGTTGAGTGGCTGATCAGGGGAAGATTATGGAAGCCTTTCAATGGTGCTGGACCTGGAGTCTGGGTGTACTCACCACATGGGTTCTCAGATTGTGGCTACAGGCAAAGAGTAGTGAACACATGCTGGTGAGTGTAGTGGCACAGGGGCGAGGCCCTGCTGGTTGTGGTCACTTACAGGAGAGCAGAGTCCCTGCTTTCTGTTCTGGGGCATAGGGGTGAGCAACCCCTTGAAGTTCCACAGGGAGCAAAAGCATTTTCAGTATTGGCAGTGCTGGGGTCCCTGGTCAAGGCTCAGGCGTGGAGAGGAGTACCTGAGGTCACTTATAGACCAAAGCGTGAACCTGAGGAGTAATGACCACACCTGGCCTTAGATTATAGGACATAGGAAGAACAAAGATTAATCTACTTATTCAGTGCCATGCCAATAAATTACCAAACATATTTTATTGAGATATAAAAAATAATAACAGTTCTTTTGGAAAAACAAAAGTTCAAGAGCATCAAAGGAATTAATGAAAAAATATAAAGGAAGGAAGTCTAGCAGTGCCTGGTCTTAAGCTGTGTTATAAAGTGGTAATTATCAAGACCATCTGGCACTAAGAAATAGAATGGTGGATCAGTAGAATAGAGTAGATATATAATATGCAGTAGTAAGTGATTATAGTAACCCTGTGTTTGATAAATGTAAAGATTTAAACTTTTTGTATAAGAATTCACTGTTTGATAAAAATTGTTGGGAAAATTGGAAAATAGGTTGGAAGAAACTAGATGTAGACCAATATCTTACACCATTTACCAAAATAAGGTCAAAATGGATACATAACTTAGACATAAGGGTGATATCATAAATAAATTGGAAGAACATGGAATATATCACCTATCAGATTTATAGATAGGAGAAGAATTTAAGAATAAGAAAGAGAGAGAGAGAAGTGTGAAATGTTAAGTTAGATAATTTTGATGACATTAAATTTAAAAGTTCTTGTACAAACAAAACCAATGTAGCCATAATTAGAAGGAAAGCAGAAAATGGGTAAATGTTTTATAGTTCCTTGAATAAAGGCCTTGTATTTCAAATACGTAGTTAACTTTGTCAAATTTATAATGATGGGAGTCATTCCTCAGTTGGTAAATGGTCAAATGATATAAACAGGCGAAGAAGAGTCCAAAATCATATATGCATACACACATACATACACTTATATGTGCATATATATGTGTATGTATGTATGTATATATAGCCACATGAAAAACGCTCCAAATCATTATTGATTAGAGAAAATCAAATTAAAATAACTTTGAAATACCATCAGGTTGGCTCATATTATAGAAGGGGAAAATGACAAATGTTTGAGCGGATATAAAAAAATTAAAACACTAATACACTGTTGGTGAAACACTCAATCCAACCATTTTGGAGAGCAATCTGGAATTATGCCCAAAATAATAAAACTATATATACCCTTTGACCCAGCAATGCCACTGTTGGATCTCCCAAGATGATCAAATAAAAATCGGAAAGGAACCTATGTGTTCCACAAATTTATGGCAGCTCTATTTGTGGTGGCAAAGAGCTGGAAATTGAGAGGATTTTCATCAGTTGAGCAGTGGCTGAATAAGTTGTGGTATACAGTTGTGATAATGAACAGGTTGATTTTAGAAAAACATGAAAGACTTACGTGAGATAATGCAGAGTGATATGAGAAGAACCAAGAGAAGTTTGTATAATAGTAAGACCAGTATTGTTCGAAGAGTATATGCGAATGGCTAAATCATTCTGAATTATATGACTATTCAAATCTACTACAAATGACCTATGAAGGAAGATGCTATCCACCTCCAGAGAAGGAACTATCTATCATATCATTTCACAAATTTATCGATCAAATGTTGACTTCCCCTGGGAGGAGTTGAAAAGCATGGAGGAAACTTGGAACTCAAAGGTGACAAAAAAAAAAGTAAACAAAATTAAAAAAAAGTTGACCTAAGATGCAATATTATTGTGGGAAGATTTTACAGACTTCCTGGATAGAAACAGGAAATAACTGGATTTTGAAGGTATCATAGACTATCACAGAGGGATGATATTGTATGGTTGGGAGACTACAATTATCCCAATATCTGCTAGAGCTCTCTCTGCCCAAATCTGAGATATTAGTTTCTTGACTTGCCTTAATGATAATTTCCTCTTTCAAAAAGTAGAGGAAACAATGAAAAATAATTCTATTTTAGTTTTGATTCTTTCTTGCAAGTGTAAATTTTCCTGGAGTGGAAACAATGGGAACTTTGAAGCTCTGTTTTAGAATTTGTGGTAGAGAGGTTGACAAACTAGGTATAGTCCTGCCTTTCTTCCTTCCTATCTTCCTTCCTTTTTCCCTTCCTTCTTTCCTTCCTTCCTTCCTTCCTTCCTTCCTTCCTTCCTTCCTTCCTTCCTGTGTGTTCGTTCTTCATTGTCAAAGAAGACCATGCCATCAGAGAAATAATGACATGACTTGCACTTGACCTTGTTTTGAGTGAGGGAGGGCTGTGCAGGTCACCAGCCTCACTTCTCCTCCAGAGCCATCTGAATCCAGTGACCAGATATTCATCAGGATAACTGGAGATGACCCAGGATGAGGCAATTGGGGTTAAGTGACTTGCCCAAGGTCACACAGCTAGTGAGTGTCAAGTGTCTGAGGTGAGACTCCTGCACCAGTGCTCTATCCACTGCACCACCTAGCTACCCCAGCTAGGTAACGAACTTCCTGTAATCAACTCAAGAAGGGATAAGACTACTGTTCAAAGTGTATAGGACAATGTTAATGGGAACAGAAAGGATGATATGCATTTATTAAACACCAACTGTGTGCCAGACACTGTGCAAATGTCTCCCCTGATGTCATCACCACCATAGGAGATGGGCTCTCAGAAAGGAGGCAGAACCACTTGACTCTTATTTCAACCTGGTCTTGATTAAGGAAAAAAGTCTAATAAGTAAGGAGATAATGATAAGGCTCTTCTACAGTATGTGCTAGTGCCAGCTTCTACCCACTTAGCAGGGCTGATTATTAAATTTCTAGTGTATTAAATTTTCCAGTTAAATTTCCTGTGCCTTAGAAATTGGTAAATGCTACAAAACAGGGCTTGATTGACTGTTTTGTTTATTATTTAGCTTTAAGAAAGGAATGGACAAAATATTATGCTGCAGATTAAAAATATGTCTTCTGTATCTTGGTCACCTTATAGTCAGTTGTTAAACATTTACCAACACACTTTTGCCTCTTTGCTTTTGTAAAGTCTGGAAGTCTAGAACATCTCACAGTACTGAAAGAACTGACCAATGTGATGACTAACTTGCATTTAGTGATGTTTGACAAACACTGGCAAATATTAGTGATGCGGCAAACCTGCAGAATAAAAATGGTACCCTTTAATCCGAGTTTAAAAAAAGACAATGGTGACAGACTCCAAACTCTGGGCAAGTGCTTTGACCTTCATTCTTGGAAAAATTCTCTAACTTGTCTTCAGAGAGATGGTTAGTGAACACCTAAAAAACAAAAGTGGTAATCAAAAAGTCAACACTTTTTTAAAGAACCATCATGGATTCATTAATAATGGGTCATGGCAAACTAATCTCTTGTCCTTTTGTGACAGAAGGTGATAGATAGTTTACCTAAATTCAGCTAGCTTTTTGTGTCTCCTGTTCATCCTTGTGAATAAAATGGAAAGGTGTGGGTTGGATGATAGAAAAGTTAAATGGATTTGGAACTGAATGAATGATTAACCTGAAAATGTAGTCATTAAATGACTTGGTGTCTACTTGGAAGGAAATCTGGAATAGAGTGACTCAGAGATCTGTGCTTGTCCCTGTTATATTTAACTTTTTAAAAAATATGACATTAGAAGCATGAATAGTATGCTTATTAGATTTATAGATCTCACAAAGATGGATAGCTCAAATATTGGATGACAGATCCAAGTAGAACTTGACAAGGCTAGAGCAATGGGCTGAAGAACATAATCAGATGAAATTCTAGTATGATAAATGTAAAATCTTACATGAAGTCAAAAAATTCAAGTTAAAGTTTGGGTAGATGTGATTAGTGAGCAGTTTGTCAGAAAATGATCTGGGGGTTTTAGTGGACTGCAAGCTCAACATCAGAGTAGTATGTCAAAAATTAAGTCTTAAGAGTCATTAAACATAGAACTGTGGCTATGATGAAGGAAGTAATAATGCTTTCCTGTGCCCCATTCAGACTACATGGGGAAGTTTGCAGTTTAAGTTCTTAAGTTTCACAATTTAAGATCATAGGTAGAAGAGATGTCAACAGGTTATCTACTCCATCCCTTAATTTTATTGACAAGGAGACCAAAACTCAACATGGTTAAGTGATTTGCCCAAGCTATCACAGGTAATCACATATTAAAGGTGGGATTTGAACTCAGGTCTTATAATGCCCAAACCAGTACTTGTTGGTAGGATTTTTTTCTCATCACACAAAAGCAATAAGGAAGCATCTGATAGGATGGTTGCATCATTTTGTCTTGTGGTAAACATGATGACCATAAGTAGACCACCATAAAAGAATGAATGGTGAAGCTTTCATTAAGCACTTAATACGTGGTAAGTGCTGGGACAGGAAGTCAGCAGTAAAGACAGTTCCTGCCCTAAAGGATTTTACATTCTAATAGAGGGAGACAGAATTTAGAGAGGAATATGAAAATAGAGGTTTTGGTTTGGAAAGTTACAGGGATAATTATTGGAGCCAACAGGAAACACAATGAAGCTTCCTTTCCAGTACTGATTTGATACTGATTCTAGTAATGGTTCTGGGTTGGCAAGAAGATGAAATAGCCTGAGAAATGAAATAGCCTAGATAACGTGGGTTATAGGAGGCCCTCATGAATCAGAATAGTTTTGCCCCAGAGAATGGGTTTCAGAGCTGAAAGGGTTAACGTCTTCTAGAGCATCATCATTTTGGGCAGCAAGGCATCTGGTAATAAGATGGCTTTAGATTGAAGACAAGCATGGATGGAGCCAGCCAAGATGAACATAATTGCAACTTATGCTCAACATTCTTAGGTAATCAAGTTTCTAAAAGAACATTCTATATTTCTCCAAGCCATGTCCACATATATGTCAATCCTTCAGGGTCAAGGTATCACAGGGAAATATTGTGAAAAAATATGCAGAAAAATATAGTGTAGAACCAAGGAAAAAGATGCTAATGTTCTGCAGGTAATTCAATAGTCATATCTATATCTATATCTATATATATATATGTATATAGATATAGATATATAGATATAAAATATGTGTGTGTGTATATATAAACTTTGGTAAAAAGGAATTCAAAGGCACTTGACATGCTGAATCTTGAAAAAAACATCACACCCAATTAAGTTGACTGTATTTTTGCATACATGAGAGGCATAATTACCTCTGTTACAGTCATTCCTGATTAGCTGCTTTTGAGGAGTCAAACCCTTTACTTGGTATAGCAAAGGTCAAAATCAGCAACAAATTGGAAGAATGGACAAAGGTTAAAAGGAGATATTGCATGTAATTACAATGGATCCAAACAATCCATTGATTCTCTTAAATGAGAAATGAAGAAAAGTTACATGAACTGTCACCATCTTCTGTAGAAACAATGTAAATCTGTTGCGAAAAGGAAGGGGCTTAAGAACCTAGAACCCATGTCAACTAAAAAACAAGGGAAACCAATTTTAGAATATAAACTAATTTGAAAACTTTATAGAAGATGTTGGAAGATTGTGAGCAGTATTATTTCACAACACAGCCAAGAGTATTGGAGGGCAGAAAACAATTCTGCAGAAAGTTTGTCATGAGACCAAAGTATAGAAAGAATATCTCAATAACATCTATAGGATCACTTATAAGAGAAGTAACAATCACATGAAAAATGAAATAAATCTGTCAGAATTTGTGTGACACATGATATTCATCATCAATGATTGTAGAACCAAGAGATTGGAATCAAATACCTTAGTGCTCAGTATATTATATATGTGGAAGATATAGAAGATGAAGACAGAAAGAATAGCTGTATCAAATACACAGAAGAAATCTGTGCAGGAGCACAGTTTTGGAAATATTGAATGATCAATTTTCAAAATATCTGATAAAAAAATCACTGGACAAAACATGCACTTTTTTATTACCCAAAATAAAAAGGTAATTAAGAAAGTCTGCATTCATGCATACATTCTTTCATTCATTCAACTATTATTTATTAAATGCCTGCTATGTACCTGATATGTACTATGTACAATATGCTATTGACCTATATAACTATATTGACTTTCTTATTTCTAAAAAAATCTTCATGAAAGTGATCTGAACCTAAATGGAAGGAATTCTTGATGAAAATTTGGAAAAGGAAAGATGCAGACTCTGGCCAATATTTTTTTTTTTAAAGAAGGCCATTTCACTCCGTCTTTATGGTCCCACAGTAGACTGAGATGGATAGAGAATAAAAGATGACACTTTGCTTATTTTTTGATAAATACATAAAAGCATTTGATTCAGGAATGCTTAAGGTAGTCTTAAGGGATCTTCTCCAATAAAGTATCACTTGCACATACATTATAAAAGATTCCTTGATATTTCAAGGGGTGTTATGTCAAAAGGGTATTGAATTGTTCTGTTTAATTGCTAAGTGTAGGAGCAGGAGCAATTGGTGATAGTTAGATCTAGGCAGAGTTCGTATGGGTCTAGGGAGATACTTCCTAATCTCTTGAGCAGTCCAAAGGCTGAAAGGACTGCCTTTTGAGGTGGTAGATTTCCCCTCAATGGATATCTTCAAGCATTGGATATCATTTTTATCCCAATGCATCAAGGAAATGTTCATGGAAGAAGAGGCATTTGAGGTAAATCTGGAAAGTTGAGTAAGTTTTCACCAGATATATGGGGGACCGAAGTACTTAGCTTGGTTCCAAATTGCTCTTGGATCTTAAATCCCAATTTTACCTCCAAAGGATAAAGATTTACAGCTATTAGAGATATTCCAAAGAATATGCTAGGAGGGTCTGAAGATAATTTGAAAGGAAGTGTTTTGAGTAATGACTGCATTGCCCTCCCAAGGTGATTGATGACTTTAAGAGGGCTAGAAATCATTTGCATTTGATCAATTCTGGTTTGTTGAAAAAATCAGTCATGCCACTCATATCTGCCAGCCACATACACCCTTTACACAGTCTCTTGCTTTTGTTTGGAGCATTCACTAGGCATGAACTTGAAGCATCAGTCAGTGGCAGAGTGGCTGTCATTGCTGCCCCATTCCACTAGCATGTCAACAGGATACCTGTCAATCAAATACCTATTCCCAGAAGACTGCACATGGTTCTGAGAATGGTTGTCAAGCAGGAGAAATGTGCCAGGGCTATCGCTGTTGGTCTGCCTGATTTTCCTTCCGTTCCTTATGCTCCTAAGCAATTAAAAACCAAAACAGATGAGATAAAAGAGCTCCAAATGGTAACTGCTCTTCTATTCAAAGAAATGGAACAGGTTGAATAGCTCCAGAGGTTTGATTCAATCCCCCATCCTACCCCACCTCAGAATAAACTGTACATCACAGCATCTTAAAGGCTGCAGCAGTCCCCTAAAACCAGGGCTGCCTGAATAGGTTTTTTTTTTTTTGTTTTATTTTTACCTTATGTTTATAAAATGAGTAATCCAGCTCTGAGAAAGAATGATAATGATTTTTCAAAGTTAGTATAGTTCATATATACACAAATATGAAAATGTCATCAACACAAATGCTGGCTCTATAAAACAAAGGAAAGAGTTAGCAGAGGAAGAAGGGAGTGGTTGCAAAACAAGTAGCAGTTCCTTGACTGACTGCTGATTCAGTTTCGCTCTTCTTGGGCACTTGAGATTTCCGCTTCTGGGCTTACGATTAATGGTCACTCCAGGCAGTTAGTGAAAATATGACCCTGACTCACTCTTCATAGTAAATAGTTTTTGAAACTTGCCAGCTACTGAGAAGTGACCTCTGAGCTTGTCACATCCTAAGACCTAAGACTAGAGACCTAGAGTCCCCCTTCTCTGAGTATAAATTTCATTCATTTCACAAATATGTTTAGTTTTTACCCATTATATGAAGAACCCTGAAGGAGATAAGTCCTTGCCCTCATGAAAGTTACAAACTTTTAAAATTATATACCTGAAAAGGTGTACAGTACAGATTAAAAGATATAAAACTATTACTTTCTATATACAGTTTTAAAAGTGTATATTAAATTTAGCATGATAGCTAACAGAAATGTCTTCATCTATGTTCGCTTTTGAGCTTCCTTCTGCTCTCTTCCATGTTTATTACTCACTACATTCTTCCACCATGCCTGAAATGTACTCTCCTCTCACCTCCACATTATGGAATTCCTGTATTTATTCCTTCAAGATATAATTCAAACTTGTTTTGTTTTTAAAATATTTTTTATTTTGTTAACTATTTCCCAATTACATGTAAGAAAATTAACATTTTTTTTTAAATTTTGAGTTTCAAATTCTCTCCCTCCTTGACACTACTCACTCATGCCTTGAGAAGGCAAACAATTTGATGTCAGTTATATATTAGCTTAAGCTTTGTTGCCACACTTTATTTTCTAGTTTTGTTTTGTTTTGTTTTTTGCTATAACAAATGCCCTCTTATTAGTATGCTTGTACATAGCTTTGCTTTACCTTCTTTGGGGCATGTGCTTGTTACTGATATCAACGGGTCAAAGGCAATATAGAATTTAGTGACATTTTCAATATAATACCAATTTATTTTCCAGAATGTTTGGATCACTCTATAGCTCTACCAACAGTACGCTAGTAAGGTTTTCTTACATAGTCCTTCCAACAACTGTCATTTTACCTTTTTGTTACCTTTGCCAGTGTGATGGGTATAAGGAAGAATCTGAGAGTTTTTGTAATTTGCATTTTGTTATTAGTGATTTGAATTATACGGAATTGAATTATATGGAAACATATAGCTTTGATAGCTTGCATTTTTTACCTTGAGAAATGCCTCTGCCTATCCTTTGACAAATTATCCATTTGTGGAGTGATTCTTTGTCTTATATATTTGAATATAAAACTTCTGTCAGATAAATTTATCACATTTTTCTAGTAAACTCTTTTTCTTCTAGTTCTAACTAGTTCTAACAATTGTTTTAACTTGTGGAAAAGATTTTTTTTTAATTTTATGTAATCAAAATTGTCTTCTATGATCATCTCATTTAGTTAAAAGTACTTCCCTCACTCACTTATAATTATATCTTCTTTCCCCCCAATATGTTCATAACTCCAGTTTTGAGTTAAATATGTTACATGGTATGAGACTCCTTTCCAGTTTTCCCAATATTTTTTGGTATTGAACAGTTGGTCCTGAATCTAGTAGCCTTCTTTTCCTACCTGTTTTACCTTTTGGTATTCTTTGTCTCAAAATTTCCTTTCCTTTTTCATACATGCAGTAGCCTCATGTGAAATTATCTGTCATTCCTTAGTATTTGAAAATTTTCTGCATACTTGTTATATTTGTTTTCCTTTGATCTTGACCTTCTGAACTTTAGCTATGATGTTTCTAAATGTTTTCAATTTGGGCTTTCTTTAAAGATATGATGTGGATTCTCTTTTAACTTTGCCCCCTGATTTATCATGGTTTCTGGCAGTTTTCTTTTGGAATTTTTTGAAACATGATATCCATATAATTTGTTTGGTCGCTTTTTTCATGGTGTCTAATGAATCTTAAATCACTCTCATGCTGTTTTACTTGTCATTTATTTATTTATTTTTATATTACAACATTAATTTCTACAAAATTTTGAGTTACAGTTTTTCTCATCTCTCCCCTCCCCCACTCCATAACACCTTGCATTCTCTTTGCCCCTTCTCTCAATATGCCCTCCCTTCTATCATACCCCACCCTTCCCTTATCTGCATCTTCTCTCTTTTCTTGTAGGGCAAGATAGAACAATTCTCAACATTCATTTCTAATACTTTGAATTCCAGCTTCTCTCCCTTCCTCCCTCCCACCCATTCCCACTGAGAAGGCAAGCAATTCAATATAGGCTATATATGTGTAGCTGTGCAAAAGACTTCCATAATATTCATGTTGTGTAAGACTAACTATATTTCTTTCCATCCTACCCTGTCCCCCATTTATTCTATTCTCTCATTTGACCTTGCCCCTTCCCAAAAGTGTTTACTTCTAGTTACTCCCTTACACTATTTGCCCTCCCTTCTATCATCCCCCTCATCTCACTTGTTCCCTTCTCCCTTACTTTCCTGTAGTATATTTCGCACCAAATTTAGTGAGCATATTATTCCCTCCTTAAGCTAACTGTGATGAGAGCAAACTTCACTTTTCCCCTCAGACCTCCTCCCTTTTATCCTCCATTGAAAAAATATTTTTGTTATCTCTTTTATGAGAGATAATTTGCCGCATTCCATTTCTCCCTTTCTCCTCCCAATACATTCTTCTCCCACACCTTAATTTTATTTTTAGAGATATCATCCCTTCTGATTCAACTCAACCTGTGCCCTCTGTCTATGTGTGTGTGTGTGTTTGTGTGTTTACAATCCCTCCACCTATCCAAATACTGAGAAAAGTCTCAAGAGTTACAAATATTATCTTTCCATGTAGGAATGTAAACTGTCCAGCTTTAGAAAGTCCTTTATGATTTCTCTTTACTTTTTATGCTTCTCTTGATTCTTGTGTTTGAAAGTCAAATTTTCTCTTTAATTCTGATCTTTTCACCAAGAGTGCTTGAAAGCCCTCTGTATCATTGAATTACCATTGTTTCCCTTGAAGTATTATACTCAGTTTTGCTGTATAGGTGATGCTTGGTTTTAATCTCAGTCCCTTTGACTTCTGGAATATCCTATTTCAAACACTTCGATCCCTTAATGTAGAAGCTGCCAGATCCTTATGTTATCCTGATGGCATTTCCACAATACTCAAATTGTTTCTCTCCATCTGTTTGGAATATTTTCTTCTTGACTTGGGAACTCTGAAATTTGACCACAATATTCCTAGGAGTTTCTCTTTTTGGGTCTGTTTCAAGAGGTGATAGGTAGATTTTTTCAATTTTTATTTTACCCTCTCTAGCATATCAGGGCAATTTTCCTTGATAATTTCATGAATGATAATGTCTAGACTCTTTTTTTTTTATCCTGGCATTCAGGTAGTCCCATAATTTTTAAATCATCTCTCCTGGTTCTATTTTCCAGGTCAGTTGTTTTTCAAATGAGATGTTTCATATTATCTTCTATTTTTTCATTCTTGTAGTGTTTGTGGGGAAAGCATTCTTTTTTTTCTCCTGAGGATCTATGTTTGCTTATTATGGAGTCACTCTTTGCTTCTGACTTTACCTCCGGGGTTTCTATACATCTCAGATCTTTCTTAATTGCATTCAGTCCCCACCAGAACATTCCCAGACTTCTTGTGCAGGCCTGGACTGAATGGAGTAGATTACTGGAGATTCTTTTTGATTTTGTTGAATTATTCCTTAATCTGGAATTCTTTTGTTCATCTTTGTTGGGGTATTTCTCATGGAAGCTGAGCTCTCATGCTGTCATCTTTGCCAGGAATCTGAGTTTACACTTTCATGGTAACCATGTTAACTGGTAGCTTACAACTTGGTTGTGAACTCCTTGGTATCACTCTTTATCATTCCCTCCTACTTATTCAACTTGCTCTTTACTTCTTGACCTTCAGTCTTTTAAATATTCCCATTCCTTCTTCTGGTTTCCTTATTTCTTTTTTTCACATTTATATAGAGTTTTAATTTTTTAAAGTGATTTCCTCACAATAAGCCTGAAAGGCAGAGAAAATGTTACTATTCTCATTGTACAAAAAAGGAACCCGAGGCTACGAGGTTTAAGTGATTATGGTTATACTGCCAGTGTTAAAGTGTCAAGACTTGAAACCACTACTTTCCTGGCTCTAAGTCCAGTGTTTTCCACTACATGCAGGGTGAGTTTCCTGTCCTCCTCTTATCTACTCTTCTTAAGCTTTGTGCCTTGCTCTCCTCCTTGCTACAGTCAACCCCTCTACTTTGGTCCTCTTCTTTCCCATCCCCTTCAGGAACTTACCACATTAGCTATTCCCTCTTTTGTCCTCATTCACTTTTCCTTTCTTTTCTTTTTGGGAGGAAGGGGAGGAGACAAGAGGGACTTGGTGTCCTTATCTCTCCTAGGCTAGAAGTATAGTGGCCACTTAGACACTAAAAGACCTGATTCTCTTATTGTTTAACAAAGAAGTTTCAATTTGCTTTATTTCTGACCTGGGCAGTTTTATCCCTCCATAGGTAGCCTGGTGGCCCTTCTCTCCTGGACACTCACCATGCTTAACTTGGTCCTTAACTTAGTGCTTAACTTGGCTTTAGCCCTAGTGCAGTTCACATCAGAGCTCCTGTGATCCACCAACCCCTAGTGTTCCCAGTGAGTAATTACAACCATACACTACTATTTCCAGTTTTTGCCCTCATTTTTAATCTCTACTCCTTTGCTGCCCTCACTCTGCTCTCCACTATTACAAAAAATAAAGTAAAACAAAACCCACCCTTCCTTTACCTTGATATCCCCTCAGTTCGTCATCTTCTTTCTTTTCACCTCTTCACTGCCAAATGTCTAAAAAAGAATAGTCTACACTTGCAGCCTCTATTTTCTTACCGTCTACTCATTCTTCATATCTGAGGAATCTGGCTTCTGATTCTATCCCTTTCCTGAGTGCTAAATCCAAAAGTCTTCTTTCAGGCTTCATTCTCTTTTATATTTTTGTAGCATCCAATCCAATAAGTATTAAAAGAAGTAATTATTTATTTCCAACATTCAATTTAAAAAAAAAATTGAGTTCCAAATTCTCTCCTTCCCTTCTGCTCCTTCCCCACCGCTTGATAAGGCAAGCAATGTG
This sequence comes from Bettongia penicillata ogilbyi, assembly GCA_023548195.1. Taxonomy (NCBI): domain Eukaryota; kingdom Metazoa; phylum Chordata; class Mammalia; order Diprotodontia; family Potoroidae; genus Bettongia; species Bettongia penicillata. The sequence goes on along the minus strand of JAJHZJ010000104.1, from coordinate 4,130,301 downwards.
ATACCAATTATACATGTGAACTTATGAGAAACATATTTTCATGTTAGCCATGTTGTAAAAAGAAGCAAGAAAAATAGAGTGAAAAAATTATGTTTCAATCTGCACTTAGACTTTATCAATTCTCTCTCTCTTTGGAGATAGCATTTTCATCATGAATCCTTTGGAACTGCCTTGCATCATTGTCCAATAAGCATTAATTAAATATCTATCATGTACAAGTCACTCTGCTAGGTTCTAGGAATAAAAGGATGGGATGAAAAAATGGTTTACTATGAAACTCCCTTCTCCTTTTTTCCCCAAGTATAAGTATCCACCAAGAGCTTACCTCTTTTAAGTTCTTTTTCCCTTCCCTTCCCTTCCCTTCCCTTCCCTTCCCTTTCCTTCCCTTCCCTTCCCTTCCCTTCCCTTCCCTTCCCTTCCCTTCCCTTCCCTTCCCTTCCCTTCCCTTCCCTTCCCTCCCTTCCCATCCCTTCCCTTCCCTTCCCTTTGCCCTTCCCTTCCCTTTTCCCTTCCCTTCCCTTCCTCTATGGCTTTATTTATTTCCCTGAGAAGCATGGAGCCCTTTTTTAGCTATTTCAACAACACTGTCCCTAGCACCTTAACAGTCCCTAGAAGGCTTGTAACTCTCCAATTTCTAACCCATGCTATCTTCATTGTCTGCTTTTTCTATCATATTGCTGCTTGACATTATTAAAGAAATTAAGGAAAATCATGTGAACTGGGTCCACTACAGATGTGTGCTACTTAATTTCCTCGAATCTTTTACTGCAACATGGTGACATTGACAAAAACTCTGGTCATTGAATTTCCATAATGGTCATTCCAAATATTTTAATGTTAACATAACTTCCTACCTATTTCTGCACACCCCACATTACTCTTAGCAGATGATTTTTACCTGTTTAATTGAGAAAGAGCCAATTTACTTAGTGCAAGTTCCCTTGATATCCCTTCTCTCTACCTCACCTATCAATGTTTCACCATTCCCTACTTCTTTCCTGTCTCAGAGGGTAAAGTATCCCTTTCTTTTTCAAGCTAAGCAATTGCCTGGACTCCTGTTCCCTGCCTCCTTTGCTTCATCTATTGCTTCTCTTGTCTGGAATATTCTTAAGAATCTACTCACCTCTTTTGAAAGAAGACATGTTTCCTTTAACCTTGTTACCCATTACAGCATGTCTTCCTAACTCTTCTTTTTATTGACAATGTTCTCAAAAGTAGAGTCTACACTTGTTACATCCAATTCCTTACCATGATAATTTACAGTCTCATTTCCACACTAAGCATTATAATGAAACTGTTCTCCTCAAGATGAACTAATTGCCAAAATCTATGACTTTTATTCTTCTTATTTTCTCTAGTGACCTTGGTAAAAATGAAAAAGGAGGTTAGTGTGGAATGACCTATTCTTGATGACTCATGCTAGTTTGTTTTAATCATTTCTCCCTTTTTGAAATGTTTCTTAGCAGTCCCTTTAACAACATAGCCTAGAATTTCAACTGGAATACAAATATAAATTAAGATCACTGCCTTGACATACAAATTCCATTCTCTTAAAATTTCCTTAATGCGATTCTGTGATCTATTTTCTTTTCTCTATGATCTCTCAAAGATCATTGACAGTGTTGAGTAAACAAGTCTTCTAGTTCTTTAAATTACTGAAGATATCTTCTGGGCCTGATAACTCAAACTCATCACAGAAAAGTAGCTAGGTGCTCCTACATTCTCACTGAATGTGATAAGTCATTGAAGACTTCTTATGGACCTAAGCATAAAGTAGATCAGACCCTAGGTCTAAGTTTCAGTTTCCCAGAGATCATGTGACATAGAGGAATTTGAGACTGTGAAACCACCCCTCCCCTGTATTTCCTTATCCCCTGTGCCATCTCAGCAGTTCACAAGTCAAGTAAGGTATTGTAGCAAGTTATATTTGATTAAAAGAGTCCTTCCTTTTTCCTAGAACAAAGTCCTAAGCCAATAAACTTAAAGGTCAGGGTAGGTGGGAGGGTTTGTGATTTTCAGCTATATAACCATGCTTCTGCTTCTGTACCATGCCTTCCCTCTCTACACTGCCTAGTGAGGATGACACAAGCTTCTTGCGAGAATTGAATAAAGAACTTTCCGTTTGAACCTTGAGATGCCTCTGAGTAGTCAATTTAAGTAGGACTCTCGCCATCCCACACATCACTACTTTATAGCAGTAATTAGGAGGAGGAGGAGGAAGAGGGAGGAGGAGCAGAATTTATATAGTGCCTTCTCTGTGCTGTGCCCTATGTCAAGTACTTTACAAAGCCTATCATATTTTATCCTTACAACAACCCTGGAGGGTAGTTATTAGTATCATCCCCATTTTCTAGTTGAAGAGAGTAGAGGCAGAGAGAGGTGAAATGACTTGCCTAGGGTCACAGAGCTAGTCAGTGTCATTGGTCAGACTTGAACTCAGGAAGGTAAGTTTTCCCAATTCGAGGCCCAGAGCTCTGTGCACTGCACTACTCAGCTGCCTCAGGTATCTTGGATATCAACTCCCTTTAAGGTATTTGTTGGACTACACTATCCAGTCCAAGAATAGAAGAGGAAAAAAAAAGCAAGGCAATAAGCATTTATCAAACAGTTCCTCATTGCCAGACCCTACACTAAGCATTGAGGATACAAAGAAAAGCAAAAATAGCCCTTACCCTCCAGAAGCATACATTCTACTGAAGAAGACACAATGCCAATGACCATGAGGAAAAAGAAGAACTGAGAAGCTCTCCTTTCTCTTTGCCCTCTAAGCAATGGTCCCACACCTACTTTAGTTGTCTTTTACCCAAAGTGCCTTTAAAGGCAGCACCATCCTTTTGGTTGCCCTCAGCTTTCTTTGCTGCTGCCACTTGTTCTGAACGTGATTCTTTTCCAACTACATCATGCTTTTATAGGCATCCCCTTGTTCCCTGACCTGGCCACCACCTTCTGTGTATCTTTAAAAAACTAAACCAAACCAAACCCTCAATTTATCGATGATTTCTTGGTGTCTCTACATCTGTTTCTATAAACTACTCCCCTTACTGTCCTCCCTGCCACTGTCTCCCTTTGTTTCTTCTTAATTTTACCGAGTCTATAACCAGTTTGTGAGTTTTGTTGCCCAAATCCCCGTGTCCTTCTTTTTGTCCAGTTTGGCTAATCTGTTTTCATGACAGAATTACTTTTGCTTTTGCCTTCATTGATTTTTACCTGTGCTCTCTGCCATACTTCTCTGAGTTTCCTCATATGAATATAGCTTATTAATATACAAACTTCTCGAACTCCACTACCTCCTACTCTTATCCTATTTCTTTGGAATAGAATATATTCTCCTAGGGCCATGTTCTCATGCCATAAAGCCCAGTAGACAGGTAGACAGAGCAGTTTTTAAGGGCTTCCTATATGCCAGTTACTGTACTAAGTTCAAGCAAGATAGCCCTTCCCCACAAAGGGCTGAACATTCTTCTGGGAACAGATAATGGCATAGAGAGGGGCTGGAAGGGGCAATGAGGTGGAGGCCCAATTCTCAGTAAGTAAAGGTGAAAGTTCACTTATCAGAGCATTGTTAGGAGAGTTGGTTTTGGGGGATGGGGTCGGACGCCCCCACTGGGACAAGAGAGAGGGAAAGAAAGGGGAAGGAGCACTGGGGTGTGGTGAAAGGAAAGGAGGAGAAAGAGAATATTGGATTTGAGGAGAACAACAACTGATCATAGGAAAGAGAGAGATAGAAACAGACAGAAGTAGGGGAGAGAGGGAGACATAGAGAAAGAGAGAGAGAGGGAGAGAATATCTGTGGGAAGTATTTGGTACTTTTGCTAGTTTATTTTGCTTGTTACTGGTACAGAGGTACATTTTCTATATAGGCATCTGAGACCATGTATGTTTATTTATTTATTTTTTTGGACTCCTTTCATTTTTATCTCCTGTGAATTTGTTGGCATCTCTGTTGCTATACTTCTTCTTCCACTGTACATATACATAGGCAGTTTTTGCCACCCACCTTTTTCTTTTTTAGTTTAAAGCCCTTCTGGCAAATATGTTTTTTTAATTGCATTGATGCTATTTTTCTTTCTATAACTGTCTCTCTCTCTCTGTATATATGTATGTATATATGTATATGTACAATTCCATGTATATGGAATATATAATTAACAGAAATGATTAAATTCATATATATGAAAAATAATATAAAATATAAATAGCAAAATTTAGTGATTTCATATATATGGAAAATAGTATAAAATATAAATAACAAAATTTAGTAATTTTATATATATGAAATATATTATTAATAAAACACATAATATTAAGAGCCAAGATTTATAACAATATAAAAGCTAATTCCAGATCACTAAGAATAAGCAACTGCAAGTAAATATATACTGAATATACATATATATTTAAACAAGTATTTTGTTGTTATTCAGTCATTTTTAGTCATGTCTGACTATGACACTGTTTGGAGTTTTTTTTTTTTTTATCAAAGATGCTGGAGTGGCTTGCCATTTCCTTCTCCAGTTCATTTTACAGTTATGGAAAGTGAGGCGAGCAGAGGTAAGTGACTTTCCCATGGTCACATTGCTAGTAAATGTCTAAAGTCAGATTTGAACTCAAAAAGATAAGTCTTCCCAACAACTTGGCCATCTAGCTGTCCCTACACACACCTGCACACACACATATGCACACAAAAGTATGTGTGTGCGTGTGTATATACATATATATATGTAAAATTTTACTAGAAATTTTTAGTGAAAAGATTTTCTCCCATTTTAATACTTCCCTTCTCAGTCTAGTTGCATGGATTTTGTTCATGCAAAGCTCTTTAAATTTAATGTAAAAAAAAGTTACCTTCCAGTGTAGGTGTCTCTTTTGACCTTAGGGCCAAAGTCACACTCGAAGGATGGAGGAATGAATGCTTATCTCTGCAAGTTCTTACATAATAAAGTTCTGCACTTCACTGCTAACTCAGATTCCCTTAAGCAGTGAGAAGTTGAGAACTAATAGTCAGCCCCAGTTGCGTGAAGGTATGTAAGGTTCGGCTTCTACACTTTTTAAACTTTAGTTCCATTACATGTGTAACTGTAATGGAACTGACCATCATTACACAGAAAATAGCTTCTAAAAAACAATCATGTCAACATCCATGTTAAAACTTACAGAATATGTTACATGTTTGTTCGATCCCAATACATGGAAGTAGATGCTATTATTTTCCCCATATTTTGCAAGCCCCAAATGTTTCTTCCTTTGTACTTGTATCCCTTGGGCTAGTACAGTGCCTGACACATAATAGTTGCTTAATAAATACTTGTTGATTGATTTTTAAAGGTAAGAAAACTTCAGAGAGGTAAAGCAACTTGAGAAAAGTCACACAGCTAATGAATTTCTGAAGCAAGATTTGAATTCAGATCTTCCTGACTCCAGGTTCAGGCCTCTCTCCACTATGCCGTTCTCCTTCTCCTTGACTCCTAAACGGCTTTAGCACCTCATTGACTTTCTGATCTCATCACAACGTGGATGTTACCTCCATCAGTGCTGACTGAAACCCATCCATGCCCTCTCATCCTATGCCATTTGATTCACATCCTCTGATAGAGATACCCTTCGTGTTCCACTCACCATGCTGACACCTCCTTCTAGATCATTCCACTTCAATAAAAGTATATCCCCTAGACCACTGGCCTGTTCTCCCTCAGTCTCATTACAAGGCTAGTCCATTTACTTTAATTTCCCCTCATGTGCTTCTTCTGTGACAGTCCTTATGTCAGGCACTGTAAGTGATGATTGGAAGTAAGGGCCATGTTACTTGTGCCTACTTGTCTCCACTGGCATTCAGAATAAACACTTTCCCTGCCATCTAGTCAGGAAGATAAGCTGTATCTGCAAACATGAAACAAAGGAGTATTTTATCAAAGCCTGAGAGGGTCAAACAAAGTGCTTGATGCTCTCCCACAACACACGTTTCTCAAACACAGTTATTCTGATGTGATTGATATATTGGGGAAATTCTTGAACCTAGCAAATTTCAAATTTACTCCTGCATGATTTCTTCCACAAGAAACAATGTAAGAACTCAGAAAGCTGCCATACTTACAGTAATCCCCAAGTTGCACCCTTTCTGATGCCCACTTCAACGAGCAAAGTGCTGGTCTTTGTCCAGGTTGAGTGTCTTCTGGTAAGGTAGAAGCTGTGAGCAGGGAAAGGTTTGTCCACATCCCTCTTCTACTTGCACTATGGCCTCCAGCTTGAGGCTGAGAGTTGTGGCCTGCCCACTTTGCTCCTTTAACCTAGGGTTAGGGCAAGCAGGAGCCAGAGACTGTGAACTCTATTTATTATAGTATTAATATATTGCTTAAACATTTAATATGTCTGAAACTGTACTACTACTATTATTGGATTCTTGTCTTTTTTCAGTGTGTCACTGATGAACTTTTTCGGCACTGTGCCCCAACTCCATTTTCTGCTTAAACTCTATGGTGTTTGTTGCATAGGGCAGCTAGGTGGTGCAGTGGATAGAGCACCAGTGCGGGAGTCAGGAGGACCTGGGTTCAAATCTCACTTCAGACACTTAACGCTCACTAGCTGTGTGACCTTGGGCAAGTCACTTAACCCCAATTGCCTCATCGTGAGTCATCTCCAGTCATCCTGATGAATATCTGGTCACTGGATTCAGATGGCTCTGGGGGAGAAGTGAGGCTGGTGACCTGCACAGTCCTCCCTCACTCAAAACAAAGTCAAGTGTAAGTCATATCATCATTTCTCTGATGGCATGGTCTTCTTCAGCAACGAAGGATGAATACATATGGTGTTTGTTGCATGATTTTGCATAACATGGTGCTTTTTGGAAACACATGTCTCATTATAGCAGAACTGACTGCACATTAATTTAGGTAGTTCAGGTTGTGCTATTTTTTTGCGACTCATACCATCATTATAAAACATTTGAACAAATATCCTGATTCTCCATACTACCATTTGACTTTTTCCAGTGGCAGGTAAACTGGGACAAAGTCTTTCTTTTGTTCCATGTATACAAAGTTTTCCTATGAGCTGTCTTGTGTCATTGAGACTTCTAAGGAATAATAATAATAAATAATATTTAAATTATTATTAAGTAGTAATAAAAATAATAATAAATAAAAATAAATAATAAAGAAGTTCTTTTGATACATTAATCAAATCCCCTTCTTCCCTGGTCAAGTCCACCATTAATAGAACCTCTTCATTTATCACCTTACTTATAAATGATAATTGGCTGAACATTTCCCATGCTTATCTCTGAACCAGCATGATCTCAAAGGGTTCTGTTACTTGCTCTGCTAAGCTCTGATCTTCAAGAAACAAGCAGTAGTGTGACCGGAAGTATGGTAAAAAAGAGTAGCTTCTGCCTCCCACATATGCTCCCTCCAAATATCCTTGGCAAGAAATTCCCAACCATTATCATCGCTAACTGGGACAGGCAGCATCGGTTGTATTGTGGCATTATTTCCAAAAGGCCACAGTTCAAATGCACATATAACTAGACAGCAGTCCTCTAATCTTGTTTTATCCATCCCCTTCAATAGCAGAGATTTGCTTATCAGATTATATCCTTACACCTTATGCCCTGAGACAGTGCCCCCATGTTGAAAGATTTTGTTGATGATGTGAATGAACACGAGATCTTGATAGGCTAAAACACAAGTCAAAATTTTATAGGATTACATTTAATAGGGATTAATGTGTAATGGTGGGACCCATTAATGCAATCATTAAAGGCCCAAACAGATCTGTTGAATCAGTCAATAAATCCAAAGTGTAAACTATGAAGATGCCCTCAATCAATTTGAAAGGGTACAGGTGCTTTTATCCTTAGTTAAAGACAGAAGAGCCAACAGGTTACATCTTGTGATTGACCAAAAGAATAAGACACATCTCTTGGCCTATGTACAAAATAACGAGCCAGTGAGAGGTTGGCAGTCTGGTTGCATATCAAGTAAGTGGCAAACCAGATAGTTGGAGCCAAAATGCTGAAAGAGAATATACTCTTAGGAAAAAAACTGAACCAGTGGAAGATAACATTCTGCTAGGATTAGAGAGAGGCATACTGAAGGCAAACAGCGTGTCTGATCAAAGGAGTAGCTGCACATCTGCATTGTCATCTGGCTAGAGGGTGACATGCTGTTACAGCAAGGGAGTCCAAGAGGAAGAACAGCTGCCCTTTTTCTCCCAAGGGTTCCTTAAAATATAAAGGTAGACTCTTTAGGGTTTGGGAAGAACAATCCTTCTGTACTCTGCCATGGAGGATTGTGTTCTGTTCTGCTACTACATTTTAGAAAGTATGTTGACAAACTGGAGAGTATTCAGGATAATTCAGGTAATCAGGATAATGAAAGGCTTTGAGATCTTGCCAAATCCAGATGAACTGAAAGAGCTGGAGAGCTGGGGATAGTTAATCTGGATAAGGAAAAAATGTAAGGGGGATAGGACTAGTGTCTTGAGATATTTAAAGGACTGTCATGGGGAAGAGCAATTAGATTGGTTCTTCTTGGCCTTGAGGGCCAGAATGAGAGCAATAGGCAGAAATTGTCAAAAGACCAATAAAACTTTGATGTAAATAAACACTTGCTAACAACATGTTTTCTAAAACTGAAATGAACTAGCTAGGGGAGTTATGGGTCCCCCTCTTCCAACCCTGTCACTAGAGACCTGAAGACAAAAGTTGAATGACAACTTGGCAGCCTCACAGAGAGGTTCCCTGTGCTTGTAGGGTTTAGCCAACAAGGCCTCAGAATTCCCTTCCAACATGGAAATCCTGTGGTTTAACTTTAAAAGTCCCATTAACATACAGTTCATGGACATATCTCTTCTCATCAATTGAGTAATTATTACTCTTTATTAAAGAGACTAATACCAAAACTGAATTTGATTTTTCCCAGTCCATTTGTATACAGCAGCATCAAATGTTACCTTCACTGTAGCACATTTAGGTTGTCTCTGTGGCAGAAAACTGAGAAGTCAGTCCCCATTGCTTCCAAATATATCTTTATAAGTTGATTTTGAAACCCCCCAGATCATTTGGTCATACTGTATTGTGCCATGGCAGTGTCAGTCTAACCAAAATATTTTTTAAATAATTCCCTTTCCCTTCCCTTTCCTCTTTTCCTTCACCCTCTGATTCTCTTTGCCTTCCCCTTTCCTTCCTATCCCGTCCCATTTCTTCCTTCTTTTTTATATAGTCTCTGATCAATTAAAGGTATGCTCACCCACAGGATAGTGTGAAAGTATATTATGAACTCAAGAGTAGGCTGCAATTCTTTATCAGTGAAGAATCTTGCAAGAGAAGGGGCATAAATAATGTCATCAGACAAATGTAATGTAAGATAGGTCACTTACTTGTCAAGGTAATAACAAAGTCCCCACCCCACATATTTGGGAGATCCCTTATCATTGGTTTTATGGAGAAAATGGACAAGAATCATACAGGATAGGCAGTCATGGAAGGACTGCAATCTTCTTTACTAGAGGTAATATCCACATTTCTAAAATTACAGATCTCCTGAAAAATTGTAATATCTGCAAGCCCCTGGATACATTTAATGCTGTTTGATTGGTAAAATAACAGGGGTATAGCTATGGTGTTTGCTTCTATATGGCTTTAAGGTTTACAAAGAGTTTTTCTTTATTTCCTTTGACCCTCATTACAATTCATGAGGTAAATGTTATTAATATTCCCATTTTACAGAGGAGGACTCTAGAGCTGAGAGAACTTGTATGATTTTCCCAGGTTCACAGAGATAGGCACTATCCGAGGTAGAATTCAAACCTCAGTCTTCCTGACTCCTCGCTTGGTTCTCTCTCCGCTCTGCTCCCCTGCTTCTCTGAATAAATTTACGTACCCACTGGTCACATCTTTGGCCTGTGTTTTACCACTAGATTGTTAACATTAAACTTGAATGAGAATGATGTTCTCTTTCTGAGTGGAGAAGGCAGATGAAGCACTGTGGGAATTCTCCAGGCCATATGCTCGAGTCAATGGAAGAAACTAGAGGAGAGCTGCCTTCATGTTGATGATCTTTGGGATACATCTTTTCATCAGCATCTGTCAGCATGAATGCAATAGAGGAGCAAATTCTAATTGGTAGGATGCCATTGAAACAATGTGTGACCTTTTCAGTAGTTCACAGACCTGCCATCAGTAGGAACTTGGGAACATATCCACATTAAGCCCTGCCAAGCACATGTAGGCAACAGAGCAAGGGGAAGCAAATCAGATTTCAGGGGGTTCACTTTTTGTTTCTCATTGTCACCAAATGATGGGCAGTAACACAGGGAAGGAATACGTGTATGTGTGTATGTGGTCTTTCTTCCTCTTTTAGGCATAGAGAATATGTCAAACTACTCTTAAAACAATAGTGTTGGTTTTGTTTTCAAACAAAGGACATAAATTTGCAGTGTTGAGATGATTAAATTTGGAGTCAGAAGAGCTCAGTTCCTTGCTTGGTTCTATCCCCTACCATTTATATGGCCCATAGCTAGCCAAAAATCCTTTCACATTTGCAAAACAAACACTGATTAAGTACCAGTTGAATGTAAGGTATTGCACTAGATGCTAGGAATTGAATGAATGAATGAATGAATGAATGAATGAATGAATGAATGAAAAAATATTAAGGCCTTCCCATATTCAGATTCTGTGATAAACTCATGGTATTCAAATATAGAATCAAGACAGCCCCTGACATCGAGGAGCTTATATAATAAATAAAAGAAGAAAGCACATTTTGATAATGTGATGGTGGCCAGGAAATAGGATTTTGACCTGAGAAGTCACAGAAATCATGAGTGGAGCCATAGATCAGTCAATGAACATACCCTTTCCAGAAACTTTGATGTTATTGATTTGATTAACAGTTCCCAGGGCATAAAGTGGTAAGGAGGGTAGGGTAGGGATGGAGTGGTAGGTCAGAAAATGGGCAGGATCAGACAACAAGTTTGGACCTGGGGACTGCTACATAAAGAATGTAGGACATCTGGACTCCAAGGTAAGTGTGGTTACTTAAGGTTCCGGCATGGGGCGTGCAGTGAAGCAATTGCCCCTGGTCTCATAGGAATTGATTGCAGATACAACATGGATACAAAATAAATTTGACCCAAAGTAGGATGTAATAAAGGTAAAAGAGAGAAGCAGGGAAAATTCTCTAGGAAGATTTGAAGAAGTAGAGGTCATTTCTAGCTTGTGGGGTGTGGCATAAAGATGGATTTAGATTCCAGGTTTTCCTGAGTAGGTAATGCTGGAACTAGACCCTGGAGTTCTAACAGATAAGGTAGCAACTGTGGAGCATGTCTGAGGTATGGAGACTAACCAAGTTGATTGCTCAGAAGGCAGGATGAGTTGAGGAGTTGGACTGGAGCAAGAAATACGTGAAAGAGGAGGAGAGTAAATAATGCTATGAAATCAGATTAGTTTTAGATCCTGAAGGGCCTTAAATACCAGCCAGATCCCTAGCACGAACAAAGAGGAGCCCCTCAACCCTTGTTGAACAAATTTCTTCTCTAAGTAGAATCTAAGAGTCTATATTAATTAAATGTGGAGATGCCCTGAAGCACCTCTCATGTTCCTTCTAATGCTAAGTCAGTGATCCTCTGAAGGTTTTTGATCATGACAGAAGCATGACCACACCTCTTTGGTAGAATGGCTATTTTTGTAGTCAAATTTTAACTTGAAGCAAGGGAAAGCTCCTAACAGTTAGAACTGCTTATAAAATAGAAGAGGCTGCCTTAAAAGGTAGTGGGAAACCCACCACAAGAGGATTCAAGAAAATGACTGGATGACTAACTGTTAGGAAGGTTATGGTGCCTAATATTTTTCAGATATGCTTTCTACTAGGTGGTTACTTGAGGCCTTTCACATTCAACTTTTATGAAAAATGAAGTAGAGAATTGAGTTAGGTAGGTGGCATGCTAGATAGAGTGCTAGACCCAGAGTCAGGAAGATCCGAGTTTTTATCCTGCTGCAGACACCTATTGACTATGTGACACCATGCAGATCATTTTCTTTCTGCCTCAGTTTTCTTAACTGTAAATTGGGGGTTATAATAGCAGGTGCCCTATAGGATGTTATAGAATATTGATTTCCTTATCCATATAATGGGAAGAATGATTCCACTATTTACCTTACAGGGTTGCTGTGAGAAAAGTACAATAGAAATCCAAAGTGCTATAAAAATGCAACTCATTATTATGCAAATGTGATGATTAAAAATAATGGCAATGATTTGAACTCTTAGTCATTGCCTTAGTACAGGGGTTGTGAACCTTCCTTTGCTATGAACCTCTCTGACAGTCTGATCAGAAATAATGATTTTACCTGAATAAAATAAAATACATAGCATCACAAAGCAAAGCAATTATATTGAAATACAGTTACCAAAATGTTCAAAGAAAAAGGTCATAGATTCCAGGTTAAGAGCCCCTGTTTCAGAATGTGTCCAAACCCAATGTGTCATCTCAACGATTATTACAGCTGTTCACTAGTTGTTTCATGTGTTCATAAGCTCCTAGCTTTAGAGATGGGAGGGACATCAGGGGCCATCTCTTTTATAGAGCAGGAAACTGAGAGCCGAGGGGGTGACTTGACTTGCTCAAGTTCATATAGGTAGTAAATGTCAGAGAGAGAATTTAAAGCCAAGTCCTTTGACCTCAGAGCCAAGTCTCTTTCAGCTGTTTGATTTGTCTCCAACCAAATTGTGAGCTCCCCAAGGAGCAGGTCACAATGAAGTCTTCTTTGTAGCAGTTCAAGGTGACCAGAAGAATACACGATGCTGCTCGATAATTGTTCTCTGATTGAATAGATCAAAATTTGGGTTTTTAGAAGCAGTTGCCTTACAGTAGGTCAGTACTAGCAAAGAACATTTTAATTACGTATGGGGCATAGCTGCTTCACTGTTCCCTTTCCTCAAATTGTTCTTATGCTTCCCTTTAATGGAGCTATATGTGTTTAGACTGCCAACCACAAAAGAAAGGCCACTTCTTTCCAAACTTTCTGTCTTGCAGTGGCTTGACTTGTTTATCATTGTGTCTTGAGTTTAGGTCATATTGAAATACAGTTGAAGTGCTTTGTCAGGAATTCATTAGGCAAGGAAGACATTGTAACAGCAAGAAAACATAGGAATTCATTGTGACATTAGAATGTCAAGGTTCTGCATTCTCTAAAATGAAAGTCACTGTGGCTTTTAATTGCACCATTGAAATTTGGATCTTTGAAAGGCTGAGAATTTCATTCTCTTATATTTAATGTGATTTGGCTGGTGGCTTTGCTGCTGTACAATGATAGCTCTAGGAATAATATAGGGGAAAAAACTGAAGCCTTCTTTAAAAACATGCATCAACATGGTGTCTTCTGGAAAATGCATTTTATTAATGATTTAATTTCTTATTTTTCCACTGGATTTGAGGTTCCAATTAAAACCATGTTTGGGCCATTGCGTTACTGCCTGCTAGTGCTTAATCTTCACCAAAAGCCTCATCACTTATTTCTAAACAAAAGAAGAACGAGGTAAGGAGGAAAAGTAATGAAATGCAGCCTAACCCATCCGTCAAAGTAAGTGGAAGTAGCTTTTTAAAAAGGATCTAAGATCGGTGGCATTCAGAAATTATTTGCTGAGCACTGAATGTGTTCAAGTGTAGTCTCTCAATTCCAATGACTTTCTGTTTTCCCTTATGAAGTGAGACACACAGACATTATTATTACTATTACTATCTACTATAGTAGGCAGGATAACAGTTTTTGATATCAGTAATGCCCTGCAAATGAACATATGGATTATACGATGAATCTTCCACTTTGTCTAATGGAGTCTGCTTAGAGAGATTCTCTGGTGCTGAAATGATGATGACAATGCCCATTTGAGAGAAAAATTTTTAAAAGGAAACTTATCTCATAATAGCATGTTGACCTCGTTGTACACAAAGTCTATCTTGCTCTTCTCCCACTCTGGCATACTTAACAAATTTCTATCCAATCCATCATGATGTCCACTCATTCTCATGTTGATCATTTATCTTTTTTGAAATACTGAGCTTGCCAGATCTTTGGAGTGTTGTGTCATACCACTTAGTAACACTACAACATCAGATGAATGATATAACCAGGGGTGACATAGAAAGATTGAATATCAGTCCATAAATTCCAATCAAATGAAAAATGTGTATATGAAAAGCAAGCTGGAAGTACCTGTGCTTTTTTGTCCTTAATAATGTAACATTTTTCATGAAAGAAAAAAATCCCCTCAGAAAATCATTCTTTGCCTTTCAGTATAAGACTGATGATTTCCAAATGAATTGATCAGAGAATGCAAATGTTGATGGTATCAGACATGTTGAGGATGGCAAATGCATGGGATCAATTTGCTAATATATTTTACGTGCTGGATTGTAAAACCAAAATGAAGAGATGCAAAGCTTTTAGCAACTGAATGAGAACTTTGCATTGGACTGCTCTGTTCCAGTATATCTAGAAGGTCAAAATAACCATAGCACACACCATTTTGGAGGTACTGCAATGCGGAGAGGCAAGGATACTTCTTTAGTTTCCCTGTTAGAATGTTGGAAGATTTGGAAAATAATCCTTTTGTCAAATAGATTTCCTCTATATTAATGGCAAAATTAAACATCTTGCTGAGGTGTTTTGGTATAATGGAGTGGGCTTGCAATTTGAAGAGCCAGATTTGAATCCCAACAGCAATATATGCCACTTATTTTACTTTGGGCAAGTCACTTAACTTCTATGAAGCACAGTTTCTTTATTGGAAAAGAAAGAAGGGGGTAAGGTTTAGATTAGATAGTTTCTAAGGCTCCTTCTTGCTCTAAATCCTATGACCCTGATACTACTTTCTGCTTAAGTGAGACTGATAGGCTATTCCTATCCACTCATGAGCCCACGATCAGATTCTCCATTTTCGTAGCCACTGCAAAGTCAGCAGGACATTGGTCCCAAGGTTTCATTCGGAGAAGGCTTAGCTGTCGAATGTGCATGTTTGTGTGCATGGATGCTCATATATGAACACATTATAACATACATGTAGACATATAAATGCATGTGCACATATGACCATAAATATGCACACACACACACACACACACACCAGGAAGCTAAGCCTAACCGTTTCTTACTTATCCGTATTTATACATGTGCTATGTAATGTAATTTCAGTTAACTGGAAGAGTACTTTATTAGTTTTTAATCATAAAAGCCTAGCTTGTACCTTGCACTATATGGTAACTGTCCCATTGTCTATCTGTTTGAATCTAATCCATTTAGTCTGCCATGTAAGTCATTAGATCTTAATGAGACATAGCTTTCTGTAGCCAGAAATTTTTATCACTTCTTTCTCTGGGTGTGAATTGCATCTTCCTTCATAAGTCCTTTGTAGTTGATTTGAGTATTTATAATACTAAAGTCACTTACTTGTTTAAAGGTTTGTAAAACAATATTGATGTTACCATGTACAACATTGTGCTCATTTCACTCCATCATTTCATGCAAGTGCGTTCATCATTTCTTAAAGTACAATAGTACTTAATCGCAGTCATGTAGAACAAATTCTTCATCCATTCCCCAACTGATGGACATCCCCTCAATGTGTGATTTATTACTACTATTACAAAAAAGAGCTGTGTAGATCCTTTACCCTAGATCTCTTTGGGATACAGATCTAGTAGAGGTATTGTTGGGTCAAAGGGAATACATGTTTTTAAAGCACTTTGGGGCATAGTTCTAAATTGTTCTCTAAAATGGTTAGACTAGTTCATAACTCCACCTATTGTACATCAGTGTCCTTTATTCTCCATATCGCCTCTAGCATTTATCATTGTCTTTTTCTGTCATGTTAGCAATCTGATGGGACAGGGATGTTACCTCAGAGTTGCTTTAGTTTGTATTTCTCTAATCAATAGTAATTTAGACCATTTTTTAATTTGACTACTGATATAGCTTTGATTTCTTCTTTTGAAAACTACCTGCTCCTATTCTTGAGCCATTTTTAGTTTTGGAATGGCTCATATTTTTATAAATCTGGCTCAGTTTCCTATATATTTTAGAAATGAGGCCTTTATCAGAGAGACTTGTTATAATTCCCCCCTTTCTTGTTTCCTGCTTTTTTTTTTCTAATATTGGTTGTATTGGTTTGGTCTATGTAAAACCTTTTTAATTTCATGTAATCAAAATGACCCACATTCCTTCCTGTGATTCTCTTTATATTGTTTCGTCATAAGCTTATCTATAGATGACCCTATCTGTAGATCTGATAGGCAAATTTTTCCATGCTCTCCTAATTTGCTTATGATGTCAACCTTTAAATCACATATCCATTTTGACCTTATTTGTAAGATATTGGTCTATGTCTATCTTCTGCCACACTGCTTTACAGTTTTTCTAGCCATTTTTGTGAAATGGTGAATTTTTGTCCAAAAAGCTTAGATCTTTGGTTTATCAAACATTAAATTACTATGGTCATTTAATGCTGTATATTGTGTATCTAACTGTTTCCACTGATCCTCCATTCTTTTACTAGCCAGAACCAGATTGCTTTGATGATTACCATGTTGTAATACAGTTTGAAATCTGGAACTATTAGGCAACTTTCATTCTTCCAGATGAATTTTATTATTTTTTCTAGCTCTATGAAATAATTCTTTTGTAATTGGTATGGTGCTGGAAAATTAATTAACTTAAATAGAGTTATCATTTTTAGTATGTCATATTGGTCTACCCATAAGCAATATTTCTCCAGTTATTTAGCTCTGCCTTTATTTGTGTGAAAAGTGTTTTGTAATTGTGTTCATATAGTTCCTGAATTTGACTTGGCAGGAAGACTCCTAAGCATTTTATATTGTCTACAATTCTTTTAAATGGAATTTATCTTTCTATCTCTTTCTGCTGGGATTTGTTGGTAATATATAGAAATACTGATGATTTATGTGGGTTTATTTTCTATCCTGCAACTTTGCTAAAGTTTTTTGTTGTTTCAGCTAGTTGGTAAGTTGATTCTCCAGAGTTTTCTAAGTATAACACCATTTCATCAGCAAAGAAAGGTAGTTTTGTTTCTTCCCTGCCTGTTTTTATTCCTTCAATTTCTCTTTCTTGTCATCGCTATAACTGACATTTCCAGTACAATATTGAATAATGATTCTGATAATGGACACCCTTGCTTCATCCTTGATCTTACTGGGAAGGCTTCTAGTTTATTAGGTATTTGTATCAATATTTGTTTAGAAAAGTGGTCTATAGGTTTTTTTCCCCCTCTGTTTTTCTTCTCTCTGGTTTAGATATCAAAACTATAGTTGTGACATAGAAGGAATTTGGTGGAATTCGTAACTATTTTTTCAGATAGTTTATATAGTATCAGAATTAATTGTTCTGTAAATGTTTGGTTGAATTCACTAGTAAATCCATCTGGTCTTGGACATTTTTTTCTTAGGGAATTTATTTATGACTTGTTAAATTTTTTTTTTCTAAGATAGAGTTATTCAAGTATTTTATTTCAATTTCTGTTAATCTGGGCAATTTACATTTTTGTAAATATTCACAAATTTAACTTAGATCGCTTAGTTTTATTGGCACAGAGTTGGGAAAATATCACCTAATAATTGCTTTAATTTCATCTTCATTGGTAGAGTCAACCTTTTCATTTTTGATACTGGTCATTTGATTTCTTCCTTTCATTCCTTTAATATTAACCAATGTTTTATCTATTTTATTGGGTTTTTTTCATAAAACTATTATTATTAATTAAATTATTAATTAAATGGGTTTTTTCCCCTTGGAATTTTATTAATCTCTTCTTTTATTTTCAGGATTTCTTTTTTAGTTTTCAGGGTTTGTTGTTTAGTTGAGCACTCTTAATTTGTTCTTTTTCTAGTTTTTTTAGTTGTATACCCAATCCATTGAGCTACTCTTTCTCTGTTTTACTGATATAAGCATTTAGAAATATAAATATCCCCCTAAGTACAGCTTTGAATGCATCTTACAAATTTTTGGTATTTTTCTCTCATTGTGGTCATCTTTATTGATTGCTTCCGTGATTTGTTTTTTGACCCATTCATTTTTTAGAATTAGATTATTTAGTTACTAATTAGATTTTTAATCTAGACTACCAAGGCCCATTATTGAATGCAATTTTTGACATTATGGTCCAGAAAGGGTACCATTAATATTTGTGCTTTTTGCAATTTTGTGAGTTTTTTATGTCCTAATGTGTGAATTGTGGTGAAGGTGCTATGTACAATTGAGAAAAAAAGGCATATTCTTTTCTATTCCAATTGTTTTCTCCAGACTTCTATGTTATATAACTTTTCTAAAATTCTATTTATCTCTTCAACTTCTTTTTCATTTATTTTATGGGTAGATATCTCCAGTTATGAGGAAAGAAACTTGAGATCCCCCATTCATATAGTTTTGCTTTCTTCTTCCTCCTATAACTTCTTTAACTTTTCCTTTAAGAATTTAGATACTATGCCATTTGGTGCATATATGGTCAGCAGTTACATTACCTCATTTTCTGTTGTACCTTTTAGCATTTAGGGTTAGCATACTTTTTAGCATTTAGGGTTAGCATACCTTTTAGCATAATGCAGTTTCCTTGATGAACTCTTTTAATTAGACCTATATTTGCTTTTGCTTTAACTGAGATCATGATTGCTATTTATGCCTTTTTTACTCCTGCAAAAACACAATAGATTTTTCTCCAGGCCATTTTTTTATTGTATTGGATGAGATTCTTATGCAACACCTGTGTGGGTCTTTCTGTTTCAGGTATATTTCATGTAAAAAGAGATTGTTAGATTCTGGTTTCTAATCCATCATTCTACCCATTTCTGTCTTATGAGTAGTTCATCCCAATCATATTTGCAGTTGTGATTACTGTATATATTTCCCTCTATCCTATTTTTTATCTGTTTAACCTTCTCTCTCTTTTCATCCTATCCCTCCACTAAAGTCTGCTGTGCTTCTGAGAATCCCTTAATCCATTCTCAAACTTATTGCCCCCTTTCCCTTTTGGCCTTCCCAACCTATTTTTACTGATGAGTAAAATAGCTTTCTGAAACCAACTGCATATATGTATTTATGAATGTATGTATATGTGTATGCATATCATATACATATATTTTCTTCTTTCTTTGAACCAATTTCAATGAGTAAAGTTCAGGCATTGACCACTCCAGCCCCTACTTTTCCCTTCATTTTAAAAGCTCTTCCTTAACTGCCTCTTTTATGTGAGATAATTTTCCCCATTCTTCATCTCCCTTCCTTCTTCTCCCAATGAATCCTTCTTTCTTACCCCTCTACTTTTTGTTGATCATCCCAATATAATGGACTCACATACATGCCCTCTTGTGTATGTAGACTCCTTCTAACTGCCCTTAGAATGATAAAGTACTTAGGAGTTACATGTATCACCTTTCTATTTAGGGATTTAAACAATTTAACCTTACTTAAGTCTCTTATGATTTTTCTGGTAGCCTTAATTTTAATGTCAAATTTTCTATCTAGCTTGAATCTTTTCATTAGGAATACTGGAAAGTCATCTCTTTCATTAAATGGCCATCTCACACCTCCACCCTGAAAAGATTATTATCAAGTTTTTTGGGGTGTATTATTCTTGACTGTAATCCTAGCTCCTTTGCCTTCTGGAATATTATATTTCAAGCCCTCTGCCCCTTTACCTGCTGAATCTTATGTGATCTTAATTATGGCTCCATGGTCTTGACTGACTACTTTCTGGTTGCTTTAAGTATTCTCTCCTTGACCTGGAAGCTCTGTAATTTGGCCACCTGCAAGTTTTGATTTAGGATCTCTTTCAGGAGATGATCAGTGGAATCTTTTGATTTGTATTTTGCGTTGTGATTCTAAGATATCAAGGCTGTTTCCTTTGTATACATACATAAAGGAAACATATGACGTCAAGGATCTTTTTTTCTTTTGATCATAGCTTTCATATAGTTCACTAATTCTTATATTGTCTCCTTTTAATCTATTTTTGAAGTCAGTTGTTTTTCTGATGATACATTTCACATTTTCTTCTATTTTTTTATTCTTTTGACTTTTATTGTATATTGATGTCTCATGCAGTTATTAGCTTCCACTTGCCAAATCTTAATTTTTAAGAAATGACTTTTATCTTCAGTGAGATTTTGTACCTGTTTTCCCTTTTGATCAAATCTGCTTTTTAAGGAGTTATTTTAATCAATGAAGGTTTATACCTCACTTCCCATTTGTCCAATTCTGTTTTTTAAGGTATTATTCTCTTCAATGTTTTGACAGAGGTTCTTTTAACAAATCATAAATCTGTTTTCATATGTTTTCGCATCACTATTATTTTCTTTGTCTGATTTCTCCTCTACCACTTGCATTTATTTTTACTCTCAGCTTTTGCTCTTTTTTTTAGTTCTTTCAGGAATTCTTTTTGAGGGTGTTTCCAGTCTACATTTTTCTTTGAGGCTTTGCTTGTAGATGTTTTCCATGTCATTGTCTTCTTCTGAATTGTTTTATCTTCCCTCTTGCCATAGTAGTTTTTTTTTTAGTTCTTTGTTGTTGTTTGCTTATTTTTTCAGTCTGCTTCTTGGCTTAAAACTTCAAGTTAAATTTGGGGTATACTGACTTGGGTGGTGGGCAGGACAGGCTTTTTTGCCTTGTTATTTTTACAGTTAGTCTTGCAGTTCTGTAAGTTTTTGGTGCATCAAAGGTGGTGCGATCCAGGGAAAGGTTTTGTCACTCCCCTCTTGGTCTGCCCTATGGTTCTTACCCAGGAAGGGCCCTTGCTCCCTTGCAGGAGCAAATGTTAGTATTCTTCTCTTCCAGAACTGAAACCAGGGCCTTTGCTCCTTTGTGATTATAAATGATCCTCTCTACCTGTGATCTGAAACTAAGTATAAGCATTGGAGTTGTCAAATAGCACCTGGACCTGTACCTGCTACTAATACAGGAATCCTCCGTAATCTCCTATAATCTCTTTATGACCAGTTTTCCAATCCCCTTACTGTCTCCCAGCCAAGAACTCCTGAACCTGTTGCTGATGTTGCAGTTGCCTCTAAGACCTGAAGCTGGTGTTGCTGCCATGTGGACTCTGCACCAGCCTCTACCCCAGTGTCATAGACCTATCCTTCTGACCTTCTAGGTTGTCTTGGGCTGGAAAAAATATCCCACCATGACATTTTCTTGGCTATGCTGCTCACAATTGCATTTGGGCATTATTTTAAGATTTGGAGGAGAATGTTAGGAGTTATTGGCTATTCTTCTTTCTATCTTAGGCTCAAGTCTAAGAGAAGCAAAATTGACATTGAGATAAACTATGTACCATGTGGATGGAAAGTAGAAATAGAATCAGGACTTTGGGAAAGATCTCACAGGCTTATCTGTGAGATGTCTGCTGAATCTGTCTTTGCCAAACCTAGGCAGTTAACATTTCGTGTTAGGCGACTTAATGTCTATATCATACTTCTCAAGGTAGAGAAACCAATACACTGGGGAGTTGGGGGAGGGGCGTTTTGTTATGCATCTGATTTTTCACTAATTAAGAAGAATTTGCTATGGAAACAAAAGTGGTGGAAACCACGAAATATTGATTAAATACCTATCATGTGCAAGACAGAGTACCAGGCATTGGAAGCAGAGACCCAAAAAAGCATTTCTGCTGGAAATAAGTAGTATTTAAACAGATAAATAAATGTAAGATTAATTGAAGAAGATAGTAGGGGGATCAGAAAATGCTTCCTGTACAATGGTGTTTAACCTTGAGGGACTCTATAGTTCAAATCTATCAGGGGAGTAACATGTTTCCAACCAGTGACTGAGAAAGACTTATAGCAACTGTGTGAAGAAAGAAAAAAATGCGTTAGGAATGAGAGAGACTATACCTAGGGAGACCAATCAGGAAGCTGGTGCAATAGTCCTAATAAGAGATTTTAAGGACGGATGAAAGGCTAAATGAAGTTGTTGGTTATGTGAATGGAGAGAAGAGAACAGATGTGAAAGCCTGATCAAAATCTCAGCCTTTGTTCATTTGGCCAAACATGTTAGAGGAACTTTGACCCTTAGAAGCCTAGCAATGGCATCATTTTCTTCCCAGGTGATTTTGAGCATTTATTGCAGAATCTCTGGGCATTCACCAGCTAGCTGCATCTGATAGGAGACACCTCAATGTCTCCAATCATTATATCCACTGTAAATGAACTTAGACCTCGAGCTGAGGAGTCTGGTTCATTAAGTAAAACAACCTTTTATACACATGTACATGATCCATGGCAATTTAAAAGCCTAAAATAGATTTATGTAAACACAACCATTTCTAATCTACAGAGAAAATCTGAATTTTAAGATTTGTTTGGTAAGGAATATTTGACATCCTTGGGTTTGTAAATTGTGGATGATGTGCTCTTTAACCCCAAAGTTTACAGATTACTTGTGTTGCATAAAATTGGTAAGCAAAGTGTACAGATTTGGACAGAACGTTTAATAGCTTATAGGTAATTTGCGTTTGCTTAGCATATAAATTCTTTACCTAATAGAATATAAGAGCCTTAAATGTGTTGGGGAAACTTTTATAACCTGATATAAGGAACTAGATATAATGTGGAAAAGAAAAAGAAGTGTATACATATATGTGTATGTGTACACACACACACACACACACACACACACACACGAACACTTTTAACATTGACCAAACCCTCTATTCACCTCTGCCATTCAAATCCAGTTTTTCCCACCATTCCTTGAAGGATGAGTGCTTTTTCTCAGTTAGTGTGTGAGTCAGAGGAAGGGAGCTACTGATTACATCTGGATAGCTCATTTCATGGATAAACTATAGTACTATCATGGTGATGTGCTATTTGTGTGTATTTGAAGTCTTTGTCCAAGAGTCGAAATTTAATATATCAGAGTATAAATTCACCATCTGAGTCACAAGAGGTGAGTGATATTGTCAATGGGTGGAGGGAGGCCACTGAAGGAAGATGATTTGAGCAACTACACTTGAGGCAGATTTGAGGGGAAAGGGAAGAAGGGAGGAGCAGCCAGAAGCCAATAGGTCTGCAAAGGCCAGTTTTCAGTAGTTGAAATAAAATTAGAGGAGGGCCAGGGGGCAAAGCTTTGATTGTATGCAGTGACAGAAAGGGAAGGAGCTTGAAGATGTCAGGAATGACTTACCTCTTTGTCTCTTTGATAGAAAATCCTTTAGTTTAGTATTCATAAATTGGATTGGACAACTTGTTGGTTAGAGGCACTTCTCATCTCATATATACATCCAGGTTTCTGGTGAAGTAGCAAATGGAAAGAGGAGAGATTGGTAATGAAATGTTTCATGTGTATTTGTACTCTCTCTCTCTCTCTCTCTCTCTCTCTCTCTCTCTCTCTCTCTCTCTCTCTCTCTCTCTCTCTCTCACCAGATTAATAGCTTTTTGTCTTGGACCTGAGAGGCTAAGTGACTTGTCCAGAGTCATGCAGAATAGGTTAGTCACAGAACTTGAATCCAGTCTTCCTAAGGCCTATACTCTATCTACTACAGCATCATTATGCCTCCTAAATAAATCATTTTTATCTCTCTCATCTGTCTATATGTCTTTCTCAACAGATGATATGTTTAATAGACCATTGTCTTACAGTGACATGGAGGAATTTTCATGGAAATTCCTGACTTTTTAGATGTAGAGCCAGTTAATCTGTCACCAAGTATTTATTAAGCACCTTCTATGTTCCAGGTACTACAATACGTTCTGAGATGCAAAGAAAGTCAAAAGACAGTCAATATCCTGAAGTAAGTCTCCCCTACAGTCTATTGGAAGAGACAACAAGCAAGTAACTATGTACAAACTAGATAGAGAAAAGAGAAACTAGAGATAATCAACTGAGTAAATGCACTGGCATTAAGGAGGATGGGGAAGGATTTACTGTAGAAGGTGAGATTTTAGCTGGGACTTGAAGGAACCCAAAGAAACCAGGAGGTGGAGATGAAGAAGGAAAGTCTTCCAAGCATGGGGAAAAACCAATAAAAATTCACATAGTTAGGAGGTAGAGTGTCTTTCACAAGAAACAGCAAGGGGGGCAGTGTCTCTGGATGGCAAAGAACATAGGGGACTGGAAAGATAGGAAGTGACTAGGTTATGGAGGGCTTTGAATGCCAAAGAAAGGACTTTGTATTTCATTCTGGACATGACAGGGAGCCACTGGAGTTTATTGAATAAGGGAGTTGTGTGGTTGAATCTATATTTTGGAAGATCAGTTTGACAGATAAGAGGAGGATAGAATAGAGTCAGGGAAAAATATGGCTCAGGAGACTGATGAAAAGGCCATTACAGTGGTCCAGGCATGAGATGATACAGGCTTGTGCCAGGGTAGTGACAGTGTCAGAACTGAAAAGGAGGCATATCTGAGAGGTATTAGAAATGAAGCATTGGTAAGACTTGGCACCTGACTGGATATGGGAGGTGAGATTGAGGAGTCATATATGTCATACCAGAATGGAACCTTGAAGGCAAGCCTGGATGACTAGGATGGAGGAGGTGCCCTTAGTAGTAATAGTGAAGTTAGAAGGAGGGGGAAGATCATGAGTTCTAGACTTGTTAAGTTTATTATATCTACATAACATCCAGTTAGAGGCATCTAGTAGGTAGTTGGAGATTTCAAGACTGAAGGTCAGGAGAAAGGTTATGACTGCATAAGTAGATTTGAGGATCATCACTATAGGGATGATAATTGAATTCATGGGAGCTGATGAGATCACCAAGTAAATATATAGATGGGGAAGAAGAAAGGGTATAGGAAAGAGAACCCTGTGGTATATTCTTGGTTAACTTGCATGACCTGAATGAAGATCCAGAAGAGGGGACTGTGAAGGCATGGTGAAATAGGTAGGAGGAGAACCAGGACAAAGTATTTCCATGGAAACCTAGAGAGAAGAAATTATCGCAAACAGGGTGATAGACACTGTCAAAGATTTGAGAAAAGATTCTTAGATTGGCCAGTGCAATGCAGTCTTATTGGTTCTTGTAAACTGGAGAAGTTTTGAGTGGAGGCTTCATTCACACTGAGGATAACAGATCCTTGAGGTGTTCTCATATCAAATGAAGTATGCAGAAAGCCAGTACTCTTTGTTCTGCTTGAGCCAAGTCAGCAAGATCCAAATGAAAGATCCCTTTGAAAAACATGAAGCCTAAGACAGGCTTAGAAGCAGGATTCTTAATGTACTTTTTCCACACACCTACAGCACAACCAATATATTGGCCTGAGGACGCTGGAGTTATTTTTAACTATAATTGAACCCCTTAGATAACTGCTGTAAAACTTTACCTAGTAAATAGCCCACTTTTCATCAGATAGGTTTTTCTTACCATTTAAAAGAGCTTGGAGTCAGCAATCAAATCCTGAATTCAAATCCAGCTGCAGACACCAGCTATGTGACCCTGGGTAAATCACTTAGATTCCGTTTTAATCCACTGGAGAAGGAAAAGGCAAACCAGTCTAGAATCTTTGCCAAGAAACCTCATGGATGGTATGATCCATGAGGTCTTGAAGAGCTGGATACGACTGAATGACAAGGGGGCAATAAAAGAAATATAAGTATAGAAAACTCGCTTGATCATTTGAAAGCTTAGACTTTTTTTGCAACATCCTTTGGGTTTATTTCAAAGTTCTCTTTAAAAATTAATATTTAATGTGATTGTCCCCCACCCCTTGATGAAAATTACAGCTAAGTCATCTTTTTGAAGAAAAAAAAATTAACTTTCCTCCTTTGTGAACCTGATTGCTATATATTCCCTGCTTCCAAATTGTGTTTTTGGAAACTCCCTTTTTGTGAGCAGAAATACTTGAATGCATTAAGGATTGGTGATTCCATGACCCAAGTCCTCAGTATATGTAGAGGTAATATGACTTTTCCAGGATCACACAGACACCAAGTGTTCCAGGTCTTTCACACTTGAAGCTTCGCAAGCTTTCCACTAGGCAACACTGCCCTCTCAGCAAAATACCATCAAAACAAATACATTCATTTTTTTTTCTTGCCTTGCTAGTAAGGATGATACAATTCACTGTTAATCATTTAAGGACTATGGCATATAACATTTATACGTGTTATTTAAATATCTGTGTTCAGCAAAGCCCGGTTCATAAATTGGACTTAAAGGAACATAATAGCTTCCTTGTACCCATGTTTCTTCACTCTTTCCCTAAATGACATGCAGCCATCTTTGGCTAAAATTTTCCATTCTCTGTGTATGCCACCAGGAAGGCAATTTATCAGACAATGTGATTACTAATTTCTTTGAGCCATTTGATTTCTAAAACATAGGGCAAAGGCCACTGAATAACAATCGTGTTTCATCTTCCCTTCCTTCCTGGCTTTCAGATTTCCTTTCAAAATCTCTTTGCATTTGCACATGATGAGCTTGATAGGCAGATATGTCACATCGTTGTTATACATGCAGTAGTGTGTTTAAAACAATTACTCCTTTTGCTTATGAGACAGTTTATTGTCCTCTGTGCAAAGTAACAAGGCGTTTGGTCATGGATGACAGATCTTGATTCGAGTGTTTACAGTGTAGAACTCCTTCATGGCTGAAAGCTCCCAATGATTTCAATCTTTCTGTCACCCATATAAATCCCATATTTGCATATAGAGTCTGATTCTAACAGATAAAAGTGTATCTTTCAATTATTTGTTACACTCCTTTTTGGATTAAATGCCGCGATGTTCAGCTGGTTTAAGAAAAAATAGCTTTAACAAATTTCTCCTTTTTCCTGTTTGTAATCATAAAAAATCCCCACTTGACCATCAGACATTTCTACAAAGTTTTATGTGGAGTGAACCCCATCTAGCACACTCCATTCCACCACTGGGAATCAGTCCTAAAAACCAATAAAAGGAGTAAGCCTTTGA
Organism: Bettongia penicillata ogilbyi; assembly: GCA_023548195.1. NCBI lineage: Eukaryota > Metazoa > Chordata > Mammalia > Diprotodontia > Potoroidae > Bettongia > Bettongia penicillata. The sequence goes on along the minus strand of JAJHZJ010000104.1, from coordinate 4,103,392 downwards.
CTTAGCAGTTATTTCATAATGACCCTTGGACTACAAACTTATTTAGAAATTTGCAACTTTCAAGGTCATTAGAGAAGATGCATGAGTTTTGCTAGGTTTTATTTGGGCAAATCTTAATAGTCCTCCATTCAGTAGCATTCCTTACATAGAAATACAGGGCTTCATTCTTGGATCATTGTCATCCTAAATGACTAAGTCATATTCTGTGAGTGCCAAGGCTATTCACTGGAAAAAGTCATGCACTTTTGGGAACTCTCAGGACTTTTAGGGACCACTACAGTTACATTTATTAAAGTCATGAGGCATGCTCAACAAGTAGTTTTCTGAAAAAAGATCTGGGGGTTTTAATGGACTACAGGTCCAATATGAGTCAAAAGTGAGATGTATGACAGCCAAGAAAATTAATGCAATGTAGGCTGCATTAAGAGAGGAATAACTTTCAGAAATAATGATGTGACAGTTTGGTTATACCCGGACTCAGTCAGACCATACAGAGAATTGTTCAGTTCATGTTGTCACATTTTTGGAAGGAGTATGATTAACTGAAGGATAATAAAGAGCCTTAAGTTTATGCAACACAACGATCATATGAAGGAACAGTGGAGGAACTCTGAATGTGTAGCCTGGAGAAAAGATGTGTGGGGGCCAAAATTGGTGTCTTCAAGTCTTTGAAAGCCTGTCATGGGTGTGACCTGTTCTGCTTGACTCGTGAGGGCAGAAATAGGACCACAGCATAAAAGATGTACCGAAAAGTTTTGCTCAATGTTAAGAAGAAATTTCGAATAGTTGTTTACAAGCAGAATGGAATGAGGTGGTAGATTCCTCCCCAGCTCCTCCCCCCTCACACACATAAAGGAAGGGCTCAGTGACCTGGTGCCTTAGAGGAGATTTAGTAAGTGTATGGGGTTTTCTAAATGTCTCCTGAAGTTCCTTTCAGCTCTGAATCCATGTAGTGCTACCCATGGACAGAATCTAACTCAGTGTTTTTAATTCTTTATTGTCAATGGGAAACACTTCGATATATTTTTTTTAATTACAGTATATTCCTAATGCAATCTTTTAAACTGCTTTATGATGCCTATCTTAACTTGTCATAAAATGGACTTCTTATTTTTCAGACCAGAAAAATGACTTACTCAAGGTCTTACCTCATATCTGTGATAAAAATCTGAAGTGACAGCAATTTAATTTGATAGATGGTGCTTTACATTTACCTTCAGCACCTTTCTTTTTCTTTACTCCAAGTAACATATTCTAAAAGGAACAAATGCCAGCTGCTGGCCAAATCAAAGAGTAAGTTTAAAGTTTACCAAGCAAAAGCTACACCAGGGAAAGAAACATCTTCGTTGGTAACTTGTGTCTTTGGCCAAAGGTTTCAAATTTAAGGTTTCAAATGACACTTTCAAGAGACTTAGACCATATATAATGGCCTCGTAAGATAGCATTTTGTTACAAAACAGTTTTGTAAAATACATACAGTTGCAGATAGAAAAGTCTGCAATTGAACATTGTAATACTACTGCTTTTTATGTTGTTACTTAGACAAAGATGCAAGTAATCTTTTGTTTTTTTTGATAGAGAGTGCCCATTGTGGTATCTCTTCCTACTAATGCAGATTGCAACCCTTGCATAACTTAGTAGATAAAACCCCGAAACGCTGATACATTAAGTAACTTTTCTAGGTTCATGCAGTTAGTAAACACAGAAAGTAGAATTTGAACACAGTGTCCCTGTCTCCAAATATAGGTTTGTTTCTACTATACTATACTGCCTCTCATGCATTAACTTACTGTTCTTGCTCTAGACCAGTTCTTATCAATCATACGTGCTTTATTAGGCATATTATTTTTGTACACATTCCATTCACTCTATTAAGTTCCAAAAGTACATCAAGCTTTTACTCAATTGAGAGATATTCAGGGATTCAAGACATGAGGCAAAGTAGCAGGCCAACTCTTGCTTGCTGGACAAAATCTAGAAGAAGCACGAGGAAAGTGCCACCCCCAATCTTGAGGTAACAAGGAGAAAAAGGATTACTTCACAAGCTTCTTTTGTTGCCTGTTGTGTTTCCTCTGAAGTCATATAACTTACAGTTTCAGGAAATAGTTGGCGAATGTTCCCATTCCTTTCAGCCATTTATTCTACATAATGATTGTGTGTTGGGAGCAACCATCTGCCTTACAGTTTGTGCTTGGTGTTGGAGAGACTGTTAATTACTAAAGGTCAAGGTAGAGGTTTTTGTTTTTGTTTTAGTTTTAGTCCTGTTGGCGGGACTATATTGTGACATTTTGCACTAATTCACACTTTGTAAGAAGATAATTGAGTTTTATAATAATGTTTGCATGTGGTGGTTTTTGACTTGTTTCAATAATCTATATGTATCTGGTTAAGCAGATAACCTCAATGTGGTTGCCTTCCCCTCCTGGGATTTGCAAATCAATGAGTCAGTGAGACAGAGGGGACACAATCTAGTGTAAAATCACAAGGCTAACAAGACCAACTGAGATTTTCTTTATGTCTGGATCTTATTTTGATGTTAGTCTACTGTTTTCCTGGTAGAATATTTGGAGTTGGATAAAGTCACGCTTTATCATCTCCTACTTATTCCTCTTTTACTGTTAGGTGAGTTTCAAGATACAGTCAGTAAACCTAATGATGTCTCATCTTTTTTTTTAAACCATTGTTGGTGTCAGAGTCAATAAAAAATGAACTGTGGAAATTCTCATGATCCTTGTATAGTCATAAAGTGACATTAGTTTACTTATAAGGCAGATAGATGGCACTGCAGTGACTAGAGTGCTAGACCTGGAGTCAGGCTCATCTGCCTGAGTTCAAATCTGGCCTCAGATAATTTACTAGCCTAGTGACCCTGGGCAAGTCACTAAACCCCGTTTGCCTCAGTTTCCTCATCTGTAAAATGAGCTGGAGAAGAAAATGGAAAACCACTCCAGTGTCTTTGCCAGGAAAGCCCCAAATGGTGTTATGAAGAGTTGGACACTACTGAACAGTAATACCAATAATCAGTCATTTTCTCCTGTGGGCTTCACTGTTTTTCTGCTTGATAGATTGTATATTGGCTATTGCAGGCAACCACTGTCCACCATAGAATTGGGCTCTGGTAAATCATTTTTCCATTACGAGTCCAAGGAAAGAATCAATACTTAAAGCTTTTCGTAGGTTTGGTTTCACACAGAATGGCAACTTTAGCCTCCAGCAAACAGAAATAAAAAGAGGAAGTATACTGTTGTGGATTTGGAATCAGAAGATCCAGGTTCAAATCCCAGCTCTGCTACTTAGTACTTGGGTAATTTTGGACAAACTCTTTTCCCTGACTGTGCCTCATGTAGGATTTAAGGAATTTGGCCTAGGTAACCTTTCAGATTCCTTCCACTTCTAAATGGGAGTTTATATGATGCACTGAGATGATAATCATATGTCAGGGAAATTATAGCATATAATTTTCAAAGCATATCTTCCAAAAACCAAAGACGTAATGGGGTCTAGTGGGAGGAGGGAGTCAATAGTGGAGGATGGGAGAGTTGAAGGGTATTTATTTGTACATGAAGTTGGAGAGGTGAAGGAGGTAAGGAAGAAGTTGCTCATGTCTGTGGAATTCCATCTGTCTGATTTCTCCCGTACCAAGTTGCTATGCTCTAGCACCAGGTGTCTTGAAAATGTTTCCCTAAGTTTGTTCATTTTTCAAAGGATATTCTCATCCTTGTGTGGTTAAGTGGATTTGCAACCAGTCTGGCAGAGAGTGTTTAAAACCCCACAGCAAGAAACAGTAGGTAAGGACCTACTATTTACTCCAAGAACAGCATGGTTAAGCCCTTAATTTTATTATTGCAAATTTATTTTGATTTGTCTCTAGGACACAGTGGGAGCAGAAGAGCTACAATGTCTGCAATAGGACCAGATAAGTCATTTAAATGCAGAACAATCTATAGATTCAAATTAAACCCTTATTAGTTTGGAATTGTAGAGAACTTTCAAGTAAATCATTAAAATTCTTTCTTTTTACAAATGATATGTTTCTCTCCATGACTTATAATCTTACTGTCGGATGTGCCTAACTGACAGACAGAGTGAAGGGACATTACTGCCTCAAATTTGGAACTAATACATGTGTTGATCCACTTTGTTTTCTGTAGACCAAAATGATCTACACAGCCAAATAACTGAGTTGACTGACTTTTAAATAGAATTCACTGTCATCTTGAGGATATGAACCAGTTCAGTCAGAGTTATAGTTCCATGTCCTCATATTTTCAAACTAAATTTTAGCTATATAATCCCAATCCAAATGATGACAAATAGAAAAATGGCATAATTATTGAATTGTGATTTCCTGAATATTCTCTTTCTTTTGTGGGGAGCAGATGAAATATCCATCCAATGGCTGCTTCAAAGTTAGAGTTACCAGTTCATTTGGCACATTTAATTGGCATAATATTAGAAAGGGGCCTCAGAGGCCATCTGATCCAGGGTTTTCATTTATTATTAGATCATTTTATATTATTATATTATCATTATATTATAATATAATATGTAATTATATATTATGATATTTTATAATATATTATTAGATAATTTTATAGAGAAAGAAACTGAGACATAAAAATGGGAAGTGACTTGCCCAAGGTCAAAAAGACAATAAACCATGGAGTTGGGATTTGAACTTAGTCATCCTGATTCCAAGTATGATATTCTTTAAATAGTACTATATTGTCTTGTGACTGGTGTGATGTTCTTGAATAGTGTGTTGATGAACCCTTCTATGACGAAAATCTCCAAATATTTCTTATATGGTCACTTAAAGATTTGGTCCAATTTCACTTTATCTGGAACTATCTTTTTTTTAAATGTCCTTTAATAGAGAATAGTAAAAACTTGACCTGACCTTAGGTTATAGGTTTCCAAAGTGGGCAGTACCACCCCCTGAGGGGCACTGGAATAATCCAGGTAGGGTAGTAGTAGTTTCAGGTGCAATTGGGGGTCATTGAATAAAAATAAAGGAGTGGTGGAAGCATAATGAAAGAAGGGAAGAGAAGAAAATTTTGAAAAGCCATACATATTTCATCTGTTGTGTAACAGTTAAAAGTTATAGTGATGATGTTATCTTCCAAATAAATACACAAAATGCAAGTTGTAACTGATAAGTGTCAAGTCCACAGACAGGTCTTAGCAAGCAAGTGTTGGCATGTGAGCATGTAAGGCAGTGTCAGGAAGGCATGCATCAACAGGAATATGTGTATATAATATTTTTTATAACTTGATACTATACCGTTACATGAGACAATTTTGCATCATCCAAATTTCAATGTACAAAAAAACCTACTAATTTACAGCAAATTATTAAATTTAAGATACATCATTAAAATATTTTATATATTTTTGAAATTACGTAAATTAAAAAAAATAAAGGGCTAAAGAAAATACATTCCCATGGAGTGTTCAGTAATTGTTGTTTTTGAAATGGAAGTGGTGGGCCAAATAAGTTTGGGTACCTCTGAACTAGATAAAGAAAAGAAAAAAACATGGTTTTTTTTGTATTTTTTAAAAAAATTTATTATTAACACAGTTTATAACAGATAAAGCAATTCAAACTTTTGACCAGGCGATACATCTTTTTAAAGCATTTACAATGTGGACCACAAAAGAATTTTTTTTAAACATTAACCAAGACAGATAATATTTATGTTGCTAACTTCACAAGCTCTTGACCTAATTGTCTCCACAGTGTTACTAAGAATTAAAGGACCCTAACTTAATGCTGTTGGTCTAAAGTCCTATGCCTAGTGGCTTAATTTTAGACAACCTCGGATGTTCCCCTATCCATAATTTATAATTGAATAGATCTGGTATTAAATTTACAAACCTTTTGACTATAGGAAATTGCCACCAATAGTAAGGACATTGTAGGGATACAGTATCTCCCCAACTTCATGTCAGTTCCAGGCAGGATTAGATTATCCACTTGCATTCAGTCAGGCTTAAGTCTGCCAGGTGTCTGTGGGGGAAAAAAACTTTTTTTAGGCTTAGGAGTAATGATAGTGATCAAGACTGTGTAATATTACGTCATGAATTGTGGAATGGTTATGTGCAGAGAGGTGACAGTTACTGAAATTCTAGATTTTCTGCTAATCCAGTAAGTATTTGGTTTGTGTGAAATCCACATCACTGGCCCAAATGCTTTATAGTGGCACGAGTTACTAGCAAAGCACAACCAACTTCTTCTCTTAGGCAAGCCTAATTGAGCCTTTTGTTTGTAAACAGAAGTCCTAACATCTTTATTGTCAAAAGATGAGAGTGCTAATGTCCCCTTCAAATATAGACCAGTCATATGTTTATGTACTTTACACAAAGCATTCATAACTGTATCACTCAAAAAGTCTGTAAACACAAGAAAACTATATATTGGATGAAGAGGGGAAAAAATGATTGGCCAAAAAGTCCTGTGTTTAAAGAATAACTAATTACCAATTTGATGATTTATGAGCAAGCCACTCAAAAACACCATAAGATTTGTATCAGTTTTAGTGGTTACTTCAAAACCTTTGTTTCTCCTCTACTCTCATGGCTTAATTACATACTACAAGTATATAGAATATATTCATGAAAGTACTAGAGTATTTGATTTCCACATGAAATTAGTCTCTATTTAAACTATGTCATCAAAACAATAACGTTAAGAACTATTGATATAAAACATAGCATCTTTCAGGGAGAAAGTTTAAGGCTGTTATGGTTCTTCCTGGCCTTTAAGCCATTATCATCACTCCTTAATAGAAGTCAGTGTGGCTTTAAGTCAATGAAACACACACCAAAATGCTTTTTCAATCACTTGATAAACATGCATGACATCAATGTAGCTGTATGGCATGACTGCAAACACTTTAAACAGCTATTTCATCTCATGAAAACCTCCAACAACATCAAAGTTTCATTTGGACTCAGTGTGTGTCAAAAGGAAGAATTTAAATTGCAGACCTGTGAGTTTGAATCAAGAGGCCTGAACTAAAGGATGGAGGTAGTATGTACTATGGTCTTCTTTAGGCAAGACATTTTGCGTGCAAAGATATCAATCAAGGAGAAAACTTGCATGCATGTTAAGAGACTGCCAGCCATAATGATCTCGATTTAACAGAAAGATCACATTTGGATCAATTAACACACAGTAGCAGTCTTAACCTATACTTTCAACACAGTAAGATAGATTGCAAAAAGTCTACATGGTATCCAAACAAAGCCTTACCTAAACACAAGGGTCACCACCCTAAGGCAACAATAGAAATATTAATAACTTTCCATCAAAAACAAAAAAGAGTATTGATAGCTGTTCTTTGAACACTAGATAAACTAGTTAAAAGTTTGAAGAAATGGTTTTGGGACATACTTAATAAAGTGTAAAAATAGGTGTATTCCCCCAGATTTGTTGAATTTAATCAAGATTTATCTCCACATGGAGTCTATGACACAGAGAGGATCCAAGAGTTCAATCAAAAGCTGCTCCATGGACATAATACACATGAATTCATTCATCAATTTGTCACAAAAGAAACATCAAACAAATGACTGAGTCAGACACATTTGTTTATAGAAATGTAGGGGTACACAGTAGCAATTCATGATCAGGTCATTGCCTCTAGAAATTATAGAAAGGTCATTCTTAGGGAGTCTTGATTTATTAATTCATATTTTCAGTGAGATGATAAAAACCATACAATATATCACTAAAGATCATAAAAACAGATACCTGGAAAGACAGAATCTTGTTGCTGGTGTTATAGCCAGAAGCTCACTCTCTTTTATAGACTAACAAATGACAAATACTTACACTACAAATATAGACCTCAAAAGATCCTGGAGAACTCAGCAGATAAATGATATGGGAGTCAGACCACTCTCACATGCCAAACTGTTGTCCACATTCACTTGTACTTGACCTCAGTTGATAAAAACCCCTGCTTTTAGTATATGTCACCACAGCGAATACTCAGACCCTCCAAACTATATTGAATGAAAAGCTTTCAAAATATAGAGATTTATGGCGGATGACCTGTCATCTCTGTCATCCTGTCTGCTACTGGAATTGTTCTGAAGATAACTTCCTAGAGCCTATAGCCTTATTTTATTCAACCAGAGAAAAACAAGTTGTCCAATTTTCAGTATTACATCAAGTATTCCATGATGAAAAAATAACAGTAAATTGTGACTTGACTTGTCCCAGGCATATTCCTATTGAACTCGACTGACCAAGAAAAGGAAATAATTATATTAATAGAAACAACAACAGCAATCCAGCAGAGGAGATCCCAACTCTGTGTATGTTCATATGATGAAATGCATTCCATCTTTCCTCTCTGTGTTACCAATATTGTCCTGGGGATACTTGTAGTGATCCTACAGGGGATGAGTTTTTCATGAAAATACTTGAACTCAACTTAAAATAAGAAACCTTCTACTGTCCATCTGTACAGTAGTTCATGGAACATTAAAGTAACTAGAATAGTAGCATGATAGTAATTTTGTCTCAAGACCATTTCTATTTGGACTCCATTGGAAAAGAACAAGATAATAACAAAACACCCCATCAAAACAGCAATTTGTCCTCTCATTTCATCCTCCATCCTCATGTAGTAGAATATACCCTACCATAGTAAAAGCTGTATACTTTAACTTCCCTATTTCTATCAGTGTTATCATCATTTTCCTGACCATCTGGACTGGAAACTTCGGAGTCATCCCTTACCCTCTCTGTCTATATCACAGGAATCCACAAGAGCTCTCAATTCTTTTTTATGTTGTCTTTCATGTCCATCCTTTTGCTTTACATCTTCACTAATGCCATTAATGCAGTCTAGAAATCCTGATTATCTCACATCAAACCATTGTTCTTTCTGCCTCTAGTGTTTGACCTATGGAGTGGGCACTGATCTTGCTTAGTCTTTCTACCTCACTGCTCAAAAAACCTTCACTGCTTCTCTGCCAACAGAATAAAGCCTGAACCACTTATTTTGGCATTCAAGGTCTTCAGCTATCTGACATTTGCCTCCCTTTCCAATCATATCTCCCATTAATTCTCTACGTGAATGCTGTTTCAGCCATATTGGTCAATTAAATACACAGTTCACATTCCTTATCCATATCAGATGATTCTTCCTCACAGTAACAAATATACAAAAATATATTTTCCATTCTGTCTTGGAACATAAAGAAAACACCTCTCTTCCCCCATGTTTAATTAAAGAGATTGGTTTGTATGGGATATAGTTTTAAGACACACACATGCATACTAATAAGTCAGTGGGGAGAGTGATGCCTAAGCAGATGGCATAGGAATTTTTGAATGCTTGAAGTTGCCAATATTACTGTTCCATTCCCTTCTTGCCAGTAACTGATCAATAGTACAGATGTCCTGCCTCATGTGTATTGACCTCTTGGAATGCCCAGGCAGTACACATTGTACAGTTCTGAATGCTTGATGATCTCCTTTAGTAGAACTGCCAAGTGGAAAAGGAGAAGAAAACCCAGGGGTACTAGGAGAGGTTTCTGTCTGCAAGTGGTGGTCCAGGTCCCCCTGCAATACTTTGCTTTCAGGCTAGAGATTTTCTCTTTTGCTCCCTTGTCTCATTTGTTTGTTTCTCCAGCTCTTCAATTCTACGTGTTTTATTTCTCATGTTTTCTGCTAGAATGCGCCTTTGGTAGTGACTTTGTAAGGAAAACACTGCCTGCTGAGTCATTCTACTCATTTCTGCATCATGAGGTCTTGAGGAAGCCTTCCATCTGACTGGAGACTGGTTCACAGCTGCTTATCTTGAGAGATTTGACAAGGTCACAGCTTGTGATAGTATAACTGCATTATAATTAGAGATTTAGTGAAAATTTATTCAACTTCATAATTCAGGAATAGTTGGCCTTGTGTCTATTATAAATAACAGGGTGTCATTACCATATATTATTTTATAGCAACCCTAATTAACTGTGTTTCTCTTTTCATTGTCATCCTCTCCCCCCTCCCTCACTAGCCTATTTTTAGTCATTGCAGGTAAAGATAAGTCAAGCAACACACACACACACACACACACACACACATACACACACAGTTCGCATCACAATAGTAGGGTTTTTTTTAAGGCAACCTTGGTCTCTGTATACACTATATTGAAAATGATTGTGTTCTTCCATTAGTGAAGACAGATGCTTTTGTGTCTGAGCTGAGCAATTGTTCCAATTTGCAAAGCTTGGGTTTATAACATCCTTCTTCCTATATGGGAATACTGATGGGGAACTTTCCCATCTGAATAACTCTCCACAGTGAGCACATTTGTGAATGGCCTGCCAGTTTTTTCTTTCTTCTCCCTTTCTCTTTAACCTTCAATCTCTTCTCTGTGCTTCTTTATTGCTATGTCAAAAGTATCTGTATTAGCAGTGTTATCAGTGGTTGTTGCCTCTTGACCAAGCCTCTTCATGGACAAGGTTCCTCTTCTATTTAAGCTCTTTTTAATATTTCAACTCAAATTAAATCAGAGTAGCTAACACTCTTCCCTACTCCCACCCTTGATAAAGCCTCTTCCATAGTAGATTTGTGATATCCTGAGACCTCTCTCTCCCCCAAAAGGGATGGTGTCCATAGGTCTGAGCTATTTCCCTGAGGTCTTTTTACATATGCACACACATATTCATACATGATTGAACATGTAGATTACTTGACTTGATGGAACCTTTCATGATGCTTTCTCTGGACTTAGATATGGTAGCATGGCAAAGCCATGCTTTTTGTCTTGCTTGATGAGACCTTTGCATCCCCAGCAGAGTTGCCAAGCTTCTAAGAGTCAGAAAGGAGAATGTTCTTCTTCTGTTTTTTTGAACATATAAATCTTTCCCCTGCCTTTCCTCTTCCCTTATGCCCAGCTCTGTGCCCCTGATAACTATCTGCTCAGCTCACAATGATTTACTATCAGTTTTTCTAGGCTTGTTTAACAGCTCTGGAGATAAAAGACTCAAAGAGTTTTGTATCAGCCTAAAAACAAGAATAGAGGAAAGGCACGTTTTAGGATCTTGATGCCCGCCATGATCTGTGCATTAAATTGTCATGGGTGTAGAAGGGGATATCCTCAGACATTGGTTAACTTCAATGAGGCAAATATACAGAGTGGTAAACATCTGGGGGTAAGTAGGGGAACAAGGTCAGCGCATGTTTGCTGGCAGATGTGAGATTTGAACGTTTTGGTCTTGTTGGAGTGCACTTGTTGGAAATGAATATGTTACCCTCAGGTCCTGGCCTGGTTTAATGGAAAAAATTTAACATCTGGAATCCATGGTAGTAGGTTGGAATCCTGGCTTTGGTGCTTACCACCTGAATGACCTTGAGCAAGGCACTTAAGGCCCATGTCTATAGCATTCTAAAGTGGACAAAAGTACGTTTTCTACAGTAACACTATAAGACAAATAGTGTAACTTATTATTTTTCCCATTTTTAAAAGAAAAGAAACTGAGGCTTAGAAAGGTAACAAGTGATTTAGGCATGGTCAAAGAGCTGCTTACTTGTCAGTCAGATCTTAACCTACATATTCTGATTCCAAGGCCCGCCTACTTTCTATTATACCAAACTGATTCCCTATTTATCCTTATTTGTAAAATGGGGATAGTAATACTTGGATGACCTACTGCACAGAATTTTTGTAAGGAAAGCATTGTTAAGTTTTAAATTACTATGTGATAGTGTGTAATGATTACTAAAGTTATTTTATTTGGTTCATATAGAAGACATCTTTGCTCAGTTTACATCAGCCCATAAATACCTTCTGTTCAAAAAGTAATGGGTTGACTACATAGCTGAGTTAGACAGTATGATCAAGTATTAAGAATGTAACCATGCACCCCAACCCCCCCACACATGGTAGTTAATGAAAAGTCTGAGATATATAATTTCTGGTTAATTAATATTCAGTTTACTAATTATGACTAGGACATAATTAAGTAATTTTGGTCAGTGGCCTTCACAAACCAAAGATGAACCTTGGGGGCCCACTGAATGTTTAAATACCCTTGGAAGTGTGAGTATTCCCAATAGGCAGAAATCAACTCCGATCGGTTAACAATTAACGAGAGAATGAATAATATAATTGGAGGTGGGCCTATTTTAGTTAGGGGCTGGGTACTTGACTGTGATTATGCCACTCTTGAACAAAGAGACTCATCCCTATGGAGATCACCCCCAGTCTAGAGGTGGGGATCTACCTCCACCCAGGTCACTTATACAGTTGAACAATGGACCAGAATTTACCTAGATTAGATAGTCTTTACACTTTAATTAGAAAATGAGCTTTCCCAGTTGGGTGGGGTCCCACCCAAGACTGAGGATAATGTTAACCCAATCTCATGATCAACCCTATCAACCCTGTCCTTCAGAGGCTGCCTTGACCTAAACTTTATAGGAAAAAATAGGGGGAAAAACCTGGATCCCCCATATTAGTGATTGGTTATTGATAATTCAAAGAGAAGGAGGAGCCTGAGAACAAAGAATGGGATTATTAACACTTGACTAAGGGTGTCAAGATGGGAGAGAGGTAACTAGGATGTGGTAACCAGGGATTTTTCTCAGAGCACCCAATTTAGTGGGCATTGATTGGAAATTAGAAGCAAAAGAGCTTAGCTCTGAGTTAGCAAGAATACTTGAAACAATGGTCAAGATAGTTGATCTTTATATAGGCTGCAACTATGGGCAAACTTTATGTGTACTATTTCATTCAATCCTCAACATAATCCCATAAGGTAGGCACTCTTTTCCTTATTTTAAAACGACAAATTGATCTCTCAGAGAGATTAAGTGACTTCACAAGGGTCATTCAGCTGGGAATGTCTCAGGTCAGGTTTGAATACAGGTTTTGTTGTATCCAAGTCCAGTGCAGGATTTGCTGTTCTCTCTTGCTTCTTATAGGAAGTTACCAGTTGGTAACTTGAGATTACTTTCTCCCTTACTAGAGCTCATTTTTACACATCCAAAGATTGTGCTTGGTCAGGGTGATATTTGTGTTAAATCCTTGCCTTAGGCACAATGATTCCTAATCAAAGCTGGCAGAAGGTAATGACTCAGTTATTAGATCCAAAAGTTTGTAGGTTTGGTTTGTAGGGTCTAGAGCTAGAAGGGACCTCTGGGGCTATCTAGTGTTGCTATATCTTTTTACAAAAGGGGAAATTGAGGCCTGGGAAGGAGAAGTGACTTATCTAGGATCACACAGCTAGTAAGCATTGGTGGTGGGATTTGGACTCATGTCTTCTCAGTCTATATCCAGTGCCCTTTGTACTGTCCTACATTATGTCCTAGTATGTGATTGAGAGATGGAAGGGCTTGATACGCATATTCATTGACACAGAGAGGTGATATAAATATGTGGAACACAGAAGTCAGTGCCAAGAGGAATAATTTAGGCTTTGCCACTCAGCCTACCATGGAATGAACCAAACTCACAACATATTTCAGACCAGGGGTGGGGAACCTGTGGCCTTGAGGCCATATGTGACCCTCTAGGTCCTCAAGTATGGCCCTTTGACTGAATCCAAACTTCTTCAGTCAAAGGACCACACTTGAGAACCTAGAAGGCCACATGTGGCCTCAAGGCCACATATTCCCCACCCTGCTTCAGTCTCTTCAAGTTAGACCAGACTTCAGAAATCACATTAGACCCAGACCCTAACCACACAAGAATCTCTGACATCTCCCAACAGACACATTTCTTTTTTCCCAGGACTCAGCCTATGGCAGTAGAGATCAAGCTTCCCCATAGCAAATCACTCCTGAAGGCCGTGGTCACAATCAAAAACCCCTTTGGTCACATCCATTCCTGCTCAGTGGGCTCCTGGGTTATGTATCCTCAGATGAAATGCTCAGAATAATTCATAAGCCTAGACATAAAAGGAAGAGCTCTTCAGGTGCATTAATCCAGATGCAGAGAACTCACTTCATTTAGAAGTACAATGATTACAAATGCATTACTGTAGAGCAGTATTGCATATTTATATTAGCAAATGAGTAGAGAAACACAGTACCAGGATTATTTCTATGGATGTAATTTTTACAAAATTATTCTTGAGAGACTTTTGTTTATGGTTTATTTTTAAATTAAACTAATCTGAGAACATATGTTTGCATTTCATAAATATTAATTAAAAGTGATTTGTACAAAGAAAATATTGTCCCCAAACCATCAATTTTTACTTACAGCACATTTTGTATTGTTGTCTTTTTAATACCATATTGAACAGCGCTGTACATAATTTCTACCCAATTTCTGCTCATTCCTTTTAGGCACCATGACCATCTTTCTGAAAAGCAGGAACCACATTGCCCATAATGATGCCATTTGTCTGTTTCCCCTAGGGGTTAGAGAGATGGGCAGACAGAAAGAAAAAGTGAGTTCCCCAAATTTCAATTGTTAGGCATAAAGGAAAAAATAGATTAAAAGTGTGCTATGAAATATTACTTCGTAATTCCTTGATTTCACAGAGTTGGAAGCCAGGAGAAAATGTTGTTGGAAGCTCAGCTATGAGGATTTTAAAAATCACTTTCCTATCTGAGAAACTGACAATGCCAATTCTCTGTAAATTCATACAGTAGCCTAAATTTGTCTTTGTCATTCCTTATGTTGCCCTTGACTACACGCTGATGTCACACTGAAATTTGCCTTCACTGGTCACACCCAGTTTTCCAGATGCCTCTTCCAGACTTCCATATCCTGTGCCCAATTCCTTCTTGGCCCAACTGTTAGCTAGGCAAGTGGTAAACATGCTAATGCCTAAAATATATTGACATATAACTTTTCTCATTCATCATATGTACACTTTGACATGTGTGGCATGTGTTACTTTATTACAGTTTGAGGAGGAGAGTATATTTTTAGGGGTTTTAGTATGTCACACCCTGCAATAAAAACACACAAACCCGTCCAGCATCTTGGATAATTGGCATACAACCAGATTGTTTGAAATTTAAGCTCACCCTCTTTTTGATTATTCAGAATTTCCTCCAGCGAATGTATTTGAAAAGACCAAAAAGCTTCAGGAAAAAGATATGCTAGTATCCAAATGTCTGTTACCCGCAAATAACTTTCATCATTTTCCCCCTGAAAAAGATTTAGATGTTTCCATCATCCATTAACAGATGACAGACTTGCTCTTGAGGTCCTTATCCAATTAAAATTGGCTGCTTTAAAAATGTATTTCTATTTTCACACGTTTGTGTATGCTTGTGTGTTTTCCTATACAAAACAATGGTAGCGATTTGAAATGATTCTGATCCTTTTTGTACAGTTTTAGGCTTAGTAGGCCAGAAAAAGAAGCTAGGGCTCTCTCTTTTTGCGACTATGTTTGGTGTAGTGGGTTCAAGGTTAGAATGACAAGCAAAAATCATCAACAGAGATCCAGACTGATCATGAAGCAAAGAAAACTAATGGACATTGAGGTCAAGAACAGTGGACTTGGAGTTGAAGTAATAGGTTTAAATCCCAGCTCTACCACTTAATGCCTGGGTGACATTAGGCAACCAATCAGGACACTGTGGACCTGTTTTTCTCATCTGTACAACAGGAGGGAAGGAGGATTAAATGACTTCTAAGGTTCCTTTTAAAGGTATTGTTTTACAATCCTTTGATCACAGATGATCATAATCAGGTTGTCAAGAGAGTAAGGTCATGTTTACTAAATCAAGATGAAAAAATGCAGAAGCTGCAGTTGGGAAGGGATATAGGACTCCATGGTTCAGGATTCCAAGCTAAGCACACATTAGGCTAGAGAAATATATCCCCAGCAGAAAGAACAGTACCTGATAGCTATAAATACTTGGTGGACCCCAGGCTAAAAGAATTCAGCACTGGCCTCAACTCTGACTTCAAGCCAAGTGTGCTTTGCCCTACATCACAATTGCTTCTCATGCTTTCATAGAAAGGACTGGCTTTCACTCAGGTTGTAGAGACATAGCCTTAGGTTATCTGCCAAAATTCCATTGAAGGTGATTTTCATTAGATGATAATTCTTTAGTGCTTTCCTTTTTCCCAGAAGGATTCACATGACTTCAGTGTCTGCTATGGTTTTGTTAGCAGCATTCTGTGAATAATTATCAGTTGCGTACTATGTAAAAGGTGTTGTCTGGCTTTTAAGGAGTTTAGTAGTCTTCTTAAGTCTAGTCTAATAGGAGAGTGTTAGGCCTGTTCTATCTGGAACTTTTTCTTTTCCTTACCCACAAATTCTAAAAATCATTAGGTCCCTTTTTCTTGTATCAGTTTCCTCCTCAGTAAAATAAGGGGTTTAAACTGGATGGCCATTAAGGAAGCCTTCTAACTCGAAATTTATCATTCTATGATGTTTTGGAAAGGTGTCAGGTAAGTTCCTGTATCACTTGAGATCAACCTTGAACACAAAACATAACCTGTCAAAGTAGCAAGTTGTAGGATGACAGAGATGAAAGTATCAGTTGATGCCCTCAAGTGATGTACTGAGTCAGAAACTGTAGCTATGCTATCAGACATGAAAGAACTATCACCCAATATGCCAATTACATTTCTGTTTAGCATTTTGTCCTCAAGGTTAATTTTGTCTTTTTTGCGTCTGTTAGTATTTGCAAGTATAGTTGCTGAACAGGGTTTCATTTTTTTAAAGGCAAAACTTTGTGAGAACTGATTTTTTCTTATCATTTACTAAGGGTTAAAATCATGGCAGAAGCCGTGGCTTGAAAGGTGTTAAACAAACCATTAGATTTGGGAATAAGAAGATAGACAGAAGCATCGTTCATAAATTTATAAATGTATTACTTCCTCCTTTGAATTTTGCATAGTTTTCCATGATCACATCTATACAGTGGCAAATTAACTTGTTCATTTAACCAAATTAATAAATCAAGCAGGAGAAGAAAACACCACTAGGCAAATGGTTTACTCATTGCAGTGTAGACAGGACAGATATTTGAATAACTGCATGTCTCCCTTTTCAGCTGCATGTTTTGATCCTGAATACCTGAGGCAATATTACATTGCTAAAGAAAGCTGAGAAAGAGCTTCTAACTGTGAGATCTGATCATGTGCTGTGATTAGCATTGGGATCATTGGGAGTCCCAGCAAGGTCAGAACCCTCTTCCTCCAGACCATTAGAGAGAGACAGATGCTTGGCCTTCACTTACAGCCAATGTGTTGATAGGGTGATGATATGTTCTTGTAAGTAGTGGTCAAGGTGTCATTTTCAATGGAAAAATGTTTTTTATTAGTATGACACTTTATTGGTGTTTTAGTCTTTCTGTGTCTGCAGGTATGTGTGTGTGTGTGTGTGTGTATAAAAACACATATTATTTACTGATATGGATTGCCTTCAGCATAAGGAGTTCAAGGTAACTCATTAAAATCTTGAATCCTCTTTGTTTAACTTTATGACTCTCTATGGGTAACTTGCTGTGAGTAAGGCATCTATTTCATGCAATGTATTTATCCTTTTAGGGACTGTCCTTTCTTTACCACTTCATGAAAATGAACCAGGAAGCTACCCCGGGCTTCTTTGTTGAATTATCATCTCTGATCATCAGGAGAAATTGTCTACATTTAATGAAGAAATATTTTAAGATGTAGTGATCAGTTCCCTGATCTAACTCACATGTTATCCCACTTTTTCCTTTGGCTCCAGGCAAAGGATAGGATAAGAATGTAAGCATTGGAAGAGTGCTTTAAGATCATGTAATCAAATCTCATTTTACCATAGAGGAGACTGAAGCCCAAAACTGAGTAAGTGACTTATCCAAAATCCCTCAGCTAGTAAATAACAGTCAGCATCCTCCCAATATAATATTCTTTCTAGAAAAACCCAAACTTTAACTGAATTAATATTTGAATGAAATAAAGCCCAAATCAAAATAGTAGTGAAGCCTCACAGTTGCCCACAGTCTGTGCTATTGTTCTATTTTTTTTCTTCTTGCTGACCCAGTTGTTGGAGAGGGAATGATGACTGTCATTTAAAAAAAAAAAAAAGAAATTTTTTTTAACACCCACTAACAATGCAAACTTGAAGCTATGTACCAACCACTTGCTTTATTTATACATAAATATTTTTCTATTGCTGTTCAGGCAGCAGTTAGTTCTGGCCCTGTAAATGTCAACTGTCAAGGTGCAAGGTGTGTGTTGTGTACTGTATGTATTTGTTTTAAATTGGGAAGAGAATAGAGAGAGGTGAAGTGATTACCTCTCAGAACCTGTACAGTCAATTATACCTTTGCTCCAATGGATACTTTTCTTCTCTTGAGGTTGATTGGCCAGGGGAAAAGGAGGGCATGGGGAGACTGAAATCAATTTGAGCATTTGTTCTTCCTTTGCAGAAAGAATGATGAAAGGTAAGAGTAATGAGTTAGGAGCTGGAATAAAGCAGTATAACCCACTTCATTGGACCTATTACGTTGTCCATATGTACCCCACAGGCAGTTGATAAATATTAATTCAGTTAAAGTTTGGGTTTTTCTAGAAAGAATATTAGATTGGGAGAATGCTGGCTGTTATTTACTAGCTGAGGGATTTTGGATAAGTCACTTACTCAGTTTTGGGCTTCAGTTTCCTCTATGGTAAAATGAGATTTGATTACATGATCTTAAAGCACTCTTCCAACGCTTACATTCTTATCCTATCCTTTGCCTGGAGCCAAAGGAAAAAGTGGGATAACATGTGAGTTAGATCAGGGAACTGATCACTACATCTTAAAATATTTCTTCATTAAATGTAGACAATTTCTCCTGATGATCAGAGATGATAATTCAACAAAGAAGCCCGGGGTAGCTTCCTGGTTTATTTTCATGAAGTGGTAAAGAAAGGACAGTCCCTAAAAGGATAAATATGTTGCATGAAATAGATGCCTTACTCACAGTCTTGGGAGGAGTCAAGATGGTTGAGTAGAAAGATATACATATGCTAGTTCCTAACCCACAGCCCATAAAATACCTGTAAAGAAGAACTTCCAACAAATTCTGCAGCAGTGGAAGCCACACAACAACAGAGCGCAGGAGATTTCTGTTCCAGAGAGCCCTGAAAAACTGACACCAAAGGTCTGTCATGCACCAGACCGGAGCAGAGCCCAGCCCTGCCTTGGCCACATGGGACCCAGAGGAGCAGATCCAAGCAGGCTTCAGGGATGGAATCTCCAGCAGCAGCACAGGTCCTTCCACCCACAGGCACCAAAGGTCAGTGAGAGAGCCTTTTCAGCTTGATGAGAGGGGAGTGGGGTGTCTCCATAACTCAGGCCCCCTCAGGAGGCAGCAGCAGTGGCAGTATCTGACAGGGGCTCCCAAAGCAGGCAGGAGTTTGGATCCATTGTTGAAGGTCTCCGCATAAACCCCCTGAAGGAACTGAGCCCTGTGTGGTGGCCCTACCCCCACCTGAGCACCTGAACTTAATCTCACACTGAATAGGAGCCCCACCCCTGCCAAAAGCCCTTAGGCTGGGGGGCAGGATTTGAATCTCAGCCCCTAAGTGCTCACTGGGCAGAACAGGAGGCAAGGAGAGGAAACTCAGAAGTCAAGTAAGTGGCTGGGAAAATTCCCAGAAAAGAGAAAAAAATAAGACCATAAAAGGTTACTTTCTTGGTGAACAGATATATCCTCCCATCCTTTCAGAAGAGGAAGAAGAATGCTTACCATCAGGGAAAGACATAGAAGTCAAGGCTTCTGTATCCCAAACATCCAAAATAAATATTTAATGGGCTCAGGCCATGGAAGAGCTCAAAAAGGATTTTGAAAATCAAGTGAGAGATGTGGAGGAAAAATTGGGAAGAGAAATGAGAGAGATGCAAGAAAAGCATGAAAAGCAGGTCAACACCTTGCTAAAGGAGACCCAAAAAATGCTAAGGAAAATAACACCTTGAAAAATAGGCTAACTCAATTGGCAAAAGAGGTCCAAAAAGCCAATGAGGAGAAGAATGTTTTAAAAAGCAGAATTAGCCAAATGGAAAAGGAGTTTCAAAAGCTCATTGAAGAAAATAGTCCTTTCAAAATTAGAATGGAACAGATGGAGGCTAATGACTTTATGAGAAACCAAGAAATCACAAAACAAAACCAAAAGAATGAAAAAATGGAAGAGAATGTGAAATATCTCATTGGAAAAACAACTGACCTGGAAAATAGAACCAGGAGAGGCAACTTAAAAATTATGGGACTACCTGAAAGCCATGATCAAAAAAAGAGCCTAGACATCATCTTTCATGAAATTATCAAGGAAAACTGCCCTGACATTCTACAAATAGAGGGC
This sequence comes from Bettongia penicillata ogilbyi, assembly GCA_023548195.1. Taxonomy (NCBI): domain Eukaryota; kingdom Metazoa; phylum Chordata; class Mammalia; order Diprotodontia; family Potoroidae; genus Bettongia; species Bettongia penicillata. The sequence goes on along the minus strand of JAJHZJ010000104.1, from coordinate 4,083,125 downwards.
AAAATAAGTATTCAAGGAATCCACCAATCACCACCTGAAAGAAATCTAAAAAAGAAACTCCTAGGAACATTGTGGCCAAATTCCAGAGTTCCCTGGTCAAGGAGAAAATATTGCAAGCAACTAGAGAGAAACAATTCAAGTATTGTGGAAATATAATCAGGATAACACAAGATCTAGCAGCTTCTACATTAATGGATTGAAGGGAGTGGAATAGGATATTCCAGAAGTCAAAGTAACTAGGACTAAAACCAAGAATCACCTACCCAGTAAAACTGAGTATAATACTTCAGGGGAAAAGTGGTCTTTCAGTGAAATAGAGGACTTTCAAGCATTCTTGATGAAAAGACTAGAGCTGAAAAGAAAATTTGACTTTTAAACACAAGAATGAAGAGAAGCATGAAAATGTAAACAGTAAAGAGAAGTCATAAGGGACTTATCAAAGGTGAACTGTTTACGTCCTTACATGGAAAGACAATATTTGTAACTCTTGAAACTTTTCAGTATCTGGATAGTTGGTGGGATTACACACACACACACACACACACACACACACACACACACACACACTCAAAGACAGAGAGCACAGAGTGAACTGAATAGGATGGGATCATATCTTAAAAAAATGAAGTTAAGCAGTGAGAGAGAAATGTATTGGGAGGAGAGAGGGAGAAATGGAATGGGGCAAATTATTTCTCATAGAAGAGGCAGGCAGGAGACTTTTTAGTGGAGGGAAAAAGGAGAGGTGAGAGAAAAACATAGTTTACTCTCATCACATTCGACTAAAGGAAGGAATAAAATGCACACTCATTTTGGTATGAAAACCTATCTTACAGTACAGGAAAGTGGAGGAGAATGGGATAAGCAGGGTGGGGGGATGATGGAAGGGAGGGCAATGGGAGGAGGGAGTAATTTGAAATCAACACTCTTGGAGAGGGACAGGATCAAAAGAGAGAATAGAAGCAATGGGGGGCAGGATAGGATGGAGGGAAATATAGTTAGTCTTATCCAACATGACTATTATGGAAGTCATTTGCAAAACTACACAGATATGACCTATATTGAATTGCTTCCTTCCCAAAGGGAATGGGTGGGGAGGGAGGGATGGGGAGAAGTTGGAACTCAAAGTTTTATGAACAACTGGTGAGTATTGTTCTTGCTACTAGGAAATAAGAAATCCAGGTAATGGGGAATAGAAAGTTATCTGGCCCTACAGGACAAAAGAGAAGATGGGGACAAGGGAAGGGGATGATAGAAGAGAGGGCAGATTGGTGATAGGGGAAATTAGAATGCTCAATGTATTGGGGTTGGGGGAGGGGACAAATGGGAAGAAAATTTGGACCTCAAAGTTTGTGAAAATGAATATAAAAAGTTTAATAAATAAAAAAAAAGAAATAGATGCCTTGCTTACAGTAACTTAATTAATCACTGACCAGCCCTACTGCCATGTTCTTCATGTGTAATGGGCACAGAAACCACAGGTTGGTAAAGACCTCATCTCTAGAGGCCTTTGAGAAATCTTTAGAAGAAGGAAATATCTATGGTATCAAAATGGCTGATAGTTTGGTTGTTGATTTCAGCATGCTAACTAAGTGCAACAACTCTACATTGGTTAATCTGCATTTCCTTACTCTTAAGGATTTACTGATTAAATGAGGGAAGTGGCATAGAAGTTTTCAGAAATCATTTAGAAATATATGGGTAATAATTGGTAATGTTTGACTCATCAGAGATTTAAACCTGTTGTTCCTGAGTTGTTTTTTTCAGTTGTGTCCAACCCTTTGTGACGCTGTTTGTGTTTCCCTTGGAAAGGATGCTGAAGTGGTTCGCCATTTCCCCAGGGTCACACAGCTAGTAAGTGTCAGAGGCTAGATTTGAACTCAGGAAGAGGAATCTTCCTAACTCCAGGTCCAGCCCTCTCTCCTCTGTACTGCCTATGTACCCCAAATTTAAGCCTAGTTGTTAATAAACCCAGTTCCATTATTATCCAGTCATTCTGTCTGCTGGCTCTTGGCATGCTTTTGGTCTTCCATATATTTCAATTTCAATTCATTTGAAATATGTTTTTTTAAAGATACCACATAAGATATGTGAGAGACAGTTTCCTACATTTGTACTTGCTGGCTTCTGTGCCCAGAATTCCCTGCCCCCCACCTCTGCATCATGGGTTCTCTCACTTCCTTCAAGACTCTGCTGAAGTCTTGCTTTTGTAGCAAGGCTTTATGGTCCCTCTACCTACCTTCACTATGTATTTTTGCATACATAGATAGCAGCACACATGTGCATATATAATATCCATACACATGTGCTTCTTTTTACTCTTGTGTATGTTGTTTGTATACACGTATAGATACACACATGTTTATACACTTATGTGTATACATGTATATAAACATGTGTATATGTGTGTTTATGTACATTTTCCTGTACATGAATATGTGTGTGCATGTACGTGTATGTGTAGAAAAGATCTCGCTCTCTCTTGCTTGTCTTTACCTAGCTATTTGTATGTTTCCTTCAGCAAAATGTAAGCTCAATGTATACAAGAACAGTCTTTGCTTTTATATTTGTGTACCTAGCATTACTATAATACCTGCCTCATAGAGACCCCTTGATGGTGTAATACATAGAGCACTATACTGAGAGTCAGGAATATTTGAGTTCAGATCTGGCCTGAGATGCTTGTGTGACCTTAGGCCAGTAACTTTACCTCTGTCTGACTTAGTTTCCTTTTCTGAAAAATGGGGATAATAATAGCACTCATCTGTCAGGGTTGTCGTGAGGACAAAATGAGATAATATTGTAAAATTCTTTGCAACCCTGAAGGCAATAGATAAATGCTAGCTATTATTATACAGTAAGAGATTAATAACTACTTATGACTGGTTATCTGAATTGTTCCAGACTAATGGAATAAGGAAAAGTTTTAATGGAGGAAGTAGCATTTGAGTTGTGGCTTAAAGATCAGTGAAATTAGAAATTAATAAGGAGGAAAACTCTGGGGTCAAAGGAAAGTCTCCTCTGTCCAGTTCCTTAGGAGAGGCTTATTTTAGTCTATGTGATGAGAGATTCAGGGAAGGTCAAAGTCCAGCTGTAGTGATCAGATATGGAGTATTGTGTTCAATTCTATATTCTACATTTCAGGAAGAATATTGACAATCTGAAGTATGTACAGAGAAGAGAGCTTAATATGGCAAAGAAATTGAAGGTTATGTCACATAAATGTCAATTGAAATAATTGGTAATGCCTAGCCCAGGGCAGAGAAAAATAATGAAGGAGTAAGTATAGTATTTCAAGGATTCTCACATAAAAGAATCACAACTACTAGGTGAATGTGGCAAAGAGGAATCCACTTTGATGTCAAGAAAAATGCCCTCTGAAATCAAAGCTGTCCAAAAGTGGGCTGTGCTGTCTTAGGAGAGAGTGAGTTCCCCTTCCTTGGACATCTTCAAGGAGAAGTTGAATGGTAATTGGTCTGATGTATCATAGTGAGGATTCCTTTTTGGATCTGGCTTGTCCTAGGTGGCCAAAGAAGTTTCTTCTAACCTACCATTCTGGGATGCTTTAAAGAGGCATTGGCCTTTTTTTGGTTGACCAAAAAATGAATCAATTGATAAGATGTTCAAAGACTCAAATTTTGATTTGATTAAAGAAAAAAATTCCCCAACCATCAGAGTTATCCAAAGTAGAACAGACTATCTCAGTAGGTTGTGATTTTTCCATCACTAGTGATCTTTAGGCAGATATAGGAGGACTACTTGATTAGAATGTTGTAGAGGGGATGCATACTGAAAGCCTTTCCAACTCGTTCATTGTTTTGGGGCAAACTTTTAACTTCTTTGAACCTGTCTTTTAACTGCAAAGTCACCAGCCTCACTCTTTCTTCCAGAGTCATCTGGGCCCAGCGGCAAGATATAGATCAAGATGACTGGAGGATGACCCTTGTTACAGTGGAAGACCTTGGTCCTTTTTAGCTAAGGTCTTTCCCAGGTCTCAGTTTGACTGAGGCAATGCCTATTCAGTGATTAAGGCTAAGTAAGAAATGAGGCAAAGAATGGCCTCTTTTTACCTAGAGAAGAAGAACTATGAGAAATGTTGGAGAAACAAATACAAGCACAAAGATAGTTTCTTCCTTTCCTTAAGGAGCTTACAATTTTTTGAGAGAAAACACCATACAAAATGAATTTTGAAAGCAAGGGGTGGAGAGAAGGTAACCACCTAGGATATGGTATTGAAGTCTGGAAAGTCAAAAACACAGTGGAGAAGGGAATGAATATTGCTGGGCCTAGACAACTCCTCAAAATAGAGGCCCCTGGAGTAACTTGCCACTGAGAGAAGGGGCCTGGCATAGCAAAGGGATATTCTAGCGTGAGACTACAGTTGAGAAATAGTATTGAAGTCAGGAGTAAGGAAGGTTAATATGGCAATCATATGGAGTATGACATGGAGAGAAGTGATAGAGAATAAATGTAGGAAGGCCTCTTAGAAGGCTATGAACTCTCAAATTTTGAGTCTGGGTGACTCAGTGAATGATGGTGTCTCTGATAGAAACAGGAAGATCAGAAGGAGAGATACATTTGCAAATTCTCATTGCAATTTATAATTTCAGACAATCTGCTGAATTACTTTCAGGGTGGAAGAAAAATGAAAGTATGGTAGGAATATGACCTTATTGAACATGTGCCTGGAAATTGTGAAACACCACTAGCCCTGATTTTTATGTTTTCCAATAGTGACTCCTGATTCAACAACAGCTCCACTTCTGCAATATCACTATTGTCTGTCATCCTGTGAAAACAGAAATTGAATAAATAGCCCAAGTTGCAGGAAAATGCAGCAGGAAGAGTGTTGTTCTATTGAATATGCTCCCCATAATGAACTGAACTCAGTGGTAGCAATAACATTTCTGATTGCACCATGTAAAATAGACATCTGATTTTAGATGACTTGGGAAGGTTTTTGATTTGGATGAAAAATGGACGATTGCTCTTTCCCATTTCTCATCATCTAGCCTGACATTATGCAGTTAAAAATGACTTCAAATCACCATGTAAATTTGACTGAGGCCATTTCCTAACACAGAACCTTAACAATGGAATAATATCTAGTTTATTTTCTCTAGGGTATGGTATCTCAGTTTATGAATGTACTTGTACTTCATAAATCATTCTCAGGAGCAAAAAGAAAAAAATGGAAAATCCATTTTCCTTCGACCCCTTGGGTCTTTATTTAATTTTTAATGAAATAGAGAAGATACATCATCAGTGGCAACAATAAAATAGTTTCACCATCCAGCTTTATAAAAAAAAAAGTTTCATGGGAAAACCAAAGAGTTTCCAAATGTAATAGATTTTTAAAGGGGGAGGAGGGAAGATACAGATGCATGGCAATGACTTATTTAAAGTCTGGGAACTTCTATGACTAATGAATTGATGTAGGACAAGACAAAGTTCAACAGCATGTTATACTGTCATGTAATGCTACCAATATTGGCATGAAATAGATCAAGAACACTGGAGAATTTTAGAAGACAAATGACTTTCTCAAGCCACAAAATAGTCAGCTTGCTACCATATTTTCTAGGGAAAATGCTATCTACTTGATTGTTGTTCTTTAGGATTTTTTCTTTCATTAGGATCTATATGCATATACTTAAACAACTGATGCATACTGGCCAAATTAGTAAAAGTTGCTCATCTACTCAAAATAAGCATGAAATGCAGAGGAAAATATGTTTGACTACAGATGATATCTCTCTTGACTTTGTTATAAAATATCTCACCCACTCTCACCTTCTAGTACTTTTCAATTTGGTGTAAGTCATTAGCCACTTAGAATTCAAGGCTAACAATATCTTTGTTTTTCATATTTGAAGCTTAGTTCAGTTTCCCATTTTTCCCTTTATTGACCTGAAATCTATCTTTTTGTAGCACCTAGCAAATGTTCCTACTTCTCTGCTACTGGCCCAAGTAGAACAAGTCTAATTCCTCTATCATGAGATAAGCCTTCAAATGTTTCAGGTCACCTACCTTTATTCCACACATGCCCCCATTTCCCTCACGTACATGTTTTCTCTTTTTCCCATTTAACATTTGTAGTTCTTGTAAATGATCATTATATGCCATCAGTGCAGGATCCTTCAGCATCCTGATTGTCTTTTTCTAGATACTTTCTAGTCTGTCATTGTCTTTCCTACAGTGTTCTACAGAACATTCATCATTGTTATATTTGATCTACTCATGAAAGGATGGATGGGTCCCTAGGTTGAGCCCTAAAAAAATAGTTTTAAACAAAATGTTATATATATTTTAAACTCAACAGATATGTTTTGTTGCCTAACCCCCTTTAGTACCCTGAAATTTTTGCTTTCCATTCTACCCCATGCAAGTTGAAAGAACAAAAGTTTCTTGTTTAAAACATCTCATGACTGTATCAACAGAAATCTGAGTTCCTCGTTACCAAATATGGAATTTTCTGAACTCCCAGAACATGATGTTTTGCCAATTAATCTGCAATACGTTACTTTTGAAATATAAAAATAACTGACTGTTGATTCTTCTAACTCAATATCATCAGGCCCTATGCTTGACTATTTTTTTTGTTTTTGTGTTTTTTTTCCTCATGAGGGTTGGGGGGGGAGGTGATTTGACCTTTCTCTATCCATATTCCCTCACCCATTGTTGCTGCTGGAGTTAGGTTAGGGCTATAATCTGTACCATTAGCTGTGAAATAGAATGGTGCTAATTGGTTCATATGAGATCAGATAGATGACTCTGGCCTAGGAGCTAATCACTAGGAAAAGCAAAAAAAAATAAATCCAGAGTTTAACTTCTTTGTAAATACCTATTATCCACCTTGATTATTTTACTTACTATGGAAACATGTAAGAGCAGAAGGATTTGATTACAACGGTAAAATTGAAAGATGTATCTCTTCATTCAATGACTAGATAATTCCAAGAATGCATAGTATATCTCTAGACCTTTAGTGTTCTTGGACGTTTATGGATCATATGGGAAAGTACATATGTGCATAGAAGATGGGTAGGTATGCCCAAGTATCATGGCACACCTTGGAGTAAACATTCCCTGTGTCCCTTCTACTTTTCCTCGGGGGAAGGCACAGTGGTATTCCTTATCGGCACATTTGACCCACACTCTGTGTATGCCTATGTTAGAAATATGGATGTTGTCAAAGAATGAAGTTTAAAAACTGCCAGGGAGGTGCCATCTTCTAAACATCTGCTTTTTTTTTCTTTCCCTACACAAACCAAACCAAACTACACCAAAGGTATCATACATGCTGCCCATGAATGATATTCATGTACCTCTTGTACATCAAACTCTGATGCCATATTCCTATTTATAAATGTTGAGTTTAGAATTATCTATCATAAAGAGATCATTATGACTTTAATTCTTTTCTGCCACAGAAGGAAGGGATCTAGAACCTGAAAAGAGACTTCACCAAATGAAATTTGTTTTCTCTTGGAAATTACAAATTCATCTTTGGATCATTTTCATGTATTACACTGGCCTAGCTTTACTACCCAAATACAAAATGACTCCTGCTTAAACTACAGAATATATCACTCTGTTTAGTATATTAAGGTGAAACCTGATCTGTAGGAGAAAATAGATTAGAAATGTAGACTACCAAAGGATTTCACATTTTGTTAAAAGTTTTTAAATTGATATAGGGATTATTTCAGAGAATCCAAGGTTTATAGATTTAGAACTGGATGGGACTTTAGAAATTATCTAATACACCACCTTATTTTATAGATGAGGACACTGAGGTTTACAGAAAGGAAGTTACTTTCCTATGTTGGCACTATTAGCAAGCGAATGTGCTGTGAGTTAAACCCAAGGTCCTTTGCATCCAAATGGTACTCTCTCCATTTGGAAGCAAAGATCCCAAATGTCTATCAGTTCTATTGGTTTGTCTCATCTGTATTTCTGCCCATATGTCTATCTCTTTGATATGTAAATATGCATATATATATATATATATATATATGTATACCCATGTGAGTATATTTGTGTATATATATCTGTATATATACATTAATATATGTACATGTATATATATAAATATATGTTTTTGTGTGTGTTTGTGGGTAGGTGTGTGTACACACACATATATACCAATATATGTATATATACATATTATATATATGAAATTCATAGTTGAAGGGACCTCAGTGAGCCTCTATTCTAACTCATACCAAGACAAGAATTTCCTTTCCAGCAAGTGGTTATCTTCTGCTTTCAGTGATAGAATACCTATTGATGTCAGCTGTCCATTCCTCTGTGGGACAGCTTCAGGTGTTAGAAGATTTTACCAGGCATCATTCCAGAATCTTTAATATTCTGAACTATATTCTCTTAGGATCTTCTTATACCTTGGTTGCTTTCAAAGGTATCATCAAGGAAGGGTATAAACAGAAAGTAGGAAAGGAAATTGACTGATTGTAGCACCAGAGCAAATCATAACATGGACAATCCAGATGTTGCTCTAACATCCAGAAAATAGCAAAAGACCTAAAGCCTGAATGGGGAACCTGTGGCCTTGAGGCCACATGTCACCTTCTAGGTCCTCAAGTGTGGCCCTTTGAATCTAAACTTCATAGAACAAATCTCCTTAATAAAAGACTTTGTTCTGTAAAAATTGGACTCAAAGACCACACCTGAGGACTTACAAGGCCTCATGTGACCTCAAGTCCTCAGGTTGCCTATCCCTGAAAGGAATGGCTCCAAAATTTTGTATTTAGAGATAATCCCTAGAAGATTAATGGAGAGGAATCATCCATGATAAGAAGGTGTGGATGAGCTATATACTTGGAACCAGTAACACACAAGTGAGATCATGGTGCCTAGGAAACATATTTTTTTTACCTTCTAGATACTTGAATATAGTTCTACAACCTAGAAAAATATCAAGCAAAAGATCCCTAGAATATTTAATGATTGTAATTAAAATAAAAGTCAGCAGCCATCTCTTAAATGTCTAATACATGCCAGTTACTATGCTAAGTTCTAGTAACATAAAAATGAATGCCAAAAATCCCTGCTCTCAAGGAACTTAAATTCTTACTGAGGTATGTATGTGTACATATAAATGTATTGGCATGTGTGCTTATGTATGTAGGTACAGTGCAAATACATGCAAAGCAAATTCAAGATAACCTTGGAGATGTACTATTAGCCTTGAGAGCAGAAAACCAAAAAAAAAATCCCTCAAATAGAAAGTGGTTCTCGAGTTGAGTCTTGAAGCAAATCAAGTGCTACAGGATATGGAGGTGAGAAGAAAAAGCATTTTAGATAAGGGGAATTCTAAGATAAAAGCATGAGAATGGTGGAGGGAGTGTTGTAAGAGAGGAGCATCACTGAGATCACTATGGCTGAATCACAGAGTGCATGGAGGTGAGCAATGTGTTATATGGCACTAAAGAGAGGGTAGGGGCAACTCATAAAGAGCTCTAGATGACAGAGTTTATATTTGACCTTAGAGGTAATAAGTGATCCTTGGAGTTTAATGAGAGGTGACCCCATTGTGTCAACACTTTAGGAAAATCACTTTGGGAGCCATATGGAGGATAGATTAGATAGAGGAGAGACATAAGGCAAGGAATTCAATGAAGTTATTGCAATAATTGGGGTGAGGGGCAATGATTACCTGAATTAAGGAGGTGGCTGTGTGCATGGGCAGAAAGAGATGGAGATGACATATTGTGGAGGTAGAAACAAAAACAAAATTTAGGAACTGCAAGACATATGTATGGGACTGGAGCTCAAAGGAATTACTAGGGCTAGACATATAGATCTGGGAGTCTGGGAGTGCTCTGTGTCGAGATGAGAATTGAATCTATGGGAGCCAGTGAAGACTCATTTTAAGATATAATATTAGTTAAATACTTTATAGTTAAATCAGTTTTTCAAGTAGGGTCAAGTACAAGAAGGGATTGAGTATAACACAAATCACATTTCACTTTACTTGGATTTCATCTATTTGCAATATAATATAGGCTTTTAAGAGCTTTTTAAAAATCATTTTCTATTTGAGATCTTTTAATTAAAGCACAGTGAAACTGTGGACTGTTTTTAAGATTTTGTGAATAGAAAAAGCTATATGAAACTTCCATTTGTCTGCCCCCAGTTTCTCCCCTTAATCTATGTTACATATTATTTTAATCATTTCATTTTCCCATCTTTGAATCCCACAGTTGCCCCCCTCTGCTTCTTGTTCTTTCATCAATTTCCTGCACCCACACAGATCATAACCCATCTGTAACTGCCACCCCCTCCCCACTACAGGACTTTTGTTCTTGTAATTAATCTACCAGTAAGAGCACTCCAGCCTAGCCCACTTATCTACTGGCCTTCCAGACTGCTCCATATCTTGCCTCTCCTTCCAAATGCTCCATACATGTCTCCTACTCTGAGGATCCATTTCTGATCCACCCAAACTACCTTCAACATGGCATCCTTAGCAGGAGGAGGGGTGGTACATCTCTCTCTCTGTGTATATATATATATATATATATATATATATATATATATATATATATATATACACACACACACATACACAAACATATATGCATACATACATAAATATCTACACACATATTTATAACTATGTATGCATATATACATACATGTTTCTGAATGTATATATGCACATAAGTTAAAAGGTATCACACATACTACTTGTGATTTCATTAGCGGGGGAAAATAGGTGTGGAAATTCTCCATCAGCAAAACTCTATAATTTCTCAGCAAGTTATAGTCTTCGGGATGTGCTCAGAGCTCTGAGTGGTCTTACCTGCCATCATAAAGCAAGTAAGTATCAGAAGAAGAGTCTGTCTTCCTTACGCCATTAGATCCTAGCCAATGATGAAATATACACACATACACATGGACACACACATATGTGTATATAGTTATATACATGTGTATACATATATCATACATGCATATATATATATATATACAGACACATATATTTCTAAACTCTACATATATAACACTACACTGTAGCGCTACAATTTTGTTTTTTTTTCAATTTGCCTTATTAACATTTTCTTTTTTTAATAAAAATTTATTTAACTTTTTACATTCATTTTCACAAGATTTTGGGTTCCAAATTTTCTCCCCTTTTCTCCCCTCCACCCATCCCAATACACCAAGCAATCTAATTTTCCCTATCACCAATTTGCCCTCTCTTCTATCATCCCTCCCTTCTCTTGTCCCCATCTTCTCTTTTGTCCTGTAGGGCCAGATGACTTTTTATTCCCCATTGACTGTATTTCTTATTTCCTAGTAGCAACAACCATACTAAACAGTTGTTCCTAAAACCTTGAGTTCCACATTCTCCCCATCCCTCCCTCCCCACCCGTTCCCTTTGGAAAGGCAGGCAATTCAATATAGGCCCTATCTGTGTAGTTTTGCAAATGACTTCGATAATAGTCGTGTTGTGTAAGACTAACTGTATTTCCCTCTATACTATCCTGCCCCCCATTGTTTCTATTCTGTCTTTTGATCCTGTCCCTCCCTGAAAGTTGACTTCATATTGCTCCCTCCTCCCATTGCCCTCCCTACCATCATCCACCCCCCCTTCCGTATCTCCTTCTGCCCCACTTTCCTGTATTGTAAGATAGGTTTTCATACCAAAATGAGTGTGCATTTTATTCCTTCCTTTAGTCGAATGTGATGAGGGTAAACTTCTTGGTTTTTTCTCAGCTCTCCTCTTTTTCCCTCCACTAAAAAGTCTCCTGCTTGCCTCTTGAATGAGATATAATTTACCCCATTCCATTTCACCCTCTTTCCTCTCACTGCATTTCTCTCTCACCATTTACCTTAATTTCTTTTAAGATATGGTCCCATCCTATTCAATTCACTCTGTGCTCTCTCTCTCTGTATGTGCATGCATGTGTGTATGTGTGTGTGCATGCATACGTGTACATGTGTATGTGTGTGTGTGATCCCACCAACTACCCAGATACTGAAAAGTTTTAAGAGTTACAAATATCGTCTTTCCATGTAGGAATATAAACAGTTCACTTTTGGTAAGTCCCTTATGACTTCTCTTTGCTGTTTACTTTTTCATGCTTCTTCTCATTCTTGTGTTTGAAAGTCAAATTTTCTTTTCAGCTCTGGTCTTTTCATCAAGAATGCTTGAAAGTCCTCTGTTTCATTGAAAGACCATATTTTCCCCTGAAGTATTATACTCAGTTTTGCTGGGTAGGTGATTCTTGGTTTGAGTCCTAGTTCCTTTGACTTCTGGAATATCCTATTCCATGCCCTTCAATCCCTTAATGTAGAAGCTGCTAGATCTTGAGTTATCCTGATTGTATTTCCACAGTACTGGAATTGTTTCCTTCTAGCTGCTTGCAAGATTTTCTCCTTGAGCTGGGAGTTCTGGAATTTGGCCACAATGTTCCTAGGAGTTTCTCTTTTTGAATCTCTTTCAGGTGGTGATCGATGGATTCTTTCAATACTTATTTTTCCCTCTGGTTGTAGAATATCAGGGCAGTTTTCCTTGATAATTTCATGGAAGATGATGTCTAGGCTCTTTTTTTGATCATGACTTTCAGGTAGTCCCATGATTTTTAAATTGTCTTTCCTGGATCTATTTTCCAGGTCAGTTGTTTTTCCAATGAGATATTTCACATTCTCTTCCATTTTTTCATTCTTTTGGTTTTGTTTGGTGATTTCTTGGTTTCTCAGAAAGTCATTAGACTTCATCTGTTCCATTCTCATTTTGAGAGAACTATTATCTTCAGTGAGCTTTTGAACCTCTTTTTCCATTTGACTAATTCTGCTTTTGAAAGCATTCTTTTCCTCATTGGCTTTTTGAACCTCTTTTGCCAATTGAGTGAGCCTATTTTTCAAGGTGTTATTTTCTTCAGCATTTTTTTGTGTCTCTTTTACCAAGGTATTGACCCATTTTTCATGCTTTGCTTGCATCTCTCTCATTTCTCTTCCCAGTTTTTCCTCCATCTGCCTAACTTGATTTTCAAAATCCTTTTTGAGCTCTTCCATGGCCTGAGCCCACCGGATATCCACCTGGGATGTCTGGGATACAGAGGCCCCGACCTCCACATCTTTCCCTGATGGTAAGACTAGCTCCTCATCATCAGAATTGAAAGGTGGGAACATCTGCACCCCATTAAAGTAGCTCTCTATGGTCTTATTTTGCTTCCTTTTTCTGGGCATTTTCCCAGCCACTTACTTGACTTCTGAGATTCCTCTGCACCCACGCCTAGATCTGCCCAGATAGTGCTTGGGGTCTGATATTCAAATGGTCTTTCTGTGGCAGGCATGGTTGCTATTCAATGTGAGCTTAAGTTCTGGTGCTTGGGTGGGGGCAGGGCCGCCTCCCAGGCTCAGTTCCCTCAGGGGCTTTATGCAGAGACCTTCAGTAATGGGGCGGGTAGGGGCAAGGCCATCTCTCAGGCTCAGTTCCCTCAGGGAGTTTATGTAGAGAACTTCAGTAATGGCCCTGAACTTCTGCCTGCTGCTTGTGGAGTCCCGGGGGCCACTGGCACTGCTGCCTCTGCCGCTGCCTCCCCAGGGGGCCCGAGCCATGGAGACACCCTGCTCCCCTCTCGGCCAGCCCAGAAGTCTCTCTCACTGACCTGTAGCATCTGTGGGCAGAGGGACCTTCCCAGCCACCGGAGATTCCGTCCCTGAAGTCTGCTCGGATCCACTCCTCTGGGGCCGTGGCCAGGGTAGCTCAGGGGTGGGCGCCGCTTTCTGGGGCAAGACGGACCCTGGGGACGGCTCTTCAGGGCTCTCTGGAATGGAAATCTTTTCCACTGTGTTTCTGCGCACCTTGCAGTGCTTCAGAATTTGTGGGGAGTTCTTCTTGCAGGAAATATATGGGCTGTGAGTTTGGAGCTAGCATACGTGAGTCTTTCTATTCCACCATCTTGGATCCACCCTCCTACAATTTGGTTAACTTGGGAAGACTTCCCACTAATTCTGGTCCCATTCCATTTATAACTTAGAGTCCTAAAAAGTTGTTTGAGGCTCAAAGAAGTTAAATGATTTATATCCTCTCCTCTTCTCTCCCCTCCCCTCTCTTTTTTCTCTATGTAGATATATAGGCAGATAGTGTGGTACAGGGAATTGAGCAAAATCAGGAAGACTCACCTTCCTGAGTTCAAATCTGTCCTCAGAGACTTACTAGGCAAGTCTCTTAACCCTGTTTGTTTTAGTTCCTCATCTGTAAAATGGGCTGGAGAAGGTAATATAAACCACTCCAGTATCCTTGCCAAGAAAGCCCCAAATGTGGTCACAAAAAGTCAGACACATCTGAAATGACTCAACATCAATGATAAGAACAACAGCACTTGATATGTGGGTAGCTAGATGGTACAGTAGATAGATTGCTAGGCCTGGAACAGGAGGACCTGAGATCAAATCCTGCTTCAGATGCTTATTAGCCATGTGACCCTGTTCAAGTCACTTAACCCTCTTTACTTCATGTGAAAGTGAACTGGAGAAGGAAATGGCAAACCACTACAGTATCTTTGCAAAGGAAAACCCCAAATAGTGTCACAAAGAGTCAGGCAACACTGAAACAACTGAATAACAGTAACATTGTACATATATAGACAAACCTAAATATATATAAATACACACTCACACCCCTGTGTATATACGTGTGTGCGTGTGTATGTGTGTGTATGTGTATGTGTGTGTGGATATGCAAGGTGAGTATGTATGTATTTGTTCATAGGCATTTATGTTTATACATGCACATGAACACATAATAGCATTTTTACTATATTTGATTTTGTTTCTTTCTGTGTATCTTCCCTGTTTCCCCAGTACCTTGTGAAACCTTCAGGGGAAAAGACTTCCATTTTTTTCCCCTTGAATTTCACTCCTTTTATAATTCTTACTATAGAGATTTCTAGAGAATTATGTTTCAGCAAATGTTGTTGACTAACAAATGGGCTTTGTATTATTATATATGGCAGTTGGAAGAGAGATAGGTGGGCATTGGTGAACCCTGACTGATTTATGTTAATAATATTCTGATGTACAAATAATAATTTTAGTTAATGCTGGAGGGAGTAAAGCTCAAGGCAGAACTAGAGTATTTAGAATGCTCAGTTTTCTGGATTTTTCCTGCTAATATTTACCTTTTAGGAGACTATAAATACACATATGTATGCAATTATATGTTATGCTAAGTATATGTATTCGCACATATATGTATCAGGGATTTAGTCACAATATCAACTCATAGGTCTTGCTGGGCTCAATTTACAGTCAGTTCAGCTCCACCTTCTACATTAATATCTGTAGTCCTAGACAGAGATCTTTGATCTTCAGAATGATAACTTAAAGGGCACTTATAGGAGCTTCAGTCATTCAAAAAATTCAACTCTGTTCACTAGATTGAACTTATGGAGGCAGGGAGGAAGTAGACTTGGGCATTGTTAAAAAAAAAAAAAGAGAGAGAGAGAGAGAAATATTTTCAGCCACAAAGAAAGAAAAGGATTACATCTATCACATTAAATCACAATTCTTTCTTTTCCTAGCTTTCTGTTCCTTAATACAATGTTGCTGTTAGTTCAGTTGTGTCCAACTCTTTGTGACCCACGGACCATACACACCAGGCCCTTCTGCCCTCCACTATCTCTCTAAGTCTTTCCAAGTCCATGTTTGTTGTTTCCATGAAACTACCCATTTCATCCTCTTCCATCCCCTTCCTCTTTGGTCTTCAGTCTTTCCCAATATCAGGGTTTTTTTTCCCCAATTGAATTCTGTCTTTTCACTTATGTGGCCAAACTATTTAAACTTCAGTTTCACTGTTTGACCTTCCAATAAATAGCCTGAATTACTTTCTTTAAATATTGACTTAGTGATCTACTTGCCATCCGTTGGCCTCTCAAAGGCCTACTGCAGCACTGTCATTTGAAAGAGTTGATTTTGCAGTGCTCAGCTTTCCTCATAGTCCAGTTCTCACAACCATACATTTCTAGTGGAAAAAAACATAGCCTTGAATATACAGACCTTTGTAAGCAAGGTGATGTCTCTGCTTTTTAGTATGCTGTACAGATTTGCCATAGCTTTCCTTCCAAGGAGCAAGCATCATTTTATTTCATGATTTTAGTCACCATCTGCAGTGATCTTTAAGTTTTACAATATGAAATCTGACACTTCTTCCCTCTCTTCTCCTCTGTTTGCCAGGAAGTGATGGGACAATTGCCAAGATCTTTTTTTTATGTTAAACTTCAAACCTCCTTTAATACTCTCCTCTTTCACTGTCATCAAGAGGCTTCTTAATTCCTCTTCATTTTCTGCCATCAGAGTGGTATCATCTGATTATTGTTGATATTTCTCCCAGCAACCTTAATTCTTGCTTTTGATTCATCCCATATGGCATTTTGCATGATGTACTCTAATATAAATTAAATAAGTAATATAACAATATACAACCTTATCATACTCTTTTTCCGCTCATGAGCCAATGACTTGTTTCATGTTTAGTTCTAACATACAGTTTCATGTTTAGTCCACATACAGGTTTTTCAGGAAAGAAGTAAAATGATCTGGTACTTCCATCACTTGAGGACTTGCCACATTTTGTTGTAGACCACACAAGCTTTAGTGTAGTCCATGAAGTAGAAGTAAATTTTTCTCTGGAACTCCTTTACTCTCACTACAATCCAGTGAATATTGACAATTTGGTCTCTAGTTCCTCTGCCTCTCTGAAAACTAGTCTGCTCTTCTGATAATTCTCAGTTCAAATTTTGCTGAAGCTTATCTTGAAGAATCTTAAGCATAACCTTTTTGGTATGTCAAATAAGTGTAATTGTTCAGTAATTTGAGCATTCCTTGGCATCACCCTTCTTTAAGACTGAGACATAAACTGATCTTTTCCCATGCAGTGGCCATCGCTGAGTTTTCCAAATTTACTGGTATAATGAGTACAGTATGTTAACAGCTTCATCCTTTAGCATTTTAAATGGCTCAGCTGGAATTCCATCACCTCCACTCAACTTACCATTAGCAATGTTTCCCAAGGCCTACAGGACTTCCTCCCTAGGATATATGATTCTAGATCAGTTATCACACTCTCATAGTTATCAGTGACATTAATATCTTTCTCGTTTAGTTCTTTTTGTGTATTTCACAATTTCATCATCTGTAAAGTGGATATAAAAAAATAGCATCTATTTAATTAACATGGGTGTTGTGGGGATAAAATAAGTTAACATATATAAAGTCTTTTGCAAACCTTAAAAGCAGAATTTAAATTGTAACTATTATTAAGTGGAGCCATCTGTAATACAGAATGCCTAATTTGGTTTCAAATGGCAAAACATCTGCAAAATCTGAGTTAGTTAGGAATAGTTGTAGTCAAAAATACCGAGGTTTCTGTATCAGTTTTCCTGGTTGATATACAGTGGCAAAAAGAGGTGGTATTTTAAAAATGAACCACCACCATATATGTCAAATATATGTTCTCCACAATGAAATTTTACTTTAATTTAAGGAATTTGGGGATTGACTTCCAAAGCCAGAGGGGGGAAGGGGAAGACCAAAGTATCCATGAATATTTGAATAACGTAGGACATGGAGAACAACACCAGATCATAGTGAGAGTACTGGCTTTATTCCTGTCTTTCACATATATTTAATATGTGCATGGGAGGGCCTTTGGCAAGTATCTGACCTTCTTTGAGCCTCAGTTTCCCCATCTATAAAGGGAAGGATTGAACTAGATGACTTCTGAGATCCTTTCCTGCTTATAGTTTATATGCCTAGGTCAGTAATGGCTTCTATTTGTTACATGAAAGTTATTTTCGTCTTTGAAAACATAAATGCCAGAATTCTTTTGTTTCACTTTGCTTTTCTAATGATAACATCTGGTTTGAGTTTTTAATTATTTCTGTTACTTTTTATGTTTGTTAAATTTACAGTGGCTTACAATGGTTAGTACCAGGCTTCCAAGGCCTTAGGCGAAACACGTGCAACTCTTTACAAATGAACAGGGTCTTATTGGCTGGGAGAGCTGCATAGCCTCTGTCTCACTCAATAGCAGGATGGGTGATTTTAGTAATTTGATCCCCTCTTGATTGTGAATCAGGGAGCATCATCTGGGAAGAGTTGTGTTGATGCATATATAAATGACTACAAGATACATTTTTAAGACTTTTTTTTACAAGCATTCACAGACAGGGTATATGACTCGGGGACCTTTAGCTCTTTAAAAGAAACCAGAAAGTGGCCTAACTCAAGCCTGGCAAGGGTGTGCAACAGTCAAGTCTTATTGGTTCAGGGGAGTCAACTGGTAAATTTTCAGTGAGAGCATTTATACTTCAGAAATTGGTACGTACTGCAAATCACGGCTTTGATTATTGTTTTATTGATTGCCTCTAAACCTAAGAAAGTGATGGAGAAAATGTTAATAACACAGATTAAGTTTAAAAGTTTGTTGTGCATACTATTCTGCCTTCTCCTATCCACCCCTCCGGAGCCAGTTGTCAAAACACTGCTGGTCATGGGGGGAGGCTGCTGGCAGAAAGACCTTCTTCAGACGGTGGGATTTGAACTGAGTCTTGAAGCAAATCTTGGATCCTAAAAGATGGAGGACGAACATTCCAGGCATGGAGGATGGCCAGTGCAGAGACACAGGAGGTAGAGTGTCATGTCTGAGGCACAGCAGACAGGCCAATGTGGCTAGTTTAGAATTTGGGGAAGGGAACAAAGTAAAAGAAGACTGGGAGGGTGGGAGGGGGCCAAGTTGGAAAGAACTGTGGAATTTTTCTGTCATTTTGGAGATAATAGGAAAAGTGTTGGAGTTTAGTGGCTAGGGGAATGACATGGTCAGACCCATGCTTTGGCAGACACAGCCTTAGGAAAGCAGTCATATTTTCTCTGTGTCTTGTTTTATCCACCTTTTAATGTAATTGCTAAATTATTGTGTTATAATCTAATTAAATAAATGTTTAATCAGTTTCACAATTAATTATACATTAAAAGTGTTCTCATAAATCTATATACCACACTACATAATTTATAAGCAAGAACTGGGAAATCTTTTGCTGCAGAAAGACTTGATTACATGGAAGTAGAAACTGTCTTTTCAACAGGGCCGGCTATCCTACTCCCCTTTCCCTTTGTACAGCCTGATCACGTATGCCTGTGACAGACTGAAGACAGATGCTTCCAGTGAGTTCTTCAGCATTCTCTGTATTTTCTTGCTGCTCTTTCCTGTTATAGTATATCATATCATGCTAACCTACCCCATCTGCTTTGGCACTTAGATGGATCTATGATCTCACAGGGGTAGGTCCTGCATTCCACCAATGCCAACTGCAGTCCACTCACACCTTTTGGCTCAATTTAAACACACACACACACACACACACACACACATACGCAAACATAACACACTCATTTATTTTTTTCTTTTTTTTCTTTTTTTTCTTTTTTAATTTTATTTATTTATTTAATTTTTTACATTCATTTTCACAAATTTTTGGGTTCCAAATTTTCTCCCCTTTTATCCCCTCCCCCCACCCCAATACCCCAAGCAATCTAATTTTCCCTATCTCCAATCTGCCCTCTCTTCTGTCATCCCTCCCTTCTCTTGTCTCCATCTTCTCTTTTCTCCTGTAGGGCCAGATGACTTTCTATTCCTCCTTAACTGTATGTCTTCTTTCCTAGTTGCAACATTTATTAAGCACATACTGTGTGCCAGACACTGTGCTGTGACCTAGGGATACAGAAGAAACAATGAAACCCTCAGGGGCTTATGTCCTATTGCTAGAGACAGCATGTATACAGATTAGGCAATACAAAATACATACACATGTACATACATAGTTATTTTTGAGGGTTGGGGATGGCATTAGCAATTGTGGTGAATTTGGATATGCCACATACTTAGTTTGGTGGCCATTGAATTGAGAACTGAAGGGATTTGGGGAAAACACACGTTGGGAGCAAAAAAGAAGTATATTCCAGGCAGGGAAGTCACCTGGTGCAAAGGCATAAAGATCAGATATGGGGAACAATAAGTCGACTGGTTTGGTCAAAGTGTAGATTCCATGAATGGAAGTTACAATCATTAAGCCTGTGGAGATAAAGTGGAGCCAGGTTTTGAAGGACTTTAAATGCCAGTGGAGTTGCTATTTTATCACAGAAGTTGCTGAGAGACACCAGACTTTCTTAAGTGGGAGAATGACATGGTCAGATCTGTGCTGTAGAAATACAATTTAGCAACTTTGTAAAGGATGGATTGGTGTGGGAAGATACTGGAGGCAGGGAGATGAATTACTACACTATTGTAATAGTACAGATGAGAAATGATGAGGCCTTGAATTGGCTTGAGGCAGGGTGACTATATGAGTGAAGAGAAGGGACAAGATAGAGAGAGACAATGTGGAGGTAGAATTGACAAGATTTGGAAACTGACTGTTTCTGGAGAGCAAGTTGAGAATGAAAAGTTGAGAATGACTTGGAGGTTAAAAGCCTCAGTGACTAGAAGAATATTAGAGTACTGCAGGGATAAAGGGAAGTTGGAAAGAGGTGTGGGTTTAGGGAGAAAGATAATGAGTTTTGGTTTGGACATAAAATCGTATAGTTATGTACCATTGGATCATGCATTTCAAATCAATTTTACTGTCATTGAATCCAGTTCCTCATTTTAATGATAAGGAAACTGAGGTACAGAGTGGTAAAATGAATTATATAGGCTCACAGAGGTAGTCACATTTATGAGGTAGGATTTGAACCCAGATCTTCTGACTTTAGAGTAAGAACTCTTCTTGCTGTGCCATGACATATGAGTTTGAGATATTTTTGGAACATTCAGTTGCAATTACAGTGATCTGTAAGTGGAGCTCATGTGAGAGACTTGGACCTGGATATATGAATATACAGACCTAGGAATCATATACATGCAAGAGATAATTAAATCCAGGGTAGTTGAAAAAGTCACTGAGAGATGGTATAGGGAGAGAAGGGGACCCAGTATACAATGCCCTGAGGTATAACTCCACTTCAAGAGTAGGGAATTATTGATACTTCTTTGTGACTTTTTTCCCATGTCATTCCAGAAATCCTCCACATAGGGTCCACCCCCATTTCTGAGGACTTTCTTGCTGAATGTCTCTTAACATTGCGTAGGAAGTGTATAGACCTTTAGAAACTAGACTTTTGATTCAGTGGTCTAGGAAACTCCAGACTGGGAAACACTCTCTCTGTAACTGGAATCTTAGAGAGAGAGCCAGAACACTGAGAGTTAAGTGCCTTGCCCAGGGCCACAGAACTAGAGTCAAAGGTGGGGCTTGTATCCAGGTCCTCCTCCACACTGTGTCTGGTTACAAACTTAGACACTGAGAATATCCAACTTAAAGCACTAGGACACGTGTTGTCTTTTCTTATTGCAAATCAAATAGTCCCTAGGCTGTTGAAATTCTGCTGTTTACAGGGAGCACCTTTTTTCTTTTGGGTACAACAGCCTTGCCTCTGATCAGAGGTTTCTCAAGGTGCCTTCCCCCTGGGGATTTTAGACTCAGGAGCACTGATGTGGGGATGACATCTGTATTTACACTGAGTGATAGGTACAAAGATAGCTACCTCCTTGCACTTACTTCATATGGTTCTTTCTCAACATTGAGAATGACAGATGACAAATATACACCCTTAGGGTCTTACTTCTAAAGTCATATCAGTAAATTTACACAGCCTCCCTTTATGAAAAGAGACAGACTGGATAAAAATAACCAAGTATCATAACCAAACAAAGTGTTTAGATAATGCTGGTAAAGTATATGGTCAACTGGAGGTGAAGGCAGCCTGTATTCTGGGTGAAAATATTCAGAAACAACCAGTATTTGCTTTCTTTAAAATGACTCCTTGTCTTCTCCTCCCCTCTGTCAAACAACCACACAACCAAGGTGCTCCCAATTTAGGTAGAATGTAGTTGATGATTGCAAAGAGAGCTATCCAGGGAAATTAAGTGGAAGACTCCAGTGTTTACTGGGCTGTCTAGAGCTCTTCAAATATAAGATGTTTATTTTGTATTACTATTGTATAGTAATTTCAAAAGTAAAACTCTTAAGATAGATCTGTAGCAAGAAATTAGTATCCATTGTAGCAAAAAATATGCAGAGACAGCCTAATAGGAATAAATAAGAATCATGTTTAAATAGGGGCAGTCCATATCTTCCTCTCTAGACACTTCTGTTTGTTTTTGAAAAATCAGAAGACATTTTCCCATATACATAATGCTGTACATGCTACTTGGCTTCCAAGGATAACTCTCAGAAACATATTTTCATCTGTAATTAATACTAAACTGAGTTCCAGGTATTTTAGAGCTAGAGGTCAGACAGTGCAGGTGGGAAGAGGAGATGGAGTAAGAAGAAAAGTATTTTCTCCTCCTTTTGAGTGTTTAAGGTCAGCCCTAGACAAAACATTGGAAAAGGTGCAATTAAGGTTTAACTTCTTCTACCTTCTCTCTAAGTATCCAGCATTGTCATGCTGCCCAAAGGCCCCTGCAGAAGTACAGTACTCAATGCTTCAAAATTATTGCTATCCTACCTCTCATCTAAATTTCCTTTACTGTGTTGAAAAAACCCCCAAATTTAATGAAAATACTGTAACTAATGAGAGAAAAGTAATGCAGTTGGGCAGCATGACTCAAATACTTCTCTCCTCTGGCATAGTTGTCCCTGAAATACCTCATGCCTGGACTATTGCAATAACCTGGTGGATCTGCCTGCCTCAAGTCTCTTTCTACTTCAATTCAGTTTCCATTCAGACACTACAGTTATTTTCCTGAAATGCATATCTGACCATATCACTCCTCTGCTCAATAAACTCCGGTTACTCTCTTTCACTTCCAGGACTAAATACAAAATTCTCTTTGGCACTAAAGGAGCTTCAAAACCTCTGAGCTCTCCAATGTATCTTGATTCCCCAACATGTACTCTTTCATTCAGTAACACTAACTTCCTGGATCTCTCATGAACAAGACATGACATTTCTCGACTGGGCATTTTCTCTTGCTTTCTTCCATGCCTGGAATGCTCTTCCTTGTCCTCTCTACCTTTTGACTCTCTTGGCTTCACTGTCTCATCTAAAATCCTACTTTCTACAGGAATTATTTTCCAATGCCTTCTCTCTGTTAATTATGTCCTATGTAATCTGTACATAACTTATTTGTACATATCTGTTTATATGTCATCTTTCCCATTATATTGTATTCTCCCTGAGGGCAGAAATTGTCTTTTGCCTCCTTTTGTATCATCAGCACATGGCATAATGCCTGGCACATAGTGAGTATTAAATAAATTGACTGACTGGAATAATTCACAATAATTTTGTAATGATTGATAGTGCATTAATCCTCTGTGTGTTTGGCAGACTTATCCTTGTAGTTTATTGAGATATTTCTAGATATTGACTATGTCATATAATTTGTTAACTGTTTATCCCATTCTGGGGTCACCTTCAAATTTGATACCACTCAGGGCCAAGGACAAATCACTGGAATCTATTGGAGACTGCTCTCTAAGCTGACATATTTCCCTTAATGACTATACTTTGGACAGTAGTTCAGTCATTTACAAATCCCCACAATTGAATTATTGTCTAGCTCATGTCTTTCCATCTCCTTCATAAGAACATTATGAGAGACCTTGTCACATGCTTCACTGAAAACCAGTAATCTCTAACAGTAGCGTTGTCCTAATCTACTAGAACAATCAGCGTTGTAATCCAAATAAAAATAATTGAAGGGGAGGATGACTTGACTGGAACAAAGTTAATAAACATTTTAAGTAAGAGCCTACTACGTACAAGTTACTTTAGCACACACTGGGGATACAAGGGAAAAAAAAGGAAACAGTCTTTGCTTTCAAGGAGCCAAACCTTCTACTGTTCTTCATAAAGTCAGACTAGTTCTTTTTCTAAAAAACTATTTCTTCCTTTTTAGATGATTACATTCCATCATTTCAGTGATATGTTTAAAATTTTCCTTGGAATTAAAGTTAAAATCATTGATTTATAGTTTATAATTTCCATTCCCTCCTTTTTGTTTTTGTGAGAATTGAGACATTCATCCATCTCCAATCCTTCTCTATTTTCCATGATCATTCGAAGATGACTGTTGGTGACTCTGCAATCAAGTTTAGGGTTCTGTCCCCAGAGATGTGCTTTATTTGGGAAGAATGGTCTGACCATAGATTCCAATTATAGAAGTTGTTCTCACTTTCCACAATTTCTTTCACTCCAGAAACAATCTGAAGTGTTTTCAGTTTTTTTTAAGGTTCAAGAATTTTTTTCCCCCAAATTCCCCTAAGGACAATAACTACTGGGTAAAGGTAGGGTGTGTAGGGAGTGGTCAAGATAGAGGAAGTATATTTGCAGACCATGTGCTTCTTGACAGCTGAGTCTATTTTTTGCC
Organism: Bettongia penicillata ogilbyi; assembly: GCA_023548195.1. Classification (NCBI taxonomy): domain Eukaryota; kingdom Metazoa; phylum Chordata; class Mammalia; order Diprotodontia; family Potoroidae; genus Bettongia; species Bettongia penicillata. The sequence goes on along the minus strand of JAJHZJ010000104.1, from coordinate 4,058,680 downwards.
CTTATTTGTATCATTAGCACTTTGCATGGTATCGAAGGTGTGGTTGGAGCTTCATAAATGCTTGCTGATTGATGTGCCTAGGGACATTGAATTGAATGTTTTCCTTGGTCATCAAAAGCCAATTTAAAACAATATCCAAACAGAATTACTGTAGTGGCCAAACATTCCCATCAATAGATGGAGAAGTGGGTAGGTAAATTATTTTTTTCTTCCTTATATTGGAGAATGCTCAGTGTATAATTTATCATAATGTAACATTTGCCTAATGAGTTTGTAAAAATAGCATAATCTTCATTCTGCCTACCAGGGAAATGGTCTCCTGCTGCTATATAAAAGCAAACTCTTGTGTATCTTTTCTGTCCCAGTAACTAATTTGGCTGTAGGAGATTTATGCCCCTTTAATCTTTTTATCTGATGGCTGTAGATATCATGGAATGACAGTTTGTTCATGTTGACCTTATTGAATGACTGTAGTTTGCGTCCTATTTCAGTGTCTCATTGTAGCATGGAGATGACTCTAAACACTCAAAGGCTCTGCCGTCAGGGTCCAAACTTTGGCATGTTTTACCAAACCACCAGTGCTCCCAGTCAGGGTCCCATAACAAGGGGCTAGACTAGGTACATATGGAAAAGCTCATCACCAACATGTTGGCTCAGAAGTGAAGAAGTTTTGAGTTGGGGCTAGGCACGAAAGAAAAATATAAAAATATAAGAAAAATATCAGCAAAATTGATGATTTTGCCTTGCAGTGCTCATGATGAGCTAAGTGAAATGAGTACCATGCAAACCACTGCAATCTTCTGTTGTGCAGGATGAAGAGGTAGAGAAATTCTATGAGGAAATGAGGAGGTTCATCCAAATTAATTCAACATGCATTTACTTTATGTGTTGCAACTTCAATGCAAAGTATAAGACATTAAGAAAAATATGTCAGTAAACATGGTTCAGAATAAATAAATGAAAAAGAACAAAGGTTTATAGATTATTCAGAAGTCATAGAATCTGAGAATTTTGGAGTTGGAAGGAATATCAGTGGCCATCTTCTCCAATGCATACTTGAAAAGAAATATTCACTGTGTTGTCCTCAACAAGTGGTTAGCTAGCTTCTGCCTGGAAACTTCCACTTACTCCCTTGAAATTGCCATCTTCACTTTTGGGGACAGCTGTCATTGCTAGGCAGTTTTTCATGATATCAAACTGAAATTGGCTTCTTTTCAACTCCTACATATTTTTCCAGTTTTTACTCATCATGGCCAAACCAAGTCTATTCCCTCTTCCATGTGACAGCTTTTTATTTTCTGGAAAAGAGATGTCATATCTTCCTTTAATCTTCTCTTATTTAGGTTCACAATTCCATGCCACTTCAACTGACCCTCCTAAAACATGGCCTCAAAGCACTTGGGCATCCTGGATTCCCTCTTCTTGTTCTCTGTCTCGTGAACAGCTCTTAAACCATACTGCCCAAAACTGAACTCAGTACTCCCAAACATGTTTTGACCTATAGAGTACACTGTATCACCTCTTTATTCCAGAAATCTATCTTCCTCTTAAAATGGTCAAAGATCACATTATCTTTCTGGCCTACTGTATCATATTGATAACTTGAAGGCCACCAAAATCCACAAGTCTTTTTTTAATTAGAAAAAACTGCTATCTAATCAGTCTGTACTCCTTCCCCTCCATACTTGCAAAGTTGATTTTTCTTCTATTCTAGGGCTTTATATTTGTCCACATTGAATTTCATCGTATTAGATTCAGCTCAATCCGTTGGCCTGGCGAGATCTTTTTGGGGTCCCAAATGTATTACACAGAGGGTCAGCTAGTGTGGTAGTGTCTCACACTTTCATATGAATAATTTATTTTAGAAGATAGTACAGAAACTGCCTTCTACTCTAGCACTGATTATATAGATGTAGTTGGAAGGTAGGCAGAGTAGGTTTTTAGGTTTTTAGATTTAGTTTTCAGATTGTCTGTATATGTGAATTTAACTGTTGATCCTCTAAAGGTGAGCTCTATGGCCAAACAGCTGATTTAACATGTGTATGGAATAACTGCACCACCTCCGTATTGATGTTCTCGTCACAAATGAAGCAAGAAGACAAAAGGAAGCCTCAACTAAAAGGAAGACTGACTTATGGCTTCTCCTTGGAGGGATGTTATAAAAGGGGTGGCCCAGTTGGTTTCATCATGAACTCAAAGGCAGTAAGAAGCATCAATTTGAGAAACACTCCTTCATCCTGCCTTACAGTGATCAGGATGAGTCTAAGTAAAGAAAGGACCATCATAATGGGAATCAGAATTTATGCACCAATATCCTTTGCCTAGGAATAAGAATTAATGAAATTCTGTGAGGGACCTCATCAAGATCATCTCAACTAAGGGTTCTTAACTCATGTCTGCGAATAGATTCCAGGGGGTTTTGTGAACAACCAAGCTAGGAATTATTGACCTATTGGTGATCTTGCAGCAATTTTCTATCAATAGCTAAGGGGGTCTGTGTTTCTGGCACCTTTTTTCATGAACAATCACATTTTCTATCCTGGCAGGCAGTAGAAATGTAACATGTAAGCTGACTTCTCTTATTATAGAGTGATCTGTTCCTCCAGTGTCCAAGTTCTTCCCAGTTACTAAATGAGTTAGCAGCTTGAGGAAATGTACTGTCTCTTCCAGTAATGAGCCTCCTTACGTCAAACACAGCATCCCTGGGGCCCCAGAAATCATTGAGCTCAAAAACGTCAATGCTCTACTGAGAAGGTTACATAGAAAATAAAAACTTTTTTATAAACCTGCCCTTCTCCATTTTGTGTGGACACTCAGAGATTCAGAAAACGAAGGACTGTTTGTCTCCCTGAACTTGCCCTCTCCTTCTCAACCTCTCACTTCCTCTGAAGGAAGAAAAAATTGGTTGATCTCTTCCAGTCGTCAAAACTTTCACACTGCTATTTGGGGAAAATATTGATGGAGTCCAATAGTTGGAATGGTTCACAGGGTAAAATATAAATTCTTTTTGCTCCTTCTCTTGCTGGATGTAAAATGTCAGACTGAGTCATTTCTCTAAATTCTGGAGGAAAGTAAGAGAGTATTTGGGGACTCCAGACTCAGGCAATGTGGCATCCAGACCAGTGGGAATGATAGGTCAGTGCCTGGCAGATGGCATCATGAGTTTGGAGAGGCTACAGGCAGATGGACTTGACAATTTGGGCAAAGCAAATGAGCTTTTGGCTACTGATGCAAAGCACCAGGAATGCAGTGAAGGAGTCAACTCCTTTCTATTAATGATGCCAACTTGGAAATAGCAGATGATATGTTCACGATGAGACATATGGAAGATGGGGAAGTGACACGCTTTCTTTGGTATGGCAGGGGAAAGGCAGCTAATGAAGGGAAATAATGATTGGGGAATTCAGGGTTTAAACATACATACCTTCTGTGCATTTGCATGTGTGTGTGTGTGTATGGAGGGATGTTTAGCCATATTCTGTCAAGTTTTACCAAGTTTTATAGGAATAATGTGATGCTATATGACGGCAGTTTTAAGACTGACCTTTAAACAATTCATGAAATAGGAAAGCAAGCTCAAATTACAGAATAAGACAAACAAGTTAGAGTCATACCAGATTATATATATAGTTTTTTACTTTAGAACAGTAATATTTTTATTTCCATCTCAATAACCATTGTCTCCTATCCATTAATCAATATATATTTTAATGATAATTTCTATCCTATATATCCTTAGTTATTTTCTCTAGTAGTGATGGAGAATTTGCAGTAACATACCCATGCTTTCTTACTCCCTGGTATTTTATGTAAGTGTGTGTGTGTGTGTGTGTGTGTGTGTATGTTGGGATTTTGTGTACAAACTTCTGAGATCACAGAGTTATAGTTTAGTTATAGAACAGAGAAAACCTAACTGGATAAAGAGATAAATCTGGCAAGAGTATGAAGTTCGACAGAAAGAAGTACAGGGTGGAGATGGAAAGACCTGCTATCAGTCTAATCTTGAAGAATTACTGCTAGGCTCAGAGAGCCTAGAGTATTGTACCATTCCCTGTTCTCAGTCATGACTGTGATTTGGACTAGGTACTTCCTGAGAAGCCTGTCCATTCATTAGAGATGTGTTAGGCTCCCTGCCCTCATATCCTTAGGGTCATTAAACATTGAACATTCACTCTGGTACTCCTGGGATGATCTTACTTATAGTTCAACTTGTGACTCACATCTAGGGTTTCCCCCAAAACAGGCAAATAGAAGGCACTTGATAACCTGCTCAGTAAAAGTATAATATTTATCAGCTATGGGGCAGGCAAGATATTTCTATATACAGAAAGAGATCCCTAACATATAAAGCCCCAAGTGCTCATTTGATGATAACAAACTCAAAATATGATTAAGTTATTTATAACTACTGCTATAGTCTGCTGAAAAGTTTATCCTTAAACCTTACCATTGCAGAAAGCACTTTGAAGGACTGCTCACCACTGTCCAAACTTCCAGGATAAACGTGTCTTTCGGTAAATGAACAATGATTTTGTCAGTGGCCATCTTTTTCACTGTCCAGAAACTTCCTTTGCCATTAGGCTTCCCAAATCCTAGGGGAACCCAAGGCCTCTGGACCTCTCTAATTCACGAGTTCACCTCCAAACCTGGGTACTTCCACCCTGAGAATGATGTTAGGGAGCACAAATGGAGAAAGATAGCCAGGGGTCTAGGTGCAAGCTCTGTTAAGCCTGTGCTTTACATGGACAGGAGGGACAATCCTCATCTCCCCACTCCCCTTGAGGGAATCTAGAGATGGAGAGCACCACTTATCACATAGGAGAATAAGAGTGATAACAATAACTAGCATTTATATAGTGTTGTAAGATTTTCAAAGCACTTGGCAAATATTGGTTCGTTTTATCTTCCTAACGAGCTTGGGAGGTAGGTGCTGTTATCCCTATTTACAGGTGAGAAAGCTGAGCCTTATGGACATCGAGTAACTTGCCCAGGGTAACATACCTACTAAGTGCCTGAGGCTACACTTGAACTAAGGTTTTTATGATTCCAAGTCCAGAGCCCAATATACTACTCCACCTAGTTGCCAGCCAGATGCTAAGGAAGTCATTGTTTTCTTCTCAAGGTACCACAGAAACCCCAGTCACCCAACCCCTATCACATTGTCAGCAAGCCTTGGGGAAGGGCCAAGAGATTCCTCAGGGCTTGCCATGTTATACCAAGATGCCATGTCTTCCTGTGGCTGGACCGCCATATGACCATAAATAGGAAAGAGAATTTGTAAACATGCCCTATGGGGTAGTCCCCACTCCCAGCAACTACTACAGTTCTCCATTTATGTGTTAATGATGCCCTATACAAACATTATAGCAGTAGGAATAGTGAGGAGATGAATGTAGGTGAGACTTCTGAGGTAGTATAGAATTTGGCAGCATCAATAACTGAGACTTCTTAGAACTCTAAAATAGGAATCTTAGTTCCTCACTGGTGAGTTGCTCTTCTTCAGACAAATATGTCTTAGTATATTCTGCAGTCCTTTGGCCCTTGATTTGAATGAATATGAAATTGAACTAACTAGGTATTATAAAGGTAAACAAGATAAAAACAGATGAGTATAATAAACCTGGAACAAATGTGAAATATGAATTTGATGCCTTTGTTCTAAATAATTAGATAACTTGTGTCAGATTAATATTTTCAATAAAACCAGGCAGGAAAACCTAGCCATACCACCTTCTTTCTCTCCTTCCCCCTTTCCCTTCTCTCTCCCCTCCATTTTTCATTAGAGGTTAACCTTTGAGTCAGGGCCAAGGTGAAGAACAGATGTTGCCAGATGGAGGTAAGTATTTAAGGCCCCCAGGTGCTCTCTGTGCTGGTGATCTGTCTCTGTGAATCTTATCCTAGCCTAATAACCTGACCTTCATTGATGACTGCTCCCTTTGCTGGAGAATATTCCTTCCATGTTCTTGACCCTGCATTTGTCGGCCATGACCCCTTCCCTTGAGAGCTAGCCCTGGTAGGGTAGTCAATTATGGATTATTTTGGCATAGAGCTTCAGTCTCAGTTGAGGGGACCTGTGAACTTGTTGCCTTCTCAGTTTCTAACCCCTTGGAGCCATACCTTCTATAGCAAGAAAAATAGTTCCTTGTAGTATGTGATTGCACTGAAGTCCAATGGCAGCCCCTGTATACAGATCTATTTTATGTCTTAGGCTCATAGTTTTTGAAGCTGGAATGGAACAAATAGACCATGTAGGCCAAACCACCCTCCTTGTATAGATCTGGAAACTGAGATTCAAAGTTGGGAAATGATTTCTTGGGCTATTTTGTTTTTGAAAACCTTAACCTTGGTTGAGTAAAGGAATAGACCTTGTCTCTTCATATTTATGGATGTTGAGAATGAAGTAACTGTAAAGTTAGTGGTATCCTTGGCCATTTTACAACCTGTGGCAGGGTCACACACAGACCATAGAATCTTTGACTTCCATTCAATTTTCCAGGATAGAAAGTTTTATGGTGAATTATTTGGCAGGATCCTTGTACTCATCTATTAGAAAATGTTAAAAAGCAATAATTTTGTTTAAAATGACAACATCTGTATCAGTTTCCTATTCTTCTGTATCTGGCTCAGGTACTGGAAAGGCTCTAATCGCTACCCTGTCAGCTCCATACCATGCAGCCTTCAACTGTCCTCCTCTTCCCCCTCCTTTCACACTCTAGCTCCCCTTTATGTGTATTTGGTCCCCATTAGAACATAAGATCCTTGAAGACAGGAACTGTTTTGCTTGCTCGTTTTTATAATGTCAGCACTTGGCATGGTACCCACAAAAGGGCTTAATAAATGTTATTTTATTCATTCAGTTCATTGAGTATTTTTGGAAAGACATAGAAAAGAATCATGTGCTTTTAATCTTTCATACTTTCATTTTTCTCTGCAAGTTTTATTCCCAGGGCTTGAGCTAGGTTAGCATCAATTTGATTTTTTTTACTCCTGCAAAATCATCCATATCTGTGATGTCTCAACATGGCCACTGCTGTTGGCTGACTCAAGATCTGGGCACATGGTTTGCCTGTGTTGGCAGTAGGAAGGATAAAGTAAGTGAAAAATACTGAGGAGGGAAAAGAGGAGGATGCCTTCACCAAGTTCAAAGCCCAGGCTTTCTCAATGGGATTTACCAAGTACACCATGGGAAAGGGCATATGTGAAGTGTTGAAAAAATCAGATCAGGAAGAGTAAATGCTTTGTTATGCTAGGGAAAGAAACCATGGAAGAAACAACAAGGTCAGAGATGTGGAAGAGGTGGCAACAGAGGAGTGCTCTTATTTGGCAAAGGCTCACCAGAAATGACCTATTTGTCAGCTATCCTCACCTATCCAAGACTGATGAACCTCAGCTAGCAATGACCGTATTCTCCTGGCATGAGAATTAGAAAATAGCAAAAGCAAGAGTTTGAATTGCTCAGAGTACAGTTTCAAATATAATTCAGACATATTGACCAATATCTTCCCTTTCAAAAATTTCATTATTCTATGAAAAGGGAGACAGTGTAGCACAGAGGAAAGAGCATTGATTCAGGAGTCAGAAAACTTCTGTTTAAATCTCCCTCTGATGCTTGCCTTTATCACCTTGGGCAAGATACTTCATCTTGTAAGGCCTTATGATAGATCATTTGAAATTTTTAAAAAGCATTGTAAAATATATTTTTTAAAATTTCAAATTTAAAATATTTTTTAAATTAAGGTATTGGATTTATTGGCTCCCAAGATCCCTTCTAGCCCTGTGTCTCTTGTAACAGACCTAGGAGGGATACTCCATTTACAATAGATGTCCTGCGGAAGATATAGTTGAAGGGGAGCTTCAGCTTTTAATAGAGGTCAAGGGGACCAAGAAGATTAAGGATATGGAAGGGGCCTTTCAAATGAGGTTTTTCCTATTCTTTAATGCCCCTTTTCCATGAAGTTAGTCAGGAAGAGTATAATTTATTTTTCAAGAGGCCTTAAGAAATGTGTTTACATGGGACATGGTGAAAAGGATACCAAAGTTCTAATGAGGCAGGTAAAGGATCTAGTGATCCCCAGATAAAGACTAGGGAGATGCCTCTGACCTTCATGCACTGACCTTTAGCACTCTAGACTAATGGCTTCAGACTTTGAATAATACATTTTACAGCCAGGTCATGTTAGTTAGGTCTTTCCTAAACCAAAAATGTCTTAGAACAGTGAACCAAAAACTGCAAATAAAGCACATGAAATAATTTCCTGAAGAATTAGTGACCAATTAGTGGTTGAGATTTAAATTTCATGATCTTGTTATAGAATATATGCCACAGATCACATTGAAAATGAAAAAGTATATCTGCCATCAACCCATTTATTTTTTCTTAAACTCTCAACAATGACAGCAACTCTCACCCTGTTTCCTGTGTCTACTCCTATGGGTTGATGTCTCTCAGTTATTATGAACTTTGTTATATGAAATTGTATACCCATGTTAAGTATTACTGGCAGTGCATTCACTAATGAGCCTCCAGTGAACTTGTTTTGCTCTGAATGGTGAGATGGATAATGAATACTATTAATGTCTCACAAATGATTTTTAATATGATTGAAAATTACATATATAGACATCTTTGATAAATAAGTAGTGACATACACCAAATTAAACATTTTAAAAATAAATAGCTCCAGACTTCATGAGTGAGGGGAGAAGATATGGAGGTAATCTTCAGATGAAAAAATGAAATAAGATTTAAAAACATATAAAGTGTTTCTTGCCAAGAAATGCTCATTGTTTTGTCAACTGAATCCCCTTCAGGTTTCACATTTTTGTTTACCAAGCTAAAGACTTGTAAATTAAATTTACACATAGTAAAAAAGAGAGTTAATAATTTCTATTAAAAATACTTGTAGAAGTTTCTATTAGATAAAACTATAGCCTTCTCCTCTAAGAGATTATTTCAAATGGTTTCAACCATCACTTCTCTGTTAATTACTCTGTCTCCAAGAACTTTTACCCAAATCAGCTCAAGGATCACATTTTCTCCTGATTCTAAGATGTCTCTACTAGGATGTCCTATTGGCACTTCAAACTCAGCATGGCTACAACAAAACATGTCTTTTTCCCAAGATTCCACATCTACCATATGGTACTGTTTGTGTTCCTGTTAATCATCCTAGGCTAAAATCTCGCTTGGAATGGGCTTTGACTCCATTCTCTCCTTTTGTTCCTCTCTCCATCTAATTGATTGCTGTCTTGGTATTTCTACCCCTAAAATCTGTCCCATCCTATTCCCTCCATTTTTGTTCTCTCCATTCTACTTGAATCATTACCTCTTGCCTATTGTCCTGTTGCAATTAACTCCTGATTAGGCTACTTGACTCTGGATTCATCCCCCTAGAAGTTTTATTCCTCACAGCTCCACCTCTTTGATCATATCACCTATCCTTCTTAAAACCTTTCATTGAGAGGATTCTGGGATGATGGCAGAGTAGGTCAGAAAACTCCAGACTTTCAAGATTTTCCCCCACAGTGGGGCACAGGCAAGATGGTGGAGTAAGAGCAAGTATTCACCTAAGTTCTGAGACAAACTCCTTCAGGTGCCTCTAAAAAGAGAATCTGAACAAATTTTAGAGTGGCAGAATATAGTAGGAGACAGAGTGTGGCAGATTTCGAACCCAGGAAAGCCTGCAAGGTCAAGAGGAAGGATCTACTACATGGGACTGGAGGAGTGCACAATACACAGGCTGTACCAATGCAGACACTGCCATAGCAAAACTGAGCAGGAAGCCTCTGGTAGTCTCAAGGAGCAGCAGCACTGTGGATTCTCAAACATAGCAGCCCAGGACAGGAGTTCAGTAGAAGTGAGTGAGACAGAAACACAGGACCCCAGGTACCTTCAGCAGCCACTCATGAGACTATCAGCCTGCAGATTAAAAGTCTGTAAGTCACCTACTTAAACTTCTGGAAGCTAAGGTGACAGAGTGTTCAATAAATGCTATCCCACTCCCCTTGTTGACCTTGAAAAACCCAGAGAATATTTCCCCAGGAAAAACCCTGGATCAGTGGTATCAGCTGAAGAGGTAAACAGTCTCTTAGCCCCTGAGGCTAGGAAAATCACAAAGTGGGTCCCTCTTGCTGTGGCTGAAGGGGATCAGTGCAGGACCAGAGTTGTTCAAGACAGCCCCACCTCAGTAAACCTGGAGGAGGTCCTGCGCCCCAGGGGGGTGGAGCCCATAATTGCCAACATCAGAACCACAGGCATGTCTCAGCACAGCCAGGGGAATCTGGGAAGACACTAGCACAGATTGGGTTCATCAACTGCTGAGCTTTCTTGGGCTCTAGTTCAGAACACTAGACCTTCTGCAGCCAGACCACCCCCTCCCACACTTAACCCAGCTAGCTCCAGGGTAACTCCAGGGAAACTCAGAAAGACTTCACCTGGCCTCTGATTTGGCACACAAGCCAGCTTAGAACCAGGTAAGTTGCTGCATTTCAACTTCTAGCTGAAAGAACCAGAGGCCACAATATACAAAGCCTCAAGTTCTAAGCACAAGAATCATGGGACAAAGCACCCTGTGCCCCAGAAGCAGGAATCCACTTCAAAAGTCAGGAAAAGGGTGATCATCATGAGCAGGAAGAAAACCAGAAAAGATAAGACTAAAGAATTTTTCTATGGGGACAAGGAGCAAAACATGAATACCAAAGAGGGAGACCAGCATTGAGACAGTACTACCATCTGAAACTTCAGGAACTGGTCTCAAGGCCAAAGAGCACTCTTTAAAGAGTACAAGAAGAATTTCAAAAGCCCAATTAGGGTAGCAGAAGAAAAACTAACCAATGATTTTAAAAATATGAAAAATGAAATCGCAGAAGAATTTAAAAGGAAAATTGTACTAATGGAAAAGGTAGCACAAAACCTACCTGGGAAAATTGGACAAATGGAAAAAAGAAGTACAAAAACCAACTGGAGAAAATAATTCCTTAAAAGGAACAATTTGACGGATAGAAAAAGGAGATGCAAAAGTTAATTGAAGAAAACAATGTATTAACAATTAGAATTGGGAAAGTAGAAGGTAATGACTCTATGAGACATCAAGAATCAGTCAAAGAGAATCTAAAGAATGAAAAGATAGAAGAAAATGTAAACTATCTCATTGCAAAGACAACTGACCTGAAAAATAGATCCAGGAGAGAAAATCTAAGTCTACCAGAAAGCAATGATGAAAAAAAGACCCTGGAAAAGATCTTCCAAGAAATCATCAAGGAAAACTGTCCAGAAGTCCTAGATCCAGAAGGCAAAATAGTCATTGAAAGAATCCACTGTTCACCTCCTGAAAAGGATCCCAAACTCAAAACATCAAGGAATATCATAGCTAAATTCCAGAACTATCCAGTGAAGGAGAAAATACTGCAGACAGCCAGGAAGAAACAATTCAAGTATTGAGGAGCTACAGTCAGGATCACACAGGACCTTGCAGATTCTATATTAAAAGATCATAAGAATTGGAATATGATATTCCATAATCAAAGGACCTGAGACTACAACCCAGGATCAATTACACAGCAAAACTGAGCATAATATTTCAGGCAAGGAGATAAACATTCAGTGAAATAAGGGATTTCCAAACCTTTCAGATTAAAAGGCCAGAACTCAATAGAAAATTTGATCTTCAAATACAAGTCTCAAGAGAAGCACAAATATGTAAACAGGGAGGAAAAGTAACTTGTTATTCAATATGGGCAAACTGTTTTCATCCTTATAAGGGAAGATGATACTTATTAATCTTGAGAATTGCATATTTATTATGATATTGAAAAGGGACATACGTGGACAGAGGGAGTGGGTATAAATTAAATGATGTAATGACAAAAATGTGAATTAAGGGTGTGAAAAGATTGTAACAGGAGATATGAAAGGAGGAAGCAGAAAAAGGTAAATTACATCACAGGAAGAGGCACAAAAACCTATTACAGTAGAGGGCAAGAGAAGAGGGAGATGAGCATCCTTTGAGATTTAATCTCATCTGATTTGGTTCAAGGAGGGAATAACAAACTCAAGTATAGAAATCTAATTAGCTCTATAGTCAGTAGAAGGGGAAGGAGGAAAGGAAGGGGAGTGGAGACTCAAATGGAGGAAACATGTAGGAAGGGTAAAAGGGAGTAAAAGAGAGAGGGGCTGAAAGAAGGGAAAGAAGACTGAGGGAGGTGGTGGTCAAAAAATAAAACTCTATTATGGAGGGGAAGGGAGAAAGGAGAACTAAAAGAACAAATGGGGGGAAGAGGATGGAGGGAAAGACACAGAGTAATCATAACTGTGAATATGAATGGGATGAACTCTCTCATAAAATGGAATGAATTAAAAATGATAATCCAAAAATATGTTGTTTACAAGAAACACATTGAAATAGGGGGATATATGCAGGGTAAAGGTGCAAGGTTAGAGCAGAATATATTGTGCTTCAACTGATGCAGCAAAGCAGAGGTAGCAATCCTAATCTTAGACAAAGCAAAGGCACAAATAGATCTAATAAAAATAGATAAGGAGGTTAACTATATTTTGCTAAAAGGCCCCATAGACAATGAAGCAATATCATTACTAAACATATATACTCCAAGTGGTATAGCATCCAAATTCTTCGAGGAGAAATGAAGGGAGTTACAGGAAGAAATAGATAGCTAAACAATACTAGGGAGGGACCTTAACCTCTCCCTCTCTGAACTTGATAAATCTAACCTGAAAATAGGAAAGAAGTTAAGGAGGTGAATAAAACTCTGGATATGATAGATATGATAGATATCTGGAGAAAATTGGATGGAGTTAGAAAGGAATATACCATATTCTCAGCGGTACATGGCACATATACAAAATTGTCCATGTACTAGGACATATAAACCTCACAATCCAGTGCAAAAAATCAGAGATAATCAATACATCATTTTCAGATCATGGTTTAATAATATATAATAAAGGGCCATGGAAAGATAGACCAAAAATTAATTGGAAAATATTCATAAAGAATGAGTGGGTTAAAGATCAAATCACAGAAATATTCAAGAACTTCATTCAAGAGAATTACAATAATGAGACAATCTACCAAAATTTATGGGATGCTTCAAAAGCAGTTTTTGGGGAAGTTTTCTATTATTGAATGTTTACATGAATAAAATAAAGAAAGAGTCATCAATGAATTGGACATGCAACTAAAAAAGGTAGAAAAAGGACAAATTGAAAATTCCCAAATAAATACCAAAATAGAAATAGTGAAAACCAAAGGACAGATTAATAAAATTGAAATTAAGAAAACTAGTGAGCTAATAAATAAAACTAAGTGTTGGTTTTGTGGAAAAAAAAAACATCAAAATTGATAAAAGTTTGGTCGTTGATTTAAAAAAGAAAGAAGAAAATCAAATTACCAATATCAAAAATGAAAAGGTTGAACTCATATCCAAAGAGGAGGAAATTAAAACAACAATTAGAAATTACTTTGCCCAACTGTATGCCCATAAATTTGACCATCTAAATGAGATAGATGAATATTTTAAAAAATATAAATTGCCCAGATTTACAGAAGAGGAAGTTGAATACTTAAATAACCCCATCTCAGAAAAATAAATTGAACAAGCCATCAATTAACTCCCTAGCAAAAAGTCTGCAAGGTCAGATGGATTTACAAGTGAAATTGTAGTGAAGTTAATTCCAATACTATATAGACTATTTGGGAAAGCTGGTGAAGAGTCCTACCAAATTCTTTTTATGAAAAAAATATGGTTCTCATATCTAAACCAGGAAGAGCCAAAACAGAGAAAGAAAATTATAGACCAGTTTCTCTAATGAATATAGATGCAAAAATTTTAAGATATTAGCAAAAATAATACAGCAACTTATAAAGAGAATAATACATTATGATCATGTGGGATTTATACCAGGAATGCATGCTGTTTCAATATTTGGAATATCAACAACAAACCTAACAGAAACCACATGATTATCTCAATAGATGCAAGAAAAGCTTTTGAAAAAATACAACAGCCATTTCTATTGAAAACACCAGAGAATAAATAGAGAATAAAATTTAGGAATAAATGGAGCCTTCCATAAAATAATAAGCAATATCTACCTAAAACCATCAGCAAGCATTATTTGTAATAGGGACAAACTAGATGCATTTTCAATAAGATCAGGGGTGAAACAAGACTGTCCATTATCACCACTGTTATTCAATATGGTATTAGAAATATTAGCCTTAGCAGTAAGAGAATAAAAAAAAATTGGAGGAATTAGAATAGGCAAAGAAGAAACTAAGTTATCACTCTTTGAAGATATGATGATATATTTAGAGGATCCCGGAGAATCAAGTCAAAACCTACTTGAAATAATAAACAGCTTAGGCAAAGTTGCAGGTTACAAAATAAACCTAGATAAATCATCCGCATTTCTATGTATTACTAACAAAATCCGAGAGCAAGAGATAGAAAGAGAACTCCCATTTAAAACTGGGGAATGATTCAACAAGTTGTCATATATGAATGTAATGGAATAGTATGTGCTATAAGAAATGATGAACAGGAAGACTTCAGAGAGGCCTGGAAAGACTTATATGAACTGATGCTGAGTGAAAGGAGCAGAACCAGGAGAACTTTGTACACAGCAATGCACAACAGTGTGCGAGGAATTTTTCTGGTAGACTTATCCCTTCACAGCAATGCAAGGACCTAAAAAATTCCCCATGAACTCTTGAGGAAAAATGCCTTCCACATTCAGAGAAAGAACTATGGAACTGGATCTCAGAATGTGACAGACAATTTTCTCTTGTGTTATGCTTTGTTTTGGTTTCATGGTTTCTCCCATTCATTTTAATTCTTCTATGCAACATGACTAAGGTGAAAATGTATTTAATAAAAATGTATGTGTAAAAACTATATAGGATTTCATGCCATCTTGGGGAGGGAGGGAGGAAGAAGGGGGAAGGAGAGAGAGGGAGAGGGAAAATATAAGATATATGGAAGTCGTAGAAAACTGAAAACAAATAAAGTAACAATTAAAATTTTTAAAAAGACAAAATAAAATTTTCCCCCACAAAAGAGATAAAATATCACCATAGGTCTAACAAAGTACAGATAAAAATAAAAGAGAATAGGGACACCACAAGGGGTCTTCCTTCGACAATTTGAGAATATCAGAAGAAAAATCCCAGGACCAAATTTAATCCCTGCAAAGAGTAAACACCTCCAGATTAGAGTCCACTTTTAACAACAAGCAGCCCTGGGGTTAGTTGGTTTTAGAGGCTGCCTTAGACTCAGCCATAGGAACTTTTCCCCTCTCTGGATAGTGAGGGAAATTAGGTTTCTGAGGCCAGGAAGATCAAAGGAACATCTGCTGACAATGAACACCAGATCCAGATGTGCTGCAAAGAGTGGTAGGAGTTAGAAAGAAAGAGCAGGTGCCTGGTGAGTGCATAAGCAGTGGGGCAAAAAGCCCCTGACTGTGGGCACTTACAGGAGTTTGCAGGTTTGGCATTGGTTCCAGTCTAGAACTGAAGATTTGGAGCAAGAGGCATCATCCCCCATAACCAGGGGTAGAGGTCATTACATACATTAAGCTATTACCACAAAAAAAAAATGCAAAGGCAAAGGAGAAAGAATCCAACCATAGAAGGTTATTAAAGGAATAGAGAAGACCTGATTCATCATCAGAGGAGGATACTGAAATAACCCCAAAGAATAATGTCAAATGGTCACCCACCCCTCCCAAAATTCATAGAAGATCTTTAAAAAACTTTAAAAATCAAATGACAGAGATGGAGGAAAAACTAAAAGACAAAAGAATAATTCAAGAAAAACAAGAAGGTTATATGAGGAAATACAGAATCTTAAGGAAGAAAATATCACCTTGAAAATTCTAAATGGGCAAGGGGAAACCAGTGAAAGTATAAGAGATCAAGAAAAAATTTAAAAAATATGGATAATGAAAAAATAGAAGAGAATGTGAAACATAAGAAAAATTTGGAGAATAGATCAGGAAGAGAAAACAAAAATAACCGCACTAATTGAAAGCTGTAATAAAAAAACAAATTTTGGTGCAATAATACAAGAAATTATTAAAGTAAATTGTCCCACAGCATTAGAATAAGTGTGTGTGGAAGGAGTAGAAGTAGGAAAAAAAATCCATCAATCACCAGTTAAAGAGATCTTATTAGGGAAACTCCTAGGAATATTACAGTCAAATTCCAAAAGCACCAGTTCAAGGATAAAATATTAAAAGCAACAAGAATGAAACAATTTAAATATGATAGTGCCACAATAAGAATCACACAAGACCTAGCAGTGGAGATTTTAAAGGAACATAGGTCTTGGAACACTATACATACATATATACATACATACATATACATATGCATATATATAGAGAGAATATATATGTGTATATATGTGTGTATATATATGTGTGTGTGTGTGTGTGTGTGTGTGAAAGAAGTAGGGCTCCAGTCTAAAATGTCATACCCTGTAAAGTTAAGCATAATCATGAATGAAAAAAATGGCCATTTGATTAACTGTCAGACTTTCAAGACTTTGTAAAAAGCAAGGAAACAAATAAACAAGCCTGAACTCAGTTGAAGATTTGACATACAAGAGCCAAGAGAAATATAAGGTGCATACCAAAGACTGATTGCAAAGGATTCAATAAGGACCAACCCTTTACTTTTTGTATATGTAAAATGCTAAACGTATATCTAAGATTCTTATTAATAATTGGATAGTTCCTAAGAAAGATTGGGGGAAAGTCTGAGTATGATATGAATTTAAAAACTAAAGCCATTTAGGAACAGTTAAAAAGAGTAATTATTTATACAAATGGGATACAAGGGGAAGAATCATTATAGAGGAATTAGATGGGGGAGGAGGGCTGGTAGTTCTGGTAACCTACTTTCATCAGGAATGGGTTTAAGAGGGAAAAATACATACATACATACATACATACATACATATGTATGTATATAAAGAAGAATATAAAAATCTTCTAAGTTCAAAAGAAATAAAATGGTAAGGGAGTAGGGAGGGGGAAAGGACAAGGGAAGGATCTTTAGAGGGGAGGGGAAATGAATAGGTAAAAGGGGTGTATAAAATGGTGTTTAGATTTATTGGAATGGAAGAATAGGGGAGGGATACATGGAGGGGGGTAGGCAAGTAATCAGAGGGCAAGGTAGCAGATAGAAGAAAAGTAGAAGAGGCAGGAGGGATAGGAAAGAGATACGCACAAACATAAAAACAAAGATCTGGAGTTTGAGAAAATATATGTGTGTGCACACACACAGAAAGATATCCATACTTAATTGCAGGCTTTTTGGAAATGAAAATTTATTGTTAGATATTTTGAATCCTCTCTCATATTTTGCTATGCACATGATATGCTTTTTTCCCCTTGCTTACTTTGTATTTAAGTTCCAATATTTAAATTCATGATATGCTTTTGTTTCTTTTCTCTATTCTGTATCTGTGTTCTGATGTTTGAGTCTAAAATGAAATTTAAAAAATAAATGTTAAGAAAGGAACATTCCATTGATCCTCTCCTGTCCATTGAACATAGCCCATGTTCTTTAGTGTAGCATTCGAGGACTCCACAGTTTAGCCCCATTTAAACATTTTCTGCCTAATTTCCCATCTCTCCCCATTGTATGCCTTTTGCTCTAGTTCAACAGGACCACTTGCTGTTCTCCAAACATGCCCCATGTTTTCTTGCCTCGATGACTTTGATTATGCCTTTTTTTCTTTCCATATGCCTCCACCCCTTCTTTTAAGGTCCAGCTCTTCTTGAAGCCTTCTTTCGTTCCTAGAGTTGGGGGCAGCTAGGTAGTGCAGTGGATAGACCACCAGTTCAGGAGTCAGGAGGACCTGAGTTCAAATCTCACCTCAGACACTTGACACACACTAGCTGTGTGACCTTGAACAAGTCACTTAACCCCAATTGCCTCATCCTGGGTCATCTCCATTCAACTTGATGAATATCTGGTCACTGGATTCAGATGGCTCTGGAGGGGAAGTGAGGCTGGTGACCTGCACAGCCCTCCCTCACTCAAGCACACTTGCACTTGACTTGCAAGTCAAGTCATTATTTCTCTGATGGCATGGTCTTCTTCAGCAACGAAGGGTGAACATACGTTCCTAGAGTTAGAATCAGCCTTTCCTTCCTCTAAACTCCCAAAGTACATCATACCTCCATACTGTGCTTTCATATCCTCTCCTATTAAAGGTTTTTGTACTTTATTTGTGGATAAGCTCCATGAAGGCAGGTATTGAATTATATACTCTTTGTATAATCTACACTCTAACGATCCAAGTTCTGAACTTATATTAATTGGTTTCAGTCTTGGGCGCAACCCTTCAGAAATCACTTTCCAGTTCATTTTGACCTAGCTATGTTTTTCCCTGGGACCCTAAGAATATAAATCATGTCTAGGCCTTCACAAATGGGAGTTAAAGGGCCCCAGATCCCATCCAAGCACTCAAGTTAACAATATCATATATAGGAAAGACATTATTTCACCTCAGAGAAATAATACGCAAAGACACAAAAGATTTCACAGAAGCCCATAATAATCCAGATGGCTTTCTTCTCTTCTGAGAAATTTTACTTTCCATTCTGGTGATCAGTGAAGATCTTGGGCTTCAGAGGACTACCCCAAAAGCTTAGACTACCTTCAGAAGGGAAATGAACTTGAGGTTGCTCATTCGGGTGAGTCTGACTTTGTTTACCATGTCTAGCCCAGGAACTTACACCTAGTAGACATACAACACTGAAAATTTTTGAGGAATAAAGGGGTAACTATCTAATGATCACATGAAACAATGTGTCACAGTGCTTCCAACATTGTAGAGAATTATAAAAAATGTGGTAGTATGATGTAGCAAGATATTGTATCTTGCCACAGTGGTAAATACCTTTGGGTTTGGGAAAACTGAGAAGCTTGATTCTCCGTGTGCTACAGTTGGGAGTATCCTAAAGTCTCAGAAGAGAATATGCAGAATTATTTTATTTCCTTTCAGGAAAAATGGTGTGGATGAAAGAGCATTGGAGCCATATTCAGAGGATATGGTTTTAATTTAACTCTGTATATTACTATATATATGATATTGGGAAAGTCAGTTTTCCTCTCTAGATTTCAGTCTCTTCCTTTGTAAAATGAGAACTGTGGATTTAATGATCTTTGAGGTCCCTTCCAACTCTTAGTCTTATGATTCAAAGCATCAAAATATGCTACTTTAGAAAAAACACCAACATGCATACAAAAGTATAGGTTCTGCTTGGATCAATTCAACTAATTTTTAAAGTTTAATAGGAAAAAGAAAATTGGTCTAGTGCTTTAGACATGGAGAGTTATCCAAACCCTCTGTGCCATTCTCCATGGAAACAAAGCAAAACCTAAAGCTAAACTGTTTATTAAAATTAAAATACCTAGTTTTCTTACAATATTTTATGAGAACACAGGCAAGGGAGAGACCAACTAACAATGTTTACTATTGAATATATAATTTCCATCAGAATATAAAAGCCTGAAAAAAAACATAAAAAGGAGAAATAAAATTAATAAATGTAACACCTTTAATTAGACTAAAAAGTCAAAATGTGCATTTAGCATTTATCCCAGACATTCATTATTTTTACAGTGCAAAAGAATTCAAATTTCATACCTTTAAGCTGATTAAAAGAGAGGTTCCTCATTCAATTTCATGAAACTGCCCAATTTACAGAGAATTTGGGTATTAAAATTTACTGTACATGACAACTAGTCTCATTTTCAGAATGCAGTCTACCACCTCCATGTGATTAGATTTCTTATTATAAGCTCTGAAAAGGTTAATGAATACCTTAGCAAAGCAGCTCCGGTTCTCTAATTGGGTGTAATAAGTAGATATGGTGATGGACTCCTTTGTTAATGTAATTGTAGTGCAGATCTGCAGTGTGTTATAAAAACAGCATAGTGAGAGGTCTAAAGAGAAATAAAGGCTCAGAAGTTCAGGGTTTGCAAATATGCTATAGAAATTGTTTCATTTCTTATCTCATGTAAACAGCAAACAAATAAAGTCTTATGGTATTATTTGTTTAATAACTGCATGGGTATAGCCTAGAAGCAATTACTCCTTTATGTTTTAATCCATAGACAAAGGTAGAGTGGTCTTGCAACATGAATCCTTATCATTTTCCATCACAGAGATGCTCTATTATTTCGCTCCCCCCCCAAGCAAATGTGGTCTATACATGTTTGCCTATGCTGTTCTCCTTCCAAAGACACCTTTCTTCTTCTGTACCAAACATATCACTCATATGTTTCCATCCTAGGCTCAAAGCTTGCCTCCTTTAAGAAGTGTCTTCCCTAGCTGAACTCACCCAAAGCTGAGATCTTTTATTCTTTGCTCCTTGGAACTCACATATAGCTTATTCTTAAATTGCTTCCATTCCTAGGTGTTCCTTCTGGATTTGTCTGATCTCACCCACAGAATCACAGTGTTTTAAAGTTGGAAGAGATCTCTGTCTCCATCTAGCTCTACTTGTACCTGAAAGGATTCCTTCCTATAGTTGACCTGACTCTCTCTGTTCACCTCCAGTGAGGAAGACTCCTCCTTATCCTCTTCAGCCCCCCATGTTGTCCATTCCACTTTTGGACAGTTCCAATGGTTGGAAAATTTTCCCTGTAAAACCAATCTCACTCTATTTCATTTCAGATTCCTTTGCTCCTGGTTCTACCCTCTGGGGTCAAGCAGAACTAGTCTAATGCTCCTTCCACTGGATGACCCTTCAAACACTTGAAGAGAGTTCTCCTGTGCCCCTGAAATTTCCCCTTCTTTGGGGTTAATGTCTCTGTTTCCTTCCATGTTTCTTCATGTACCGGGGACTCAGGGCTCTCTTTTCACCATCCTAGTCAAGGAGATATTGGATCTACCATGTTGGCATAGCATAGCTCCCATGGCAGCCTACTCAGCATTGCTTCTTCTGCAGGTCACATCTCTGCAGGCACACAGCTCTCACAACTCACACACGCTTTATTTGTTGCCCTTCCATTTCACTATTCTTTTTATTACCATCCCATTGCCTGCAGCCTTCCTTAGCCCTCATCAAATGATAGTTTCTGGTCCTAGCATCATCTTTGCAGTGTCCTTTCGTCATCTCAGGCTCTCTATAATTCTGCAATTCAATTCAACCCAACAAGTACTTGTTACATCTGCTTTGCACATATTCCCCTTGTGACATAAAGAGCAAACCAAAAATTCTCACTCTTCATTGTGCTTATCATCCCTTCTGTTGTAGGGAAAGAACATATAAACAGAAAGGTATATACATCATTAATTCAAGAGGGAATGAGTACTAACAGGTGGGTTGATCTGAAAGGGCTTTCTATAGAGGATGACAGATGAGTGGAGGAAGGAAGGAAGGAAGGAAGGAAGGAAGGAAGGAAGGAAGGAAGGAAGGAAGGAAGGAAGGAAGGAGGAAAGGAAGGAAGGAAGGAAGGAAGGAAGGAAGAAAGGAAGGAAGGAAGGAAGGAAGGAAGGAAGGAAGGAAGGAAGGAAGAAAGGAAGGAAGGAAGGAAGGAAGGAAGGAAGGAAGGAAGGAAGGAAGGAAGGAAGGAAGGAAGGAAGGAAGGAAGGAAGGAAGGAATCCAGGGGTTTCAAGAGTTGGAAGTGAAGAGAGCATTCTGAGCATTGCAAGAGAGGTGGGGAGACAGTCGTGAGCTTGAAGCATAGGTAGTAGACTGGCATCACTGGAATTTGGAGTCTATGATGGAAAGTTATATGAAAAAATGTCTGGAAATGGAGGTAAGGGCCAGATTGTACAGGGCTTCAAATGGAAAATGAAAGAATGTGTACTTTTTTCTGGAGATAACAGGGAACAACTGGAAATTTTTAAGCAGGAAGTTGACATGTCTTTGCATGCTCTTGAATTCTTCCCACCAATCTGGAAAGGCTTTGTGTTGCCTACAGTCACCTGAGGATCATCCTAGCTAAGTGTGGAGATGTTTCTTTTTTTGTTGTTTTTGGTTTTGTTTTCTTTAATTCTGAAATGATCCACATCCTGGTAGTGGGGTATGGTAACAGAAAAAAGGCAGCAAAGAGAATAGTTGGGCAAACAGCCCTCCTGCCATTACAGAGCAGAGAAGGTGATCTAAGACAGAAGGCACTTAGAGCATCATTGGTTAATTTCAATTGTCTTTGTCACTGGAGATACAAAGGGCAGTCCATTGATTTCTTCTCCAATGGATGGTGAAGCATGGCTTCCATGAACCATGCAAAAGGATATTTGCTTTATTTGTTTGCATCCCCTTCTCACTTCTTTTTTTTTATTTTATTTGTTTTCAGTGCTCTACAATCACTTCCATATAACTTAGATTTTTTCTTTTCCCTCCCTGCTCCTTCCCTGAGATGCCATACAATTTTATATATGTTCTACACATACATTCCTATTAAACACATTTTTACCTTAGTCATGTTGCAAGAAGAATTAAAATGAATTGGATAAATCATAAAAAATACCAAAACATAATACAAAAGAAAATCATCTGCTACATTCTTCTATCAAATTCCATAGTTCTTTCTCTGGATGTGGAAGGCATTTTGCCTTAAGAGACCATTGGAAATTTTTTAAGTCCTTGCATTGAAATGAAGTTCTAAGTCTACCGGAAAAAGAAGTTCTCGCACACTGTGGTTTTTGCCGTGTGTAAAGTTCTCCTGGTTCTGCTCTTTTCACTCAGCATCAGTTCATATAAGTCTTTCCAGGCCTCTCTGAAGTCTTCCTGTTCATCATGTCTTATAGCACAATAGTATTCCATTACATTCATTCACCACAACTTGTAATGTAATGGAATACTATTGTGGAGATATTTCTTACCAGAAGGTTGGCTACCAGATAATGATTGTGTATGTGTGAGTAGTTACAGAAACTCATGATAACTATCTGCTAAAGTCAGTCAGGCAGCGAACATTTATTAGGTACTACTGCACACCAGGAACTGTGCTAAACATGGGTGATACTAAGAAAGAAAGAAAACATTCTCCTCTTTAAAGGAGCTCACAGTCTAATGGAGGACATATACAAACACACACACACATACAAATAAGATATACAGGATAAATTGAGGGCAGTCTCAGTAGGATAAGAGTAATACTAAGGAGTACTGGGATAAGCTTCTTGCAGAAGGTGGAACTTTAGCTGAGATTTGAAAGTATCCAAGATAGCTCAGAGATAGAGATGAAGATGGGGAGCATTCCAGGCATAGGGGGATTGGGATTTGCATGAATAGAAGGAATACCCACAAGGACAAAATATGGAATCATTTAGTTAATAATGAGGGACAGCTTAGTTTAGTGGATATAGAGTTAGCCTTGGAGTCCAAAAGACCTAGGTTCAACTTTGGTCTCAGACTTATACTGGATTTGTGACCCCAAGAAAATCATTACCTCTCAGTATATCCAGTCATATCTCTAAGACTGAGTTGCAGAGTAGTCTCTGGTTTGTGTTAATAGAGAGAGTTTTTACAAGGAAAATCCTCTCTACCATTGCTATCACAGGTCTCTGCCTAAAGCAATATTGCTAGTAGCTCATATTTCTACAGCACTATGTGGTTTGCAAAGTACTTTTTTTTACAACTGTCTTTTAAACAGGTAGAGTAAATATTATACCTAGTTTACAGCTGGGAAAACTGAGGCTCAGAAAAGTGCAACAAGTTGCCCAGAAAATAGCTGTGCTTCAATTCTAACCCCAGTCAGTTCTACAAACTGAAAGTGCAGGGCTCTTTCCATTGTACTGTACTGCCTCCCTATTTATTTCCCTAACAGGCTGGTCTCAACTACTAGTGGAAAATCAGAGCTACTCCTAGGAATTTCCTGTGGGCTTTCTTCCTATTTAAGAACAGAAGACATTCTTTCTAACTCTAAACAGGTACTTTGCTTTAAATGCAATGGGAATCTTGGAACATTTCAGAATTTCTGCGCACTCTCTCATAGACGTCATAAAAATGGCACTTATTCCAAAGAAAATGATTGGTTTGTTTACTCATTTTCCAAACCAATTCATATAGTGAGGGAACAAAGGTATAAATGAAAATCTCAAGACATTTTATGTAAATAGCATGTCAGACAAAGAATAATTACACAACCTAAGAAAAAAAGCATTTGTCAAATGCTTTTAAATCGGTTTAAAGTCACATTTTAGTTTACCAGGAATGAAGCAGTATTTCATAAATGTGGATATTCCCTCCTCCAATGCAGATGGATTTTATGGGGAAGACAATCTGTAGTCCAGAAAACTGGGAAGAAAAGAGCATTCCTCATATCAAAGACCAGTATGTAGGCAAGTAAAGCACTAGAAAGTCAGGGCAGAGTGGTTGAAATCAGAAGAAAGCAGTGGTCTGAGCTAGTTGAGGGAGGGAGATGAGAGAAGAGAGTTGGAATTTAAAAGGACTGGAAGGGACCTTGCAGGTCATCCACCCAAGTCTCTCATTTTATATGTGAGGAAAGTGGAACCAAAAGAGAGGGAGTGATTTGCTCCATAGGAAGAAAGCGGAAAGCAAGGATTTGAACCCAGCTTCTCTAACTCCAAATCCTCTACCATTTCCACAATATTATAGACAGTGTCAATGCTTGCTATAGGTCTGAGTTGCCAATTCACCTGTAAAGATAAGAGAAATCAATTCCAGGTGAGTTGGACTCTGTTGCCTTACTAGATCAAACTTAGCAACTTTAAACTAAGGTCCTCATTCAGATGTAGCTGGTGGTCTCTAGAATAAGAACTAAAAAGAGATTAAGGGAATGACTGTCAAGTAGCAACAGATTATTTTCTGTGACGCAATTCATTTATTCACATATAAATAGTAATAATGTCAATTTAATTGGTTTTATTGGTGCATAGAGTTGTTTAAAATGCCTCATTTGTTTAAAAAAACACCTTACATTACCTAGCTCCCAGGGTTGTAAAGATCAAATGAGAGAATGTATTCAGCGTATACATTACACTTATAACTGGGCAATTTTCCTTTCTGTGAGTTTATGTAACTAGAAAGTCAATTTCTACCTTACCTTTGTTTTTGAATGTTTCCTCATTTATAAAGCATGGCTATTCTTTTACCTTGTTAAAACCTAGTGAGATCATGACTGACTTTTCAGTCACAGTGAGACAGAAACTTTCTAATCCCAAAGGTTAGTAGACTTTGCAGGCACTGGCACACACACACACTCACACACACACACACACACACACACACACACACACACACACACACCCTCCTCTGTGTGATTATGTGAAACACATTAGCAACACTATTACAGGGCTTTAAATATACATATATTTTAAAGTCTCTAACACGCCGTAGGTAGCCTTTGTCTGGGTGCTTTAAAATCTCTTCCTTCCTGCCAAAGACTACAGCTGACTGCTATTTTTAAAGTTCTGCCTATTGAAAGAAATGCAACACAGCAGTAGTAGAAAATGAAATTAAATATAATGGAAAGTTAATGGGAAGAGAATTTGAGCGCTACTAGGCTGTTCCATGCCAAACAGATTACAATCACCATTATAACAATTATTTTCCAGGTTCTCTTAGGTTTGCCTTCTGGGTACTGCCGTGTTCAAAAGTAGAAGTGGAATAGGGTATTGAAAAAATTACAGTCCTTTAAAAACTGGAGAGTTCAAGATAATTTTAAATGATTACAGTCAAAATTTTGTACTTTTAAAATGGTTCTCTAATCTAAATGTTGAGTGCATTTGGGATTACTATTTATCCTAAAAAGGTGTGTGTTAATATTGCTTCAGAATGAAATATTAGACTTATTATTAGAATTGTGAGGTTTTTTTTTTTCAGAAGATCAAAATATATCATTTAAAATTGGTAGGCCCTATCTTCAAATGGCCTTAAGATGACTTCCCATTAGGCCAAACCAGGAATGGTTCTCTAGAAACCTCATAAAGCTACTTGACTGATAATATAAATATAAAATAATAACATAAACTAGAAATCATGGCCATACCTCCCTCAATCTATTAAAAATGGCAAGGTATTAATGAGACACCCAGTTCTCTCTTTGATAAAAATCCCCCTAGTTTAACTATGGTAGAAGGAAAGCATACAAGGAGAGCTCAAAAGGAATTAAATTTCTGTTTTTAAGCTGACCCTCAGATCTTTCTTCTTTAAAATGAGGATAGAAGTAGTTGCAGTAACTAATTCGTTGGATTGGGAGGGAAGTGCTTTGTAAACTCTAAAACACTATTCAGGGTGCTATTCAGATTTAATCAATTAAAACTTCACTAAGACTTTTGGAACACCATGTAGAAATACAAGCTGCTGTTAAAGTCCTCTTCTGATGACTCATTGTACTCTAGAGTTGACCCTTGGTTCTCCAAGGCTATACCAAGCTGGAACTGCTTCAAGTCCAGGCTCAGAGACAGACCATATATATATTGAGTGACTAAGACTGGCTAAGTTTACAGTGGACTGGCTGGAGGGAGATTAATTTAGGGGCAATTAAAAACACACCCTTAAAGTGTGTCTCCTAAGTAGTAGAGAGGATAAGTTGTGGCCTGCATTGGTAGAATTTCTGCACTGATGAAATCATGGTTCATTGAAGTATTAAAATAAGTATCATGATTATTGCCTTGTTATCACACATGTACAAATTTCTTTGGTCCTCAGAATTATCTAACAATATTAGGATGCTTGCCTGAGGCTAGAATGTAGTGACAAATATAGTTATTACATTATACATACATAAATATATATATATATATATATATATATATATATATATATATAATATTTCCGGTTGTTCCTCTTTTGGGGGAAGATTCTCTTTAGCCAAAGACTGCCATCCATTCTTACTGTGGCACAGAGCGGAGTTGGCTAGTGAGAACATAGTGCAAATCATTTGACACCACACTTTGGTTGTAAAATTAGTTCTAATTGGCATCCATGACAGAGCAGTTCTAAAGACAGGCTTGGCTAATAAACTATTAAACAAAAGCAGTGGCAGTCCAGGATGTTTTATAGAGATGTCTAGTCAGGTGCCATGGGCACCTCATCTTGCTTAACACATTTATTAGCCATTGGAAAAGGAGAGTATAGAGTATGTAAATAAAGCATTCACATAGTATTGAAGCTGGGAACATTAGTAAGAGAGGAGTTTTGATGTGAAAAATCTATTGCTGTAACCAACACAAAATAGTCATTCTTTGGCTCAATCTCAAACTTGCACTTACTAGATTTTATCCCAGTGCCTAGCGTTCAATCTATTGAATCTGTTAGAAATTAGAAGACTGATTGCTAATAATTTGGTTTATTTTTTAAAATATTCTGCAGGGTGTCATCCAATTGTTCCATGTCATTTCCAACATAAGATTCAATATGATTCCAGCCCTGCAAAATCAATGAATGACATTTCACTGAAAGGCTGAAAATCTAGGACTAACAGTTGATAGGATAATGCATGATCCTAATTGAAAATGCCAAGGATTATAAAGTATGGAGGAACCAGATCAATGATCTAGAAAACAAGTTCAGTTTAAGGAATAGCAGACTTGTGAGTTGTCAAGTGTTCTGAATAAGGGAAGACCCTGAAATATGCTTTTCTGACTAGGTTATGGAGGCCTGGTCATGAATGATTTTTGTTCTTTACAAGCTAGTGAGTGAGTAATATCATACCAGATAAAGGATTGCTTTTTGATTTGCCTCAGGAAATATTCTTAAGCCAGGAAGAAGACTACTTGGAAGGTAGTCTGTAGCCTGAGTCCTTTGGGCCAAGTTCAAACACAGAGCCATATTTCTATGATGAACTCTGTACTTAGCTTGGCCCTGATGTCAGAAGGCAAGATGAAACTGATTTTGGTGAATTATGCTCTATGTTGCTGCTAGGTCAGGAGGTCATTGCGATGGTCATGCATGTGGTTTTGTTTTCTTTTTCCTGAGGGTGATATGAGTAGTGACCTTGGGTTTGAAATAGCCACGGCCATATTCCAAGCTGAAATATTATTTATAGACTACAGCAGAAGTCAATGTAATATAGCTTTGAAAGCAAAAGCAAAAAGAGTGTTAAACCAAGTTATTTGCTATATCAAATATATGTACGTGTAAATACATGTATTATATGTATGTATATATTTCTTACCATAACAAAAGAAAATTTAGTGAATTCTCATTCAGTGAAGGGGTAGACTAGATAGTTACTAATATCTCTTTTAAATCTGAATTTCTATGATTCTGTAAATAGAAAACAAAGAGGAAAAAGAGACATATGTATGTTCGTAATGTACAGTAGGTCAAGGACATCAACTAATGTCCAGGAAGGGAGCAAAGGAAAGCATAAACAAATAACAAAAACACAAAATTCCAACACAGGGATCTATAATGGCCTCAGAGAGAAGAGATGCATTACTTATTTGGAAATGCAATTGGATCAGGGTCTAGGCTTCTTTGGAGAGAGAGAGAGAGAGAGAGAGAGAGAGAGAGAGAGAGAGAGAGAGAGAGAGGAAATAGGAGACAGGCAGGCAATTGGTGGAACTCTCCTGCAGTGACACACATGATGAAACAGTAATTACAAACTACATAGATCATGTCATAGGAAAGGCAGGATGCATTTGACAATCCTCTCCAAATGCATAGCCAGTCCCATGCACCTTTGTAGCATCCAACTCATACTGCAAAACATTTTTTTTTATCATAAAAGCAATCCCTATAGACACATTGAAAAATCGCCATGAGTTCTCAATGTCAGTAACCACAGTTCCTTGTCATCCTCATTATATCCTCATCTAAACAGTGTCTGGAGAGTGGTTTAATCACAATGATTTTGACACTTGCATTGCAATTATGTTTGCAATATTGACAAATTATGCTACTTTGTCATAAGTACTTTAAATAATTACGGTGCTTGTCGGGGATTTCTAAATCAGATTATTTCATGCAAAAGAAAATTTTGTGTATCTGTACCCCAATCATATTATATTCTGTCCTTGACATGACATCACATCACTTTGTTTGACAGCTGATAACATTACAGATAAAGAAGCCTCTTTTACCAGAGGATTATGCCTGTCATGGTATAGGAGGGTTAGTGCCAGTCAACAGCAGCTAGTAACATTCTTTGTGTAAGTTTAGGGAGTTAGGGACCAGGCCAGATGACAGGGCTATCACAAGCATTTTGCATCCTGTAGTATGTTAATACAAATGGACACATGAGTTTTCTCATTTGAAAATTCTCTATGTGAGATTCCAAGCTACCATGATATATACCTGTCATAGAAACATTACTTCCCATCCTCGTCTGGTTGTTCATCTAGTTTCAAAGTTAGAACAAATGCCTATGATTTCTTATCAGTGCCATGATGATAATGGGATGTTTCTTTGCAATCTAGCTTCATCTCTCTCTCTGCTACATAAAATGGTATATTTAGGTGGGGGATGAGATCTGTGCTTTTTGTCCCTCTGGGGAGATACTTCTACCACCAATGTAGATTGTCAGTTAAAGAACTGCCCCAGCACTGAGAGATTAAATCACTTGCCCAAGGTGACATAGCTAGTATGTATCATTTGTGGGACTTGGACTCAGTTCTCACTAGATGTGAGGCCGACTCTATCTGCCACACTTGGTTCCCTCTTATGAATGTATAATGCTAATTGTTTTGGATCAAGGCTAGCCAAAGTCCATAACCCTAACCTGTGAAGATCTTGACTACTGGGGTGCCTTGGCTATTCCTGTGTGGTTACCTGCATGGATCTGTGATCTCAATGATGTTGGCAGGTCCGCCAACAATATGCACAGCAACTCTCCCACCCTATTCATATTGATAAAAAATCTCAGGACAGGAATGATTACATACATTAAGGGTCAAATGAAGAAATCTCCCTATTCAGCTGTGTCTTTCACAATATAAACAAGCTCTTGCCAGTCACAGAGAACTCTTTAGGGTCATTCAGTATCATTAGGACAATTATTACCTCTGATAAGACCCAATAAACTAGTTCTGTTTCCTTTCTCTGCCTTTCAGGATAAAGACCTCACAACCTAAACAGGCCCCATTTACTGGATTCATTCTTTCTTTTTAAAATTTGGCTCAAATTAGAAGCATTTTGGTATTAGCATTACTGTAAACCATATTACTTTTGAATAATATTTCTGTAGTATCATAGATGCAAGTCTTCATAGATTTGCCCTTCATCAAGTCCAGCCCCTTCATTTTACAAAGGCCAAAACTAGGGTCCCACCAGGGAAAATGACTTGTCCAAGGTCATGCAGTTTTTAAGTAACTGAGCCAGCATTTGAACTTAGGATTCTAAAACCACTGTATCACTTAGGTCCATTGGACAAATTAGTGAGTAGGGAGAATTTCTCTATAGCAATCATCACTGAACCTTGGATTTAGGAAGACTTGGGCATAAAATGGCCTTGGTCAAGTCACATAACCTCTCTGAGTGTCAGTTTCCTCATCTGTAAAATGGGAGTGAAAATAATAGCATCTGTCCGAGAAAGTTGTCATGAGTCTCAAATGGGAATATGCACAATATACATATATACACACATATACACATACATATACACACATACATACATCTGAAAATGCTACAAGGATTTTTAAAGTTCTATTCTATTGATTATTGCTGTTATAGTGACCAAGCTTAGGTGGCATTCCTAAAATGTATATACTCTTTGGGGTTTTGAAGCTTGTGAAGTTGATTTTATGTTTTGATACTTGAGGAAGACTTGAGAAAGCCAGAAACATTGAAGGAGTCCATTAAGGCTTTCCTTTCTTTCTGTACTTCTTCACTGGTTGGTTCTATTTTTGTTTTGCACTCTTCAAGGTAACTGTTTCATGACTTTATTCAAATGAAATCTAGGAATAATTAAAGGAAAGTATTTACAACATGCACATTTGGGTAAATTGTATCACAAAATAAGGATGATGTTCAGTACAAGGAAAAGGATGAGCATTCCTGGAAAATAATGAATATCTCCCAGTTGGTCAAATTATTGTTTTGTGTTATCATTTTTTTTCATACTGATTCATTGAAGAATGTTTTATTTTACTAGTTGTATGTGTGTTTGTGTGTATGTGAAAAATATTGCTTGGGACCATAGCTGCAAGGCCATATAGATACATTCTCAACCTATAGCCTCCTCCCAAATACAAACCATGGGATACTATGGGTTAAAGTATGAAGGGCTCTTAGTGGTCCTCTAGCCCAATCCCTTTAGAATATAGAAGAGGAAAACTCAGAAAAGAAGCCCCACAATCACTAAGTTGGTTGTGCAGTCACCCAGGCAGTAAGTAGAGCTGAACTTGGAACCAAACCCTGGTCCTTTGCCTTCAAATCTAATCGTTTTTCTACTATATACCATGTTGCTGCTACAAATTAACCTTAAGAATGGAATTGAGATTCTAATAAATTTCAGATGATAGAAAATTAATTGGGAAGTTAATTTGCTGTCTGCCTTTCCTTCATTTTGTTTCTGTGGGGGGACCAGAAAGAGACTGCCTAATGTCTCCTACCTGATTATCTTTGAAGAACATAGAAATGAATTTAGTGGCCACTCACAGTCCCTTTTAGTCAGATGTGTTAAATGAAAGGCAGTACAAGTAAAAGCACTTAAGGTTTTAGTGACACAGGGAATGTCTGTCCCTGGCTAGAGAACACAAGGGACAATTCCTTTGAAACAGTGAGCCTCTCAGAGAGCTGTTTACTTAGGGGCCTCACAGAATCACCATAGCTCCATCATGGCCCTGGCCTACTTCCAGGAGAAGATAGACTGGTGGAATGGGATTCTGCATATTTCTAATTAAGATAAAAACATGTTGATAATGTAATAATTCACAAAGTTCACATTTATAGAGGGCTTTAAGACTAGCAAAGCACATTATGTACATTATTTTCTTTGATTCTCATAAAACTGTGAGGTGAGTTCTATAGGTTTTATCATCCTTATTGCACAGATATGGAAATTGAGGCTCAGATAACTTGTGACTTGCCCTGGATCCAAAAGATACTAAGCATTTGAAGCATAATTCAATGAAAAATCCCAGGTTTTCCTGGCTCTAAATCTGATTTTTTTCCCCCTACTATATCATGCTGCTTTCTAATGTTGCATGTAATATTGGTAGTCATTCAGAGCCGTGGAAAGAGCCTGGTTTTGGAGTCACAGAACCTGAGTTCAAATCACACCTTTGACACTAGCTTTGTGTAGGGCAAAACATTCATTTCCCTTGAGCCTCTGTTTCTTTATCTGCAAAATCCAGGGGTTGGACTAGCAATTCAGTGCTTCTTAAACTGTGTGTCCAACCGCTGTTTAACTGAAGGGAGGGGGGTGGAGCCAAGATGGCGGAGTAGAAGGACACACGTTTACGAGCTCTGAAACCACAGCCCATAGAATTAATGTAAAAAGAGTCCCCCATAACTTCTGGACCACTGAAAAGGGTACAGAAACGGAGTGGAAGAGATTTCCGTTCCAGGGAGCCCTGGAGACCCGTCCCCAGGGTCCGTCGCGCCCCGGAAAGCGGACCCCGCCCCAGCACTGCCCTGGCCACGGCCCCAGAGAAGCTGACCCGAGCAGGCTTCAGGGACAGAAGCTCCGGAGCTGGGAAAGTCCCTCCACCCACAGAAGCTACAGGTCAGTGAGAGAGAAGGCTGGGCTGGACGAGAGGGGTAGCGGGGTGTCTCCGTGACTTGGGCCCCCTTGGGAGGAAGCTGCGGCGGCAGAGATGGGGGCAAGAAGCGGCGGAGGCAGAGGCGTGGGTGGCAGCGGAGGCAGCAGTGGCTGCGGACAGCCCAGGACTTCCCCCAGCAGCAGGCAGGATCCTCAGTAAGGAAGATCTCTGCATAAACAACCTGAGGGAACTGAACCTGGGAGACGGCCCTGCCCCACCCCACTCTTTTACTGAAGGCCTCTGCATAAAGCCCCTGAGGGAGCTGAGCCTGGGAGGCGGGCACCCCCCACTCGCTCCATTCCTGAAGGTCTCGGCATAAAGCCCCTGAGGAGGCCGAGCCTGGGAGGCGGCCCTGCCCCCACTCCAGAACCAGAACTAAAGCTTGCTTCATTTGAACCTCAGACCCCAAGCACTAGCTGGGTGGATCTAGGCGGGGGTGGACAGAAATCTCAGAAGTCAAGTAACTGGCTGGGAAAATGCCTAGAAAAGGGAAGAAAAATAAGACTATAGAGAGTTTTTTCCAACAAATGCAAATGATCCCGACATTCGGATCTGACGAGGACAAGGAAATATTCTTGCCATCAGGGAAAGACGTGGAGGGTGGGGCCTCAGCACCCCGGACACCCCAGGGGGATGTCGGGTGGGCTCAGGCCTTGGAAGAGCTCAAAAAGGATT
This sequence comes from Bettongia penicillata ogilbyi, assembly GCA_023548195.1. Lineage (NCBI taxonomy): Eukaryota > Metazoa > Chordata > Mammalia > Diprotodontia > Potoroidae > Bettongia > Bettongia penicillata. Next base: position 4,025,340 of record JAJHZJ010000104.1, on the reverse strand, counting down.
TTGAAAAGCAAATTAGACAGGTGGAGGAAAAACTGGGAAGAGAAATGAGAGAGATGCAAGGAAAGTATGAAAAACGGGTCAATACCTTGGTTAAGGAGACCCAAAAAAATGCTGAAGAAAATAACACCTTGAAGAATAGGCTCACTCAATTGGCAAAAGAGGTTCAAAAAGCCAATGAGGAGAAGAATGCTTTCAAAAGCAGAATTAGCCAAATGGAAAAAGGTTCAAAAGCTCACTGAATTTAATAGTTCTCTCAAAATTAGAATGGAACAGATGGAGTCTAATGACTATACGAGAAACCAAGAAATCACCAAACAAAACCAAAAGAATGAAAAAATGGAAGAGAATGTGAAATATCTCATGGGAAAAACAACTGACCTGGAAAATAGATCCAGGAGTGATAATTTAAAAATTATGGGACTACCTGAAAGTCATGATCAAAAAAACAGCCTAGACATCATCTTCCATGAAATTATCTAGGAAAACTGCCCTGACATTCTAGAACCAGAGGGCAAAATAAGTATCGAAAGAAGCCATCGATCACCACCTGAAAGAGATCCAAAAAGAGAAACTCCTAGGAACATTGTGGCCAAATTCCAGAACTCCCAGCTGAAGGAGAAAATCTTGCAAGCAGCTAGAAAGAAACAATTCCAGTACTGTGGAAATACAATCAGGATAACTCAAGATCTAGCAGCTTCTACCTTATGGGATTGAAGGGCATGGAATAGGATATTCCAGAAGTCAAAGGAACTAGGACTCAAACCAAGAATCACCTACCCAGCAAAACAGAGTATAATACTTCAGGGGAAAATATGGTTTTTCAATGAAACAGAGGACTTCCAAGCATTCTTGATGAAAAGACCAGAGCTGAAAAGAAAATTTGACTTTCAAAGACAAGAATGAGAAGAAGCATGAAAAAGTAAACAGCAAAGAGAATTCATAATGGACTTGCCAAAAGTGAACTGTTGACATTCCTACATGGAAAGACAATATTTGTAACTCTTAAAACTTTTCAGTATCTGGGTAGTTGGTGGGAACACACACACAATGTACACACATGCACACACACACACATCCACACATGAACACACATGCAGAGACAGAGAACACAGAGTGAATTGAATAGGATGGGACCATATCTTAAAAGAAATTAAGGTAAATGGTGAGAGAGAAATGTAGTGGGAGGAAAGAGGGTGAAATGGAATGGGGTAATTATATGTCATTTAAGAGGCAAGTAGGAGACTTCTTAGTGGAGGGAAGAAGAGGAGAGCTGAGAAAAAAAAAAAACCAATTAGTTTACCCTCATCACATTTGACTAAAGGAAGGAATAAAATGCACACTCATTTTGGTATGAAAACCTATCTTACAGTATAGGAAAGTGGGGGAGAAGGAGATAAGCAAGGGGGAGGGGGGATGATGGAAGGGAGGGCAAAGGGAGGAGGGAGCAATTTGAAGTCAACACTTGGGGAGGGACAGGATCAAAAGACAGAAGAGAAACAATGAGGGGCAGGGTAGGATGGAGGGTAATTCAGTTAGTCTTATACAACACGACTATCAGGGAAGACATTTGCAAAATTACACAGATATGGCGTATATTGAGTTTGCCTGCCTTCCCAAAGGGAATGGGTGGGGAGGGAGGGATGGGGAGAATTTGGAACTCATAGTTTTAGGAACAACTGTTTAGCATTGTTGTTGCTACTAGGAAAGAAGACATACAGTTAATGAGGAATAGAAAGTCATCTGGCCCTACAGGAGAAAAGAGAAGATGGAGACAAGAGAAGGGAGGGATGACAGAAGAGAGGGCAGATTGGAGATAGGGAAAATTAGATTGCTTGGGGTATTGTGGTGGGGTGAGGGGTTAAAAGGGGAGAAAATTTGGAACCCAAAATTTTGTGAAAATGATTGTAAAAAGTTAAATAAATGAATGAATGAATGAATGAATAAATAAATAAATAAATAAAGAAAGAAAGAAAGAAAGAGAAGAAAGAAAGAAAATAAAGAAAAAAAGAAGTGCTGAAGGGATGTCCAAGGGAAAAAGTTTAAGAAGCCCTGAACTAGATGGTTTCTGAAATCCCTTCCAGAAATTGATCTGTGATCTTATGATTGCATCTCATTAGCTTCTCCTTCCATCAGTGTGGATTGCAACCCCTCCATTCCCTCTTATCCTGGATGATTATTCTGTATGGTTTTGTACAAATTTTCCTTAGGTGATCTGCTTCACATTCTAGAGGCTTCCTCAGGCTTTTTGTATGGTTGATGGAGACTCATGAAACATAAGTGTTCAATAAAAATGTACTTTGTTTATGCCTTAACTGCCTGCGATTTTGTGGTGTGCTTGTGATCCTCGAGAATTGTTGGGTGTGGACAGTTTTACCTCAGTGTCAGTTAATCAGAAAGGTTAACTTTAGATGAGGGACTTGTGAAGAATTTTATGAGAGTGGGAGAAGTTTCCATCTGAAAACAGATTAACTTGGTCATAAATAATCCCATATTGCCTTCAGTAGGAGGGCAGACCATAGATTTCTTAGAATAGTCATGTAGCTTTGCAAAGATGGGCACATGTAGAATTTATCCATTTTAGCATTAAAGACACTGAAGGTGGGCTAGCATATCATGTGTAGAAGGAGACAAGCTCAGAACCTGAAGTCTGGAAGCCTCCCAAGTTCTACACCTGCCCAGATACATTTAGTCTTTGCAGTCTTTTTTCATGAATTGGTGAATATGCATTAGGTAACCATTGTCCTGTGCACTAGTAACAAGGTGCCCATGTTCAGAGGCAGTGTTGTGTACATGAAGTTTTGTTGATTTTTCCTTTTCTTTTCATTAGCCATCAAAGACAAAACAAAAGGAAACAGAGAGAGAGAGAGAGAGAGAGAGAGAGAGAGAGAGAGAGAGAGAGAGAGAGAGAGAGAGAGAGAGAGAATAAATCAGGAATAGATCTTCCCTTAAAATCAATGAAAGAATTGAGTCCTGAGGAAAAATGTTGCTAAGGGAGAATCAAATGTATTCTTTGGACAAGGAGGATTCCTCAAATGTCAAATAACTACTTTTAACTTTAAGAGGTAGCTTAGGGAAGAAAAAGGATCTTTGAAAATCACTTTTGTCAAGACTTTCTCCATTTAAGAGACATTAAAAAAATTAAAACCTGGGGCTAAATAATTGACCTAGGCACTGTCGTGGTTATGTTTTCAATGACAGTCTGGGTCTTGCAAGAGCTTGTTAATAAAAAAATCGGCATTTATTTCATGCTATTATAAACAAGTTTTGTGCAGCATATTTGAAAATGTATTTTTTTGATAATTCTTATTGTATAGCCCATGGTCTCCCACTGCACAAGGCAAACGATGATGATAGTAATCATCAGATCTAGAATACTGCAAGTTCTATTAAACTTGACTCCAGAGAAAGCATACTGTGTACTATTGGCTGGCACATTGTTACCTAGCTTTCTTTTTCTCCTTTCCATGAGCCTTTTTTCCCACAATTGTTATGCTGTCAAATCATTGTCTACAGCCTTAAATATTATGAGGCTATGTATTAGCTGTGTGACAAGTAGGGAGAAGTTGGCATAAAATCATACTCAAAGTTTGGCTGCAAATTTCAGTTGGGGGTGTGCTAAGATGGTGAAAAAGATATGCGAGTTATACAGTCAGTAAACATTTACTAGGTGCCTACGATGTTCTGGGCACTGTGTTAAACACTGGGGATACCAAGAAAGGCAAAAGATGAAAGTCCTTATCCTTAAGAATATGGCAATCAAATGAGAGATGACAACATACAACATATCTAAAGGAACTGAAAACGTTGGGGTAGGGTACCTGGTGGAGCCCTCCTTAAATGGAGGATCTGCCAGGAGTTCTCTAATGACTACCCTCAACCCTCTCCAATCAAAGGGAGGGAGGGATTCCAGGGCCATGCGATCCTAAAGAAGACCAAGTTTCAGAGTTGATTCAATCTTGTTTATTGATGAGTTCCTGGAAATAATGGTGAGGATCCGTGATGATCTGGTTGAGCGAAAATGTTTTGTTTTTTGTTACTGGAGAAAAAACTTTCTATTAAATAATGCAACATGAAGATAGATTAATATGCTTTTTACTTATAGGAAGTATAAAAAACAAAGATAATTGTGCAATGACCTGCATAAGTTATTAGGTTTGCCCTACTGCCGTTGCCAAGTGATTAATAACCCTCTTCTTATATGAGTAGATTATTCTTCCTTCCTGAAAAGGAGAGAGAGAGAGAGAGAGAGAGAGAGAAAGAGAGAGAGAGAGAGATTTGACATCAAAGGAAAAATGGGGAACTAAATAGAAAAAAGGGAATTTTGACCTGTGTTAGAAGATTGGAGAATGGGAAAATGTGAAACCAAGGAGGAAGACAAGAAGGATCATTGAACACAAAGCTGAATAACAGAAATAAACAGAGCCATAACTAGGGAGGAGAACCTGGGGTTTGGCCTCAGGGTGCCAAATTTAAATGCTACTGACAGTGCTTTCAGTCTTTCTGAAGCTAGAAACAAGAGAATTTTGTGCCTAATTAGCAAGACTAATTAGTTAAAATAGGAAGCTATTAGATGGTTGACTGGGGTGAGTTTAACGGGGATAGATGTTTTGTCTTACATTTGCTTTCAAAAAATTGACTTCACGAGCACATTAGCGATTTGTTTGAAAAATATCTGGAGTTTCAGTGACTTCAAACTATACAAGTTAACAGTGTGATAGAGCAGCCAAAAAATCTAATGCCATATTAGGCTATATTAAGATAGACTTAGTGCCCAGGACTATGGAGGTCATAATTTCAGTCTCCTCTATCATGGTCAGCCACATCTGAAAGATTACATTCCATTCTGTGTACCACACTTATTAATTAAGTGAGATCCTTCTACATAATAATAGCAATCAGGTTGGGGAGAGAATTGAATACTATCAAGGAATAACTGAAGTTAATATGTTAACAAGTTAACAAGTCAACATGTTTGATTGGAAAAAGAGAAGGCTTAGGGGAAGACAGACTAGCTATTTTCAAGCATTTGAAGTGCTGATAAGTAGAAACAGGATGAGGTGTTCTGGTTGGTCCCAAAGGGCAGAACTAGGAGTAGTGAGCATAAATTTCAAAGAGACTGATTTATGGCAATTGTTAGATTCAGAACTATCCCAAAGTGTTACGTTGTTGAATGGACGTCACTCAGATAGTGGTATGACTAGTTGGCCTCTAAGGGCTCGATCACCTCTGACATTCTGTGGATCCAGTTGCACATAATTAAAGTATGATTTTAAAGTAAACAGAAGTTACTGAATTAATATATCTTCATCCATAGCCAATGATGAATTGATGAAAGCATTGTCTCATAGTGCATTTAATTGTATAAATTAGACGAGTGCTGATGAAGTGTTCACAAGTCATTTAGAGCTAGATTTATGACAAGATAAAAGAAATTACCCAGATGAAAAACTTCAGTTTTTTTAAGGGTTTCTTTTTTTCCCCTTAATATTGTATTTTGCCACAAAGATTTTTCCATCTGAAAATTCAGAAGAATATTGATTCCTTCCTGGTTAGAGTTACTCATAGTAAATGTTATTTCTGCTTGGATGCACACTTGGTTATTTCAAAGTTTTATAAGCTTATTATGATAATATTGGCTCATTTGCACTAACCTAGTAAGAAGGTTTGGAGATTCTTGTTTCACGTGGCATTAGCAAGGATACTCATTAAATATTTTAGCTTTTCTAATGCCTTTTGCTAATTAGTACTTGTGACTTTGGGACTTGCTGACTAGAAGTGTTTGTTTGACCAGAAGACGACTCTGGGAAGGTACTAAGGAGCACGACCCCCTTCTCTCCCCCCACCCCCCGGCTTTGAGAAAGCCAGATGTTCCCTCTCTGGTAAAGATGTATGTATGTCAATGGTCAGACACTTTGGAAGCATGTTTGTTGACTTTTAATTTTTCTGTATTTTCTTTGAAGTTCAAGGTGCTGACTCCCCTAAAATAGGTAAATGATATATGTGCTTGGTTAAAGGACTGATACATGTGCTTGTTGGAAGTGATTGATAACCCCTCAAAAGTCCCCTTTTCTTTTATGAATGCAGATCTAAGAACCTGTGAAGGCAGGTCCTCCTGTATATGTTGGGATGCTTATTGTTACTGTACTTCACACCTAATTAATACCAAGAATTTTGAATTGATATTTATTATTTTCATGGTTTCGTTTTTTAAGGAAAACATATTTATTTGTTCTTAAAAATGAATGAATTGTTTGTGAAAATAATTAAAATTTTAAAGCTTATTTATGTTGCAATGCTGACTACAAGCTACCATCCACATCAAAATATAAAAAGAAGTAAATAATCTCATTGTGTTTTGTTTTATATTTCTTTATTTTGTATTCTGAACTTAATACCAAATAAAATTATCATTTCCATATTCATAGTACAACAGAATGAGAAGATTGTGCATGAAACCGTGGATCTATATCATATACCATTTTCATTACTTTGTCAATAAAATATAGCATAATAAATTAAATTCAAATATGGCAAATTCATTGCCTGATTTTCAAATAATTGTACTTGTCTGTGATTCCTTCTTGTCTTTATTGTCTTCTGTCCACTTTTAAAAGTATGACTCAATGACACACTTTTCTATTCTTTTTTCTTCTCCATTGTTATACCTTCCCACCTACTCCAAAATTGGAAAAGAAAAAGAAAAAAAACCAAAGCACTTATAACAAATATATATATAGTCAAGCAAAACAAATTCCCGCATTGGTTATGTCCAAAAAGATGTGTCTTATTCTGTATATTGAGTCCATTACCTGTCTGAAAGGAGGTGGATAGTATGTTTCATCTTTAGACCTCTGGAATCTTGGTTGCTCATTGAGTTAATTAAAATTAAATCTTTTAACATTTGTTTTTATACTGCTGCTAGTTTTCTCGCAATATTCGCCTGGTGCTCATGATACTGCATCATTTCTTGGAATTATTGCCAGATTATTTTTCATCATTTCTTACAGTGCACCAATATTCTATTACATTAGTATACCACGGTTTGTTTATCCATTTTTAAAATGATGGTGATTCCATTTGCTTCCAGTTGTTTGTTGTAACAAGAAGAGTTGCTATAAATGTTTTTGAACATATGAGTCTCATTTTATTTATTGATTTGTGGCATAGGTCTAGTAGAGTTATCACTGGGTCAAAGAATATACATAGTTTAGCAACTTTTAGGTGTGGTGTCACATTGTTTTAGAGAATGACTGAACTAATTTATATATCTATCCACAGTAGATTCATATGTCTTCTTTCCCAAAGTCCTGTTCCAATTGTCATTTTCATTTTTTTTTCAAATTCATCAGTATGATGAGGTAGAACCTCAGAGCTGTTTTAATATTTTCTCCTTACTGGAGATTTGGAGCATTTTCCCTTAAGTACTTCTCCCCTTCTCCATACTAATTTGATAGCTCAGGATTCTTCCTTTGAAAACTACTGGCTCATATCCCTTGACCATTTAACTATTGAGTAAAAGTTCTTGTTTTTGTATATTTCAATCAATTTCTTACATATCTTGATTATATTTTGATCACAGAAACTTTTTGCAAAGATTTTTTTTTACCCCAGTTTTCCTTTATAGTTTAGCTGTATAGGTTTTGTTTAAGCAAAAATTATTTAATGCTATGTAGTCAAAATTGTGTGTTTATCTTCTTTGATACCCCTTATTCCTTGGTTGGTCATGAACTTTTTTGCTGATGCTAGATATGAAAGATAATTCCTTTCTTGCTCTCTTCTAATTTGTTCATGATGCCACTCATTTGTTGCTTATCTTGTTATATAGTATAAGATGTTGTCCTACACCTGATATCTTCCACGCTGTTTTCCACTTTTTGCACAAGGTTTTGTTTACTCATTAGCCCTTACTCCAGTAGCTGAAGTTTTTGGCTATATTGAACATAATGCTAATGTGGGTGTTGGCTTCTAGATGTAGCATGCCAAGTCTTTTCCACTGATCCACCTCTCTATTCTTTAATTGGTAACAACTCATTTCAATGAATACTGATTTGCAGTGTAATTTTTGATCTGAAACTGCTAGGCTCTCTTCTTTCTTATTTTTCCCTATTATTTCTCTGGACATCCTAGACCTTTTGTTCCTCCAGGTGAATTTTTTTTATTATTTTGTCTAGCTCCATATAAGAGACCTTTGGTAGTTTGATTGGCATAGCAATAAATACATTAATTAGTAGTCATTTTTTTACTCTTGGCATGGGTTACCCATCAGCAAGTACTGTTTCTCCAATTATTAAAGTCTGTCTATGTCTTTAAAAAGTGATTTGTAGTTGTAATCAAGTAGTTCTTGTGTGTCTTGATAGTCTTTCATATTTTTGTATGTTTTGAAGTTATTTTGAAAAAAATATTTCTCTTTTTACTATGTTTTGTTGAGAGTATTCTCTTATAATTTATGTGAATTCATTTTATATCCTGCAACTTTGTAGTTGTGTCAGTTAATTTTTTGTTAATTCCTTGGAGTTTCTATTTAGATCATAATATCCTTAAACATGATGTTTTGCTTCTTCTGGCTGTTTTTTTCTTTTAATTTCTTTTTCTTTTTTAGTGCTATAGGTTGCATTTCTAGTATGATTTTAAATTGTGGTAGTGATTATGCACATCCGTGGATCTTATTGGAAATATATTCAGCTTTTCTCCATCACTTACAGTGTTGGCCCTTCACTTATTTTTATGCCCTTATGTGGACATTAACTGGTTTCTTAGGATGTTTTGGTTAAGTGTTCATAAGTCACCTCTGGCTAGATTTTTGAAAGAACATGAAAGAAATCATCCATATCAGAAATTTTAGTTTCCCTTGAGGGGGTTGATACTATATTTTGTCATGATTTTTCCAGCTAAAACTTCCAAAGAATATTCATTCCCTCCACTTATAGTTGCTCATAGTAGATATCATTTCTGCTGGTATACACTCTGTGGGCATCACATGCAGTACTACCTCAGTGAACTTCTAGTCTTGTCTCCTGCTCTGCATCTTGGGTTTGGTTTCTACTTCCTGGCACTTGCCTCTGCTCATAATAGAGTTTCTTCTTGCCTTTTTCTTTGGTTTACTTTAGAACTGTTCCTTCTAATACATTTTAGTTTCTAAAAGGCATTCATTTATGGAGAATCTGAGGTTCTCTAGGTTCTAATATGCCACCATCTCCTCACAGTAGGAGGAGATGTTTAAATTCCCATTTCAAAAGTTAATGCTTTAAGAAATTCTGAAAATCACAGTCAAAGACAGTGAATATACATGTCAATTTCAGACTTGGAGTCTGGCGCACCCAAACTTTTCTTCCTTGAAATAAGGCATATATTTTCATTGAACAAATTGGTTTTGAAGTTAGAAGTTTAATGAGAAGCATCTTTGCTAAATATAATATTTTCCCTCTCTATAGTATATATTAGACAACATTGTATCTGTACTATCACTTTCAAATTTTGGAATGGTTGGGAAGATGAATATCATAGTATTTTACTTGTCTCTACATGATCTTTCTTATGGCTTAATAACCTTGAACAACACTTGACTGAAAGGTATGTGAAAGTAAAGCATCGTCAAACCTTCTCCGATTTCAGTGAGGAAAGACCACTGACAATGCCATTTGGGCCAGCCAAATGATTCCATCCCTATGGATACATGTACACACACACAATCATTTTCTTGTCACTAAGAATGTTATATTTGTTCTCACATGGAAAAAATCAGCATTTTGATGGAAAACTTTTTAGTTAGTTCCTTCAGCAGAGTAAAAGACATGAAAAATCTTTTGCAAATAAGTAGCATTGTTGGAATTGATTATTTTTCGTTTTATTTGTAAAGTTTGTACTTTCTTGTGGAAAGAGCACCAGAGTGAAGGGAGTCATTTTCTCAATTTCTTCTATTCCTTACCATAGTGATCTTAACTAAGTTACTTACTTTCTCTCTACCATAGTTTTTCTTCTAAAAGGAGGAATTAGATGAAGTGATCTGGAAGATCCTTCTCAGTTCTGACATTTTAAGAGGTAGTAGCATATTATAGTAGAAAGCATACCAGATTTGGGTTCACATGTGGGTTCACATCCTAGTTCTAACCTTGTGACTTTCAGCAAGTCAGGTAACCTGTTTGCTACTTAGCTTTTCATTTGTGAAATGAGAGGATTAGGCCAGCCACTTGATGATTTCTAGGGCCCCTTCCACTTTCCACCTTCTATCATTTTTATAATAGTAACTAAATAACTACTACCATAAAAGGAGACAACAAATTCTATAAAAAGGAATATGAGAATTTGCTTGAGATCTTAGAAGGGCTGTGGAATTAATTCACTCTTTGATAAGAGAATATTTTCATAGTTCAACCTTACTCAAATACCCAAATCAATCACATTTTGGGCTGTTATTTCTAGTGAAGGAGAACCCACCTCATTCATACAAAAAAAGCTATGAGACTCTCATTCACATGGTGCTTCATGTTTGCTTACAGTGACTCCATCCAATTTGTTGGTGCTTTCTTCATTAACAAATAGACTATTTATTGGTTATTTCTTTCTCTTCCCACATGGTCAGACCATCTTTTCAGCCATATATTTCTTTGATGACATACTTTACTCTGATTTGCCTTCATAGTGTCTTATTTGTGATGTCTTAGAGCCTGCTGTATGTACCATTCACCACTCCATTTTCCACAGATTATACTCAGTTTCAATTCTTCAGAAACCATCCTGTTCTGTGACTAACAACTACATTAAAACAACGCAAGAGTATCATTATTTAAAAGATGGGTCTTTCATTCATTGAGAAGCTTGTTGTCATTAAAAGAATTTTGCCATTTTTAAGAGGTACTCTCTTCTACTCTTAAATTCTGAGTCCAGCCCGTTGGCTAATTTTAGTGTTTGGAGTTCCTTTGGAAAGATACTGGAGGGGGGGGGGAAGGAGCCAAGATGTAAGAGTGAGAACAAATACACACCTAAGCTCTAAGACAAACTCCTTCAGATACCTCTAAAAAGAGAATCTGAACAAACTTTAGAGTAGCAGAATACAATAGGAGACAGTGTGGCAGATTTCTAGCTCAGGAGATACTGGAAGGTCGATCTGAAGGATCAGTTGCATGGGGCTTGAGGAGCACACAGCACACAGGCTATACTAGTGCAGACCCCACCATAGCAAAGCCAAGTAGGAAGCCCTGAACTATCTGAGGCAGCATCAGCACTGCGGATTCTCAAACATATCAGCCCAGGACAGGAGTCCAGTGGAACTGAGTGGTAGAGAACCAGAGAACATCAGATAACTGTAGCAGCTGCTTCTGAGACTATCAGCTCACAGATTAAACGTCTGTAAGTAATGTATTGAACTTCTGGGAGCCAAGATGGCAGAGTAATCAATAAATGCTATCCCATTCCCCTTGTGGACCTTGAAAAACCAAGAGAATATTTCCCCAGGAAAAATCCTGGAAATGTGGGATCAGCTGAAGGAATAAACAGTCATTTAGCCCCTGAAGCTAAGAAAATTGCAAAGTGGGAGGGGTCCCTCTTGCTGTGGCTGAAGGGCACTGGTGCAGGACTACAGCTGTCCAAGACAGCCCCGCCTCAGTGAACCTGGAGGAGATCCTGAGTCCAAGCCAGGTGGAGCCTATAATTGCCAACACCAGGACCTCAGGTGTGCCTCAGTGCAGCCAACTGAATCGGGAAGACACTAGTGCAGATGGGGTTCACCAACTGCTGAGCTTGCCTATGCTGTAGTTCAGAACATTAGACCTCCTGCAGCCAGACCATCCCTCTCCCACACTTAACCTAGTTAGTTCCGGTGTAACTCAAGGGAAACTCAGAAAGATTTCACTTGACCTCTGCTTTGGCACACAAACCTACTCAGCATCAGGTAAGTTGCAGCATTTTAGCTTCTAGCTGAAAGAACTAGAGGCCACAATACACAAAGCCTCAAGTTGTAAGCACAAGAACCGTGGGACAGAGCCCCTTGTGCCCCAGAAGCAGAAATCCACTTCAAATCCAGGAAAAGGGTGATCATCATGAGCAAGAAGCAAATCCAGAAAAGATAAGACTAAAGAATTTTTCTATGGGGACAAGTACCAAAACACAAAAACCAAAGAGGTCAGCATTGAGACAGTACTTCCATCTGAAACTTCAAAAGAGAATATTAACTGGTCTCAAGGCAAAAGAGCATTCTTGGAAGAGCTCAAGAAGAATTTTAAAAGCCAAATTAGCAAAGTAGAAGAAAATCTGGCCAATGATCTCAAAAATATGCAAAAAGAATTCATGGAAAAATTTAAAAGGAAAATTTAACTAATAGAAAAGGAAGCACAAATCCTAACTGGGAAAATTGGACAAATGGAAAAGGAAGGATAAACACTAACTGGAGAAAATAACTCCTTAAAAGGAACAATTTGACAGATGGAAAAGGAGATACAAAAGTTAACTGAAGAATACAATGTATTAAAAATTAGAATTGGGTAAGTAGAAGCTAACGACTCTATGAGACATCAAGAATCAGTCAAAGAGAATCTAAAGAATGAAAAGATAGAAGAAAATGTAAACTATCTCATAGGAAAGACAACTGACCTGGAAAATAGGTCCAGGAGAGAAAACCTAAGTTTTCCTAGAGAGCCATGATAAAAAAGACCCTGGAAATTATCTTCCAAGAAATCATCAAGGAAAGCTGCCAAGAGGTCCTTGATTCAGAGGGCAAAACAGTCATCAAAAGAATCTACCATTAACCTCCTGAAAGGAATACCCAACTGAAAACACCAAGCAATATTGCTTTATTTATTTACTTATTTACTTATTTATTTATTTATTCATCCATTTATTTATTCATTCATTCATTTATTTGTTTATTTATTTAACTTTTTGCATTCATTTTCACAAAATTTTGGATTCCAAATTTTCTTCCCTTTTATCCCCTCCCCCCACCCAAATATCCCAAGCATCTAATTTTCCCTATTTCCAATCTGCCCTCTCTTCTGTCATCCCACCCTTCTCTTGTCTCCATCTTCTCTGTTCTCCTGTAGGGCCAGATGACTTTCTATTCCTCATTAACTGTATGTCTTCTTTCCTAGTAGCAACAGCAATGCTAAACAGTTGTTCCTAAAACTTTGAGTTCCAAATTCTCCCCATCCCTCCCTCCCCACCCACTCCCTTTGGGAAGGCAGGCAACTCAATATACGCCATATCTGTGTAATTTTGCAAATGACTTCCCTGATAGTCGTTTTGTGTAAGACTAACTAAATTACCCTCCATCCTACCCTACCCCTCATTGTTTCTCTTCTGTCTTTTGATCCTGACCCTCCCCAAGTGTTGACTTCAAATTGCTCCCTCCTCCCTTTGCCCTCCCTTCCATCATACCCCCTCCCCTTGCTTATCTCCTTCTCCCCCACTTTCCTATACTGTAAGATAGGTTTTCATACCAAAATGAGTGTGCATTTTATTCCTTCCTTTAGTCAAATGTGATGAGGGCAAACTAATTGTTTGTTTTTTTTCTCAGCTCTCCTCTTTTTCCCTCCACTAAAAAGTCTCCTACTTGTCTCTTAAATGACATATAATTACCCCATTCCATTTCACCCTCTTTCCTCCCACTACATTTCTCTCTCACCATTTACCTTAATTTCTTTTCAGCTATGGTCCTATCCTATTCAATTCACTCTGTGTTCTCTGTCTCTGCATGTGTGTGCATCTGTGTATATGTGTGTTCGTGCATGCGTGTACATGTGTGTGTGTGGTCCCACCAACTACCCAGATACTGAAAAGTTTTAAGAGTTACAAATATTGTCTTTCCATGTAGGAATGTCAACAGTTCACTTTTGGCAAGTCCATTATGAATTCTCTTTGCTGTTTACTTTTTCATGCTTCTTCTCATTCTTGTCTTTGAAAGTCAAATTTTCTTTTCAGCTCTGGTCTTTTCATCAAGAATGCTTGGAAGTCCTCTGTTTCATTGAAAAACCATATTTTCCCCTGAAGTATTATACTCTGTTTTGCTGGGTAGGTGATTCTTGGTTTGAGTCCTAGTTCCTTTGACTTCTGGAATATCCTATTCCATGCCCTTCAATCCCATAAGGTAGAAGCTGCTAGATCTTGAGTTATCCTGATTGTATTTCCACAGTACTGGAATTGTTTCTTTCTAGCTGCTTGCAAGATTTTCTCCTTCAGCTGGGAGTTCTGGAATTTGGCCACAATGTTCCTAGGAGTTTCTCTTTTTGGATCTCTTTCAGGTGGTGATCGATGGCTTCTTTCGATACTTATTTTGCCCTCTGGTTCTAGAATGTCAGGGCAGTTTTCCTAGATAATTTCATGGAAGATGATGTCTAGGCTGTTTTTTTGATCATGACTTTCAGGTAGTCCCATAATTTTTAAATTATCACTCCTGGATCTATTTTCCAGGTCAGTTGTTTTTCCCATGAGATATTTCACATTCTCTTCCATTTTTTCATTCTTTTGGTTTTGTTTGGTGATTTCTTGGTTTCTCGTATAGTCATTAGACTCCATCTGTTCCATTCTAATTTTGAGAGAACTATTAAATTCAGTGAGCTTTTGAACCTTTTTCCATTTGGCTAATTCTGCTTTTGAAAGCATTCTTCTCCTCATTGGCTTTTTGAACCTCTTTTGCCAATTGAGTGAGCCTATTCTTCAAGGTGTTATTTTCTTCAGCATTTTTTTGGGTCTCCTTTACCAAGATATTGACCCATTTTTCATACTTTTCTTGCATCTCTCTCACTTCTCTTCCCAGTTTTTCCTCCACCTTTCTAGGTTGCTTTTCAAAATCCTTTTTGAGCTCTTCCAAGGCCTGAGCCCACCTGACATCCCCCTGGGGTGTCTGGGGTACTGAGGCCCTGCCCTCCACGTCTTTCCCCGATGGCAAGAATACGTCCTCGTCATCAGATCCGAATGTCGGGATCATTTGCATTTGTTGGAAAAAACTCTCTATAGTCTTATTTTTCTTCCCTTTTCTAGGCATTTTCCCAGCCAGTTACTTGACTTCTGAGATTCCTGTCCACCCCCGCCTAGATCCGCCCAGCTAGTGCTTGGGGTGAAATTCAAATGTGCTTTCTGCGCCGCTGACCTGCTAATCAATGTGACCTTTAGTTCTGGTGCTGTGGTGGGGGCAGGGCCGCCTCCCAGGATGGGCTTCCTCAGGGGCTTTATGCAGAGACCCTCAGGAACACAGCGGGGGGGGGGCGCTTCCCAGGCTCAGCTCCCTCATGGGCTTTATGCAGAGGCCTTTAGTAGTGGAGCAGGGTGGGGCAGGGCCATCTCCCAGGCTCAGCTCCCTCAGGTTGTTTATGCAGAGACTTTCAGTAATGAAGATCCTGCCCGCTGCTGGGGGAGTGCCAGGCCACCGCCGCCACCGCTGCCTCTGCTGCTGCCCACACCTCTGCCTCTGCCGCTTCCTGCCCTCGTCTCTGCCGCCCACTTCCTCCCGAGGGGGCCCAAGTCATGGAGACACCCCACTCCCCTCAGCCAGCCAGCCGTCTCTCTCACTGACCTGTAGCTTCTGTGGGCAGAGGGACTTTCCCGGCTGCCGGAGCTTCCATCCCAGAAGCATGCTCGGGTCAGCTTCTCTGGGGCCGTGGCCAGGGCAGCGCTGGGGTGTGGTCCACTTTCTGGGGTGCGACGGACCCTGGGGATGGGTCTCCAGAGCTCTCTGGCATGGAAATCTCTTCCACTCCATTTCTGTACCCCTTTCAGTGGTCCAGAAGTTATGGGGGTCTTTTTTTACATTAATTCTATGGGCTGTGGGTTGGAGCTCGTAAACGTGCGTCGTTCTACTCCGCCATCTTGGCTCCACCCCCCCAAGCAATATTGTTGCCAAATTCCAGAACTATCAAGAGAAGGAAAAAATACCTGCAAGCAACCAGAAAGAAACAATTCAAATATCAGGGATGTGTAGTCGGGAACACATGGACCTTGCAATTTCTACATTAGAAGATCAAAGGGACTGGAATATGATGTTCTGTAAGGCAAAGGAGCTGGGACTACAACCAAAGATCAATTACCCAGCAAAGTGGAGGGTGGTTGAAAACAGGGAGGGAAGACTGAGGGAGGTGGTGGTCAAAAATTGAAGCTCTCTTGTGGAAGGGAAGGGAGAAGGGAGAACTAAAAGCCTAAATGGAGAGAAGAGGATGGAGGGAAAAATACAAATAGCAATCATATCTATGAAGGTGAATGGGATGAACTCTCACATAAAATGGAGGTGGATAGCAGAATGGATTAAAAATGATAATCCAACAATATGTTGATTACAAGAAACACATTTGAAACAGGGGGATGTACACACACAGTAAAGGTAAAATATTGAAGCAGAATGTATTGTGTTTCTGCTGATGTTAAAAAAAGCAGGAGTAGCAATCCTAATCTCAAAAAAATCAAAAGCAGAAATAAATATAAACAAAAGAGATAAGATAGTAAAATATATCCTGCTAAAAGGCACCATACACAATGTAGCAATATCGTTACTAAACATATATGCTCCAAGTGGCATAGCATTAAAATTCTTACAGAAGTTAAGGGAGTTATAGGAAGAGATAGACTGCAAAACAATACTAGTGCAGTACCTCAACCTGCCCCTCTCTGAACTTGATAAATCTAACCTCAAAATAAATAAGACAAGTTAAGGAAGTAAACAAACCTCTAGATGAGGTAGATATGATAGATCTTTGGAGAAAATTGAATGGGGATAGAAAGGTATATACCTTTTCCTCAGTGGCATATGGCACATATACAAAAAGTGACCATGCATAAAAACCTCACAATTCAGTGCAAAAAGCCAGAGATATTCAATGCAACCTTCTCTGATCATAATGTGATAAAAATTATATGCAATAAAAGGTCATGGAAAGATAAACAGAAATGAACTGGAAACTAAATAATCTAATCCTAAAGAATGAGTGGGACAAGCAACAAATCATAGAAATAATCAACAGCTTCATTCAAGAGAATGACAATATTGAGACAACCTACCAAATCTTATGTGATACTGCAAAAGCAGTTCTTAGGGGAAGCTCTATATCTTTGAATGCCTACATGAATAAAATAAAGAAAGAGGAGATCAATGAATTGTTCTTTCAACTGAAAAAAGGTAGAAAAAGAACAAATTGAAAAACCCCTAGTAAATACCAAATTAAAAATACTGAAAATCAAAAGAGAGATTAATAGAATTGAAAGTGAGAAAGCTATTGAACTAATAAATGAAATTAAGAATTGGTTTTATGAAAAAGCAATAAAATTGAGAGACCTTTGGTCAATCTTATTTTAAAAAAGGAAGAAGAAAACAAATTACCAATATGAAAATTGCAAAGGTTAAACTCATCTCCAATGAGGAGGAAATTCAAACAATAATTAGAAATTACTTTGCCCAACTGTATGCCCCTAAATTTGACAATCTAAATGAGATGGATGAATATTTTAAAAAATGTAAATTGCCCGGACTAACAGAAGAGGAAGTTGTATACTTAAATAACCCCATCTCAGAAAAAGAAATTGAACAAACCATCAATGAACTCCCTAGGAAAAATCCCCAGGGTCATATGGATTTGCAAATTAATTCTATCAAACATTTAAGGAATAGTTAATTCCAATACTATATAGACTATTTGGGAAAATTGGTGGAGTCCTACTAAATTCTATTTATGCTACAAATATGGTTCTAATACCTAAAGCAGGAAGAGTCAAAACAGATAAAGAAAATTATAGACCAATTTCTCTAATGAATATAGATGCAAAATTTTTAAATAAGATAGCAGCATAAAGAATACAACAAATTATGAGAATAATACATTATGATCAGGTAGAATTTGTACCTTGAATGCAGGGCTGGTACAATATTAGGAAAACTATTAGCATTATTGATCATATCAGCAACCAAATTAACAGAAACCACCTGATTATCTCAATAGATGCAGAAAAAAGACTTTTCACAAAATACAATGCTCATTCATATTGAAAACATTGGAGAGCATAGGAATAAATGGAACTTTCATTAAAATAATAATCAGTATCTACCTAAAACCATCAGCAAGCACCATATGTAATGGGGATAATCTAGATGCATTTCCAGTAAGATCAGGGGTGAAACAACGATGTCCATTATCACCACTGTTATTCAGTATGTTAATAGAAATGTTAGATTTAGCAATAATAGAAGAAAAGAAATTGAAGAAATTAGAAGAGGCAAAGAGGAAACTAAGTTATCACTCGTTGCAGATGATATGATGATATACTTAGAGAATCCCAGAGAATCAAGTAAAAACCTACTTGAAATAGTGAATAACTTTGGCAAATTTGCAGATTACAAAATAAATCCAGATAAGTTATCTTCATTTCTATATATCACTAACAAAATCCAACAGCAAGAAATAGAAAGAGAATTCCCATTTAAAACTTTGGTAGACACTATAAAATATCTGAGAGTCTACTTACCAAACCCAGGGAATATATGAACACAATTACAAAATGCTTTTCATACAAATAAAATAAGATCTAAGTAAGAGGAAAAACATCAGTTGCTCATAGGTAGCCTGAGCTAATATAATAAAAATGACAATCCTACCCAAATTAATTTACTTATTCAATGCCATCCCAATAGAACTATCAGATAATTATTTTCTGGAGCTAGAAAAATAATATTAAAATGCATCTGGAAGAACAAAAGGTCCAGAATATCAAGGGAGCTAATGAAAAGAAATGCTAGGGAAGGTGGCCTAGCCGTACCAGATCTCAAATTGTGTTATAAACCAGCAATCATCGAAATAACTTGGTACTGGCTAAAAAATAGAGGGTAGACCACTGGAATAGATTAGGTACTCAAGGCACAGTAGTTAATGAATATAGCAATCTACTATTTTGATAAACCCAAGGACCCCAGCTTCTGGGATAAGAACTCACTGCTTGACCAAAATTGCTGGAAAAATAATGTGGTGGAAACTCAGTATAGACCAATGCCTGACACCATATATAAGAATAAAATACAAATGAATACATGGTCTAGGTATAAACCAATTAGGAAAGCAAGGAATAGTGTATTTGTTAAATTTATGGAGAATGGAGAAATTTTTGACCAAACAAGGGATGGAGAACATTATGAAGTGCAAAATGAATAATTTTGATTACATTAAATTGGAAAGTTTTGTACAAACAAACCCAATTTATCCAAGACTATGAGGGAAGCAGAAAACTGGGAAAGAACTTTTGCAGCTACTATCTGTGATAAAGGCCTCATTTCTAAAATATGGAGAGAACTGAGTCAAATGTAGAAGAATACAAGTCATTCCCCAATTGATAAATGGTTAAAGGATATGAACAAACAGTTTTTAGAGGAAGAAATCAAAGCTATCTAAAGTCATATGAAAAAATGCTCTAAATCACTATTGTTAAGATGTAAATCAAAACAATTCTGAGATATCACATCATAGCTATCTTATTGGCTAACAGGACAAAACAGGAAGATGATAAATTTTGAAGAAGATGTGGGAGAGTTGGGATACTAATAAAATGTTGGCGGAGCTGTAAGCTGGAGATCAGTTTGGAACTATGCTCAGCGGGTTACAAAAATGTGCATACCCTTTGACCCAGCAATATATCTTCTAGGACTATCCCAAAGAGATCATAAAAATGGGAAAGGGTCTCACATGTACAGAAATATTTATAACAGCTCTCATTATAGTGTTCAAGAACTGGGAATTGAGGGAATGCCCATAAATTGGGGAATGGCTGAACAAGTTGTAGTATATGAATGTAATGGAATATTATTGTGCTATGAGAAAAGAGGAACAGGAAAACTTCAGAAAGGCCTAGAAGTACTTATATGAACTGATGCTGAGTAAAAAGAGCAGAAGCAGGAGAACTTTGTACACAGCAGCAACAACCATAGTGTGTGAGGAATTTTTCTGGTACACTTAGCCCTTCATAAAAACTCAAGGACCTAAAAATTCCTCCATGAACTCTTGAGGCACAATGCCTTCCATATCCAGAGAAAGAACTGTGGAATTGGATCACAGAATGAAGCAGACCATTTTCTCTTGTGTTATGTTTTGTTTTGTTTTCATAGTTTCTCCCATACATTTTAATTCTTCTATGCAACATGACTAAGGTGAAAATGTATTTAAAAAAAGACACTGGAACAGTTTGCCATTTCCTTTTCCAGTTCATTTTGCAGTTGAGGTAACTGAGGCAGATAGAAGTTTAAGTGTCTTGCCCATGATCCCACAGCTAGTAATTGTGTGAGGCCAGATTTGAACTCAGGAAGAGGAGTCTTCCTGTCTCCAAGCCCATCATTCTATCACTGCAGTGTCCCCTAGCTGCCCATATATAACAATATACAATTATTAATATGTATATATGTATATATACATACACACATGTAATATATGTGCACACATGCAAGATATCTGTGTTTACATGCATGTAAGGTGTTTATATACACATGCATGTAATATATGTTTATATACATATGTAATAGACATACATGCATATATAACACATATATATTCTGATAGACTCAGTCTATTGGTTGTCTACTGAAATGCCTGTCATAGGCTGGACAATGGGTATTATTGATCTCTTTGGTTTTTCTCTGCATGTAGTTAAGTCAAACTATTTTGAATGATTATAAATATCACACAGTAGCCTCTATATTTTTTCTGTACTTGACATAAACAGTGTAATGCTATCTGCAAACAGAAACATCAAGAGAGCTTTACTGTATATAGGAAATCTCCATCTTAGATTCTGCACTGGATTACTGACATGCCAGTCATGATTACCTATGACAAACATATATATCTTAATTTTTTGTCTTATTTGACATTAATGATCAGAGGGTGGGCAAACAAGGTTATCTCTTTTGTAAAGTCTTTCAAGAAATGTTGTATAATTTTAACATCTGTTTGGGAGTCTGCTGGAGAATGGCCTTTATGGTAGAATTTTTATTCTACTAAATTAAATTCTTTTTTTATAGTTAATAAACAGAGAGCAGTATGGTGTCTTATATTCTCTATGTCTTTCACTCAATTGTGCAACTAATAGTTATTATCTCCTCTGGAATATAGTTTATGTCAGCCTTGTAAGTCCCTTTTAATGACATCATAAAGGATGTCCTCAATGTATACATAGATTATTTCCATAATAGTTTAATACATATGAGAAATTAGACATATGTTCACTAGTTACTGTTCTCTTAATCACAGTTTTGGCAATAATAATATCTGAGGCTTTTAAAAATACCTTTAGTATATTCCTTTCATCCAGATACCTTGAGAATCAATCACTCAGTGTCTTCACATTAATTGTCTCAATCATGGATCTTCCTTGCATGTATTTTGTCTGGTCTAGATATTTCTCTAGTTCATGCTTTCTTCAGTACCATTTCCACTTCTTTCACAAGCACATCTGCAGCTATGATGTTAGAGTTCATATATGTTGAAGCTATTAACCTTCATGGTAAAAGGAATTTTATGTTTTTAAAATGAAAATCCTTGCAGATCTTTTCCATCTTTTGTCTGTTGTTCTACCAGTTTCATCATTGAACATCCTCAGGATAACTGCATAGTCATACTTCTTGGCACATACTTTAAAATTTATTTATTTTTTTACTGCTGCTGCTTCTTTTTTATGAGAAAGAAAAAACTTCATAAGTTTCTACTAACTTTCTACATATGATTTTTACAAATGAGTTTGCATGCTGAGCTGGTATTAGCTGTGGCTGTGTTATCCTTCTACTTGGTAAATAGATCAAGCAAGTTTTACCTAAGGCCTATTTGTTTTATTTTAGACTTAAATACTAAACCTTACACACACAATGAAGAAAAAAAAGGAATATTATAAATTTAAATATTAAAGCTTAAATACAAAAGAAAAAAGCATGTCATGTACACAGCAAAACTTAAGAGAGTATTCAGAGTACATAGCAATAAATTTCCATTTCAAGAAAACCTCTATAATACTTCACATTGTGTTGAAAACTGTCTGTCTTTTCTTTGATTCCTTTTTTTTGTTCTCTGCTGTGCACTTTTTACTTTGTTCTTTCCCCTCCACTTCCCCCCCCCTTAAGAAGGCTACAGTTAAGTCCATATACATGTGCGTGTGTGTGTGTGTGTGTGTCATAAGGTCATTTTTATTTTTAAACTCTTTCTTCTTATTATAGCCATTGATTTCCATCAATTAAATTTCTGTATGAAATTATTATAATTTTTGCAGAGTTGTTATCTCTGTTTCTATTTTTGTATTAATTACTCATTTAAACTGGTCAAGTTTGAGTTTTTTTATTGTATTTCTTCCTTTTTCCCTTTGTTTTAAGGCTTTTTCTAGCTTTTGTTAATTTTGACCTTTGCTCTAAGAAATGAATGATATGGAAGTATAGACACTGACTTCAAAGTGGGGTAATAACTCTGTTAGTTTTGAATCATCATAGATGATTCTCTGCATCTGGGCAATGACTACATGGCTGTTGATAAATAGACACATTTTTTCATTCATCCTCTAACACATTTAGATCTCAAACTTTAAGAATCAGTGTATTTTTAATATTTTACATGATCCTAAAAGGAAATTTTTATTAACAAAATGAAAATAATTGGTTTACAAATAATTTCAAAATGAAAATAAGTAATGAATTTACCTTCTGCTCTGTATAGCAAAAAAAATACATGAGTGAAGGGATGAGTATCTGGTTAATAATGTTTCTTAAGCAATATTTAATTTATCCCAATCACTCATGCTTCCAGGTTCCTAAATTGTTTTCACTAATACAGAGACAAGATGAAATATGAAAGAGAAGTAATTTTTGTTGCGATTTTCTGTCTTTTCAGTTGTGTCAGAACCTCTGTGACCTCATTTGGGGTTTTCTTGGTAAAGATACTAGAGTGATTAGGCATTTTCTTCTCCCGTTCATTTTACAGGTGAGGAAACTGAGGCAAAGAGGGTAAAGTGACTTCTCCAGGCTCACATAGCTAGTAAGAGTCCAATGTCAGATTTGATTCATTCCTAATTCCAAGGGCAGTGCTCTATCCACTGCAGCACCATCTAGCTGCCCCTGAAATAATTATAAAAATGCCCTTTTGTGTAGAAACTCTATCTCACCATTGTGAAAGAAAGGTTTTCTTAGACTCTGGTGCACTTTACCACCTTTGCTTCACTTTCCTATGAATCTCTTGTTCTGATTTCTGTGATTTGTTCCCTGGAACAGCAGGGGACATTTGTCTTGGACCACAGACATCTCCTAAAATCAGCATTGTCACTATACACTTGAGAAGGATCTGGGGCAGAGAGTTTAACAACATCGTATTCTTCTGGATGCCCAGGTTTTCATCCTGCTTCCTGGATCTGGTACCATGAGTGCTGTTTGGTGAACCCTGTGAATTGTACTGCCTGACACATGTGAACTATGGAGATAGGTTTCACACTAACAACATCATAGGTCTTTACCAAAGTAATAATTATCATAATAATAGAGTATTTAGTTCTCTTCTAGCTCAGGTATCTATGATGTTGTGATCCTGCTACATTAATATGGAAAAAGAATGTCATAGGGATGGTGTATCTTAATTTCAGCAAACCATCTGACAAAGTCTTCTAGAATAGCCTTGTAGACAATATGGAGAAATGGGCACTGGAGGATTGTGATCCTAATATGTGACTCCATAGTAAATAGTATGCTGAAAGAGAGTATTGATTAATGGACTGATCTCAACCTGGAAGGGTGCTGTCTACTAGCATGCTACAGGGCTCTGTCATGTTCAACATTTTTATCAATGACTTGGATGAAAGACATGGCAGGAATGTTTATCAAATTTGTGGATGGTGCAAAGCTGGGAGGGATAACTAATAAACTGGTTGACAGAATCATGATTCACAAAGATTTTGACAGGCAGGAATGATGAGCCCAAACTAACTAGGTGAAACTTAAAATGCCTCTGAATTTACTCTCAAAATGGCAAATTCACAAGTAGAAACTTAGGGGGCACTTGGATTAATGACAGCTCATGTGAAAAAGACTGGAGGGTTTTAATTGATTCAGTATGGGCCAACAGTAATTATTGACTACAAAATCTAAGGTGAAAGATCATATCAACAGCTACTTTCATATAAGTGTTGTGTCTAGATCATAAGAATGGAAATCTCATCAAGTAGAGACGTAAGACCCAGGAGAAAGTAGTATTCAAATACCACGAGCAAATAAGGGGCATTGATTTCCTGATGTACCAGGGGCATGACACATCTTGGACATATTTGTTTGCTACATGTCTGCCTCATCACTCCTCTACAATACTTGGCTCTACTTTTCCTACTAATGCTGTGTGTATTTGTGGGAGAGTACACCTTAACTTTATGGGTTGCCTTAACTATTATTTTCCTATATCATCTCAATGCCTTTGCTTTGCTCTAATTCCGTCTACTGATTATTAAAGCTAAATGAACTGGTGAGGCCTTGAGAGCTTTAGTTTTGGGAGTTTGGACACACACAATACCCTTTAATCTAGGAGCATAGTTGTCCTCTTGGGACCCAACCTGAATCATGAGAGTGCTGATGAGGAAGGATGCCGTATCGTGAGGATCCATGTGAGTTATCTTTGAGTCCTCTGAGTATTGGTAGGGACTTGCTGGAGAGATTCACCATCCATTACTCTCCTTTCTAGAAGCCTAAGAGTATCTATTGGATGAAAATGATCCTTTGATATTGTTTTGTTTCCAAATTGGGATGAGACAGTCATTTTTTTTCAGTGTGTTTCCTTGACAAGTCAGACCAGCTTCTTTGATATACCTTTTAATTCTCGAGTACTTATGCAGTGATATTATTTTACTGCATTCATTATTAGAATAGGAACTGAAATGAGTAGACTGAATGTTGCACACCTAGAATACTGGTAACTAACACTATACCTCCAGCCTACACCCAGAGGACTCCTGGTTTAGGGAGTACTTCAGAAATTAAAGCACAAGGACATGAAGAGAATTCTATGACAGGCTATAAGCACTTCCCTTTTGAAGTATTCCTTAAATGACATGAGGAAAAGGACAAAACCCTGTTTTGTTCTGTTTTGTTTTTGGAAATTACCATAAAATGTGTGCCTTTATGAAATTTTTGGTAAAATAGGAGCTTCAGAAAACTATTAGAAACTGATTACTAGCCCTCTCACAGAGGATGACAGGACATTACATAGAGTTAAAACATTCTTAATCAATGATTGTTGGGCGACAGATTGTCAGAATTGACCTTGGAGAAAAAGGCCAGATTAGCTTGGATCTCTCAAGACATAGTGGAATATACTAATCTTAGTATAAGGAATTTTGCGTGAAAAATTACACTCCTTTTGTGGGGAGAAACTTAGTCCACCCACATGAGTAATCCTTTGGGTCCTGGCTAGAACATGCTGCTGATATGATACAAGGGGATGATAAACATGGTTGACTCTTGAGAAGCCTCAGGGGACCAGCCATTGATGTAATATATCCACTGAAAAGCCAGTGTTCAGAGATGGCAATATTGAAATCTTCTTGAGTGTTTGATGGAATTTGGATATGCTGAAAGTGCTGTGATATTATTTCCATGTAATACCTAACTACCTTCAAGCGACAATTGGAGAAGGAATGGAGGAGCTCTCTCACAGGGCTATGATTGACAAGAAAATTAATTTTCATATTGTTATTATCAAATGCAATAATCCCTTTTCTGTCAAAGAACATCCTGACAGTCACTTAAAAAGTAGCCCAAGACAGTCCTCGGAATGTCTTTGCATTCCACCTCTTGAGGCCCTTTGCTCCTAGCTAAGTTGACCTGGCCTCACAATCTGAATTCTGTTTACCCTGTGAATAAAAACTAACTTGGGATAGTCCTACCTACAGAAAGGGACACAAGTGCCCTTGCCTTTTCCTCCTGAAGTATAAAAACCTTTCTCTGTGGATGCTCCTGTATTTAGATACATGACAGTACCCCAGGTTCATGACCCTTCCTATCTAGATTAAAAATGCCTTTTCCTCTACATAAGAGTTTGATTTATTTCAGGACTCAGTATGATCAAAGAGGAAGTCCTTGCCATGAGCCATGCCATACAGGACAGTTGACACAATTTTGGCTGCTTTGACAGAAAGACCCCCATTGCCCGCTAATACCCCATTCTCCTGCCAGCAACAAGTGGTTGTCATGGATAGACTTCAGGGCCTGGAGTTAGGAAGACCCAAATACAGATCTTGCCTCAGACACTAGCTGTATGTGAACCTGGGTAAATCACTTCATTTGCTTCAGTTTCTTTATCTGGTAAATGGGCATAGTAATAGCACCTGTCTTCCAGGATTGCTGTGAAGATCAAGTGAAGTAATATTTATAAAATGTGCTTAGCATAGTGCCTGGCACATGGTTGGATGGTTGTTGTCTTTAGTTCTGGAAGAGGATCAAAATGACATCCCCATGATAGAGTCAAGTTTCAGTGTGTCCAACTGTGGCTGATCAGACCAATACAAGCTCTACCACCGACTGGGCACAGACAGTCCATGTGAACATTGGGGTGGATTCTCCATTTTTATGCATCCTACCTTTCCTTTGTGCTGCTTCAATTCTGCTTTGTTCCTAGAGCACAGCACCCTTTCTGATGTAGGCACACCATACTGAGTGGTCCTATGGCAGTGTCTCCCATGTCACACAATCACATTCAAAGTTCTTGAGAGAGACCTTGAGTGTCCTTGTATCACTTATTCTGACCACCATCTGATTGCTTACCCCATGCGAGTTCTCCATAAAATAGTCTTTTTGGCAAGCATACATTTTGCATTTGAACAACATGGCCACACCATCAGAGTTGTGCTCTCTGAAGCATAGTTTGAATTCTTGGCAATTTAGTTCTATCAAGGACTTCAGTGTCTGATATCTTATCCTGTCAATTGATCTTCAGAATCTTCCTAAGAGAGTTCAAATGAAAGCAATTCAATTTCCTGGCAGGGCACTTGTAGATTGTCCATGTTTCACAGGTATACAACAATGAGGTCAGCACAATGGTAGACCTTCAGTTTGATAGTCACTCTATTACCTCTTCTCTCTCATACTTTCCTTCAGAGCCTCTCAAACACTGAACTAACTCTGGCAATGCATGTGTCCACCTCGTTGTCAATGTGTACTTCCCTGGAAAGTAAACTACCAAGGTAAGTGAATTTATCCACAGCATTCAAAACTTCTCCATTTACTGTAATCGATGGGTCCACATATGGATGGTGTGGTGGTGGCTGATAGAGCACCTGCGTTTGCTTGGTGTAAATTATTAGGCCAAAATTAGCACAGGAAGCAGAGAATTGATCCATACTTTGTTGCATCTCAGTTTCAGAGGCTGCACTGAGTGCAAAATCATCTGCAAACAGAAAATCATACACCAACACTCCTTCCACTTTGGTCTTGGCTTGTAGTCTTTTCAAATTGAAGAATTTACTATCAATACAATAGCTGACTTTAATGCCATGTTCATCATCATTGAAAGCATTTGACAGGATGGCTGAAAACATCATGCTAAAAAGCATGGGAGCAAGCACACAGTCCTGTTTCACTCCATTGGTGGCTGGGAAGGCATGACAGCATTGCTGCATAAATCCCCTGGATTTGTTCTGTGAAATTTGGATTTGATTAAAGCTCCTCACTTGAGGACCTAGAAGGCCACATGTGGCCTTGAGGCTACATATTCCCAAACCCCGACCTGGTCCATTCTTTTCATTTTATAAACGCAGAAACTGAGGCCTCGAGGGGTTAAATTTTGTCCTTTCTTTCCTCTTTACACTGACCAGTCTTAATTTAGTCTCAAAACCTCTTCCCTTCTCCCCCAGGGCAGCTTGTCCACTGGGCTGAAGCTTATTCGGCATTAAAACCTTATCCCTCAACTGCCAGCTTTAATTTATTTCCCTTAGGGGATCTTCTCTCTGCTTCTTGCTGGTTAGAAGGAAAAAAAAAATCAACCTCTTTCTTTAAGCTTTCCTTTTTAGTTGCAAAGTGTACCTCTTCACCTGCTTCTACCCCATCTTGTCTCTGGTTTGCTCAGCTTACTTTACTACTAGTCTGTCTGAGTAAATCCCACATGGATGTAAATATGACGTCATTGACATAGCATTTAAAAGAAAAAAATATATATCTTTTTCAGATCAAAGGCATAATTTCTGTGTGTTACTTCTCTATGACATTTCCATTTTTATTTATTTGTTTGTTTGTTTATTTATTTATTTAACTTTTTACATTCATTTTCACAAAATTTGGGGTTGCAAATTTTCTCCCCTTTTATCCTCTCCCCCCACCCCAATACACCGAGCAATCTAATTTTCCCTATCGCCAATCTGCCCTGTCTTCTATCATCCCTCCCTTCTCTTGTCCCCATCTTCTCTTTTCTCCTGTAGGGCCAGTTGACTTTCAATACCCCATTAACTGTATTTCTTATTTCCTAGTAGTAAGAACAATACTAAACAGTTGTTCCTAAAACTTTGAGTTCCCAATTCTCCCCATCCCTCCCTCCCCACCCGTTCCCTTTGGGAAGGCAGGCAATTCAGTATAGGCCCTATCTGTGTAGTTTTGCAAATGACTTCGATAATAGTCGTGTTGTGTAAGACTAACTGTATTTCCCTCCATCCTATCCTGCCCCCCATTGTTTCTATTCTGTCTTTTGATCCTGTCCCTCCCCGAGTGTTGATTTCAAATTGCTCCCTCCTCCCATTATCCTCCCTACCATCACCCCTGCCTTGCTTATCTCCTTCTCCCCCACTTTCCTGTATTGTAAGATAGGTTTTCATACCAATGTGAGTGTGCATTTTATTCGTTCCTTTAGTCGAATGTGATGAGGGTAAACTTCTTGTTTATTTCTCAGCTCTCCTCTTTTTCCCTCCACTAAAAAGTCTCCTGCTTGCCTCTTGAATGAGATATAATTTACCCCATTCCATTTCACCCTCTTTCCTCACACTACATTTCTCTCACCATTTACCTTAATTTCTTTTGAGATATGGTCCCATCCTATTCAATTCACTCTGTGTTCTCTGTCTCTGTATGTGCGTGCATGTGTGTATGTGTGTGTGCATGTGTACATGTGTGTGTATGTGTGTGTGGTCCCACCAACTACCCAGATACTGAAAAGTTTTAAGAGTTACAAATATTGTCTTTCCATGTAGGAATGTAAACAGTTCACTTTTGGTAAGTCCATTATGAATTCTCTTTGCTGTTTACTTTTTCATGCTTCTTCTCATTCTTGTGTTTGAAAGTCAAATTTTCTTTTCAGCT
This sequence comes from Bettongia penicillata ogilbyi, assembly GCA_023548195.1. Lineage (NCBI taxonomy): Eukaryota > Metazoa > Chordata > Mammalia > Diprotodontia > Potoroidae > Bettongia > Bettongia penicillata. Next base: position 3,996,095 of record JAJHZJ010000104.1, on the reverse strand, counting down.
CTGGTCTTTTCATCAAGAATGCTTGGAAGTCCTCTGTTTCATTGAAAGACCATATTTTCCCCTGAAGTATTATACTCAGCTTTGCTGGGTAGGTGATTCTTGGTTTGAGTCCTAGTTCCTTTGACTTCTGGAATATCATATTCCACTCCCTTCAATCCCTTAATGTAGAAGCTCCTAGATCTTGAGTTATCCTGATTGTATTTCCACAATACTGGAATTGTTTCTTTCTAGTTCCTTGCAATATTTTCTCCTTGACCTGGGAATTCTGGAATTTGGCCACAATGTTCCTAGGAGTTTCTCTTTTTGGATCTCTTTCAGGTGGTGATCGATGGATTCCTTCAATACTTATTTTGCCCTCTGGTTCTAGAATATCAAGGCAGTTTTCCTGGATAATTTCATGGAAGATGATGTCTAGGCTCTTTTTTTGATCATGACTTTCAGGTAGTCCCATAATATTTAAATTGTGTCTCCTGGATCTATTTTCCAGGTCAGTTGTTTTTCCCATGAGATATTTCATATTCTCTTCCATTTTTTCATTCTTTTGGTTTTGTTTGGTGATTTCTTGATTTCTCAGAAAGTCATTAGACTCCATCTGTTCCTTTCTAATTTTGAGAGAACTATTATCTTCAGTGAGCTTTTGAACCTTTTTTTCCATTTGGCTAATTCTGCTTTTGAAAGCATTCTTCTCCTCATTGGCTTTTTGAACCTCTTTTGCCAATTGAGTGAGCCTATTTTTCAAGGTGTTATTTTCTTCAGCATTTTTTTGGGTCTCCTTTACCAAGATATTGACCCGTTTTTCATGCTTTTCTTGTATCTCTTTCATTTCTCTTACCCAGTTTTTCCTCCACCTGTCTAACTTGATTTTCAAAATCCTTTTTGAGCTCTTCCATGGCCTAAGCCCACCGGACATGCCCTGGGATGTCTGGGATACAGAGGCCCCAACCTCCACATCTTTCCCTGATGGTAAGAATAGTTCCTTGTCATCAGAATTGAAAGGCAGGAACATCTGTGCCCCCTCAAAGTAGCTTTCTATAGTCTTATTTTTCTTCCTTTTTCTGGGCATTTTCCCAGCCAGTTACTTGACTTCCGAGATTCCTCTGCACCCCTGCCTAGATCCGCCCAGCTAGTGCTTGGGTTCTGAGATTTAAATGGGCTTTCAGTGGCAGGCGTGGCTGCTATTCAATGTGAGCTTAAGTTCTGGTGCTTGGTTGGGGGCAGGGCCACCTCCCAGGCTCAGTTCCCTCAGGGGCTTTATGCATAGACCTTCAATAATGTAGTGGGTCAGGGCAGGGCCGTCTCCCAGGCTCAGTTCCCTCAGGAGCTTTATGCAGAGACTCTACTGCTCCCTCCGCTGCTGCCTCCCGAGGGGGCTCGAGTCATGGGGACACCCCACTCCCCTCTCGGCCAGCTCAGACATCTCTCTCACTGACCTGTTGCGTCTGTGGGTGGAGGGACCTTCCCGGTTGCCAGAGATTCCATCCCTGAAGCCTGCTCGGATCTGCTCCTCTGGGACTGCGTAGCCAGGGCAGCTCAGGGGTGGGCTTCGCTTTCTGGGGCATGACGGACCCCTGGGGACCGCTCTCCAGGGCTCTCTGGAACAGAAATCTTTTCCATTGTATTTCTGCCTGCCTTGCAGTGATCCAGAATTTGTGGGGAGTTCTTCTTGCAGGAAATATATGGGCTGTGGGTTTGGAGCTAGCATATGTGAGTCTTTCTACTCTGCCATCTTGGCTCCACCCCCGACATTTTCATTTTTTTCCTGTCATTGAAATGTTACTTCAATACACTCTTATTTTTTTTAATTTTATTCACCCTTAGTATTGCTAATAAACAAAGTCCTTTAAAAACAATTCCATACTGTTTAGAGATTCATGTCCCTTACAAGGGAGAAATTTTTTTTCTCTTGACAAAATTTTAGAGTTCTTTTTATAAAAACAGTAACAAAAAAGTGTCAGTATTGAGTTGACTACTTCCTGGCATCTTAAAATCAGAAGGTATCTCAGAGTTCCCCTACTCCAAAGCAGAAATCCATTTTGTGTCTGTAGCTAATGGCCCCTTCAAAGTGCTCCTCCTTCAACTTCACCTCTATTCATTCTGCCTTTGGGGTAGTTTATACAAATTCATGGCTCTGACTTCTGCCCATTTCAGAATTTCTGGTAAACCAAAAGTTCATGAATATTAGCAAAAAGGAGGTCTGTTTTCAGAAGGACTTTGATCAGCTACTGAGTGTCCAGAGAAAGAAAACCAGATAATAATACATGCAAATTAGGAGATTAAGGAATAGCTTACCTGTGAGATCTGTGGAGAACAGAAGAATTTATGACCAAACAAGAGACAGAGAACATTATGAAATGATAAATGGATAATTTTGATTATGTTAAATTAAAGATTTTGCACAAAGTCAATGTGGCCAAGATTAGAAAGGAAACAGAAAGCTGAGAAACAATTTTTATACTTAATGTCTCTGATAAAGGCTTCATTTCTAAAATATATAGAGAACTGAGTCAAATTTATAAGAATACAGTATTCCTCAGTTGATAAGTGGTGAAAGGATATGAACAGGCAGTTTTCAGCTAAAGAAATGAAAGTTATCTATAGTCATATGAAGAAAATACTCTACATCACTTTTGATTAGGGAAATGGAAATTAAAACAATTCTGAGGTACCACTTCACAGCTATCAGATTAACTAATATGACAAAAAAAGGGAAAATTATACATGTTGGGGAAGATGTGGGAAAATTGGAACACTAACTCTTTGCTGGTGGAGTTGTGAACTGATCCAATCATTCTGGAGAGCAATTTGGAACTATGCCCAAAAAGCAATCCAACTGTGCATACCTTTTGATCCAACTATACCACTGTTAGGTCTGTATCCCAAAGAGATGATAAAAAAAAGTAAAAGGAGGCTATATGTGCAAAAATATTTAGAGCAGCCATTTTTATGGTGGAAAAATATTGGAAAATGAGGGGATGTCCATCAGTTGGGAAATGGCTGAACAAGATATGGTATATTAATGTGATGGAATACTGTTTATAGTCCCATAAGAAATGATGAGAAGATAAATTTCAGAAAAACTTGGAAGGACTTAGATGAACTGATGCTGAGTGAAGTGAGCAGAACCAGGAGAACATTGTACACAGTAGCAGCAACATTAGGAAGGCAGTGATCTAAGACAATTCTAAAAGAGTCATGATGGAAAATGCTATCCACATCCAGAGAAATGACTGTGGAGTCTGAGTGTAGATCAAAGCATGCTATTTTCTCATTTTTTGTTTCTTTTCTTTCTTTCTCGTGGTTTTCCCTTTGTTCCGATGCTTCTTTCACAGCACAACTAATGTGGAAATATGTTTTAAATAAAAGAAAGACAACAAGAAAAGAAGATTGGCAGAAGGAACTAGGAATGTTGAGCCTGTAGAGAGGAAGGGTCATGGAGCCAATGATTGCTGTCTTCAGATATCTGAAGGAGAGCCGTCACATAGAGAAGGGATGGAATTTGTTTTGTTTCTCTCCTGAGGGCAAAAATAAGAGTAATGGGTTGAAACAGGAAAAGGGAAAATTTAGGTTTGCTATTGGGAAAAGTGTCCTAACAATTAGAACTTCATAAAAGTAGAAAGAGCCTACTTAGAATACAATGGGTTCCCTCTGTCTAGAGAACTGCCAGCATAGACTGGAATTCTTGTTGAGGATGTCATGAAGGGAATCCTTCAGTTGTGAATTGGACCATATTAGAGATGTTAGGCTAGGAATGCACAAGGCTACAACTCCTTACCCCTCCCTGTACATACCCCTGAACACATACATGCACACTGCAGGAGAACTAGGTTAGGATTTAATTGGGAAATAACAAAATAAATAAAGATCCACTGAAACATGGATAATTTTCTTTTGTGTTTTTTTAAAGTCAGTTTGTGGCTCCTTATGTAAGGTTTAGGGACTTGTCTCTATTTGAGTTTGATATCACTGAGTTAAAAATGACTGCTGAGCTCTCTTCCAATACTCAAATTCTTTGATGCTCCAGAGAATAAATTGGAGAGAAGGAAAACTGGTAGGAGGGCAACCAATGAGAAAGTTGTTGAAATCCAAAGGAGAAAAATAATGATCTCCTGATCTCATTGGTGGTCGTGTAAATGAAGAGATGGAGAGAAAAGAAATACTTTAAATTGGAAATTACATTTACTGTATATAAATATATATGCAAATATGTACATGAAATATGCATATATAAGTACATACACTCATATATATGTATGTGAAATATGTATAAGTGAATACACATGCATACATACTTATGTGTATGTATAAATAAAATATACACACATCAGAATGGTCAACCCAGAGGCTGAAAAACTGTACTGAACTGAATAATGTTGAATATGCTTTCTATACCGTGATTAAGTAACATTCCATTTATTAACTGTTAAAAGGGCTACAGATGTCACATTTTATTATAATCAAAACCACATAGCATGACTAGCATGAATCAGGTCCAGGTTACAAGAGAGGGGCTAGTTGGGAGCTGACCGGTGCTCTTGGACTGTGTATTTGATGTCAGAGAAAGGCTGTTGGCCTTAGAGTCAGGAGATAGCTGAATTAATGTCCTGCCTGAGACACTAGTTCTGTGACCATGTGCAAGGTGCTTAACCTAACTGAGCTTTATAATTTCTTATATGTGAAATACGGATAATAGCATCTAAAGTGCCATCCCCTAGGACCATTACGTGGATCAGACAAGATAATACAAAGGAAATTAGAGCTTTAAAGTGCCACCTATATGTTAGCTCTCCTTTTTCTGTCATGCAAATATAATTCACTTGTTTTGCAATGTACATGCATGTTCTTTTTATGTACTTATATACGTACGCATTTTATTCCTACTTCCAGTAGAATGTAACCTCCTTGAAAGCAGGATCTATTTTAGTTTGTCCTTCTATCTCTCTAACCATGCAGTATGACTTGTACATAGTAGGTACTTAGCAAATGTTTGATGAATTAAATTAAATACTGTGATTGTATGAATTCATTTTCAGTAAAGCTCCTTGGTGATGCCAGTGACTATTCCCTGCTTTTTTTAAAAAAAATATATAGTTTAAGTAGATTGGTGACCAAAAATACTCCTAGATTTCTTTATGAACACCACTCTGTACCTCACACCTACCAGTTTAACTCTGAGCAAAATTAGGAGGGAAGAGTCTAGCCATACAATCACCCTTGGATTGGGTAGGGAAGTTATCTCTTGCACAGTCTGACCCAAGGGCAACACAAATTCCCCAAACAAAAGTGTTGTCCAAAAATCACTTGTTTTCTGTTCTCCAAAGTGCTAATTTCAAAACCATTAGGGAGAAGCCTCCGCAGATTCCTAGCATTCTGGGAGTGAGACAAGCAATTTCCAAAATATTAAGGTGTCACTGCAAAGTGATTTAGGTTCTCAATTTGGTCTGCCTATAAACTTTTGAACTCAGATACAGTAAGTCCTTGCCTGCCTTTCATCTAAGGTATACCACCTAAAGCTTTTTGAAAAGAATTAGTATATTTAATCACTTGAAAATGCATAGGCTCTGAGCTCATCCTGCCAGTCCCCACTCCTCTGGCAGAACTCATCCATCCCTTTCAGGATTCTAGGGGGTAATGCTGAAGTATTAAGTGGTGATTGTGGGATCAGGACTGTCACTCAGAAGCCACCATCTAGGATTTTCCCCCATTAAAAATTGCCACAATATCTCCCTAATATCTTATGATCAATTAGTTTTTACAATGGGAAATTTACCAAGAAGGGATAGCAAAAATGCTTGTACCACCCCGCTTAAACCTATGTACCTTTATCGCCTTGATCTTTGGGAAAAGCAAGCCCAAACTTAGTGTAGTTGCTGTCAAACTTTCCTCCCCTCAAGTTCACTTCTGAACTTGAGGCAACCAACTGACACATCATGGTTCTCAGGGGCCTTTATTCACTTGTAGTTGTGTGGGTTGATCCTCAGAAATGGCTCCTCACTGGCTTCAATTACCCCAGCTACCTGTTCTGGTAAATGAGGGACTCTATGATGGTTCTTCTTGACCTTTCAAAGCTCGAGACATTGTAACTTGGTCCATTCTGTCCCTTATACTCTTTCAATTGAGATAGGGAAAGAATAAAACACAACAGAAACAGGAAAAACAAAGAAACATCTTGTATTCGAAGCCAAATGGTAGCTGGGTAGGGAGATGAGGCAGCTTTGGCAGTGGGCAGTAGGCCACTGCCACTTGGCCACTATAATGTTTCCTCCATTTGGAGGCTTCTGACATTCCTTATCTCACTCATGGGGGCAGCTAGATGGTGCAGTGGATAGAGCACCAGTGCAAGAGTCAGGAAGACATGAGTTCAAATCTCACCTCAGACACTTGATACTCACTAGCTGTGTGACCTTGGGCAAGTCACTTAACCCCAATTGCCTCATCCTGGGTCATCTCCAGTCATCCTGATGAATATCTGGTCACTGGATTCAGATGGCTCTGGAGGAGAAGTGAGACTGGTGACATGCACAGCCTCCCTCACTCAAAACCAAGTCAAGTGTAAGTTATGTCATCATTTCTCTGCTGCTGTGGTCTTCTTCGACAATGAAGGACAAACACACATCTCTCTCATAGGCATCTGTTTGAGCTTTTTATTTGCACACTCAGGTCTAGCTCAGCAACCAAGAAGCTTTTTGTCAGCACTCAGTGAACCAACAGGAAATAAGATACCTGCACATTTTCCAAAGTGGGGAGGAAATGGAGCCCTCCATTCCACATTTCCAGATGAAGGTTGACCTAGCCTTCATGTAGATATCATAGCAGGCAGAACATAGCATATAATCACTAAGGACTGGGCTCCCATTAACCAGCCCTGCCCCCTACCCCCAATTCCATGACAAATAATACCTTCAGCAATAGGTATTTCTTTAGAAATACCAAAATCATATTAGATATTACCTTGATTAATCCAGACAGGCAGGATTTTGCAGAGGAACAGTATCAAGTAGTCGGTAGAGAGTTTGATTCTCTGATCCTGAGTGTATGTCATATGGCCATTCAATGCTTCAGGTAACTCTCCACGACTGTAAGCTGCATTGATGGGAGAGCACCCCTACCCAGAGCTTTGCCCATTGATAAAATCAGAAGTCCGGAACCATCCCCCCAAAAATATCTTAGATAATTGTATCATCATTTAATGATTTTTGCTGATGAAACAGTCGGGGCAGAGAAAAGATGAGACCTATATTATTAAATTCCTTGAAATATCCCCTTTTGAATTTTTCAAATCCTTTAAGTATAATGAAGTCATCCTATTAGGAGAGATGATAAGGCAGTTTTCAGGTTTTTTACACTGAAGAATCATTTCCATATGTAGCACATATGTTGTCGATAGACTATGGCAATTACAGAAATTGAGGAAATTAGCAAGGGAAGGAAAACATGAACCTTTGTTGCTGAAACTTAAGAAGAAAGCAATACCTGATGTAAGCTTGCTTTTTTCTTCCCCTCTCTCTCCTTCTCTTCCTTATTCCTTCCTTCATTCTTTCTCTCCTTTATCTTTCCATCCTTCCTTCCTTCTCCTTCCTTCCTTCTTTCCTTCTTTCCTCCCTTCCTTCCTTCTTTCCCCCATCCCCTTCATGGCCACTCTCTGTCATAATCCCTTCTCCTCCCAAGTTTCCCATACCATTCCTCACCCTCTACCCTTTCAGCAGAATGCATCACCACATTCTTTACTGACCACATAGAGGCTGTTCTCCCTGAGCTTTCCTATTCTCCCCTAGTCTACATTTCAAAAACACTCAATACCCCTCATTGTCTCCTTGACACCATTCTCTTTTGAAGAAGTTGGTCTCCTCTCCATCAAGGCTAACCCCTGTACTTATACCTTTGATCCCAGTCTCTCCTGTTGCTTCTTGCCGACTGCCCCCAGAATCATCCTCTTTAATGTTAACTCTCTCCCTATATGGCTCATTGCCTCTTATTTGTGAACATGCTTATATCTTCCTCCTCCTAAAAACCCTTTCACTTGATTCCATCATCCCCTATAACCCATATTTCCTCTCCCTTTCCCAGTCAATCTCCTACAAAAAGCTATCTATATTCATTAGCTCCACTTCCTCTTCTCTCAGTGACTTTTTAGCTTTTTGTAATTTGGCTTCTGACTTCATTAATCAACTGAAACTGCTCTTTCCAAAGTTACCAGTGATTCCTTAATTGCCAAATTTGATGGCCTTTTTCTAATCCTCATCTTTCCTTGACATTTTGATAGAAATTCTTTACCTTCTCTTGCTGGATACTCTGTCCACTGAATTTCTGTGTCTTCACTCTCAATTCTCCTGCCTGTCTGAATATTTCTACTTAATCTCCTTAGGGACAGTCAGCCATAACCTGTCTCCTGTCTGTATACTAAAAGATGTTACAATAGGACCACTTTTGTTCTCTCTATATACATTCTCTATACTCTATTAGACCCCATGGGCTTACTATCTACTCAGATGAAACCAAAATCTATTTATCTGCCTTATCCTCTCTCCTGAACTCTAATCCCACACCACCAACTGACAATTAGACATTTCTAAAGGAATGACCTGTAGGCATCTCAAAATTCATAGGATCAAAATAGAAGTTGCAAAGTTCAGCCATCCTGCACTCTTCAATCATCCCCAACCCACATCAACTACTAAGTCTGTTCAATTCTATCTCCATAGTATTTCTCATATTGAGCTACTTCCCTCAACTCATAGCCACCATCCTAGTCCAGGCCCTCAACCCTGATCATCTGACTTCTTGAAATAGTTTCCTAATTGATTTCTGTGCCTCAAGTCTCTCCTCTCTTCAATTAGTCTTCCACACACCTGTCAACATGAAAACTAACATAGGTTTGACCATATCACAGCCTTGCTCAGTAAGTTCTAGTGACTCCTTATTACCTCCATGATTGATTTTTATCTGACTTTTAAATATGTCTACATCTTGGCTCCAACTTACCTTTCTAAACTTATGATACATTATTCCCCATCACTCACTCTTTGCCCCAGTCTAATTGGCCTTCTTGCTTTACTTTACATACTACGTTCCATCTCCTTTCTCTGTGTTTTTGTGTGGAACATTGCCCATTCCCTCCTCACCTCTGCATACATCTTGAATCCCTAACATGCTTCACAAGTCATCTTGAATTCCTCTTTCTGTCAGATGCATTTACTGCTCCCCCAGTGTCTATTTTTGTCACCATGCCCAGTCCTATTACCTTGTGTTGATTTTGTATGCGTAAAGTTATAAGTGTACTTGTTTCATTCCCCCACTAAAGTATATATTCCTTAATGGAAGAGACTGTTTCATTCTTATGTTTATATCTTCAACACTTAGCATAGTTCCCTGAATATATAAATGGCTGTTGATGAACTGGTTGATTTTCTCAAACTTCCTTCTCTTTCTCTTTATTGACTGGCCCAAAGTGTGGCAGGTCAAGGAGAATGCAAATATTTCTCCATGGGATTGACCAACACCAAAAGTCACATTCATATAGAGAGTCTCCTAGGTGTAATTTATTAAGGTCCCAAGATGAGAAAAAGCTACTAACTGTCAATTTTTATGCCTGTTTGCTCTACTATGCATGAAAATGCTTGGTAACACAGTAGCCTAACGTAGCTATCTTAGAAGAATTAAGCACCTTCTTGAGGAAGAAATGTATTACAACTGGGCTAATATAGAATATATCAGATTTCATTTTGTTCTAGCATTCAGTATTGTGGTGATTATAGATATCTCCATTGTCATTTGCAATCAATTGAGTAGGCATTTATGAACCATTTACTCCCTTCTAATGCTCTGCTGGGCTAAGCACAAAAGAAATATATAAAATACAGTCTATGTCCATGAAGAACTTTGCGTCTAGATATGGAGAAAGATTAGGTTAAAAAATCAGATTCCCAAATATGAGTTTGAGTTCAGTTCCATGAGCATCTGTTACTTTCTTTGTAAAGCACTTCACTTTCCATGCTGGATGAGGAAGATGGAGACGTTACAGAGGACTATGAAGGATGACTTCGTTGAGTCAGTGCTGTGCGGTGGCAGTGCCTTCTCCATGGTGACCAACTATCAGATTAACATCTAAGAACTCTTTTGATGTGAACCTTCATTATGAGAAGAACATGGCCCAGAGTGAGAGGCATCATATGCCCTGGCAGATATACTGAAGTACCATCTTCAGTTCTTGGTACCATAATTTTAGAAAGGACTTTAACAAATGCAAGTGAATCCAGGTGACAGTGATCCTGATAATGAGGTGGTGGAAAACACTGACATAGGAAAGGACTTCAAATATTAATTCTGTAAGAGAAAAGGCTGAGGATGGCAGAGGATGGAGTGGAAAGAGCATAGTTTGGTTGCTTGTTGGGCATAGTTCCAAATTGTTCTCGAGAATGGTTGGATCAGTTCACAATTTCATCAACAGTGTATTAGTGTCCCAGTTTTCCCAAATCTTCTCCAATATTTATCCCTTTCCTTTTTTGTCATATTAGCCAATCTGATAAGTGTGAGGTGATATTGCACAGTTGTTTTAATTTGCATTTCTACAATAAAAAATGATTTAGAGATCTTCATATGATGATAGATAGCTTTGATTTCTTCATCTGAAAACTGCTGATAATTTCCTTTGACCATTTATCAATTGAGGAATGGTTTGTATTCTTGTAAATGTGACTCAGATCTCTATGTATTTGAGAAATGAGGTCTTTAGCAGAGATATTGCTGTAAATATTGTTTCACAACTTTCTGCTTTCATTCTAACTTGGTTGCATTTGTTTTGTTTGGACAAATGTTTTCTTTTTTAAAAATTAATATAATAAAAATTATTTAGTTATCATTTTGTAATGCTCTCTATCTCTTGATGGGTCATGAATTCTTCCCTTCTTCATAGATATAACAGACTATTCTTTGCTCTTCTAATTTTCTCCCCATATTTTCCCTCCCTCCACCCCAAAATGCCAAGCATTCTGATTACCGCTTCCACCAATGTGCCCTCCTTTCCAACACCCCTCCCTTCCTTTATCCCCATCTTCTTTCTTGTCCTGTAGAGCAAGACAAATTTCTATGTCCCATTACCTGTATTTCTTATCTCCCAGTTGTATGCAAAAACAGTTCTCAACATTTGTTCCTAAAACTTCACGTTTCAACTTCTCTTCCTTCCTCCCTTCCTACCCATGCTATATATATATATATATATATATATATATATATATATATATATGTGTGTGTGTGTGTGTGTGTGTGTGTGTGTGTGTGTGTGTAGTTTTGCAAACAACTTCCATAAGTCATAACTCTGTTTCCCTCCATCTTATCCTGCCCACCATTTGTTTTATTCTCTCTTTTGACTTTGTCCCTCCCCAAAAGTGTCTACTTCAAATCACTCCCTCCTCTGATTTCCCCTCCCTTCCATCATTCCCCCCACCCTGCTTATCCCCTTCTTCCCTACTTTCCTGTAGTGGAAGATAGATTTTCATACCAAATTGAGTGTGCATGTTATTCCTTCCTTAAGCCAAATGTGATGAGAGTAAGCTTCACTTTTTCCCTCTCACCTCCCCACTTTTCCCCTCCTTTGAAAAAACTTCAGCTCTGGTCTTTTCATCAAGAATGCTTGAAAGTCCTCTATTTCATTGAATGATCACTTTTTCCCAGAAGTATTTATATTCAGTTTTGCTGGGTATGTGATTCTTGGTTTTAATCCTAGTTCCTTTGACTTCTGGAACATCATATTCCAAGTCCTTTGATTCCTTAACATAGAAGCTGCTAGATCTTGTGTTATCCTGATTGTATTTCCACAATACTGGAATTGTTTCTTTCTAGTTGCTTGCAATATTTTCTCCTTGACCTGGGGACTCTGGAATTTGGCTACAATATTGCTAGGAGTTTCTCTTTTTGGATCTCTTTCAGGAGGTGATCTATGAATTCTTTCAATATTTATTTTACTGTCTGATTCTAGAATATCAGGAGAGATTTCCCTGGTAATTTCATGAAAGGTGATGTCTAGACTCTTTTTTTTTTCATGGATTTCAAGTGGTCCCATAATTTTTAAATTGTCTCTCCTGAATCTATTTTCCAGGTCAGTTGTTTTTCCAATGAATTATTTCACATTATCTTCTATTTTTTCATTTTTTTGGTTTTGTTTTGTAATTTCTTGGTTTCTCATACAGTTATTAGCTTCCATTTGCTCCATTCTCATTTTTCAAGAACTATTTTCTTCAGTGAATTTTTGAACTTCCTTTTCCATTTGACTAATTCTGCTTTTTACAGCATTCTTCTTTTCATTGGCTTTTTGAACCTCTTTTACCAATTGAGTTAGCCTATTTTTAGGCTTTTTCAGCATTTTTGGGGTTTTCTTTAGCAAGCTGTTGACTCCCTTTTCATGATTTTCTTGCATCACTCTCATTTCTTTTCCCAATTTTTCCTCCACCTCTCTTAATTGATTTTCAAAATCCTTTTTGAGCTCTTCCATAGCCTGAGACCATTGCATATTTATTTTCGACGTCTCTGATAGTAAGCATCATTCTTCCTCATCTGAAAGGATGGAAGAAAATACATGCTCACTAATAAAGTAACCTTCTGTAGTCTTATTTTTACCTTTTTTGGGCATTTTCCCAGCCAGTTACTTGACTTTTGTCTCCTTTGTCAAGGGGGGGTATACTCTGGGGACCTGTAAGTTATCAGTTCCTCTAAGGTGCCACAATCAAGGGAACTGACCTGCACTCTGGTCTTGGAGCTACCAAAGCTTTTGTGCTCAGGATCTACAAGTAAAATCCCCTTTCCTGAGCCTCCACCAGTTCCACCATGCCCGCCAGCACTCTTCCTCACCCACACACCACCACTCAACACTGAGATCCTGGGGCTTTAGGTTGAGGACTCAAAAAAATAGATGCTGCTGCCACTACCACTGCTGCCACTGCTACCTGAGGCTGGGGATAGGGGAGAACCCTGCTTCCTTCTCACCCACATGAAAAAGCTTTCTCACTGACCTTTGAAGCTGTCTTTGGCATTTGTGGTTTGAGGGATATGGGAACTGCTGCTGCTGGGGATTCTGCCCCCAAGACCTGTTCTGGTCCTGTTTCTGCTGTTGCTGCAGCCAAGATGGGCTAGGCTCCATGGGCTGTGCTCTGCTCCACACCCTTTGTGATAGACCTTTCCTGCTGGGCTTCCAGGCTACCTTGGGCTGGAAATTTCTTTCACTCTGTTGTTTTGTGGCTTCTGCTGCTCTAAAATGTGCTTAGAGTCATTTTTACAGGTATTTTATGGGCTATGGGGGAAGAGCTAGAGTACATCTGTCTTTGTACTCCATCATCTGGACTGTGCTCCCAGTTGTTAATTATTTCAAGTAGTTTTTTAGTTTATTCTCTAGATTCTCTGAGTATATCATCTGCAAAGAGTGATAGTTTTGTTTCCTCATTGCCTATTCTAAGTCCATCTATTTATTTCTTCTCATTGCTGTAACTAACATTTCTAGTACTATACTGAGTAATAGCAGAGATAATGGGGATCCTTACTTCACCTCTGATCTTATTGGGAAGGCTTCTATCTAATCCCCATTACACATAATGCTTGTTGATAGTTTTAGATAGATACTGCTTATCATTTTAAGGAATGTTCCCTTTATTCCAATGCTCTCTGTTTTTAATAGCAATGGGTCCTGTATTTTGTCAGATGTTTTCATCATCTGTTGAAATAATCACATGGTTTCTCTTGGTTTTGTTACTGATATGGTCAATTATGTTAGTTTTCCTAATATTGAACCAATCATCATAGCATATAACTGTTGTGATATATTGCTGTAATTACCTTGGTAGTATTCTGTTCAAAATTTTTATATCAATATTCATTAGGGAACCTGGTCTCTAATTTTCATTCTCTGTGCTAGGTTTTCCTGTATTAGATAACTGCACCATATTTGTGTCATAAAAGGAGTTTATCAGGATCCACTCTTTTACTATTTTCCATAATAGTTTATATGGTATTGTAATTCATTTTCTTTGAATGTTTGGTAGAATTCACTTGTGAACCTAACTGGCCCTGGGGATTTTTTTTTATGGAGTTTATAATGACTTACTCAATTTATTTTTCTAAAATGGGGTTATTTAAGCATTATATTTCCTGATCTGTTAATCTAGGTTAATTATATCTTCATAAATATTCATAAATTTCACTCAGATTGTCAGGTTTAGTAAGTCTGTTTTGTGGAAGAAAGACAGAAACAACAAAGAAGGACCATTTCAGAGGCTGGAAAAAACTCAAGTCTTCTGGGTAAAATTGGGGACCCCAAGCCAGTAAAGTTTCACGAGTTTTTATCTCAGTTGAGAAGGATGAGTGATTGTGACGAGTGAGTAAGGAGCCTGAATCTCTGGACTATTGCTGATTTATTGCTATTAGGAGAGGAGAAAAGAAGGCTCCTGGGAAGTTGGCAGCAAATTGATATTCCTTCTCCTTTCTGGTAGAAAAAAAAGGCTTTGGGCAGTTACTACTGATCCTATTTTGATGTAGTAACTCAGGGGCATCTTTGTTTAGTGGAGTCCTTAGAGTCAAGTAGTTGGTTACACCTGAGAGTTTTGCCTCTTCCACCTAGGGTTTGAAATCTGACCCAGGATTAGAAACTTCAGTATCACAATCCCAACACTGTTTGGTATACTATTCTTTTTCTTCTAGTTTGGCTTGTTGAAATTTTCATTAGGGTTTGAATACAGGAAATCTTTAAGCAATCCAGGCAGTCAGTTAGTATATATTCAACTCTCTCTATATTAGAGACAGAACAAGCATATGGAAAAGATTTACAAATACTTAGAAAAGCCAAAACAGATGCAGAGGGCCAGATGTCCTGGAGGGATTGTGCAGGTGAAGGCTTTGCAGGAGGCTACTTTAGTTTCTAGCTGAACACCTGACCAGGGGAGGAAACAGCTAGAGTTTTATAGCAATGATTAGCCACGATCAAGGACCATGTGACTGACAGGTATGGCACCAGCAAGCAGACTTACTGGCTGCAGAAATAGAATGCTTTAGCACCTGTACTTGGTGGTGCCTAGGGAGGTAAGGAATTGATTAGAACATTTCCAACCTTGAAATGGATCCACTCAGCAGACAAGCAAACAAACAAAATAAAAACAAACAAAAAACTAACCTGAACTGATTCCAGTCCTTGCCATTCAAATCATAAAACAACGTTCATGTGGCACTGTAGAGGAACATTCTCTGAAAGAAGCCTCACTCTGATTTGCCACATTGGGGGGGGGGGGAATGGCAATTGCTTCTTCTAAACCCTCTACCTTGAAATCTAAATGAGAATAATGACATCATACCACTTAACAATTTATGAAATTCAGGTTTCCAAATAATTAAATTAATAGGAAAAACTGTCATGTGAATTAAAAGATAGTTCCTCAGTGGTTTTTTTTAGTTACAAAATCTTTATATTCAGATTTAAGCAAACTTGACTTCAAATTTATAGAATCAATTAGAGAATGATCATTCTTGCAAAAAGGCTCTTCCCCCTCCAAATAATTCCCCTTTTAAGTAGCAACACTGAGCCCTTTCACTACCCACTGTCTTTAATGTGGTGGGTCTTTTGGCAATGTTCTCATTTTCCCCCAGCTTTTAGGAATTTGGCCGCTGGACAGAGAAATTAGCCCTGTGATAATATGTGCCAGGAGCAGTCCCAGGGTGTACTTCATTCCAAAAACTTGACTAGAATTTGATAACTTGTCCTGACACCTACCTCTTCAACATTTTGAAGATACCCCAAACTGAGAATATGTATTATAGAAAGCACTGATGTCATGGATCCAGGAACACTGCCTATGTGCTCTGAACAAAATTCCCATACCAGCTAGAAAGCTGACCTCCACTTTTTTATCGTATTTTCTGTGATATGAGTTGGTCCTTGACTACCATTGGTTGGAACTAAGTACTCTAAAATAAAATGCCTTGAATGATTCCATCTGAATGATGAAATTTGGTTAAGATAAATGAATTCTTCTCTTGTGTATGAAGAAGAAAGGACTCCAGATATTCCCATGATTTTCTGCCACATAGTTATGAACTAATTCTCCTCTTTAGGCTATCTCTTTGCAAATTGCCATGGTAGTCCCAAAAGATAGCAATTGATTGAAAGCATCATAGATTCTAGGAAATATGTATAAATCTTGGTTGCTTTGAATTGGTTTAAATTTTCTTCAAGTTCATATTATATCTATGTTTTGTGTTATGCATCACACTTGAATTTGAATAGACTATAAATGAAGTTCTAAATTCAGGTGACTTATTAGTGTCATAGCTCTTGCTCTACATACAGCTTTATATAATTTAGATGCACAGAATTATCTAGCAAAACACAAAAACATACTGTATATAACTTGAACTGCTTGCTTAGTTTCCTTGAAAGGTTCTTGTTAGGTTAGCACATTTATTGTTTTTATGTGCATATTTTGTATTCATTCTATCTTATCTCTAGATTTAGTGTATCTTCAGACATCTCTTAGTTAATCAGATCTCTATGGCTTCCCAAACAATAAGGTGGATGGTTCAAGTTGAAAGCAAACTTGGAAATTTACACAAAATTACATCTGTTAATGTCATAAAAAGGAGAAACAGAAGGTTCTTTACAAAAATTCAATATTAAATTGGCAGTGCCTTACCCATCCGAGTACTGTAAGAAATACACTGTCACCTAATTTCTTTCTTTTTTTTCTTGACTTTTTACAAATAGAAACCAGTCCAGCATATAGAAGTAGTTGGATAGAAATGAGAATTTCAGGATGTCAATTTGCTAAGAGCTTCATTTGTGAAGAAAGTTTTAAAACCCCAGAGAAACATTTTACTTAAAAACCCCAGAGAAATATTTTTCTAAGACTTTCAGTACTTCACTGGATGAATTAAGCTTTCTGTGGACTATGACATTTTTGGTTGTTTAGAACACTGCCCCCCCCCATTACTACTGTGGCAGTTGGGGAAAAATGCATTTGATGGAAAGAAGTGGCATATCTTGGCATATCTGTGACATCCATAGACTTCCTATTCATTGAACAGATAGATGAAGGCAAGACAATGTACTACAAAAAGTGTTGCTTCTACTAGGCTGAATTACTTGGTGATCTCTTCTGCAGAAAATAGTCTATCACTGTACTCATCCTCAAATCCAGCTTCCTGAGGAGAAAAGGTACCCCCCCATTCCTTTAAATGGAGTCCTTTGTAGTCAGTAGTATTCATTCTTCATATGTAAAAATGTGATTGAACTGTATAGCCCATGCATAGTCACTTTCTAGCCAAGCAGTAATGGAAATGATAATGCCAAACATTTCACAACATGGAGAAAGTACCAATGAGCAGAGGAGACTCTCAGAAAAATGCTTTATTGCACAAAACCACTGGTGATTTATTCTTTGTACATCAGTAATTTTCCCCCAATTCTAGAGTCATTATTTAAAAGAATGTCTTTCTTCAGAGAAATGGCTAGAGAAAAATTTTCTCCTTCTTCTTATTCTGTTGTTTTTGTTGTTGTTCAGAAATTTCTAGTCATGTTTGACTCTTCGTAATGGGCTTACCTTGGTAAAGATACTGGAGCAGTTTGCCATTTCCTTCTCTACCTCATTTTACAGATGAAGAAACTGAGACAAATAGGACTAAACGACTTGCCCAGGGTCACATGGATAGTAAGATTCTGAGCTCAGATTTGGACTCTTATTCTGTACTGGATGTATAAATCTTATGATCTGTGATTCAAGAAGAGTTTATCTTTGGAACCTTCAATCTTTTGGGGCAAGGGAAGAGGGCTCCCTTCCACCTTCTACCACTCAAAAACCCTGGATCCTTGCAGAGCCTCTTAACTGTACAGGGACTTCTCTGAATGGTGACCCTATAATGCAAAACTATTCTTCCTTCTTATCCCATCTACCTCTTTAAAATTCTCATTTCTTCTTACTCTTCTTTCAATTACCTATAGCATAAGATGCCTAAACTAGTGAAGTAATTCACTACTTTAGTACCTCAAGGATTTGTGGGTAACCCCTCCCCATTTGGATGTTTTGATGAGTAGAAAGTCTTTTAATTCAGAGAAAATACTAATAACTGGTAACCTGCTACCTCTTCTAGAATACATTTGTATTTTACCAAAAAGGAAAGCCAGAGACAACAGTTAAAATTAGACAGTACAATAGGATATATTTGTGACAAAAAGACCTTCCTGATACCTTCCAAATGGTACTACACAAGAAGTCAGTTGTCCCAGATGAAATAATTGTACTTTACTTCTATTTTCCCTCTATCACAGATTGACTGCTGGAGCCACCTGATATCCCCTCATAAGAGCTAAGTGTTAAATTTTCAGTGTCAGAATTTTCACCTCAGAAATTAGGGTATACTGTACATCAGGGTTTGAGTTATTGCTTTGTTGGTTCACTAAACTTAAGAAAGTGATAGAGAAGACATTAATGATTCACATTAAACTTAAAAGGGTTTCATGCTTATATTTTTTTTCTTGAGAGCTGGTTATGAAAAATTTACCAACAGATCCCTAATTCATAACAGTTTCCTTGTGAGTAGCACCTTTTGTCTTGAGTAGAAATGATTGTTGAGGCAATTTAGTAGATTCCTAGTCTAATCCAAACCTGTCTTTTACTGAAATCTCAAATCCCTTGGACTATAACCACGGGGCAACTGATCAATTCATGCTTAGGTTTCCAGTCTACTGGTGGCAGGTGCCAGTTATAGAACTAACCCAGATTCTCAGCAGAATGCTGTCTATAGAGAGGTATAGATATAGATACAGATTAAGATATGTAATTATATTGGAAAAAGCAATTAAAGCAATGCTTGAAAATTATGAAGAAGGAATTAACAGTTTGGTAAGAGTCATAAAAATACTGAAAAAAATAGTTACTTAATTCTCAGAACTGACCAAATGGTAAAAGAGGTAGAAAAAATACTGAAGAAAATACCTTAAGAATTAGAAATGGGTGAGTGGAAGATAATGATGCCCTGAAACTTCAATGAAAAATAAAACAAAGTCAGAAAAATGGGGTAAAATATCTCCTAGAAAAAACAGATTCAAAAATCAATTAAGGATGAATAATTAAAGAATTATTGATACTACATTTCAAGAAATTATAAAGGGAAACAGCTGACCTACCTTAAAAACAGTGGACAAAGTAAAAATTGAAAAAATCCACCTAAAAGAGATCCCTAAAGACACCTTTCAGATACCATAGAGGTACAGTTAGGATCACACAAGATCTAGCACCTACCAGTATTGAGTAGTGGAGGTCTTGGAATATGATGATCAGGAAGGGAAAGGATCTAGGATTATAACCAAGATTTACCAACTCACCAAAACTGAATATAATCCTCCAGAGTAAAAAAAATGTACAATTATGAAGTGGAGGACTTTCAAGTATTCCTGATGAATAGACCAGAACTAAATAGAATATTTATATTTATAAATATGTGGAATATTTTATATATATATTATATAGAATATTTAATATTCTCATCCTAATTGGTTCAGAGATGGAAGAAAAAATTATACATATATGCGCATACATATATATATATATATGCAATATATATATATATATATATATATATATGTGCATGTATATAAACACAGTTGGGTATAGAAATTCATCTAACCCAAGAGAAAAATTGGAGGGAAAATGATAAGGGAAAGGAGGAAGGTGATAAGAGGGAGAGCAGATTAAGGGAGGCAGTGGTTAGAAGCAAAACAGATTTTCACAGAGGGGACAGGGTAAAAAAGAGAAAGATGAATAGAAGATAATAGGATGGAAGGAAATATGGAATCATAACTGTTAATGTGAATGGGATCAGTTCAACCATAAAACAGAAGACAATAGTAAAATGGATCCAATGATTTGCTATTTGCAAGAAACACACTTGAAATAGAAAGACAAAGAGCATTAAAATAAGGAACTGGAAAAGAATCTATCATACTTAAGCTGGAATAAAAAAGGCAGAAATAGCAATTATAATCTCATACAAGGCAAAAATGGACTTAGTTAAAAGAGATAATCAATAAAAACACATTTTGGTGAAAGGCACTATATAAAGTGAACTATGTGTGTTCATCCTTCATTGCCAAAGAAGACCATGCCATCAGAGAAATAATGACTTGACTTGCACTTGACTTTGTTTTGAGTGAGGGAGGGCTATGCAGGTCACCAGCCTCACTTCTCCTCCAGAGCCATCTGAATCCACTGACGAGATACTTATCAGGATGACTGGAGATGACCCAGGATGAGGCAATTGGGGTTAAGTGACTTGCCCAAGGTCACACAGTTAGTGAGTGTCAAGTGTCTGAGGTCAGATCCCCCTGAGTCCTGCACTGATGCTCTATCCACTGCACCACCTAGCTGCCCCATAAAGTGAATTAATATCATTACTGAACATATATGGGCCAAATGGCATAACATAACAAATGGCATAGTTAATATTAGGAGGAAATAGACAGTACAACTATACCAGTAAGGGAACTAAATTTATACCTCTTAGACCTAGATTTATCTATCTATGTAATGAAAAAGAAGTTAAGAAGATTAATAGAATTTTAGAAAAGTTATATATGATAGCCTTGTGGAGAATATGTGAAGAGAAAGGAGTGCACATTTTTCTCAGCCGTACATGACACGTTCACAAAAACTGACCACGTATAAAGGCATGAACATTTCCAAAAAATAAAGAAAAGTAGAAATATTAAATGTACCCTTCTGAATCATAATGCACCTAACAGCTACATTTAATAAAGCACCTGGGAAGCATACATTACAAATTAATTGGAAACTAAATAATCTAATCCCAAAGAATGAGTGAGTCAATGAGTAAATCATAAAAATGATGACCGTGATAAGACAACATATAAAAATTTGTGGGATACAGCCAAAGCAAAACTTAGGAGAAAATGTATATCTCTAAACATTTCTATCAATAAAAGAGAGAAGGAGCAAATCAATGAAATGGGAATGCAGCTAAAAATATGTAGAGAAAGAACAAAGTAAAAATATCTAATTAAACAAAAATGTAGAAATATTGAAAATCATAGGAGAAATTAATAAAATTGAAAGTTGAATTTCCATCAAAATAATAACTAAAATTAAAGGCTGATTTTATTTTAATAAGCAATGAGATAAACTATTGGCTAATTTTATATAGACATAGAAGAAAAGCAAATTACCAGGATCAAAAATGAAAATAGTGAATGTACAGTAAATGAAGATGAAATTAAAGTAATTATTAGGAGTTATTTTCCTACTTATATGCCAATGAAATTGACAATCTAAATGAAATGGATGAATATTTACAAAAATATAAATTGTTCAGATTAAGAAAAGAAGAAATAGAATACTTAAATCACTCTATCTTAGAAAAATATATTGAGCAAGTCATAAATTAGTTTCCTAAGTGGGGGGGGAACCTTAGAATCAAATGTATTTACAAGCAATTTCTACTAAAATTTTAAAGAACAGTTGATTTCTATATTCTATAAATTATGTAAAATAATAGATGATGGTGTCTTACTAAATTCCTTCTGTGACACAAATATGGTTTTAAAAGAGAAAAAAAAAACTGTAGGCCAATTTCCTTAGTGAATATTGACAAAAAATTTTAAATAAAATACTAGAAAGGAGATTACAGCAATATATCACAAATATCATACACGATGATGAGGTAGGATTTATACTAAAAATGCATGACTCTTTCAATATTAGGGAAATGATCATAATAATAGTTGACCATTTCAGTAACAAAAACAATATATGTATATGACTATATCCAAAGATGCAGAAGCTTTTAACCAAATATAATTCCCATTCCCATTAAAAACACTAGAAAACATAGAACTAAATGAAGCTGTTCTTATATTGGTACATAGTGTCTGTCTAAAATTAAGAGCAAGCATTAAATGTTATATAGATAACCTAGACATCTTTTCATTAAAATCACGACTGAAACAGGGATGTCTATTATCACCTTTATTATACTATTAATGCTAGCTATAGCAATAAGAAGAAAAAAATGAAGTAATAAGGCTAGTCAACAAAACTGTCATTTTTTATGGATTATATTTTATTTTTAGAAAACCTTCATGAGTCAATTAAAAACAATGTCTTAACAATTAAGAATTTGAGAAAAACTGCAGGATATAAAATAAATCCGCACAAATGATTACCTTTTCTATAAATCATCAACAAAGTCTGGCAGCTAGAAAAAGAGAAATTCCATTTTAAATACCTGCAAAAATGTAAAATATTTGAGAGTCTACCTGCCAAGTAAAACAGTTATCAAACATCTTTCCCACAAAGAAACACAGATGTAAATAATTGGAGAAATATTAATTGTTCTTTGCTAGACCTGGCTAATATGATAAAAATGGTGATACTACCTAACTTAATTTGAGTATTCAATGCCATACCAGTCAAATTACCAAAGGATTAGTTTATAGTGCTAGAAAAAAAAGAACAAAATTCATCTTGAGTATCAGATGGTCAAGATTATCAAGAGAGTAAATGGTAAAAAACTTGTGAAGGAAGGGTAGCTAGCAGTATTTGATCTCCAACTATATTATATAGCAGTATTCAACAAAACAGTTTGGTATTAGTAAGAAATAGAGTAGTTGATCAGTGGAATAAATCATGTGCACAATATGCAGAAGCAATTGAACACAGTAGCCTAGTATTTGATAACAAAAACCAATGATTTTACATATTGGGGCAAGAAGTCACTATCTGACAAAAACATAGGGGAAAACTGGAAAGTTGTCTGACAGAAACTAAACATAGACCAACATCTAACACTGTATACCAAGACAAGCTAAAAATGAGTACATGATTTAGACATCATAGGTAAAATCATACTCAAATTAGGGAAGCATAGAATAAATTAAGTGTCAGATCTCTGGATTGAGAAAGAGTTCATGACCAAATAAGAAAGAAGAGACATTGACAGGACAGAAAATATATGATTTTGATTACATTAAATTGAAAAGATTTTGCACAAAAAATCAATGCAACCAATATTAGGAGAAAAACAGGAAACAAGAAAAATGTTTGACAGCAAGTTTCTCTGATAATTGTCTCATTTCTCAAATACATAGAGAACTAAAATCAAATTTTAAAAATAAGCACCATTTCCCAATTGATAAATGGTAAAGGGATATGAAAGGGTTTCAGAGGAAGAAATCCAACTATCATTATCAAGTGCTTTAAATCACTAATCTTTAGAGAAATTCAAGTCAAAACAATTCTAAGGTAATACCTCATACTTTTCAGATCATCTAATATGACAGAAAGGGAAATGGCAAATGTTGTAGGGTATGTGGGAAAATAGATACCCTAATATGCTGTTTGTGGAGCTATGAACTAGGCCAATCACTCTGGAAAATAATTTCCAACTAGGACCAAAGAGTTTATAAAGCTTGGCCCAGCAATGTCACTACTGGGTCTTCATTTCAAAGAGATCAGCAAAACGGGAAAAGGACCCACATGTACAAATACATTTATAGCAACTCTTTTTATGGTGACAAATAGTTGGAAGTTGAGGAATGACTAAGCTAGTAATGATATATGAATGTGATGGAATACAATTGTGTTATAAGAACTGATGAAGGAAATAGTTTCAGAAAAACCTGGAATGATTTCAGTGAACTGATGCAAAGTGATGTGAACAGACTCAGGACAGAAATGTACACATTAATAATAATATTATGAAGTATTATAAAGATAATAACTATGAAAGACTTCACACTGATCAGTGCAGTGTTCTCCCACAGTTCGAAAGGACTGATGTAAAATGCTGTCCACCTCTAGAGAAGTGATAGATTCAGAGCACAAATGGAAGCATATTTTTTCTTTCCTTTTTCTTGCTTTTATTTTGAACATGGCTAATGTGGAAATGTTTTGCATAATTTCATATGTATAAGGTATCATTTCTAGCCTCAATGAGTAGGGGATAGATTGTAGGGAGGAAGAGAATTTGGAACAAAAAACAAAATTTAAAAAATTTAAGTTTATGTAACTTTATTAATAATTTTTCTGTACTACTTTGAAAATTATAGTGACTATTCAGAAAATTTGATATTACAATTTTTATTTCAAGTCCTAAAATTACATAAACTGAAGTGTAAACAGTTTGAGACAGCCTTCTCTGTTTAGTTGATACCATCTTGCATATTCTGAACTTCAGGAATCTATAAATTCATTGTTGCATGGTCCCTCTACTGATACTTTTTGTAACCTCTCTATGCCTTAGGAGATTGGCTTTAAAAGTTGTGATAAAAAATCAGTATTAATTTTATTGATATGACATGTTGAGACCATAACCATGATTGAGTTCATATTTGTGGTCAAGTAAGATAATGTATACAAAGGCACTTTTCAAAATTTCATGCACTATATTGTTACTGCTACCATTTCTTTCATTTTTTTTAATGTAATTCAGATAGAAATTACTGTGGCACAAGTCACTAAATTATTATTATTTTATATTTAATATTCTGTGGATTATTACCCATGTGGATAAAATAAGGCTTTTTGTAACTGAGCTGAAGTTTGTTGGCTCACTGCAAATATCCTCAGTTTAATTGCTGGGTGAGAAACTACAACAAAGAAAATATGTGCCTCATCCTATTTCCGCATGGTTTTGATTTTCTCTCCTAGGTTTCTATATTTTAAAAGTTTTTCATTACATGTGAGTTGGATATTATTACTATCTGGTATGGCAGTATCTACTAAAAATATTGTTCGCAAGTTGGTTTCTTTTTTCATTTAAAAAAAATGGATTACCATGTCTGGGTGATTGTGGGCAATAATTCAGTCTGGGATAATGGTCCTCTTTTAATAGAGTTACTTGTTTGAGTTTACTGGGTTATTTTAAGAGTTCCATTTGTAGTATGGGGATTTGTTGTCTGACAGTTTATGAAAGATAGAGAGCTTCTGGTGTGTAATTTTAGCCACAGGGTCATGTTTTGGTCAATAACTCATGTTAATAGCCTGCACTGATTTATTTCCTTGCATAATCTAATCTACATTAAGTACCTAATTCTAGCTTCTTAAGGAGAATTTTTCAATATTTTTACTGGCAGTAATCTAAGGTGAATTGTCATAATAAAATCTTCTTTCTACGTATTCTCTTGATTCAGCAATTTTTTAATGCTTCATTGTCAACATGTTTTGTTTAAATTTATGTGGATGTTACCCATAGAGGGCCTTTTGTTTTCATTCTAGGGTCTCAGTGGTTTTATTCACTCCATCTGAAGGTAAACTACTTTGAGTTCCGTTTGACAAATCCAATGAGTTTTGGGGGTACTATTGGGTTTTACCCTTGCTTTGTGAATGATGTATGATTTTTCTGTAAGGACTTACGTAATTTTGAATTTGCTTATTATGTGCTCTGAGAATGTCTATCATCCTCTGTTCTTTTTTACAAGGTCTTCTTAATTTTTCCATGTTCCCTTGAGATAATGACCCTGTGTTGCATTAATGTTGCGTGGATTTCTTGTTTGGGTACTTTTACAATCTCTTATCCATTTTTGTTTTCAAAAGTGTTCGTTGAAATTGGAGTTGCATAAATGGTAATTGCTGTAAATGTGTTCTTCATGGTGAGTTTTAACTTCAGGTTGTCACCAAGGCTGTTGACATAAGCAACCACAGATTTTCCTTCTTAGCTTGAAATTTGATGTCTTACCTGGAGATCAAGGTATTTGTAAATATTACTTTCATCCATTACATTGGCTTAATTTAACTTCTGAATTCAGGTGTTCAGTCTTTATTTTGCCTTGGCACATGTCAAGAATCCATATCACATTTTGATATCACTGGAGAAAATTTTCATGAGACAAAGAAGTAAATTACTATGTTTTTCATTAGGACCATAAAAATCTACTGTCATTCATGTACATCAAATGCTTAAGGTAGTGTTTTGATATAACTCTCTTTTTATCTTGAAAGCTGTATTCCATTCTTTTAAAGAGAAATGCTAATGAATTTAAAGTTAGACACAACTACAACAGAGTTAAATGGTCTTCTTCAAAGATGCACCATTTTATATCCATTGTTTGTATCATTATGTAATGTATTGGTCATATCCTTTGAATAGATAACAGTTTTTTCTATGTGGATACTAAATGTTCTAGTATTCTTCCTATAATTGAGTATATTCTATAGAGTCATAGTACATGAATAAGCCATAAATGTAGAACTGAATCAAACCCACTGTGATAATCAATAAAGAAGGATTAAATATTATGGTACTTTCAGTGAGCTTGTTCAGTAATTACAACACAAAAAATGAATTGATCTTTTTAACCTAGTTTTTAAGCATATTCTTTTTTCACTTTGGCCAATATATTATCTCCTTGTGTTTCAAAAGTTTTAAGAAAATGAATAATTTGCATAAAGTACATAAACATACATTCAGCCTAGGTTTGAAGGAATCACTCAGAATTTCATGTTTTGGTAGTTTTATGATGCCTTCTGTTAAGAAATGTGGGATCATGGTCCCTACACAAAAATTGACCTTGTATTAGGGCATAAAAACCTCACAGTCCAATGCACAAAGGCAGAAATATTAAATTCATCCTTTTCAGACCATGATGCTATAAAAATTAAATATAATAAAGGGCCATATAATGATAGACTAAAAATTAATGAGAATTAATAATCTAATCCTAAAGAATGAGTGGATCAAGCAACAAATCACAGAAACAATAATTTCATACAAGAGAATGACAATAATGAGACAACATATCTTAACTTATGGAATGTAGCCAAAGCAATTCTTAGGGGAAATTTTAAAATATATATAATTTTTTTATTTTTCACTTTTCAACAATCATTTGCACAAGAATTTGAATTCAAAACTTTCTCCCCATCTCTTCCCACCCCCACCCCAGAACAGCATGCACCCTATCCACCCCTTCTTCCAGTCTGTCCTCCATTCTACTGCCCTGTCTTCTTCCATCCCCTATCCCTCTACTTTCCTATAGGGCAAAATAGATTTTTATACCCTTAGGGAAAATTTTAGATCTCTAAATGCTTACATGAATACAATAGAGAAACAGGAGATCAATGAATTAGACATACAACTAAAAAACTAGAAAAAGACAAAATTAAAAATTCCCAATTAAATATGAAATTAGAAATTCTGAAAATCAAAAGGGAATTTAAGAAAACTACTAAACTAATAAGTAAAACTAAGCTGCTTTTTTGGGGAACAATAAAATAGAGAAACCTTTGGTTAATTTGATTTAAAAAAAAGGAGAAAACCAAATTACTAGTGTCAAAAATGAAAAGAGTGAATTCACCACCAATGAATAAGAAATTAAAATAATCATGAAGAGCTATTTTACCCAACTGTATGCCAATAAACCTG
The DNA here is from genome assembly GCA_023548195.1 of Bettongia penicillata ogilbyi. Classification (NCBI taxonomy): domain Eukaryota; kingdom Metazoa; phylum Chordata; class Mammalia; order Diprotodontia; family Potoroidae; genus Bettongia; species Bettongia penicillata. The sequence goes on along the minus strand of JAJHZJ010000104.1, from coordinate 3,968,696 downwards.
ACAATCTTAGTGAAATGAATGGATATTTACAAAAATATAAATTGCCCAGATTAACAGGAGAGCAAATGAAATACTTGACCCCATTTCAAAAAAAAAAAAAAGTTGAACAAGGCATCAATGAGCTCCCTAAGAAAAAACAGTTAAAGAATAATTAATGCTAATGCTATATAATCTATTTGGGAAAGTAGGAAAAGAAGGAGTCCTGCCAAATTATTTTAATGATGGAAATATGGTACCTGAACCAGGAAAAGCCAAAACAGGGAAAGAAATTAGAGACCAATTTCCCTGATGAATATAGATGAAAAAAATTTAAATAAAATATTAGCAAAGAGATTACAGCAACTTATCATGAGGAATACATTATGACCACAAGTACAAAACAGGGTCAGATCTAAATAATTGAAAAAGTATCAGTTGCTCATGGGTAGACTTATCTAATATAATCAAAATGACAAATCTATTTAAATTAATTTACTTATTTAGTGCCATATCTTTCAAATTACCAGAAAGTTATTTTATAGAGCCAGAAAAAATCATAACAAAATTCATCTGGAAAAACAAAAGGTTCAGAATATCAAGGGAATTAATGAAAAAAAATGCAAGGAAAGGTACTCTAGTCATACCAGACCTAAAACTGTATTATAAAGCAGCAGTCATCAAAATTACTTGGTATTAGCTAAGAAACAGAGTGGTATATCAGTGGAATAGGTTAGGTACACAAGACAGTAATCAATGAAGCAGAGTGGTATATCAGTGAAATAGATTAAGTACACAAGACACAGGAATCAATGACTATAGTAATCTATTGTTTGATGAACTCAAATACTCCAGCTTCTGAGATAACTCACTATTTGACAAAAACTGTTAGGAAAAATAGAAAACAGTATCGCAGAAACTAGGCATAGACCAATATTTTACACCATAAAACCAAGATGAGGTCAAAATTGGTACATTATTTAATCATAAAGGGTGATACTATAAGCAAAACAGGAGAGAGAGGAATAGTTTGCTTGTCAGATCTCTGAAGAAAAGAAGAAATTATGATCAGGCAAGCAAAAGATAATGATAACATTATGAAATACAAAATTGATATTTTTGATTATATTAAATTGAAAAATTTTGCACAAACAAAACCAATGCAACCATGATTAGAAGTAGAAAGCTTGGAAACAATTTTTGTAGTCAGTATCTCTGATAAAGGTTTCATTCCTAAAATCTATAGAGATCTGAGTCAAATTTATAGGAATACCAGTCATTCATCATTTGATAAATTGTCACACAACATGAACAAGCAGTTTTCAGATGAAAAAATTAAAGCTATCTATATATAGTCTCATGAAAAAATGCTCTAAATCACTATTGATTAGAGAAATGCAAATTAAAACAACTCTGAAGTACCACATCACATCTACCACATTGGTTAACATGACAAAGCAGGTAAGATGACAGATGTTGAAGGGAACATAGAAAAACTGGAAAACTAATGCTCTGCTGGTAGACTTGTGAACTGATCCTACCATTCCAGAGAGGAAATTGGAACTATTCCCAAAAGGCTATAAAACTGCCTACCATTTGATTCAGCATTACCCCTACCAGGTCTGTATCATAAAGTGATCATAAAAATGGGAAAAGGACCCATATGCACAAAAATATTTATAGCAGTTCTTTTTGTGGTACCAAAGTATTGGAAATTACCTATCAGTTGTGGAATGGCTGAAGAAGTTGTTACATATAAATGTAATGCAATACTATTATTCTATAATGATGAGCAGGCGAATTTCAGAAAAACCTAAAAAGACTTACATGAACAGATGCAGAGTAAAGTGAGCATAACTGGGAGAAAATTATACACAGTAACAGCAACACTGTGCAATGACCAACTTTGATAGACTTATCTTCTCAGCCATGCAATGATCTAAGAAAATTCCAAAAGTAAAGATGGAAAATGCGATCCACATTGAGAGAAAGAACTATGGAGTCTGAATGCAGAATGAAGCATACAATTTTTTTTCTCTTTTGTTTTATCTTTCTTGTGTTTTTTTCTTTGTCTCTGATTCTTCTTTTCAACATGACTAATGTGGAAATATTTTTAATATCATTATACACATAGACTCTATATCAGATGATATACTGTCTTGGGGAAGTGAGGGGGATGAAGGGAATGGGAAAAATTTTAAATTCAAAATTTTACAAAATTGAATGTTGAAAACTAAAAATAAATTAATTAATTAAAAAAAGAAATGTTGGATTCGATTTATGTATAAGTGGAAGCTAAATGTTTTCCAAGTTGTTCATGTACCATTGTGATATACTTAAGCCAAGAATCAGGAATCTTAATCTTACTCTTTTGCTTTCCGGCTTTGCAGAGAAACTAGATTTTCATTCCGTGCCCCTCCCACCCAAACATAATGATATCTCCATTCTGTTGTTTACTGTGTTAACAATATGCAAACTTTAATTTTCATGTATTATCCAACTTGTGTTTTCTTGTGTTAGACTTCCTGGAACCATATGGACATAGACAAGGCCAGAAATTTCCTCCTTTAGGAGTTCTCTCTCCTTTGGTTTTATTTTTCTTCTTAAGCCACTTTAGTAAGATTTTTAATTGATACTGAATTGTTTATATCATTCTTTGTATTGCACTGACTCTTTGTGTGTTGTCCTACCCATTTGGTTTTTGTTTTCAATGCTTATTTTATGATTTCCATTCTGCTTAGTTTTTCTTGTAATCAGATGATATGACATTCAGTTTTCACATTGTATGTGGCTAGGCATTGATGAAATATTCCAGTGCTTTTCCACAGATCTTCAGTACCTTTCTTAAGCTATATCTGCCATGGTGGTGTATGAATCCTGAGTTTAGGGGTATTCCTTGAAAGCACCACCATTTTTTCTATGGTTCCTACTATGACAACAGCCACAGCTTATAATGTGTGCAAATCCTGAAACATTTTTACACTTTCTCTTAAAAATTGTGGGGAAAGACAGTTGTTTTTATGATTCCAGCTGTTTCAAATATTTTTTGTATCATTTTTACTCTTTGTAGTTAGGCCTCAAGTAGGACTTTTTGGTATTCCATCATAAGTACACTCGTCTCCTTTCCAAAATCGTTTGTGATATTGGTATTGTTTTTGTTATGTATTTTGTTACTGTGTAAAATATTTGGAGTTCTGTTAAATGAATATTTTTAATGCTTTGAAATTTTTCAGCTTTTCCTTAAAATTTTATTCACTCTACCATTTTTTATTTCATCTAATCTGGTCTCACAGATTAATTTTTTTTCATGATTCTTCCACACTGATTTATAACATGCAATTGTGTAACTTAAGGCCAGGGATGTACAGGAAAATATTTTCCAAACAACTCATGTGAGAAAAAAAATTTAGGCCTGATGCACTTTTAAGTTTAATCTGCATTGATATTTTCTCCATCACTTTATTAAGTTTAGACAATCAACAGAACAATACTTCAAGACCTAATTTCCAATATGTAAATATCCACACTGAAAATTTAACATTGGGCTTATTCAAGTCAGCCTAAACTAGCTTCAGTGACCCCTACCTTAGGATTGAGAATATTGTTGACAAAGATACAAAAAAACCCAGCATGTACATATTGTTTATAACTGGCAACACCTGTTTCCAAATATTTTCTTTTGAGGAAATTCATGTCTCCATTCCATTTAGAGAGTATATAGTTTTGTACTTTTAGAGATCCCTGCCATCCATATTGAGCATTGGTCTTTCTGATTTATCTCTTGCCTTCTTGTAGTGCCTGAATCACTATTGACTTCCCTCTCTCTCTGTCTCTCTCTGTCTCTCTCTCTCCATCTCTCTCACTCCCTCTCTCTCCCTTCCTCCCCACTCCCCCTCTCTCCTCTCACCTTCCTCCCTCCCTCCCTCTCTCTCTCTCTCTCTCTCTCTCTCTCTCTCTCTCTCTCTCTCTCTCTTTCTCCTTCTCCCCCTCCCTCTATGTCTCTCTCTTTTCCCCACTCCTCCTTCTTCCTTTTTCTCTTTCTCTACCTCTCCTCCTCCCTCCCAGTTTCCTTTTCCTTTGTCATACTTCTCCATACATTTCCTCTTAGTCTCCCCCTCCATGTATTATGTTACCCACTAAGGCAACTGTTTGTATTTCTGGCTATAGGCCTTACATTATGTTGTATAGAATCCTACGAATTAGTGAATAATCACAAGTGTTGTGTGTCAAAGCTGGAAGGACCCTCAGAGACCATCTTGTCCAGTCCTCTCCTTTCCCGGAATCCCATGCCAACTGAGGATTTGAACTCCAAGTTCAGTGCTTTACTCACAGTCCCACTTGAAGGGCACATACATAAAATCATACGGATCAAACTCGTTCTTAGGCAACCCAAACTGCATATTTTAGCCAGTTATACAGATGCTTTGTGCCCTATCAATTCATCTCTGGGAATACAGTGTATATTTAACAGGCCTTTCGTTTGCCATCCAAAAGAAGGAATTCCTACTGTGTCACTAATGAGAAAGAGGGTAGGTTGGAAGCTCTTAATGTCCATCATAAAGAAGAACTCAGAAACAGGCACCTGGGAACAACTCAAACACACACACACACACACACACACACACACACACAATTTTCAATCAAATCCATCCAGTTTTATTATTATTTGACACTAATTACCTTCTAAGATTAAAAGGTTTTCTATTCCTCTAAACTTATTTTTCCCTAATGCATTTCATAAGGATGTTGATAGGATTTGAATCTGTCTCTAAATAAAATAGATGTAATTTCAGTTTGACATTGGCTGAATAAAATATGTCTATCATGTGTTTTTATCTTTTGGATAGTCATTTATAGAAATCTTTAAAATCTGTTCATTAAATAGTTACTGTCAGGTATGTATTCATTTGTGGTATTAATTATGAAATATTTCTTTTTGTTTTATTCAGATTATTTTTTTCAAATAGGAAAGTTTTCTTTCAGCTTTCTCTCTTTGGTGGCCTAGTAGATTAATTTGTAAATTTTTTTTCTAGTAGTGGATCAGTGGTTTGTTTTTTGGCGTCTTTAGTTCATATTCCTCCTTTCTTAAAATAATTCTTATGCTTACAATGCTGAAACATATTGTTAGTTTATCTTCCTGCTCTGATAGAAGCTCTAGCTCTTTGAATGCTTTCTTTTTTTAGTTTAGTTTTTTTCATATAAATTTATTTATTTTCAGTTTTCAATATTTACTTCCACAAAATTTTGAATTTCAAATTTGCTCCCCCATCTCCCGTCTACCCCCACCCCAGGAGAGCATGTATGCTGATTGACCTTTCCTCCAATTTGCCCTCCCTTCTACCACCACCCTACCCTATCCTTTTCCCTTATATTTTCCTGTAGGGTAAGATACATTTCTATATCCCAATGCTTATATATCTTATTTCCTAGTTGCATGTAAAAACAACCTCTAACATTCATTTTTAAAGCTTTGAGTTCCACATTCTCTCCCTTCCCCCTCCCTATCCACCCTCACTGAGAAGGAAAGCAATTTGATAAAGGTTATGCATGTGTAGTTATGCAAAACAACTCCATAACAGTGATGTTGTGAGACTAGTATTTCCCTCTATCTGTCCTACCCTCCATTTATTCCATTTGTCTTTTGACCTATCTCTCTGCAAAAGTGTTAGATTCTGATTGCTCCTTCTGCCATTCTGCCATCCCTTCTATTATCCCCCATCTCTTATCTCCTTTCCCCCTACTTTCCTGTGGGGTAAGATAAACTTCCATACCCAATCGAAAATGTATGTTATTCCCTCCTGATGCCAAATCCAATGAAAGGCTCTATTATTCCCTCTAACTTTCCCCTTCTTACCCTCCATTGTAAAAGTTTTTTCTTGCCTCTTTTATGTGAGATGATTTACTACATTCTACTCCTCCCTTTCTTTCTCCTAGTACATTGCTCTCAACACTTAATTTTCTTGTTTACATTTCATACCTTTATATTCAGCTCACCCTGTGCACACTCTCTTTCTCTCTCCCTCTCCCTCCCCCCTTTGTGTATATATATATATATATATATATATATACACATACATACATACATATAAATATACATACACATACATATATTCCCTCCAACTATTCTCATACTGAGAAAGGTCTCATGAGTTACAAATAGCATTATTCCAAGCAGGATTATAAACAGTTCAACTTTAATAAGTCCCTTACAGTTTCTCTTTCCTGTTTACCTTTTCATATTTCTCTGAATTCTTATATTTGAAAGTCGTATTTTCTATTCACCTCTGGTATTTCCAACAAGAATACTTGGAAGTACTCTATTTCATTGAAGTTCCATTTTTTCTGCTGAAGTATTATACTCACTTTTGCTGGGTAGGTGATTCTTGGTTTTAATTCTATCTTCTTTGACATCTGGAATATCATATTCCAAGCCCTCTTAGTAGAAGTGTAGAAGTGATGAAGTCCTGTGTTATCTTGATTGTATTTCCACAATACTTGAATTGCTTCTTTCTGGCTGCTTGTAATATTTTCTCCTTGATCTGGGAACTCTGGAATTTGGCTACAATACTCCTAGGAGTTTTCATTTTGGGATTTCTTTCAGTACGTACTCAGGGGATTCTTTCCATTTCTGTTTTACTCTCTGGTTCTAGAATATCAGGGCAGTTTTCCTTGATAATTTCTTAAAAGATGGTGTCTATGCTCTTTTTGTGATCATGGCTTTCATCTAGTCCAATAATTTTAAAATTATCTCCCCTGGGTCCATTTTTCGGGTCAGTTGTTTTTCCAGTGAGATACTTCACATTGTCTTCTATTTTTTATTCTTTTGGGTTTGTTTTATAATTTTTTCATTTCTCAAAAATTCATTAGCTCCTTTCTGCTCCATTCTAATTTTTAAGGAATTACTTTCTTCAGTGAACTTTTGGACCTCTTTTTTCATTTTGCCCATTATGCTTTGTAAGGCATTCTTCTCCTCTTTGGACCTCTTTTTCCATTTGTGTTAGTCTAATTTTTAAAGTGTTATTTTCTTCAACTCTTTTTGGGTCTCCTTTAGCAAGCTGTTGCATTACTTTTCATGATTTTTCTTGTGCCACTCTCATTTCTCTTACCAATTTTTCCTCTACTTCTCTTACTTGATTTTCAAAATCCTTTTTGAGCTCTTCCATGGCCCAAAAGCAATTCATATTTTTCTTAGAGGCTGTAGATACAGGAACTTTGACTTTGTTGTTTTCTTCTGGCTGTATGTTTTGATCTTCCTCATCACCAATGACATAAGAAAATACTTATGCACCAAGAAAGCAAGAATCCATAATCTGTGTCTTTTTCCTCTGTTTCCCCATTTTCCCAGCTAATTACTTGACTTTTGAGATTTGTTAAGTGGAGGACTCCAGAAGCAACCTCTGTTTCAGCAGTGGCTGTATCCATCCTGGGCCTGAGGCAGGGGCCAGGGCCAGTGCTAGGGATAGGACAGGACAGGACTGGGGCTGGAGCTGGATCAAGCTTCTCTCTCAACCAGATGAGAGACCCTTCCCCACTGACTTTTCAAGCTGTCTTTAGTATTTATGGGTTGAGAAGTCTGGAATCCACAGCAGCCACCAATGATTCAGTCCCCTAAGGCTTGCTCCTGTTCAATCTTCACAGGTATGACCCATGCTGAACTGCTCTCTAGTCCCAGCCTAGTGCATATACCCTTCCCATCAACCTTCCAGATTGTCTTGGGTTGGAAATTTGTTTCAATCTCTCCTTTTTTGTCTTCTGATGCTCTACAATTTGTTTAGAGTCATTTTTACAGGTTTTTTGTGAGGTTGCGGGGGGGGAAGCTCTAGCAGGTCCCTGCTTCTTCTCTGCCATTATGGCTCTGCCCCCAGTGACAGAGTTTTTTTCTAGCTCTTTGAATTCTTAGAAAGGTTTCTGATCAAGAAGTCTCTTCTACTTTAGATGGACTAGATTGCAGATGCTATAGGCCAGCATGCATCTTGGTAGCAAAGAAAAATCCTGGACTCAGAATTAGAGAATAAGAGTTTGAATCCTGTCTACTCCTTCATTAGATATGTGACCATGGGGAAGTGGCTGACCACTGCTCCACCACTTTTCAGTTTTCTCAGCTGTAAAATGGTCATAATAACTACTGCTTTACCTACTTTATGGGGCTCTTGTTTGACTCAAGTGAAATAATAATAATGAAAGCTAGCACTTCTATAACACTTCAAGACTTGCAGAGTGCTTTACAAATATTATCGTGTTAATTCTCACAATACCCTGGAACATAAGTGCTAGTATGATTCCCATTTCCATTTTACAGAAGAGAAAACTGAAGCAGACAGTGATTAAATGGCTTGCTCAGGCTCACATAGCTAGTAAGTATTTGTTGCTGGATTTGTCTGTATTGACCAGAAACCCTGAGTCTCTTCCCCTCTCAGACTGATTTCTTTTGACTAGGTAAAAGAGGTCATTCTTTGCATCATTTCTTACCAAGGTAAACTTAATCACCGAATGGGTATTGCCTCAGATAAACTGAGACCCGGGAAAGACCTTAGCTTAAAAAGATCAAGCTTTGAGGCCATCTGTAGTCCTCCTGTTATGTTTCTTGTCACTGGATCCAGATGGCTCTAGAGGAGAGAATGAGAATGGTAACCTTATGCAGCCTTGCCTCACTTAAATCCAATTCAATTGCATGTCATAGCATCACCTCCTTTGTGTTATGGTCCTCTTTGAGAAGGAAGGACCAACAACAACTAGAATATAACAAACTCTGGGCTTGTTTTACAGAGCTCACTTTGTAAATCTAGTCTACAGTACTCAAGGGGGTCCCACTTCAAGAAATTATTATTAAATAAATCAAAATTTATATAATCACGGAATTACTGAACCCAGCAGAGTTGTGATATACCCTTTCTACTATCAGTCTCAAGACTCTGGATGGATACGGCTCCAGTTCTAACTCTTTTTAGAAGCTATTTTTGCTATCTTTCACTCCTTAAATCCCTACCTAGAGTCTTTAGAAAAATAATGTAAAGAAAACTTTGGTGTGACTCACATTTAGAATATCCCCTAAAGGAAGGAGAAGGGTATTCAGTGTATACTGTAGATCATATACAGGACAGCTATTTCTTTCTTCTACACAGAAGAAATACTTCAGACAAACAAGCAAAAAAACTTATGTGTGCATTGACAAAGACTGAAAACATGAAATAGTAGGCCGTAACTCCTTTTATACTCTCAGGAAGTTGACACTTGGAACATTAAAATGTGAAATATTCTGTGTTATTGCTAAGCAACCATTTAAGCTTTTTTTTTAAATGTTACACTTCTTGTTGGCAGTCTTCTGTAACATAAGGGGCCAAAGAAGAGTCTATATGGTATTTTCTGCCCAACAACTCCAGGAAAAATACCAGGAGTAGGACAGAGGTCTGTATACCTTGTTTGTAGACCTGACCAAGGCCTTTGACACTGTTAGTCAGGAGGGCTTATGGAAAATTATGTCAAAATCTGATTGCCCAGAGAAGTTCATCAGTATTGTATGTCAATTTCATGATGGCATGTTTGCCCAGGTTCTGGATAGTGGACAATGCCCTCATGCTTTCCCAGTCACCAATGGAATGAAACAGGGCTGTGTGCTTGCTCCCATGCTTTTTAGCATATTTTCAGCCATGCTGTGAAATGCTTTCAGTGACGATGAGCATGGCATCAAGGTCAGCTACTATATGGATGGTAAATTCCTCAATTTGAAAAGGCTACAAAGCCAAGACGAAAGTGGAGGGAGTATTGGTGCATGATTTTTTGTTTGCAGATGATTGTGCACTCAGTACAGACTCTGAAGCTGAGATGCAACAAAGTATGGATCAACTCTGCTGCCTATGCTAAATTTTGGCCTAATAATCAACATCAAGAAAACACAGGAGCTCTATCAGCCACTACTGCACTACCCATACATGGACCCACCAATTATAGCAAATGGCAAAGTTTAAGTGCTGTGGATAAGTTCACTTATCTTGGTAGTGTACTTTCCAGGGAAGTCCACATAAACAAGGTTGACACATGTGTTGCCAAAGCTAGCTCAGTATTTGAGAGGCTCTGAAATAAAATATGGGAGAGAAGAGTTATTAAACTGACTACCAAACTGAAGGACTACAAAGCCATTGTCCTGAGCTCATTGTTGTGTGCCTGTGAAACAGACAGTCTACCAGTGCCATGCCAGAAAACTGAATTGCTTCCATTTGAACTGTTAGGAAGATTCTGAAGACCACCTGGTAGGATAAGATACCAGACACTGAGGTCCTTACTCAAATTAACCTGGCAAACATTCAACTATGCTTCAGAGATCACAACTCCGATGGGCTGGCCTTGTTGTTCAAATACAAAATGTACACTTACCAAAAAGACTATTTGATGGAGAACTCACATGGGGCACATGTTCACATGTTGGTCAGAAGAAGTGATACAATTATGAGGTAAAAAATGCATAATTTTGATTACATTAAATTGAAGATTTTGTACAAACAAACCTAATGCAACCAAGATTAGGAGGGAAGCAGAAAAATGGCAAAGAATTTTTGCAACTAGTGTCTGTGATAAAGGCCTTATTTCTAAAATATATAGAGAACTGAGTCAAATGTACAAGAATACAAGTCATTCCCCAATTGATAAATGATCAAAGGATATAAACAGGCAGTTTTGAGAGAAAGAAATTAAAGCTATTTATAATCATATAAAAATGCTCTAAATCACTATTAATTAGAGAGATGTAAATCAAAACAACTTTGAGATATCATATCATATTTATGAGATTGGTTAACATGATAAAACAGGAAGACAAAAATGTTGGAGAAGATGTGGGAGAGTTGAAACACTACTTCATTGTTGGTGGAGCTAGGAGCTGATCCAACCATTCTGGTGAGCAATTTGAAACTATGCACAAAAGGATGCAAAAATGTGCCTACCCTTTGACCAAGCAATATATCTTCTAGGACTGTATCCCAAAGAGATCATAATAGCAGGATTTTTGATGGCCAAAAACCGGAAATCAGGGGGATGCCCATCAATTGGGGAATGGTTAAACAAGCTGTAGTATATGAATGTAATGGAATCCTATTATGAATAAGAAACAATGAACAGGAAGACTTCAGAGAGGCCTATTAGGACTTATATCAAGTGATGCTGAGTGAAAGGAGCAGAACCAGGAGAACTTTGTACACAATGACAGCCACGGAGTGTGAGAAATTTTTCTGGTAGACTTAGTCCTTCATAACAATGCAAGGACCTAAAAAATTCCCAATAAACTATTAAGGCAAACTCCTTTAATATAACTATGGAGTTATATTGCAGAATGAAGCAGACCATTTTCTCTTCTATTATGTTTTGCTTTGTTTGTGGTTTCTCCCATTCATTTTCATTTTTCTAGGCAACATGATTAAGATGAAGGTGCATTTAATAAGAATATATGTGCAGAACCTATATACAATTGCACACCATCTCAGGGAGGGAGTGAGGAGAGAGGGAGGAAGGAAGGGGAGGGAAGGGAAAAATCTAAGATATATGGAAGTGATTGTAGAACACTGAAAACAAATGAAATAATTTTTTAAAAAAGAAGAAGCAATACAAAGACACTCTCAAGGTCTCTCTCAAGAACTTTGGATTTGATTGTGTGACATGGGACACCTTGGCACAGGACCACTCAGCATCCCACATCAGAAAGGATGCTGTCCTGCATGAGCAAAGCAGAACTGAGGTATGTATCAGAAAGGAAATGTAGGATCCACTCCAAATGTTCATGCAGACTATCTGTGCCCAATCTGTGGTAGAGAACTCTGAGCTTGTATTGGTCTGATCAACCTCAATTGGACATATTGAAACTTGACTTTATCATGATGATGTCATTTTGGTCCTCTTCAAGAACAAAGGACAACAACCATTTGGGGTCCCATTAAGTAATAGGCAGATCATTTTCCCATCACTTTCTCTTGGTCATTATGAGATTCCCATTTAGGGGACAATGAAATAGATAATAACTATTCCTATTTATGTTCTGCAAAAATCCTACCCCTTGATGACTGAATAATTCCTTCAGCAATGTTCTTTGAGTTATTTTATGTGTGGCAGTATGAAAACTAAGTAAAATGAGTTTACATATCCAATAATTCTTGCATGATTATCCATATCTGGCACCAGAGACATTTGGTCCGCACTGTATGCATTCTGTGATTGGGAGAGAGAAGGAGCAAAGCTCTCCATTCAAGGATCCACAGTTTCTTCTGCAATCTGAGAGATTAAATCTTACATCTCCTTTTTCATTATTTTTAAAATTAGAGAAGGCTATTTGTCTATTTAGGTACAATTCCTCACAGAAACTGAGTATATATGACCCTATCACTGGGCCAAAATGAAATCAGGTGTTATTCTATTCAACACAGTGTCGATTTTCCTGAGAACAGATAAACTTCACCAGCTAGAAATTCCCAAGAAGTTTGAAGGTTTTGTAGCAGGTGTATGTGTATATTAAGAAGATAAATGAATAGAAAAACATTACTTAGCAGAAGTGAAAATGATCATATAAAGTATGAACTTATTTATACATTTATAAATACTATAAGAAATGAAGAATCTATCAGAATGCAGAAGAAACCATGGATTTCTTTTTGTTTTTAGTGTTTATTTACTTATTTTTAGTTTTCAACATTCATTTCCACAAAATTTTGAGTTCCACATTTTCTCCCCATCTCTCCTCTCCCCCACCCTGTAATGCTTTGCATTCTGATTACTCTTTCCGTAAATCTGCCCTCCCTTCTATCACACCCCTCCCTTCCTTTATCCCCATCTTCTCTCTTTTCTTGTAGGGCAAAATAGATTTCTATACCCCATTACCTGTATTCCTTATTTCCCAGTTGTATGCAAAAATGTTTCTTAATATTCATTCCTAATACTTTGAATTCCAACTTCTCTCCCTTCCTCCCTCCCCACCCATCCTCACTGAGAAGGTAAGCATTTCAATATGGGCTATATATGTGTAGTTTTTCAAAAGACTTCCATAATAATCATGTTGTTTAAGACTAACCATAATTTCCTCCATCCTATCCTGCTCCCCATTTATTCTATTCTCTCTTTTGACCTTGTCCCTCCCCATAAGTGTTTACTTTTAATTACTCCCTTCTCCCATTTGCCCTCCCTTCTTTCATCCCCCTCACCCTACCTGTCCCCTTCTCCCCTACTTTCCTGTAGTGTAATATACATTTTCATACCAAATTGAGTGAGCATGTTATTCTCTCCTTCCAAATGTGAAGAAATTAAGTAAGCTTCATTTTTTCTCTCTCACCTCCTCCCTTTTATCCTCCATTGAATAAGCTTATTCTTTCCTCTTTTATGAGTGATAATTTGACCCATTCCATTTCTCCATTTCTCCTCCCAATATATTCTTCTCTCACCCCTAATTTTATTTTTTAGATATCACCCTTTCTTATTCAACTCACTCTGTGCTCTCTGTCTATATGCCTGTGTATGTATGTATGTATGTATGTATACATGTGTGCATGTGTAATCCCTCCAACTACCCAAATACTGAAAACAGTCTAAAGAGTTACAAATGTTATCTTTCCATGTAGGAATATAAACAGTTCAACTTTAGAAAGTCCTTTACATTTTCTCTTTCCTGTTTACCTTTTCATGCTTCTCTTGATTCTTGTGTTTAAAAGTCAAATTTTCTTTTCAGGTCTCATCTTTTCATTAAAAATGCTTGAAGGTCCTCTATATCTCATTGAATGATCATTTTCCCCCTGAATTATTGTACTCAGTTTTGCTGGGTACGTGCTTCTTGCTTTTAATCCTAGTTCCTTAGACTTGGTAATATATTCCAAGCCCTTTGATCCCTTAATGTAGAAGCTGCCAGATCCTGTGTTATCTTGATTGTATTTCCACAATACTCGAATTGTTTCTTTGTAGCTGCTTGCAACATTTTCTCCTTGACCTGGGAACTCTGGAATTTGGCTACAACATTCTTAGGAGTTTCTCTTTTTGGATCTCTTTCAGGAGGTTATTGGTGGATTCTTTCAATATTTATTTTACCCTCTGGTTCTAGAATATCAGGGCAGTTTTCCTTGATAATTTCATGAAAGATGATGTCTAGGCTCTTTTTTTTGATCATGGCTTTCAGGTAGTCCCATAATTTTTAAATTGTCTCTCTTAGACCTATTTTCCAGGCCAGTTGTTTATCCAATGAGATATTTCACATTCTCTTCCATTTTTTCATTCCTTTCATTTCGTTTTGTAATTTCTTGGTTTCTCATAAAGTCATTAGCTTCATCTGTTCCATTCTAATTTTTAAAGAACTATTTTCTTCAGTGAGCTTTTGAACCTCTTTTTCCATTTGGCTAATCCTGCTCTTTAAAGCATTTTTCTCCTCATTGGCTTTTTGAGCCTGTTTTATAATTTGAGTTAGTCTATTTTTTAAGGTGTTAATTTCTTCAGCATTTTTGGGGATCTCCTTTAGCAAGCTGTTAACTTGTTTTTCATGGTCTTCTTGCATCACTCTCATTTTTCTTCCCAATTTTTCCTCCACCTCTCTTACTCAATTTTCAAAATACTTTTTGAACTCTTCTATGACCTGAGACCATTGCATATTTATTTTGGAGCTTTTGCATGCATAAGCCTTGACTTTTACATCTTCCTCTGAAGACCTAAATTGCTCCTCCTCACCTGAAAGGATGGAAGAAAATGCCTTCACCAAGAAAGTAACCTTCTATTGTCTTATTCTTTTTTTCCTTTTTTGAGCATTTTCCCAGCCAGTTGCTTGACTTTTAGTTCTTTGTCAGGGCCAAATTCAGGGCTGAGGTTCAGATAAGCTGCTCAATTCCTCCAGGGGCTTTAGGTGGAGGTCTCCCAGGGCTGCCACTCAGGACTGAGGTTCATATCAGCCACTCAATTCCCCCAGGGGCTCTAGGTGGAGGACTCTGCAAATGGAAGCTTCAGCTGCAGTGACTACTGTCAGGGTCCAGACAGTGCTCCCTTCTCCTGGGGTACTGATCCATCCCACTGACCTTTGAAGCTGTTTGTGGTGTTTGTGGTTCGAGCAATCTAGGAACTGATGCTGCTGGGAGCTCTCTGAAGTCTGTTCAGGGTCCTGTCCTTGCCATGCTGGACTGCACTGAACGCTTTCTGGTCTGTGCTGTGTACCGAAACCATGAATTCTTGAATGGGGAGTGCTGCTCCATCTCTTTCCCAATCATAGAATGCATAGGGTGTGGACCAAATGTCTCTGTTGCTGGGTATGAATAATCATGCAAAAATTACTGAATATGTAAGCACAAGTAATGCCAACTTAGATTAAGTAAAAGGATGGAGTTTGACTTAATAATATCTACATAAGGTCTAAATAGCTGATCTAATGATTCTAAATTGTAATGAAGTGATTGTGATGTTGGCCTTGGAGTAAGGCAAAGTCTAAGTAAGATATGATGCAAAACTGACAGGAGCTGGTAAGAAGCTAGAATGTTGGAAGGAAAGATACTGGGATCCATAGCAGTAGAGAATTTAACAATTATGTATCCAGTGCCTGAGTCAGCTTAAAAATCTAACTACTCAAGATGGAAAAAACAAAAACAATGTTGAGTTGATTTAAAGTTCTTTTCCAAATGGTATTATTAGAAAAGAATAGCAGAAAAAGTGTAAGGAAAGACTGCTATGGGCTAATAGTTTGGAATCTTTAAAAAATGGCATGTCCCACCAGATCATAAACTTTTCATCAGTTGAAAGAATTTAAGTAAATTACTGCATGTTGCTGACAATGAGTTATATTAGAAATGTAACGATAAAAGCAACATGAAAGACACGTAGGTCCAGAAAAGAGAGTTTGCTGGCCACATTGTGAATATGAGAGATAACTGATGTCCAGCCCAAATGGCACACTGGTGCCAAGAGATAAGAAAAGGGGATGATCAAATTTCCAGTACATTGTATGTATTGTCTTTGGAAGACTTATGGGAGAACATGGAGAAGAATTTCCCAAGATGATAAAGTATAGAAGAATTGTGATATGCAGCATTGAAGATGCGACGTACATCAATGAAATAAAAAATCTATCCAAGAACACACATTAAAAAAAGATTGATCAAATGAGAAATTCACAATCATAATGATTTTAAGGTCATGCTTTTAAATGCAAATAATCTTGTATGTATCTAACCAATTATTCATTGCTATGGCGATTATTATTTTGAAGTTATAATGAAACTTGCTATAGTGCCTTCCATGTGAAATATTTTTATAATTTCTATTGGCTAATGACATATTAGCAAAAGAATGGAACATCTTCTGCTGTCACTTTATATTCATGGAAAGAGAGCCATAGAGAAAACTTGAACTTTGAGTCCCCCAGTGTCTTCCTCCCAATATTTATCTGAATATCACAAAGTGAGAGCACAATGTGAATACCTTCAAATTTATTTTTCAAATGTCAAATTAACATTCACCACGGAGAACATTTGCAGAGAGTATTTTGACTTAGTCAACCTAAATAATTGGCTATCATCTGCATTTTTAAAATTAAAAAGTTAATGAATCTTCTGATGACAGAACATAATGGAATATCACATTCTTCCTTCACACCTTTTAATTAAAAATTGCCTAGCATTTTAAATGTGTAGCCTTTTGGGCAACCACTTAGGACCTCTAAAAGAAATGATTTACTCACTATAGCCCTTATTTGAAAAGTACTGACAAAGTTGAGGCAACTGACAATGTGGGAGTGGGGGGTAGGAGGACGAAGAAGAGAAGAAGGATTTCTCAGAATTATGTTTTTTAATTACATAAAATAAGATTACAAAGGAAACATATATTGAAAGGCAGTTAACAAAATATGAAAAAAAAATTCTTGGACCCCCAATTATGAACTATTCCCCTTTTATGGTTGTACATAGAAGTGAGAATATCCTGCCCCTTAGAGGCATGAATTTTCCTGGCCATGCATATGCCCTGACTGAATGTAGTTCCCATGTGTGTGTGTGTGTGTGTGTGTGTGTGTGTGTGTGTGTGTATACACATTGTATATTCCCTAGACATGTTTTCTTTTCCTGTCTGGGTCCTCCTCTCCTAATGATGTGATAACTTGTAGAACAATACTTTGCTTTTATGTGTGGGGAGTAACTCAGGTGTCACAAAAGTTCAGTTAGGTATGCAATGATTAGGAATATGTCATAGATATTATGAGGTAGAGTTGGGAGATGATGTTTTTCTCTATCATGTAAAATACTCACACATTTGGAAGTTGCTGGATATAGGAGAGTAGGTAGGTGTAGAGCTAAAACATTCTTCTAATTGGCAAAAGAATCCAAAGGGAGACCCATGTGTTATACATGGAGGGCAGCTCCCTTTCCAGAGTCTCAGAGGACTGGCTCCCATCTGCCCCATGGGGCATATCTTCACTGTGTCTAGGAGATTTTGATTCATTTCAGGCTGTTAATTTCTTTCTGCTTATTCTCTCTCGTGTAAATCACCCTGGAGCTGGCTAATGAGTCCTAAGGCAGATTGACACTAAAGGTTTGTGATTCCCTTGGGGGGAGCTCACTAATTCTGCTCTCTTCCTCTCATCTCCCATTAAGGCTGGATATGCCTTCAGCTTTTCCCACCTAGCTCTGCTTACTTTGCTGAATCTCTAACATTAAATACACAACAAGGACTAGAAGCCTATTTTCTTTATACAACTATTTTCTTTATACAACAGTGGAAATAATCAGTAACAAGAAGGGAGCAGGGAGGACAGGATAAAGGGGACTATCTGTGAATAAATGCAGTCAACACTGGATGCTGCTAGCTGTGGCAATGACCAGTTTTCTCTTGCTTAAACTCCTTCTTCTCACCTGGAAAAATGAAGGCGGAACTTGACAAGACTATAGGAACGTATAAGTACTGCTTTCTCTCCTGCCACAGAGGCACTCAAGGATGCTGCTTCTGAGGAGTGGTTTCTATCATCACACCAAAGCCAGTCCAATCAGCACAACAGCTACACTATGAAGGTCAGCAGTATCATTAGCTAGGCAAGCATAAAGAACCCAAACCCAGATACCTGGCTAAGGACTTTATCTGGAAAGAACACGTGGTTCCAAGAAGGAAGATGAATTCCAAACACTTCAGATGTCAAACCACCATGCCCTCTTGTTATATCATTCTACTGGAAATACCTGTAATACAGTTCCAGGAGCCTTCACACAGTCATTCCCAAGAGTCTCAGTTCTAAAACTTCTGTAAGGTGAACTCCATTGTAGTGTCTCCCTCAAAACACAGTGCTACAGTAGATTTGAAACTGGTTGAATGATTATGCCCAAAGAATAGTAATAAATAGATTTGTGTTTACTTGAAATGTCCCACAGATCCGTCCTCACTCCGTAAGGACTTATCAATGATTTGGACAAAAGCACAGATGGCTTGCTTATCAGATTTTCAGATGTCACACACTTGTGTAGATTTTGCTAACATATTGGATAATACAGGATCCAAAATAATCTAAGAGACTGGATAGAATATTGGCCTGACTCTAATGCAGTGGATTTAAAAAAGATAAATGAAAAGTGTCCTACTGTGGGTGGGTGGAAAATGTGTTCAAAAAAGTATTGACATAAATACAGATTGGGGAAAGACTAGCTAGACAGTGGTTTATGCGAAACAGCTGGCAGTTAATAAGAATTAACTGATAATAATAGCTAACACTTACGTAGCAGTTGCTATGTGCCAGCCACTGTGCTGAGTGCTTATATTATCTCATACGACCCTCACAACAACAATGGCAGGTAGATGCTATCATCATCCCAATTGTACAGATATGTGTGTGCATGAGCATGTTTATATGTATGTAAGTTGTCTAGTGGGAGAATATCTATTTTCAGTAAATGAGGCTAGCTAGGAAAATATAAAGGAAGGAGTGAAGGAGAGCAGAGATCATAATCCAACTCCATTATTTTATAGATGAGGAAAGTGAAGCAAACTGAGGTTGACTAGCTTGGGATCACACAGGTAGTTAGTATCTGAAGTCGGTTTAGACCTGAAATCTTCCTGATGCCAGTAGCAGTACTCTGTCCACTAAGCTACCTGGCTGATGTAGGTAATATTATCTTAAGCTGAATATAAAAGGAAGTGTGATATCAAGAATGGGAGAAGTGATCACCTAGAATATGTACTGTGTGGTTGGGTGAGGGGGCATTTGTAGTCATATTCTGGTATTTGAAAAGTTATCATGTAGAGAAGGGATCAGATTCAATCTGCTTTTCCTCAGAAAGCAAAATTAGGAATAATAAATGGAAGTGAGGAGAAACAAATTTCAGCTCAGTTTAAGGGGAAAAAAAATCTACTCCTAAGAAGGAGAACTATCCAGAAGCAGAATGGGCTGCCTTGGGCAATCACAAGGGATCTCAAAGTGAAGGCTGAATATTCATTTATTATGAATGTTAGAGAGGGGATTCATAGGTGCAGGTTCATTTCCCAATCTAAGATCCTAGATTTAGTGCTTTGTTCTTCCAGTGTTTACCTGATTCTTGTTATTCTTTCTCCTTCCAAGAGATGTGATATATTCTTTCTGTTTAATAGCCATATTACATTTAATTAAAAATATTTTAAAATGTATTATTAATATTCTTTTCTTTTTAAATTTTGAGTTCCAAATTCTCTTCCTCCCTCCCATACCTTTCCCCACTCACTGAAAAGGCAGGCAATATAATATCAATTAGACATGTGAAATCATGCAAAACATTTTCATATTAGTCATATTTTTAAAAAGCAAGAAAAATAAAGCGACTGATAAAAATATACTTCAGCTTCCACTCAGAGTTCATCAGTTATCTCTCTGAAGATGGATAGCAATGATCTCCTGGTCCTTCTCACTTCACTGTTTTTGACCTGAGAATTTTATAATAATATTTCTGGGGGTTTTCATTTTGGGATGTCTTTCAGGATACTATCAGTGGATTCTTCACCATAGATATGAACTCAATCATGCTTATGGTGTGCACATGTTCTGATGCTTGAGAATGAGCTAGTTCAATAGAGAACATTATGAAAAGCAAAATGGATAATTTTGATTGCATTAAAAGAAAAAAAGAAATTGCACAAAGCAGAAAAAAATAATTTCTATTTTACCTTCTGGTCCTAGAATATGAGGGCAGTTTTCCTTGATAATTTTTTGAAAGGAAATAGCTATCCTTTTTTTTTTGATCATGACTTTCAGGTAGTCCAGTAATTTTTAAATTATCTCTTCTGAATCTACTAGCCAAGTCAATTGTTTTTCCAATGAGATATTTCACAACGCAAAATAAAGTGAGAGGAAAGGGGAGATCATTGTGCACAATTACATTAATGTGATAATGTCTCATAAAGTCATTAGTTTTCCTTTGCCCAGTTCTAACTTTAAAGGAATTATTTTCTTCAGTGCACTTTTATACCTCCTTTTCCATTTGGCCATTTCTACTTTGCAAGGAGTTCTCCTCTTCTGTGAATTTTTGTATATCTTTCTCCATTTGGCTAATTCTTCTTTCCAAGGCATTCTTCTCTTTGTTGGGTTTTTGTGCCTCTTTTACGATTTTGCCTGTTCTATTTTTTAAGGGGTTAGATTTTTTTTTTTATCATTTTTTGCTCCTCCTCTGTCAAACTGTTGACTCTTTTTCATGATTTTCTTCCATCACTCTCATTTCTCTTCCCCATGTTTCCTCTACCTCTGTTACTTTAAAAATCTTTTGGAGCTTTTTCATGGCCTGTGATCAATTCATATTTTTCTTGGAGGCTTTGGATGAACAATTTTGACTTTATTGTCTTCTTCTGAGGACACATTTTGATCATCCTTGTCACCATATTAGCTCTCTATGGTCAGAATTTATTTTCTGTGTTTGCTCATTGTCCTGGCCTATTTATTGTCTTCTGTTTTTTAAGTTCCTTTTTTAAAAAATTCATTTCAAAAATTTATTTTAAACTTAAATATAAAATCAGAAAAGAACAAAACATTGCAATATACATAGAACAATGTAAGAGAGGATTCAATCTCAGCAATAAATTTCCATTTCAAGAAAACCTATATATTGAATACTAAACATTATTTTCAGAGCTGTCCATCTTTCCTTTGCTTGTTTATACATTTTATTTTACCTTCTGCTGTGCACTATTTACTTTAATTTTCCCCTTACACTCCCCCCAAAAGCTGCAATTAAGTTTGGAGATATACACACACACACACACACACAAATACACACTCAAACACACTCAGACACATAGATTTCCACTTGTTATCTCTTTCTCTGGAGGGGGATAGCATTATCCTTCATGAGTCTAAGTCTGTATCAGTTCTTCCTCTCTTATCTCATTTATATGAGGTAATTTCTCATTTTACCTTTTCCTATATCATTTTGCTTTTTAGAATCACATCATACTAAGCTCTACCCCACTCTTTCTTTTAAACTATCCAGTTACTAATGACAGTCTTAGACATATGATTTTTCCATATATAAAAAAATTAAACACTTTGTCCTTATTAAGTCCCTTGTAATTAATTTCTGATATTTACATTATATTTCTCTTGGATATTTTATGTTAAATTTTCTATGATGTTCTGGTCTTTTTGTAATACATTCCTGAAAGTCTGTCAGTTCATTGAATGTCCTCTGTTTTTTTTTTATTCAGAATTATACTTAACTTTACTGGTATAATACTTTTAGCTGTAACCCTAGTTCTTTTGCTCTTTGATATACACTGTTCTAAGACCTGCAATCTTTTAGTATAGCCACTGCTAGGTATGTAATCCTTACTTTGGCTGTCTCATATTTGAATTGTTTTTTTTTTTTTCTTGATGCCCATAATATTTTTTCCTTAAGCAAGGGGTTTCAGAATTTGCCTATGATATTCCTATACATATTAATTTGAGAATCTCTTTCAAGTGGTGGATTTTTTTTTTCTCTTTCTACTTTCCTCTCTTATTCTAACACTTTAGGACAATTTTCTTTAATTATTTCTTGTATTATTTTATCAGGATTCTTTTTTGATCTTAGCTTTCAGGTAGTATGATTATTTTTAGTTTTTCTCTTTTTGATCTGTTCTCTAGATCAGTTGTTTTTCCCGCAGGATGTCTCACATTCTCTTCTATCTTTTCTTCAAGTTTCAGGTTTTTTGTACAGCTATTTTCCCAGGTAATTCTGTGGACCTATAAGTTTTCGACTTTTCCAAGGTGGCAGGATCTAGAGAGAGGTATCTTTATTAGTCTCATGTACTGTGTACTGGTTTGTGAGAGTCCACAAGCACTCTTTTTAACCTTGTAACTGCCATGTTCCCTGCTCCCCTTCAGTCACAAGCTCAGCTGTGCTAGTGTTCCTCTTCACATTGGGACTAAGACCCAGGACTGTAACACAAATCCAAGTGTAAATAATGCAGAAGAGTCCTGCGCCTGGTGCCAGCAAAGGGATGCCTGTAAATTTCTGTTTGACCCTTTATCCAATCCTCTTACTGTCTTTGGGTTGACAGGTCTGGAAACTGCCATTGCTGCCACTGATTCAGTCACTCCAAGGCCTGGTCCTGGTTTGCTGAGGCATGGTCTGTGCTAGCGTGGCCTGTGCTGGGCTGCATTCCCCTCTCACCCAGGTGCCACAGACATTTTCTGCTGATTTTCTAAGTTGTCTTGGCCTGAAAAATTGTATCACTGCATCTTTTTGTGGGTTCTGCCATTCTATGATTTGTTTAGAGTCATTATTTAAAGGTATTTGGAGAGTTTGAGGGGAGAACTCAAGCACCCAAGAAGATCTCTGCCTATAGTATGCCATCTTGGTTCCACCTCTACCAATTCTACTTTTAAAGAAGTTGCTTTTTTCAGTTATTTTTTTCCAATTTGGTCAATTCTATTTCTTTTCTTTATTTTTTTTATTTTGCACTCAAGGACCAAAACACAAATACAGAAGAGAGAAAAAAAACAAAAAACATATCATAAACCTAAATAGTAACTTAAATACAAAGTAAAAAAAAAGCATGACATGTGAATAGCAGAACATAAGAGAGGATTCAAAATATGTAAACAATAAATTTTCATTTAAGAAAGCCTCTTTGAAGAGTTGTGTTGTGTTGAGAATTGTCCATCTATTTTTTTCTTCCTTGTGAGTTTTCTCTTTTCTCTGCTGTGTACTGTTTTAACTTTGTGTTTTTTTTTCTTTTTTTCCCTTCCCCCTCCCCTAGAAGACTACAATAAAGTTTAAACCCTCCTCCAAACCACACCCTAAAATGCTGCAATAAAATTTAGATATGTTTCTCTATAGCTATAGATACATACATACACATATACATATGTACTTACATACATAAATATATAGACATATACTTTCCCAAACACATTCTGCTCCTGATCTTTGTTCTTTATGTTTGAGCATATCTTTTGTTTCCTATTCCTCCTGCCTCCTCTACTTAGCTTCTACCCACGACTTAGCCCACCTATTATTTGCCTACACCCCTGCAAGGATTTCTCCCCTATCCTTCCATTTCCATAAATCTAAACACTCTTCTAACCCTAATTTTACCTATTCCCTCCCCCTCCCCTGTAATGATCTCTCCCTTGTCCTCTCCCTCCTCCCTATGCCTCTACCATTTTATTTCTTCTGAATTTATAAGACTTTTATACTCTTCAAAATATATGTATCGTTCCCTCTTAAATCCATTCCTGATGAAAGTTGATTACCAGAATTACCAGTCCTCCTTCCTCATCTAATTCCTCTGTATCATTTCTTCTTCTTGCACCTCATTTGTATAAAATAATTATTCTTTTTAGTTGTTCCTAAATGATCATACTTCTCAAATTCAAATCCTACTCAAATTTTCCCCAGTCTTACTTATAAGCTACCCAATTATTAATAAAAATATTAAACATACATTTTACATTATATGTATGTATATATGTTTATATAATATATATATATATATACACATAGACACTCACACACATACACACACACACATATATATATATATATATATATATATATATATATATATATATATATATAGTAAACAGTCTGTCCTTATAATCAGTCTTTGGTATGTACCTTATATTTCTATTGCTTCTTGTATGTCAAATCTTCTATTAAGTTCAGGATTTTTTTTAAAGTCTTGGAAGTCTGAGAGGTTATCAAATGTCCATTGTTTCTTTTCATCCAGGATAATACTTAACCTTGCAGGGTATGATATTTTCGGCCAGAGCCCCAGTTCTTTTGCTCTTCAATATATTATGTTCCAAGTGCTGCGGTTCTCTCATGTTTCTGCTGCTAGGTTTTGTGTGAATCTAATTGTGGCACCACCATATTCAAATTGTTTCAATATTGATGCTTTTAATATTTTAACCTTAAGCTGGGAGTTTCATTAAGGTGCTATTTTAACTGTTTTGTGGGGGAAAATCTTGAGACCTTGGAACTTTCTGACCTACTCCTCCATCTTCCCAGAATCCTCTCCCCAGCCCCTCTATTTCTTAAATAGTTTTGTCCAGTCAATTTTTGTGCTTCCTTTTCTAAGATATTGATTTGTTTTTCATAATTCTCTTACATAGCTCTCCTCAGTTTTTCGTCTATCTCTTTTACTTGATTTTTAAAATCCTTTTTGAGTTCTTGAGACAACTTTCTGGGCTTGAGATGAGTTCATATTCCCCTTTGAGGCTTTGCATGTTGGCATGTTGACATTGTTACCCTCTTCTAAGTTTATGTTTTGATCTTCCCTGTCACCATCATAATTTTGTACAGTCATGGTTCTTTTTTGCTTTTTTTTTTTCTCATTTTTAAAAGTTGAACTCTGGTCCTGACATACAGGGGCCACTGTCTTCTTGTGCTGGGGGCCAGGGTCACTGGGCACTGACTTTCTCACCAGGGCCTCTGGACCTGGCAGCTTGCCTACTGTTCTAGCCAGCCTAATTGTGCTTATTGTGCCCAGGTTCCAGGAGTGGTAGTTTGCCTGCTGTGCTAGAGCTAGAGACTTCACAGCTCACAGCTCTGCCACTGGCTTGGCAAGTCCAGACCATGGATACTTGGTTGCTGATCTGTGCTGTACTTAGAGCTTCCTACTGGGAATACTACCTGCACTGGGCTGTGTTTCCTTTTTACCCAAGTGAGACACACCTTTCCTAAATTCCTTCTAATTTGTCTTGGGCTGGAAAATTATTTTACTCCATCTTTATGTGGATTCTATAGCCCCATAATTCTTTTAGAGGCTTGATTTAATGTTGTTTTCAAAGGAAACTGGAGAGAGCTCAGGCAACTTCCTAGCTTCTTTTCTCCTTGGTTCCACTGCCGCCACCACCACCACCACCACTCCAATTCTACTTTGTAAGATTGTTTCTTGAATTAATTTTGGTGCCTCCTTTTCTTTTAGACCTATTCTGCTTTTTGAGGAGTTCTTTTATTCAGTGAATTTTTGTGCCTTTTGTTATCATTTTTACTATTGGACCAACTCTATTTCTTATAATTTTTTTTCCAGCATTTTTGTGCCTCTTTTCTGAAACAGTTAATTCTTTTTTCATAGTTTTCTTGCATCACTCCCATTTCTTTTCCCAATTTTTCCACTACCTCTATCATCTCTTTATCTCTTCCAGGAATTCTTGTTGAGCTTGGTTGCAATTAGCCTTTTCCTTTATGGCTTTTTTGTAGCTGGTTTCACATTGCTGTCTTCTTCTGAGTTTATGTCTTGTTCTTCCCTGCCATTGTAGTACCTTTTCATAGTCAAATTCTTTTTTGTTTTTTGCCCATTTTTTCAGCCTATGTCTTACCATTTAATTTTATATTCAAGTTAGGTGCTGCTCAACTGGGAGTCGTTGTCCTAAGCTTCAGGCTTTTTTGTGCAGTTATTTTCAGAGCCAGTTTTGAGAGTCTGCAAGTTTTTGGAGCTTCCAAGATGAGGTGATCCTAGGAGGGGTATTCTCACTGCTGTCGTGGGCTGCACTGTGATCTTTACCAAGAAAAGGTCTCTAGTTCCATAAGGCCATATGTGCTAGTGTTCTCTTTACCTTTGAACAAGGGCCCCTCATCCCTTATGATAAACCTCCAACCCTATTCTTGGAACTGTAGCCCAGAGTTACATATGGGCAATAGAGTTTCTACTCAGTGCCACTTTCACTCAGTGTCAACAAATGGTCTCCTACAATCTCTTTCTGATCAGTTGTCTAATCTCTTTACTATCTCTGGACTGAGAACTCCTGCTGCTTCTGCTATGGCCACTGTTGCTGCCATCACATGTGTGAGCTCCAGACAGGGCTCCACCCTGCTATTACAAACTTTTCTTAAGTTTTCTTGGCTAGAAAATGTCCCACCCTGACCTTTTATTGGCCCTGCTGTTCCAAAATTTGATTTAAGGCTTTATTTTAAAAGTTGTAGGGGAGTGTTGAGAGAATTCAACTCCGTTGCCTCTAATCTGCCATCTTGACGCAATATATTCTTCCTTCAGTGACAAGCATGGAGATTTTGCTTGGCACTGCCAACCACAATCCTATGCAAATATCGGTGTTCTCCAGGTCTCTGTTCTTTTGGCACCTTCTGTTTTCACTGTACCACTCGAAGTGAGCTCCAGGATGCTGGAGTTTAATCTATGCTTAAAGGCAAATGACTCAAGTTATCATAGGAATTTTGATTTAAAGCTCCTAATGTTATTTATGCTGAAGCAGAGGCACAGCCCCTCTATTTAATTCTATTAAATTTAGAAAATATTTACTAAGTGACAAAATTTTGGTGCCTTTCTTGTAGAAGACCAACTGTGCTAGGTGGTAGGGGTACAAAGATTAAAATGAGACAAACTTTATTTTCCAGAAGCATATATTTTAATCTCATCCTGACTGCCTAAAAACCAAACCAGGAAGTTAAAATTCTTATCTTGTCATGAAAGCTAATAACCCAAGATCATCTGAAAAATGATTGTTGTCTCCTTCCTCTTCTCAGTCCCACAAATCCTTGTTGCTAGTAGCAACCTGGCAGCTAGACTCCTTGAGCTCCATTCTCCATTAGAAAAGCAATGGTAATAACCATAATAACAGTGTTTCTGTAACAAGTTAGGGTTGTACAAAGTGTTCTATGCACCTAACCCTATGAAATGTGTAATACAAAGGTTAAACCCAACTTCTTGTTGAGTAGTTGAAGGCTCATGACAGTTGATGGGTAAGATTCAGGGTCAACTAACTCCAAAGGGAGAGTTCTTGTCATGACCTACCATTATATTGCATTTTTTATCCTTCTACAGCAAGTTGGCAAATCATGTTTTACCAAAATCGGGTATAAGTTCCTTATCATTTCCTGAGATTAAAGAGTAAAGTAGTGAAAGAGCAAACTTATAACCACTTCTTATGAAACATGATTACAGAATACTAAAGCACAATTGCTTGTGAGCAAGTCCTGATGTATGCCATTTTTTTTGAAGAACCCAAGCTTCATTCACTAGAAAACTTCCATTTCTAATACATCTCTGATACTTACACACTCACATTGCTCTGTGATCACATCAGTGTGAATGTTTCCTCCAGTGATGGAGACTACAGCCCCTCTCTCCATGCATGCTCATCTTGTATAGTTGTTGTCCATGTCCTCCCAGAAAATCACAACCATGGGCCCATCCAATGGGTTGAACGCCTTCTGCACTTTCATCCAACATCATACATGTACTAATGGAGTACCCTGCCTATTGACCACTCATCCCCTACCCCCACCACATAACCATTCCATTTTCTTTTCCTTCCATATATTTTCTTGATGCCATTTCCAACTCCTGTTCATATTCAAATTTCTTTATTGAGTATGTGTTATCACCAGTTTATAACTACTGCCTGCTTCTTCATCTTCCTCATCTAAGAGTGATATTTCAGCTTATTACTGAAGAAAACCAAGAATTTCAAAAGGGGGAAGAATAGGGAGAGCACCTTTGAGGCATGAGGGTGGGCCAGTACAAAGGCAAAGGAATGAGAGATGGAGTATCTTCTGTGACAAGTAAGACACAGGGTAATATGTTAGGATCATAAAGTGTATGGCAGGGGGTAATGTGTGAGAAGACTGGAGAGGTGGAAAGGAGCCAAATTGTGGAGGGCTTTAAATGTCAAAGGGAAGGTGATTGAATAAGGTTATTTTTGTTTTTCCATCTTTCAGAGAATTTTGTATGATATTGATGCATGCGTAGATTTCTTGTTGGAAGAGAACCTTTACTGCAGTATTTAGTTCCACCAAATGAAATGCGTTTTTTTAAATCAGCAATAAAAAGTACCTTAGGATCTTATATTCTCTACATCTTTCAGTCATATAAAGAATGGTAAATGTTTTCCTCTATAGAATATTACTTGCAAAAGTCTACTCTTTCCCTAATAACACCCTCATTAAGAATGTCCTTGGTCTGTATGTAGGTAAGTCTCTCAAAGATTTTATGTAAATAGAAAAGTAGACATTATATGTTGGTAGTTTCTGTTCTCTTGGTCACCTTTTTCCCATATTAATAAGGTCCAAAATTTTTCCATGCTTCTAGTATCTTTCCCGCCTTGAAATAAGTTGTTAGTTAACTGCCAAGCTATATAATTGATATATATGCTATTATAAATGTATATGTATATGCATGTATATATCAATCAACATTTAGTAAACACCTTTTATATTTCAGGCACTAGGGATTTGACTAAGAGGAATGAAGTGGACTCTTCTTACATTGAAATTACATTCTAATGAGGGAAAGAGCAAACATTTTATATATATATATATATAACTGTAAAGTTAATGAATATACATACCAAGCAGTTACACATATAGTAGTTAGGGAGAGAGGGTACTAGCAGTTGTAGGAATCAGGAAAGGTTTCATGTTCAAGGTAGTGCTTGAACTGCATCCAAAAATAAAGAAGGAACTTTTTCAGGTGGATTTTAAAGAAGAGAGTACATTACAGGTATGGGAGACAGCTGGTGCAAGGCAGGGAGATGGCATATTAACTATCATGAATGAGGAAAAAGAGGTCAGTTTGGGTAAATTATGATGTGAAAGATAGATGGTATTACATACATATTTTACACAAATATACATATGTAAATATACATATGTTTGTATTATCTATATATACATAGAGCCAGGTATGAAGGTTAGAATGGCTTCAGGTAGCAGAAAAGTACTTAATTTCTCTCGCATTGCATCTGTCCTCATGAGTACTAAACTTTCTGAACTCTACCTTTCAGTCAGACCAAGGATACTACTTTGCCTTAGTGCCTTCACTTCATTACATTCAGGATGAGATGTACTCGTGTCTCTGTCACAGAGAACAGTTAGAGGAAGGAAGCTTGCCTGAAGTGCCTGCCTCTGAGTGAAACTGGCTTACCAAACTTCCTTCTAGAATTTAAATTTGCTTGCTTATGACTCAGACCTGGGATTGATGATCTAGATTCACATGGTTTGTGGGGAACTTGAGATATTTACAAGCAATAACAAATCAAAAGACTCTTTCTCATTTTGGTTGAACCTCTAGCCAGGATTGTGTCATGGCAACATAGATCTCCATCCTTTGATCTCTAGACACCATAAGCTTTTGCTCCCTTTCTCTCTTCCCTCCCTGTTAGAAGGAAAGAAGGAAGAAGAAAGGGAGGGAGGGAAGAAAGGAAAGAAAAGAGGCAACAAAGGAAAGGTCACATAGCCAAGAAGTGTTAAGATTTACCCTTTATGTAGCCAACTTAGGTATTTATTTAAAAAGCAGGTTAAAAAAAGGATTAAAGAACAGAAAAATTCTATATTAGACATTCATCTGCTTGAAAAAAAAGAGAAAGGGGAAAAAGCACTCCATCTCCATGAGTTCTCAGTCAATAGGAACATTTGCCAACAATTGGACATGCCTCATGCTCTTTTATCTCTTCAGTCTTGCCTCAGTGGACAAAGGTGCCAATGGACAGGATAGAGCCAGGCTGTACTCAGCCCTCACCACAGCAATTTTTAATTATTGTATAATCATCTACAGAATACTAACTTTAAAAGAATCATAGCAAAACAATGATTTATCCTTGGACCATTTCTGTCTCAACCTCATCAGAAAAGATGAAAAGAAAAAATCATCATTATCAATTTGGCCGATATTAACCAACCCACCTGAGAACACTGTGACATTTACATAATATTCAATGATTATCATCAACCCTTTGACTCACTCCTATACTAAGGGCTGTCATATACTGAAAATGTATAAACAATCCATTTATAATAGGAATACTAGAGTATTTGGTTACAGCAATAAAAAATGTTCTCTCTTTAAACCATGCCACTACACAACAATATGAAGAGCAACTGAGTAAGATATTACATCTTGTAAGGAAGTAGTTTAAACCTACTATGACCTTGCCTTCACATCCTGTATCAATGAAGTTTTCTGGAGGTCTGGTGAAGAAGCCAGAGAATAAGGGTTGCAGGAGAAGTCAGATGGCAAAATGTGATATAAGTAGACTCAAGAACTGTAAAGTTATTCATCTGATCCAATGAAGATCTCTTGTGCTTGAATCCAATGGTCAAATTAAGCTAATCAGTGAAGTTTATACAAATACATTGGTGTTTTCCAGGCAAGATAGATCACTCATAAGGCTAGCAAAAAGAAAACTGAATCTGTGTATGATAAAAGACTGCCTGTCATACAAATACCAGAGCTTGACAAGAACATAGTTAAAGCCATCAGGCAACTCCACAATACCAGTTTTACTATATACTTGCAGCAATGTAAAATGAAGAATACATTTAGCCAAATAAAAACCCTTATAATGTTCACAAGACACAGGGCTTGTCAATACAAGGAAGCTACAGAAAAATTAGTACTTTCTCAGCAAAAAGCAAGAAGAATGCTGATAGATGGCCTCAGAACACATGATAAACAGATGAAAATTTTAAATGTTTTTGAAACAAAAGGCCTTCATATCTTGGAGAAATAAGGAAGCCTAATTCCTCTGGATTTGTTAAATAGAAACAAAAATGGTTTGCCTCTAGATGAAATGGCTGTGATCCAAAGGCAGAATCAAAAAGCACTCTATAGGTGAAATCCATGTGAATTCAGTCAGCATTATGTCAACAAAGAAGCAGGGACTAAATGGTTGAGTCACATGAATTTGTTTATATAATGTTTATATGATAAAGGGATTCGTGATAATAATTCAGAATGAGATAACCAATACCAATAGTTACAAAAAGGTTACTTTTAAGAAGTCAACTTAACTAATAGTTACAGAGTATTAATTAAAATGGTGCAAAGTGTTCAACATGTCACTAAAGGTTGCAAAAAGATCATCTCAAAAATATTTAGTAAGACACAAACAGATGACCAAAATTATATACCAGCAGCTCCCTATCTTTTCTAAACTGAAAGACAAATCATTACAGTGTAAATATAAACCTCAAAATATCCTTGAGAATTCAGGTAATAAAGTGTACTGGAACCAGAGAATCATCACAAAGAGAACCATAATCCCAAACTACCTGCATTTAATTTTGATCTGTAAAAATAAAAGAACTTTAAAATATATATAATTTATTTATTTTTCAGTTTTCAACATTTACTTTCATAAGAATTTTAATTCAAAATTTCTCCCTATCTTTCCCTATCCCCCCACCCCAGGACAGCATGTACCCCATCTACCCCTTCCTCCGTTTCTGTCCTCCCTTCTATTACCCGCTTCTTCCATCCTCCTCCTCTCCTTTTTCCTGTAGGGCAAAATTGATTTCTGTACACCATTGCCTATGCATCTTATTTCCCAGTTGCATGCTAAAACAATTTTTAACATTCATTATTAAAGGTTTGAGTTCCATATTCTCTCCCTTCCTCCCTGCCCTTTCGCTCTCTTGAGAAAGCAAGCAATTCCCTATAGGTCATACATGTGTAGCCAGGCAAAACACTTCCATAATAATTGTGTTGTGAAAGATTAACCACGTTTCCCTCTGTCCTATCCTGCCTTCCATTTATTCCATTCTTTCCCTTGACCTGTCTTCCCACAATAGGGTTTGATTCTGATTATTTCTTTCCACAGTTTGCTGTCCCTTCTATTATCGTCCCTCTCCTATCCCCTTCCCCCTGCCTTCCTGCAGGGTAAAATAGATTTCCTTATCCAATTGAGTGTGTGTTATTCCCTCCTTAAGTCAAATTCCATAAGAATAAGGCTCACTTATTCCCTTTAACCCCGCCTCTCTTCCCCTCCATTGTAAAAGTTTTTTCTTATCTCTTTTGTGTGAGATGATTTGCTACATTCTACTTCTCCCTTTCTCTTATTCTTAGGACATTCCACTCAATAGTAAATTTAATTTTTTTAGGTAGTCTCCTTTCAAATTCAGCTCACCATGTGCCCCCCTCATCTGTGTGTCTCTTTTTGTGTGTGTCTCTCTCTCTGTCCCCATCTCTCTCTCTCTCTCTCTCTCTATATATATATATATATAATATATATAATATATATATATAATATATATATATTATATATATACACACATATACATATACTCATATACCCTTATACATATTCATACCTACACATATATAATATACATATACATACATACCCATGTACACCCACATATATATGCATACATATGTATACACACATTTATATACACACATTTATATATATATATATGTATATGTATATGTATATGTATATGTATATATCCCCCTATAACTATCCTGATACTGAAAAAGTTCTTGAGTGTCTCCATGTAGGAATGTAAACAGTTCAACTTTAATAAGTTCCTTATGGCCTCTCTTTCTTCTTTATGTCTTCTTGTTTCTCTTGATTCTTGTATTTGAAGGTAAAATTTTCTATTCAGTTCTGGTCTTTTCAACAAGAATGCTTGGAAGTCCTCTATTTTATTGAAATTCCAGTTTTTGCCTCAAGTATTATACTTAGTTTTGCTGAGTAGGTGATTCTGGGTTTGAATCCCAGCTCTTTTGACCTCTGGAATATCATGTTCCAAGCCCTCCTTGAATTGTTTCTTTCTGGCTGCTTGCAATATTTTCTCCTTTAACTAGGAACTCTGAAATTTGGCTACAATATTCCTAGGAGTTTTACTTTTGGAATCTCTTTAAGGAGGTGATTGGTGAATTCTTTCCATTTCTAATTTTGCCCTGTGGTTCTAGAATATCAGGACAGGTTTCCTTGAAAATTTCTTGGGAAATGATGCCTAGGATCCTTTTTTTGATCATGGTTTTCTCTCCTGGATCTATTTTCCAATGAGATATTTCTCTCTGTCTTTTATTTTTAACATTCTTTTAGTTTTATTTTATAATTTCTTGGTTTCTATAGCTCCATTCTAATTTTTAAAGAACTATTTTCTTCAGTGAGCTTTTGGACCTCCTTTTCCATTTGGCCTATTCTGCTTATTAAGGCATTCTTCTCCTCTTTGGTTTTTTGGATCTCTTCTGCCATTTAAGTTAGTCTATTTTTGAAGGTGTTATTTTCTTCATCATTTTTTGGTTCTCTTTTAGCAAACTGTTGACACATTTTTCATGATTTTCTTGCATTGCTCTCATTTCTCTTCCAAATACTGAAGCCTTCTCCAGCCCTGGCTGTACTCTGTGGCCCACACTGAGTTTTCTCTGCTCTGAGTCTGGTGTGATAGACTCTTCCTGTTGGGCTTCCAGGCTGTCTTGGACTGGAAATCTGTTTTACTCTGTCATTTTGTGGCTTCTGCTGCTCTAGAATTTGTTTAGAATCATTTTACAGGTATTTTAAGGGCGTTGGGGGAAGAGCTCGAGCAGGTCTGTGCTTCTACCCCACCATCTTGGCTCTGTCCCCTCCCCCTCAAAAGAGCTTTTTATTAGGTACTCCAAATTGCATTACATGAAACACTTTGAAAATATAGAGACCTGGCAGAATAAACTAAAGCTATATTGACATATTGGGAACAGGATGAGGTACCTGTCAGGCCCATCATCTTGCCTATAATTGAAATATTCCCAAAGATGCTTTCAGTGAATAAACAGGAGATTAACTTTGATCCTAATTCTCTCACTGAATTCTAGAAAGTACTCATCTTATTCACCTGTGCAGTAGTTCATAGAATATTGAGTATAAAAGAAAGATTTGGGAGAGTGATGTGTCTTTGAACCATTTTTCTCTTAAGTCCATCCAAAAGGGAGAGTTGCATAAGATGACAACGATAACAACAGTAGCTGGCTTTTAAATACTGTAGTGCTTTAGTGTTTATAAAATTCTTTGCATACACTATTTAATTTGAACCACGCAGTTATGTGAGATAGATAGGTGCTGTCTATTTTCTACACCAATTGGGTTTTAACCTTAATTAACTGTATTTTGATCTACTCAATATCTCTTTATCTTACTTTTGAGTATAATGGGGGTTTGGTAGCATAGCAGGAAATAATGTTTAAATATGTTCCTTAAATCCAGGGATACCATCCCCTGATATAACAGGCGAATTACCTTATGACAAAGAAAATGAGATTAGGCTCTTCCTGATAAACCCATGCTAGCTTTCAGTGATGACTGCTACCCTTTGTCTACTCCTTCTCCTCTTCCTCCTCCTTACTTTTTGAAACTACATTTTTTCCAATTATATGTGAAAACAATTAACATTTATTTAAAAAAAAAACTTTGGTAATTAAAAAAAAAAGTATGTTTCAATCTGCATTCAGATTCCCTCAGTTCTTTCTCTGAAGGGGCATAAGATTTTTAACCATAAGTCTTTCAGAATTACGTTGGATCAGTGTATCAATCAGAAAAGCTGAGTCGTTCACAGTATTACTGTTGTTGTATACAATTGCCTCTTGATTCTGTTCGCATCACTTTATATCAGTTCATGTAAATTTTCCAGGTTTTTTTTAAAGCATCCTCCTCATCATTTCTTAGCACAGTAGTATTCCATCACAATTATATACCACAACTTGTTCAACCCTTCCCCAACTGATGAACATACCCATAATTTCAAATTCTTTACCACCACAAAAAGAGCTGCCATAAATATTTTTGTATATTTAGATCACTTTCCTTTTTAAAAAGTCTCTTCAAAATATAAACCTAGTAGTGGCATTGCTGGACCAAAGGGTAAGCACAGTGTTATAGCCTTTTGAGCATAGTTCCAAATTGTCAACTTATAAGTGTGAGGTGCCATCTCAGAGTTGTTTTAAATTTGCATTTCTCTAATTAATAATGATTTCAAGTATTTTTCCAGATAACTATAGATAGCTTTGATTTCCTTATCTAAAAACTGCATGTTCATATTCTTTGACCATTTATGAAGTGGGGAATGGCTTGCATTATTATAAATTTGACTCTGATATCTATATATTTGAGAAATAAGGCCTTTATCAAGTAAACTTGCCATAAACATTTCCTCCAGTTTTCTGCTTTCCTTCTAAACTTGGATGAATTGGTTTTGTTTGTGCAAAACATTTTAATTTAATATAATAAAAATTTTCCTTTTTCATCCCATAATCCTCTCTGTCTCTTGGTTTGTCATAAATTCTTCTTTTCTACATAAATTTGACAGGTAAACTATCCCATGCTTCCCTAATTTTCTTATGGTATCAATTTATCCATTTTGACAATATATCAATATTTGGTATGAGCTATTCATTTATGCTTAGCTTCTGCCAAACTACTTTCCAGTTTTCCCTGAAGTTTTGACAAATAGTGAATTCTTGTAGCAAAAGGTTGGACATTTGTGTTTATCAAATAATAGATTATCATGGTTGGCTTTTTGTGTATATTGTTCGTCTATTCACTTACACTGATCTATCACTCAATTTCTTAGTCAATATCAGATTATTTTGATGATTACCACTGGAGATCTGATATAGCCAGACCACATTTATTCACATTTTTTCATTCCCCTGATATCCTTGACTTTTTGTTCTTCCAGATGATTTTATTATATTTTCTAGCTCTGTAAAATATTTTTGGTAGTTTGATTGGTATGGTATTGAATAAGTAAATTAATTTAGGTAGAATTGTCTTCTTTATTATATTGGATTGGCCTACCTATGAGCAATTGATATTTTTCCAGTTGTTTAAATTTGACTTTGTGTGAGAAGTATTTTGAAATTATGTTCACATAGTTCATATAGGTTTTTCTTAGCAGGTAAATTCCTGAGTATCTTATATTGTCTATAATTCTTTTAAATGGAATTTCTCTGTCTTTTGCAGCTGGATTTAGTAGTACATAGAAATGCTGATGATTTATGTGGGTTTATTTTATACTCTGCCACACTTCTAAAGTTTTTAATTATTTCAAATAATTTTGTTAGTTGATTCTCTTGCATTCTCCAAGTGTACCATCATATCTCCTGCAAAG
Organism: Bettongia penicillata ogilbyi; assembly: GCA_023548195.1. Taxonomy (NCBI): domain Eukaryota; kingdom Metazoa; phylum Chordata; class Mammalia; order Diprotodontia; family Potoroidae; genus Bettongia; species Bettongia penicillata. The sequence goes on along the minus strand of JAJHZJ010000104.1, from coordinate 3,932,472 downwards.
AGTAGTAGCTTTGTTTCCTCATTGCCTATTTTAGTTCTTTCAATTTCTTTTTCTTGTCTTATTGCTATAGTTAGCATTTCTAGTACGATATTGAATAATAGTAAAGATAGTGGACATCCTTCATCCCTGATGTTATTGGGAATGCATGTAACTTATTCCCATTACAGGTAAATTTTGCTGATCGTTTTAGATACAGATTGTTTATCATTGTTATCCCCTACCATTTTTTCCTTCAGCTGAAGCATAATAGATTCTGCTCCAGCTTCTTACCTTTACTCTGTGTGTATCTCTGTGCGTCAAGTGTGTTTCTTGTATACAACATACTGTAGAATTCTGTTTTTTATAATATAAATTTATTTATTTAACTTTTTACATTCATTGTCACAAAATTTTGGGTTCCAAATTTTCTCCCCTTTATCCCCTCCCTCCACCCCAATACACCGAGCATTCTAATTTTCCCTATCACCAATCTGCCCTCTCTTCTATCATCCCTCCTTTCTCTTGTCCCCATCTTCTCTTTTGTCCTGTAGGGCCAGATGATTTTCTATTCCCCATTAACTGTATTTCTTATTTCCTAGTAGCAAGAACAATACTCAACAGTTGTTCCTAAAACATTGAGTTCCAAATTCTTCCCATCCCTCCCTCCCCACCCGTTCCCTTTGGGAAGGCAGGCAATTCAATATAGGCCCTATCTGTGTAGTTTTGCAAATGACTTCGATAATAGTCCTGTTGTGTAAGACTAACTGTATTTCCCTCTATCCTATCCTGCCCCCCATTGCTTCTATTCTCTCTTTTGATCCTATCCCTCCCCAAGAGTGTTGACTTCAAATTGCTCCCTCCTCCCATTGCCCTCCCTTCCATCATCCCCACCACCTTGCTTATCTCCATCTCCCCCACTTTCCTGTACTGTAAGATAGGTTTTCATACCAAAATGAGTGTGCATTTTATTCCTTCCTTTAGTTGAATGTGATGAGAGTAAACTTCCTGTTTTTTTCTCAGCTCTCCTCTTTTTCCCTCCACTAAAAAGTCTCCTGCTTGCCTCTTGAATGAGATATAATTTACCCCATTCCATTTCACCCTTTTTCCTCCCACTACATTTCTCTCTCACCATTTACCTTAATTTCTTTTAAGACATGGTCCCATCCTATTCAATTCACTCTGTGCTCTCTGTCTTTGTATGTGTGTGCATGGATGTGTGTATGTGTGTATGTGTGTGTGTGGTCCCACCAACTACCCAGATACTGAGAAGTTTTAAGAGTTACAAATATTGTCTTTCCATGTAGGAATGTAAACAGTTCACTTTTGGTAAGTCCCTTATGAATTGTCTTTGCTGTTTACTTTTTCATGCTTCTTCTCATTCTTGTGTTTGAAAGTCAAATTTTCTTTTCAGCTCTGGTCTTTTCATCAAGAATGCTTGAAAGTCCTCTGTTTCATTGAAAGACCATATTTTCCCCTGAAGTATTATACTCAGTTTTGCTGGGTAGGTGATTCTTGGTTTGAGTCCTCGTTCCTTTGACTTCTGGAATATCCTATTCCATGCCCTTCGATCTCTTAATGTAGAAGCTGCTAGATCTTGAGTTATCCTGATTGTATTTCCACAATACTGGAATTGTTTCTTTTTAGCTGCCTGCAATATTTTCTCCTTGACCTGGGAATTCTGGAATTTGGCCACAATGTTCCTAGGAATTTCTCTTTTTGGATCTCTTTCAGGTGGTGATCAATGGATTCCTTCAATACTTATGTTGCCCTCTGGTTGTAGAATCTCAGGGCAGTTTTCCTTGATAATTTCATGAAAGATGATGTCTAGGCTCTTGTTTTGATCATGGCTTTCAGGTAGTCCCATAATTTTTAAATTGTCTCTCCTGGATCTATTTTCCAGGTCAGTTGTTTTTCCAATGAGATATTTCACATTGTCGTCCATTTTTTCATTCTTTTGGTTTTGTTTGGTGATTTCTGGGTTTCTCAGAAAGTCATTAGCCTCCATCTGTTCCATTCTAATTTTCAAAGAACTATTATCTTCAGTGAGCTTTTGAACCTCTTTTTCCATTTGACTAATTCTGCTTTTGAAAGCATTCTTCTCCTCATTGGCTTTTTGAACCTCTTTTGCCAATTGAGTGAGCCTATTTTTCAAGGTGTTATTTTCTTCAGCATTTTTTGGGTCTCCTTTACCAAGGTATTGACCCGTTTTTCATGCTTTTCTTGCATCTCTCTCATTTCTCTTCCCAGTTTTTCCTCCACCTGTCTAACTTGATTTTCAAAATCCTTTTTGAGCTCCTCCATGGCCACTGGACATCCATCTGGGATGTCTGGGATACAGAGGCCCCTACCTCCACATCTTTCCCTGATGTTAAGAATTGTTCCTCGTCATCAGAATTGAAAGGCAGGAACATCTGTACCCCATCAAAGTAGCTTTCTATAGTCTTATTTTTCTTCCCTTTTCTGGGCATTTTCCCAGCCAGTTACTTGACTTCTGAGATTCCTGTCCACCCCCGCCTAGATCTGCCCAGCTAGTGCTTGGGGTTTGAGATTCAAATGGTCTTTCTGGGGCAGGCGTGGCTGCTATTCAATGTGAGCTTAAGTTCTGGTGCTTGGGTGGGGGCAGGGCTGCCTCTCAGGCTCAGTTCCTTCAGGGGGTTTATGCAGAGGCCTTTGGTAATGGCCCTGAACTTCTGCCTGCTGCTCCAGGAGTCCCAGGCCGCCACCACTGCCTCTGCTGCTGCCTCCCGAGGGGTCCCCAGTCACAGAGACACCCCACTCCCCTCTCGTCCAGCCCAGATGTCTCTCTCACTGACCTGGAGCACCTGTGGGTGGAGGGACCTTCACGGCCACCGGAGATTCCGTCCATGAAGCCTGCTCGGATTTGCTCCTCTGGGGCCAGGTGGCCAGGGCAGCTCAGGGGTGGGCTCCGCTGTCCAGAGCGTGATGGACCCCTGGGGACAGCTCTCCAGGGCTCTCTGGAATGAAAATCTTTTCCCCTGTGTTTCTGTGCACCTTGCAATGCTCCAGAATTTGTGGGGAGTTCTTTTTGCAGGAAATATATGGGCTGTGGGTTCGGAGTTAGCATACGTGAGTCTTTCGACTCCACTATCTTGGCTCCTCCCCCTAGAATTCTGTTTTTTAATCCACTGTGTTTTCTGCTTCTATTTTATGGATGAATTCATCCAATTCATATTCAGAGTTATCACAATCCCATAATCACAGTTATGATTACTGTGTATTTCCCTCCATCCTACTTTTCTCCCCCATTTATATTTCCCTCTCTCTCCTTTTACCCTGTCCTTCCTCAAAAGTGTCTTGCTTCTGATCACTGATTCCCCCAATCCACCCTCCCTTCTATCTATATCATCTCCATATATCTTATTCCTCTTTCCTTCATAGTTCCCTGTAGGATAAGATAGATTTCTCTATCCACTTGAAGGTGTATGTCATTCCCATTTTGAGCCAGCTCTGATGAAAGTTGCAAGTGCTGTCTGCCAACACTACCCCCCCACATTTTCCCCTCCATTGTAAAAGCTCTTTATCATCTCTTTTATGTGAGATAATTTATCCCATTCTGCTTCTTTCTTCTCCTTGTGCATCCCTTATTCCTTACATCTTATTTTAATTTAATTTTTTGATATTATCCTATCACAGTAAACTCATGCTTTTTTTACATTTTTTTTTTTTGTTTGTGTTTTCTTTTGCAACATGGCTAGTGTAGAAGTATGTTTGACATAACTTTACATGCGTAGTCAGTATCAAAGTGCTTACCTTCTTAAGGAAAGGGGGTTGTGGATGAAAGGAAAGAATTTAAAACTAAATTTTTTTTATAAAAAATGACTGAAAATTAATTTCCATGGAGTTGAGAATTATTTAATGAATTAAATACATAATTTAACAATTAAAAAAGCAGGAGTTAAAAGAAAGAAAAAAATAAATATACAATTTTACATTTCAGTATTCCTTTCATTAGTGCATTTTATAACTCATACATTCCTTCTAAAGCAGTGCAATTTTGTCCATATTTTAACATGCACTTTTAATAGATAATCTACTGACTGAATAGTAAGGGAACCATATAGGTTTGTAATTTCTCTTTTCCTCAATGAAAATTCCCCTACTCTTCAGCCACACTCATTTGTTAGACTCTTCTATCTGTATCTATACTTGAATAGCAATTCACATATTCTGAAATTTGTTTCCAGCTGTGTCTTAATCAGTCCACAATCTATAGGAATCACCTGTTGTCTTAAGTATTGGGGATATAAAGAAAAAAAACTAAGAATCCTGTCTTAAAGGAGTTTACATTCAGTCAAGGATTAGAAAATTCTTAAATATCTTCTTTAGGACTCCCGAATATTCAGAAATACTGTCTTCTATAAATTACCTTGAGTTACTGAATTCTTAATAGTCACAACTCCAAAGGAACTTTAAATAAATGAGTAGGATATTTGGTTCTGAATATTTTCACCAAGACTTCCCCTTATCATCTTGATACATTTGTCAGGTCATCTTAATAGCATCCCCTTCCCCTCCCTCACCAAAAAGAAAACCACCAAAAACCATTTGAGGAAATGAGCATATAAAACCTACTTTCACAATCCCATCTGTGGAGAGCATGATGAATATGATGGCTAATTGACATGAATGTACTTACCAAACACAAAGTCTTGCTTTTTATAGATAATGAGAAGAGGGGCTCTTTCACTGGCTTCCTAAATTTAATATTTCTAAGATTTCTTTGTTGTGACAGTGAAGATGATAAGCTATTTGTGACTTGGTATAAGAGAATGATAGAAAAAACATAGTAGAAATCACCACCATCCTCTAAAGCAGGTTAACCTTTGTTGTGTCCTGGACCACTTTGACTGCCTCGTTATAAGTTCCTATTCCCAGAATAATGTTTTTAAATGCAGAAAATAAAATAAATAAGATTACAAGAGAAACTAAATCAAAATCGATATCCACACACACACACACACGCACACACACACACACACACACACAGATTTAAGGCTAAAGATCCCTGCTCTAGAAGGTCCTTAAAATTTGTCTTAGTCAAAAATTTCATCACCTTAATGGTCATTGTGGTGTTGAGCTTCTCTGAACTTCGGTTGGTCTTTGGATAATAAGGTTTTTGCGGGGGAGTGGGGGGAGGTATGGATAGGAACTTGAACTCAAAATTGTTACTGCCTTATAGAAGAGATTCTTATGATTATGGATTATGTGTTTTTCTGACTGGATGATCTCCAACATCCTTTTCAAAACTGAGACTCTATGACTTTTGTAGAAACTACCAGACTCAGAGCCTACATCCAGTTGGCAGACTCTAGGAGCCTAGTATCACCTCCAGGCATCTGAGGGGACCTCAAAGATATCCTTCTACGAAGTTTTTCTCCAGAACCTCATCACTTAAACCTCCTTAGTTTCGGGAGGTTAAAGCTTACCAAACAGATTTTCTGTTTTGAGGGGAGCATAGACTATCAGTTGTCCTCTGACTGGAGAGGGTAAGAGTAGCAAAGAAGGTAATATAATCATAGTTCTGAGGACTTTATTTCAGTGCTTGATTTTAAATTGTGTTTTTGTATGTAAGGCACCTAGGGAGGCATTGGTCTGATAGGCACAGTATAAATGGGAAATAAAAAAATATACAGTTCTGGGGCCCGATAATAGGATTGCTGCTAGGTTTTATATCAGTAAGGCTTATCTTAAGGGCATTTTAAATCGCCTTTTTCTCAGGGGCACTAAGTGAACTTCAATCTCTTGTGCAGATCCATTGATTAAAACTGGATTGTGCCTGTCTTTTTTATTCTCTTTAAATTTTTTTTAAAATTAATTTATTTATTTTTAGTTTTCAGCATTGTTTTCTACAAGATTTTGAGTTCCAAATTATCTCCTCATCTCTCCCCTCCACCTATGCCAAGACTTGTTGCATTCTGATTGCCCCTATCCCCAATCTGCCCTCCCTTCTAGCACACCCTTCTCTTCCCTTATCCCCATCTCCTCTATTTTCTTGTAGGGAAAGATAGATTTCTGTACTCCATTACCTGTATATCTTATTTCCTAGTTGCATATAAAAGCAATTTTTAAGATTCGTTTTTAAAATTTTGAGTTCTAACTTCTCTCCCTTCCTCCCTCCCCAACCGTCCTCACTAAGAAGGAAAATAATTCAATATAGGTTATACATGTATAGTTATGCAAAAGATTTCCATAAAAGTCATGTTGTGAAAGACTAACTATATTTTCCTCCATCCTACCCTGACCTTCATTTATTCTATTCTCTCCTTTGACCGTATCCCTCCTCAAAAATGTTTACTTCTAAATTCCCCCTCCTCCCATTTGCCCTCCCTTTTATCATCACCCTATTCTCCACTTATTCCCTTCTCCCCTACTTTCCTGTAGTAGAAGATAGATTTTCCAAGTGAACTGAGTGTGCATATTATTCCTTTCCTCATCCAAATGATAAGAGTAAGGTTCACTTTTTCCCTCTCACTTCTGTCCTTTCCCCTTCATTGAAAAAATCTTTTTCTTGCTGCTTTTATATGAGAGATAATTTACCCCATTCTATTTCTTCCTTTCTCCTCTCAATATACTCCTCTCTCACCCATTAATTTTATTTTTCAGATATTATCCCTTCCTATTCAACTCGCTCTGGGTCCTCTGTCTATATGTATATAGTCTTTCCAACTACCCTAATACTGAGAAAGCCTCAAGAGTTACAAATACTATCTTTCCATGTAGGAATGTACACAATTCAACTTTAGTAAGTCCCTTATGATTTCTCTTTTCTGTTTACCTTTCATGCTTCTCTTGATTCTTGTGTTTGAAAGTCAAATTTTCTGTTCTACTCTGGTCTTTTCATCAAGAATACTTGAAAATCCTCTACTTCACTGAATCACCATTTTTTCCCTGAAGTATTATACTCAGTTTTTCTGGGTAGGTGATTCTTGGTTTTAATTCTAGCTCCTTCGACCTCTAGAATATCATATTCCAAGCCCTGTGATCCTTTAATGTAGAAGCTACTATATCCTACGTTATCCTGATTGTATTTCAACAATACTTGAATTGTTTCTTTCAGGCTGACTGCAATATTTTCTCCTTGACCTGGGAGCTCTGGAGTTTGGCTACAATATTCCTGGAGTTTTCCTTTGAGGATCTATTTCAGGAGGTGATCAGTGGATTCTTTCAATATATATTTTACCTTCTGGTTCTAGAATATCAGGGCAGTTTTCCTTGATAATTTAATGAAAGATGATGTCTATGCTCTTTTTTTTTATCATAACTTTCAGATAGTCCTATAGTTTTTAAAATGTCTCTCCTGGATCTGTTTTCTAGGTCAGTTGTTTTTCCAATGAGATATTTCACATTGTCTGCAATTTTTTTATTCATTTGGTTTTGTTTTTATAATTTCTCGATTTTTCAGAAAGTTATTAGCTTCCATCTGCTCCATTCTAATCTTTAAAGAATTACTTTCTTCAGTGAGCTTTAGGACCTCCTTTTCCATCTGGCCAATTCTGCTTTTTAGGGCATTCTTCTCTTCATTGGCTTTTTGGATCTCTCGTCATTTGGGTTAGTCTATTTTTTTTTAAAGTGTTCTTTTCTTCAGCATTTTGGGGGTCTCCTTTAGCAAGCAGTTTACTTGTTTTTCATGATTTTCTTTCATCACTGTCATTTTTCTTCCCAATTTTTGTTCTATTCCTCTTACTAAATTTTCAAAATCTTTTTGAGCTCTTCCATGACCTGAGACCAATTCATATATTTCTTGAAGACTTTGGATGGAGGAACTTTGACTTTGTTTTCTTCTGTTTTCATGTTTTAGTCTTCCTTGTCACCAAAGTAAGATTGTATAGTCTGATTCTTTTTTCAGTTTTTGCTTATTTTCTGTCCCATTTACTTGACTTTTGAGCTCTTTGTCAGGGTAGATCTCTGCTTCCATTGGGGATGGAGAAGTACACGGTCACCTGCTCAATCCTCCCACAATCTGTGGGCCTAGAACTCCAGAAACAGTGGCTGTCTCTGCCCTTGCTGCTGCTATGGCTGCTGCAGGTTCCTCTGACCCTCCACTCTCTGCCACCCTGGGACTGGGGCCTGACAACTCTCTCACAAAGGTCCCATAGATTGTTTCCACTGACATTTCAATTTGTCTGCAGTGTTTTGGGCTCATGAAGTCTGGAAACCAACACAAGTACTAGAGATTCAGTCCCTCGAACATCTGCCCAGCTCCTGTCTGTGCTGGTATGGCCCATGCTTGACTGCACTCTGCTCCCATCACAGTATGATAGACAGTTCCTGGTGACCTTCCAGGCTGTCTTGAGCTGGAGATTTGCTTCACTCCATCATTCTGTGGGTTCTGCAGCTCTAGAATTTGATTAGAGTCATTTTTACAGGTATTTGGCTGGATGTAGGGAGAGTACTCTATACAATCTGTGCTGTTATTTGGCCTTCTTGGCTCCACCCCTGAATTATGTGTTTCACCAGCAAATAGGGCAGGTGCCTCCTAAAGGGTAGCACAGCACTGAGCTTCCATGTAGAACCTGGGAACTCTTCCTGAAGTGCCCTTTGTGTAATGCTGTAGTCCTGACCAAAGGATTCCCTTGAGAGGAGGGAAGGAACATGGCATCCTTGACAGCTTGGACCATGGCTGGTAGAAATACATTAGCATTTGGAATCAATGGCATACATAGCATGAGGGAGAAAAAGATAAATCTTCCAAAGCAGCTTCCTTCCTGTTGTTCCTGAATTGGCAGTTTTGTTGGAAGTTAGTGTTCTGTTGGGTTATGTATCCAAATATGCCCGGCCTTTGCTGGTTACACAGACTCACCGAAACATCAGAGAAAGCCCCTCCATTGCACTTTTTAAACTATATTTACAGCCCTCAGAATATGGAACATCAGCTTTCAAAGTGCACAACTATGGTGTTCAAGGTAAATTCTGGGCCCCCAGGGGCAAAGGTCACTAAGACTCCCAATTCACCTTTATTCTTGTTAAACAAGGGAATACCCAGTGGAGAGTAGTCCTTCCTTTCTCATGTTGGGCCTCTGCTAACACTTATCTAGTCCTGTGCAGTTTGTAAAGGACCGAAAATAATTTCTCTGTCTCGTTTGATGCCCCCACAACAACTTTTACGAGGAAAGTACTCCAGGTGTGATCACCATCCATTTTACAGATGTGCAAATGAAGTATCAATCCAGTTCCATGAACTGGAACCTAGAATTGCACAGCTAGTTAAGTCCACGAGATTTGAAGGATTCAAACTTAGGTCTGTCCTGATTCCACATTTAGAAATCTTCACTATACACTGCAGTGTAAGGAGACATAATCATAGCATTTCTGCCTAGGATGCACAACCCCAATGTAGAACTGTTATGTAGAAGCAGAGTTGTAGTGACATAATTCTATACAGAAAACATTGATTAAGCTGCAACTATTTGCAGATCCGAGTGCTGGGCACCAAGGATGATACAGTTTAGATCAAAGAAGCTTCCTGCCTTCTGGGAGTGGGTGGATGAAATAAGAACAAATAATATGAGAACTGCATTAGAACAGGATAAAAATCAAAGTACTATGCTGAGGTCTGGGAGAGGAAAGGTTATTCTTTACAGGGACTTTAGAGAAATGTGTTTAAAATGGAAAGAGTATATTACTCTTCTACTCTGATCCTCATCCCATGCCCCAACTTAGGAATGAAACAACCAATGCTAAAATGATTTTTTTTTTAGCAAAGAATCCAAGACTTTGGGTCATCAAATTGCTAGATTACTGTAAAGAATTATCTAACTAATTAGAAAAAGAAATGGCCTTGGGGGTTTTAATCATAAATTACTCAAAGATACATTTGGCATTCTTTGGTCCTGTAACAACTTTGCATTCCCATCTCTATATTAAGAGTGGACATTGTGCTTCACAACTTCTGGAGGCAGAGGACATCCGATCAAATCCTTTCTCTGAATTTTTTCCACTTATGTAACCTTTGGCAAGTCACTGTCCCCCTCCAATTTCATCAGTTTTGTTCTTGCTAAAACTTTGAGATTTCATGTCATTCAAATGATCTGTTTATTTATTTATTCATTCATTTATTCATTTTTGTTCATCATTTATTTATTCATTCATTCATTCATTTGTTTGTTTGTTTGTTTATAGTTTTCAGCATTCATTTCCACAAGATTTTGACTTCCAAATTTTTCCCCATCTCTCCCTCCAACCACCCCAAAACTTTATACCTTCTGATTACCCCTTTCCCCTATTTGTCCTCCCTTCTACCACATCCTTCCCTTGCCTTATCCCCATCTCCTCTATTTTTGTGTAGGCCAAGATAGATTTCTGTACCCCATTGCCTGTATTTCTTATTTCCCAGTTGCATGTAAAAGCAATTTTTGGCATTTGTTTTTAAAACTTTGAGTTCCAACTTCTCTCCCTTCCTCCCTCCCCACCTATCCCCACTGAGAAGGCAAGCAATTCAATATAGGTTATACATGTGTAATTATGCAAAACACTTCCATAACAGGCATACTGTGAAAGACTAACTGTATATCCCTCCATCCTATCCTGCCCCCATTTATTCTATTTTTTTTCTTTTAACCTTGTCCCTCCCCAAAAGTGTTTCCTTCTACTTACCCATTCCTTCCATTTGTCCTCCCTTCTGTCATCCCCCCCACACCTCACTTATCCCTTTCTCCTCTACTTTTCTCTAGTGTAAGATAGATTTTCATACCAAATTGAGTGTGCATTTTATTCCCGCCAAATATGAAGAGAGTAAGCTTCACTTTTTCCCACTCACCTCCCCTGTTTTCCCCTCCATTGAAAAAGCTTTTCCTTACTGCTTTTATAAGAGATAAATTGCCCTATTCCACTACTCACTTTCTCCTGCCAATATATTCCTCTCTTATCCCTTAATTTTATTTTTAAGATATCACCCCTTCCTATTCAACTCACCCTGTGGCCTCTGTCTGTATATATATAGTCCTTCCAACTACCCTAATACTGAGAAAGCCTCAAGAGTTACAAATGCTATCTTTCCATGTAGGAAGGTAAACAGTTCAACTTTAGTAAGTGTGTTATGATTTCTCTTTTTTGTTTAGCTTTTCATGCTTCTCTTGATTCTTGTGTTTAAAAGTCAGATTTATTTCCTATTTAGCTCTGGTATTTTCATCGAAAATGCTTGAACGTCCTTTTTTTCATTGAATGATCATTTTTTCATGAAGTGTTATACTGAATTTTGCTGGATAGCTGCTGATTCTTGGTTTTAATCCTAACTTCTTTGACTTCAGGAATATCATCTTCCAAGCCTTTCAATCGTTAATGTAGAAGTTGCTAGATCTTATGTTATCCTGATTGTATTTTGACCAAAATCAAATTGTTAATTTTGACTGCTTGCTATATTTTCTCCTTGACTTGCCAACTCTGGAATTTGGCTATAATATTCCTAGGATCTCTTTCAGGAAGTAATTGATAGATTCTTTCAATATCTATTTTACCCTCTGGTTCTAGAATACCAGGGCAGTTTTCCTTGGTAATTTCTTGGAAGATTATGTCTAGGCTCTTTTTTTGATCATAGCTTCCAAAGAGTCCCATAAGATCTAGATCTATTTTCCAAGTCTGCTGTTTTTCCAAGAGATACTTCACATTGTCTGCTATTTTTTTCATTCTTTTGGTTTTGTTTTATAATTTCTTGATTTTTCACAAAGTTATGAGCTTCCATCTGCTCCATTTTATTCTTTAAGAAATTATTTTCTTCAGTGAGCTTTTGGATCTCCTTTTCTATCTGCTCAATTCTGTTTTTTAGGGCATTCTCCTCATTGGCTTTTTGAATCTCTTTTGTCATTTGGATTAGTCTGTTTTTTAAAGTGTTATTTTCTTCAGCGTTTTTCGGGGTCTCCTTTAGCAAGGAGTTTACTTGGTTTTCATGATTTTCTTGCATCACTATCATTTCTCTTCCCAATTTTTTGTTCTACTTCTCTTATTTGATTTTCAAAATCCTTTCTGAGATCTTCCATGGCCTGAGACCAATTCATAATTTTCCTGGAGCTGTTGACTGGAGGAGGCTTGACTTTGTTTTCTTCTGTTTGCATGTTTTTTTCTTCCTTATTGTCAAAGGAAGATTCTATAGTGTGATTCTTTTTTTGGCTTTTGCTCATTTACCTACTACTTATTTTACTTTTGAGCTCTTTTTCAAGGTAGTTCTCTGCTTCCAGTGGGGGCATGGTGGTGGTGGTGGTGAGTGTACTGTCAGCTGCTTGATCCCCTCACAATCTTTGGGCCTAGAGCTCCATACTCAGTGGCTGTTTCTACCCCTGCTGCTGCTGTGGCTGCAGCTGGTTTCTCTGCCCCCTCTCCCCTCTGCCACCCTGGGACTGGGGCTGGACCACTTCATTCTCCCACACTGGTCCCACAGGCTTTTTCCACTGACCTTCCAATTTATCCTCTGCATTTTGGGGTCATGAAGTCTGAAAACCACCACAGCTATGAGAGATTCAGTATCAAGTCCTTTCTTGTCAACATGGCCCATGCTAGACTGCTCCCTGCCCCTTTTGTGGCATGATAGACACTTCCCGGTGACCATCCAGTCTGTCTTTGACTGGAGATTTGCTTCACTCCATTGTTCTATGGGTTCTGCACCTCCAGAATTTGTTTAGAGCCTTTTTTTTTTTAACAGGTATTTGGCTGGCCTTGGAGGGAGCACTCTAAAAGTCTGTGTTGTTACTCCATCCATGTGCTTGGCTCTACCCACAAAGTGATCTGTCTTTTATTTTATTTTTATTTATATTGGATTCCACCCTTATTTGATTAAAAATTTACTTCCTAGATTTAGATGTGAAAGCCACTTCATCTGATTTTCTTTTTTTAATGGCATGATTTTTACTTCCAGAAAGATCTGGGTTTCAGTACCACATCGGACATATATTCACTGTGTGACCCTTCACAAGTCACTTGACCTCTAAGTGTTATAGGTAGTTTTTTAAAACTCTTAAGTTCCTCATTAGGAGCATCATAAACTAAAAGAATCTCAACTTTCACTCCCTATTTCACTTCCTGTGATACTTCTTATTCAGGTCACATACTCATTCTGAGTTTATTGTTGCATGATGTTCTAAAACTAATTTTGCCAGAGTGCTTTCCAGTTTTTTCTAGCCTTTCTTGTCAAAAAGGGAGTTCTTCCCTAAGTAATTTGGGTTTCAAGTTCACTGAGAACTTGTCCAGTGAGTTGTTATTTCTGATTCTATCTTGTTTAGTCTTTTCCATTGATCTGTTTTTCTGCTTTCTAACCAGTATCAAATATTTTCAATGATTTCTACTTTATAACAGAGATTGAGCCTTCAAAGTTCTATTCTCCTTCCATTGCTACTTTTTTACCCATTTTTTGCCTTGATATTTCAATGTTTTTTTCTTTAAAATGATATTTGTTATTATGTAGTACAGCTCTATAAAGTGTCCTGCTTGGTAATTTGATTACTATAGCATTTAATCTGTAAAAATTGATGTTGGTAGTATTGTCTTTTTTATATTATGATGGGCCTTCCATTAGTGCTGAATATATAATGTATAGAGGATATTTTAAATATTTCGCTTTTTTTGTATTTGTTATTTCTGTGTTCCCACAAACAATATATGATTTGTTCTTATAAAAGTTTCATGTTGTGCTGAGAAATATACAGATTGTTTAATGTTATCTTTTAGAAGATATGTTTGCTTTTAGCTATAAATTCTTCTACATTTTGGTCATTTATCCATTTTCCCTGTGGTTTTTATTTGTTTTTGTAAATTTTTTCTAGCTCCGATACAGGAACATTAAAGTCTCCTTCTTTAATTGTATTACCATTTAATTTCTGAAATCCAGGGGTTTTTCTTTATGAATGCTATGCCAGTGGAAAAGTTGTTTTTAATATTGATATTAGTTCATTGAACTGGTTCCATTAAGCATTATGTGATTTCCTTATTTGTTTCCATTGATATTATGAATTTTTATTTTTATTTTTCTCTGCAACCCTTGCTTATTGTTTCTAGCCTATCATTTTCATTCTTTGCATGCTTCCATATATGTATGTGTGTGTGTGTGAGAGAGAGAGAGAGAGAGAGAGAGAGAGAGAGAGAGAGAGAGAGAGAGAGAGAGAGAGAGAGAGAGAGACTTTTAGGTATTTCCTGTAAGCAGCAGATGGTGGAGCTTATTTTTCTGCCACTCTTGTTTTATTGGATTGCTTTGTTCCTTCCATTTTAAGGTTATTAAAAAAACAATTAAAATTTCTTTTTTCCACTTATTGGTTTCTTTAGTGTTTTGTTTAATCCTTTCCCTTTTAGGTCAATATTTTGTCCCTGAAACTAGTTTTGCTTACATTATTCTTATGCAACTCTGTTCTCTTAGGCTTTGTTCTCCCAGTCCCTGTTCCTATTTATCTACACTTTCCCTTATCTAGATTTTTTTCCTACATTATTTTCTTTTTTTCTAATATGTTATTTATTTTTTACCCTCTTTTGCAATTTCACTTTTCCCTCTCAGCTAAAGTTAGTTCTGAATATGCTCTCTTTTATTACCCTTCAACCTAAGTTTCTTATTTTCTTTTTCATGTATTTTTTCTAAGAAGTTTTTCTTTATTTAATTTGCTTCATGAATTTCTCTTCTCTTCCAGTCATTTCTCAAATTTTATTATTCATGGCCTAAAATTTTATGTATTCTTTTTTAAATCTGTCTTTGCCCGAAATGAGATTAAAGCTTCTTTTTGAAGTACTAAGTTCAACTCTCTGCTAAATTATTTGTTTTTGCACTCACAAAGTTTTCTGTCTTTTTTTTTTGCTTTGATTCTCTGTTAGAAGCATCAGTTGTTGAGGAAAATGCATGTAATATGGTTCTCTGTGTCATAAATCATACCATTTAATTTTACTCCTCTTCCCATAATTATTTTCTTTCTCAAGGGCTGTATATGTTCATTTATATAGCTTCACTCCAACACACACAGACACACACACACACACAGACACACACACACACACACACACACACACACACACACACACACACACACCTACCCTGTTGGACATCAGTTGCCCCTTGGAGTTCACACATCCCTTTCGCCTCATCAGAGTATCATCCATGAAGATACAATACTGTGTAAAGGGTAATTGCCTTCCAAAATACCAACTCTTCCTAGGTTAAATGTGTCATGAGGGAGAATCTCTAATCACATGGACACAGCTCTTTATGGACTGGGACTATTTTTCATTTTGAGGGGTCCATTTCCAGTCATCCTGATCTATGTCTTGCCACTGGACCCAGAGGGCTCTAGAGGAGAAATTGGGGTTGGTAACCTTGCACAGTCCACCTTCACTTAAACCCAAATCATTTGCAAGTCGTTGCATTGTCTTCCTAATGTCAAGGTGCTCTTCAACTACTAAGGACAAACAACAAATAATATTTCTTCATTGTGATTTCCCTATGTCTGTTTCTATTGATACTTTGCCTCTTTAAGTACTCCACATTCAATTCCTCCCTTCTCATGCCTTTCTCATTTTCAAAAAAAAGTAATTCTCTTACTGAGACACTATAGGAGTTATCATCCCATCACTCATGGACTTTTCAAGGATCCATAACTCTGTAGTATCTCCAGTATCTCTTATTTGCTAAATACCCATCTTCTTGCTTGTTGATTGGACTAAGATTGTTAGAGTATATCATTTCTAATTGCAGCTTGAGTTCCTTTGTATTTTGTAATGTACATTCAGTTTCCTTCTGTGATTTTACAAGGATTCAGAATAGCATTATGTTATTTGAATTATCATTCTTTTATATTTAAACATCTTTCTCATGGCCACTTTCAGACTTTTTTGTTTTGTCATTAAAATTGTCTAATGTAACTTCTCTGCCTTAGAGTTTGAAGCACAGTGTTCTTATTTGTTTTTATTTTTTTAAACAAGAGGCAAACTGGATTCTCTGAATTGGTATTTTGTTTTCTATATTCAGAATTTCTGTGAAGTTTCCTACATTGTTAAGTTTAAGCTGTTTGATTTGTCACATTCTTCTGGCATGTTTATGATCTTTTTGTTATTGTGTGCAACCCTGTCTTCAAGAAGAATGACTTTTATCCTATGTAGAGTTTAGGCGTTCTCTGAATACTTCTCTTTTGCCAGGTTTTTCTCTACCTTAGTACTTTTGTGCTCCAAATATATCAATTTCTCTCTTTCACTTATTTTGAGAAATTATTCATTGTGCTTTCATTCTGTAATCTGTCAATTGAGTTTTCAGAGTCTATACAAAGTGTTCTAAGTTCCTACTTATTTAATTCCTTCTTTTATGTATTTCATTTCTCCTTTGAACCCTCCTAGGAATCCTTTCTGTCTATGTTCTTTTGGAATTCTGCAGGATTCTGTATTTTAGCAGCTAATATTTTTCACTTTTCTTTGTCCTGTGATATTTATTAAGGAAGATTTGTATTATCTTTAAGAATTTAATGCTCATCCTTTCTGAGTTTGTGCTTTTTCTGTTGATTTATGTTTGCTTTTGCTCTAGGTTTTTGTTGTGTCTTATTTCCTCGAAAAAGTTTTTGATGTTTCTGTGTGTGTATGTGTGTGTGTGTTCATTCCCCTATCACTTTTGGAGGCTTCCCCCTGTTCTAGTGGGCACTCTCCTGAGACTGGCCTACCATACTGCCTCAGACTCCTTGCTTGGGGATATAAGCTTCACTGGCCCATGCCCCTGTCCTACATGGTCACTGAGGTACAGAATTGGATCAGGTTGAATTTTACTCTCCTTTTTTTCCATCGCAGAACACCCTTGCACACTCTCACCCTACTCCCACCAACACCACCAATTTTTCTCTTGATTTTTCTTCTTTCCTCCTCTGGCTGGGTAGAATCAACATCTGCCAGTTTTTTAGGGTAGAAGAAGAGTTTAGAGAATATTACAGATTGTGGCTCTGCTGTCTTGAAATTCCCTTTTGTAAGGCTAGGTTTTAACCAGAAGTCATTATGCTCTTAGCCATTTCCTCCTCAGCTATATGTTACTAGGAAGGGGTTATGGTAGAGTCTCTGAATCAGAGGAAGAAGAGAATCTAGAGATGATCCCAAGGCAAAGTACTTCTATTGAGCTCGTGTCCCCTTCCAAGAGCATTTGAGAAATTTTGAGGAAGGAATACAGAATGAATGCTTTAGGAATTAGAGTTCTCCAGTCTTAATTCATAAGGATTCCCTTCTGGAGGTTCTCTCATCTTTTTGAGGGGGAGGTTCAGCTGTAATTTCTCTACTTCTGGTGTGTAATTTTTTTGGAATGTTAGATTTTTGAAGTAATATAGAAAAAGTGATCAACTCCCAGTCTTGCTGGTCATGTGATCCAGAAGAAATCCCTAGTACTTTTATACCCAAAACTGGTACCAATCTTAGCCTTATTTTTAGGTGAATTATTTCACCTAAATGGTGTGATTAGAAGATCACTAGAAAGTCCCAGCCAATCAATATAAAATTTTAGAATCACTGAAACTCAGAGATCAAAGGAATTCTAGAGATTGTCTAGTTCAATTTCTGACTCATTGCATTAATATCCTCTACAGTTGAGGCAAGGATGCAAATTTAGACCCAATGTCAGGAAACTTCTCTTCATATTTAGGGGTGGTATCAGGCTAGATGTATTCACTGACTTCATTTAATCCTTTCTCATCTTGGTTGCTCTCTTATGGACACATTTATCAGTAGGCTTCTTATGCTGTGGTGCCCATAGCTTAATAGAATATTGGAGTTGAGGTCTTGTGAGATCAGAGTACACTGAAGTTCTCAAGACCCTTTTCATGGAATCAATGCCTCTCTTAATGCAACCCAATATGGCCTAATGCTGTATCATGCTGCTAATTCTTTTTGAACTTGCATTCCACTTAAACCTCCAGGGTTTGTTGGTTTGTTTGTTTTACAATAGTTGCTATCTCATCCTGCTCTATTATATTGTACTTGTGCAGCTGATTTTCTTAAGTTTATTTTTAGTTTTCACCATTCACTTCCATAAGTTTTACATTTTCTCCCTCTTTTTCCTCCCCCCTCCTCAAGACAATTTGCAATCTGATAGAGACTATACATATAAATTCCTATTAAACATGTTTTCCAATTAGTCCTGTTGTATAGAAGAATTAGAGCAAATGGGAGGAACCATGAGAAAGAAACAATAACACCAACAAAGAAAATAGTCTGCTTTCTTCTCCATTCAGACTCCCTAGTCCTTTCTCTGGATGTGGATGACATTTTACATCATGAGTCCTTTGGAATTGTTTTAGGTCATTGCATTTCCGAGAAGACCTAAGTCTATCAAAGTCAGTTATTGAACACTGTGGTTGTTACTGTGAAAAATGTTCTCTGGTTCTGCTACCTTCACTTAGTATCAGTTCACATAAGTCTTTCCAGGTTTGTCTGAAGTCTGCCTGTTCATCATTTCTTATAATTGATGGGCATCCCCTTGATTTCCAATTCTTGGCCACCACAGAAAGAGCTGCTATAAATATTTTTATACATGTTGGTTGTTTTCACATTTTTATGATCTCTTTGGGATACAGTCCTAGAAGCAATATTGCTGGGTCAAAGGGTATGCACATTTGGACATAGTTCCAAACTAGTCTCCTGAATGGTTGGATCAGCTCACAACTCCACCAACAAGGAATTAGTGTTCCAACTCTCCCACACCTTCTCCAACATTTATCATCTTCCTGTTTTGTCATGTTAGCTAATCTGATAGGTGTGATGTGGTATTTCAGAGTTGTTTTGATTTGTATCTCTCTAATCAATAGTGATTTAGTGCATTTTTACATATAACTATAGATAGTTTTAATTTCTTTCTCTGAAAACTGCCTATTCATATTATTTTACCATTTATCAATTGGGGAATGACTTGTATTCTTATAGATTTGACTGAGTTCTTGTGATGGCAATCAAGATAGGATCTTTTACTGTTTCTGTTTTAGTATAATCAAGTACCTCTGATTGAATCTTGCCTTTATCAATCAAGCATCTTTGCAAGGAGTAAAGTGCAGAAACAAGAGGTTCTTTAACTAGAACCTGTATGTCTTTGTATTGTTAATTATTTGTTTGTGATTAAAGATTTTTCCTACCCATTGATGGGCCTACCCATTGTGGGAAGCTTGATTAGGGGAGTTGTTTTGTAGGAGGGTTCCAAGTACCTTTTGTTCTTTTTATTCAAGCACTGGGTCAAAAGGTTGTGATGCCCTCTGGCTCTAAAAATGGTATAAATACTCTGAATAGAGGTTTTACTTTGGAGCTTAGTTTTTGGTAAGAAAGTTTCAGTATCAGATGAGGCCTCTAGGAGGCTGCTGGCTTTGAGAACCCAGATATCATACTTCCCTCTCTGGTAATGATGGTCAGACAACTGTACTTATTTGTTGAATTGTGGTCAGGCAGAGGAAGTCATATCTGTTGATTACTTTGGGACTTACTGACTGGAAGCATTTGTTTGGCCAGATGATGACTCTGGGAAGCCTCTAAGCAGTGCCCCAGCTTTGAAAACCCAGATATTGTGCTTCCCTCTCTGGTAATGATGGTCAGACAGTTGGGGTCCAATTGTCTGTTGAATTCAGGCAGAGTAAACAATGTCTGTTGATCTTTTGATCTCTATATTTTCTTTGAAGTTCAGAGTGCTGATGCCCTGAACTAAGTGAATGATATATGTACTTGCTTAAAGAAATGATCCATATGCTTGATTAAAGTGATTGTTAACCCTTTGAAAGTTGCTTTCCTTTTATTAATGCAGATCTAAGAACTTGTTGTAGTAGGCTCCCCTGTATATGTTGAGGTGCTTACTGATACAGTTCTCTCTATATGTACATACACAAATATACACATACACATATATGCATACATATATGTATATACAAATATATGTATATGTATATGTGAACACCAACAGTGTCCCAATTTTCCCACATCCTCTCCAACATTTATCATTTTCCAATTTTGTCATGTTAGCCAATCTGATAAGTGTGAGGTGATATCTCAGAGTTGTTCTCCTTTGCATGTCTCTAATCAATAGTAATTTAGAGCATTTTTTCATTTGGCTATAGATAGCTTTAATTTCTTCCTCTGTAAACTTCCTGTTCATAGACTTTGACCATTTATCTTTTTCTGCCTAAGTGTATGACTTAACATTTCTCCTTCCTGAATTTCAGCTTGTCATATTTGTCTCATTGTTTAAGTCAATCAAATCTTCATGTATCTTGACTTTGTTATTCAAGTACAGTAGGAGTGGTCACTTGCCAGTTTGTCATCTGCAGATTTGATGAATGTGCCAACATGAGTGACTTATGTGAGAAAATATGAAGGGATATAAAGCTACATGCAGTCCCAGTAGATGCTTCCTGCCATGTTGACAATGAACCATCAACTACTTTTCTTTGGGACTAGTTATTCTCAAATCATAGTCTTATCAAATCCATATGTCCATGTATTCTGTATAGGAATTATATGAGACACTCTATCAGAAAAAAATAAAAACTTTGCCTTTTCAAAATCTTGGCTAAAATCTCAATCTTTCTTACTTATGTAGTAATCAAGTCAATAAGTCAGGAAGCATTTATTTAAGCACCTAAAATTTGCTAATCACTCTACTAAGTTCTATGAGTCTGGAGAAAGGCAAAAAAAGTCGCTATCCACAAAGAACTCAAATTCTAAGGAGGAAGACAACATGCAAGCAACTATATGCATAAAAGATTTTTATGTAGAGAAGCTAGGTGGAATTAATCTCAGAAGGAAGCACTGGTCCTTAAGGAACCCTAATTTGGTAGGGATGCAGGGGTTGGTAAGTGAGGAAAGAGGAACTAGAAAAGACCTACAAAATTCTGTCAAAAAATAAAATGATCTGATGAATCTTTCTAGATGATCTCTAGCCATCTGTTTAATGAATTTAGAATCAATTTAGCCATCTTTTTTAGAATTTCACCAGAAAATAGTGTCAATTTCATTAGCTTCTTTGTAGGTTGCATATGTTTTTCTCTTCCCTTTTTTGAAAATCTGGGCAACATTTTCCTTTTCCCTATCATGTGATACTTCTCTGATTACCATGATTTTTCTTATATCTCTAATTGTGGCTCAACAATCACACTAATCAGTTCTTTCAGTACCCAAGGATATAGTTGGATCAATTCAAGGATAAAGCAAATTGATAACAGTAGGTAGATCAAATTGGTGAAAAAGGTAGGAGGCTGCTGATAAGATGAAGGGAAGGTGGTTGTGGTTGTTTAGTTGTTGAGAATAAGGAAAGGCAGTTAACTGCATTTGTTGGATTATTAGGAGAGTTTTGTACATCTAAGTTTTTTATTCCATGATGTACCTTTACCTAAACCTCTGAGGTTCTTTCAGATGCATTACCCCTTTTTTACTTTCAATAATGTAATATTTTATTTTTTTCACCAATTACATGTAAAAACAGTTTTAACATTCATATTTTTTTATATTTTCAGCTCCAAATTCTCTCCCTTCTTTTCTCCCCTTCTCTCATTGAAAAAGCAAGCAATTTTATATAGATTATAAATGTGTAGTCATACAAAATATATTTCCATGTTAGTCATGCTGTGAAAGAAAACAGACAAAAGCAGGGAAAAGTAAAGGAAAAGTATGTTTATATCTGCATTCAGACTCCATTAATTCTTTTTATAAATATATAATTTATTTATTTTTCAATTCTTATCATTCACTTCCACAAGAATTTGAATTCAAAATTTCTCCCCATCTCTCCCCACCGCTCTCCCCAGGACAGCATGCACCCCATCCACCCCTTCCTCCAGTCAGCCCTCTCTTCTGTTACACACCCTTCTTCCATCTGCCATCCCCTCTATTTTCCTGTAGAGCAAAATAGATTTCTATACTTCATTGCCTGCATAGTTTAATTTCCAGTTGAATGATAAAACAATTGTTAACATTCATTCTTAAAGCTTTGAGTACCATATTCTTCCCTCCTTCCCCACCCACCCTCATTGAGAAAACAAGAAATTCAATATAGGTCATACATGTGTAACAGTGCAAAGCACTTCCATAATATTTTTGTTGTAAAAGACTAACCACACTTCTCCTTGTCCTATCCTGCCATTCATTTATCCCATTTTCTCCCTTGACCTGTATTCCCACAATAGTGTTTGCTTCTGATTATCCCTTTCCCCAATTTACTGTCCCTTCTATCATCTTCCCTCTCCTATTCCCTTCCCCCTTGCCTTCCTGCAGGGCAAAATACATTGACTTATTCAACTGAGTGTGTGTTATTCCCTCCTTAAGCCAAATCCCATGAGAGTAAGGCTCAACTATTTCCTTTCATCTCTCCCATCTTCCCCTCCACTGTAAAAGCTCTTTCTTTCTTCTTCTATGTGAGATGATTTCCTACCTCTGCCTTTCTCTTACTCCTAGTACATTCTATTCAATGTAAATTTTATTTTTTTTAGGTATTCTCTCTTCATATTCAGCTCATGCTGTGCCCTCTGTATATGTGTGCATGTGTGTGTGTGTGTGCACACATACACCCATGTACATATACAAAACTACATATATATATAATATACACATACATACATATTCATATATATATATATATGTGTGTGTGTGTGTGTGTGTGTGTGTGTGTGTGTGTGTGTGTGTATTCCTTCTAACTACCCTAATACTGAAAAAGGTTTCATGAGTTACAAATGACATCTTTCCATGTAGGAATGTAAACAGTTCAAATTTAATGAGTTCCTCAAGGCTTTTCTTTTCTGTTTATCTTTTCATGTTTATCTTGATTCTTATATTTGAAAGTCAAATTTTCTATTCACCTCTTGTCTTTTCAACAAGAGTGCTTGGAAGTCCTCTATTTAATTGAAATTCCATTTTCCCCCTGAAATATTATAGTCAGTTTTTCTGGGTGGGTGATTCTTGATTTTAATTCTATCTCCTTTGACTTCTGGAGTATCATATTCCAAGCTCCTTGACCCTTAGAGTAGAAGCTGCTAAATACTGTGCCATCCTGATTGTGTTTCCACAAATACTTGAATTGTTTCTTTCTGGCTGCTTGTAATATTTTCTCCTTGACCTGGGAACTCTGGAATTTGGCTACAATATTCCTGAGTTTTCTTTTTGGGATCTCTTTCAGAAGGTGATGGGTGAGTTCTTTCCATTTCTATTTAACCCTCTAGTTCTAGAATATCAGGGCAGTTTTCCTTGATAATTTCTTGGAAGATGATATTTCAGGTAGACCAATAATTTTTGAATTTTCTCTCCTTCATCTATTTTCTAGGTTAGTTGTTTTTCTAATGAGATATTTCACATTGTCTTCTATTTTTTCATTCTTTTGGTTTTGTTTTATAATTTCTTGATGTCTCCTAAAGTCATTAGCTCCCATCTGCCCTATTCTAATTTTTAAAGAACTATTTTCTTCAGTGTGCTTTTGAAACTTCTTTTCCATTTGGCAAATTCTGTTTTTTAAAGCATTCTTCACCTCATTGCATTTTTGGACCTCTTTTGCCATTTGGGTTGTTCTATCTTTAAAGATGTATTTTCTTCGGCATTTTTAGGGTCTCCTTTAACAAGCTGTTCCCTCATTTTTCATTATTTTCTTGTATTGCTCTCATTTCTCTTCCCAATTGTTCCTCTATCTCTCTTACTTGATTTTCAAAATCTTTTTGTGAGCTTTTCCATGGTCTGAGACCACTGTATATTTTTCTGGAGGTTTTGGATGTATATCTTCTTCTGATGGTTTGCTTTGTTCTTCCTCACACAAAAGGATGGAAGAAAATACTTTTTCACTAAGAAAGTAACCTCCTATAGTCTTTTATTTCCCTTTTTTGGGAATTTTCCTCTCTAGTTACTTGATTTTTGAGTCCTTTGTCAAGGGGAGGGTATACTCTAGGGACCTGTAAGTTTCTCCAATTGAGACTATCAAGGGAGTGGAGTTTACTCCTCTCCTGGTATATGCTCTGGTCTGGGAACAACTACTAGCACTCTTTTCTGCCCAGAATCTGTGAGTAGGGTTCCTTCTCCACAGCCACAACCAGCTCCACCATGCCAGTGCTCCTTCTCACCCCAGGATCACCAATAAGAACTGAGACCCAGATCAGCAGCTTAATTCCCTCAAGGTCTTTAGGTTGAAGGCTCAAAAGTGGATCATGCTGTCACCCTGGTTCAGAGCTAAGGTCAGACCCTGCTCCCCTCTCACTCAGGTGATAGAGCTTTCCTACTGACCTTTGATATTTGTGGGTTGAGAAATCTGGTAACTTCAACTGCTGCCCATGTTTCTGAGCTATGAAGCCTGCTCAAGTCTTGTCCCAGGTATGCCATGCACCAAGGCTGTGCTGTGCTCTGCTCTGACCTGGGTGTGATAGACCTTTCATGTCAATTATCCAGACTGTCTTGGGCTGGAAATATCTTTCATTCTGTCGTCTTGTGATTTCTTCTACCCCAGAATTTGTTTAGAGTCACTTTTACAGGTATTTTATGGGCTCTGGGAGGAGAACTAGAGCAAGTCCATCCTTCTAATCCACCATCTTGTCCCTGACCCCCTGTGCATATACTTTAAGCAATACCAGCACTTGGTCTGTATCCTAGAGAGATAAAAGAAAGGGGGAAAGGACTTATTTGTACAAAAGTATTTATACCAATTTTTTTGTGGCAGCAAAAAAAAAAATTAGAAATTGAGGGCATGCCCATAAATTGTGGAATGGTGGAAAAAATTGTGGTATATGATTGTGATGGAATATTGTTTTGCTATAAAAACTGATAAGCATTATCATTTCAGAAAAAGAAAACTTAGGAAAACTTATGCAAACTGACGCAAATTGAAGTAAGCAGGACCACGAGAACATTATACATAGTAACAGCAATATTTTAAAAACAATCAGCTGTGAAAGAAGTTACTCTAACCAAGACAATGATTCAAGTCAATTCCAAAGTACTCATGATAAAAAAAAAATGCTATCCACTTCCAGAGGGGGAACTAATGAACTCTGAGTACAGATTGAAGCATACATTTTCCCCTTTATTTTTTGGGGAGTGGGATTCTTTTGCAACATGTTTAATATGGGAAGGTTTTCCTGACTTCACATGTATAATAAAAACCATATTACTTGCCTTCTTAAGGGTTATAGGAGGGCGGAAACAAGACAGAATTTGGAACTCAATTTTTTTTAAAGGTAAAAACATTTGTAATATAGTTGGAATATTTTAATAAAATAAAATTGAGTTTTTTAAGAAAAAAATTACTACCTAGTTTTGCCTAACACATACACTGAATGATGTAAAGCTAAATCAAGGAAGAAGAATTCTTTGCTTGAATTGGCACCACCAATGTGCGTGACATATGTTTTACCTTAAGATCCAATTTGTCAGATATTTTCTGTGATGGGATGGCAGGGATAAAATTTTGATGTGATCTCTGCAATCTTCCCCTGGCCCCCAATCACTACTTCTCCAAAGAGAAAAGGCCATCCTTTGCAACATGTTGGCCCTTTGTGCCTCAGAGAGGTTTTACAGCATGGTCTTAATTACATTTTCTTTTTTCTACCTAATGCCACAAAAGCACTGTTGCGGGTCTGACAATGAAAGAGAAAGATGAATGCTTCTGAAAAGTGCTGGGGAATTAGAGGAGAGACCATATCAAAGAGGTAGAGGAAGCATATTTCAGGGCCCACTTTCTGCTACTGCCTTGGACATAGTAGTATCTGATGTACTTGACCCACATTTGGTGATACAATTGTATGGTGAAGCAGCCAATATTTACAGGTTCCAAAAAGGACCATGCTTTTGTTCCTTCTGTTGTTGTGTTTTTTTCTCTCTCTCTCTCCCAAACTGGTTCAGTCCATCTCTACTCTTAATTAGTTTTATGATGAAAAACAGAGCCCTAAAGTGTTGTAGCAGCAGAAAATCCACTTTTATGCTTGAATGGTCAGCTCTAATGATTATGCAAAATAAAATTATGCATTCTGCTTTTTTATTGCTTTAGATGCAGCAGTTATGGGGGATACTTGCATGTACCTTGAGTATTTCGTTTTCTTGCAGTTATGATTTCTCTACACAAAGTAAAACATGAATCTAGGAGATCATTTTTGTTTACAATTCTGTTGGACTCGATTTGATTATTCTTCAGCATCAAAATATGTATAAATGCCTACTGGCATGTGTTGTAGTACAAAGAAAATCATCCTGCTTTCAAGGAGCATACATTCAAGGATAAACGAAAGACAAATTAGCATTGGTAGAGCTTAGAGATTGAATGGGGCCCAAGAAACTAATCCAGAGATCCAAGGACGGGGTTGCAGTTGTAGTCCATTTAAATTATGTTTCTGCCAATTCAATGAGGATATTAAGTTTTAATGAAGATCACTAAGGTTTCATCAAATTGTATTTACATGTATAACCATTAGATGGTGCTCTGGGAGTATACAGGCATTTGTCAACGGGTTCTAGGTAGATGCGTGTACAGCACAGTGCCTGGCACATAGTTGATACTTAATAAAAGCTTGTTGACTTGACTCAGATTGACTACTAATCACCCAGTCGCTTTGCAACCTACATAAAGAAGGAACTTATATCACATCTTCTAGACTCAATATCATCTAGAGATATCTATATCAATCTGTCCCTATCTACTGACCATTTCCCTCTTCCCTTCTGAGCTTTCAACCATTAGCATTTACGGAGCATTATTATCTTAGTATGCAATTTATTTGGAGTAGTTAAAAAGTTAGCAAAAACAGAAGCATTATTCATATGTTACATGGGCTATATATTCCATTTACACCTGAACTCAATACCCCTTACCAGAGAAGGAAAATCCCTATTTGAGTTGGAATCTGTCAGTCTTTCTCACTATCTTCTGTCCACCTCTCCCCACCCCTCCTCGCACATATACACATTGCTCCAACTACCCTAGTCTACATCTGAAGCAGAAGACCTTAGAAAATCATTATCTGAACAGAAATATCCAGACTTTAAGTTGCAATGTGGAATACATGGAAATATCATATAAACTCTCAATAAATAAAATTGCTCCAAGCCTGAAAGGTTACCTGACTCTCACTTGGGTCCCTGTGTTGTTTCCCACTTCACCAAAGGTCACTCTTCTCAGCTGGAGAACTTACCTTTCCTGGAGTCTTTGCATTTATTTGGAAGGGTTAGTGCTGAAATATGCTTCCTCTACCTCTTTAATATGGTCTCTCTTGCATTTCCCCAGCACTTTTCAGAAGCATTCAAAGTGGTCCAGAGTTTGGCAGCAAGGAGATCAGTATGGCTTACTCTGTTTATCCCGTTTCCACTTTCAGAAGCATACATAGAGTCATGCATCTGATGTCACTGCCCCCCATGTGTCACCTACTATGTGTCAGTCACTGTGCCAGGCAGTCATCTTACATACACAAAAACAAAATGGTCAATATCCCAAGGGTCTTAATTTCTGTTAAGTTGGAGAGGAATGACAGTATGTGCATAGAAAAATTAAATACAGAATATATAAGAAGGTATTTCTGTGGAGAGGCTGCTAGCAGCTAGAAGGCAAGGCAAAAAAGCATTTATTAGGCACTATGTCACAGTCACTGTGCTAAATGCAAAGGATACAAATATATGCAAAAAGACATGCCTTTCTTGCAAAGAGCTTACATTGTAACAGGAGAAGACATTTGAAAGGGGGAAGGACACTTAGCACTGGGGCATGGTGTTGAAAGTCTTCCAAGCCAAGAGGGGAATAAACATTGACCAGTCTGGATTCCTCCCCAAAATGGAGACCTATGAGGAAGTCCCCAATTGGAGGAGGGGGGTTACTTGGTTATGGATGTTTCAGGGTGAGGAGGCCCCAGCACAAGTTCATAGTCAGACTGCTTCTCAGAGGTGTTGTAGCTTGTGCCAACCTCTCTACTTCCTGACCCCCAAAGATAGCCTGCCTGAGTTGTGGTCTTTCATGTGAGCTTTGAAGAAAGCTAGGGCCTCTCCAAGACTCAGGTGAAAAGAAAGAATGCATTCCAGACATGGGAGACAGTCTGTGCAAAGATATGACATGAGAGATAGAATGTTGTATAAATAGGACAGTTTCACAAAGTGAGCTTCATGAGGAGTAATATGAAAGCTGTCTAAAACTATAGGTTAAAGCCAGATTCTGTGTAACTTTCCAAGGGTCATACAGCTTATAAGTATTAGATTTTTGTTGTTGTTCAATTGTTTTCAGTTGTGTTCGACTTTTTGTGACCTCATTTGTGGTTTTCTTGGCAAAGATGCTGGAGTGGTTTGCCATTTCCTTCTCCAGCTCATTTTACAGGTGAGGAAACTGAGGCAAACAGGGTGAAGTGACTTGCCCAGGGTGACACCGCTACTAAATGTCAGAGGCCAGAAGTGAATTCAGGGAAAGAGCCTTCCTGATTCCAGACCCAGCATTCTGTCCACTGCAGCGCCACCTAGTGGCTCTGTCATTATTAGAATTGACTAACAAGTCTTTTGCAGACTTGCTTTTTCATTGCCTAATGTTGTCTCAAATACTTTCTCCAAGACACTGTAATTATTTTACAACAGGCAACATAGCATGCTAACTGCGACTGATTTATAGCCTACTTACCCCCTGGCAAGTGAGTATCATATCTTCAAAAAAGCATGTACACATATACTGGTAATCTGGGTATATTTCCTGCTTTGGAAGAATGAGTCATTGTGATAGGATCCTGTGACAGTCTCTGAACTTAGTCAATTCCATGCCTGTGGCTCAGGAAACAGAGAGTAAGGAGATAGGAGTTAATGAAGCATTTGTTTGGGTAGTAAAGAGATAAGAGGATAAAGCCTGGACCTGGAATTTCATTGACATGGGGAATACCTGCATGAGAAAAAAAATCCCTGTAGATGCAGGCTGGCATCTTATCTGAAACTTACCACCTTAGAGAGTTGCCTATAGTACTAAGACCTTAAGCAATGTTGCCAGGGTCACCTAGTCAGCTTATGTCAGAAGTGAGTCTCGAATCCTGGTCTTCCTGCCTCTAAAGCCAACTTTCTAGATGTACCATACTGCCTCACTTGGAAGGTAAAGAAACCTGAATTTCTGAACACTGTACAATTATTTTCTAGAATTTTAATGGAAAAATACAAACCCTCTTCTTGAAAGGATACATACAGTTCCACAAAGGTATTAATTATCTTAAATTTGCAAGAATTAAGAACAGAGTTAGATGCCAAGTTACAATCAGGTGCTTCAAACTGTCATGTGGCTAACAAAAGAACTATTTTTATGACATGCAAAAAATTTTTTTGTTTCTGAAAAGTTATATCATTCAAGAAAAGAAAAGAATCTAATAAACTTTTCTAAACTTTTGAAATTTGTATTGAGAAAGTCTGAATAGGGATTTCTTACCCTCACTCTCTGAATGCTTAAAGGGATCAAACATATCTGGTCCTATTGTTCTACCAAAATATGTTCTGGGGGGCTGGGGTTTGGGGATGGGAAGAAAATTATTTATAATCCACAGTTTAATTTTTTTTACTTTCTTTAAAAATGAAACCATTCTCTTCCTTTACCCCTGACCTTTATCACTGTATAGCTTGAAATTCAATATTATTTTCCCCCTTGGTTATATTTCTTCCTTGGTCTTGCTCACTCTGAAAAAAGATCTCCTGTGAGCTTTCCAGTGTTTATATTGGGTTGAATTTCCCAGGATCTCAGGTCAGGTACTTTAGTCTTCTGTAACACATGGATGGACTTAAGGAGAAACATCTCATAAGCACACTTATGAGGCAAATCTAGTATCTATTTTCATTGTAATTAAAGCTTAGATTAGTAGTGTCAAATTATTAAAGGTTCAAATACTCATAACATCTGAGTATTTCTCAAAGCATCCAGGGCTGTGGAGATGCCTAGGATCTGGCTAGTGTATGAAATTCCTTACTTCCTTACATCTAACGTAAAATGTCCCTTGAGTAGAAATAGCCCTGAAGCTAAGGTTTCAATAGTATTAAATTAGTTAATACAGTAGAGAAATGGATCTAGGTGTCCCTGTAGATTTAAATCCCTAGTTCAGCATAGAGTGGGTAATGAAGAGGGCTGAAAGAATGTGGTGCTGTGATAATACATTCAATAAATCCAAAGATTGTCTGCTTCCTTTTTATGGTGCACAGCTTATACCACATTTAAAGGATGGTGTAGAAAATCAATCACTTTATTCGCAGAAATCTAAAATTGAGCAGAATCTGTAGATAGTACAGTATAACAAAGAGAGCCAGCCTCTCCTCCTTAAGTGTATGACCTCAGGAAAGTCTCTTTTCCTGCTCTAGGCTTGAGTTTTCTCATATATGGATTATCAGCAAGTTACTTGTCCTTTTCTGGACCTGAGTTTCCTCACCTGTGAAATGAGGGATTCTATGACTTCTAATGTCACTTACAGATCTAAATCTAGGATCCTATGAGCTCTAAGATCATTCCAAGTATGAATTCTGTAATTTTATAATCCTTTGTCCAGGGCTTACATATGAGAAAACAAACTCTTCTCCATTTCAGACAACCCAAATGCAGCAAAAGCATTTAGTGACTATAGCACCAAAAATCTCAGTATGATTTGACATGAAATGTGAAGTTTCCTCTTTGCAAAATAAAATATCCTAAATTAATATTTGTTGGCATGCATTTGTGATGCTGTGGTCTTATGCAGCCTTTGTAATGCTTTGAAGTATAAATATCTAGCTCTCACCCATCTAATGAAATACCACAAATACATAAACAACACTAGTCTCCAGTAGAGCAGAAATTTATGCCCATTTGCAGAATTTCAAAACAGAGTGACCACACTGCCCAAAGTTCACATCTTTTGTATCCAAGAAATCAATTTCTTTTTGTTGGTGACAATGAGATCCAGAATAGTAGTCCCCTTAATTAGTTTCTTGCACCTTGAGTAACATAAAATTATCATTAAGGCAAGTCAAGGAATTTTTAACTGTTCTACTTTTGGAAAAGAGGGAGCAGATGCCCAGACAATTGAAGTTCTCCCCACTAAAATATAAAAATACTGTGTTGTATTTTCATTCGGTTTTTCTCAATCCTCATCTGTTTCCTCTTTTACTTCATGTGATTTGCTTTGATGACAATATCATTTTTGTATCTGCCTCCAGTGATCTTTCTCATTCTTTTTAATTTCCAGAGTTTCTCTTGATCCTTTAATTCCTGGATTTATTCACGTGGATTTATATTTTTAATAGACAAAGCTACCACCTCCCTTCCCTCAATTTTAGTTATCCTGTTTCTCTCAAATAAGACATACCCTTCCCTGATCCTTATTCTGATCATGAAGACTCAGTGACACCTATAAAGTCAGATATGCCTCATTTACTTGTTTACTATGCTTTGTATGAATATAAACATCTGAGTCGAAAGGGTTTGGTTTGTTGTTCTTGCTGTCGTCGTTGTTTTTACTGGCCTTTTGGTTTTGTCTTCTGTGAAATTCTGGATATTTCAATTGCTCTTTTTCCTACATTGTAGCTTTTCTCTGTGGTCTCTAGCTGTTATATGTATATATATATATATATATATATATGTATATATATATATATAAAATAGTGTATATATTGTATATATATATATTGCATACACACACAATGGTCATTTTTCTCTCCCTCTTCCTTTTCAGTATGAAAAGTTTATTTTTGGTTACATATATAAGACTCAAGGAAACTACCATCTTATCTTATCAGTCATTATCAGGTGTACTCCATCCCTCCACAGGAATTTTTCATTCCAATAGTTTAAGTTCTGAAGTTACAGCTTAACAAATAAGTTTCTAGCTACAAATAGCCCATTTCTGTGGACCAATAGTATAAAAACAGAATGACTTGTTAGTCACTTTCCATATAATTTCAAATTACTTTCAAAAATGAATGGACTAGTTCAGAGCTCTAGCCAAAATCCATTAGAACACCTGTCCTTCCACAATCCGTTCAACATTTATTATTCCAACTTTTGTAATTATTGCCAACATTCTGTGTGTGAGGTGAAACCCCAGAGTTATTTTGATGTTCATTTATTTTACTATTAGTAATTTGCAACATACTTTTCTATGGTTGATAAGAGTTTGAAATTCATCTTTTGAGTAGTGTTTATTTTTATCCTTTGATCACCTATCTATGTGGGGAATGGCTTTTACTTATATTTCTATTAGTTGTCTATATACCTTTCACATCAGATATTTATCAGATATATTGAATATATTTTCCCCAGATGCCTGCTGCCCTTTCCCTAGATTCATTGGATTTTTGTCAAACCAAAGTTGTTCATTAGCATATAATTGATACTGTTTATTTTATCTTCTATAATTCTCTCTATTTTTTAAATTAAAATTCATCTCTTTGTCATGGATAGAGAAAAAGTGTCCAATCTGGATAATTTTAAACTTTTATGGAAGGATCCATAATGTGCAGAAAATTCATTGATTCTTAATTTATTGTGCTATATAACATGTTCTACAACTAATTTTGACTACATTCTAGTTTTTCTATCCATTTTTGTCAGATAAGTTCTTTTTAAAGTCATTTAGGATTTCCATTTTTTTTAACATTATCCTTATTTATTTCTAATTCTTCCCCATCTAGTCTATTATACTAATTTACTTTGCTGTTTTTTAAAAATAGTTCCAAGTTATTTTCATGATGACTGCTCTGTAATATAGACTGAAAAATGAAACTGCTATTTCCCCTCTAGTTTCTCCTTTATTCATTATTTCCCTTGATACTGTAGATCTTTTGTTCTTCCAAATGAAATTTGTTATTATTTATTGTAGCTCTGTAAAATATCCCCTAAGTATTGTGGTTATTATATCATTAAATACATAAAATTAACTTCGGTAGTATCATTTCAATTTTTTTGGCAAGACCTAGCCATGAGCACTAAATATACCCTTGTTTATTTAAGTTGTTCTTTAGTTCTTTAAGAAACATTTTGTAAGTATAGCAATATAGACCTTGAATATGCTTTGGTAACAACTCCCAGATTATTTTTGTTTGCATTTTATTGTTATTTTAAATGAGATTTCTTTTTCTGATATTCCCTCCTGTATTTTCTAATTACCTGATAGAAATGTTATTGATTTGAGGGTTTTTATTTTATAGCTTATTTTATGGAAGCTATTGCCTTAATTTCTTTACTGATACCCAAGGATTTTCTAAATGAGCAATTCTATCATCAGCAAATAGGTATACTTGGGTCTCTTCTCAATCTTGGTGCTTTTAATTTTTCTCTTATCTTTCTGATATTGGTATTATTTCTATAACTATGTCACATTTAGGTAGAAAATAGGGCATTTTGCTTTGGTTTTGTAGTTGTTAAGAAAGCTACTAATATTTCTCCATTGATTATGATACAAGCCATTGATTTTAGATAGAAAAATATCTTTTCTCATAATTTTAAAAAAAATTTTTTTCTTGTCCCATATTTTATAAAGTTCTTTGTTTTTATACTGTAGGGAAGGGGAGGAGGGAAAGAAGTAAACATTTATTAAGTGCTTACTATGTGCTAGGTATGGTGTTAAGTGCTTTACAAATCTCTCATTTGAGATAATGCAATAATGTTACCTGGACAGCTAAGTGGCACAGTGGATAGAGCTCTGGACCTCCTGGAGTCAAGACAATCTGAGTTCAAATCTGGCTTCAGGCACTTACCAGCTACGTGACCCTGGGCAAGTCACTTATCCCTGTTTACCTCAGCATTCTTATGGGGAAAGTGAGATTGAGTAGGAAATTGCAAACAACTCCAATATCTTTTTCAAGGAAACAAAAAAAATATGTGGGTTATGTAGAGTAAAAACTAAAAACATGACTAAAAACAATTCAACGACAACCAACAATAATGTTATCAAGGAAGATAGTGTTTCCTTCTTCCAAACCCTCCCCTTCAGTTAATATAGACAAAATAATCTCAGATGGTAAGATGTTAATTTATTAACAAAGTATTTATATCTTTCTACATACCATACTTAATAACAGTTGGATGTACTTTGGGCTCCATAATAAACTCTCTTTTCTTCTCTTTCTATAGTTGGTGATTTTTTCTGCTTTCTTGGATTAAATTATCATCTCTAGACAAATTATTCTCAGATCTTTTTATTCAAGCACATCCTCTTTCCTGATTTTCAGTCTTACATCTCCAAGCTGCCAGTTGGACATATTGAACTATGCGTCTTCTAAACATCTGAAACTCAGCATGTCCAAAACTAAACTCATTATCTTTTCCCCAAAATTCTTCCCTGGAGGAGAAGAGGGTGATCAATAATTTGAAAAGAAACATAGGGGTTGAGATGGAAGAGATTTGAGAAAAGAGCATTACATTTGGTGATTAAGAGATAAGTGGTAACTTTAGAAAGAGTAACAAACCCCCAGGAGCCCATTGTTCAAATCGTAGAAGATCTAGTTGGGGGTTAGTACAGAGGTAGTGATAAACTTGAAATATTTATTCTTTTCCTTCCATTTAGTTAGTTATCCATTTCTTCTCCGTTTTGTCTTTTTTTGGTTCTCATTTAAATGTTCAGTTGAAAAACCTCTCTCTCACCATATTTTGATGTTTGATGGATTTCTTTTAAATTTACATTTTTTTCTAAAATAATTTTCTCTGTTTTCTTCTCTTCAAAAAAATCTCTTCCCTTCCAGTCTGTTCTGAAATCTCATTCTCTGATTCACTGATTATACCTTTAATTGTTCCTTATTTAGTCTCTCTATGTTTTTTCATATGGTTAAAGCTTCTGAATGACTAGATTTGAGTTCCCTCTTCTAACTAATTTCTGTTATTACTTTTTTAGATCTTGTCTCCCCATGGGTACATTGTTCTTCTGTGACTCACGCTTAGATGTAGCAATTCTTTACGGAAGGAATGTTGCACAGAAGCAGTACCACATGGTCGAAATGACTTTGCTTTTCAAACCTTGCAGTTCAGTTCTTGTCCCTTCTCTCCCTATAGTAATTTTCCTTCCCAATGAGTACCATCTCTTCTTGGGATCCATGTCCCCTTTCACCTTTTTGGATGCCAGCTGAGTGTACAAGTTCGTACATCCCTTCTCCTGGGTCAGAATATTATTCATGGAGGTACAATACTGTC
This sequence comes from Bettongia penicillata ogilbyi, assembly GCA_023548195.1. Lineage (NCBI taxonomy): Eukaryota > Metazoa > Chordata > Mammalia > Diprotodontia > Potoroidae > Bettongia > Bettongia penicillata. The sequence goes on along the minus strand of JAJHZJ010000104.1, from coordinate 3,897,467 downwards.
TCAGAGAATGTGGCCTCCCCATGTCACAACTCCTCTGAGATAAAACCCATCATGATGTCAGTTAATCAGAGAATAAAATTTCAGAAGAGACTAGAAGGAAAGAATTTTTTTTTTTTTAAGAAACCAATGTTTATTTTTCCATCAGCATTTTTTCCAACATTATTAGAGCATCTGGGGTAAAACTTAAGACCACTCTGTGGTAGTTCCTACCCACTCAGTGGCCTGAGCAGTAGGAGCCGCAGACCAGTCCTCAGTAGCTGGCTGAGCACTCCAGTCTTCAGTAGGGAACTGCTGAATGGGTACGGAAGGCACCTGCACTCCCTCAGACCAATCAGCCACTTCGGGCTGAGCAGCAGTGAACTCCGGGGCAGGGGCAGTCCATTCACCCTGAAACTCCTCCTTCGTCACTGCCTTCTCAGCCGCAGCCTGCTCTTCCTTTTCAATCTCCTCTGGATCCCTGTAGAAGTAAAGATCAGGCATAACCTCCCATGGGTGTTCACGGGAGATGGTGCCACGCATACGTAGGACTTCACGGGCCAGCATCCACCACATCAGACCCACTGAGTGAGCTCCCTTGTTATTACATGGAATGGCAATGTCCACATAGTGCAGTGGGGAGTCTGTGTTGCACAGTGCAATGGTTGGAAGGTGAACATATGATGCTTCAGTCAGAGGCTGATGATCTGCCCGAGGATCAGTGACCACCAAGAGGCGGGGCTCCCTGAAAGCTGCCTGGATCTGGTTAGTGAAGGTGCCCGGTGTGAAACGTCCAGCAATAGGTGTAGCGCCAGTGGCAGCAGCAAATTTCAGAACAGCCCGCTGGCCAGTGTTCCTGGATGAGATGACACTAACATCAGCTGGGTTTTCAATGGCAACAATGGCACGAGCTGCCAGCAGAAGCTTTTCCCAAGTTCTTTTCAAGTTAATGATGTAGATGCCATCGCTCTTCCTTTTGTAGATGTACTGTTCCATCTGGAAGTCCAAATTGGTGCCACCCAAATGGGTTCCTGCGGCAAGGAATTTGAGGACATCCTCCTCCTTCATCTGCAGGACATCTAGGGCTCCGGACATCGTGAAAGTTTCCCTTTAAAGTTACGACAGAAACCGAGTACAAGGCTGCATGGAGCCCCGCTCGAGGTAGCGCGGAAAGGAAGGAAAGAATTTTTGAGGGCAGAAACTCTTCAGTTGTGTGCCTTACCCTTGTTGTGTTGCTACACATTCTATTCAGCCCCACAGATTCAGATTCTTCCTGCTTATGCCTCTCTCATATTTCTGAAGCTGTTCTTCTTACCAGTTCACTATAGGAAAGATTACGTCTCCTATTTTCTCTTCCCCCATTTTTGCTTCCTCACTCTCTGCAACACCAACCCCCATAATACACTGATTTACCTCTAGGTATGTTGTAGGTTTGCCTTAATTCTTCTCTTCTACTTTAAAGTCTCTTTCTCAAGTTCTCCTTACATCTTTAAGCAATTGTGGACTTTTTTTATCTTTTGATAACTCTTGGTTGTGGTTTTTATATTAATTAATTTGTTTTCAGTTTTCTACAAACACTTCCATAAGTCTTAGATTTTCTCCCCCTCTCTCCCCAAGACAGCATGCAGTCTCATATGGTTTCTATACATATATTCTTATTAAGTGCATTTTTACATTAGTCATGTTGCATAGAGGAGTTAGAATGAATGGGGGAAACCATGAGAAAAAATAAACCAAAACAAAACATAACACAAAGGAAAATATTCTGCTTCATTCTGTGTTCCAATTCCATAGTTCTTTCTCTGGATGTGGATGGCATTTTGCCTCAAGAGTTCTTTGGGAATGTTTTAGGTCCTTGCATTGCTCTGAAGGGCTAAGTCTATCTCAGTTGTGGTTTTACCCCATAAGTACTAATGTCTCTTGGTCTTTATCTGTCTCTATTTTCTTATACCCTCTAAAACTGGGGTGATTTGTTTCATTATTCTTTCCTTGTTAATTATTCTTTTTAAATTTTTGTGTATCTCTGTTGTTTGTGTTGTTGAGAGTCTAATCTCACATTTATTTCTTTTTTGCAGGAATTACTTTTATTAAACCACCCATATTTTCCTATTATTGTTCATAATTCGATTTGATTTTCAGGGTTTGTCATTTTTAGACCATATCTTGAGTTCCTTTGCTTTTCAGAATATACTATTCAATTACATTCTGCAGCTTCTCATGGGTTCAAAATACTCTTCTGCTATTTGCATTTCCTTTATATTTGGACATCTTTCTCCTGGCCACTTGTACAATGCATTATTTTTCATTGAAAAAGTTTAATTTAACCAATATATCCTGGAAATTGAAGTGCAGATTTTTGTTTTTATGTCTTCATGGAAGCCATTTCCATTGATATTGTGTTTTCCATTTTTGTAAGTTCTTACAAGGATTTGGGAGGATATTATTTCCTACAATTTAGTGTTGAGGATATTTTATTTGTCATATTCTTATGGGTAATTATCTCCTTTTAAGTTGTCTGATCATATGTCTTCCATGTACTTCCTTTATATTGTAGAGTGTCCTTATATTCTTTGAACATTGTTACCATTGCTCTGTGTTTGCCAGATTTTCTTCTACCTCAGCATTTCTGTGCTCCAAATACTAGTCTTGCACTTTTTTCTGAGAAACCCTGAACCATGCATTCAGTTTTTTTCTAATCCAATAATTGAGTTTTTAAAGTTGCATGTTGAATGTTTTAAGGTCTTACCTATATTCATTCCTATTTCTTTCTTTTGTGGATTTCATTTCTCCTTTGAACCATTTTAGGGTTTATTGTTGTTGTTTTATGTTCTCTTGGGAGTTAGCAGGATTCTATATTTCATCAGATATTGATTCACTCTCCTTTGTCTTTTATTTAGAGAAATTTGCATTTCCCTTGAGGAATTACTATTCACCTTTCCTTTTGCTTTTAGGGTCCTCTCTGTTAATTTATTTACTTAAGCTTTGAGATTTTATTGAGAATTTTTACCTCAACATTTTTAGTCTTTTAGGGTTCTTTGTGTGCTCTTTCTCATTTACATTTAATTATCTAACCCTCTTGCTAGTGGATACTCCCCCAAGGCTAACCTATTAGGCAGCCTCAGCCTCCTTGCTGGAGGATATAAAGTTCACTGGACTCAGTCCTTTGCCTTAGGAATTGAAGTGGACTATAACCAACCCAAGTTGAGTTCCACTTTTCTTTTCTTTCTTTCTTTTTTCTTTTCTTTTCTTTTCTTTTTTTTTTTTTTGAAGTGGTGAAGGCAAGGCAATTGGGGTTAAGTGACTTATCCCAGATTACACAGCTAGTAACTGTCAAGTGTCAGAGACTGGATTTGAACTCAGGTCCTCCTGACTCCAGGGTCAGTGCTCTATTCATTATTCCATTCTTCTTTTCTTCCGACACAATGCAGTAATACCCAGTAAAGCCCACCCAGATCCATTCCTTGACTTTCCTTTCCTTGTCTAGCTGGGATGAACCACACCTACTCCTTTTGACAGTATAGAGGGAGGTTGCAGAAGATGTCTCAGGCCTAGTATCTACAGTTTCAGAGTACCCATCCTAGGGTCTGGCCACAGTCAGAAGGCAGGATTTTTTAAATCTTTCTCTTCGCTCTTGAGCAACACATGGCTGTGCAGGAGTGGAGTTGGAACATTACCACTTAGTCTTTGTAGCATGTAGGGAGCAGAGACTAAAATCGAACCCAAGCAAAAGTCTAATAATCTGCCTATTTCACTACTACAGAAACGCAGAAGCTGATATGGGACAGGTACTGAGTGACCCCTTTAAGGATCAGAGTAATCTTTTGTTATAAATATCTTACCTTGTTGGCATTCTCTTTTATTTGTACTACTTGATTAAGCTATAATTGCTCTAACATCTGGAAAATAATTTATTTTCAGAGTTAAGTTAGAGAGTTAAAAGGATGCAGATTAAATTTTCAGCCCACCATCTTGCTGGTCACATGAGTCACTATTGCTTCCCTTCCTAAATGTTCACAGCTCATTTCTTTATTATGTTACAGAATTTTGCAAGAAATCTTAGTTTTCACACTTGGTTCACTGTATTTGAAAGTCAAGACAACATTTACCCTTTTCTGTTTCTTCTGTATCTCTCCTGTTATCCACAATCTTTTAGGGATCATTAGCAATCTTACTGACCAGTTCTTTCCTTGGATTGTAATTCATACAAACCTGGCAGTCTGAACTCATCAAGGACAAGTAGGTGCTTTTATTATATTCTTCCTTAACTTCTTTTCAAACTCACTATTGATTATTTTTTTTCTTTTGAATTATCCAATTTAAAGTCCATTCTCCTTGGTTTGAAAGACAGAAGCAAGGTAGTTAAATATTTCAGTAATATAAATATTTTGTCATCATTTTCCATCCATCCATAGCCTTAGTGATATCACAATTCTCATTCTCTTTTTTTGTCTGTTTTCCAAACATTCTTAAATACACAGGATTTTTAATTTTTTTTTGCTATACTTATCATTTGTTTCCATTCTCCTTTCATTCTGAATATCATAACTTTTGAGGCTATTCTTAACAGTCTCTTCCAATCATTTTTATCCATTCTCTTTTACTGCCCTTGCTTCCATCACATGTGTGTAGGCATTGAAAAATGGAAGTTGGTTGATGAGTTCCATCTGTATCCACATTGGTCACTTTATTCTTTTAATTCTACTTTGATTGTTTCTTTTTTGCATTTTCTATCTTCAAAATTTACCTCTTGAGAATTCCCTCTTAGATTTACTTGTCTTGTAGAATTTTGTGATGTAGAATACTGCCAATCCTTTCTCTGAAAATTTTGAAATCTAGTTTACCTAAATCTAGCATCAATGGCAGAATGCATTTACCTTTCCTCTTCTCTATCATTAATTCTCTTGAAAGAAGTGGTCTCTTTCCTCCAATAATTCTTAACAGTTACCTTTCTGGTGCAAATAAGTTTAGGGTAGCTCTTCTTTTCCCAACCTCTACTTCTTTAAAGACAAAATTATCATCAAAACAAAGCAGAAACACATTTGCTGCCCTGCTTATTGATAGACAGCAACTATTACCATGGTTGGACATTCTTCTATAATAGACTTGTGATTTGTTTCCCAAATTTCATTTTTATCTGGGGGATAAAAAATTATCCAGGGGAATATTCTCCTACCAGAATTTTTCTTCTTTTTCTCTTCTTTCTACTCATTACCGCAATTCTCTCCATCATACTTTTCCCCTTTTTGTGTTTTGTCATGAGAGTAGATTTTCCCAATATAAAAATCTACTATCTTCTCCTTTTTATCTTTTACAACTTTTTCAGAACTCTACTGAAGTCATGAGTTCCATCAATTTAGTCTCATTGATACTAAGATCTTTAAAAAATGCCTATTACTAAGATGTTTTCTTGTGAATGCTACAAATAGCATGATAATGTAGTTGGGAAGAAAGAATATTTTGACCTCATCCCTACCTATCTTTAATTTGGCTTTGTGATTTACTGTAATCCTTCACTGGATCTGTGATCTCACTGATTTAGGTATTCCCTCCAACAGTGCAGATCACATCCTTTCTATGCCTGCCCATTCTGTGATGATGCCCTCCCATAAGTTTCTATCATAAAGATGCCAGTGGAACATTAGTTTGCTTATGAGTTGTACCTCCCTCTCATTGTGAGATCACATCACCTTCATTTAATATGACCACCGCTTCACCAAAAGATGGTGACATCCTTTATACTGCTTTTCTTGCATAATTTTTGTTTGTAATATGTTGCAGCCAGCTCACAGAGTGCCTCTCTTCTGCTCTTTGAGTGGTCAACTTCAGTTCTTTAGATACTATAGTGCTACCTGACTCAAGCAAGTTGTGATATAAAAATGGACCTTTTCTATGAAGCTTGAGCTCATTAAACAAACTTTGTAATTTCTCAAAGATAGTCCAATCTCCCTCTCCTGCTCTGTAGGATATATTCAATTTTATATTTTGCACATAAAGTAATGGACTACTTTAAAGGACAACAACCCAACCTGGTAACTTCCAGGAAGACAGAATTTCACATTTAAAAGAAAACAAAACTGACTCCGTCTTATCAGACAGAAAACAATTTTTCACCATTACAGGAGTCATATCAGAATCAGTTGTCTGGGTAGAGACAATCCAATTGTAAAGATCATAATCAACATTAAATTAGAAGAAAGGCTAAAAATGAGAAGACCTTTCAGACACTTGAAATAGTTTCAACATGATCCATTCAAAATGACACATCAATGACAAAAAACAGAAAGTAGTAAAGGACAAATATATTGACCTTTATTGTGACCCTTGTCTGAAAACTTTTACAAATGTAAAATATATTGCACAAAGAGAAGGCCCAAAGAAGCTAGGAACCACCTCAGCCAACAATATAAAACTACTATAAAATAGGAGTAGAGGCAAAAACAAGTCTAAAGAAAACTTGGAGTGAGATCCAAATGAGTCACATCATCCCAGGAACACTCATAGATGAAACAGGCAGGACAGCAAATAGACAAAAAATGGAACAGATTTGTCAATGTTTCTATAACAATCTATTTTAATCATTAGTGAAAGGAATCGCCACATTTGTCATCTTAACACTTCAGCCCCTAAAATGTATTATATAAAGAAGTAGCAGCAACATGGACTTAATTTGGAGTCAAAGACCTGGGTTTGAATACTGGTTCTGCCTTTTACTGTCTTTGTGACCTTTGGCAAATCAGTTCACCTAACCAGGCCTCATTTTATTATCTGTAAAATGAGGGGATAGAATTTGATGGCCTTTTTAGTCCCTGTCATCTCTAGATCTATGATCTAATGAAATTCAATTTTCCTTCTTGGATTAGGATCTCTAATTGACCTTTCTTTATCCATGCATATACAAATATCTGAGATCATGAGTTTTATTACTGGTTAACTGTGTGAAGTTTTTCTCCCATGAATCACTGGAAATCTCTCCTTTCCCAAAGGCAATCCCTTCTCCCCTTCTGTAAAATGAAGTCATTCTTCCTTTAGTTTAACTCATACTCTCTATGGTATGTAGTTTGGTAGATATACATAGATAGCTTTTCTCCCCTTCTCTCTTCCATTTTAAGTTTATCAGATTTGTGAGACTCCAGGAAAGTATTACATATCTATCAGCAACCTTACTGAGTGTGCTGCATTGCTGGTCAAGAGCTCATTATTATTTTCTTTTAAACTGTGGTCCAAATATAAGACCTTTTCTCATTTCCTTAACCATCTTTTTTCTTCCAAGATATGCCTTTTGTTTCTGAAGTTTTTATAATGTGAGATTTGTTTCCTTACTGTTACAAAGGGAATGATGTTTTTGCTCCCTGTCTTCAGTATTTTACTAAGAACTTTTTAATAATGAATAGTGTTTTGTAATTTCACTCTAGTATCTTTAATTACCATTCATCTCCATATGAACCATAAGAAATGGTGATTGAGGGCACAGTTCATCATGTCTTAGGTGTATTTTGACTCTCCCCAAGACTTAATACTATACAAAACATTTTGTCATTGCTTCTTCAGGTTTTTTTGATAATACTACAAATGAGAAGTTATTAAAAAAATTTTAAGTATCAAACATTATTTTTAAATAACAAATATAAGTATCACAATTAACTTGATTCTTCTTCTGTCTCTCCTCTTTTCCCTCCAAACTGCTGATTCTTTTCTCATCAGCTTGAGTGGTAACTTTAATGAGTGGCACAAAACCGAGTAAAGAGGACTTGATTGAGGATATTAGAAATGAAAAGGATCATAAAGGTAATCTCATGGGGAATGGCTGAAAAAGCTGTGGTATATGAATGTAATGGAAATCTATTGTGCAGTAAGAAATGCTAAAGAGGCAGATTTCAGAAAAAAAAATACTTAGGAAGACTTGTACAAACTGATGCAAAGGGAAATGAGCAGAACTAGGAAAACATTGTATACAGTATCACTCACATTATATGATGACCAGCTAAAAATAACTTAGCTCTTCTCGGTAATACAGTGATTTGAGACACGTGCAAAGGACTCATGAAGAAAAATGCTATCCATACCCACATAAAGCCCTGATAGACTCTGAATGCAGATCGAAGCATATTTTTTTATTTACTTTATTCTTTCTTGTGTTTTTTTTCTTTTAATCTGTTTCCTCTTTCACCACTGTGACTAACATGGAAATATTTTTATTTGATAGCACATATATAAACTATATCAAACTGCCAAGCATTCTCAGAAGAAGGGAGGGGAGAGAGGGAAGGAGAAAAATTTGAAACTCAAAATCTTGTAAAAATGAATGCTAAAAATTTTCTTGATGTATAACTGGGGAAAAATAAAATAACTCATTAAAAAAATAAAGGTTATCTTATTGAACTTCCTCAGTTTACATGTAAGATATAGAATGGAAGATGATATATGACCACTACTTCACCTCCTTCACAGACAGACAAGCACTGCAGAGACTTTATGGGAAGAAACAGTTTGAGCCCTCACTGTAAATTCTGAGGGTTTGAGTTTTGCTCATCTTTCTAACCAAAGCACTTTTGGAGATGTTGAGACTGAACTGTGGGTATTCTATACCCCATATCAGTTTGAACACTTCTGCTAGTGGATTGTAGTTCAGATACAAGAGAGAGGAATCCAAGGAGTAAAATGTAGCAAAGGCATGGAGGATTTGTTCCACTAGTACCAGAGAAGTCAAATCCTGAAATAGTTTATTAACATAGTAGTTACTGTGGCATGCTCTGTGGGCAGCCCAGGGAGTCAAAGAAAAGCTAAGAATAGCCCCTTCCCTCAAGAAGCTCATAGTTTCATAGGGATAGGGAGGGGGCAACATGCGAACAACTGTGAGTAAACTGGAAATAATCACAGAGAGGTCACTAGTTTTAAGGGGGAGGAGGAAAAGCTCCTTTTTTGTATATATAAAAGTATTTATTTTTTTTTAAATTTAATTAATTTATTTGTTTTCAGTTTTCAACAATCACTTCCATAAGTCTTAAATTTTCTCCCCCTTCCTTTCCTTTCCTTCCCTGAGATGGCATGCAATCTTATATGGGTTCTACATATACATTCTTATTAAACACATTTTCACATCTGTCATGTTGCATAGAAGAATTAAAACAAATAGGAGGAACCATGACAAAAACCAAAAACATAACACAAAAGAAAATAGTCTGCTTCAATCTGAGTTTTGATTCTATAGTTCTTTCTCTGGATGTGGATGGCATTTTGCCTCAAGAATCCTTTGGGAATGTTTTAGGTCCTTGCATTGCTATGAAGGGCTTAGTCTATCAGAAACAGTCCTCTCACACTGTGGCTGTTACTGTGTATAATGTTCTCCTGGTTCTATTCATTTCAGTCAGCATCAGCTCACATAAGTCTTTCCAGGTGTCTCTGAAGTCTGACTGTTCGTCATTTCTTGCAACACAATAGTATTCCATTACATTCATATACCACAACTTGTTCAGCCATTCCCTAATTGCTAGGCATTCGCTCGACAGAAAAATCTTCTCGTAGGTTGGATGTTAACTGGGAACTTGAAGGAAACCAGGAAAGCCTGAGGGTAGAAAGGAGAAGGGTGACCTTTCTAAGTATAATGGATGACCAGGAAAAATACAAGGAGTTGGTGATGGGATGTCTTTTGCAAGTTAACATCAAAGGGGCCATTGTTACTGACTTAAAGTGTAGGGAATATAAAGTCTATATAGATGTATATTCCTTAGATTGTGAGAATCAAAAATCATGTAAACGTAATCTGTGACTTCTAAGAAACCAAAGAAAGTATACCTGAGAACCTGACTTTCATTAGAGACTGCGCCATCAGTGGATACATTTTTGTATCATTAGGCCAGTCCTTCCTACACTGATTGGTCACAAGAACAGCTAGCAAACTACAGGATGGACCTCCATGAAAAGAGCCCAGAGGATGGTAAAGACAAACAGATCACTCAGCGTGATCTAGTCTCCTCCCCCAAGAAGGAGGTTAACAGATTTCATCTAGGCCACTAAGAGTGTGTTGAGAGGAAATAAGGGCCAGTTAGATGCTTCCTGATGCTGATTGCCCAAGGGAAAACATTCCTATTCCATCTTGGCCTCTCTTTGAGATGAGGAAGGGGAAAAATTAGGAGACTATAACAGTTAATGTAGAGGATGCTCTTTCTGATTCTCTGTAATAAATTTTAAGGTCCTAATTAACTGCTTTTGGTATTGTATTTAGAAGTCTTTCATGTGGCCTGGAAAAAGAAACTGAATTGACTAAACCCTTGAGAGTTTTATGATTGAGATTTCAATTTGCTGTGTAAACCTGGGGAATAGAAAGGGGTGCTACAAGTACATATTACCATGCACATATAACTCCATTTCACCCTGAAAACCTGCCCTTTATGTTAGAAATTTTATTACAATAATAGTTTCTTACTCTAAGAATGGAATAGATTCCAACATGACTTCAGTACTTCAAGGAGCCCAGATGTTATCAAGTATGGGTACTCCTTTCATCAGTATAGGTCATAACTCTTGTATAACTTTTTAGTCAAGTTTTTGAGTTGCTACACCCAATCTAGCAGGAGTTAAGCTATCCTTCTGAGGACAGATATATGGTTATTCTTTGGCTTTAAATTACCAGAGTATCCAAATTACCTAGGAAAAAGTAAAGCAATTAAATTTACATGGTAAACCTTATAACTTGTTATATCTTTAAAATCATTTAAATATTCAGTATATTCCCTTTTATTGTAATCATTTCTTTTATGTAATTTAGCACTGATTTTTGACATTTTGAATTATTTTTAAAGAAATTAACAAACATTTATTTTTTTTCTCCTTTTACATCCCTTTCCCTTTGGGGTGCGAGGCAATTGAGGGAGTGGAAATTCTTGTAACAAATGTGCATATTCAAACAAATCAAATTCTCATATTGTCCATGTCAAAAAAAAGTAGAGATATTTAACTCTTCATCATGAAACTGCCTTTTTGTCATATTAGATATTAAGTTTATTTTTGGTGAACAGTCCATTTGTCCAAGTCTAATTTATATCATAACTCATGGGTTTGTTTTTGTTACTATCGGTCTGGTTCAGTCTTTTCAGTAGTGCCCCATTTTGAGGTTTCTTTGGTAAAGATATTGGAGGGTTTTGCCATTTCATTTTGCAGCTCATTTTACAGATGAGGAACTGAGGCAGACAGGGTTAAGTATCTTGCCCAGGGCCACACAGCTAGGAAGTGACTGCCACCAGATTCCAACTAAGGAAGATGAGTCTTCCTGACTCTAGACCCAGTTCTCTATCCACTGCCACCACCTAACTGCCCAAATAGGTTTTTAATGGGGCTTAAATCATTGTGAGTAGGTTGACATACTACTGAAGCATGTTTCTCTCCATCATTTGGATATATTTCTTAATCTTTCATGAAGTGTGTCATGGGACAAAATTGTGTGGCAATACATCATCTCCATTTGGAGATTCCTATAGTTCTAGAACAATTATTTTTCTTAATATATCAATATTTTTGATTCTTCAATGGGGACAAATCTTCTAGGACCACTGAAAGTATAAATCCCCAAAACATAATTTAAAGTGAATGCTTTGCAGTCTGATAAAGATGTATAGATTTGATAGGCTCATTTGATTTTCTTCCAACAGTGAATTTATAACCCTGAATGAGAAACATTTAATTTCCTCAGGAAAAATTACATTTTTCAATCTTTAGTATTCCAGTATTTCTATTATTATTTCCATGCCAAGAGTATTTTTTTCTTCATAGCAACAGTTAGCAATTAGTTTTTTGTTTTTTTTTTTACTAATCTTCTCACTCTTCTTCAAAATTCATGAAACCCCTCCAACACTGTAGAGGAATCAGCATAAACCTCTCCAGCTGCCAAGTTCCTCTGAAGGCCTTTGCATATTTTCTGAGGCTGTTTCACAGAAATAGTTTGTCACTTCTTGTTAGCAATTTTTTTGACGGAACATTCTTTTGCACTGTAGTTTGATTAATCCTATTTTACTGTGGGCTTCTGTGATCCTTGGAACACTTGACTTCCCCATACTAACTGCTATCTCTAACAGGCATGAAAGTGTGCTCCTTAAGAACTGCTACCTTGGCATATGTCATTGGAGTAATCTATTCTTAAAAATCACAGAATTCTAAACACAAAAGGAAAATTATGAAATAGGCATTGCATGAAATTCAGCATTCAGCTGACAGGGACCTAACTAAAAGTGCGGAAAAGACCTCACTCTGCTATCATGTGGTCAACATCAAATGTTCTGAGGTAGTCTAGTATAGCAAACATATGCTCATTGCTGCCACTAAATGAAACCATACTGAATTTAGTATTTGTCCCAAGTCATACATACCTGCCTGTAGAAAACTTTTCAAGCTCAGTATGATCAGCTTGTTTGTAATTGACTAACGTAACCTTCAAGAGTCCGGGGGATACATCCAAATCACAGTTACATATTAGATTCTGTCACAATAGGTATCAGCAGGAATTCCAAAATTAACAAAATGCTTTTTAAATAAAGAACAATATTAATAATCTAAGTCAATTTACTGAATTTACTAATAAAAAATTGCAAATATATATTAATTTTCAACAAGGCAGTCTAAACTTTCAGGATTTACAGTGCATTTTTATTTGTTTTGTTTCCTTTGTACATATCTTTTTTTTAAGTTTTAAGCTGCGCACTGACATTGGTTTCTGTACTGCTTCTAGCTCTTACCTTTCATGTATTTTCCAGGTTTTTGCAGCAGGGAACAGAGGAAGAGACGAAAAGAGAATTAAAGCATATGTTCTAAGGGAGGCAGGTGTTCTCTTAAGTCAGTAAGTGACAAATAGGACTAGTGTTTGTATTGTGTTAATAATCCTTTAACTACATAAGAATTCAGGATTAAAAGTACAGCCTAGTGACATTCTATCAAGGATTTCCAAATGCGTACTCAGTAAGTGATCTTATCTCATTAATCCTCCAACTATCTTAGAACCCAGTAGTATTTATCCCATTTGCAAACTAGGATGCTAAACTTAGATACCTCTTCTGTCACTGAAATAAGACAGACCGTTGATTGCCCATTCTAAACAGCATGCTCTCCAAATCTGAATGTACAGGGTGTCCCAAAATTCCTAGTGCAAGTTAAAGCTATTTAAACTGTCAAAGTTTAAAACTGCATTAAGGCTTTTGGGTTGCTGTATGCCTGATGCTTTCATCATCAACCAGGCAGTGTGTTCCATAAATTGTAAATGAATTTCCATGATAACTAAGGCTTACCCTTTAAAATACCAAAACTTTTTAAAAATTAATTATTTTGAATGGAAGTATTTGTAAAAACATACTTCCTTCCCCTAGACAAAATATACAGAAACTAAATTGGTCTTTTCATGATAACTCAAGCTTATTAGTATGCATAGTTATTACTATATGAATAACAATATAGACATTTACTAAATATCTATTGAACTATATAGAGATATTCCCCATTACCCTAAATGGTCACAGAGGGGCAGCCAGGTGGTGCAGTGGAGAGAGCACCAGTGCAGGAGTCAGGAGGACCTGAGTTAAAATCTCACCTCAGACACTTGACACTCACTAGCTATATGACCTTGGGCAAGTCACTTAACCCCAATTGCCTCATCCTGGGTCATCTCCAGTCATCCTCTAAATATCTAGTCACTGGATTCAGATGACTCTAGAGGAGAAGTGAGGCTGGTGACCTGCACAGCCTTCCCTCATTCAAAAAAAACGAAGTCAAGTGCAAGTCATGTCACCATGACTTCTTTGGCAATGAAGGACGAACACACACACACACACACACACACACACACACAAATGGTTACAGATTGTTCCATTTTTAGTGGTTGCTGTTTAATTTTTCTGTCTGCTTCCTCTTTGCTGATTCTTATTTCTAAATGCTATCAATGCACCTCCCTCTGGCAATTCCACCTTTAATTTTCTGAACCTAATTTACTATTGAGTAGTAAATGAGTTAACCAATAATACCTATAATAATTGTGTATAAAGTAAGAGCTGATAGGCTCAACTTTAGTGCATACCTACAGACCTTTCTTTTTTTCTTTTTCCTACAAGCCTACTTGCTCCTCATCTATCTTTTTGTGGTTATTAGATGAGTAACTTCTGCATAATCAAGGAGGTACTGTAATTTGCTAGGGCTCACCATTAGAGAATCGTGATCTTAATTTCATTTCACCTGAATATGGTTTAAATGGAAGGAGAAAAGGTCTTTCTTTATTTGATGTTGACCATATGACAGCAGAATGAGGTCTTTTTCCCACCTTTTAGTTAGGTCTCTGTCAGCTGAATGCTGGATTTCATGCAATGCCTATCTTATCATTCTGTTATTGTATTTCTAATTCTGTGATTTTTAAGAATAGATTAGTCCAATGACATATGCCAAGGTTGCAGAAAAGGTTCTCTTTGCTCTTAATTCATAACATTTATAGTTTGGACCAAAGCACTCAGTGCACATTTATCTTTATTGTTCCCTCAATGTTTTGTGCAGAGTACCTGTCTCTGCCAGATCTAATGAAGGCATGGTTACTGATCTAGAGTCAGAAATCCTGTAGAATGAAGTCTAGTGGGCCTTGGGAAGCATTGCTATTAGTAAATCTAGGGAAGGTGATGGAATTCTAGCTAAGCTGTTTAAGATCCTAAAAGATGATGCTGTTAAAGTGCCATACTCATTGTGTCAGCAAATTTGGAAAACTCAGCAGTGGCCACTGATTTGGAAAAGACCAGTTTACATCCTAGTCGTAAAGGAGGGTAATATCAAGGAATATTCAAATTACCTAACAGTTGTGCTCATTTTACCCAGTAGCAGGGTTATGCTTGAGATTCTTCAAGCTAGGCTTCAACAATATGTGAACCAAGAATTACCAGAAGAGCAGGCCAGTTTTCAGAAAGGCAGAGGAAGTAGAGACCAAATTGCCAACATTCATTGGATTATGGAGAAAGCAAGGGAGATTGTACTTCTGCTTCTTTGACTACACTAAATCCTTCGACTGTGTGGATCATGAGAAAATGTGGTAAATTCTCAAAGAGATGGGAGTACCAGATCATCTTTCTTGTCTCCCAAGGAACCTGTATGTGGGATGAAAAGCAGAAATGAGAACTGAACTTGGAATAACTGATTGGTTTAAGATTGGGAAAGAAGTATATTGTCATGGCTGTATATTTGCAACTTATTTAACTTATATGCAGAGTACATCATGCAAAATGCTAGGTCAGATCAGTTAAAAGTCAGAATTAAGGCTGCTGGGAGAAGTATCGACAATCTAAAGTGAAGAGGAATTAAAAAGGCTATTGATGAGGGTAAGAGGAAAATGCAAAGGCTGGCTTCAAGCTTAACATCAAAGAAACAAAGAAATTGGCAAACAATCCCATCACTTCCCTGGCAAATAAAAGGAGAAGAAATGGAAGCAGTGTCAGATTTTGTATTCTTGAATTCAAAGGTCACTGCAGACGGCAAATGTAGCTATGAAATTAAGACACTTGCTCCTTGGAGGAAAAGCTATGGCAAATCTTAACTGAATACTAAAATGCAAAGACATCACCTTGCTGACAAAGGTTCATATAATTAGTGATATTGTTTTTTCCAGTAGGAATGTATGTCTATAAGTTGGACTATAAGGAAAGCTAAGTACCACGAAATAGTTGCTTTCAAGTTATGGTCCTGGAGAAGACTTTTGAGAGTCCCTTGGACAACAAGGAGATCAAATCAGTCAATACTTAAAGAAAGCAATTCGGGCTATTCAATGAAAGGTTAAATACTGATGCTGAAGCTTAAATACTTTGACCACATGATGAGAAGACTGGACTCATTGGAAAAGACCCTGATGTTGGGAAAGATAAAAGGAAAATGAAAAGGAGATGGCAGAGGATAAGATGGATAGATAGTGTTATGGGAAAAAATGAACATGAATATTTGCAGACTTCAAGAGATGGTGAAAGATAGAGAGATCTGACGTGCTTTGCTCTGTGGTCACAAAGAGTCTGGCAAGACTGAACGACCAAACAAAAAAAACAACAAAAGCTGTCTTTGCCCCTAGACTATAAGCTTCTTAGGTCAGTGACTGTGTTTTATACTTCCGGAATTATTATAACTGATTCTGGGCCCAGGGACTGAATCACTGTACTCACTGCAGTTCCACTAAGGACTCTGACATTTACCACCTGTGTGACCTTGGGCAAGTCACTAAAGTCAGGTCTCAGTTTTTTCAACTGGAAAATGAGGGCTTTGGACTGAATAACTTTGCCTCTGCCTCTTGTGTCTTGGCAATGATTGACTGAGGGAATGGAACCCCTTCCTGGAAACCGAAAAATGAAAACAAAAAGTTTTCTCCTGAATACTTTAAGCATTCCTGAGCAGGAAGATGGGTAGCTGACTATGCCAGTCGCTTAAGAGCCATTCTTCTATCATTTCTGGCTCTGCTCCTTACTACCTGTGTAACCTTAGGCCATTTACTTAACATCTCTGGGACTCAGTTTCCTGTTCTATAAATGAGGGAGTTGGACTTGATGGCCTTGCCCTCTGCGTTCCCTGCCAGTTCTAGGTCTATAAGATGATTTGTGATCTAGGCTATGTTTCTTCTCTTCTTTTGGCTTCAGTTTCCTCAGTTGTTAAATGGGAGAGGGGGATTTACTAGATGACTTCCTAGATCGTTTTGAGCTCTAGATGTATGATTTTTTTCAAGCATTGACTTCTGAGAGATCCTATAAAATCTTCCTAATCTACTCTGATTGTAACCCAGATTGATTGATTCTTAAGTATTTCCCACAAACCTGACATGTTGACATTTCATTATTCTTTAAAGGAGGCTGTGAAGAAGGAACCTATAACTAATTTTATTTTTTATTTAACCAACTTATTGCACGCTCCCTTCTTGACTTACACAAAAAAGTAGATTTATTGTATCTTATCTTGCAAGAGCTCTGCTGCTCTGAGTTTGGCTCTAAGTATTCTCTACTGGGTTCTTAATTTGTCAGTATGTGCCATGTATTTTTCCACAAATCAAAACTTTCATTTCCCTCCTAGCTAAAGCAGGAAGTGAGAGCATGCACAGTGCTGTCTCTGAGGTTTCATGTTCTCTGGCTATTAGAATGAGGGGCTTAGTCTGCATGTATTAAAGCCTCGATTAAAAGGGGATATTTCAGATTTAATGTTTCTTTTGAAATCCCAGAAAGCTATTCTCCGTGCTATCCAAAGGCAGAAGTAAGCATTTGTTAAGGGTCTAATATACGGGGAGTACAATGCACAGTACTAGTGGAGATTCAGAATTGACCTACATCATAGTGCTTATAGTCTAGGTGGGGGAAAAACACAACAGAAATACCTACAGTATAATGCCCAGCAATATAGAAAAAGTTGATCTAGTGACCTTACTCCATACTAAGAAGCCCAACTTTTACTATTTCATATAGTATTGTAAATATTGTATTGTAAATAAATTTAAAAATGTAACTGGCCCTTCTCTCCTCACCCTTTTTATGTGTGCATATATATGCATGTACACCTCCCTCTCCCACATAAACACATACATACATATATATGTCCTTAGACCTATATGTAGCAAATAACCTATTTGGAAATGTGTCAAGTCTGTACATCTTCGACAATGTCATCCACAGCCCTGGATAATAAGTTCACAATAATGATCATGAGACCTTAAAAGAAACTTCAGTCATAAAAGATCTAGTTATAATCACCAGACAACACTTAGGCAAGAAAATAGAGTAGTTAATATTGAAAAGATTTTCAGCAAGCCTCATGTAGAAACTATATTCTCTGATACTGCCTTCCCATCCCAAAAGATAATTTAGACCTCTGAGCTTCCCTTTATTAGTATTAAAAGATGGTGGAGGCATAATTCAAAAACCTGGAGTCAAAGAGGATCCCATTAAGACTTGGAGTAGTCTACCTCCCCTGTCCCCATCCAACCCACTAGGATGAAGCAGGCCAAGTGGTGTCAACCCTCACTTTCTCAGATTGCCTCTCTATCATCTTCCTCTCTAATCTTGATTTTCTATGTCCTGTTTCCTTTCCTTCTGCATAGAAATGTGCTCAAATGTCCCCCATTAGCAAAAAACAAAAGCAAAACCCTTCATTAGACCCTACCATACCCGGTATTTATTATCCTATAAACCTACAGATCATATGTGGCTGTCTAGGTCCTCAAGTGCAGCCCTTTGACTGAATCTAAACTTCATAGAACAAATCCCAAGGCCTCAAGTTTCCAATTCCTGCTGTAGACCCTACCATCCCCAGTAGTTATTTATCCTGTATCTCTGCTCACCTTCTCAGATAAACTTGCTGAAAATACTGTCAGTACTAGATGCTTCCACTTCCTCTTCCCACAACCTCTCCTCCTTTTAAAATCTGGCTTACTATTTCTTACTATTTTAAATTCTGGCTTACTGTAGCCTTTGACACTGTTGATTATGATACAGCCAGGTTGAGATGGAGGCAACCTATGCCAGTTGGACCTAACAACCCTAGAACCCTGGGAATAGCAATGCCTCCAAAGGAAAACCACCCTGATTCCAGCCTGGTCCCCAAAGCATCAGAGTGATGTGCCCCTTATAGAGAAAGGACCTCCAATTCCCACCACCTCCATCCCTAAGGCAGCTCAGTTCAAGAGCCCCAGGAACAGCAGTGACAGACTACTGGCCCTGCTCCCAGCCTGTTCTCTCCAGGGAATGCCTAGAACTGCAATCCTTATGGAGTTACAACCTGACATCTACTTCTATAGGTGCTGTAGCCCTTGCCTTCTCAGCAGCCATAGCTACTAAAGACCATAAAAATGTTCTCACCACTACAGGCCTGGATTCTGTCAAATGGGTCATCAGAAATGAATATGGTTTTATCAATGGAAATTACATTAAAGAAGTTACATTACTATCTGCTTTACTGCAGCACCCTAAGGACATTTCCATCTGTCCTGTTGCTGAGCTGTCCTATATGTGTTGTCTCTGCCATTACAAGTGACTTACCTAAGGTCACATAGGTAGCATGGAACAGAGTTGGAAATTTAACCTGATTCCTTTGATTTGAAATTCAGCATTCTTTTCCCTGCAACAAATGAGGTACTGAACCCATCAAAGAAATTTCTAATCCATCTGAAATATAGCATCTGGCCTGTTCTTTTCTTTTACAGTGATAATCGAAATAGTTGGCTCTAATAGATGTGCCCTTTGAGATCAGGACAACAGGAGTAATGTCAAAATAAACTCCCTGCATAGAGAGAGTGAACAGGTTGTACTAGAAATAAGCAAACCATGCTGAACCTTGAGAAATCCATCTGCACAAGAAAATGTTAATTGCAAATGATTGGGATTTGAACTCATCATTGATTTTCATTTCTTTGTCATAAATGGATTACACACTGCTCTCAGCAGGACAAGCTGTTTGCTACCAATGCTCCTCTGTGAAGCCTGCCAATTATGTGCCTTAGAACTGTGGTGCTTTAGCAGTACCCACCATTCTGGTTGGGTTGATGAGCTAAACTCTCAGAGGCAGTGATGATTCTTCTGGTTAAGCTCTGTGAGAGGCCAAACTGAATTGTGCATGTCCTCTGTTCTCCCTCCCATGAGGCAACCCTTCAACAGGCATGGGCTGACTTTGCTCTTAAGTAAGGAAAGAAACCACCTTTTACAAGGATGCAAGTATCCTGGGAATGAGAGATCTATGAGATATTCTCCCAGAATCCCTTACCATGCTTCCATCCATCCATCCAATTAGAGGAGTTGCAGTTGCTGTTTCTGTTTTTCATCTTCATTACTGGGTTTCTGAAGTGTAGAGATAGTAGCAAATTAAAATGTCCTGATCATCTTTGGGCAGTAGAGATGGGAGCAGATCACTTTGGGTTTATGCAATGTAATTTCTTCTGTTAATGAAAATAGGCTTCAATTAAAGCCAGAGAGATTGAAGTTGGACATAGAGAAGAACTTGTTGACTGTTGGGAGGTAGAGTATTCAGTTGGGCTACTGAGAATAGCATTGGTATTCCATTTGATTTGTCAAACAGTAACAGAATGCCTACCATATGTATTCTGATACAAAAATCACCTTCATGTCTAGAATGTGACCCTCCTCATCTTCCCATCTGAAAAGCCCTGACTTCTTTCAAGGATCATATCTAGCCTCACTTCTAAAAGAGCCACTCCCTGGCTCTAGAAATATAAATACTCAAGTGAAGTAGCACCTGCTCCCTCTGGAGCTTCCATGATCCTAACAGAATGACTGCAAGATATGCCACAAACAGGAGATGCCAAGGCTAGATTTATGCCTGACTTTCTGAGAAACCAAAAACAAAAGTCTGTATTCATGACACAGTTTTCAGTTTAATCTGCAACAATAACATTTTCTCCATCACTTTCTTAAGTCTAGACAACCAAGAAAACAACTGATCAAGCCCTGATTTGTAGCATTTACTGACTTCTGGGGTATAAAAGCTCATACTGAAGATTGAACAGGTGGCTCTTGTGATCCACCACGAGTTGGCTTCAGCACACTCCAGGAGCCAGACTGGCGAGGTCTTTGAATTCCATCATGCTTTTACCCAATCTGTGGGTGTTTTCTCTGAAAGGATATCACAGCTGTGCACAAGCTATTGAACCAGTAGACCCTGGGTCAGAGGATCATAAGAGTATGGTTATCTGATATTTTGCTGTGTCAAAGGTGAGGTATATACAAAGATAACTCTTATACAGTCCCTGCCCTCAAGGACTTTACAATGGATTATAACAGGTAAGGAGCATGAAGAGGAAGTTGTTAGTAATCAGTCAAGTAGAGCCACTGTTTCAGGAAGCTTGGCAAAAAAAAGGGCAGTAAGAGGTAGAAGAAAAGCTTGAAGGGTGGATAGGGTCAGGGAAAACTTTTTTTCTTTTTCATTTTGGTTGTTTTAAAGGGGAGACAGGAACAAGATTGCAGAAAGAATGGAAGAAGTGAGTGGAGATTGAGGGATTAAAGATGCAGGTGAGAGACAGGATGATTGATGAAGCAAAGTCTGAGAGGAGATTGAAAGGGATGAAATCCAGGGTGCAGGGGAGGGGGGCAGGCTTCAAAAGGACTCAAGTTATTTCTTCCTCTCAAATGTGGAGGAAAAAGCAGACGACATGAAGATGTCCAGAAGCTTGTAGGCATGGAGAAGGCAAACTAAGGAAGAACACTCTGGTTTGTGCTGATCTCAGCCTACCAAAAAAGAGGATAGTTGGGAGGTGGTGGAGGGAGGGTTGAACAGCATGTAAATGGCTTGGAGCAGCCACTCTGGGGAACGTAGTATCCAACTGTGGCCCAGGGGCCCCCTACATCAGTAAAATTCCAGGTAAATCTCTAAAAAAAGCTAGTAATGTATGCAGATGTCAAAGCTTTCCCCATATGTGGATAATGACATCCTTTCACATAAAGGTATTTTTTGTACAGTCATGAGTATCTGACATGGAACAGCTGCCACAGCAAATATATGATGAGCAGGGTTTAGAGACATATATAAGAACATACAGAAAGAGAAAATATGCAAATAGATCATTAAACTATCCCCATTAGACTGCTCCAAACTCTTTTGGGAGATGGCCAGACAGATATTTCATATTTGCCTCAGATCTGCACTGTCTGAGCAATGACAGAAATTATTGTGGAAGATTGGCAAAGTCCAGATCACCTGATCCCTTATCACATGAACACACTCCTCTGGCTGCAGGTGGTCCTCTTCACCCCTGAGATTTATGCTCTTATGGGAATCTTCTTCTCTGGGCTACACACAACCAATTTAAGAACTCAGGAGCACTTGAAGTCAGGATTAACCTTGAGGTAATTTGTGAGGATGGAAATATCCATTCTCAGAATTACTAACTGCAAGGCTGTGCTCAGAAAAGGAAACAGAAAGGAAGAAGGCAGTTAGGAATTGGGAGATCCAGGAACTCTTGTATCATGCTTGTCTATCACCCACTGCCATGGGTTTACTCAGTAAACTTCAATTATTATTGGAGGGGGTGGAGGATCTTGGAGTGAATTCACTCCCTCCCCCCATGACCACTCCTTACTTAAAATCCCAGAGAGAGAAAGCATGCCAAAAAAGGAGGGTCCAAAAAGAGGGGGGGGGGGATCAGCTTTTTCCGTAGATTACTCTTATAGTTCACAGAGAGGAGAGGTTCCTCCATATCCTCTCTCATACTCTAATCATCAAGAGGCTGTTCTAGTAACTGGAGACTCATCAATCAACCTATAAATATTTATCAAGCAGTCAGTAAGCTGAATGTTTAAATTAAGGGTGCCAGGCATTGTGTTGGGTTCTGAGGATACAAGTTCAAGTAATGAAGCCATCTCTACTCACAATGAGATTATATTCTAATGTGGGACATGAGTACATATAAAGACATAGAGCATATACATACAAATATTTACAAAATAGTTAAATACAAGGTAATTTTGGTGGAAGAGCAGTAGCAGTAGGGGGAGTGGCAGATCAGGAAAGGTAGAAAATGGAACTTAAGCTTTACCTTAAGAAAAGAGAGGAACTCTGTGAGACTGAGATGAGGAGGAGGCATATTCCAGTAACTGAGATGGCAGATTGAGTGCCATGGGTGAGAGGCAGAGATAAGGCCAGTTTGGATGCATAGTATAGCTTAGGAAGGAAAATAATGTACAATAAAGCTGGAAAAATACATTTGCAGTCAGGTTGTATGGGGCTTTAAAAGCTATACAGACCAATTTATATTTCATCTTAGAAGCAAAAGGAAGCCACTGGATTTTACTGAGTATGGGAGTCACATGGTCAGATACGTGTCTAAGGAAAATTACTTTGGCAACAGTATGTAGGGTGGGAGAATGGGAAGAAATGAGGCAGGGAGACCCAAGAGGAAGTTGACATAATAATCTAGATGAAAAATAATGAGTACCACAACTAAAGTGGCAGCTGGGTGATTGGAGAGCTCAGATGCAAGAGACATTGTAAAAGGAGAAACAGGAAGATTTAGCAACTGATTATATATGCGGGGTAGGGAAAGTGAGAGGTTGAGAATAATTCCAGGGTTATGAACCTGGAATTCATAGATGGCGGTGCCTTCAACAGAAATCAGTTTGGAAGAAGTAAGACTTCAAAGGAAAAGTGAATGAGTTTCGTCAAAGTACTTCAGTAAGTCCTTCTCACAAGCCCCATAGGCCTCCGCAAGAAACATGTCCACCCTTACAGGAGGGGTGCCAGTCCAGCCGATCAATAAGGGGTCATACTGATCAACCCTGCTACAAAACCAATTGGAGAATAATGAAAGGATTTCTGAGCAACAGAGAGGGCCCAGTTGAAGTTTTATCCTGGTTTAGTACCTTTCCGTATCAACTCTCAATAGCCCTGAAACATATAAATCAGAGGGTGGGGCTTGTCTGGGGCTGAGAGTTATCAAGATGGATTCAGTGGAAAGTCAAGTGAGATCTTACTGAAGGTTGAAAAATAGGGCCCCTGAGTTCCACATTAGGTAGGGAAGGAATTCAGGTCAAAAGAGGAGTGATGGACTGATTAAAAAGGGACCACGAGTTTAAGGATTTTGATTGGGGGAAGAGCAGTTTTAGTAGAAGTGAGAGTGTTATGGGCAGAGGATTAGAGGTTAGAGTTAAAAGAGGAGAATCTCAGAATTCAGGACCTTGGAGGGAGAACAGTTTTCAGGAATGATAGGCCCAAGGTAAGGCCTTGTTGGTAGATTGCTGAAATGGAGGGGAGAATAGGTATATTGAAGTCATTGTGAATGACAGACTGGTACAGGGATGAGAAAACTGTGATTCAATTGCTGAAATATTTGAGGAAAAGTGTTGTCTTGAGGGTCAGTAGAAAAGAATGGGAGAAAGTTGTTAAAAAGAAGGGAAAGATGGTGGGAAGGGACATCCTAAAAAAGAGAAACTGTTCTGTACTGGTGGCAGAGCTACGGTCCAGAAGCACCCATGGAGCATGAAGGTCGTGGAGGGCCTCCTCTCTAGGAGACGCTATGAGAAGGAGGAGCAGTCTCCATGGAAAAGAGTTGCAGAGAAAAGATGTGAGGAGGAGAAGGGGGTGTTTCACTTAGAGACCGCAGGTGGGGAGTGCAACTGTGCGACGGGATAAAGCTGCGTAAGATCAGATGGAGTGGGAAATCCCACAGATACAAAGCAAGGGATTAGGACAAAGTGTGTGTGTGTGGGGGGGGGACTAGCACAGGAGGAGGGGGTGGGTGGAGGGTGGAGCTAGGTTGAATGGGGAATAAAGGAGGAGGAGTCTCTGCCAGCCTGGAATTTCTGAAGTAAATTCAAAGGACCTTCTAGAAATAAGAAGCATTATGTAGGTACTGGAAAAGAGAGAACTACCCAGTCCATTCTTCCAGTCAGAGGGTTGACGTGAGAATGATTCCTCACCTGGGGTGGAAGACTTGCGGACTCGAAGCCACATGTGATCTAGATCCTCAAGTGCGGCCCTCTGAACGAATCTAAACTTCAAGAACAAATGCCCTTAATCAGAGGATTTGTTCTGTAAAACTGTAAAATTTGTTCTGTAAAAGTTTGCACCCAAGGACCTAGAAGGCCACATATGGCCTCGAGGTCACAGATTCCCCACCCCTGCCCCAAACCAACGTCTCTTTGCCCAGGTATGACAGACTGCAGCCCTGGTGTTGGAGAACAGTCAGTTGGGTGGGATTCCTAGAAACTACTTTCCAGGTGTGACTGATTTAGCCCTACCTATGAAGGGAGCCCTGACCAATTGCAGGGGGCCTAGAAACTTCCACCCTGGCCCTTTTTGGGGGAGGGTGGGGTCTGGAAACTTCAGCCCTAGTGTGGTCTATTGTCGCTGCTCTGGGGAAGAGATGTCGTTTCAGGGGATTACTGATCAGTACAGGTAGGATTTTGGCATTTCCATGAAAAATAGGCAACTATTTGTCCCCATTTTTCCTTTCACCATTAACTTCTTCCCCCAAAGCTAGAGGCTAGTCAAGTGTTTCCCCAGTAGGGTAAGAAATGTGCCTTTTCCCAAGGATGCCTTGGAACCAAAGACCTCTTTGAGATAACTCACAAATTATACCTTTGCCAAGATGGACAGCCCAAGACATCCCGTTTTGGGGGTGGGAGCATGTTCACCCCATCCCCACCCTCAACTTTGCTGTCGTAGTGGACCCCACCTATGTTTGTTGCAATTACAGGTCGAATATCAAGGATTTATGGAATAAATCAGGAATGTGAAAGGTGAAAAGGGTGTATTTCTACCTAGAATTATACACTCAGGGGCTGGCGTGTAGTTGTTATAATGAGGGCAAGCTGCAATCAGTCTTTAAATTACTAACATAAGAGCAGATTGTTCTAGCTCATTTCTTTAACCCTGATTCCTCTCATTTCTTTCTATTCATTTCTTCAGAGTCTATGCCACATGCAGCTTCCCCCTGATTGCTGACACTGGTAAATGGGGTTCAATGAGATGCTAATATAGTAGGCAGTCCCAGCTCTTTTATTTCCATCAACAGGACTAGGGTTGTGTATAAATTTGCATGGAAGGATATTTTTTTGTCACTGATACCACCCCCTTCTATAAGACACTATCTCCCTATATAGGTGGTTAATTCATTGTTCCAAACTAGTCTCCCTTGCTCCTTTTTGGAGGCTAGCTGTTATTCATGCATACAGAAAGTGGAGCCTCCATGTAATGCTACTTGCTATAGTGTGAAACTCATTGTATGGGAAGACTACCTCTGTCCCAGCATCCCTTGCACCTAAGCCATCGTTGTCATCTTCATTGTCATTGATGCTTCTGTAATATTTTAGATGATCTCCTGTGAGCCTTATGTTGACCCTCTGGGGTAATTGCTATTTTTATCCTCATTTCACAGAAGCAGAAACTGCGGCTCAGCTCCATGAGCTTCTGCCTCTGAAGGATTTAAATCTAGGCCTTTCTGACTTAAAGTTCAGTACACTATGTGCTATACCATGCTGCCTTTCCCAGTTCCCATGCTTTGGGGTTCCCAAGATCAAGCTCGAAACCATGCAGTCGCTGGAACAGCTCCCATCTGAGAGACCATAATTTTGGAACCATAGGACTAGGAAGGTGGGAAATACAGGAAAGTGGATGAGGCAGAGGTGAGAAAGGGCCATATGACTTCATACAGCTTTTGGAACCCATTCCCATTCAGCTTCTTCCTTCTTTCTGACAAGGAAGTCATAGATGAAGTGCACATGCATGTGTTATATTCCTCTACTAAACTATAAGCACCATGAGTATGGGTGGTAGGTTTCCTCTCTTAGAGTACCCCTTTCAGCACCTAGCACAGTTTTGCGTGTTGTGGGTTCTGAATAAATGTTTATAGAATTAATTTGTGCTGTCAATACTTAGGATGTATTATCCATTTCTATTAAATCAGGATGTCATGTACAGAAAACATTCTTTGTGTTCAACTTGGAAAGAAGAGGAAAGGTCTATTTCAAGCTTGAGGACTTTGGGAAACATGGTGAGATTGGGAGAGACAAACTACCTTTTTTTTAACCTGAACTTTTCATCATTATATTCTGTGTGTGAATGTAATACACACATTTGCTATGACATTTATTATTGTGGGACCTGAGAAAGCCCTAATCTCCTAAGACTCAATCCGTACCACCTACGTTCACTCAGACATTGCCAAATATTTAGCACAATTTGAACTGAATTTCAAATTAAAAAGTGGGATGAGTGGCAAAGAAAAGAAGTATCAGATTCTCAGTAAAAAAAAAAATCAGGGAATCAATGAAACTTCTCCCATTCCAATTGATTTACAATTATAAGGCCCATAACGAGAGGCCTTTTCAGTTCAAAGCTGAAGAGCTGTTATGAAGTATGGTTTCTTACAGAAAGGTACTACCCATGTTCCCATCCATTAGAAGCTCACCAGGAGAATTGAACAAGTATGTATATCTTTGGATAAGCTCAGATAACTACAAGATGAAGGAAGAAAATGATCAAGTGAAATTTCATGACAAGAAATCCTTGATGGTTTGCTACAGTTTTACCTCCATCAGAGAAATTGAACAGCTGCATACCACACTTGGGAAACAGTGATGATGAGCTGAGAGAAAAATCAGAGGCCAGGGCACGTCTTTTACTTTGAAGAAATCTTGAAGAGTCACTTTGACCTGCTCTTCCCTGGACAATTATCTGTTTGTTGTCTGCATAAAACTTTGGAGATGATGTTAAGACTTTGGATAAAGAACTGGAGCATCCTTTTATTCTCCTAGCTTGTCACTAAAAAATCTACAGTATGGTGACCGTTGCTGTCATCGTGGACCCTTGTGGAGTATCTCCGTGGTCGATGTCTCACTTTATTATATAAAAAAACAAAGAAAGAATAATTTGCAGAAAACAAAATATTGCCCTTGGTGAAGTGGAGAATAATTTAATTATTTACTTTCGTTATCTGTTCTCTATCCTACGTGTATACCCAAACCTATACTGGATGCTGCCCTGGCATGTGAGATGCATTTTAAATCATGGTACCTGCAGATAGTGCCACCATACTTAGCTTTTTCTGCTAAAATATTCCAATGGCTCTGTGGTTTTGTTATGTAGGTATTCCCTCTGATGATGCAGATTACAAGCCACCCATGTTTGCCCATCCTTTGTACCTCTTGTTCATGCTTTTTTAAAATTTTACTACAGGGAGTTCATCCCAATGTGTTGCAACCTTCCTTGAGTTCTCCTGATTTTCCAAAGATACCAATGGAGCATTGGTTATACTCTGCTCTTGCCAGATAAACAACTAATCTTATTTTCACTCATACATTTCTTTGAGAACCTCATTTATCTGGTTTCTTCTTTGTCATGTCCAAGGTGTTGCATCCTGTTGACATACCCTGTGCACCTCTCCATTGCTCTTTGGGTAAATAAAAGAACTCAGCCTCAGTTCTTGAAGCTAATGATGCATTTGTAGGCCAGACAAGTTGGTGACTCAGCAAGAGGCTGGAGGTGGCATGGATGGGAGAGGGGGAGAAAAGAAAAGAGGGAGAAAAAGAGAGAGAGTGAATGTAATTGCAATTGTAGGGATCACATCACCCCTCATTAGTCTTACTGAAATACTAATCTATAGGAAGATGGGGAGGGATTATTGCTGGGAGATGCTTACTACAATGACTAGACCTAGACTGGGATATTTTAATTCTGTGGCTCCCACCAGCCTTGAATGAGGCTTACTTGTAAGCAGAGAAGAATTTCAAAACATAAATATCAAAATGGATATTTTATAAAAGTCAAATAACTGATGTTCATTCTTTATTACAGAGATGATGCAAGTCAGAGGGTAGCTTAATGGAAACTCGCACCACCTGTGAATTCTATTGACTCTTCTGCTGTCTTGCTGTGTGTCTTTGGGTAAGTTAATTTCTTTCTCTTAACTACCACAATTTAATCTTTATAAAGGAGTTTTAAACAGATGCTTGTAACACACTAGTTTTTTTTTTCAAACAAACCAAAAGACCAAAAGGTATTTCAGCTCTGTCACTTTTCCCAGCTCTGTAATCCACCCCTAAACACCCTTAAGCTAAATCTCAACCAATTCCGTCCCTAGATCAAATGCTGAGCTGACCTATGAATCTAATCTGAATCTTTTTGCTGAATGGTTGTAACCCTCACACATTTAGGACCAGAAAGAATGCCTCCTTACCTCCCTCTTTCTCACTCACCAATTCATCCCTCACTCTTCCATTTCATATTGACACTCATGCAAATATCTAGTTGTACCCATTTTCAAGACAGCAAATCCTAAAAGGGAGCACACAGATTTTCACATTTTTCCCTTTATTAATACAGTCTTGACTGATATGACTTTCTCAAACTTACATTCTCTAGCACTGTCCATTTGCTGACTACAAGCCTTTATGCTGTCTGCTTTTTCTTTCCCCAAAGGAGACTAGAACTAGAAAGTAGTGGGTGAGCATGTAGGGTGCTTCAGTTGTATGTGCATATTCCTCTCTCACTGAAACCAAGCACCTATAATAACAAGAACATCTTTTTTTAAGCTGCCATTTATTAGCATACAAACGAATTGTGCTTCTTTAACTTGCAATTTGATATTTGTGAACACCTCATAAACAATTTTTGGAGATTTATTACTTCACATATGTTCAGTTGTCCAAGATAATGTGGACTACAAAGAAATATGGAGGGTACTGGAGTTTGTGCAATTTACACTTTTATGATCATCATTGTCTTTGATCAATTAATCATGAGGAAAAGAATCTGACAAGATGGAGAGTTTATTGAGTAGTGATGAGCTGAAAAGTTAGGAATATTGCAAGCCAACTGAGACTTGTTTGATAAAATCAATCATTTTGAAAAATGCTATTTTTTGTTAACTATTTCAAGTTCCATGATGCAAGAAAGTTAAAATCTATGAAGAACTAGAGGATAATCACTACTTCATTTCATCCTGAACATGGTTAAAATTATCAAATTTAATTACATTGAATTATGAGTTAGAATGAAATTGTTAAAATAAGTTTCAGAACTTGTATGTTTTAAGAAAGCCAAATAATATATTTGCACTAAAGAAAGGTGTATTATTGGTTCTAGAGATGTTTCTTGGCCCTCAAGTGCTGCACAAACAGGAAAATGGTTTCCCTTTGTCCCTTTCCAACAGGATGTACCCTTTCAGTTGTAATGGTTTTTATTTCCAGTAGTGGGCATGGATTTCACTGTATCTTTCAAATATGGTCACCCATTCTTTTGTGATCAATGATGTAACTTGTTGAGATAACTGACTAAGATTGGGGATAGTCTAGGATCAGGAAGCAGAATTTTCTTGGGCTATATATAAGTGACACATTTAAGGATTAAATCAGCAAATGTACTAATTATTGGTATGGTGTTCCAAACTAAGTCAGCTGGTCCAGATAGGTCCCATAGTACATAAAGCTGGGGGGGTGGGGGAGGCTAGATGGAGATTGATCTATTTAATATCTACACTATGTAGCCTTTGGTTACTCCATGTCTCTAGCTATGCTGTGTGACATATAGTTGTCCCACTAAGGATGGAGATTTGTATGGTATAAGAAATAGCTTTAGACTTAAAGGGTTAGAGCTAAGACAAGAAAGTAAAGAAGCGCTCAGCTGAGCTCTCTCCCTACATTCCCCTCCAAACAACTTTAAAATTAATGCTGCGTAGGTTTCAGAAAAATCCGGAAAGACTTACATGAACTGATGTTGAATTAAATGAGTAGATCCAGGAGAACATTGTACACTGTAACAATAACACTGTGCAATGATAGACTTAGATCTTCTCTGCAATATGGTGATCTAAGATAATTCCAAAAGATTCATGGTGAAAAATGCTATCCACATCTAAAGAGAGCACTATGGAGTCTGAATGTAGATCAAAGCATACTGTTTGCTTTTTTTAACTTTCTTTTATTCTGATTCTTATTTCACAACATGACTAGTATGTAAATATGTTTAATATGATTGTACATGTATAGCCTATATCAGATTGCATGTCATCTTGGGAAGGGGGTGGAATTTACAACTCAATATCTTATAAAAGTGAATGTTGAAAGCTAAAAATAAATAAATACATTTTAAAATAAAATTTAATGCCTCAACTCAAATTCTGGAGTGGGTAGAGCCTACAAAAGATAAGAATGGGATGTTTTTCCAGACCAAGACAACTTCAGGGATTGGAAAAAGAAATTTGTGACAT
The DNA here is from genome assembly GCA_023548195.1 of Bettongia penicillata ogilbyi. NCBI lineage: Eukaryota > Metazoa > Chordata > Mammalia > Diprotodontia > Potoroidae > Bettongia > Bettongia penicillata. Next base: position 3,866,809 of record JAJHZJ010000104.1, on the reverse strand, counting down.
AGAGGCAGAGGCTGACCTGAAGTCCATGAGAAATCAAGTGATGTTCGACAGACAGCAGCAACTTCAGGAGCTTTTGAGACAGAGATGATAAGGGACCCTGGCTGCTAGTCAGAAAGAGATTACAAGGGATCCCTGTGCTAGCAGTGGATGCAGAATGAGACACTGGCAGCTCTATTGCCTATGCCCATTTCTGGGTCAAAATTTGAGAGGGTAGAGGAGCACTTTCAGCCCCGAGGAAGCAGAAGCTCTGAGGGGGCAATATCGATTTTAGTCACTAGGGATCAGGGAACCTGAGGAACAGTATCACTTCTGGTCTCAAGGAAGCAGGGGTCCTGAGGAGTTAAAAATATTTGAACTAGTAAATGAGTGTCAAACCAAAGCTTCAAGTTAATAATGGTCATTTACAAAATGAAATTAAAAGTGATTATGAAGGCAAGAATGTGTTTTATTGTCCAGAAGGTAATTCAGAATTCACAAAAGCTTCTTTGAAAAGGAACAACATACTCTTCAATAAATACAAATGATGTCCCTGCTTTAGAACTATCAGATAATCCCCTAAGTTAATTTCATAAGTATTTAGTATCTACCCATATGCCAAACACTGTATTATGTACTGTGAAAACTCAAAATGTAGAACATTCATTTCTTGCACTTGATAAGATCAAAATGTAATAAACAGCTCGATAGGAGAAGTGAACTTAAAGCAGTAATCTTCAAAATATTATAAATGCTGCTGATTGTAAGGCAGAGCAAAGAAATGATCTGTGTGAATCAAAGTCAATGAGGAAAGACATCACAGTGAAGAGATTTGAAAAAGATTTTAAAGAAAGTGATGGACATTCTTTGAGAGAGATGGAAAAGAAGGTAGGATTTGGGGCCACATGGGAATTTTCATTGTGATTCGATCAGAATGGTTACAACATATTTATGCTTTGGATCCTTTCCCTTCTCTGCATGCACACTCATTTATACAGATGTAGCCAGAAGACCCATTGGTCTTTGAATACTGGGCAAGATTATCGAATTTGCTAACTGGCTTTATAAGGCCCTATATTTTACTTTTGTATCTGAGAATGAGAAATTTGCATCCTTATTGTTTTTGTTACTTTTTACCAGCATTGTATAACTTTAAAATGTTCATAATCACTGTCAGTATCTCTGAAATTTTAGAGGAAAATGAGCAGTATGACCAGTTTTGATTATAACATTGTGAAAGGAAAATATATTTTCAGTCTATACATAATAGTTTTGTTAACATTTTCAATTCAGGTTAGATGTTTGCTGACATTATTGTGTCTTTACTTTTACTCTCTGTTGCCCAAGATGTAACATCTACTGTTATCCAAGGGTTTCATAGAAGGTAACGTAATAATTGGAAGCAGGCTAAAAGATGTAACAGTTTTTATATTTGCTATTTGTTCAGATAAATTACCTTGAGCCCTTTCATTGCCCCTCTTTCCTCTGCACTAGCTGCTGTTCTGCCAAAGGCCCTCTCTAAAGTGGCAATGATGTATTTTTATCACTTGTTTGGGTGCTCACTTGGACAATTATTCTGTCTGCAAATGTGATTATCTATACCTGGATAAATAAGTAAAGGAGTTTGTTTTCTGCCCTAACTTGGGCACCGCAATTGTGGAAGCATGATTTTTAGGAAGATAATTTTTATTCTGAATTGCTTGAGGAAAATTCATGAATGTGAAATGGTCTGTGGCTCTGGTTCGGGTGATAGAAGGTTAATTTGACTTTGCTCACTTTTTATATATCTGTTTGCCTGAAACTAACTTGATGTAGTGGGACAGGCATGACATAGGTCGGTCCAGTAGTTCGAATCCCGGATTGTAATGAGATCAAATGCTTGAGGCACATAAACAGTTAACAAAGTAAGGTTCACTTTATTCATGGCATGGAAAAGAAACTCACTAGATGAATAGATGGATGGATGGATGGATGGATGGATGGATGGATGGATGGATGGATGGATAGATGGATGGATAAATGTATAGATAGAGAGATAGAGAGGATAGGGAGATAGGGAGATAGATACAGATATAGATATAAACATAATACTTGGCTTAGGTAAACATGACTTGGCTTAGGTAAACATGACCCCACCACTAACTAATTTCACATATCTTTTTATCACCTTCTCAGCTAAACACCTTCAGAAAGCTATGTGCATGAGATGCTTCCACTTCCTCATCTCTTGCTTTCTTCTAAACATTTTGTACTTCTGAACTCATCAGTAAAATGAACTTGGCCTTCTAAATGTTACCAGCCATCCCTTCATTGCCTAATCGAATGGTCTTTTCCAATCCTGCTTTTTGGCCTCTCTGCAGTATTTGATACTGTTAATCAACTTTCTGAATGCTCTGCTTGCTAGGTTTTGGTAATACTGATCTTTCCTGGGTTTTCCCAGTCTTTCTGATTGCTCCTTCTCAGGCACCTTTGCTTGTTCTTCATTCACATTATACCCAGTCACATGAATATTTGTCATGACTCTGGCCTGGTAGGAGTCTGCACATATTTCATTTCAGAGCTCATTTTTATTTCAGATCCTTCCTGGGTAGGCTGAGACTATAGTTCCCAAAATTCACTTCTGGGTTTCTGAGCTTTCCCTGCCTGCAAGGAAATTAATTTGAATGCCAAATTATCCCCAAAACTTTGTACATTTTGAGCATTGATTTCTATCAGTGTCATTTGTGCCCAAGTAAATCAGCAGAAATGATTAATGGTCATCTGGACTGAAAATTCTCGGGAGGTTTGCTATTGTATTGTGAATGCATACCCTGGGAAGATAGTACATTTTTCTACAGTTATTTTGATCAACCAATAGTTGCCACCCAATGGTTGTCTCCTCATCAACAATTTCCTTTTGGAGATTTTAAATTGGATTCCTGGGAATATCTTAAGCTCGATGTGTTTGAGACTGAACTCATTATCTTTCCCACCAAACCCTCCCCTCTTTCAAACTTTCCTATTTCTTTTTCAAAATTTTGAGTTCCAAATTTTTCCCTCCCTCCCACCACTTCCCCACCCAGTGAGAAGGCAGACAATAGGAAATCAATTATACATGTGAAATTATGCAAAATACATTCCCACATTAGCCATATTCCCCAAAAAAACCAAAGCAAAGCAAAATGAGAAAATTATATTTCACTTTCCACTCAAAGTTCATCAGTTCTCTCTCTAGAGAAGGATAGCACTTTTTTTTATCATGAGTCTTTCTGAATTGTCTTGAATCATTCGTTGTCTTGATCAGTCATTAAGTCTTTCACGGTTGATGTCATGCAGTATTGCTGTTACTGTGTACAGTGTTCTCCTGATAGTGCTCATTTCACTTTGTATCAGATTTTTCTGAAACTGTCCTGCTCATCATTTCTTATAGCACAATAGTATTCTGTCACAATCTTATACCACAATCTGTTCAGCTATTCCCCAAGTCATGGGCATCCCCTTAATTTCCAATTCTTTGCCACCACAAAAAGAGTTGCTACAAATATTTGGGTACATATAGATCCTTTTCCTTTTTCTTTGATATCTTTGTGATACAGACCTAGTAGTGATATTGCTGGATCAAAGAGTATGCACAGTTTTTTAGCCCAAACTTAGTTATTTCTTTCAATGCTATACCATCCCCTATACTACCAGATTTGTAATTTTCACATAAGACAGGATTCTTTATTCTTCCTTGCCCCACACATCCAAGCACTTGCTAAATCCTAAAATTTCTATTTTCACAATGTCTCTCACATCTGATCATTTCTTACTACTTATTTCAGGCCCTCATCACCTTTAACTTAAATTATTGTAATGACCTCCTAACTGGTCTTTCTGCCTCAGGGCTCTGACCACTCCAATCTTTGTACTTGTATCCTGAACACCCAGGACTGTGCCTAGCACATAGTAGGTACTTAATAAATACATGTCTATTAATTAATAGGTAGATACATGCCCTGGAAAGACAATGGATGGTCTCTACTGCTATCTGGTCAACTAGTAGCTGGATCATACTCTGTGTCAAGAAACCACAAGCTCACTACTTGAGTCTTCTTTGCCTGGTCTCTGTTGGTTGAACTCTCACCCTATGCATTCAGGTGAATCATCTACAATTCTACAACATTCTTTACTGGAGCACAAGTAGCTGCTACCCTTTAAGAGAGGTTAGGTCCCTCCTCTTTAGGTAATGCTTGACTCAAATAGTGGTTAGACCTATATTTTGATGATCATTCTCTTGCTGTGCTGTTCAACGTATGAAGTGAATTAATGCACTTTCATGGTATGTGTTTGCAGGATATTAACTTGTCAAAACTCCAACCTTCACCTTTATGGAAAGTAAAATCAAATTGCCACCATTGCTAACCAAATGGAGAAATGAGCAATATCATACATAAACTTACTGATAGTCAAATAAAAAGCCCAATTTGCAAACCTTGTTTTCCAGTTGTCAGCATGCCAAAGAGATTGAGAATTTGGTTTCTTGCATTTTCTAGGAACAATCCTCTTTTGAATTTCTGGTTGTGATATAGAAAGGGGGAATGAGTTGGGGGGGGGGAGTTAAACAAAAATCATTACTTCTCTCTGGGAAACTGGCCAAGTAGAATTTAATAGAAGCGGGAAATACCACTTCATTTTCCCGCTGTTCAGTCATTCGATCGTGTCTGATTCTTTATGATCTCGTGGACCATAGCACCCCAGTACTGTCCATGGGGTTTTCTAGGTAAATATGGTGGAGTTGTTTGCCCTTTCCTTCTCAGTGGATTAAGGCAAAAAGGGTTAAGTGACCTGCCCAGGGTCACACAACTTGTAGGTGTCTAAGGCCAGATTTAAATTAGATCTTCTTAGCTCCAGGACCAGCACTCTATCCACTGCAGCATTACCTCTTTTATTAGCAGTATTTATTTTCCATATGCTTATATACTTCCCACTTAGTCAGATAAAGTCTTCCATTTTGCTCATCTATTGTCTCTTTTTTGTACCCCAAAAATGTTTTCCACCTTATTTGAGGACCTTAATCTTAATTCCACTTCAACTTTGCACATATACAGAAACAGTCTAAATGGGTTCCTTTTAACAATAATAATCATGTAGGTAACATTTAAGATCTTAAAACAACTTCTGATCAAGTTTCTATACCTACAGAAATATGTAACGAGGTACAGAAAGGTTTGTGACCATTAGGGTGCCTTTTACTGATGAATTCTTTAGTTAAATTCTCCTACTTCAGTTGACAATTTTGTGTATCTGGATAGTCCTCAGTCTGGTGTGGTTTCCTTCTATATCAACAGTAACAGTAGCAGAAATGGACTATAGCTCAGAATGATTCCCATGGAGAATCAAGTGATGGAGCTGACCAAGTTGTTTTTATCATGCATCTCAATATACATAATTCCATGGCTCATTTGGTCATTTCATATTGTAGTGCTTGAGATAATCATATACAAAATCATAACCATGAGATGATTAGCAGATTATGTACTTACGTTTGTTGCAGAAGATGAGAAAGTGGAGAATTTCTACAAAGAATTCAGGAAGACCCACCTAATTAAATCAAGATGCATTATAATAAGCAGTGAAAATGTGGACATAGTAGACAAAGAAAAACATACTGGGAAATGTGGTTCAGGAATAAGACTGGTTGGTTGTTGTCCTTTGTCTTCAAAGAGGACCAAAATGACATCACCATGATAAAATGAAATTTCACTGTGTCTGACTGTGGCTGATCAGACCAATATGAGCTTGGAATGCTCTATCACAGGTTGGGCACAGATAGTCTGTCTGAATTATGGGGGTGAATATCCCAAATTTGTGCATCATGCATTACTTTGTGCTGTCTCCATTCTGCTTTGCTCAAAGAGCACAGCACCCTATCTGATGTGGGCATGCCATGCTGAGTGGTCCTATGCCAGTGTCTCCCATGTTACACAGTCAAATCCAAAGTTCTTGAGAGAGACCTTGAGAGTGTCCTTGTATTGCTTCTTCTGGCCACCATGTGACCACCTGCCCCATGTGAGTTCTCCATAAAATACTCTTTTTGGCAAGTGTACATTTTGCATTAGAACAACATGGCCAGCCCATCAAAGTTGGACTCTCTGAAACATAGTTTGAATACTTGGCAGTTCAGCTCAAGCAAGGACTTCAGTGTCTGGTACCTTATCCTGCCAAGTGATCCTCAGAATCTTCCAAAGACAGTTCAAATGGAAGCAATTCAGTTTCCTGCCATGGCACTGGTAGACTGTCCATGTTTCCCAAACATATAACAATGAGATCAGCATAAGAACTCTGTAGACCTTCAGTTTTGTAGTCAGTCTAATACTTCTTCTCTCCCACACTTTTCTTGGGAGCCTCCCAAACACTGAGTTAGCTCTGGCAACATATGCATCAACCTCATTGTCAATGTGTACATCCCTGGAAAGTATACTACCAAGGAAAGTGAACTTATCCACAGCATTCAAAACTTCTCCATTTGTTGTAACTGATTTTTTCCACGTATGGATGGTGTGATGGTGACTGATGGAGCACCTGTGTTTTCTTGGTGTTAATTATTCAGGCAAAATTAGCACAGGCAGCAGATATAAGATATGAGAAAGGACAAAAGCTTATAGACTACATGAAAGACATATACAAATATATGTATGTGTATATATATATATATGTATATGCATATGTAATGCATATAGTGAATATTTTTTTTAAAAGAAAATATGGAGGCAGTCAACAGGATGAGCACCAAAAAAAATAGGCATTTATTATATTTTTACAGCTAGAAAACAACTAGTTATTGACATGGGAGTTATTTCCAAATCAGTTGTCTTTGTACAGTCAGGCTACTGACTTGTTAGAGCAAGAATAAAAATCAATACCAAATTAGAAGAAAGAATAAAAAGGAAAAGAATGAGGCAACTTATACCTCATTTATTTAAACAAGTTTTAACTCTGAAAAATAGGACATTGATTAAGGAATAGATGTTCACAAAGACTATCACCATTTCCTAAACAAGCTTAAAAATGCAAATTAATTGCCATCATAATGCCAAAAAAATTTTAAAACTTACCTTAGGCAGCAAATACTTGGTCTCATTACCAACCAGAGTGATTTTGAAGCTAAAAGAGCTACTGGTTTAGAAATTAAATCAGGATGGTAGAAGAGAAATATTACCCCATGAAATAGTAAGAAGCAACAGGGAGGGGGACAGCAGAAGTTCATAGTAACTTTGGTAAGATCAAATCATTCAAGGCCATTTTAGTGTTCAATTAGAACAAACAAAAATACAAAATATCTGTAAAGATTTCTATAAACAAACTCTATAATAGTTTTTTCCCAGTTACTGATGGTAGAGCTGTCACATGTGGATTCTGTCATCATGGTTCATAATCAGTAAATAGAAAATGACACTAAGTAATCAAAGGCCAAGAGAAGAGATGGGATGGGGTAAATATAAACAGAGATGGTCCCTGCTAGAAGCAAAGTAATGTTGAGGGCATGAAGTGCCACTTAATGAATGGGTATGAGTTGGTGTCCCAAAAAGATGAAGGATTTATTTGAACATAACCACAATCAAAGGATGTGAATTAATAATTCTGGACTGGAAAAAATTGCAAACTAATTAAAGCTACATGGAAGAATGTTCCAGGTCAATAATAAAATGAGAAATGCATATTAAAGCAGCTTTGAGATTTCACCACCGACCTAAACAATTGGCAAAGATGGAAAAAACCTGGGAGAAGAATGGGAAAATGTTGCAGGAAGTGGAAAGATGAGTGCATAGGGGAGAATCTAGGTGACAGAAAATGATACATGCCAGTGAATATACATACACATATACATATGTGTGTATGTATGTGTACATACATATAATTTAAAGTATCCACAAAGTTGAGGTCAGGGTTGCCTTCTTTACCTTTTCCCTTGAATTTTTCTTGGAGTAGTTCTAGTCAGGTAAAGGCTGGGTTGAGTGTATGTTGTAGGAAATGTAGTTAGGAGATGTTGTATGGGTCGTGACCATGGTAATAATTTGGAGTATGCATTTTCAGTAGTCCCCCATTCTTATCTAGAATATTGGCCCCAGTGAATCTTGGAAAGAATAGAAGCTGTGCAAGAGCCAAGGCCTGGTGTGGCATCTAAGTGTTTCATTTTGTATCAAGCACTTCGCACAGAGACCTCATTCATATAGAACACAACTTTGCTCTTTTCATTCCTGTGCTTGGGATCCTGTAGGTACAGTCTCATTTTCAGGGAGCAGGGAGAATAAGATGGAAGGAATGGAGGAGCAAAACAATGAAGAGAAAGTAGACGAAGATGATGAAGATAGCTCTAAAATTCTCAAAATAGTACATTATGTATTTCTAAAATTACACATGCTATATATGAATATAATATGTATGATTTTGTGACTTATAAATATACATATTTATTATTTTGAAAATTTCATAATTATCTTCTTCATTCTCTCCTCCTCCTCTTTCATTTCCTTTTCCTCCTGCCTCTTTCCTGACCCTGAGACTGTGCCTGTATGCCAGTCACAGAGATTTTTAGTGTAAAGTTCATTGCCTCGCCTACATTTCTTAAACTGGCTGCCAAGGAAACCAGCTATTCTGTCTTATTTGAATGGGGCCCATATGAGAAAAGCCCAGTTCCAATGACACACTAAGAAGGTACCATGTCTTAAAGGATCCCACATCATAGGGGTCAATATTCTAAAGAGGAACAACTTTCATGGGACAAGAGTAACTATACACACAGGCTTGAATGCATGTGTATACTTATATACATATATCAGTAGATATCATTTTATACTAACATACATTCCCAATTTTCCTAACATCTAGTATCCATATATATGTATACGTATGTACATATATGTGTATGTGTATATTCATAATACTCCTAACTTCCAGTATGTCCTTCTTCATATTAGTGGGTCAAGTAGATATAATCGGTTACTTTCCTGTGAGTTATTGTTTGCTACCCAGGTCATGCTGCCACAGATCATGGCATTGCCCTCTGTGTCCCAGGCAAACCTTTTAAGCTCCTCTGACAAAGTGTCTCAGGAAAGGTTGTTTTAATTTAAAACAAGTTTAATTAAGACTCAAACTAGAGGAATCCCATAGGCTAGCCCATATGCAATGCAATTATTGGGATATCATGGGATTCAGGACCATGCAAGTGGACAGATCATCTGTCAGAACTAATGGCACACCACATAACTAATGACTACCAGAAAAGAATGAGAAAAGTGGGGAAAGATGTAAGAGGGAAGAATTCCCTGGAAACTTAAGCACTCTTTACAATAAATACATGCCAATCAAAGGAGAATAGTTTATAGATACACTGCAACTCCATGCTTTATTTAAAAAAAGAAAACAAAGTGACCAACTGAATAATGTGGCAAGACCATAGCAAATGTGAAGCAATAATACAGGACCCATTGTTTCTGTTCTTTCCCTTCAAGGCCTGGATGCCTGCAAAACCCTGGTTTTCTTTTCTACCAGTAAGGGAGGAAATTAAAAACATCACCAATCAAAAAGCTCTCTTGAGGCCAGTTTTGTAGGGGAAACCAGATTCCCGGACCTCCAGGTGGAGCGTTTCTCTCGGGAGGTTTCTATCACTCACCCCTCTGTTCTGAGATTGAAACTTATTGCACATATAGTCAATACACTTATCTTCTTGACTTCAGTATTACAGTGTGGGTCATCCTTGCCTAGTATGAGCAAGGGTATTTTCTACTTCATGGAATGGACCATATGGAATACCTTATTCCATCTCATCAATCCTTCAACCCTTTCAGCATGTGTTTGTTTTTCTGAGGCCACAACCCTGGCTCTTTTGTGCTCCAGGCACTTCCCCTCTCCTCTCCTCTCACAGCCTCTCCATTGAAGCACAGCCTAGACCAGTATATTTCTGCCTGATCAGAAGGAGCACTTTCAGCCCACCTTTTGTAGTTGTTTGACCTTGCTTCTTTTCTGAACATAAAAGTCTTATTCTCTGCACAACTGCTGGCAGGATAAGAAACTATCAGTCAATTTTACAGATGCTACAAACACTTCAATTCACTCCAAAGTTAACAGTATCATAGTAAATCTCACATTATGGCCTCTATTTCCAAATAATTGACTTAGGAACAAGGATTATTTAGGCCCATTTCTTGAATGCAATTGGATTGGTTGGTTAGCAGACCAGTCCATGGCATTAGGAACAGGCCTAGTGACATCACAACAAATGCCATTTGCTGAATTTTTAAAGCTCAGGAACAATATAATGGTATATTTAAACCTAGGTCTGAAGTGCATAAGGGGGAATATAACATCCCAAGTCATACTGGTGCCCTTTTCTTACACTGCCTAGATCAGAAAGGTGGTTTTAAATTTGAAAAATATTTTATGACAGAGGGCTCTCTTGCTACTGACCTCTGCAGCCACTGAGTTCTTTTTGAGTGTATCTTTCTCCCTTTGTTGACCCCTGATCCCACACAAACCATGCTCAGTTATCTGTATATGCATTATGACAAATATTTAATGTAGGATTGTCTCCCATGATTATTTAGACTATTTTGAGATTTCCTCCCTCAACTCAAATGAGGTTTCTTTGAAAACTGAAAATTAAATTAATATTGGCCTATAAAACATAAACATTCCCCATAGTATTCCCCATAAAACAATTGGGGAAAATTCTGTTGCAGAAAAAAAAAAACACATCATATCCATTTTGATTTTGATATAAAATTATTTTTCTATTATCAGGTCTTTGAATTTTGTGTATAGGGTTAGATCTAGGTCTAATATAATATTGAGATGAAAGGTATCAGGCTCATGCTTGAAGGATTAATATTTAGGAATATTATAGAGTAATGACAATGAGTGAATATATTTCTTTAAATGTAGCACTCAGTCTTGTATGATTACTATAAATATTAACTGGCCAGTCTCAATATAACCAACAGCCTTGATAGTGTGTCACATGCAACATACATGTGACCCTGTGACCTGTGTAGGATAAACCCAGCACTTGAATTCTGAAAAGATTCAAAGAGGCTTCTGACTTTTTAAATGTTTATGGCATCAAATAGACAGGGTCTTAAAAGAGGGAAGGAGATTCTCTAGGGTGGAATGGGGTAAGATATCTGGGTGGAAAGAGCACCACTGAATGATAATGCATTGTTGGATGAGCTGGTAGAGTAGGCTGTTGGATTACAGGGAGTTGGACTACATATTTCCCTTCACTACCTAGTAAAAACATCCCAGGTGGCCTGCTCCACACAGAGAACATCTCTCCTTTTTGGAGAGCAGTGAGCATCTATATTTTCCAAAGCAAGTGGGGAAAAGGATGACATGGTGGCTGATCCTTAAGAAAAGAACGCTTGACCCTCATTCAGTACATTAGAGAATTTGTTTGAAACTATTTTATTAGTATATAAAGATTAACCCCCAAATGTCACCATTGGCAGGATCTGCTTGAGTAATATGCCTAAGGGCTGCCTCAGTGTTTACATCCAGTTTTTTGGAAAAGGATAGGGAAGGTTCAGAATGGCATTTGTGTCAGAGTGCTCTCCGTTCAGTCATACTGCTGATGTTTCTTGCCCCTTATCATTTTTCTTCTTTTTTAATCTTTCTATATAGCAAATTCACTCTCCCTATTGCACACCAAGGCTCTTGTTAATGAAAATTGATTTTTGTGCAAGTTACATAGGAGAGTCGTGTACTTCCCAGCATATAGTAAGTCATTTCTGAGGGAGAGAGAGAGAGAGAGAGAGAGAGAGAGAGAGGGAGAGGGAGAGGGAGAGGGAGAGGGAGAGGGAGAGGGAGAGGGAGAGGGAGAGGGAGAGGGAGAGGGAGAAGGAGAGAGGGAGAGAGGGAGAGAGGGAGAGAGGGAGAGGGAGAGGGAGAGGGAGAGGGAGAGGGAGAGGGAGAGGGAGAGAGAGAGGGAGAGAGGGAGGGAGAGGGAGAGGGAGAGGGAGAGAGAGAGAGAGAGAGAGAGAGAGAGAGAGAGAGAGAGAGAGAGAGAGATTCACATCTAGATGTGTGCATAGAATTACATGGAAATGCTAACAGAAATATGATGCTCAGAATGAGTGCAGAACAGCTTCACTAGCCCTGGTTCTAATTCCCTAACGTCTCACTGGAACTATTTTACTTACAGTCTTTTTGTTGGGGGAAAGGAGGGTTTTTGAGTAAGGGGAGAGTGTTTGGGGAGTTACTCCAGGGTTGATACAAGAAAGATTTGGTTTATTTGGCTATATTCCTAGCAAAATATCCTATAGAATGACTCCAAGACAGTCAGATATTAGCAAGCAAAAAAAGTTGTGAAGTGAATAAGAATAAATAATATCTGGCTGTTTTGACATCCTTGACATTACGTTGTTCTCTTTGTTTTGACACCAAAAAGTAGATCAGATTTGCAGTGTTCGTTACACCAATTAGCAGCAGCTTTTCTTAGTAACAGAATGCTCCATGTTTTACGTACACATGCAGGACAAATATATCAAATATTCTATGGCCAGCTCTGCACATTTTCTTCAGTGTAACAATGTGTTGGTTTTCCCTATTTTGTTATTTTTTATTCTCTTGGCTCTGTCATAAACTACCAAAGGCCAATGGGAGACAACCAAATTTTGCATAAGGCAATATGAAGTTGCTTTATGATAATGAAAATGAGGAAGGAAATATTTTTTAAATTAATTTTCTATCATTCAAAACAGATACGTATCACCACACATCTTAGATTCTTTACTCTGTAACCCATCCCAAGTATTTCCAATAGTCCAAAGTAGTAAGGCATGAGAATTGGAAAATTCCCATTCATTTCAGTAGAATATTGACTGATTATAAGCATGCAAGTTTCTTTTCTTTCCCATTCTCCCTTTCTTTACTGCCTCTGCTCTAGAAAAAAAACATACTTGGTTTCTTTTGGCCATATTTTGATCATTCCTGGAATGATAGAACCTTTAATTTGGAAAGACCCTCAGCAGCTATCTGGTGCAATCCATGCCAGAACAAAAATATCCTTCACAGCATCCCACAAAATTATTCAGCTAGGCTCAAATAGGGGAGCTTCAAGGACAGAGAAGGCACTACCTACTATGGAAACTCCTTCTTTGAGACAGATGAGATGTTTAAAAGTTTTCCTCATATTAATGCAAAGTCCCTTCCTCATCCCTGCATTGCTCTCATTTATGCCGTCTGTGACCATGCAGGCTAAGTCTAATCATTCTGCTATATAACAGCTCTTCAAATCCTGAAAGACAGGTAGGCTTTCCATTTCTAGGCTAGATATGCTGAATTTCTTCAACTCCTCTTTATAACACATGCTTCCTAGTCCCTTGATTACCCTGGCCACCCTCTTCCTGACCCTCTCTAGGTTATTAATGGTCAGCACTAGGCATTGTACTTCATATTTGTAAGTTGCGTGTCCCTGACAAAACTGGGAATGATAAGAATTATTCAAACAAACATTTATTAAGTGCCTACTATGTGCCAGGCTCTACCAGTTCAGCCTCTCTGGTGACATGGTCAGTGGATGGTGGGATGTGGCAGTAAAGAGGAGATCACAACAGAAAATCAACTCTCTCCTCCCCCTCCTTTGGGGATTTGCTTCCAATTGGAATCCCCCAAGCTATAGCTCTCCCAACACTTAATGAGTTCACCTGTATATTGGCTTGCTATCACTATGCATGGGCCAAGGGGAGCATCTTATTCTTTTAGCTAGTCATTAGATATTTCCTATGTGGCAGTCACCTGCCTTCATTCAGTGATCGAAGCCCTCATCTTTGTTTGTTCACAGCTGGTTTATCCTTTTTATTCATTTATTGATTCAGCTTGTTTTTAGGGCCTTCTGAGATTAATTGAGGTAGGATTCCAACCTCCTTCCCTCACCCTGGAGGCCTGAGTATATGCTAGTTCCACATATTTCCCCAATGTCTAGATTTTAGTATCTTGTCATACAAACCCAAGAAGGGCATAAATTTAAGGATTAGCTAAGGGTCACTTAGAATAGACTGGTTTTAATAGCTGGACAATATCTTCCTGGGCATAGGAGTATTCCATTTGCAGAAAAGGGGTAAAGACTGAGAATCTTTCAAGTCTAAGTAAAAGAACGGTTTTAGAAATGGATAGCTAATCTGGTTTCTATAGTAGGAAGTCATTTCAAGAAAACAAGAGTGCAAACAACTGTAAGGGAAGGGGAAGAAATTAGGAAAGGTCTTGCACACGACCTGGTACATAAACTGAACTAGGAAGGAAGTTAGGGGATTTTATGTGGCAGATGTTAGGAGCAAGTGTGTTGTAGGTATGTGTTACCCAGAATGGACATTCTTTTTTCACATACAGAAGCTAACCACAGTGTGAACATGCCCACATCCTCTTCAGCACTGGTGTTATCCTTAATTCTACATTGTCATATATCCACATGTGTAGTCTGTTGCCAAATCTTGTCATTTTTACCAATATGCTGTCTCTAGCAACTGTACCCTCCTCTCCACTGACAGTACTACAACGACCTCATCACTTCTTGCCTGGCCTATTTCCCTGGCTTTTTCATTGGTTTTCCTGCCTCTAATCTTTTTCCCACTTTAATCCTTTCTCCACACATCCACCAAAGTGATTTCCCTAAACTGTAGGTCTTACCATGTCTCTATCCTGGTTAATTAGCTAAAGTGGATCTTCATTACTTCCTCTTTGTAATTTAAATTTCTTTACTACAGGTCCCATCCAGCCTCTCCAGTCTTCTCATACATTATTGTCCTATAGGTACTCTACAATTCAACCTAAATGGTGCCTTTGCTTTTTCTTAAGTGGATTACTATCTCCTTTATCTGTTCTCTCTATGTTTGTTCTAGCAGTTCCTCTTGCCTGGAATTCACTCTCTCCTCACCTCTGCCTCTTGAAATTCTTTCAAAATGTGACTCAAGCACCACCTTCTACATGAAATCTTTCTTGGACTTCTCAGTCTTTCCCTTCAGTTTTACATAATGTAATGGGAGTTTGTTACATGCCCAGACCACCTAAAATGTTATCATGCTTATGGGAGACACTGGGGGCCAGTTTTTGGGAGAGAGGAGGACTGGTGCATATGTGTATATTCTGTGTTGACCTACTGTGTAGTTGAAAGCAACTTTGTCCCTTTGGCTGCATAGATAGAATCAGCTGCATCTTTAAAACCATCTGATTGGATCCCCTTCTCACTTTCTGCAATTTATACAAAGGCTTTCTTAAAAATTTTCATAATGGATTTCCATCTTACCTAATGTCAATCAGTTGTTGTTACAAATTTATCAGGAGGTGTTTCATTTAAAAAAAAACCATTTTTTTCAATTATCTTCAAAACCTAGTGAGAGTTTTCATTTGAAAGATTTTTAAGCAACTTAGAAAATTCTATTTCCAGTGTGTTTAAAAATGAGATAAAATGTGAGAATGTTTATAGGTGGCACACATCATTTTCATGAACAAAAGCCTAGTTTTAAAACAGGTCTTATAATTTAAGATATCTTCATTATATCATTATCTATCTAACATCTCAAAACATGATATACAATTAGGATGAGATTTGTCAATAATAAGTGTATATAAATGCATATTGCAAATCTTGATCAATTCTAATGATTCTGGGCTTATTTTCTTGTCTGCTGTGACTAGGTTTCCATTGTTTTTGCCTTCAGATGTGTCTGGTGGAGGGCTTCTATCTACCAGGAGCAGAAATATTAGTGCCACCATTTTTTCATTATTCACTAGTGTTTACAGTATTCTTACTGTCATTTCACTGTTTTTATGAAGGAATCTTTTGAAGTCCTTTACTTAGTTTGTAAGAGTTAGGTTAGGTGAAACTTGATAGTATAAAGTCCCTTAACCAGGCACAGTAAAGTTGAATATGGTCTCCGTGCACTTAAAGTGAATGAATGAGAGAAGGCATCATTATCAAGGTCTCCTCACTGTGGAACTCCTCTGCTCCCTCATGATATCACACAGGATATAGAAGTATCTGACATATAGACCAAATAAGGATGTTAGTGTCAATCTGTATATTAAACATTTGTAAAGCTTATTTAAAAAAATAAACCATCAATACAAATAGGACTATAGCATTATAGACTTTAATCTGGGAGGAGTCTCAAAAGCCACCTTGTCCAACTTCCTTTTTTTACATGTAGATAGGAGTATTCTGCTTCAGTTCCCTATAGGCACAGAAAAGCTTAGAAACCTGGCTAAAGGGACTTTGAGGAATTATAGTCTAAGAGGATTGTCTAAGTCCCCATAGATTAGAAAGGACTGATCGTGAGAATTTAAAGAGAAGCAATGGAAGCTTGGTTGTATTCCCAAAGAGTCAGGAGCAAAGCCAATGAGATGGCAGGCCTAGTGTGGACTGGGGTGGGAGTGGAGGTGAGGAGAGAGTGCGAGGTCCAGAGGGGCAGACAGGCATGGGAGGAAGAGAGGGAGAAGGAAGGAGAGGACTAGGGAGAGTCATGAATATGAATTATTCAGGCACTTTGCTTAGGACTAAGACTGCACTGTTGAGGTAGTTTGAACTTCTTCCCAGTTTGCTGCCTCTCACTTCAAATTCCTGAGAGTGGATGGAATGTAACAGTCAAGGGTTTAATTTCCCTGCTCTCTCCCCCCTCACCTCTTAAAATTGCAGGTATTTACTGTAAGACTTTTCTCTTTTTAAAAGTTGTTCCTAATTTCCAATGTTCTGTAGAGCCTTAAAAGCTATTCATCTCTAGTCGACTAGGTAGCACCATGGATAGAGCTCAGGAATTGGAATCAGGAAGATCTGGTTGAAATCTGGCCTCAGAAATTTACTGGCTGTGTAAGTCTGAATTTCTGCCTGCCTCACTTTCCTCATTGATAAAATGGGGATAATAATAGCATCTGCCTCCCAGGCTTGTTGTAAGGATAAGAGGAGGTCATATTTGTAAAGTGTCTGGCACATAGTAATTGCTTAATAAATGCTTATTTTCTTCCTCTTCCTCCCCCCATATTACCCCCCACCCCCATTTAAATTTATGACTTGTCTTAACTGCCATGTGACCTGTGTTTGGTTTTTAATTGTGAAGAGAGAGACTGCAACAGTAAGAGTCAGTGACCAGTATGCATGGCTGAAAATAGACAGGGGTCAAACCATAGTCAAAACTCTAGTTCTGCTCTCCACCACTCCCCCCACCCTAAACTGGGGATGTAGTCAAACGGAAGAATTGAAATGATTCATGATTCATAAATGTTTGTATAAAAGCCTCCAAAAAAGGTAAAGTTCAGTCAGAGTTTACCTTGACTCCTCAGGCCAAAATGAGCCAGCAGACTATTAGCTGTCTAGTTAGGGGTGGATGGGAGCAGGTCATCTCCCCCATTATTTTCCCCCAGTATTTTCTCTTTGAACTTGCCTGATAGAGCAAGGGAGAGTCATGACTTGCAAGGGCTAAGGGAGGAGTTGGAAAAGAGAGAAGTTGTCAAATTCCAAAAGTGGAGTCCAGGGAAAGGCATCAGTACTTGTTTTGGTTTTGTTTCCAAACCTGTATACCCAGACAGACAAGAGCACCTACTAGTTATACATAAAGATGGCAACTGAGATGCATAGAAGTGAAGGGTTTGTCAAAGGCCACACAGGTGACAAGTAGTGGAGCTGAGATTTGGACCTAAGTCGTAAAACACTGAATTCAGAACCTTGCAATTGTACCATGCCATCTCAGTGTAATTTCTCATATATTTTCTTCCTGAACCCAATGAATCATCTTGCCTATCTCACTTTGGAAACCACTGCCATTTTCAGTGAATTTCCAAGTAATATTAATTCCCATTCTTCTCTCCACTTTCTTGCATACAAGTCTTACCATGTTGAGCCTTTGCTCAAAATTTTTCAGTGCTTCCCTGTTGCATCTTCAAACACCTTTGTAGAGAGCATTCTCCATGCCTGGAGTGCCCTTCCTCCTTGTGGTTGCCTTTCAGAGGCCTTAGGGTTTTTAAAAGCTTAGCCCAAGTGATCCTGCTTCTGGGTAGTCTTTTCTGATCCCTATTGATTGAATTGTTCTTTTCCTTCCTGAAGTATTCCTGTAGTGCTTTGATTTCTCCTTCACCACCTTCCCTCTTTTCTACCTCGTATTATACTATTGATGGGCACGATGTAGCTTTACTCTACCCTTTCCCCAACCCCTTGATTTTTAAGCTCCTACAAGACAGAAACATTTGATTTTTCTCTTTATATTCCTACCACAATTTCAAATACACTTGATCCAGACTTGTGATGTCATCTTCATTAGGGAATGATTGATATGGAGACTTCCTCCTATGATGCAGATCGGCAGCTCATCTATAAGTTAAAGTCTTTAAAAGTTGCTTTGGGCCCTGAGAAGTTGCCTGATTTTCCCATGGTGACACAGCTGCTGTGATAAATGTCAGAGGCATAACTCATACCCAGGTTTTTCGGATTTCAAGACCTGCCCTCTATTCACTATACTATATTACTTCTTACCTTGCATACGTTGATGGAAAATGTTTAATACATACCTGTTGAGTCATTTTATTATAGTTGTTGACCTTCCAATTTACATTCTCCTTTCTACAGAATCCTCCTTTTATATTCTCTTATATATTCTATTCTGCTTCATGTATCCTGTTTCTTTTCTTCTACACATAGAAGATCACACTGGTAAATAAAGAGGTCCTAAATTACAAACTGTATATTTAAAAAAAAGATCATCAACCTTGTAAATCATCCAGTGCAACTGGGGAATACAGTCCAGTTATATGGATTAGACTATAAGCTCCTTGATAATAGGAATTCACTTAAATTCTCTGTGGCCTTACCAAAAGGATTTGTTCTATAAAACTTGGACTCAGTCCAAAGGCAGCACCCAAGGACATACAAGGCATGTGTCACCTCCAGGCCACAGGTTCCCTACCCCTGGCCTAGGGAGAAATCAGGTACTGTTGTTTTAGGCTAACAAATTACTCCCTGCATTTTCAATATGAATTTTAATATTCGCTTTAAATCACACTTTTCTTCCTCATCCTAACAAATCTGTTTAATTGTTGGCAGTTCAATCTTTTTTTCCTTCCCTTGTAGATAAAGAGTTGATTGTCTCTGAGACTGTCCACTGATGTCTGTGTTCCGATCAGGATGCTTGCTTGGAAAGTTGCTGGGCTAATAGAGTGTGGATGTTTTCTTTAAGACTCACTGCAGGGTTTGGGGGCTGTGGGGTGCTTAGTCGCTGGTGCGTGACAAAGAAGGTGGCTCTAAAACAAGTTTGACTTTCCACCGTATTGCACTCCTCACAGCTGGCCCTGCAAAGAATTGCAAGAGTTTTTTCAAGCTTAGTCTGTCCTCATGTCAGTAGTTAGATGATGCATTAAAGGAAAACTGACTCTTCATCTCAGTTGAATGTCATCTTTTGGAGGAGTGTCCCTCGTTTAACCCACGAATCAGAACTCTCATTTCATCAGGAGAGCTTGATAGGCCTTGAGATCTGAAGACAGACTCCTCATTTCAGCCTTTTGCCCTTAATGCTGCCTTCCAGTTTCTAGATGTTTGGCTCAGTGGTCTATGGAGCTTCATGCTCTCTTGCTCGTATCCTTTTACAGATTTTTCTTTCCCGAACAAAGCAATAATAAGAATAGTTCTGGGATTTTTGCCAGACAATGCTTCCAACTTTCACATAAATCAGAAAATATTTTTACCTTTGTTATATCCTATGCCTTAGTCTTCCTCTGAACACAGATTGCATTTTTGGATGTCTGCAGGGCACTTAAAGCTTACTTTCGCAGACTAAGGACATTTGGAAAGCAGACCTAGTGCTCACTATGAATAAAAGCGGTCCCTACACTTCCAAGATCACTAGAGAAAAAGATTGTTTAAAGGTTTTCTAAGCCAGCAGGTAGGGGCCTCCTTTTGCATGACTCTTCACAGAAGAACCAGGACAAGGTGAGAGTTTATGCTTGGAAATTGTCAAACACTGAGTCTTCCCTTCCTTTTTTATGAATTTGTCTTTTCTTCTTTATTTTTTTTTAGGATGAAAAAATTGATCTTCCAAACTGGCATTTTTCAACTCACAATATAATGCTTTTAAAAAATTCCACTGGCCCTAAATGACCTAACAATTCCAATTTCTTCTTGCTTTCTTGAAACTTATAGTTCTGCCATCTGTTACATAGGTTTGCAGTACAGGTGTGTGGATCAGGAAAGAATGAAAACTGAAAGCTACTTAAAAAAATCTCCCCAGTGAGTCTAGAGATTGTCCCTATCTATGCTTGTGTTGATTGTAATCATCAGGGGACCTTGAAGGCTGTTCTATCATTTGCACTTTGGAGAACAGAAACCTGAACACAGAGATAGTCTCACTTTGGGTGAATAAGTTCAAAGTGAAGATTATGAAGATGAGTTGGAATGTCTTGTCATATGATATCTAATCACCTCAAAGTCTACTAACCCTAAGAAAAATTGTGAAGTAGACCCTTTCTGTTGAATACTCCCTGCCCTATCTATTGCACCCTTCCTTGCAATGTCCAGTGCTTTCATGCTGCCCTGTTTTCTCAGCTGATGGAAATTTTTTCAAGAATTTCCATCTATCCAATTTTTTTTTTAAAAAAGAACTTTTGGTATATACAAGTAAGGCCTTGAAAGTGAAACCTTTCTTGAGAAAGTAAGGAATGTAGCGCTGTCTTCAGTTCCTCCACCTGGATGAGTCAGAGTGAGTTCACTGTTTGTGC
The DNA here is from genome assembly GCA_023548195.1 of Bettongia penicillata ogilbyi. Lineage (NCBI taxonomy): Eukaryota > Metazoa > Chordata > Mammalia > Diprotodontia > Potoroidae > Bettongia > Bettongia penicillata. The sequence continues at coordinate 3,846,127 of JAJHZJ010000104.1, read as the reverse complement.
ACTGATTGAAAATTTGACTTATTTATGGTTTGGTCTGCTCTCTTTAAGGTGAATGAACAGGCCATTGAAAAGCTCTGTAACTGGTACATAATTCAGCAGCTCATTCCTTTTCCATTTGGGGAGTTATTGTCTATTTAGAATGGCCTTAGGATTTGAGCTATATTTTTAAAAAATAATAACACTTTGAAAATTTAATAATAACTAATACAAAAGTCTGGCATTACACAGATTGTATCACATTGCTGTTCAAAAGGAATTATATTTCATAGAAGGGGAGAAAAGCTACTTAATGGAATCTTTTGTCATATGAAACAATATTTTGTATACCTGGTAAGTAATTCTTCTTCTACCTCTAAAACGAATGCCCAGGAACTTGTATAATTTATTTTCTTCCCAGAACCAATTGTGTTTAATTTTCTCTGGATTCTTTATCCTCAAAAAAGTGATCATATTTAAAATAAAGATAATTCCTCTGAAATCTGTGTGACAAATTTGGAAAACCCAGAAGCATAGAGTAGATAAAACTCCCTCTTTCAAAATAGTTTCTCATATACATAAAATTTGACCTGAAACTGGACTCCTCTGTGCTCAGTTATGCATTTTGTCCTTGTCCTGAGAGTGCAAATACCTAGTAATGTAATTGTCCACATTCAAGTTTCTATCTCATCCCTTATTCCAGAAAATTATATACACCCTTCAAATTTGCAAATTCCTATTTCTATCCCTATCCTATTTCCATACAAACCCCTGTACATGAGTCCATTCTGACAGTTGATATCTACTTCAGGACATCTTCTCCCTCCCCCTCCCCAGTTGCTAGTGTCTTCCCCTGCAAAGTTACCTCGTGGTTGCTTTGTATGTCTTGTATACAGTGGAATGTATCCCCAGTGGAGTATAATAAGCTCGTTGAGGGCAGGAGCTGCTTTATTTTTGACAGAATTCCCAAGGCCCAGTACAGCACGGTGCCTGACGCATAGTAGGTACTTGATATTAATTTAATAGATTGTACCCCCCCCACACACCCAGGCTCATAAAATTGACTCTGCCAGTATTTAGGATGGATTTACTTTGATTCCTTGGATTTGAAAAGGCATCTTGGCACATTGCTAGTAATTAATACTAATTATTATAGTATTCATTATTTGTTTTAAAATAAATATTTGTTGATATCTTTTGGGTTTTTTATATCACCAGCTTTTCTCCAGTGTTCTTTCCACTCTCTTTTCTCAAAGAACCATCTCCTGTAACTAATAATATTTTAAAGAAAAAAAGAGAAAGAATCGGTAATGCTGATCATTGAAAAAGTTTGCAAATATGTGCAATGTTCCAAAGCAGTACAAAGACACATCTTCTTATATCTCTTCTTTGGAATCTTGCTTCTTCATACTTTTGTAACCTTTCTGATTGCCTTATGGTTGGTCTATCCATTTACATTGTTGTCATCCTTGCTAATTCTCTGGATTTAAGGTAAAAACTTGGGACTGTTCTGATTTGCATCTTTGTTCAGAATCTTTTCAGTTTTATATAACCAGAATTATGTATTTTGTATTTTGCAATTGCTTTATCCCTAGTTGGATGAAAAGGTATCTCCATAAAATGACTAAAATATTCATTTCCTTTGGCAAAACTATTCTTTTACTATCTTTGCACTCCAATGGTAAAGAGTTCCTATATTAACAAAATATTTATAACATTACTTTTCTGACAGGAAAGAATTGGAAACAAAGTGGATGCCCATCATTTGGGGAATGGCTAGACAAATTGTGGTATATAAATGTAATGGAATATTACTTTGTTGTTATCAATGATGAATACGATGAATACAGAGAAGTGTGGGAAGATTTACATGAAGTGATGCAAAATGAAGTAAACACAATCAAGAATAAACATACAAAATGCCTACTACAATATAAATGGGAAGATCAACCAAAAACGATCAAAAGTGACTATCACAATTAAAAAAAAATAAGAATGATTTCAAGGATGAGATATGAAAAGACATCCTCTCCCCTGATTCTGTAGAGGTATGAGTGTCACTGGTATAGTGCATTGCACAGGATTTCAAACTTTGTCAAAGTATTGAGAATTTTTACTGATTTCGTTTCCATTTCTTTAAAATATTTTTGGTTTGGAATATCTCTGCATAGAGGGGGAAAGAGAGATACTGGGGAAATTTTTGGTGATAGAAAAAAGAATTTTTAAAAAGGATGCATCTATACTTGTAGCTATAAAAGTTAAATAATCTAGTGTTCTTCCATTTTTATGGCAAGATCTTTAATATTAAGGTCACATATTAAAAATATATTGTGAAATATCATATAAGGTGTTCTAAGTCTTATTTTTGGCACACTCGTTTCCAGTTTTTCCTACACTTTTATTTTGTAATCCGATAGAAATGTCTTTCCTATGTGTATATTTTGTTGGTTTATCTAATATTGGATTATTGATTTCCATTGTTTCTGATGCTCCTTTATCTATTCTGTTCCTTTAGTCTACCATTTTATTATTTTTAACCAATACCAGGTGCTTTTGATGACTGCCACATTTTAATATAGTTAGAGGTCTAGAAGTACTATTTCCCCTTTATCCCCACTTCTTTTCTCCATTTTCCCAGATAGTCTATATATTTTATTTCTTCAAATGAATTTTTTAGTTATTTTATGGGGTTCTATAAAGTATTCATTTGACAATTTGGTGTAATATTGAAACTACAAATGAACTCTGCTAGTATTATTATTTTATTTTGAATGAATGAAGCATTTGTTAAGCACTTACTTATGCAAAGGACTGTGCTAAATGCTGAGGATACAAATAGAAAAACAAGACAGTTCCTGCTCTTGAAGAGCTTACATTTTAATGGTGAAGACAGCAAATATGGAAAGTTTCAGCTGCAAGTCATATGAAAGATCCTATGATCCTTAGGGTGCAGCAGCAAAGCTGATGGCATTGTCCTCTTCTTTAATGTTATTTCCACTGATGAAATCATGTCAGTTTCTGATGTTGAACTATTTGATAGTGCCAAAGACTTTGATGATAAGAGTTTTCTTTTCTGGATCCTCAATATATGTGCTTGTAGCTCCTATAGGAGTAATTTCAGCATGATGTTGAGGACTAGAGATATTTGGATTGGGATTAATACTATCCCAGAAGCTCTTGGGTTCAATATCCTGGGCTGTTTCCATTGGGAATGCAGAGAAGGTGGTGGTCACAGTGGTGTTGGTGGTATGTCCTGTCTGCCTCATGCTGTGTCTTGTCTCTCTGTCATGCAGGGTAGCTTATTGCTTCAGTTAGGTTGGACTTGCCTGTCCCTTGAGTGGAAATTGGTTTGTAGATGATAGATGTGGCTGGCGTCTTCTGTGGAGCAGCCACATCAAAGGGAGGCTATGAGGGCCAAACTAGAAGCATAGTCTTCAAGAAGGGGCAGGAGAGGGGAAATTCTGCTGCTCTCAGAGCTTATGTACCCATTTTCCTCTTGGCACTTGGTCAGCAGTTGTTGCTAGTGGTGGTGAGGAATGTGATCCTATTCTCCACAATAATTTCTTACCTTAATGATGGCAGCAAAGGCTGAATTGAAAACCAGTGGTTTAGGGGCCATTGCTATGAACAAAGCTCTTGGACTCAGAGTCCTGAGGTGTCTCTCCTAAGGTCATAGAGGAAATTGTAGCTAAAATGGTGTTGGTGATAGTAGTCCAACTTGCCTGGCAATGCTGCTTCCTGTCTCTCCCTCAAGTATTCCTACTGTCTCAGGTAGTCTGGCTTATCTAGCCTGTTGAGTGTATATCAGTAAGCACTCCAACGTACACAGGGGACCTGCTGTCACAGGTTCTTTGATCTGCTTTTCTAAAAGGAAAGGTAATTTTTGAGGGATTAACAATCACTGTAATCAAGCACATGTCTCATTCACTTAGTTCAAGGGAAAAAGTCAGCACCCTAAACTTCAGAGAATACAAAGAAATCAAAAATCAACACAGCATTTCCAAACTGTCTGACATGAGCAATGCATATATCGTAAGTCAGCACACGGTCTAACTGTCTGACCATGGTTACCAGAGAGGGAAACACCAACATCTGGGTTTTCAAAGCCAGGGGGCTGCTTAATGGCTCCCCAGAGTCTCATCTGGCACATGAACCTTCTTCTTAAAACTAAGCCCCAAAGTAACCTCACCCTCAGAGTATTTATACCTTTTTTAGAGCCAGAAGGCATCCAAACACTTGAGAACCAGTGCCTCATTAGCAAAAGCTGTGGGCCTTCCTTCAGATCTTCTCTAATTAAATTCTCTTTAATGGGGAATATTTAATGGGGAATATGATCTTTAATCATATTAACAATACAAATACATATACTGTTTCTAGTTAAAGAAACTCTTATTTTTGTACTTTACTCCTTGTAAAGAGTCTTGATTGATAAAGGCAAGATTCAATCAGAGGCACTTGATTACACTAAAACAAAAACAACAAAAGATCCTATTTTCCTTGCCCTTACAGGGTAGCAGTTGGTGGTGATGATAGGCTTCTTAAAGGGTTGCTAGGAATGAGCACTGAATGTTCCTCCAGCTATTTAAGCATTTTTTTTTAAATTTCTGTTAGGAGCACTCTGTAATCAAATCTATGTGAATATTTTGTGTACCTTGATAGATTGATCCACAACTATTTTTTTACATTTTGTAGTTACTTGAAATAGGATTTCTCCTTCTATTATTGCCTTTTAGATTTTATTATTCTTCTTATTATAATATAATTATTTTTATTACAAATGCTGTTGATTTTTTAGTGTTTTTCTTTTTTGACAGTGATGTTACTGAAGCTTTGTCTCTGTTAATATCTTTGCCATTGCCCGAGAACTTTGTAAGTAACCCATCATATCATTAGCAAATGGGGATAGTTTTTTTCTCTTTTTTATTTATCTTTTCACCTTTAATTTTTATACCTGCTGTAAATCCATCTTGGTCATAACAAATACTATATGGAATATATTGCTTTAGTTTGTTTTATAAGATTTGATTTAGCATTTTTGAATAGATAATCATTAATGATATTGGTCTACAATTCTATGTTTTCTCAACCCCTGTTTTAGGTATTAGGACTGTATTTTTCTCATAAAAGGAATCTGAAAGAGTACTTTCTGAATTTTTAGAAGAATTCTGTGTTCTGTTGGTATTATTTGTTCTTTTAAGGGTTAGATAGAATTCTTCTGTGAATAAATACATCAGAAACCATTTTTTTCATTTAAGATTCAATTTAAGATCTCTAGTATTCTCTTAGTTTGGGAATTTTATGGTTTTAAATATTATTCTATGTCTTCTTGTTTCTCACTTTTGTTAGCATTTAAATATGCATACGAGGTTCTGATAATTATTTTTATGTGTTCTCATTTTGTTGAGATTTCATCTTATTCATTTACTATTCTGTTCATTTGATTTCCTGCCCTCTTTAAAACTGGATAAACTAAAGATTTATAAGTTTTATTTTACTTTTCAGAAGGCCAGTTTTGAGTTTTATTTGTCTCTTATTTATAGATTTTTTGATGTCCAATTCATCAATTTCTCTTCTCATTTTTATACTTTCTTTTTTCTTTTATTTATTTATTGGCTTTCTAATTTTTAAACATAAATATTTATTTCTTTAATTCTCTTCCTCTATGTTGTTAATGTATGTTTGTTGGGATGTTGCTTTTCACCTAAGGACTACTTTAAGTCCATCCCAGAAATTTTAGCATTTTTATTATTATTTTCTTTCTCATAGTTATTAATTGTTCCTTTGATTTGCTCTTTGCCTCACTCATTATTTGGAATTTCATTTTTAATTCTTCATTTAGGTCCATGTCTTTTGTTTGTACTCCCTAAATAGTTACTTTTTATTGAATAATAGTGTGTAAAGGATATGTTTACTATTTCTACCTTCTTATATTTGTTTGCAATGTCTAAGTCCCCTAATACATGATAAATTTCTGTGAAAATTCCATGTGGTGCCAAGAAATATGTCTTTTCTTTAACATTTCCATTTAGAAGTCTTTCAGCTCTCCTTCCTGTAGGCATTTGTGTTCCTGCTTGCAGTCTCTTCCGTCTCTAGTCAGTCCTTAATATTATTGCCATAATGCTAAGACACAAGCCTGACCATGTTACTCACCAGCTCAAAAATCTTCAGTGTTTTCTTATTTCTTTCAAGGTTAAATATAAACTCCTATTTTTGACATTTGAAATTATTAACAATCTGGATCCATCCTAATTTTCCAGCCTAATATCCCATTTTTCTCCTTTTTTTCATTCTTCTTTCCAAAACAGTTACACTGGTAGCTATTTTCGGAATCCAGTATTTTATTTTTTGCTTCTGTTTCTACATACAGAGTGTCATCCTTGCCTGAAATTCGCTCTCTTCTCAATCTCATGCTTGTAAAACTTTGTCTTCCTCCAAGATTCATAGCATGTCCTGGGTCCTCTTTGAATCCTTCAATGATCCATTATTCTCTTGTTCTCTGATACCTTCTGACTTCCCTTCCTCATCAAATTATCTTCTCCATTTTCATAAACACATGTGTGTGTACATGTGTGCATATATGTTGCATCCTGCCAGTAGCATGTTAACACTTTGAGGGCAAGGGCAATTCCATTTTTCTCTTCATATTCTTAAAACATATTATAGTTCCTTAAATGTAATAAATACTGAATATTTGTTGAATTGAACTGAGTCAGTAGTCCCATTGTGATCTGAAGAGTGAGAAAAATCTTGCAAAGAAATCTCTCAGTCCTCTATAGTGTCTTCTAACTTTTAAAGCATTGTGCTATTTTTAAGAAGAAGTGCATTAGATCAATGAGATAGTATATTAAGAAAGATTAGTTCATCTGGTTCATTTTTGGTCATCCTTTTTCACATACTTCAGAGTTAGGCTCTGAGGAAATAAGGGGAGTGTTGATGAAGGATTTTGAAAGAGATTCAGAGCTTGGGCCAGGTGGTGTTTCTCCATGTAGCCTGTTGGCAGAAGGAAGGGACCAGGAGGTCCCTGATAACAACTTTGTCCATTTCCCACTTTGGCAATGGGCTGTGACTGCTGCAGTTTGCGTTCTTTGAGGTGTGTAGAATTCTTTAGTCTGCAGGATCGTATTTGAAATCCATGCTATACAGCTGGAGTATCACGCTTGAATGTATTTAATCTTGAAGAATTAGAGTGTTTTCTTTTAGATTTAAAGGAACCAGATGGCATTCCATCTTGTGCTTCCCTTTCTGTTCAGGGAGAAAGACTTTCTGACCTAATCTGTGTTTTCCATTTCTAATGCCCCCATGAGTTAGGCTTCAGTTAAAATAGTTAAAGGATGAAATATCAGCTTCAGTTTTGATTTTCTTTGCTTTCTCACCATAATGTCCCTTGAAATGTACTTTTAGTATGTTAATTATCATTAAGATAACCAGCTAGGTGTTAAAAATTAGAGCAGTGTGGAATGAAAAATCCTCATGTATGATTATGTAGAATATATTTATAATTCAGTCATCAAGATCCAAGTAATGAGGTGTTATTGAGCAAAACTAAATATTTTTTTTTCTCCATTTCAGGTCTCATTTTGATTCCTTCCTTTTAGTGAAAAGCATCATTTGGTTTTGATTCAGTTCTAATAAGAGTTAGATTATGCCCACATAAGCACTGTTCCTAGACACGCCAAGCCTTTAAATGTTGGAATACTAGAAAATAGCAGCTGCTTGTGGGGAGACTGTCATATAATGCTGGGTTACTTGAATTTCCTTCTTTAAGGACATAGAAAAGAAAATCTTTCTCCTTTTCTCATCCAGCCTTTTCAGTTTTCTGGCTTTTCAATGAATTGTACAAAGATACCAGAGGTATACTTATCAAATTTGTATATGAGAAAGTGATAACAGAATTGGCATACCCAAAGATTTCAGCAGATTGGGGTTGATGAACCAGAACTAATGAAAGGATATTTAATAGGGATAAAAGTAAAGTCTTACACACAAGTATAAAAATCAAGAGCTGAGCGGTTTTAATAAGTTGCAAACTCCATGTAAATGAACACTGTGTTGTGGTGGGGAAGAAAGCTAATCTAAGCTTGAGTTAAAATGCTAAAAATATATACATAAAACCATTTATATACATAAAACCAGGCAGGTAATAATGACTGGACACTGACAATGATTAGTTTTCATTTGCAATATTTTTATTTGATATTAGTTAAATTAGAATTCAAACTCTCTATGCTCTAGAAAGTTGCCTATTCCTATGCCTGTGTTGTGTTTTATTTTGTTTTGTTTTCCCTTTGCAGAATAAATTCATTTTTGCTAAAAACCAAACTCTAAGTAGCTAGAGAATGGGGAAAGGTGATGCTTCCACACTTGGGCTAGGCTAGGTAGAATAATAATAGTCCTAGAGTCCAGGTGAGGTGATGAGTGCCCAAAGAATCCAATGAACTTGTAGTAGATAGCAGCTGATGTCTTCTTGCTGGGAGTTTCTTTTCTAAAAGTAATATAATTAGACTTATGGTAGCTAAGTGGTGCAGTGGATAGAAAGATCTGAGTTCAAATTCAGCCCAAGATACTCACTAGCTGTATGATTCTGGGAAAGTGACTTCACTTCTGTCTACCTCAGTTACCTCATTTATAAAATGAGGATAATAAGAGCAACTATTTCCCAAGGTAATTGTGAAGAATAAGATAATATTTATAAGGTGATTTGTTGACCTTGAAGTGCCATAAAAATGTGTTATCATGATGGTGATGATGTTAATGGTGGTGGTGGTAGTGATTGCATAAGCACGTAAAATAGATTCGAGTTTTATTTCCATAAGGCCATAGAGGGTCTCTTTTTTGTTTTTGAATCCCTAATGATTAGCCCTACTCTGCGTTTTTGTACATTGAATGCACTTAATAAATGTTGCATTGCTGAATTGACTGACGGTGAAAAGATGAGTTAAGAACAGATATGAGCAAGTCATATGAACAAGATGGAGGACTAAGCATTTTCTCAACTCCTTACCCAACATTTTTGTTTTAAGGGAAAAAGATGAAAAATAAAATTCTTTGAAAAGGAATTATGTGGATCATCTAGATGGCACAGTGGATAGGAGTCAGGACTACCTGAGTTCAAATTTAACCTCAGACATTTGACACTTACTACCTGTGTGACCCTGGGCAAGTCACTTAATTCCCATTGCCTTGTAAAACAAAAAACAAAAAAGAGTTCTGTATCAAAGGCAAAGCAATTACAGTTATGTACATAGGACAAGAATCCTCAAATAAGTTCACAGGCTTATGAACTGGCAAAGGAAAATGGGAATCCACAATAAACTCACTGAGCACTCTACCAATAGCAACTTCCATAATACAATAAAGGGTAAAAGCCAGAATACTAGCTAATTTGGGGGGAATCAACTCATAGATTTTCTCTTGTTGAAGTCTCTGCCTACATATCTTTTTTGTGTAGTTCTTTTTCATATTCTTGACACCTCATCTTTATCTCTTTTGTTTCTGTTAAGTCCCTACAATTTTTGTTTTATCACAACCCTTTTTACATGTAACATTCCCTAAATACCTCTAATTTTCTTCAAGAGATCTCTTGTCATTCTCATTCTTTTATTTTATTCTATTTCTTTGCATTGCACTTTATCTCTCCTTGCTATTCTCTGAAATTTTGCTTTCATTTGGGTATATTTTTCCCTTTCTCTTTTCCATTCCCCTTTCCTTCTTTCCTCAGCTATATCCACAGCCTCATTAGATAACCATTTTGCTTTCTTGCTCATCTCTTTCTGTAGATGGTTTTTTTCACTGTCTCTTGTACCATATTGCAAACTTTTGTCCACAGTTATTCAGACACTCTGTCTACCATATCTAAACTCTTAAATATATTCATCAACTCTCTGTCATATTCATATAATGAATGTGACTTTTATTAGCATTATTTCTTGAAGGTCTTTATAAAATTGATCAACTTGGCCTCCTTTGCATCAGTGGTTAGAGCATAGATTTATATTACTGTGATGCTGAATGGATTACCTTAGATTTGAACAGCCATAATTTGATCATTATTAAGATCATACCCCATTACTGCTTCAGTTTCCCTTTCACTGACTATAAGGGTTACTCCATTTTGTCAAAGGAATTCTTGTCCACAGCAGTGCATGTAGAGATCATCTGAATCGAACTCACCCATGCCCCTCCATTTAAGTTCATTGACATGCAAAATTGTCAATGTTTAATCTTTTCATCTCCTCCAGCACATCCTGCTTTCCTTGTTTTACAGATCTTATATTCCAGGTTCCTATGCAATATTGATCATTACATCATCAAATTTCCCTTTTGTCACTGAATGCATCCTCACCTGAGCTTCCTTTCAGTTTTGGCCCAGCCATCCCATTCATACAGTAGTTGTTGTCCTCAACTCTTCCCCACTAGTGTATCAGATGCTTTCCTCCCTGATGGACTCATCTTCCAATGTCATCTATTTTATCATTTTAGTGCTATCAGTGGGGTTTTCTTGGCAAAGAATATTGAAGTGGAGTTGGAGCCAAGATGGTGGAGTAGAAAACCCATAAAAAACCTGTAAAAAATGACTCTCAACAAATTCTAGAGCAGCAGAAGGCACAGAACAACAGAGTGAAAGAGACTTCCAGCCCAAGGTAACTTGGAAGGCCAACAAGAAAGGTCTATTGCACTGGACTCAGAGCAGAGTGCAGCCCAGCCTTGACCTCATGGCACTGGAAGGAACAGGACTAGAATGGGCCTCAGGGGTGAAATCCCCAGCATCAACAGTGGTTCTCAGATCTCTAAACCCACAGGTGCCAAAGGCAGCTCCAGAGGTCAGTGAGAGGGCTTTTACAAAGGACAAGAAGGGAGCAGGATCCTCCCCTAGCCCTGGCCCCAGGTAGTGGCAGCTGGCAGCTGCAGCAGCAGTGGCTGAAGCAAACAGCAGCCAGCATCCATTGGTGGAGTTTTCAGCCTAAATCCCCTGGGAGGATTGAGCAGCTGATCTGAAATTCAGCCTTGAACAGGGTCCTGGGGCATGGCTGAACTGAAGCAGTGGTGGAGTGGGAATTCTACTACTCACAGATTCTGGGCAGAAAAGTTTTGGGTTGCTCCCAGACCAGTGCACAAGCCAGGAAAGGAGTAAACTCCTCTCCCTTGATTGTGCCACCATGGAGGATCTGAGAACTTACAGGTCCCCAGAGTATACTCTCCTCTTGACAGAGGACTCAAAAGTCAAATAACTGACTGGGAAAATGCTGAAAAGGGGGAAAAAATAAGACTATAGAAGGTTACTTTCTTGGTGAACAGCTGTTTCCTTCCATCCTTTTGGATGAGGAAGAACAATACTTACCATCAGAGGCCTCCAAAATAAATATGCAATGGTCTCAGCCTATGGAAAAGCTCAAAGAGGATTTTGAAAGGGGAGCCTGTTTGGAGGGACAAAGTCAAAAGAGAGAATAGGATAAATGGGGGGCAGGATAGGATGGAGGGAAATATAGTTAGTCTTTCACAACATGGCTATTATGGAAGTCTTTTGCAAAACTACACACATATAGCCTATACTGAATTGCTTGCCTTCTCAGTGGGGATGTGTGTGGAGGGAGGAAGAGAGAGAAGTTGTTACTCAAAGTTTAAGGAACAAATGTTGAGAATTGCTTTTGCATGCAACTGAGAAATAAGAAATACAGGTAATGGGGTATAGAAATCTATCTTGCCCTATAAGAAAAGAGAGAAGATGGGGATAAGGGAAGCTAGGGCTGCGACAGAAGGGAGGACAGATTGGGGGAAGGGGTAATCAGAATGCACAGTGCTTTGGGATGGGGGAGGGGAGAGATGGGGAGACAATTTGGAACTCAAAATCTTATGCAAATGAATGTTGAGAACTAAAAATAAATAAATATTTATGACTCACCTGTTTAAAAAAAATGTGTATTATTTATCCATGGTCAATATGTTGTTTGAGGAGAATGGAAATTGGAGCTCTCAGGAGCAACTGGCAAGAGAAGGAACCCAGTAATACAATTTCCTGAATATCAGAAAGGAAATGATCACAGGGAGAGCAGGGGATGGAAGTGAAACACACAGTTTGTAACATTGGTGAATTTCTACTATTAGGCAATGATTCCTTTGGTGCTCATTACTTCCATCTTAAATGGGCATTTATTAAAGTGAGTTGCCAGGGAAAAAAAGTGTGAAAAAACAATATTTATAAGTTAATAAAATGGATATTGGTTAGTAGGGGGAACTCAGACTTGGTAATTTAGAAGCTTTGATTTATTAGGACCACAAGCTGGCCAAAGAAAGCAACTAGATTTCTTGGCTTAGAGTCAAGAAGACATGAGTTAAAATTCAGTCAGGACACTAGCTGTGTGACCCTGAGGCAAGTCACCTAACCTCTCATCTACCTAAGTTTCCTCAACTGTGAAATGGGGATAATAATAAAACTTGACCTCACAAGATTGTTGGGGGGGAACAAATGATATAATATTTGTAAAGCATTTATCACAGTACCTGAGACATAATAAGTGCTTAATAAATCCTCTCTTCATCTTCCTCTTTCCCTTTCTTTCCTTCCTTCCTAAGGAATAAATGAATATATAAACCATGAATCTAAAAATATTTTTTAGAATAGATAGAAAGGCAAGAAAATTAATGAAGAGAACAAAATAAATTATCATGATAACATCTTACACCAGATGTAATTCTACAGTAAATTCAAAATGAATACATGACTTGAATATTAAAAGTCACACAATAAAGAAATAGATGGAAAAAAGCTATGGATAGTAGATTCTTAACTGAACAAGATACAGAGGTAATTAATAAGAAAAAGATAATTATGATTACCTGAAATTGAAAAGATTTTACATAAACAATTTATCAAAGATAAATAACAAAATGATCAAATGAGAAAAATAACTGTATCAAATTTTTCTGATAAAACTTGGTCTCTGGGATAATAGAAATATTTAAGACCAAAAGCCATTCCTTTAATAAGTAAGTGGTCAAAAGATATGTAAAAAAGTTCTCAAATGATGAGTTGCAGACTACTAACAGCCATAAGAAAATTTCAGATCACTAATAATAATAAAAACACAAATCATAATTCTCATGTTTCACTTCACACGCAGAAAATTGACAAATATGATAAAAGATGGCAATACTATTGGAGGGATTGTGGGAAAATAGACTAATGTATTATGGATGGAAATATATGAATAAGCAAAAACATTTTGGAAATAATTGGAAATTATTCAAATAAAATTACTAAAATTTCTATATGCTTTAATCTAGTGATTCTTCTAAATATTTACTCCAAGGAGGTTATTGCTAAGAAGAAAGTCACCATATGGAGGGAAGTATTTATACTCTTCCATATTGTTAGCAGAAGAAATGAAATGGATGCCTATTGATTGTAGAATAGCTAAACAAATTATGGTACTTGAACATAATGAAATATTGATATGCTATAAAGTTTGGCAGATATAATGAAGATAAAAAAACAAGGAAAGACTAACATGAACTGATGCAAAGTTGAAGAAAACAAAGTGAGAATGGTATTGTACTGTAGGAAAAAGTTACTACAACAATGTAAGCGGAAAGGAAAACAAACACAAAACTATTGAAAATTAATGTTCCAAAATTACAAAGAAAAACTTGACCTCACAAAAGAAGTATGAAGAGTCACTTATCCTGACTTCTTTGCCAGAACTGTGGGACCAAGGGAGTGGAAAATGGGATATAATGTGAAGTCATTTTCAATATTAAGTGATTTTGCTGATTTTTTTCTTTTCTTTTTTCTTTTTAACTTTTTTATTATGAGGAATGGTTGTCTATGGGGGTATGTGGGAATAATGTAAAAAAGGATAACAATAAAATACATTTTAAAATAAATGCATTGAAATACTCTTGCTGAGAGGTGACAATGGCCTGGATTTGAATAGTTGAATTAGGGATAGAAAGGAGGAGACACATATGAGACTTTTTTTAAAAAATAAATTTATTTATTTAACTTTTTACATTCATTTTCACAAAATTTTGGGTTCCACATTTTCTCCCCATTTGTCCCCTCCCCCCATCCCAATACACTGAGCATTCTAATTTCCCCTATCACCAATCTGCCCTCTCTTCTATCATCCCTCTCTTCCCTTGTCCCCATCTTCCCTTTTGCCCTCTAGGGCCAGATAACTTTCTATTCCTCGTTACCGGTATTTCTTATTTCCTAGTAGCAAGAAAAATACTCGACAGCTGTTCCTAAAGCTTTGAGTTCCAAATTCTCCCAATTCCTCCCTCCCCACCCATTTCCTTTGGGAAGGCAGGCAATTCAATATAGGTCATATCTGTGCAGTTTTGCAAATGACTTCCATAATAGTCATGTTGTGTAAGACTAACTATATTTCCCATCATCCTATCCTGCCCCCCATTGCTTCTATTCTCTCTTTTGATCCTGTCCCTCCCCAAGAGTGTTGATTTCAAATTGCTCCCTCCTCCCATTGCCCTCCCTTCCATCATCCCCTCTACCCTGCTTATCCCCTTCTCCCCCACTTTCCTGCATTGTAAGATAGGTTTTCATACCAAAATGAGTGTGCATTTTATTCCTTCCTTTAGTCAGATGTGATGAGAGTAAACTTCTTGTTTTTCTCTCAGCTCCCCTCTTTTTCCCTCTGCTAAAAAGTCTCCTCCCTGCCTCTTCTATGAGGGATAATTTGCCCCATTCCATTTTTCCCTCTCTCCTCCAAATATATTTCTCTCTCACAACTTAACTTCATTTTTTTTAAGATATGATCCCATCCTAATCAATTCACTTTGTGCTCTCTGTCTCTGTGTGTGCTTGCAAGTGTTTGTGTGTGTGTGTGTGTGTGTAATCCCACCAACAACCCAGATACTGAAAATTTTCAAGAGTTACAAATATTGTCTTTCCATGTAGGAATGTAAACAGTTCAACTTTAGTAAGTCCCTTATGATTTCTCTTTGCTGTTTACCTTTTCATGCTTCTCTTGATTCTTGTATTTGAAAGTCAAATTTTCTTTTCAGCTCTGGTCTTTTCATCAAGAATGCTTGAAAGTCCTCTATTTCATTGAAAGACCATATTTTCCCCTGAAGTATTATACTCAGTTTTGCTGGGTAGGTGATTCTTGGTTTTAGTCCTAGTTCCTTTGACTTCTGGAATATCCTATTCCATGCCCTTCCATCCCTTAATGTAGAAGCTGCTAGATGTTGTGTTATCCTGATTGTATTTCCACAGTACTGGAATTGTTTCTTTCTAGCTGCTTGCAATATTTTCTCCTTGACCTGGGAATTCTGGAATTTGGCCACAGTGTTCCTAGGAGTTCCTCTTTTGGATCTCTTTCAGGCAGTGATCGGTGGATTCTTTGAATACTTATTTTGCCCTCTGGTTCTAGAATATCAGGGCAGTTTTCCTTGATAATATCATGAAAGATGATGTCTAGGCTCTTTTTTTGATCATGGCTTTCAGGTAGTCCCATAATTTTTAAATTGTCCCTCCTGGATCTATTTTCCAGGTCAGTTGTTTTTCCAATGAGATATTTCACATTATCTTCCATTTTTTCATTCTTTTGGTTTTGTTTTGTGATTTCTTGGTTTCTCAGAAAGTCATTAGCCTCCATCTGTTCCATTCTAATTTTCAAAGAACTATTTTCTTCAGTGAGCTTTTGAACCTCCTTTTCCATTTGGCTAAGTGTGCTTTTGAAAGCATTCTTCTCCTCACTGGCTCTTTGAACCTCTTTTGACAATTGAGTTAGCCTTTTTTTCAAGGTGTCATTTTCTTCAGCATTTTTTGGGTCTCCTTTAGCACGCTGTTGACTCACTCTCCATGATTTTCTTGTATCCCTCTCATTTCTCTTCCCAGCTTTTCCTCCACCTCTCTAACTTGATTTTCAAAATCATTTTGAGCTGTTCCATGGCCTGAGCCCATTGAATATTTATTTTTGATGTTTGGGATACAGAAGCCTTGATTTCTATGTCTTTCCCTGATGGTAAGTATTGTTCTTCCTCATCAGAAAGGAAAGGAGGAAATATCTGTTCACCAAGAAAGTAACCTTCTATGGTCTTATTTTTTTTTTCCCCTTTTCTGGGCATTTTCCCAACCAGTTACTTAACTTCTTAGATTCCTTTCCATACCCACCTCACCTCCAGAACTGCCCAGCTAGTGGTTGGGGACTGAGATTCTAATGCTGCTTCCCAGCCTCAGGGCTTTCAGCAGGGGCAGGGCTGCTATTCAGTGTGTGATTAAGTTCAGGTGCTTGGGTGGGGGCAGGGCCACCACTCGGGGCTCAGTTCCCTTGTGGGGTTTATGTGGAGGCCTTCAAAAATGCATCCAAGCCCCTGCTTGCTTTGGGAGCCCCTGTCTGCTGCTGCCTCTGCTGCTGCCTCCTGAGGGGGCCTGAGTTATGGGGACACCCCACTCCTCTCTTGGTGAGCCAAACAGGGTCTCTCACTAACCTTTGGCATCTGTGCGTGGATGGACCTGCATGGCCACTGGAAATTCTGTCCCTGAAACCTGCTCAGATCTGGTCCTCTCAGTGCTGCCTGGCCAAGGCAGGGCTGGGCTCTGCTCCGGGTCTGGTGTGCAATGGACCTTTGGTGTCAGTTTTTCAGGGCTCTCTGGAACAGAAATCTCCTCCACTCCGTTGTTGTGCAACTTCCACTGCTCCAGAATTTGTTGGGAGTTCTTCTTTACAGGCATTTTATGGGCTGTGGGTTCAGAGCTAGCATATGTGAATCTTTCTACTCTGCCATCTTGGCTCCTCCCCCCAATATGAGACTTTAATCTGTTGGATTTAGTAATTGATTGGATGTCAGCAGTGAGCCTGAGGATGTGATCAGGAATCAAGAATGACTCAAACATTACATTTCTCAAAACTGGGAGAATGGTGTCATTATCAACAAAAATATGAATGTCAAGAAGAGTTAGGATGAATCTCTAACACCATCACATCAATTCCCAAGTCAGTTAAAGAGGATATTTAGGAGGCTAGTGCAGTGTAGACAAAATGAGAGGTGATTACTCCCTGGATCTGAAAGAGCAGGAGACTCCAGTTTTGATGTGGAGATAGAATTAGCAAAGTTGTCAACTACCTGGATGAAAATCCCTTCTACAACATCTCCAACCTATCATCATCTAGCATTTACTTAAGAACCTCTATTGATTAAGAGTGACTGAATTGAAACTTCACAGAACAAAATCCCCTTAATGAATAAGCCTTTTAAATGAGTCCAAGTTTTTCAGAAAAAATCCCTTTATTAAGAGGATTTTGTTCTGTGAAGTTTCAGTTCAGTCAAAGAGCCACACTAGAGCACATAGAGGGTCACATGTGGCCTCAAGGCTGCAAATTCCCCACCCCTGGAACCAGTGTAATAACTCTAGCAAAAAGAGAGATGAAGTTAGCCTCGCATAATCTATTCTTTGTAAATCCATGCTGGCTTTTGGTGATGATCACTTCCTTTTCTAAATATATACTACCTATCCCTCCTATTACACATTCCAAAATTTACTAGGGATTGAAGTCAAGTTCATTATGAAGCTATTGTTTTCTTTCCTTTAAAAAAAGGCATGACATTTCTTATTTTCCAGTCCTATGGCATCTCTCCTATTCCCAAAGAAGCCATGTTACCATAATTGATGAGTAACACTGGAGTCATATGTTTCCCACTCTATCTAGCGGGTTTCAGACCCTAGACCATGCTTCATGTCCTATCTAGTAATCTCCACCCCAGTGTCTGCCATTCAACCCTCATATTTTTAACTTTTTAACTAGAAACCTTATGTAATATCCTAAATGTAAGCCAACTTACTGTATTTCTCCTATCCAGTTATGACTCTGCTCATTGACTGTAAGCATTACCTATCAAAGAGAGATATAGTGACATTCTCTATGACAGTGGCAAACAACTTTGACTAGCATGCAGCTTTCTGTATTATACCTCACTTAATATTTACAGTTAGAGTATCATTGTACAATAGTATTTCTATGGTTATTTCTCTCAAGGAATCTTATATGATGTTAACATATACAAGAGATCTGTCTTTTGCACTTGGAAATTGAAATGATGATTACTAAAAACTGCCATGCATTCTCAGAGAACAAGTTAGTCTAGACTAACGTCATTACCTTTTTTTTAAAGAGTTATTAGAATTATAGATAAGGGTAATGATAGAGGTACAGTGTAGTTTAATTTCAACAACTTTTTTGACAAAGTCTCAGGAGGACAATGTGAAAAAAATTTGGGCTAAATGATTATAGATGTAAGTGGATTCAAAACTGGTTGGATGACCAGATCTCAATGATCTCAATAAGTGTTTGATGTTAACCTTTAAGAAGGTATTTAGTAGATAGTTGTAATACTTTATCTTTGGCTTTTTTATGGTCAACATAATGGGAAAGATATGTAGTATTGATCATTATTACACACACACAGACACACACACACATAACTCCTCTGGGCTTCCCATTGATTAAGCCAATAGTATTAAAAGCTTAATTGGCTTTTAGAAAAGGATTACTGAGATGGTACCACAAGAATAGTTAGTTAACAGGAAAACATTTTCTCCCAAATCTGGGATACAGTCTCCCCCAAATGCTAACAAGGTCTATGGGGAAAGCTGATACTAACTTAATGAGACATATATACAGAAAACACATGTGGTTTAGAAGTAATTCATAACTCCTGGTTGCTGAAAGTCCTTTGCTCAATTTTTAGGATTCTCATGAAGTTTCCTTTAGGTGTAGCCTTTTTGGGGGAGGTGGTGACTGTAAGGTTATGGGGGGAATGAAGTGAGTTCTGTTTTGAACCTGTTGAGTTTGAGATTCCTATGGAATGTTCACTTGTATGTGTCTAACATTTAGTTATAATGCACAACCAAAAATCGGGAGATTAAAGCTACATGTATAGATTTGAATATTATTTTCATAGATAAGACTATATCTGAGACCTCATGTTATAGCCAAGGTAGGGAATATAGAAAGAGAAAGAAGTGCCCAGAGCAGAGACATATTTAGGGAAGGATGTAAGATCCCTTGATAAGAAAGATTGAAGATGGTATAGAGAAAGAATGATTAAAGGGGGAAGCTCCAAGAAGAGATGGGAAAGGGCACAAGGAGTCATATGAGATGGAGAAGAGAGGAAATGTTTAGGGAATTTTGGTATAGAGCTGAGGAAATAAAGGAGCTCATGACTTTCTTTGGAAAATGTTAAGAGGTAGGATCATCTACTTGAAGAGAAGATTTTGAGGGAAGTATCAGGGATATAAGAAAAGAGGAAAAAGTTTGTAGCATTCATTTTGGGAACATGATAGTCAAAAAATAAAAGAGTTGTCATGAGATTATGTCACAATAATTTGTATCAATCTTAGCTATTTGTGTGGTATCTTTGAGTTGTGTTTGGTAGTATAGGAGTAGGAGAATTCAAGACAGGTAGCTCTCTTTTTTGATACTTTTTTTTATTTTTAAATTAAATACAAAAGAAAAAAACAAACTTAAATACAAAATAAGAAAAGAAAAAATTGCCATGTGCACGGCAGAACATAAGAAAGGATTCAAAATATATAGCAAATTTCCATTTCAAGAAAGTCCATACTACACATTATATTCAGAGCTGTCCATCTTTACTTCTTGTAGGTTTTATTTTGTTCTTGCTGTGCACTTTTCACTTTATTCTTTTCCCCCCTTCTTCCCCCAGTCCCCCAAGAAGGCTAAAATTAAGTGTGAATATATATAGTAATATATTGTTATATATTATATAATTTATATAATATATAAAATAGATATAGAATAATTATATAATATGTAAAGTATAAGGAGAATAAGCTATATAACATATATGTATATATTCATATATACATGCAAACATAGACATACATGTAGACATATATAAACACACACATATACAAAGATATCTGATCATATATCATATATACATTCATATACATCTATGTAAGACTGTATTATACTTGTTTGTGCTTTGTTTCTCTGAAGATGATAATATCTTTCTTCATAAGTCCAAGTCTTTCCAAATTTTTCTAAATCCACCAACTCAGCATTTTCTGCACCACATCAATATTCCAACCTTATACTGTCTAGTTATTTTAAATAGTCTAAAACAATATTGATTAATATGGGTAACATATAGTAGAGCTTGCCTGTTTTTCTCTTTTGATTAAATCTATTTTAGCTTTAACTTTGTCCGAAATCATGATTACTACTCCTGATTTTTTTCCCTAATAAATTCTATTCCTGATTTTTATTTTGTTTGTGTGTATCTCTTATTTTCTGTCCCTCCTCACTCTTCTACTTTACTTCTACCCATTACCTTGCTCTCCTTTACTTAACCTACCCTCCCACTCAAAGATCCCTTCTTTATATTCTCCCCCTCCCTATCCCCTTAACCTTTTATTTCTTTCTGCATTTAGCAAACTTTTATGCTCTTCTCTCTCTCTCTCTCTCTCTCTCTCTCTCTCTCTCTCTCTCTCTCTCTCTCTCTCTCTCTCTGTCTCTCTGTCTCTCTCTCTCTGTCTCTCTCTCTCTCTATATATATATATATGTGTGTGTATGTATATGTATATGTGTATATATATATATATATATATATGTATGTATGTATGTATGTATTTTCCCTCTTTCACCCATTGTCTATGAGAGTAGGGCTCCACAACTACCAGCTCTCTTCCCCCATTTAATTCTTCTGTATCAATTCTTCCTCTCACACCTCACTTGTATAAGAAAATTACTTTTTGGGGGCGGAGCCAAGATGGCGGAGTAGAAGGACGCACATTCACGAGCTCCGAACCCACAACCCATGGAATTGAGGTAAAAGGAGAGCCCCATAAATTCTGAATCTCTGCAGGGGGTGCACAAACATAGGGGAAGAGATTTCCGTTCCACTGAACCCTGGAGAGCCATCCCCGGGGTCCATCGCACTCCAGAAAGCGGACCCCACCCCCACCCCTGGCCGCGACCCAGAGAAGCTGACCTGAGCAGACTTCAGAGAGGAAAGCTCCGGGAGAATCTCCGGTAGCCGGGAAAGTCCCTCTGCCCA